>CM057391.1:26420000-28820000 GCA_030015415.1 Cynopterus sphinx
TATGAAAACGTAGAGAGAATAGGCTAAAAACTCCCAATTGTCGAGAGTCTGAGGGTGGCTGTAAATTTCTATTTGATTACAATTATAATTTAGCAAACTATAAAGATTATTAAAGGTCTCTAATTAGTATTCTGTTATCAGACTTACATAATAGTTCTGTTCTTGTGTGTAGACTAAAGAAATTTTATTTAAGATCAAATTTAAAAAAAGAAAAAATAGGAGTAAAATAGAAAAAGTAGATGTTTCCTTAATTGATCCAAGTACATTTAAGACTCTTTTTATTTATTATGATGACCAGGAAAACTTTAATTACATTGCTCTGTTTAATTACATTTAATTACATTGAATAGATAAATAGTATTAAAAAATTCTGTTTGCTGGCAAACTAGGGGTAAACTAAACTATATTGTTTGTCGTTGCCATAAATCCCAGATACAGAGTGCTGCCTCTGGTCAGAACTCAATCATTCTTGTTTATTGATCCAGCCAGTAGCATAAATATATGTAAAATGTGATTGCAATATGGCATTCTAGCCTCAAAACTGATTTAGATAGATGTTAACACAGATGAAAGTAGAACAACAAGAAAAGAAGCAGCTATTTCCCTTCTTAACCAACAGCACTCTTCACCTTTCCCTGTCACTCTGGGCCCCATACCCACACCCATGAGACCAGATAAACACAGAACTGAATTGTTCTCCTCTCGGATCATAAGATCATAACTAGGCTCTAGTGTTATCTGTTTTTCGGCTTCACTATGGCTTTTGCAATGATAAATGTAAGGCGTTGTCTATCTAAAAAATATTTGCAATAGAAGAGGAAATTCTTCAACTCTAAAGAGGCCCCAAGAAAGGTAACTGGAATCGTGGGAAGAGGATTTTTTTGAGGGCAGGGAAATGCCCTACCCTCACCTTTTCAGTGGAGCAGCAAACATAAACCAGGTGTTTTTCTCAGCGTTTCTGCTTATAGATTTAACCTCGTTGCCTCAAAGTGTATCCCCTCGGGGCATGTGTGTGTGAGTTATCTAAAGATACTAGAATCCTTCCCTCTTCTAGTTCTTGAGAGAGGGAATAAATAAAGACTTGGCAACCATCTCACAGAGGCTGCTGACACCTGCTCCAGACAAATCCCAGGGCAATGTGTTTTCTATCTTCATTGCATGTTCTGCACGAAGGACTAAACTTTGTTTATCCTCCATCCAACTAAAGAGATTATATTTCATGACCAGCTGGTTCCCTTTGAGGAGGAATTTGGCTCCTTAAATATAATACTTGTTTAAGTATTATAAATGTTTAAGTTCTTTAACAAAGGACAAAAAAGTCATTTTTCTTGGTAGGTTTTTTTTTTTTTACTTTTTATTTGTCTAATGGGAGATAATCATATGTTTGTTGACATTTTTGTGTGTGTGTTTTGCTCCCTGACCAGAACAATATGAAAAGACCAAATATTTTATTACCATTACCTTTCTACTTTATCATTATTCATAACACTGTCCTCTTGAGGCTGGAATATGATCATAGTACATCTGTAGTTATTGGCTTTCAGTTAAAATACATATTCTCGACTAATTTGGGGAAGAAGCTTTTTTCTTTTGGTGTATTTCTCTTTGGTGTAATGCAGTACTGTCCGCACTTGTCTTTCTCACTATAACTTTGTGTGCTTAGAATGAAAAATTTAAGGAACAATGAAAAACTTTAAGAAGTATATCTGCTTCTAAAGGTCCATAAACATCTCCCAAAGCCTTACAGTATTTATTGCAGCACTTTGTGCACAATATGCATTCTGTCTTGTTATCTGTGTGAAAAAGATGTAAATAGTTTTTGAATTATCTGTGTTACTATGCCCAAATCAAAAATGGATCATAAAATCAAGTCTTTTCCTAAGTCTTCTATTATGGGTTATTTTGATGTTTATGCTGTTCATTTTCACTGAGCCCTAACTTGCCAATACGGGCTGGATGCTCATGAATACAGTAGACTCAGATGTGACGAAGCTTCTGACTGTTTCATTATGGCTAGTTTGTCTGGTTTCACATATAAAAAGGAACCTAGAAGTGTCAGTCCCTGAAGATTAGAAAGCAGCCACCATGAACTAAGCTAAATGAGACACCTCTGATTTTTCGGGCATGACTGAGAAACTGATGGTGCCACAGCTGTGTAGGGAGAATGCATAGCAGGATGGAGTCAGGCTGTCCAGGTTCATAAATCAGACCTTCCCAGTTACCAATGTGTATTTTTGGACAAATTATTTAACGTTTGTGAGCCTCAGTTTCCTCACTTGTAAAATAGAGATAATAATAGTATCTAACTCACAGAGTTGATGTGAAGATTAAATAAGATCATGCTACTCAGAGAACACAGGACAGAGCCTGGCACCAAATAAATGCTTAGCGAATGTTAGCTGTTAGGAACTATCTGTCATAACTACTCCTTGATTCCGAACTTCTAAAGCTCTTGGAATCTGCAGTGCTCACTTTGGCACTTGAACGTACATTAATTCATTTATTACTATCTAGTGAGGTGATTTAAATCCTTCTTAGATTGCTGACTACGGTTCGCATAGTGTTTACAATAGCAATTTCCTGTTTTGGTGCTGTTCACATTAAATTGACCTCTGATAAATATTTACTCAAAGCTCTAGTTCAATACTAAAGAAACTAAAGAGATATCGTATTCTATTAATGAAGAAAAAATATCCAGCTTATAGAAGCTGCTTTATTCCTCATCGCTAGAATATTGGGTTTAGTCATGGGAATCTACACTGAGAATGACACCGAAACAGGGAGCAAATTGAGGAAGGTCTAGAAATCTTACGTTAGATTAAATGAGAAACAGTTGAAAAAAGTGGATGAGAATGTCCCTACCTTTGGTGTTAGGTACCGTTGGGGATGTTTGCAGTTTTTAGGTTTCTATTTATAGTCAAGATTTAATATGAGTTTCTAAGGCTAGAGACAAGGAGTATTTTACCATCAAAAGTCATCGCACTTTGGAAGCCCTTACTCTTGCAGCTACTATAGCTTTGCTTCTACATAAGCTTTATCATTCTTGCCATTTTCTTTCCCTGAAATAGTTCTCCTTACAGCCTCCTCAGTCTCTCTGAGCTTCTTGAGGGAGTGCCTACCAGTTTGCCAGAGGCCCTCAGAGTTACTGAATCTAGCCACACTCTCACTATGCCCTGGTCCCCCAAACTCCGTAGATTCCAGACCAGGAGAATAGAAATAGGTGGGAAATTGGAACTAGCAAACTGTAAACAGCCACGGGGCTAAGATTTATGGTCAGTAAGGGAGGACTGGGCTGGACAGAGTGGATTCAAAGTTCTCTTTGTCTCAGAGCATGCGTTTGGTTTGAAGACAAACTCTACAACTTAGCTTCTAACCCTACCTACCCTCAGTTCTGGACTGACCTGTACTTTGAGGATTCATGCTGCCTCTTGAAAGATTTTGCTATTTAGTTTAAGTTGCCAGTGCAAAAAAAAAAAAAAAAAAGATTTTTTTATAAAATAAAAAAATTGCCATTTTTATACTATATTTCATTTTTATTTCTAAAATTGGAGATAAGTGCAAATACATATAGATGTTTGCAAGTTCTTCCCCATGTGGAGTCTTCTTCCCTTTCAAGTCTTTTACTATCCTAACTGCCTTTAATTTGAATGGTAGCTTAGCTATGTGTTTTGGATGTTTTGCTAACAATTCAAATTTGACATTTTTCCATCACAATTATATTTTCCATTACACATTTTTTTTCTTTAAAGCAATGGTTGTAATTCATGTAATTGTAAACACTTGTTTAAGGTATATTCTTAGTCTTATCTGGAAATATTTAAATACTCTGTTCTTTGGAGCACATGAGGAATAACATTTTACCACATAGTGTTTATTTTCACTGAGCCCACCTAAAGCCAAAGTAATTTTGTTCCATGTTGTGAAATGTTCTCACTTGTGATTATTCCTGCAGGTTTCTTGTTTTATTTTTTAAAATCACAACAACTCAAGGGCAGCAAACAGCTGCTAGAGTTACGGTTGTCAGACATTTTAGGTAGTTTTCCTCTTTGCATGAACCGGGACTTGAAAATACCTAGCTGTGTATATGTTGAGATTGCCACCCGCTGGTGAAATAGAGAATTTCCATTTTAATGAGCATTTGAAGAAAACATACTTGTTTTGTTTCCAGAGCATAAATTTATATGTTCAGTTCTTTTAAAAAATATATTTTAAACTTCATTAGAAGAATAAAAAACTTCATTATTATAAAACAGCTCTACTGAAAAAAATTAAATTATCATTATGAAACCATTGAAAAAATCTTTGTTTACATCTCTTGCTGACTCTACAAAGGGGAGAAATGAAAAAAAAAATCTTGGAGTTAAATATGCCAAATATGCCAGAGTGTTATCAGTGGTTGCTATTGAGTACTAAGAGAACAAGGGATTAAAATAATTTTTGTTTGTTCTTTATACTTTTTCTACAGCAAGCTTGTATTGCTTTAAAAGAAAAATAAATCTAAAGAGGAAAAATAACTATATGTGTGTATATAAATCGAAATGTAAGTCTTCAATAACGGCATTTTATGGAGTGTTAAGAAAAAAAGCACCATCCTAAATCAATGCCACATTTAACTAAACAGATACAAAAGGAACAAAAGCCTGGAGATTGAACTGCAGCTTTCATCACTCCGCTAGCACAAATTTTAAATTCAAATGCATACATAAGAATTTATTATGTGATAAAGATGCCATTTCAAATTCACGTGCATAGATGCTTGGTTACCTTACATCATTTACCAAATAAATTCCAGATGTGAAAAATTAAAAGTATAAAATGAAATAAATGAAAAATATATAAATAAATATTTGGGTTAAGCAAAAATGCAAAGAAAAAATTACAAAAGAACATATTGAAAACTGTGTATGAACATCATCATAAAAGCAGATGATAAACTGGAAAAATATATATAGCACACAGAACTGACAAAATAAGTAAAATATATTTTTAAAAGGCCTATGAACATTAGAAAAAAGTTTAATCTCACTACAATCAAAGGATTATACATTTTTTAAATGAAAAATTTAGCTATAAAATCAGCCAAGATTTATTAAATTTTATTATATTCTGTTTTCAGAAGTACTCAATATGATAGAACTATTTTGTTATTTTAAAATTTTCCTTAAAAAGATATTTAATAATATGGAAAATGCTGATAACAAATTCAGATTACCAACACAGTTTAAATAATAACATAGTTTTATATATATTTATCTCTCCAGCAGGGTATTACTCCAAAGTTTTAATAGTGATTATCTGTATAACTGGAGTTACTGGTGATAATTTTTTTCTTTATTTATTTTTGTATTTAAAAAATTTTTTAAAGCAAAAAAATTGCAAATATATAAAGAGCTCATTAAAATTCCTTTAAAACTAGAGTATAAAGTAATACATATAGTTTGATTATTATTTTAATAAAAATAAAGCACGTATATACACTTATTTATATTTGAAATTCATATATTTAGATTCAAATTTAGAATTTTAATAGTAACTTTGTATAATTATTTTTATGGTTATAGGCATTCATTTTCTTCATCATTCATTTCATAATTATTTTACTATTGATAAACAAAAATGTGCCTTATTTAGTAAAAATCATCTTTAGGATGATATTTAATGATGCAGAAAAATATGCATGAAAAGTTTAGTTAAAAAGAGGGAGAACTATGTGCAGTATATATAATTTATTCACAATATAATAGAAGCTAATATATATATCTATTTTATGCATACATGTATATAAATAGATTTTTAAAAAACTTAAAAGGGCATGTTCTAGAGATTTAATTGTGATCATCTATAGAATTATGGCTGTAGTTGGTATTTTTCTTCTTTAATCATTTCTAACTTTTTAACTAGAAATAATGAAGTCCATACATACATATCAAATACACACATTGAATTGCATGCTTTAAGTATGTGCAGCTTACTGTATGTTGATTATACCTCCATAAAACTGTTAAAATATATAGTATAAAACTGTACTATCTAATAAAAAAAGATAAAAACAACTCTCAATTTTTTCTTTCTAAAACAAAAACTAAATATTTAAAAATGCCAAGTGTTAAGTTTTTACTAGCTCAATGTTATTTCACCCCATTTGTAGGTATGAAGAATACCCAAGACATTTAAAAATATTTCTTCACTGGCTTTTGGTGCAGTAATGAATCAGCACTTGAAACTAGTTAACACAAATTTGGATTTACACAAATTTGGGAGAGTGGAGAAAGTGGTGTAGAATATTTTCATTTATCAAGATACGTTTGTCTCTAAAAGGAAATTAACATTGAGTGTAAAGAGCCAACTACCTTGTAGAAATATTCTGCTATTTTTTTGTCAAAAGAAGATGACTGCTTATGATAGCAAACTTAAACTATTAAGCCAACATGATCCAACTTTTCAGAAGGAAACCACTTACTGAGATATTAGAGTCTCTCATTAGTACATCCTTGGCTTCAGCAGTAATCTTATTGATTATGTGAACTGTTAAATAGTCCATCTGTAATGCAAATGTAACTTTAAAATGAAAAACCTGACATCAGTTTATTTTCCACAAGCAACTAAAGCACTAAATTAAATAAAACCCTTGATGTGAGGCAGCCAGCCTTTTCTGATAAAGCTTTCAAATATCCGGCTTTGTTAAAAGAGTGTTGTTATCTGTGTGGAAGATGATACTAGACAAAGAACACTGTCTCAATCATTTTTTAATAAAAGAAAATGTATAGCTTTCCTGTGTAGCGCCACACTCCTTGTCTAGTGGGCAATACTAATACACATCAAGAGATATGATGATATATCTGCTAGTCTCACTGAGCTAGCTGTTGGGAGACCTTTCGTACAGATGCTCCAATGTGTGACAGCTGGTTGTGTACTCCATTCTGCCTTACTCATAAGACTCACTCTGAAACTCAAGCCCCTAATTTTAAAATAGTAATGCATGGCATGGGCCTAAAGAAAGAATAAAAATACCCATCTCTGAAGCATTGATTACAATAAAAATTGCTTAATTATTTATTAGTAGTTGCTTTATAAATCTCTGGTTTTGCTGAAGAATATCCACTGTGAGGTGGGAGAGCAGAGCTAGAGAGGTGAATTTGTCAGGGGACATCATGGTTAAGGGTTTCATATACCACACGGACGTCTTCTGACTTTATTCTGTAAGTGCTGTGGAAACAGAAATCTTTTAAGGGGAGTGTAAAAGGTCAGATTTGTATTTTCTCTGTGTGACGGAAGATGGATTTAAGAAGGGCAGGAAAAAAGGCAGGTAGTAGTTATGGTGAAGGACCATGAAAGTCTGCAGTGAAAAGTCTCAGGTGAAAAAGGGAGGAAGCACGAAAATATTTCAAAGGTAAAAGCATGTAGAAAAAATATTTAGAAGGATTTGGTAGTTGAGTGAATATGGGTGCCAGAGGTAAAGCATGGAAAGAATTGAGTTTTCTTGTTCACATAACTGGGTAGATAGTAGCACTCTTAACTGATATTGAAATCACAGGTGCTGATGGTGATTAGAGGGAAACATAAGTGGCTGGCTGACCTACTTTCCTAATGGATACATGCAGTCACTCAGAAATTTTACAAGAGCAAATTGCATGGACAGACATACAACAAACAATGACAGGAAAATTACAGACAAAGCCCTCCAACTAGATTGCAAAAGGCCAGTAAAGCATAAGAGCCTTTTGACGAAGATGTAACAATTAGATTGTGTCAATTGTATTTGCCGTGTTGTAATAGGAATCATTTTACTTGCTGTAATAATGAGCTCTGTTATAATGGGCATTCGCCTTGCATCTCACCTATTCTTTCATTAGAATGAGGTGTTTTTTTTTCTTCTACAAAGTAAATATACAATAAGATTAAATAAATTTTGATGATTGCCAACAGATGGCGAGGGGCTCAACCTCAGACCATCTGATCCTTTACTTTTAGTTCTTTCCGGCTGTTCTTTCTACTTAATTACCTTCCCCTCACTTCCTAATCCCTTCTATGTAATTCTACACCTAGACTGGGTCTAGCACTCTCTATTAATTTTCTACAGCCCACACTGCTTTCTGATAAGATAGTCTTTCTTTGTAGCTGTGTTGCTAATGGATCTAAACAGTCTGGTTTTAGCAGAACCTTTCAATCCTACTTGAACCATGTCTTTGCTTAATTTATTAATTCAGTTTCAGGCTGAGAATTTAAAACTTACTCTGACAGTTTGATCTCATTTTCCATCTGACACAATAGATCAACTACCAGTAATTTTACATAATCAAAGAACTATTTTAACTGACCTTTCTTTTAAATCCTTCTCATAAGAGACATTCATGTTTTTAATCACTGAAACAGACTAACTAGAGTGATCTATATGTTTCAGTGAGAAATTGCCTTTATTATATGAATGCATTTCTGCATCTTTTAAGAATGAAACACAAAATACTGCTATAATAGGTATATAATGATATTTTAGTGAAGTGCATGAAGGGTAAGAATTCATGGATGCTCGAGGTATCTCCTAAGGTAATTTACTATATATTCTGCATGTATATATAATACACATCTAGATAGAATCTTTTTTCCTCCTTTTGACAAATCCATTTTAATGTTCAGTTTGATAGAAGGTTGCTATTTCCATGAACTGCTCAATATTCCTTAATAGCACTGCTTTACAAAGGTAGACTAATTGAATTCTGTTGATGGAAACATCCTGCATTATAGATATGTTGTGTTTAGCAGCAGTTTAACCAAATGCTTATTTTTTTTATTTAGAAATTGCACACCAAAAACTACATATTGTTAAGCATTTGTAAATCAAATAAGGCTTTGTTTTAAAGATATCTTCTGTTTTGTGAATACCATTTTAGAATAATCACTGTTTTTTTCTAATAATTAAAGTAATAAATGGACATCTAAAAATATTAAAAAAGTGCAAAAAGATGAAAGAAAACATCTGATAATACTCATAATCTCATGAGAGATGATGGCTATGAAAATTTTTGCATATGTTCTTTGTGCATTTTAAATGAGTCTCTGTATCAGTGTAAAGTTTTAAGTAATCTTGGACTGACATTGTATATAATGATTTATAGACAATCTCTACAAACATTTAACGTGTGAATTTTACTCTGCATGTGTGAGAGAGAACAATTTAAATAGATTTAAAAAATTTTCCCTTCGATTTGTTCTTGAGTGTATATTCTCTGTAATTAGCACGAGATAGGGGATAGGAATTTGATGTTTTCTCAATCAGTCTCAATTTCTGGGTGTCTCATAGTATGTGGGTATTGCTACAGTGACTATGATTCTAATGGTAAAAATACATAATTTTTCTACAACATCATAAAAACTCAAGCCAACAAGTTTGATTCTCTTTAACAGAAATAGTTGTCTATTCTAATACCAAACAACAACAACAACAACAAACAACAACAACAACAAACAACAACAACAACAACAACAAAAGCCTGTTGAAGTTAGGGTATTTGGTATCTAACCTTGAGATTTTCAAAGATAATGTTAACTCTATAAGATTTTTTCCCCAGCATTTGCTGATTTTAAAACCTCCTGCATGGGATGCGACTTCACTATAATCTATTCATTTTAGTACATAGTTATGAATTTTTCCCATATCAAGTATTCTTTGAGAACATTTGTAATAATTGTATTGCGGTTTATCAGATGGATGTGTCATATCTACTTTGACCATTCCACTATTTTTAGACACTTGGTTAATTTCCAATATTTTGCTATAAATAAGGCTATGAACAACTGTTGAGCGTGAGATATGATGGTCAGCCATATTTTTGCAGATGTAGGTACTGCTGTTTAGTGTCTTTCCTTCAGGTGTTTTTACTACTTTCATGAGGCTAAAATATAAAAGGGGAATGAGGAGAGAAATGTGACTGTATGATATCCAAATAGGGTTGCTTTCAATGGAAGAGGAGGCAATAAAACATACATTTAAAAAAATGTTTGTTATCTTTTCAAAAATAAATGTCTTAAAAATCACTTAAAATACTACTTTAATGCACTCAAGAAACTCACATTAAAAGAAACTGCACAAAATAAAGTTAAAAAACCTTACTAATATAGACACACCATTTCTTAGCTGGATTCTTCCATCTTAGTTTATATATGTATTTTCTAGCATAGTATTTCTTATTTGTGTTCCCAGTAGCTAAATATTGGTAAGCATTATATCAGCGAATTAAAACATATATTTTCAGTATAATCTTTAGGTGTTTTGTGAAGACTTGTTGCCATGACACTTCCTGTTCAGAAGGCTGGATTAACACTTAGTCAAGTGAGCCAATTCAGAGAGTGTATTTGCTGTGGCTTCTTTTTTGAGAGGTGCAGTGTTCTGGTTCCTTCTGTTGGCTTCATGCTGCAAATAGCCATGGCATTTCTCAAAATTAGACTTCAGATGGGCATAGCTTTCCCTCCAAGCTTAGGTTGCTCTGGACAGCTGCAAAGGAGGATAGCTATGTGTTGTTCTGACTTGGGCAGTGGAAAGTAAACCAAGTTCTCATAGCTTTATGAGAAACTGCTCGTGTGGACTCTCCTCATTCAAAAGTCTTTAGGAGAATCAAGGATTCATTCCCTAGGAAACACTCTCAGGTGCAGAATAATAACTAGTTGTTAGTACGAACATTTTTAAGGCTTTTGCTAAAACTGATAAATTACTCTCCAGAAACTTTGTACCAATTTATACATGCTAACTTATAGGAGACTGATCTTTTGGCTAAAACACTATTATTTTTAAAAGAAACCTAACCATAGACCAAGTGAGGTTTTACTTTGTATTTCTTTAATTACTAGAGGAACCAAACATTTTTTTTCATGCTTAATAACTTTTTGCCTTTTTTAAAAATTATGTATTCTTTGTCCCCACCCACCCCTGCCCTGGTTCTGATGCAAGCATTTTTTAAAAAATTAATGTCTAAGCACTTTTGTATTTGATGTCCCTATTTGAAGACAAAATACTCAAACCACATGAAATAACACATTTTTCAGGAGAGGGTAGTGATAGGAAGAGTGTGAGAAGGATAGATAGGTAGCAGACATTCAAGTAGAGATGTTACTTATGGCCTTTCATGCCCTCTCCTCTGGTAAAACTTATCTCACCCATGGCTTCCGATGCCTAGATAGCCACGTGTTACACACCACATGACTTTAATGATCATAGTTGATGGGATGTCTACTCAAAGGTCACCAGTTAATTGGCTGCCAAGGGATTTATGAACTGCACTGGAATCTCTCCCCAAGGAATTAGAATACCAAGTAGAAAAAAAAAAAGATTGCCAATTAATAACAGGTATAAAAGGACAAGCCCGCAGAATATGAATGAACCAGATTAGTGGTGAAGCTGCAGAGAAAAGAGTCATGAATTCCTGCTCCTGTGGACTCCAAAGCCACCTTCAATAGAGAGCCATATTCCAGCTCCCATTTCATCAAGGCTGTTTACTTTTTCCGCTTTTATTCCTCTATGTATATCCTTGTCTTTCGAGCTTCCTTGAAATGGATTCTATTATTTACATTTACGTGAACTCAAAGAAACAGAATGATTCTGAGGAAGAGTACTTATAATACAGATTTGAAACTATTTTCATTATTATAATTCTATATAACGTATCCCAGCAGTCATTTTCATAGTTAAAGCTTTTATTTAACAATTTCTTCAACATAAAATCATTGAGCATGTATAGTCCATATTAGGAATTGTGCTAGGTGGTAAAGAAAAAAGGATGATGAATCAGACAATCTCTGTCATCTAGAAGCATATAGTTCAATCATACTTTTCTACATTACGTGGTCTTTCATTACTACAGATTGTCAGATCAATGGTGACCAACTCGTTGCTAGGCAACTTGAAAGACAGGAATACAGAACGGATGCAGCTTCATTCTGGTCTGACTCTTTTGAAATGTTTATCAAGAACTGTGAAGGGTCTGAAATTTTCTCTACTTTAAAGCTAAGATATTAGCCTGTCACAATTTAATAGATGCTGGCAGATGACGTGTGACTTCTGAATCAGAAACAAAGGACTTTATTACAGAAAGGCAGGCAACATAAGTTTGACATTTGCTTCTGGTCTCCTTGCCCATTGCAGCAATGGGCAAGGTGGATGAGCAACCCAGGTGGATGTGTCACAGCTGAGGAACACAGGCAAAGAGAACCCAGGTCTTTTACAGTGGGCTGCAGGCAAACCTGCCTGACATCTACCCTGGACAGTAACCTACCTGCCCTCTGCTCTGCAGGGAGACACTACCTCTCTCTTCCAAGGCTGTTCACTATCACTGTACAAACATTCTTGAAAAGATAGTTCAAAACAAAAGTCGTCAGTGCCTTTGCTTATAAGACATTTTGCAGAAACGTTAAAGATCAGTTGGGAATTGTCTCCCAGCAATAATACTTTTTCAAAACACTCAAACCTTTGGTTCTTATTGTTAACTCTAAATATCTACGTTAAAATTGTCCTGTATTTCTGTTTTTGCCATCTCCAGCTTATAGGTGTACTAGTTAAAACTTTTTGTGTAAGTGTGTAATAGAAATCAACTTTCTCTAAGCAAAAAAAGAAAGCTAGTGGAAGGATAACCAAAAACCTCGTACTGTTCTGGGATTCTAATAGCAGAAATTCAAAGTTGTCTTTAGAGTGTTATTATTAGCATGCTTCAACTTCACAATAGCTCTCAAGCTCTGTCATTCTCTACTCCGAGTTTTAAATTCTCAAGCAGGAGTTGTCGAATGGCCCAGCATAGTTAAGGCTCTGCCTCTATCTTGTTGGGAGTGGGGAGGGTCAGAAGGGCCGTCAATACACAGACTTATTAAATCTTGGCTGTTTCCAAATTAGGAGTGTTTCCTGGGAGCATTGAAAGCCTTCCCCATTGCTTTATACTATATCTGGATTTGTTTTGGTTGATAGTCCATTGCTCATAAGAGAAAGGCAGTTATTGTTTTGAGTATTATTCTATTTCTTAAAAAAATCAATTCAATATAATTTTGCTTTGTGTATCATTTTCTTAGCCATCTTTTGCCATTTCTCTCTCTCTCTCTCTCTCTCTCTCTCTCTCTTTCTCTCTCTCTCTTTTGGAGTCATTTTATGAACTGATTTAAGCCAATTTAGCCATTCAAGAGTTTTATGTAAATATAGATAGCCTCCGGTGGTTGAAAATAGATTGGACTATCTGTTTTTTCTTGTCAATCTTCCTATTAAGTGGTATTCCATAAGTTGAGTGAGGCTTAATCCAAGTTTTGTTAATATTAAAAATTATTAGCTAGTCATATACCTTCAAGATCATGATTTCAACAATGAAAATCTATTTTCAACATCTTTTATGCTAATTAGTATATCTTCTGGTATAGATTTCAATAATGCTATTTGAAATACCAGAGTAGCCTCTAAAACTGTGGATTTTCCAAATTAGAGTGTTTCCAAGGTTACTTAATCAGTCCTGGAGGGCGGATTAATATTACCTTACTATACATATGCACATATATATGTGAGACTTCCTGTGGAAGTATTTTTAAAGTAAATTACAAGGAAGATAATATAGTAGGTCAGAATTTAAGCCTTTAGTCATGCACTCGTGCTGATTTTCATACTCCTTTGTAATTAACATTCCTCCTGGCTGGATTAATTGGGTTTGCAATAAGTAATCACATTTATAATACTGCAACTGTGCCCAAATTAATTGCTCACGTGTTCAATGAGCCATTGCATGTTCTCGTTTAAGCAGCTTAGAGAGCCTCTGATTTTAGAGCTGTGGTCCTAAACTTTTTGGGATGAGGACCATAAGAATATGGCAGGAAGATGATCACAGCAATAAACTAGTGGTTCCCAAATTTTGGGAGTACATGAGAATCACCTCAGTATACTTACTGCAATATAGATACCTTGGCTTCACCCCCAGCAAGTCTGGTTATGTAGACATCGTGTAGGGTCTGTAAAAACTTTGAGAACTATTGCACACTGTCTTCCTAGAAATGGCACATATGAATCTACTTCCATCTCTACCAGTGACTTTAAAGTCTCAGAATCTTATGGCTTTAGCACAATTTTTCTCAAGACTGACTGCATGTTACAATCATCAAGGAAGTTTTAAAACAACATTTCAAACCAATTAAATCATAATATGAGTGGTACAGGGTGACTAACCTATCTGCATGCTTTTCCCCCAATCCAGAATGGAGACTAGAGATTTCTCCCAATGTATCAATCCATTTTACTGAATTATACTCACTTGACAGATACCTAGCAAAAGTGATAATAAAAAAAAGCCCAGTTACCTTATAAATCTTATAAAATACACTGTTTAATTTCTGTATTGGTGAGAAGGCACATCATTTTTTGACATTGATTTGTCTTTCTCTCTTCAAAGTTCAAAGGATTTAGTGGACTTTGTACTCGGTTTGATTGATAGCCCTCCCCAGCTTGAGAGAAGAAAAGCAAGGCTCTTTTTACAATTTATGGTGGCAAGGTGAGTGTTTATTGTGACATTTTAGTTGAAGAAAATCTAAGAAAATGTGTGGAGCTTCAAATTGACCATAAGTTTACTGTATTTTAATAGCACGTCCAGCAATAACTAAAAGTAAATATTCATTATAAATAACAACCCAGAGAAATGATTAAATGGGAAATTTCACAGATATTATCTGAGGAAGATTTTTTAAAATTCTTTTTATTAGGAACATATCATGATGAGCAAAGTAGTAGATGAAAATCAATTTAATCACATTGATAAAGTTTTTGAAATTATTTTAGACTTCTATTTTACAAGAAAAGGAGACCTATAATCAGTGACAGAAAAACCATGTTGAAAATAACTATAATCAAAGCTTATTCTATGTTTCTTTGAAGTGGATCCACTTATAATATTACTCATATAGACATTAGAACACTGGCAATAATAGGTGATTTAATGGTGCTTAAAATCCTTGAGTAAATTTATATAGGCCAAGAAATTTCTCTGAAGACATGATTTAATAATTATGATCATTTCTTGTGCTAATACCTCTTGTTAGGATTTCCACTGCCAGGGACAAAGTTTTAGAAAATCAAATTGTGAAAATTAAGTGTCAGAAGTTTGACTAATTCAACATATATGAATTATAGTCTGTTTGTATAGAACAGCCATCCAAGTAAGCAAAAGGGCCATTTCTAAGCTCAGAAAGTTTTCTCTTCAAAACTGGATGCACCTAATGGCATAGGATAAAGAGCTGTTGAATGCAAATTTGTTCTTTTTGTCAGAAACTGTTTTTCATTCTTTCTTTCTTTTTTTTTTTTTTTTTTACCTGTTAAGGGGGAATTGTTGGTTTTCTTTGTAAATACTTGAAAAGGTTTTTAAGCTTTTAATAAAAGCTTGGTACCTTTTTTTATTAGATTGTGAAGAAGGACTTACCAACATTGTAAGGGTTTAGAAAGTTTGCTGGAATCTTTTTGTGGTAGGAGAAATTGAAGTGTAATTGAATTGTAGATGTGCTATCATTTTAGGCCACTGCTGTCAGAGAAGATAGTACTTGTGGGAAAATGATTGCTTTTCTTAGCTATGGAGTTAATGGCTTTTAGGGAACATCAGCCTTGTGGGGATAATGATAGCAATGGTGCTGGGTACCTACTCTTCACCAACTTTACAAGTTGCTATGCATTTCTTTCTCTGAGCCTAACAGTCCTGTGGACAGCGTCATTATTATCTCCACTTTATAGATGAGGAAATGGTGGAGACAGGATTCAAATCCAGATAACTCTGCTTCTTTCTGCCACATCCTCTTGTCTCTTTCAGATAATCCCTAAAACCCCTTGCTTAAATCCTGGAGGTTTACTCACTGCATTTGGGGCAACATTTACAGCATTGGACAACTCAACTCACCCAAAGTCCATTCTCCTTTTGAGCTTATGTTTGCCTCCTTGCGACTTCCACTTATTAGCTCCATGAGAGAGATGTTAAGGATAGATTAGAGAGGGTAAGGGGAAAAAAGCAGCATTGAAGACATGAAGGTAGACCACCGTGGACGCTAAAGAGAAGGCTGTGTGTCTGGGGCAGACAGGAAGTTAGCACAGAAAGCTGTTCTCTCCTCCTAAAATCGAGTTTTCTGTCTCTGATGTGAATGTGACAGTTGAAAGATTGGGGTGTTCTATGATCCAGTCAGCAGGGGGAGCAGTGAACTTGAAGTGACGCCCTATAGAGAGAGAAAGGCCACTCAGCGCAGTGGTTTGTGACTAGGTGTTCTTATCTACCTGGCATTAATAGAATCCATTAAAAAAATTGTTTTTGTTTCTTTTTTCCCTCATGCTGTTTATGGTTAATTAAGTCATTGGACACCAAGAGCAATTTGCACTAGAAAAAAATATTCACTTTCGTGGTAAAGTACTTTTTGTGTTTATGAATTTCTTTGAATAAGTAGTAAATTACGGTTTTAAGGATACATGTTTTATATTGCACATAGTATATTGGTACCATAGGACACATAGAACATTTATATATACATGTATACATTTATATGTACATTTATATACATAGATCTCACATTTTTACTGATAGGGAGGTACGACTCAAAATTGATAAATTACCAATTTAGAGTGGTGCTAATTAAATTTAAATTATAGTCTCTCCTCTTCTTAAATTAGAGGGCCAGGGATAGGATAGCAAATCAAGAGGTAACTTCCAGTGACTAGAAAAATTTTGACCTAATGATGACAGGTAACATTTGTTCACATTTCACTGTGCACTTTTACACCTGCTCCATTCTATCCTCCCACTGTGAGATAGGTAGAGTAGGTACCTAATGGACATATCTGCTAGCAGGTATGTTGACCAAATTCTCAGATAACTTAAGAGACTTTCCCTTGGCTCATCAGTGGTAAGGCTGGTGCTCATACCCTTGGCTGCTGACTACAAATTATGTCCTAATAAGTCAATCATTATGGGCTGTCTATAGCCCCTTTGCTACAGTTACTGGTCTCCCCAAGGACACTAAGTTGTTAAATCTCTGGCTGATCCAGGCACAAGGATAGAAAACATATTTTAGCTACTTGATTAGAGGGTCAGGAAGCTGAGCTAACAATTCAGCATTAGCTCTGTCCTGTTGGTACTCTAATACCAGCATATTTCAAAGCAGATAGAGGACTCTGGAAGGCTTTACATATATCTATGTACAAAAAAAGATTTACAATGGGTTATTAAATGAGAGTTTTGAGGCTGGCTTCACGAGAAGTGCCAACCGCTCTTCCTCCCAAATTTCCCCTGGTGCCACTGTCAAAGGCAAAGTACTCATCCGGATGGATTGTTATTCTGACTCAAGATGTCATTTCCAACTTTTCTTTTATATAATCTAATTTCTGAACTTTCTTTTTAGTGATATTAAGTAGAATAGCATAGAAAAGACTTTTGGCATTAAAGATAACAAATGTGTTGAGCGTTGCCCAGGTGTCTTTGCTCTTTACCAGTGAATTAGCTGTGTTGATTTTAGGATTTTAAATGACCCTTTCTATCAGACTTGATTAATATCTCCTCCCTTCATCTTGGCTATCTTGCTCCTTCCTTCTCTCTTGTGCAATCTTCCCTGTCGCATCAGCACAATTTAGAGGTGACTGACCTTCAAATGACCAAGGGTCAGAAGATGTCGTAAGGAGGGTTCCTTGGGCCTGGCATTTGCCTCTAAAGAGGGCCTTGGTCATGCAACGAGCAAGCCTTCAGTACATGGCCAGGGCCCTGGGAACACTCACAGTGGACCTCCCGGCTTGTTGAGTGCCAATCTGCTATCCTCTAAGGACACTTAGTTTAAACTGCTGTTCATGATTTTTTTTTCTCTCTGCAACTAAACTGCAAAGTCCTTGAAGATGCTGCCGTCTGGTATAGCTTTACAGCCCTGCCGGTGTCCCACCGAGTGGCAGAGACAAGGTGAATGATGACTCTTAGGTGAGGCTTTCTCTTGTCGTTTAGAAAATAGGCAGGTGCTGACAGCCCTTTCACTAGAGATGGCCACTCCTCAAACAGGATGGTATTCACTTGTGGATTGCTTATGTATTTTTATAATATTTTAAGAGTATATTTATTGTACACGATAGTAATAAAACTACATTATAGCAAATTTGGAAAATTTAGTCATAAAAATCATTCCTATTATTACTACATGAATGCATCTACTCAGTATTTTTGTATATATTTTAATATATTTCTGATGGTATACTTGAATAGTGTATTTTAAAGATTGTCAAATTCCATTCTAAGCATTTTTCCTTTGTTTAATCATCCTCATAAATGTTTTTGGGATACCAAAATGTATTTCACAATATTCATATTATTATCTATTAGATATACCATTATTTATTTCTCATTGGTATATTTATTGGACATATTATCTCTTCCTCATTGTTATCTATCAGATATGCCATTATTTATTTAACTATTTTCTTGTAATCTGACACTGATGATCAAACAATTATTTAGTTACTGTTGGCTTGGGAAATCTGCCTATTTGGATTGAGTTGGACAAATATTATTATCATCATCATCCGGCATAGTGGTTAGCTCACAGTTGGTACTCAATAAATGATTTTCTTCCCTTCTTATTTCACCGTTTCTCCACTTAATGCTAACCTTATAGTTTCTTGTATTGTGAACCAGAGGGCATAGCATATATTTAATCCTGAGGTTTCTAACTGGCTATTGTGTAAGTTTGCGCTGGCTAATTTATTACTAATTTATGGGGAGTACTACTATCCTGATCTCAGGGCTTTCGTTTTCTCTATAGTGTTTGCTCAGGTACATTGATTCATTCTTGCCAGACAGATAATGTTAGAGCTACAAAGAATTGTGGAAATAACTTTTACCAATGATTTCCCAGTTAGTGCACAACAGAATTTTGCAAAGGGCTTTTAGAAGGATGATTTCTTACTAAATCTTAATTTGGTGGATGAGAATCTGCATCTTAATAAAAATCCCAGGTTTTTGACTCAGATGGATGAAGGACCACAACTTGAAGTTACTATTTGGTTAGTAGACCTTGTCAACTTTTTATAGTGTTAGATTTTCATCATGTTCAGTCTTTTGCTTTTAAAACTAATTGAATCTTGAGAGGACTTATAACAGGAGGCAAATATTACAATTACAATTATGCTCTGCAACAGGAAATAAGCTCTAAATGAATCTTAACATTTTACTTGACACATTACTATGTTTAAATGTATTAAAGATGTCATTGAAAGGTACAGGGGAGGAAAATGAACTTGATTTGGCAGGTAAGCGTTCATGGTACTATTATCCACAACCGTCTATGCTGATTGACAGCATACACATTACCTCTTAACAGACATTGTACTCAGTTGCATCAGCATTAAGTGTATGGCATTTTTACTGAATATTTGAAATTGTTTTATTTAACAGTATTAATTGTGTATAGACCAATTTTCAGCCACGGTTTCAAAGTGCTTAATGGATAATAAACCAAAAGCTACTATGGCCCTCTCCTTAAACTTAAGTCAACAATGCCATGTTGCTTAGTATTATGTATTTTGAGTAGGGCAAAAGTTTAACAGTCCAAAGAAGGAATATTCCCCATGTGATAGATATAAAAATGGAAACTTAGAAAGGTGAAGTGTTCCAAGTCAAGTAGCCAAAAGGAGTAGAGCCAGAATTGATGCTCAGATCTCCTGGGTCCTTGTTCTCTGTGCTTTCTAGCATACTAAACTGCCCTTTCTGC
This sequence comes from Cynopterus sphinx, assembly GCA_030015415.1. Taxonomy (NCBI): domain Eukaryota; kingdom Metazoa; phylum Chordata; class Mammalia; order Chiroptera; family Pteropodidae; genus Cynopterus; species Cynopterus sphinx. Next base: position 26,439,723 of record CM057391.1, read on the forward strand.
ATTGTTTCTATCTAATGAGAAACACACAGTCTAGTGGCTGATCAAGATGCGATAATCTATATTTGTATTGCAAAGAGCATTGAAGCAAGGAATTTTACTCAATATTTTTCTTTTGGAAAACCAAACATGCTTTATTTCATTTTTTTCACAATTTATTTAAACATCTCACATATACAAAATAGGTACAATTTAAATTTTTCTGCTTGTCCGAGAAACAAGGCTTCTTTGGAACCATGGGAGAGGATAAAAATGAGACGGGCAAAGAACAAATGCTGAATTTAAAGAAGAGGACAATGTTGGGCAAATGATCTGCATATTTTTATTCAAGGATAAGTTGTAAAATGCTGATGCAAAATTAAAAGGGGGGAAAAAAGCACAATATAACCCAATACAGAGAAGCATCTCTTCTCAAATTCTTCTAGCACCATCAACGTTCTTCAAGTATCTGAAATACTATTAATTAGCACCTTTGTATTTTGAACAAAACAAAAACAAGTACCTCAGTTCATCTCTGTCTAGGTCAGCACCTAATGGTAAGGATCACACTCACAAGAAAGTGTTTTGAGGTAGTTTAAACCTTTGGAAGTTTGGGTTTTAAACTTCCCTCTTTGGAAGATATTCAAAAGCCACAAGTGGTGCAAATGTTCATGGTTTTTATTTTATTTTTCAATTTTTATTTTGGTTTTCTTACAAAGGTTGACATTTTCCACAACAGGTGTAAGAGTGTTGAAAAAAATTCCAAATCTTTTGGGAATGGGAAAATGGAGAGGGAATTAATTAAATCGTATTGCACAATGCTCTGACCAATCCTTCTCCTTCTCTTTTGCCCACAATTCAAGCAAGTAGATTTGCAGAAGAAATAGAAGGATTCAGCTTTTAGTTAAAAAAGAAGAAAAAGAAATGGGAAAGAGAGAAAGTTTTTTAAAGATTTCCTTTCTTTTAATTTAGGTTGAGTTCATTTATTTGAAACAGACTGGGCCAATGTCCAAACTGAATTCTTGGTCAGCATCACCGATGTCCAAAAGTGCAATATCAAGGATAGGTAGGCGAGATGGCTTATTTGTTTTGTATTCGATGATTGTCTTTCCCCATTCATTTGTCTTTTTCTGTTTAAAAAAGAAAAGAAAACATATACATAAAGAAGCGCTATTTCTGAAACTAATATCATTTGAGCTTTAGATATTATAAGAACCACTTTTTTGGCTTATGTCATTCTGAAGACATGTGTCCCCAAATCAAGTTAATCTTTGAGACAGTAACATTGGGGTTTCTTTAGGGGAAGAAACTTTTCTACCTGTCTATTAAAAAATATATATATATTCAGTACACATCCCAAGTGAGTTATTTCTACATTATCATTTTGAGGATATGCGTGTGTATGTGTGGTGGGGCTGGTGGGGAGAGTTGAGGAGTATGCAGTACTCCTATTAGTGCTATTAGTACTCCTATTAGTGCAATTTAATTTTTCTTCCATTTATAGAAAGCATGAAGAAAAATTAAATGCAGACCATACTAATAAGTAAAATAAAATACATATAACTATCAGTCATAGCTTGGGTTCTTTTAACTTCCAGAAATTTTAGGTATGGGCATACATCATCACTTAAGAAACTCATGTTAAAAGAAAAACAACTAGGATTCTACTCTGCCCCCGCCCCCCCGCCATAAATGCTATTGCCATATTTCACTATTACTTACAGAGCAGCCATCTACAAGAACAGTGTAAGTGAACCTGCTGTTGCCCTCGGCAACAAGTTCAACATCATTGGAGCCTTGCAGAATGACAGACTTTTTCAGGTTTCCAGTCTCCTCATCCATGTATGCAATACTATTCTTGCAGTGGTAGGTGATGTTCTGAGAGGCATGGTTGGCCAGCAGGCGCATGAAGGCAAGTTGGGTAGCCATTTCCTTGGTAGTCACTCCTTCAACATTATATTCAAACTATAGAGAATATGATGGGAATTTTGGTTAAGTGGAGATGGACTCAGATACAAAGTGTCAAATTAAAAAAAAGTCTTATATAGGGAGAAATAATGGACTCAAGTCTGAACCTTAGGAAGAAGGTACTTTTAAAGGAAATGAAGTTCACTAATCTCTGAAGTGTTAGCTTCCTGGAAGGGACATAGGAATGACCAGGGTGAGGCAGGGTCATCTCAAAAGGGTACCTTTTTCAGATAAGCCTTTTTGTGTACATTTCTTCTTTAGAATAAGAGATTTGGACCTCTTTCTTTTTTAGTAATTCCCACCAGCAGGCATTCAATGAAGGTGGTGAAAAGGTTTGATTAAAAAAAAAACAAATGAATCTAAAACAGACCTGCAAACTATGGAGGACAATCAGTGCTGGCCAGAAGTGAAGGGGGGTGGGCAGGTTGGGAGAAAACAGTGAAGGTTTAAGAAGTATAAATTAGTAGTTGATAGAGGATCACAGGGATGGGGAGCAAGGCATAAGGAATGCAGATAGCAGTAAAGTAATGGCTATGTATAAGAGCCAGAGGAAAGACAGAGTAATCAGGGGGATCATTTCATAAACTATATAAATGTCTAACCAACGTACTGTATACTTGAAACTAACTTACAAAATCAATACTGATGATATATTTAACTTGAATTTTTGTTTGATTAAAATATTCTCCACATCAGAAAAATTTCAGGACAGTTCATGTTCAGAAAAGCACGGGTACATGCTGGCCAGTATTCCTTCACATTCAATGACATTAGTCAGTTTCTCCAGGGATTATCAGTTAAGTCAAACTTGAATAATAACTTTGAATCAACCCATCTTTAATATGTAATCCAGGATAGAAGTGGAACCCAAGAAAAGAGCAGGTTCTTTTAATAAGCCCATTTTGGTAAAAGATTAAAATACTAAAAATGGAAAAAAAAAATCCCAACAAAATATTGTGTAGTAAGGGAAGGAATGTTTGTAGGAGACCTCACCTGGGTACCACCATTGATAGTTTCTCCGAACAAGACATGCTTCTTGGCCTTGGAACTTCTGTACCAGTTCTTGGCTGGGATATTCTCAGGTTGAGCCCGGATGCAGCTTTCGCCAGTAGAGAAATCACAGTATACTTTGATAGCATCCATAGTGCAACCTTGGTTAGGGTCGATCCAGTAGTAACCTTTTAAGAAAATAAGACCCATATTATGAAACCTCTCATTTAGTGGCACTTAGGTTCTAATAATTATGAGTCAAAGATTCTGATTCTCATAAGTAAGATTTTTTGATTCTACTATTATATTTTCTACTCCACATTTAACAGGCAGAGGGTGACTATTTTCAAGATTAGACAGTTCCTCCTTCCCCCTCCTCCATGAAAAATCAAATCAGGGTACATATCACCATGAAAAGGAGAAAAAGTATATATTAAGAGAAGCTCAAGAATGGGTGATGGCTGCGAGAAAACGTCCTTCATTAACTGAGTGTAATTTCACATAATTTTTAAATATTAATTTATTTCTTTAATTGAAGAAATGATTTTAAATTTTCCCCCCTTATACCTTCCCCCTTCCACCTTCCCCCTCCTTTCTGGTAACCACTAGTCCATTATCCATGTCCATGAGTCTCTGTTTTTTGTCCTGTTCATTTGTTGCTTTTAGGTTTAAATCCCACAAAAAGTGATATCATGTGATTTTCAACATTTCCTGCCTGGCTTATTTCACTTAGCATGATTATCTCAGGGTCCATCCATGTTCACATAATTCAATTTTTACCCAAATACCTTTCCATTCTAAATCTCAGAGAACTGATTTTGAAAAGCCCAACTTGTGAGAATGGTCAGTCTTGACTCAGACACCTCAACCTACCGCTGCTCCACTCTGGGTGGCTGAGTCTCAAGTCACGGCACGTACGAGCTGGGTTCTTCCTAGAGCCTTCGGGAGTAAGAAGGGTCTCGATCTGGTTGTTGAGAGATTTCAGAGTAGCATCGACTTCATAATCCTTGGGTCTGAGAGAAGGTGGTGAGCGAGGCTGGTCAGCCCTGTAGAAGTCTCCTTCAAAACCAAAGTCGTAACCACCACCACTTACACCGGGAGGTCCAGGAGGTCCAGGGGGACCAGGAGGGCCCTGCAGAGGTGAAAGTGATAAAGAGGAGACTTTGTATTTGGTTATAGTGAGAGACATCAATGACGGCAGGTTTTTAGATGGGTGTCATGCTCTACTAAGTAAAAAAGAATCAAATTCATATAAATAAATGACTTGCTCCCAGGCATATTTGCAGGGATGGGCTTAAACAGCTCATTACATACAGACCAGTTTTACAAATTTTAGAAAACATATGGAAGTGAAGAACTATTTTATGTATTGACATAATTCTCTCAGTTTAGTCTGAAAAAAACATTTCTTAGGTCAGTGATTCCCTTTATTCTTTCCCCCCAAATAATACTTACAGCAGGACCCTGGCTACCCTGAGAGCCACGAATGCCAGCAGGTCCCACTGTACCAGGATGTCCAGTGCGACCATCTTTACCAGCAGGGCCAGAAGGACCAGCAGGGCCCTACGGAAGAAGGAAATCAAGTCTGTGTGAGCCAGTGAAAATCCCACAAGAAAGCAGAAGCCTGGGGCTCACTGTCTGCCACAGGCTGTATTTCAGAGATAAATGTCTCTTAGATTGACCTACCCTAGGGCCAGCAGGACCCACAGAGCCAGGAGAACCTTGATCACCATGATGACCCTTTAAAGAGAGAACAGGAAAAACATATTTTCAGAACATGTGTCAATAAATAGATTTTTAAACTTTAAATGGAAAATTTTAGTTTCAATGAACTCTGGATTGAGAAAATTGAAAATGTAAAATGGAGCTCTTTCTCCCATTATGCCTACTATACTCAATTATTTTTTTCCTATAAGCTATTTTAGCAATGCGATATTAGTCATTCTTCTAATTATATTATTTCAAGTGGGGTTGAAGGACATTGTTGCCAGGAGATATTGATATATTTCCCTTAATCCTCACCTTTTCATGTTGAGGTAAAATAGCATTAGCTCAGATATGGTGTTAGCAAGAGAATGGGAAATATATGAGTTAGGACATTTTAGAACAATAGCAGTGAAAATGTGAGAAAGATCATTGGAGTTGAAAGCCTTTAAGATCTGTATACATCCTAGAAGTCCACCTTTTACTTACAGCAAGACCAGGAAGACCTTGCAATCCATTGTGTCCCTTTAAGCCAGGAAGACCTCTGGGCCCCTTATCACCAGGCTCTCCCTTGTCACCTCGAATACCTTGTGGGCCCTGTAAAGAGAAGGACAGATAGGACATTTACCTTTTAATTTCTTTTTAATGACACTCTTCAACAAATACTGTTTAATCTGTTTACAAAGGTAAGCCAAGATATGCAAAGGTCTAAAAGCCTTGTGGTTGCAACTCCCATCTCTTAATCTGTGTTAGTTAAGCTATCTGTAAAGTTGGCTAGATCTTCATGATTATTTAATACAAACAAGCAGAAGAGATTCGAAATAGAAGAGATTTAAAAGCTATTTGTAGCAATTCTTAACATGGACTAATTTTTTTTTAATATAAAATCTAGCCTATCTATTGTTTATTTTCTTAACGGTCCTTCTATACTGATCTTAATGTTAATTTGTAAAGAAATCTTCACTATGTACATACACTAGGACCTCTTGGACCAACGGCACCGGTAGGACCAACAGAACCAGCAGGACCCTGTGAATTAGAAAAGAAAAACGCACGTCATCAGCCAAGCTCAAGATCTTCCTCCCCAGGCCCCAAGAGTTGCTAGGTGTGGGGAGGTCAGAAGGTAAGCCTATGAGGATGTGACAGCATTAAGGGACTGGTATTTACAACTTACAGGTTCACCACGGTTTCCATGTTTGCCAGTGGGACCCACGGGGCCATGAGGACCAGGTGCACCCAAAGCGCCAACGGGACCAGGGTTGCCAGGGTAACCACGCTCTCCCTACCAAAGGCAAAATGAAGCTTAGCATCAATCCAGTCAGTATTTTAGTCATTTTAAATTGGAGAAACATGAAGATATATACCAACCTTGTGTCCAGGTTGACCATCGCGGCCTGGGGGACCATCGCTCCCAGGGTTGCCCTGTGAAGACACCATTGCAATAAAGGCACTTAGTGAGGCTCTATAGCCCACCAGCCCCTATAGTTTAGTAGTTCTGCCTTCAGCTCTCCCAGTGCTCAATAGTGAGCCACCTTTTAGACTGTTAAAAATAGGAACAAGAACTTGCCAGCCTAGATTATTTTAGAGGTATTTTTAATATTTTGACCAACTTTGATGTGTGTGCTGTTTAAAAACCCAATCCTCAGCCCAAATAAGTTTTCATATTTTCAATGCTAGGAGTGGTCAGTATATGTAGATATCATGGAGAAACAGACATCTTGTTTAGAAGCTTGGAATAAGTGAACCTCAGCTCAAGATATCAAGCTTCACATGGAAATACTGCTAGCTTTTATTTTACAAACCAAGTGTTAGACTCACATCACGACCGGCTTCACCAGGAGCACCGTTGACTCCGGGATTACCCACAGCACCAGGGGGGCCACGGGCCCCAGGTGGACCTGAAATGCCGAGAGGACCAGGTTCACCCTAAAAAGGAGGAGAAGACAAAACAATATTCCTCTCGTTGAAACAAGTGCCAGTCTCACTGTCCCAAAACAACCCTTGCCAGGAGATTCTAGTCTGAAGAAAGAAAGTAAATTGAAAGTGAACAGGCCACGAAATGGTAAGAAGTGTCATTAGTGTCATCCTTGCCCTCCTCTTACAGACTTAAGAGGGTCAGTTTTATGTAGTTTTGGAACATTGCTCTGTAGAAGGTGAGCCTTGTTTCATCTGATAGCCCGAATGAAATGATTTCATAAAGTGGAGAGAGTTTATGGAGATGAGGTGGTTCCTAGTTGCTGTCATGTATAAGGTTTAATGGAATGATTCAGGACTTCCAGAGTTTCATTCTTCCTACAGGATAAATGATGCCAGGATTTCATATTGCAGAGGAATAAATGCAATTAGAGCTTATATCATTCTTAAGCATGTAAAAAGAACAAAAGTCATTCTGCATAATGTTAAGCTATGTCTTTATCGTGTGTGTCTAAGTAAGGTAGTATTAAAGCTTCTTAGAGAAGTGACATGTGATCTGTATAAAGAAAAGGCCGTGAATAAAAATCTTAAGTGGAGTTATTCAGTGATCAATCTGTCATGCTTGAAGTGGCAGCTTTTAAAATCTTTTATTATGCTAATGAGAATGAGAATGGTGTTAAACACTTACCAAAGATCCAGCAACGCCTGGTAGACCACGTTCACCTCTTGAGCCTGGGAGACCCAGGATACCAGGAGCACCAAGAAGACCCTGAGGACCTGGGGTGCCAGGGGGTCCCTGAACAGGAAGGAAAATGCTGAGTGTTACTGGTAAGACCATAGACAATAACACAGATTGACTTAAGGATTATGAGAATGAGCTATCCTAAGCTTAGGAAAAGGCCTCTTATTAACTGAACATATCCTTGGATATTTTTTCCATCTTGACAAATACATTTCTTTTACCTGATTCCTCCTTGAAACCAAGGGGACAATATTTAAAAATATGTAGTTGAGATTAATGAAGACATCTGAGGTGATGGAATGGAGTTTTTATAGAATTTATTCCCAGAAGCAAATTTTGACATTGGCCTCTAACTGAATCAGGTCTAGTAAAGGCACATTTCTGGGGAGCAATTATACTGGACAATGCATGTTTAAAGAACTGATAGCTTACTGAGATCTATTAATGTATCGTAAGATGACCACTGCAATGGGATTCTGTTCTAACCGCAGTACGAGTAAGGTAACTTCAGTACTTAAGGGTCTGTTTAGATAAAACAGTGAACTTTCTCATTATTGTCATCACCATCTAGTGTCTTCTGAGCATCTGCTGATGATATGACACCTTAATATCTGTTGGATAGATTTTCTGGCTCCGTTGAGCTCTACCTGAGAGCCTGTAATACTCATCAACAAACATACACCATTTGAAGATTTGTGTAGGGCTTTAGTTTGATTCAACACAAAGCATTAAGAAAGAGTTTAAATTCACTTACAGCAGTACCAGGCTCTCCAGAGGGACCCTTCTCACCAGTGAAGCCAGGAGGGCCACCTGCACCAGTTTCTCCAGTTCGGCCAACTGGACCTTGGTCACCACGAGGCCCACGAACTCCTTCTTTACCAGCAGCACCAGGGGGACCAGGAGGGCCAGTGATACCCTGTGGGCAAATGTACAAGATCATTTACTTTCTGTTTATCATCATGGACCCAGAAGAGAACAGCTGAGGTTCTAGATGTTAAAATGAAGTGTGAAGCAACAACATAATATCTTGGCCTTTTGGGGAAAATGTTTAGGCTTCTAAACATTCTTTCTTGTAGTCAGAAGCAACTCCCATATTCCTTCTCCTGAGGCTGTAATAAAGTGAACTGAGGCCGAAGCTGTGGCAAATGCTTGTGAGGAAAAGCAATGCTGTAACACTGGTAGCCTGGCTTATTAGAACTATGTAGCGTTACAAGAGTTAGTTGTAAATGAACCGGACTTTGGGGTTTGGAGGACTCTACTCATTTCTTTGTGAAGAAAGCCAATAGTGGCATTTTGTTCACAAATGAGGAATCACACATGCTCTCAACTGGCTTTAATTAAATGCCTACAGGGAATGAAGATTTTTCTGTTATGAACCTATAAAAGGATTCCAAGAAATCAACATCTTTGCTGTTTTTTTCCCTGAAACCTTAACTGGAAGACTTAATCCTTGGTAATTAATTAAATTCTCTTGAGTCCTGACAGGAGAGTCTGAATTGAAATTAAATTAGAAGCCAACCACCTTTAAATTCAGGAACAATTATACCTTAATGACAGAGACAGAATGTTGGGCATAAAGGGTAATTAGATATAGAAATATCTTATATGTGACTAAAGCTGTTTTTTTATTTTTAACAACAACAACAAAAACAAACAAAAAAAAAACCATGCCCCTAAAAGGGGACTTATGTTCACATGAACAAAATTTTCTCGAACTGATATTATAAAATATAATTTGTGATGATTTTGCCTTAATGATTTCAGATCAGGAAAGTAATAGCTAAACATTAGTAGTGTGTTTTCACAGAGAGTTTCTTACACTTTTGTATTAGAAGCCAGGTGGTTTGGCTGGAGTAGATGAAGATGTATTTTGAAGTGATTTACTTACGGAGGGTCCAGGAGGACCAGTACGTCCAGCAGCACCAGGAAAACCAGTCATACCCTGGGAACCAAGCACAATAAAATTCCACATTAAAATTCTACTGTCAATACCAACTTCAGGGATTTGGGTAAAATGGAAATTTCTTCTCTGGCAAATCCCTGATACATGTAACCTGGGATGGATCAAGGAGTAGGTAGTGGCAGCTTCCTATAGGGTATTATTTAAGCAGAACCGCTAAGACCCTCTGTCTCTACACATCTTCCTGACCAGTATGCTCCCAGTTCTAACACCTAAATTCTGAATTAAAGTTTTGATGGTCCTTTTTAGAATTTTACTATGTTTACAAGATGGTTGTAAGAGCAAGAAGATAACACACAATGCCATTATTACACATTGATGTGTTCATGCTAATAGCTATCTTAACCATCTGGCTGGGCACTAAGAGGGTGGACACTGAAGACCTAATTTCATTTACAAAGGAAGATATGTCAAAAGGCCAAGAGTATTAATTTTTGTCCAATGGCAGAACACAGGATTCAGTGGAGTTTATTTCTGGGCATCTCTGGGTCTCTAGGGAGTCAGTGCAATGCCTTAGATGCCAAGGGAAAGGACTGGGTCAGGCAGAAGTGGGGCATCCAGGAGGTGAGGTGAAAGCAACATACATACCATTGAGTTTTAGCTGGGATTAAATTAAGATCCCGTGAATCTGACCTTAACTTTAATATCAGAATTACTCCGAAATAGAGTTAACTTGAATCTCAAATGTCTCCTTATTATAGTCACAATTTACCCAAAATTTCTAAACTTGGGAATTGTTGCTAATAAATTCTGAAGAAAGAAAAATTATCGAAGTCCATTTAAAATACTCACAGGGGGGCCACCGTCACCACGGCTTCCAGCAGGACCAGGGGGACCATTTGGACCCTAAATAGAAATAAACAAACCAAAAAAGATGGGGTCATATCATAAAAAATTCTTACAAATGTTACTCTTTCTTCAAAGAGAGCATTCCCATATATATTAGAAGCAAATCAAGAAATTAAAAACGATTAAATGTGTCATATAAAATAAATATTCTTACTTCAATATTACCACCCTAAAGGTTATTGAAGAAGCAAGAAAACATTAATAAGACTTTTATAAATTGTAAAGCAATAAGCAAATATTAATTCTTATTTTTTAAGCCATCTTCTCTTTGGTATATTTCCTTGGGTGTATAGTAGATATCTGATTGATGTATGTGGAAGGATAATATTTCATGGGTAACTACACAGGCTGTGCTGACCACCAGTGAATTCAACTTACAGCTGGGCCAGCAGATCCAGCGGGGCCTGTGGGACCAACAGGACCGTTTTCACCCTTGGGCCCTTTGGTTCCTCTCTCTCCTTTAGCACCAGGTTGACCAGCAGCACCCTGTTGGAAAGGAACAGTTCAGGTATTCTAACTCATTTTACTTGCCAAGTTGAGATATTTTCAGATTAACCTGCATTATGTGATACTCACAGCAGGACCAGCGAATCCATTGGGGCCAGCGGGACCAACCTCACCACGTTCACCCTAGGTGGGAGAAGGGATTTAAAAATGTCTTAGCAATCTTAGATTCATTGATGTCTAAAAGCTATGCATGTCCAAAGAGACTCGAATTTCTACTTACAGGGCTACCACGAGGACCAGCAGGACCAGCAGGACCAGCAGGACCAGCTTCACCCTATGACGGGACCAAAGATAAAGTTGTTAATGTGCTTTGCACAGATGCTCACAGAGGTGGAAGGGAGAGCTAACAGTGGTGTTTTTAGTTGCATCTGAAGAGATAACAAATGCACATCTCACAGAGTAAAATAAAGTGGATTCTTACTCTGATGTTGTATTTGTTTTGGGGGCTGAAGTGGTGTTGGCCATACACTTGCCAAAAACACTATATATCAGTGCCCACAATACCAGGAGGAGGACATTTTAATTTTTAGATGAGCACAGAGTTGATCTATTGACTGCAATCTGTACAATACAATAAATAAGGTCTATTTTAAGTGAACTGTTCGATGTGAAATGGGCACACTACGTATTTTATTGATTTTTTTTCACAATTGAAGGCTTTGAGAAGGCTCAGTGCATTAGGATACTGTTAATGGGTAACAGAGAAAGACTAAGACAAATGATAGAGATTAAAGTATAAATCAGATAGCTGCCACATCCATAGTAAAGGAAAGAGAACTTTAAACACACAGTATTTATTTCTTGCTATCCCATCTCTACAGATAGATTTTTAAATAAGTGGGCTTTAAACCAAGCCATAACAATTAATTGCTGGGGGTTTTGGGGTCAAAGGAAGGCAGGAAATTTTAGATGTTGCTATTGGCTCAGAGACATGCAACCCAGTGAAAATTCATGCTTACCCGGTCACCAGTGGCTCCAGCAGGACCAGGAGCACCTATGGCACCAGGAGCACCCTAGTACCAAAAAAAGAAACAAGTCTTACTAATAACACTCCATCAAAAATGACCCTTGCTATTCCCCCTTGCTGTGCTTATAGTGACTGAACACTTTTACTGCACACTCTGGTAGACATCAAGAAAGCCTTTGATGCACTTCAGTTCTAACTGTCCAGACTATTAGAAGCCACTCTCAGGAGGAGAGTATCCCAGTGACAAAGGTTATGGAAATGTGTAAGGTTAAGAATCGGGGAGATCTAAACTCTGCTCTTGTAAAATTCCCTGGAGAGCAGCAAATGAATGACCTTGTCTGGAACTGTTAGGACTATGTGATTCAGAGAAAAGACGATTATGAATGTGCCATAGGAAGTTATCAGCTCTGAAGGAGAGGTGAGAAGAAGAAACCAAGGTACCTTATGGCTTATCAGAGCAATGATGACAACACTCTAGATAGGGTTACTATATCTTTATGGAATTATCTTTGGCATCTCCATGGCCTTAACAGCTAATCTTTGGGGCTGCTCTTCGAATGATAAATCCTTAAGGCATACATTTGAATAAACAGGACCTTCATAGAGGTTCTGGCTTCTTAAAAAATTAAGAGAGTTATTTTTTTGAAAGCCCTGTAACTTCAATGGTCCTTTTAAGTTTCATTAACTCAAGCATTTTTAGTTAGTAGTTTGTACTTGGCATAGTTAACACTAAGGAATGTAGAAAATTTAAGCTATGATTTTCAAAGGATAAGTCCTATTGAATTTTTCTTTTGGAATATGTAAAGTGATATTATTAGCCATAGATCCAGGAAGGAATAAAATACTCTTTTATTAAACTTGAATCTTTCTTTTGTTAGTTCTATTTTAGAAAGCCTCTTGACTCAAATCGAATAAGACATAAAAAAAAAAAGATAACTCAAGTACAAACAACCAAACAAAATTTTACTCACGCGAGCACCATCTCTGCCTGTGCTGCCCACTTCACCTCTGAGGCCAGTTTCACCCTGAAAATATAAAGCAGAAGCAACCTTTTGTTTTCTGACCAAATTTTTGAATCAAAATTAATCTAAAATGTTTTTACATAAGATGCTATAATTCTTCTCTCATTTCAAATCTTTAGTAATGCTTTGATTCCCTACCATTCTATAGCATGCTGAATAAGGGGGAAATACAATCAAGTCCCTTTCCAGATTATTATAAAATATTCTTTTTAAATTTCCATAACCCTCCTGAAGCATAATCAAGCAAGGTACAAATTCATGGGGACATCACAATGGGCTTCAGTGCCCAATCACACTTATGGCATAACTAATGCAGCAGCACGGTTGACAGCTGTTCAATATAGCTTCTTGCCATTAATTAGGGCAGGATGAGGCATTATTGTTAGTGGCATTAAAATGAGCCTCATGTATTACTCAACACCATCTGTTTGCGTGAAATTCCATGGTAGCAAGGAATTTTGCCAGATTAGTGAGTTTAGAAATGTGTAGGTGCTAGGTGGCAGAGAGAAGCATATATAGATAGATATCAAAATGCTACTGGACCACTTGCCAAGAATTGTAAAAAGTTGGGCAACCTTGTGCAGTCTTCTTGCTAGAGTTCATCAACGGTATGTATTAAGGTCCAACAGTGAGAGGAGGTACCTTTTCTCCCTTGCCTCCAGGTATGCCTGCAGCACCCCTCTCTCCTGGAAGTCCACCAGGGCCGGATGCACCAGCAGTGCCCGGAGCGCCGACACCACCAGGCTCACCCTTGTATGAAACACATGTGAAATCAATTATTTCAGTGGCAAAAAAGGAAAATGAAAACTCAAACTCTTAAGGAATTCCAATGAAAACATTTAATAGATCGCATTCTTGCCTACTTAGGGATACAAAGAAGGTGTATTGAGAGGATGGAGAGTATAACAAAGGGAGATGATATTATGACTCAGTGACTAAAGAGAAAAGGATAGTGGGAGTGGGTGGCTGTGATTTTTCTATGACTTGCTCCCAGTCCTCTTTAGGAAGGCTGGCATAGGAAAAAAGAGGATAGGACAGTGGGAAGCAGGGAGTGCAAAAATGCTTTCCCACAAACATTTTTCAAAGATAAGTCTCTTATCTCAGACAGGAAATAAGGAAAGAGACATCATCAATTGAGGAGGTTTACATTTTAATCTCTTTAAGAGTGGGAACTATAGCTTCCATTTTTATATAAAGTGCTACAATTCCTCATACTTAGAACCTGTTGACAAGCTTCTCACATGAAACTCTTTGAAAGTACTACCTCACAGAACAATATTTGCTTTATTTTCTCTTTCCCTCTTAACTCAATTTTATTTAGACACCAAAATAACTTTTTGCAGCTAATCTTTAAATTTTGTTTCCTTAAGGTAAGCATCAGAAATAATATGAGTTGCCTTTTGCTTATTGTGATTAAAGTAACTCCACCTAGTTTTAAATCATAGATTCTATTTTGAAACACAAATTTTCAGGCTTATCTTTTTGAGGTGCATGTACTGTCCAGTTAATTTTTATCATTACCAATTTCATTATTAAAATTTAGACTACTTTTTGAAATTTTACTCTTTGAAGTAGAATGTCAAGAGGGTAAAGGTTTGCTTTCTAAAAATAGTGTCCAAATGTATATGGTATTTCTAGATTAAAACCTGTATAAACAGTCTTATGAGGAAAGAGTGAAAACTCATACTAATTCATTTATGTGTCTAGAATAGTGGATTTCCCTTCTTTTGGAATAATTCAAGTCTGCTGGATTCAGATCATTATTGACTGAAATGGAAATCATCACAGAACTGGAAATAAATAAAAAATCTGAAAAACAATTCATTTACTATTGTAAAGGATCTCCTTATTCTAGAGTACTCTGGGCCAAACCAGCAATATATAACATAAAATTGTACCTTGTTTCCATCAGGCCCTGGGGGTCCAGAAGGACCTCGGCTCCCAATAGGACCAGAAGGACCAACAGCACCACTTTCGCCTGGAGGACCGCGCTCTCCCTGAAAAACAGGGATTAGAAGTATTGATTGTACTGTCCATTATTTTCAAAGATACTGAGTTCACACTTGTTTAGCTTTTGAATCCTGGTTCTGCTGTTTATTAGTAAATTATAATTGTTGTTCCATGATTCCTCTACTAGTAAAATGAAGAGATGGGATGAGGTAATCTCTAAAGTCTCATTCAGCTGTAATGTCCTGTGGTCACACCTTCAAAATTTGTTGCTTCAGCATATAATATATTCAGCCTTTGGAATTCATTTCCTTGTTTTGTTTGCTTTTATAGATAGATCAATAGATAAAAAGAGATGGCAGTTATGCATGGCATTCAAAGGGAAAGATTGTGTCATTTCAGGTGAGTAGCAATGCCACGTGTAGATAAAATTAGATATTGTCATATCTATGCCCCCCCTTTTTTTACAATTGCATGCAGTAATGATGTAACAGTTATATTTAACAGAAGATAAATATATGTATATGTATGTGTACTTCTCTCTCTCTCTCTCTATCTATCTATCATCTATCAATCATCATCATCATCATCATCATCATCATCATCATCATCATCATCATCTATCATCGCCCAGTCTGCAAGTAAATATCATTACAACATAGCATTCTATAGCCCAAAATATTTAACAGGTAAGTCCACATTGAAACTGTTTCAAAGTCCCTTGTTATAACTTGGTTCTATGGTACTATGGTTCTAGGATATTAAATTTATGTGAGCATCCTAGATGTATGGCATCTAGCACATAAGAGGATACTTTAGGGACAAACTAATCATTTCAGTTATTCTAATGACCACAAACTAAAATTTATTTGTTTGTTTGTTTGTTTGTTTGTTTTAAATATACCTACAGCACCTGGTATTCTAAAGTGGTTTCCCATCCAAATACTAACCAGGCCCGACCCTGCGTAACTTCACGAGATCAGATGAGATTGGGCACGTTCAGGGTGGCATGGCTGTAGACAGTTTGTTTATTGTAAGAGTAGACTCATGATTTCAGCTTTAAACTTTGAATATCAACACACATTGCAAAAATAGACTTTAAATCTTGTAAGATATTACTTTTTTTGGCTCAGGTCAAGCCACTGTCATAAATTTATCATGCTTGTCTATATAAATCACTGAATGTAATACACGTTAGTTTATTTATGTTTCTTATAACTGTGGGGTTTTTTAACATGAAATATTAGCAATTAGATTTTTAAAAATCTACTATCCATTCAAAAATCAAGTGTTCTCTACAGATTATGTTTAACTGTACAAGAGTTTCAGGAAGTTGTTGAAAGGTCATCAATAGTTTTTAGGAGAAATCAGTACTTGTTTTAAAAAGATACAACCAGAAGTTTATGAAACTTAATTAAGTAACACTTACTCTTGGACCAGCAGGACCAGGGAGACCAAATTCACCAGGAAGACCCTAGGCAAAACATGAGAATAAATAAAGCATGAAATTTATGTATGTTCTCTAACTCTACTTGTGAATATGATATGTAAACAAGTTTTGAAAGAGTGAAATAAAGCCAGATAGGCTTTACTTGAGTGTGTAAGTACATAGTCTAATAGGAATAGGAGAACTTCCAGTGGTGTGTGAAAAGATATAAAAAGTGAGAATCCCACTGATCAAAGCTATATTAATTCTAAAACCTGGTATGAGGAAATTTAAGTTTCCCATTATTTAGTGTTTTTAAAAAAGTGACCAGACTATCTCCTTTGATAATATGATAACTAATGATGAATAATACAGACATTACCTTTTTTTAGTTATATAACAGACTGCTTTCTTAATAGAAATGATCACATTACACATATTACCTTGTTAATTGTATACCCAAGTGTATCTCCCTTATTACTGACCAGCTGTCTCCTTAACGTGCCCCACTGTTTACAGAGGAGACTAGGACACATAACATAACTGAACTGAGAAACATTCATCACAATTATGGAGAAAATGACTCAGAACTCATGCCCTGATTGTGGAGAGCAGTATCATGTCTGAACACCAAGAAAAACATTAAAAATGATTTTTCAGGATCTAGTTTGTTGGGAAATCAGAGCGTTAACTTTTTCATTAATGGAAAAGCCATACTTTGTATATTTACATTACCAAGAGAAGCATAAAAACTAAAGCTATTAAATGCAATGTTCATTGATTAATTTTACTTCCATAATGTGATGTTTCATTCAATTTTAAAAACAAAGTAATTTGAACAAAATGACATAACTTGGCTCATTCTTCCCATCAGTACCAACATACGTAGGGCACTATCATTAACATATGAAATATGAAATTTCTTTCTGTATATTATAATTGCATTGCAGTAAGTTATTACACAGAGAGAAAGTCCCAAATTTAGGTGTTTTACTCACCCTTTCTCCTGGTTTGCCAACTTCACCAGTTGTACCCGCAGGGCCAGGAAGACCCTAGATGAAAGAAATACCAATCTCAATCTTATGGCTATATTGAGGGAATTTGCAAGTAACTGGATTCTGTGAGGAACTATCTAATATCAACAGAATCACTAACTTTTGTGTGTTATTAAAATATTACACAAAAGTTTGTCTTGAAAAAAAATGCATCCTTCTTTGCTTCAGTTCTGAAATCATATTCTTTGTGGTAGGGGAGGGTGGTATGGTGATTGATAACTGAATAGTCTGACCAAAGACAGTATTCTGTATGTTTTGATTGACTTACCTGGAAGCCTGGAGGACCAGCAGGACCTTGTTCACCTTTTCCCCCTTGGACACCCTGAAAGTGATAGGAAAGACAGAATAAATAAATATATATGCCACCGTTACTACTATCTAGCCACATAACTTTTGGACCGGAAAAAGGAGATGGTCATTTTAAAGATTCATTTTAGGACATAAAAGAACGAGAGGTGGGAGAAATACTCACCTGCAGTCCAGGAGGTCCCTGAGCACCATTGTTTCCATCAGGTCCTGGAGCACCCTAAAATGTGTATCAGAAAATCTCAGATTTACCTGTGACTCAGGCAGTTTAAGATGCCTCAAAGCTTCAGGTGTTACTTCCTAAAAATAAAGCTTGTCATTTTAGTACGAATTAAACTCATGTGGGTCCCCCACCAAAGCCGAAATAAATACTGCTTACTAACTTTTAATATGGCTCATAGGAAATCTATGGATGGAGGGAAATTTATGAAGTCCTGAGAATGAATTAAATAAAAACCAAATAGCCAAATGCATCCATAAATATTTCTGGATTATACACACACACACACACACACACTCATATATGTATGTGTGTATACATATATTTATTTTTTGTAATGGCAAAAGAACCCTAGGGGATGCCATCTTGGGAATAAAGTGATGGAATGATGTAAGGTGGCCTCACAGGAAGCGTTTCCTAGGTGAATATTACATGGATAGATCCACACAGAAATTAATACGTACCCGAGGACCAGCAAGACCAGCATGACCTTTCTCACCACTTTTGCCAGGTTCACCCTATAATAAATTTATATAAAATAAATAACCTTACACATTTAACATCAAATTATCCATAACAATTTTAAAATGTTAATTTCTTGCTTTTTTTTTTTTTTGAGATTTCTAGTCCTTGAATTCTCTTTTCAAAGGTAAGATCCATCATCATGCAGTGCCATATACAGCAAGGTACACCTGTGTCTGCAGAAGTATGACACAGGAGATGGATTTTCATCAGCAGGTGTACAATGATACACTGGAGGTCAACTTTTCATTTGATAAGTAGTTTGCTGTTTTCTGGTGTTGAGTGCACTGAGGCAAGAGAGAAATACTAGAATTTTGGTAAAATGTGGCAAAAGAGTACTGAGGGAGACGAGTTTATAGTGATTCTTACAGTGGGGCCTTTGGGTCCAGGGAATCCGATGTTGCCAGGCTCTCCTCTTGCTCCAGCTGGGCCAATTGGTCCAGGCCTGCCATCAATCCCAGGGAGGCCCTTGAAATCAAAGTTTATTTAAAGTTTACTCAGCATCAATAGGGTCTCACAACCTCAAGCTTGTGATGCTGCCACATGATGAAACAATCATTTTCTGGATGCATAGAAGCTTCCTGTATAAAGTGCAATAAATTATGAATCCATTTTTCCTTCTCTAAATAAGATGCTGGCATACACACAGCCAAGTCAATTTCATAAGTACACATTTTCCTTTTTCCCCTCTCTTTCCATACCCTTGTCACCTTCTTCAATTTTCCCTGCCATGTGTTTCCTTTTCCTTCTCTCTTTTCAGTCCTGTGTTCATTTGGACTCCATAATTACAATCTATTACTTTGTGTTCCCAGATGATATATGTGGCTGATATTTATTTTTAATTTATTCATGCATTAATAAGTCACAGAACAGACTTGTTAAAGCTGTAGTAAGTGTCCTTGAAAATATAATGGAGAATGAGCAATACTTACCGTAGGACCTTCTTTGCCAGCTGGGCCAACATTTCCAGGGGAACCAGGAAAACCCTATAAAGTAAATGAGGATGCTTTCATATTGGCTCTTTTATACACATACTTGAGTCTCCAGTTAATTGAAATCTCACAAAAGCACTTTCTCTTCACTTTCTGTTTGCTGCCTAGGGTAAATCATTGTAGGTATTACCCACTAGCTGGGAGGTAGAAAAAGAGCTCTGAAATATCTTTCTATCTATTGTGCCTTTCTTTTCATTGAATTTTAGTGCAACTGATCTGTTTGTAGATATCTCAAGAAACTATAAGCGACATACCATATGGGAAAAAGTATCATGTTATTTACTCATAATAGAAAAACAAATACTTTTAGTAAGCAATTTTCACAGTGGGTTTATTTATTGCTATTTTTGGTGTCTTTATTATTTATTTATGGCACAATTACAGGTGATATTTTTCCTTAAGAGGTAGTGGAGGCAAAAAATAAATTACCCTATTACTATGGATTAGAATGTCTATAGATCTAAAGGTCATTTCTCCATATTAAGTATGATGTCGAATACATTATAGCACTTTGTGATTGCTGGAAAAATGATTTCACTTATGAATCTAATAAACCAATAATATATGGTCTTAATACGTTTCATGGACACCTTATATAAAACTCACAAACTGAGATAAAAGATTCATGCTGACAGAATCAACCTAATTTGAATATATTAAAATAAATCTATTCTCCTAAAAACTTCATAGCCACTGTATCAAGTAATAAATAGGAAATTTGTGCACTAACTAAATCTGTGAAAGTATCTACTGGGCATTGATAAAGTTAAGATGGCAACCACCAGCAACCTTACTAACAAATTTACTTTTGTTTTTTTTTTATTGTTGTCTTCAAATAATCATCATCTCTTTAAAAAAGGAAACAGTGCCATGTGTAACTTGTTCAGAATCAATATGACACTTACTCGGGGTCCCATGAGGCCAGGCTCTCCAGGGCGACCAGAATCTCCATTAGGACCTCGGACACCAGCAGGGCCAGTTGGACCACGACTACCAGCAGGACCCTGTTAAGAAGAATGGGGAGGGAAGAATGCTAAAGTGAATGACACACCCATCATCAGAAGCATCAAGTTCCTTATGAGGAAATGAATAAGTAATAGACAACTTACCATGACACCAGCTCTGCCATCAGCTCCAGGAAGACCACGAGAACCAGGATTTCCCTATAAGAAAGAACATGAAACAAAAGAGAATTGGAAAAAATCCTTGAATCAGATATGGCAGAGTTTATTGAAACATGACATTATGCAAGAAATCTGGATCCCCTTAAGGGGAAGATACGAACACAAACCAAGCCAAGAAACTTCACTCAAACCCCAAAAGAATGCATGGAGGAGGCATTCTACAAAAGTAGGTCAACATTATTTCCAGACCAATTTTATAACATATCAAAATCTAAGTCTTCAATTTAATAAAGCAGATGGAAAACAGATGCTTTTTTCATCTAGAAAATGTACTCAATAATTCTGACCAATTCCCAGTAAAGAGGTGTAATCTGCCTCTGGTGTGTCTGGGTGTCAAGAGCATTTGGAACTTACTCTCAGCCCAGGGGGTCCTGGGGGGCCAGCGGATCCAGCTTCACCATTGGAGCCTCTCTTTCCTTCTTCACCACTGGGACCAGGAGGACCTTGGGCCCCTGCAGAGCCCTGTTTAGTGAAAAATAAAAAAGAGGGGGGAACAGAAAAATAATTTTTATGTCATGTACAGAGGAAAAGTACACCTTTAAAAGTAAAAGTTGTGAATTGAAAAAGTAATAACTTCATAAAATTCTGATTCTAGAACTACTTACGGGCTCTCCCTTGTTACCACTTTCTCCTTTGGAGCCAGCTGGACCAGGTTCACCCTATGGTCGAATACAAAACAGTGGTCAAACGACAAACATCTGTCACAACTCTCTTGCAGACAAACATCTTGGGGTGTTTATGGATCAAGGTAAAGAGAGACTCGGGTTCTCTGAGAAAGGTGCCAGTTCATATTTAAACAGATTACAGGGGGAATGGTCTTGATTGACAAGACAGGACTGATACCATAGAAATGTGCCTCGCTGACCTCTGGGTCATGTTCTAGGGTGTCTGTGTGTGTGTGTCAGAGAGAGGGAGAGACTGTACATATACATGTACATGTACATACAGAACTACAAACTAAAAATGGTAAGGAAGGAAAAAATAAGAAAACTATGAGAGGAATTCTAAATGGTGATGAAATGAGGATAGAGCTGGTATTTCAGGATGATGAAAACTGCAGCCATGGCTACTCACAACAAGTCCTCTGGCACCAGTAGCACCCACAGCACCAGGGGGGCCAGGAAGACCACGGGGTCCAGGGAGGCCAGGAGCCCCAGCAACACCGGGCAGGCCCTGTGAAGGAGAACCCAGAGTGGTCAATCATGAGAGAGGCAACATCCACTAAAGTGCCTTTAAAACCACAGCAGCAAATTTTAGCTACAGCGGCCCATGTACTCACAGCAGCACCCTTTGCACCAGTAAGGCCATTGGCTCCAGGGTTACCCTATGAGGAAAGAAAGGGGGGAAGATATCAGTTAACAAGACTATTTCTCTTCTTCCTTGACCCTGTCATCATTTTTTTTTTTCGTTCGCTCAATGAGGTTAATGACAATGGCTACTCACAGGAGGTCCAACAGGGCCAGAAAGACCTGGAAGGCCCACTTCACCACGGGGACCCGCAGGGCCAGCAGGACCAGGGTTACCAACAGGTCCAATTTCACCCTAAAAGTGGGATCAACATTGGGACATTAGCCAGCAAGTAATGAAACACCATTACTTCCAGCTTTAGAACACTAATTTTATGAAATTTCTTCAGAATTGCGATCATTTCCCTTATGCAGTCTGGTTCCACAAGCTTTGGGCATGGGTTTCTATCTTCCTGGCCTGGTTCTGCCATCTTGGCTACCAGTGCTTCCTTCACCCATCTCTGTCTCCCTAAGGTAGAGGCTCTGGTTTTCAGCTAGTCAGTGCCAACTAGCTTTGGAGTATATCCCCACAGAATCAAATTCCACGTAGCTATCTATATTTATGCTCGTAGAACTCAAGTGAAGAGAGATGATCTATTTCAAGCCTGGAGTGAGAAAACTAGTCATTCTTTATCTATTTTGAAGAAGGGACTAATTAAGGTACCTGGTCTGTAATTATCTCTCTCTCTGCAAACACTGGCCCTGTCTTTCTCATTATAATAAAAAGTTTATCAAATCGCCAGGTTTTTACCTTGGGGCCAGGAGCACCTGGGAAGCCTGGAGGGCCAGCCGACCCAAGGGGACCCTGAAATCAAAGTAGAAGGTGGTAAGAAATTTCCTTCCAGCAAATCAGAACAACAACAACAACAACAACAACAACAACAACAACAACAACAACAACAAGAGATTGAAGTGGATTAGAGTGGCTTGATTTTATTTAATACTGGCAAAGAAAAAACTGCCAGCTAATCTGTTATCGGTGGTAACTTATCAAAGAGAAGACATTCGAGGTCTTCAAGGTAGAGTAGATTTTATTTTATGTTATCAGTCAAAAGCCCCAGGTATAGTACTTCAAATAGGACCTTCAAAAAACCCCATAAGACATTTGGTAAGGTGTCTAAAATGGTGTTCTTTCAGAGGAAATTAATAAAGAAGATAGCTCCCATCCCACACTCTCAACTTCCTCCAAACAGTTCAGTGTCAAAACTTACAGCAGGACCCACAGGACCCACACTTCCATCACTTCCACGGGCACCCTATGAAGAAAATAAAGAAGAAAAGTCAGGTGGAAAGTTAAATGGCAGTCATTAGAAGACTTTTTTTAGAGGTTAAAAATGAACAAAAATGAAAACACTCACAGCTGGGCCAGGGGCACCAACTCGTCCTCGCTCCCCAGGAAGCCCACGGGCTCCCTAAAAGCAGAAATATTTTCAATGAAATCCATAATTCTAGTTAAAAAAAGGTCACAGGCATCATTTGCTTTGTCCAATTTCCAACATGCCCAAGAAGGCATTACAAATAACTAGGTCTTGTTCTAATTCCAACTAAAAGATAGTGGCTTTCAATTAAGTATGTGGAAGGCAATTAGAAAAATATCAAAGAACATGATGCTGAGGGAAATAGTAATAGCAAAACGTTAAAGAAGTTCCAGTTTGCAAAGAGACTTAGATTTACAATAATCAATACTTACTGCTTGACCTGGAGTTCCATTTTCACCAGGGGCACCAGGTTCACCCTACATAGGAAAGAATTGAGTTTTTGTTCATTATGTATATATATATCGATTACTTTTTCTGACTGGGTAATTTTTACCCTATTATTTCCATTAGAACCATTTGTATATTTTGTAACATTTCTTACACATTTAGACTGTTTCTCAATTATGCCATAAATCTAAATTAAAAAAATTTTTAAAATATGGGTTTTCATTTGGATAATACCAAATATCATGGTACTAGGGAAATGTGGTTGTGTTACTTACTCCCTCTCTAATTTTCCCATTAGATTTTGAATATCATTTATATTATATTAGGAATGGTATCATAAAAGGAGATGGCAGAAGATAAATTTGTTTTACTATTACTCTATTTATCTCTTTAAAGTTATTTTGAACATTCAATATTTTTATTTTTGTAAAATATGCATGAAAATTTGAACTTCATAATATTTTTTAGAGCTGTCTTATTTATTTCCAATCTATATTCTTACCTTGAGTTAAAACCATGGTGGTGGTGGTAGTGGTGAAGTAATTTGATAAAATGGTACATGTAAAAACTTTCCTTCAAGGTAATCTAATTTAGATATGGGAGAAACAGAGTTCGAGAGACCAGTTAAGGACCCTTGATTTCTAGGATTCTAAATGATGTGTATTCTTTGGAGATAAACACTAGAGTAGGAGTTAGGAATTCTAGCCTATGTGCTGCCAACTACTAGATATGTGACTTTTGGCAAGTCACTCACTCTTTAAGACTTTTTAAGACTCAGTTTCCCTCATCTGCAAAACGAGGAAGTCTCCAAAGCTCTTTGAAAGTTTTAATATTTTATGATTCTGTGATCAGTAGTCTGAGCTATTATATTAGGCTCTAGAGAGAATGAGTTTGACCTTATCCGTTTGTGTGGCAGCTGGAAAGTTAGAACAGATTCTCCATATTCATGTTCACTTCTGGTCCCGCTAGTATTCGTTACTCATTAATTTGTAATTACGTTGGTATTCACTTTAATATCACATTATCTCCTTAATAGGAGAGAGAACATTTTATATTTGAAAACGCTGTCAGAGAAGAGCCTAGCCAAGAGATAACACACTTCTGAGACTTTAATTACCTAATTAAAATATTTTTGAGTGTGCACAGATAAATCACAGGGAAGAGGCTGAAAAGTGTATTGTGACATGAATGTACCTAAATAATTAGTGCATGGCAAAGGAGAATTTAGTTTAAAATAACATATAGTGTTCTACTATCTGAGTATATGGTTATTTACTTTGATTTTGGCTGCAGAGATCAGTTAAAATTATAGGAGGAAAGGAAATGAAGAAAGAAACTGCTGACTTCTTTTTAAACCTCAGTTGTGTAATAGATATTGAATCAAATAAATATTATCAATAGTTGGCCTTCTGTCACAGTATCCCATAGTCCCACCACTGAGGGATTAATTAATAGTTAATTAGGAGAGAAGAGGAAATGAGATACTCTTTAGAATATAAGTATCCTTCCATCAAAATATACTTTCTGGTGGTGATATGAAATCACTATCTTCTTATCACACTTCTGATTTAGTATTTACCTTTATACCTGGAGCACCAGGCTGTCCTTTCAATCCATCCAGACCATTGTGTCCCTAAAAGGCAAATTCTTATTATTAAAATGTTGTTCCATCATAGTGCTTGGTCAAAAATCAAACATCTGTCTTTGTGGTTACTATCTCCTGGGTGAATCTCACGACGGCTTCAGTAGAATGCAGTCCCAGGGCTCCACCTCCAAGGAAACTCCCTTCATTGCCCTGGGTGAGCCTCCTGGCACTGGAAGGGGAAGGATATAGGACTAGATGTTCTCTTATGTCCTTTCCATCTTTGATAATTTTACATTTTTCAGATGGTTGTAAATACCTCTTAAGTCATACCCATTTATACAATTTTCTCTGTAGGGACCCTCGTTTCTTGGATGTTATGAACAGACAGGAAAAAAGCTACATGCCACTTTACTTTTCAGCTGTCCTTATTCTTTAACTCTCTCTCCACTCTGGCAAACTCTAGGACTTTGGAGGCAAATATATGTCACCCAGGAGTTTTAACATAGTTAAAGCTTTTCCTAAAAATAATCAAATTTTCTCTCTGGGGTAAATAATGTGCTCACCCTAATACCCTTGAAGCCAGGAAGTCCAGGAGTTCCAGGGAAACCACGAGCACCCTTGGGAAAAAAAAAACACAGAAGACAAATAATGGTTTTTGTTCCAAATAAAAAGACAATTATTTCTTCCTTCCAAAATATTTCTTCTTACCAAAGTGCAAGCTTGGAATCAAAGATGAATATATTTTTAAACACAGAGCGGTAAAGTAATTTGCTCTAACCTGAGTGACTAATACTGTGGTACTTATAGAAAATGCGATTTAGTTGTTTAACAGTATGCTTGTCATTGATAGTATATTGTTTGCATTAATAAAAACTGTATGCATTCTTACCTAGGCTCCATTATTTTTTAGATGCCTTGAATAAGTTTTATAAGTATGCAGACATCTGTATAGCCATTTAGACTGATGTTAGTTTTGGCAACTATCTTATATGTGATGCTTCTATGTTTGGACTACATACTGTTGTAAAAATTCTAACCTGTGGTCCAACAACTCCTCTCTCACCAGGTCGTCCGGGTTTTCCAGGGTGACCCTAAAAAATGAAGATATCATAGGATTAACCTTTTTTTTTGGTAACCTGGGGGCATGTTTATTTTTATAATAGGGGAAAAAAGGCATCACATAAAAATGCAGAATCCTAACATATTTTAATTAACAATTATATGTCCTTCAATACAATCCAATTAATTAATATTTCATTAAAATAATATTTTCCATATGGTGACAGTTATGTTAGGCATATTTGGCTCTTGGCAGAATACTTAATTTAAATCTAGAAATTCACGTTGAGGCAGGAGTATTTAAATAGCATTTGGAAATGCTTAAGAGTAAATACTTACGTCCTCTCCAGCTTTGCCAGGAGGGCCAGTTGGACCACGAGCACCTGCAGGACCCTAAGAAAATAGAAGACCCATCATTTTGTTAAGGCTATGTTAATAAATTTCTTGAAAAAAGATGTATCAAAAAGGGAAGAATGTGCTCACAGTTTGACCAGGTTCACCAGGCTCCCCAGCAGGTCCTTGGAAACCTTGAGGGCCCTAAGAGTAAACAAACAATACGTCATACTCCAAGTCTTTATTGAATTCAGTCATTTTACATAAGAGAGATTACAAGCTTTTGGTACTTACAGGAGCTCCAGCTGCACCAGGAGGGCCTCTGGGTCCCATCAAACCCTGTAAATAGGACAGACACACTTAGCACTGAGAAGTTATCATGGCTTTGGTTAGGTTGAGCTGGAACTAACTTAGTAATGCCTTGGACATTTTGTGATGGACAGATGAATAGAACTATCCTGGTTTTATTTCAGTTTTTGTTCCTCTCCAAGAAGGCATATAAGGACCCAAGTTTCCTCCACTATTTCTCTGCCCTTGCTTTTCCATTTTTACTAACTCGAATCAGCAGAAGTCAAGGCAAATTGGATGGGGTGTCCACAGGTTCTCTACAGTTGTGCACAGTGAGTGTATTAAGATTGTTCTAATGCAATGAAGTGAATTAGTCTTTGTATAATACAGACTATATGACTTCTATGTAATTGATGAAGCACTGCCATTTGGATTCCCTTGATCGTGCATCATCTCATCATCTTAGCTAAGAAATTGATATTTTTGTTGCCACAAGAGGCATAAGTTGAAAAGGATCAAAAATCCTTCTTAATGATTAGAGAGAAGTTTGTTATAAACTTATAACTCTTTAAAGGGCTATTGATGACTGAGGAAAATGTCAAACAAAAGTGGATGTAATGAGGGATAAAAAAAAAGTCAAATATTATCAAAACATCCCACTGGAAGATTCTATCTAATGTTATTATTGAAAATGTGGCCCAAATGACAGCGGATTGCTCTCCCCACTGTGTTCTTCATTCTGTAGCACACAAGTAGAGTGAAACAGAGTGATACTAGTTTGCAAGCTAACTACACATTATTGACTCCCCTTTGCAGTAACCAATGCCTGTGCAAGCTCTTCCTTTAGGTGCTTATTCCTCGATTGCTGAAAATACTGCACAGACAAGTGCCGGGTAATTTGTTCATAACACATCAACCATAGGGACTCTGCAGTCAAGTCTGCCCCACTGCATTAATGCCTAGGGCAAAATAATATGGGCTTTATTTAAAAAAACACATCATCTTAATTATAAGAATTATTTATTTAGTTTTGAAAATTGTGTCAACCTTATAAAAACTGTCACTTTTCAATCAAAATAATTTTTTTAGGTATACATTAAAAAATAATTTTCTTTGACACCATACATTTTTAATTATATTTATTCATTTTTTCCATGTATTTGCCACAATTTCATTTACATAAAAAGTAGTTTATTTGGTGGAGGCTGTGAGACAGACAATGATTACTCATTAATTCAGAGAAGAACCCTGTGGGGTTTTATAGTTATTGATTTTCCAACATGGAAAATTATTTTAATATTTTATTGCTGCCTATCTTTTCTATTTGTGAAACGCATATCTGTTGATTACATATGTCTGTAAATGTGTGTGGATGTGCAAGCTTAAATTATATTTTACTAATATTTAAAAGTAAAACACTCTGCTTTATGCCCCCCAGAGAGATGTTCCAAAGTCAGTGGAATCTGAAATCCATATTAATTTTCTGGCTTATGTAGGCTTTTTAAATTAATGCTTTAATTTTTCCCCCGTTAGCTTCTTCTTGAAATATAGGTACTGCTTTAAAACTGACTAATGTCCAGCATTAGCTGAAATGGCTAATTTCAAATATCCAATATAAACAAAGCCAAAAGAAAATCTCTACTCTTCATTTCATATATGAATGTTTTAAATTACCAGGAAAAAGTCAGGAAATTGGAAATCATCAATTAAAGGCACATAACTTCTCAAGTGAGAGTTTAATTTACAGAAAATATTATCTTGCCCTTATAGTATATTAGCTTATTGTGGACCATTAACTCCAGCAAAATATCTCCTTTTGAAGATAAAGCACTGCATGCATTGTTCAAGTAAAATTTATTTTTAAAGATAATGTTAACTCTGAGCAGATAAATATCTTTGTTTGGAAATAATTAATTAAAATCACTAAATTGTGTGTATACATTAGATTGTAGTGTTTAACTGACTTAATGTTTATACTTCCAGATTATTATCCCTCTATTTCATACACTCGAGTATATATTTTACATGTTCATATCAGTTTTTTTTTAACACATCTCACTAATGCTTGTTAAAAGGTTCACTTATTAAGGATAGACCATCATCATCATAACCATATGGGGAAATTTTCCAAATGTTACTCAAATTATAGGATATATTGCTGAATATTTGTGTTGAGTGATATAAGTGCTAAGTTTTACTCATATTCTCTCCTTTACTGATTTACAATAGCCTAAAAAGAGGATTTTTTATCAAAATGAATAAAAAAAAATCATTTTCTACATTGTTAACTCCTGAGGGAAGGTGAAGAGCTATCATATTCACTGCTAAATCCCCAAAACTTAATGCAGTGTGAAGCTCATTGAAAGCATGTGATAAATATTTGTTGATTAAATTAATATTTTATTCAAGCATTAGATACATGAGTTGTGACATCGTTGAACACCAAACATCTTGTCTGGCTGTTCATTCTAGTTCTGTCATTAACCACCTGCATGACCTCTGGAAAGAGCTTAAGCTCTGTAGCTATAAAACGAACAGACTGGACTAGAACTTGTTGATTCTTTCTCAAGTTTATAGAACTTTATATTTCTGTGTCTCTGATGATTGGTTAAAATTCTAACCAATGTTAAAGATGTAAAAAAATTATTCAGAGTGATCATTCTTTTGAATTAAATCGATTTACCTGACTTATGATTACTATGGATAGAGATTATTTCTTGGATATAAATATCTAATCTATTCTAAGAAAACATGTTTGTAGAGAAAACTGAATCTCTTAAACTAGGCTTTTTATAGATTTTTTTATACTGAGTACAAAAACTGTTGCTGCTTTTATCTGATGTAAGTAGTAGGTATTAACCTAGGTAACGAAAGGCAATGTGAAATTGAACATAAGATAAATGCTCTATTCAGTGATATTTTGGCAAAGATAAAAAGAGATAAGCATACCATTGGTCCAGGGCCAAGTCCAACTCCTTTTCCATCATACTGGGCAGCAAAGTTCTAGAGAGAAAAAAAAAAATACACACACACACACACACACACACACACATAACATAAATATATAAATTATAATTACCAGCCATATAGTTCATTTTCTCATTCTATTTCTGAAATTTTCTTGTTTTTGTTTAAAAGTGAGCAATATTTTTGATATAATATTTTTGATAGAATTTAACTTCATATTGAGTTAAATTCTTAAACAATTAGGTAAATACATGTTTAAAATTTAGTCCTCACCTAGTTTGAAGTGAGGAGCTTCCCTGCCTTGTTTTTCTAACCCTTTCTTTCCCTGTTAACCCTCTTGCTCCACTCTTATGCCCTACCTCTACACAGAGGAAGGGAATATTTCTAAACCTTAAAAGTCACTGAGGGCCACTGATAAATTAAGCAGAGTTCAAGAGGACAACTTTGCATTTCCACCTGTTGCCCTACTCCTACAGAACAACATGAAATGACTAAGAGAACTTTTTCTTGCTGGTGTTTCAAAAAGTTTTCAAGTTTAGAGGAAAATTAAATTAAAATGCCCCTTAGAAGATTAAATTAAAAAAAATAGTTCACAGTAATAACTTTACTGTTAAAGATCTTATACTAGTAGATCTATTAAAGAAGGTACTTTTTAATGTACTCAGTAGATAAGCAATCATAATAAGATCTTTGGGGGAGAAGGTCTTATTTTACTGGCATACAGTTCAGTATTGGAATCAAGCTTCTGATTCATAGTACTAACCAATTAAGCAAATATGTTTTCCTTCCTGCGATGAGGCCATTTGGCACTCATACCATTGTTAAGGACATAAAGCTAAAAGAAGATATTAATGAAAAGGGAAATGTACTTTTCTGAAATTAGTTTCAAGCAAATTAAACGTAAAACTGCTTTGAATGTTGGTTCAGCACACTTCAAGCCAAGGAGAATGAAAAGAGTAGAATGTTTGTGAAATTGCTTAAGAGCAAAGATTTCAGTTATAATTCAATCGAATCGAACTCTTTAATAATTCAACACCTCTTATTTGTGCCCTACTGATAAAATATATTAAATTCTCAAATTAAATAATAGTCATGAGGGCCGCAGCTACTTTCAGTTAACACAAAGACCAGCCCTGTAATTGACAAGAACTCACAAAGAGAATGGGCAAAACAGAATCTTGAATGAGGAAACTAAAGAAATGAAATAAAATATACTAATATCCAAATAGCAGACTCTCCCTTAACGGCTAAAAATAAATTCCACAATGAGCCTTCTTCCAATAGAAGTGTGAGAAACTGAAGTTAGCTACAAGTTAGCAATATTTAAGACAGCTTACCCCGCCAAGTCCAGGGGGGCCGGGAGGACCAGGTGGGCCAGGAGGGCCTGGGGTACCATCATCACCATCTCTGCCTGGTGGGCCTGGTGGCCCCTGTTATGTAAAAAGTGAATTAGGTCAGGATTAGACAGACCCTGTAAAAACTTGTAAGTGAAAACAGATACCTAAGAACACATGTGGTAAGATCAGTTGTTCAGATCTTTCACTTAGGACGTGGATCTATTTTAGAAGGAGGTTTTAATAACTGAAATACAAAGAAGACACCGGACAGGATAATTCTTCTGGGAAGAGGAATATCTCAGCCATTGAATGTTAATTCATAAGAGAGCTCCAGTATTCAAATAAAGATAGAAATTATAGCTAAAATTTATGATTCTATAAACTTCATATGGTTCAGCGTGCACAGTGATGTGTTATATATAGTGTTTGTCAAAGTGATGAATTTGTTCAATTGTTTTGGTATGTTATGTGAGAACAGTATCATAATGTGATAGTTAATGAAGTAATTTTATCGCAGGGTAGAAAATCTGTAGGATTTTCTGTAGGATTTTTTCATGATGTTGTTGAAGTAATTTACTGACATAATGCTACCTCTAATAAATTGAGTGGGCTACATTTAAGTCTCCACTTCTTGATAAATAGCACATATAGGTATTTATATATTGGCAAATTGTCATGTAATGCAAAACCATGTAGTTATACATGTCAAACAGGCATATCAGAGAGATACAAGCATACCGTGAATAAAATGTAAGCCTAATTTGCACATTTATGAATTTAGATAGAGATATGCTGTTGACCGCTGTTTCACTATTATTCCCAGGCTACATAAGAGATCTTACTTGAAAAGCAAACAAAACACCTTAAAAAGAAAAGGACTGTGGAGTGGTAGGTAGATACATTTTCATTACGTACGTGTTGGATAGGTCAACTAAAAACAAAGAAAGAGAGATCATGCAAAGAATAAGGCTGTCTGTAATAGTTTTGCTTTTTGGGAGGATAATCTTGACCTGAAAAGAATATTGATTATATGTAATAATGCTTATTCTCCTCTTCTGTAGGGCATTATCTGCTTAAAAGGTGGTGCAATTATCTGGATACATAATATTCTTATAAATTGTCAGTCTCCTGTAGTTTCTAATATGTAGTTATTCAATTACGGGCCAAAGCCCTTTAATAGTTCAGAAATTACACACCCTTTCTCCGCGTGGTCCTCTGTCTCCGGCTGGACCCTACAAGGAAGATACAAACAGCACAATTCTAAGTGTCTAAGCAATTTCCAATGAATGAGCAAAGAATCTTGATAAAAATTAGTTAGGAAGACTGATCTAACCACAATGTTATTAGATAATAGTTATAAAAATGGCACAACATAATAGATAAAAGCCTATTGTTCTTATTATAATTACATGTAATTTTTTAAAACTGGAAGCTTAGAGGCTATAGTCTCCAGTCAGGCTAACATTACAACCACTATTTTTAGAAAGATAATTTCTGTGGAAAATTTACCATTTTGTTACATCATTAACAACATATTTATATAGTCAAAGCCCTTTAATATAAACGTTCACCTACTACCTATAATTAACGTAACAGTCATTCCATTTCCAGAATAAAAACAAGTTTTTTTTCCCTTAGTATGCAGATCACCAATTTGTAAAATATAAGTGTAATTAGAGAGGTTTCTGGAAGATAATAAACTTTGCTATCTTAAACATCAAAGCTACTTTATGATTAGCTAATGCATATTCATGTGGGCAAATCTTGGCAAAGTATTTTCCATCCATAGCCTATTATAAATTTAGTTAAATTATAAATTATAATGAATTATTTCAGATATTATGGAGGATTAGACTCTTACCTTTCTTGCTGTTGCCTAGAAAAAAAATAAGTAAATGATTATTATGAGGAAAAATTTTAAAAAGGCTCCCATTTGCATGTAGTATACAAATATACCTATGGAGTATATATATTATTGATTACTATTATCTTCATATTTCAAAGCATGACTTTAAATTTTACAAATAAATAAAACAAAATATGTACAGAACGACATATATACTTATCTGTAATTATGCCTCAGGTTTGACTGGAGAGCTAAGAATTTGTTCAAAATACCCTTAAAACTGATTCCAAGGGAGTGACAAGCTTCTCTAGCTCTGTGATGTCTTCTGTTTTGTACTAGCTGCTGCTAAACTCCCAACTTCCATTGGGTTATTTACTTTCTATTTTTTATGGCTGCTCTTATGAGAGTGGTCTTCTTCGGTAGCCCCGCCCATTTTGAATGGGGGTGGGTACTTTCGAAGGCAGCCAGAAAGCTCTGACTACCACAACTCTTGATTTTCTTGGGAACCCAGGTTGGTCAATATCAATGTAGCCTCTCCTTCAAACCCCAAAAAGACTTTTTTTGTGGCCAAAGCAATCAAAGTATTAAAAGAAAATTCTAAAAATAATTTACTTACCTCTTGTAAAGCTGTAGAAGGGAAAAACAAGAAATAATTATTAGTATTATTTCACTGATCCATAGCAGTGATGATCAACTAGATATATTAGTCTATAAAATTAACTTACCTAACTGAAGGTCCAACTGTGTTTTTTTTTTATTATGAATATTCTAATGACTTGGGAATTATACAGGTCGAAAGTATGGCAGGGATCAGTAGGGTAATTTGCATGCAACATTAATCTGTGACTATATTTTGAATCAAATTGTTAATTATTTGCTATTTTGTCAACCTCTGAGATATTAATGTGTCTGAAGGATATTTCTAATGCTTAGTAATTAAGCTGGTAAATTGTACATGGGGACCGCTGAATGTGAGCAGGACCAGTAGATTGATGGGGAAATAATTTATAGTTTAGATAATTTTAAATACTTAAACTAAAATAGGGGAATTTTTAAAAAGTATGTTACTAGACTTTTTTAAATAAAAATAAAACATTAAAATTAGTGCATCACTGAATTTGTATCATTCTTAATGTCCTGTTTCAAAAGGTCTAATTGGCGAATTAGTCACTATGAGAGTGGATTCATTCAGACATCTAAAATTTTGCTTTAAATTGGCTCACTTAAATTAGGTAAGGTCATTTTACCAATATGTATTAATTTGGTTCCTTAGAAGGTATTGCTCTGTATAAACGGAAAAACTGTGGATTAAAAATCATCTTGAAAAAACAATAGGAAAATACACTAAAGTTGTATCTCCTTCTTTGCCATGATTGCTGTTAAGTTCTTAAAACTGAATTCCTCTCCTATGGTATAAAAATTACAGGTTAACACAGGTTATAAGCGTGGTCAGGTTGGCAACAAGATGAATCACCCCTAAAAATGGTTTTAATTAGGTGAAGACGTATGTCATTTGGAGTGAGAACATCTGTTGCAATAGTCACAATTCAGGAGGGTAACCACATTGAAGGGCAATTTATGAGAATTACTTTTAAATCAGGAAAATGGTATGTTTGTTTCATCGTGTCCATCAGCAGGAAGAATAATTATGCCTGGACTTGATTAACAGAAGTCCTTATGATTTTGGAAATTTGCCTTTTACATTACTCAGACTGAGCCATTTGAAGAATGTGGTTGGTAACTTTTATTCCAGACCGTGGGTTGGCTGTTGATCAGAGGGTGAGTTGCCTTTTGTACCTACAAACTTCCCTAGGTCTGTTTTCATCTTTTCTCTAGGAGCCCATTCTTTCCTCCACCCTCAGATCTCATTTTACAAAAACTTGATAATGTGAATTTGTTCAATGCAGTTACTCCTTAGTATCCACAGTCTGTATGCTAAAAGGAAGGAAGAAAATACACAAATGTATCAGTGATGATGCAATGGTAGACACTGTGGCATGCGGGTGGAGCAAACCTTTTTGAGGTTGGGTGAGGCCAGACACCGCTCATACTCCACCACATCAAAATCTTTGGTCATTAGGGAGGCATTTTCAACAAAAAACAGACTGATTTTTTTTCATTCTAGCTTGCTATGGAGGTCTGGTTATAAAACCTACAGCTGGAAAGTGGCCTTGGAGTCATCTAATCTTGATCCTGCATTTTAAAATATGTGCTGCCAAAGTGAGCACTCTGTCTTGCATTTTAGAAAAGGCTCAGTTTGACTTGCCCAAGGTCACATGGCAAATAAATAAGTGGGAAAGACATGGGTCTCGCAAATCTCAGATTGGTTTTGATATTTCACAACTTGCTGTGTTCAGAATGTCTGATGGTTACTGGAAGCATGTTGAAGAGGTAACTCTCAGGTTCAACAAAAGACAGCAAATTTCAGTTAAATGTTACCATTTCCATGACCAGATAATGAATTGGGAAGCTAATTTTACTTGTCAGAATGTATCCATTCCAAGTAGCATCCATTTTCCTTCCCAGAATACACTGACTAGCTATCAGAAATTGCTTCAATCAGAAATGCTGATCATCTCTCCCTATAAACCTGTAGAATCTTCCATTAGTGTTAAGGCCTGGTCCCCTGTGCTTTCACTGTCCTCACTCCAGAGGGCGCCTCATAGTCGTCGTGGTCATCATCGTCATCATCATCATCCTCCAGAAAGTCTTAAAACACCCAGAAAAGAAAAGCCCTTAGGGGGTGAGTTTTATATTACTAAATTAGAATGCTTTCTCAAGGTGGGCATCGGTGCATTTATGGGGCCTGGTAGGGGAGGCCCTTGCCGTCCTTCATCCCATCATCCATAGAGAGGAGCCTTTCTGCTCCCTTTGAACTTCACCAACCGGAGGATCCAGATAAGTTAACAGTTTCACTCTGAGTTCAGAGAAAAGTTCCCTAGCTTTTGGCGAGAGTCGGGCCTTTTCTGTTTCCATTTCTAAGGGCAGTTATGTGTTTCTTATCAACGCCGGCGTTTCTCCACATGCCCGAGAGCCTTCCCTCCAAGCCGCACCTCGAACTTAGGTTTGAGTTTTCCTTTTTCAGACCAGGGTGTCCACCCATCTAGCCTCTCTCCCCCGTCCTCTGCCCCAAACAAGCCGAAGGCACTTACATTGGCATGTTGCTAGGCACGAAGTCACTGCAAGCAGCAACAAGGTCCGCGTATCCACAAAGCTGAGCATGTCTACCACTTAGACATGCAGACTCCTTGTGTCGCAGAGCCCCTGGGTCACCGGCAGAGGTTATCACCTGGCGGGCGCAGGCATGCAGTCGCGGCCAGTACCTCCAACTTAGCCGAAACCTCCTGCCGCCTTGGTGCTAAAATAATAAAGCCCGGATCTGCCCTATTTATACGGCCAAAGTTTCCCTGGCCTGAGGGCGCCTCCGAAAGCGCGTCCACCAATAGGAGGGCTGGGGCTGGGGGCCCGGGCAGCCGCAGCTGGGAGGAGACTGCGGGGGCGCAGAGGAGGGGGGGGAGGGACGTGGCCACGGGGCTGGCTTCTTAAATTGGTTCCATTCTTTTTGAGGACGTGGACACTTTTGAGGCTTTCGAGGGGAAACTCTGACTCGCTGTCTGCATACCTCCGCCCTCCCCATCCCCCCGCCCTCCCCCATCCTTTCCAAGTTTGGAAACTCTTTTGGACACGTCGGAGGGCTCTGCAGACACCGACGTGGGCAGAGTTTGCAGACCTCGGGGTAGCAGGGCAGCTGCACAGGGGACAGGAGCCCGAGATCAAAGCAGGAGCTGTCCAGCCGGCTCACCTGGCGCCTTGCGGGCCACGGCCAGAGTGCAGGGGGCCCAAGGGGCGCGGAGGGGGCCGGGGACGAAGGGGCGAGGGTCGCGCCGCGTGGCGCAGCCGGAGGCCGCCTTCCCCCCCGCCCCCTCCCCCAGTCCGCCCCTCGCCCCCGTCTCCGCCCCTGCACAGCTTGTTGCCAGCTTTTTGGCGCTTTGGGCGCCCACTTTTCCAGCAGCGACGCGCGCTCCTCTCTCTCTCCTGACTCCAGGAGAGGGTGGCTGGTGGCGGAGGGGTACCCAGTGGAGGGCTAGCTTGGAGTCCGAGGACGCCTACTGTGGGGGTGGGCTGGGGCGGCGTGGCACCCAGCGACAGGGAGGATGAGCTTTGCGCACACTCGACGGGCCGAAGCCATTGGCAAGGCCTTCCACCTCCTCGCTTCCCTCTGCGGAGGCCGATTCTCAACCGAGGCTTTGGGGATTGCGTGACCCCGAGAAATGACGGCCGCAGACCGACCTGGACACCTCTCTCCCGCGGTCTCCTTTCCGAGGCTCCGCGCCCCCTTCTTCAGGCTTCCAATCCCCCGCTCCCCCTTCACAGACCCCTTCTTGTCTGCATTTGCTAGACCCATCCCGAGCCTGGACTTAGATAACCCTCCAGGGAGCCTCCCTCCCCCGCCACGATCCCTTTCGCTCTCGCTGCCCCTTCACTGACCCCCCTCTTACAGGCGGACAAACGCTCGAGCCCCTTCCTAGCTCCTTCCTAGCTCCTTCCGCAGCTCGGGGGCACGCCTAGCGCACCTTGAGGAGCTTCTGATTCGAGTTTGGGATACCGTCTGTCTTGTCTCTGGTAACCCCCTAAGCAGCGCCCCCACCAGTGTGGATGCTAACTCCCCAACGCTCAACCTCGCTGTCCCCTTGCAGCCCCATCCCACTCTCTGCTCCCCACCAGGGAAAGGGGGTACCGGGGCCTTCACCCCGAGACACTGAGGCTGGGAGGCCAGAGCTCCTGAGAACTGCGAAATGCCGAGTGCAGTCAATCTCAGTGGATGGCCCTTTCCCAGCCCTTTTGAGATGTCTTTCTGGGCTACGGGTCTGGGCTGTGTTTCTGCTTGCCCAGCACCCCCAGGAGGGCAGCCATCGATTACTCAGAGCGCCCTCCTCTCCCAGAAGTCAACGCAGAAGGGGCATCTTTAGGTCAATTCCGTCTCCACCAAACAGAAATCGAGTGGGTTATAGTTCTTTAAGAATCTTTTTTTTCTTTCTTTCCCCATCTCTTCCCTCCTCCATCTCCTCCTCCTCCTTTTTTTTTCCCTGTTGGCTAAAATTTAAGCAGAAATTTCTAAGTTAACTCATCAGCAGGTGCTTTAAACCAAAGGGAATGAATATTCTTAAACTGGTTGCTTCCTCTAAACTTAAAAACAAACAAACAAACAAACAAAAACATTAATGGAAATAAAAGCTAACAACCAAAAACTATAATAAGCTCTTCTTTAATTCTAAGTAAGGGAACTGACTTGGGAGATAACTTTTAAAATAACTGTTTGAAATAACTTTAAGTG
This sequence comes from Cynopterus sphinx, assembly GCA_030015415.1. NCBI lineage: Eukaryota > Metazoa > Chordata > Mammalia > Chiroptera > Pteropodidae > Cynopterus > Cynopterus sphinx. The sequence continues at coordinate 26,477,716 of CM057391.1, forward strand.
AAGTAATTTGAAAGGGTATCTGGTCAGTTCTAGGAAGGTGTTTAGAAGGAGGAATCAATCCACAGTCAATTCTGATCATTTAAATCGGAGAACAGCTTTTGGAAGTGCAATTAAAATTTCCCTTTTAGCATAAAAAATGTTAAGCTAGTTTTTTTGTGAATTAGAAAACTATCAGTTCAAGCACACTTTTATAAACTTAAAGGAAAAGGAAAAGGAAAAAAAAAACACCTCTGCAGAGTAGTAAACTGATAACTTGAAAAGCATTCCTGGAAACTGATGCAAATACCAAATGCTGCTGGGCTCCCTCCCTGCTGATGTGGCAGGATTTGAAGTTTGAAGCAAGCGGTTGTCAGCGTTGGTGGGAAGCCCTGGATCTAGCTGGAACAGTGAAAATAGAGAAAACCGAAGGAAAATTTTCCTTTTTTAAAGTGGAAGACAGAGTCTAGTTTCAGTAGTTTTTATACATTACTTTGATGCTCTCTTTCTCTTGCTCATCACTCAATGGGGAAAATAGTGTTTGTGTTATAGAAAGAATTTTTTAATATTTTTATTTAGGTCTCTGTTGAACATTTTGTGCCTCCAAACAGTGAGAAGCTTTTTGTGTAAATGGGGTGCGGCTTGGAAAAGAGCTGACCCAAAGTCTAAACTGAGTGTCCTGAGTGGCTGTGACAATGTGTGTGAGTGTAAGGGAAGCCTCTGTGACTGGGGGCAGGGAGGGGAATATGGAGAATGGGAAGGTTGGAGACTGAGTAGGAGGAGCAAGAAGGAAGGGAGTATAAGGGGTAGAGGTTGATAGTGGAGGATGGAAGAAGGAAGGCAGAGATCAAAGACTTCTACTTTTGCCTCCAGGCAGTTAACATCTGGGTTCCTTTTCTTAAATCATTCTCTGTTGCAAAAAGATGACCTCTTCAACTCCCTAAGACCTACAGATGACAAACTAGACCATACTTTATAATATGGGAAGAGAATGGCTAGGAGTCTGGCTGCTAATGGAATGCAGAACAGCCTGAAAAGGCCATACTTTTATTTCTTTTTTTGATCTAAGTAAACATCTGACTAAAGTCTCCTTTCAAACACTTATTAAGGATTCACTCTCCGAAAAGCATTAATATTATACTCATTCTAGGTCTAGCTCTACTTGAGTTGGTTGTCAAACAATTGTTCAGTAGGTATTAGCTGACAATTAAGGTGGTAATTGAAAAGGTTTGAAGGCTGGCCTCTCAGTGTGATATTTCTTTGGAAAACAGAGATTCCTGCCCTCCGTCACATCAATTGGGATATTCACTTCTTGCTGATTATTTAAATGAGATCAGATATTTATTCACTCAACTAATATTTAATGTTGCACCAGGCACTGTACTAGTTGATGGGTATATAATTGTGAAACAGAATGACACGGTCATTGCCCTTAGAGGGCTATATTCTGTTGGAGGACAGAGGAGTGTGTGGGGAGTATTGTGATGGGGGTACAGGGAGCTGATGTGTTTATGGGAAGATTTCGAATGGATGCCCAATCTAGACTTAGGTGGATGGAGTTAAAGAGGGCTTCCGGGAGGATACAACAAACTCAAGCCTTAAATGTGACTAGGATTTCAAAAGGATGGGGACAGATCCAGGCACAGAAGTGTGAGAAGATTTAGTAATTTTGAGGAATGGAAGTCTTATAGCATGTGGGAGTATGAAGGGAAGTGGGGAGAATAGAGGAAGGAACCAGATATGAGATTGGGGGATTTTCCAGGGACCAGATCAAACAGCACTTTTTAAGCTGTATTCTGATGCTTGTGTTTTCTTAACTATGTCATGGGGAGTGTTTGAATGATTTCAAACACAGAAACTATGTAACGAGAGCACTTTTAAAACGAAAACTTTGACTGCAGTGTAGAGAAATGATTAGAGGAGAAACAGAGTGGAGACAGAAACCAGTTAGGAGGCTTCAGTAGTATTTCTGAAGGAAAATGATGGTGACCTGGACCAGGGTAGTGCTGGTGAAGTTGGAGAGAAGTTGGTGGGCTTTAGACATATTTTGGAACTAGAGACAAAAGACTAAAAGGGTGTTTGGTTGGGAGTAGGGTGAGGGTGAAGAAAGACTTAAAGGGCATCATTGGGTTTCTGACCTTAGCCACTGGCTCCCTGGAGGTATTGTCTATAAAGTCAGGAAATATTTGAGGGGAGGAAGGCTTGGGGTGATGGAAGGGAGGATAGAGAGGTCAAATCTGCATATGTTCAGTTTTGGGTGATTGTGGACCATCAAACGGGTAGGTCTTGTAGGTGATCAGATATTTAGGTCAAGTTATACTTGACCTAGACTTATGCATAAGAGAGTCATCAGATTATTGATGTTCCAGTGGAAGAAGTCCCCCAGCCTGTATGCATGCATGGAAATAGATAATAATAAAGCCTAGAACTTAAAACCCTGAAGAGCTGCAGCATGTAAGCAATAGACAGAAGAAGAGGAAAATTCATAAAGGTGACTGAAAAGGAACAACTACACAAAGTGGAAGAAAACTATAGTGTCTCAAACACAAAAGGCAACGGAACAGGTTGTTTGTGGGAGGAGAGCATGAGTTTTTGGGTGCTGAAAAGTTTCATATGTTTCTGAGAACTCAAGTAAAGGCTGAAACGATTACATAAATTAGCAACTTGGAGGTCACTGGTGACCTTGCTGAGGGTGGTTTTAATGAAATGGAATCCAGCTAACAGAAAGGGGAAGAGTGAGGTGATAAACATATCAGAGAAATGCATCATTAGGAGATTTTGTTGTTGTGCAAACATCAGAGTGTACTTATACCAACCTTCGTGGTATAGTCTACTACTGTAATTGTATGCACTATACTTTTATACAACTGACAGCATCGTAGGTTTGTTTACCCCAGCATCGCCACAAACATGTGAGTAATGCATTGCACTGCAACACTGCAACAGCTACAACATCACTAAGCGACAGGAATGTTTTTAGCTCCATTATAATCTCTTAATTAAATTTATTCAGGTTACATTGGTTAATAATATATGAGTTTCAGCTGTACATCATTATAATTCGATACTTACATGCTCACCACCCTAAATCTAGTCTCCATTATAATCTTATGGGACCACCGTTTTACACGCAGTCAGTCATGGACCAAAATATTGCCATGTGGTGAATGATGACAACAGAAGTCAGGAGAGCGCTGGGATGTAGTTTAAAGGTGATGTTAGGGTTAATTTGGAAGAGAATTATGCATGTAAGAATGAGACCGTTGAAAGCAGATGTTTAATCTTACTCCATTTTAAAGACTTCCATCGAAATGTGCTTTTTCTTCTTTAGGTTTCCTGCATTTTACCCCTCCTCATTTGTTTTTTAGTATTGAAGCAATATGTACCTTAATGCTTGCAGATTTTTAAAAATTTGGTAATGAATGATCAATTTTTTTAGTAGTTCCCTTTAAAATGCGTAGATGGAGTTAATTTATCTCATAGTGTGTGAATTCCAGTTTAATCTGGGGAATTAACCTGGGATTTAGTGCCCCATTTTTCAAGTTTAGAAATATGAAATAGACAATTCTCAAGTATTCTTGTACTCATACAGCTTATATGGATATAGTTGTTTTGTGGTATCTTGTTATTGACTATCTCACAGTCAAAGGTCTTTAATTCCGAGAGACATATTAGGGCATACAAATTTCAGCTTTAAATTAAGCCCACCTTTTTTCTTTGATTACATTTATTTAGCTAGTTCAAAATTTATCCTTAAATTGTAGAGCATGAGAATGATGATGCATTCCAAAAGTCCACTCCAGCTTATTAGAAGTTTGGCTGGCTTAGTTTCCAGGCTCATATTTTTCAGTTCTTTTCAAACAGCTGGAAGAAATAAGGCTTTTATTTCAGTTGCAAAAAAGGTTCTGAGTGTTGGTAATGGACTAATTCACCCATTAAGTTGAATCAAGATACTTGCTCTTTGATTCCTATATTACATATAGAAAAAGGATGAATACTTAATTATATGATGCCATATTTAGAATTTATATAGTTTGTATTTCACCTTTTAAAAATAACTAACAAATTAAGTTAATGGCATTATTGGAGAACTCTTTAAAATTTAAAATTTGATTTTGGCTTTTGGAATTTTCTGCTTGTATGAGCAATCTTCCAGCTAGTTAATGTGACATCATAACTACCTATTATATAATGTACTAAATATTGTGCCAGGAATTATTCATAAATTATCTCAAACCTCTAACAATCACTTAAACTTTCTTCAGGTGTATTTTATTACTCCCAGTTTTACAGGCAAAAATCCCTGAGGCTTAGAGAGATGAAGTGATTTGTCTAAGGCTTCCCAGCTATCCTAGAACGGATAAAATCCCTCTGTTGTACATTTTCAAAATGCCTTGTACTTCTAATATCTAGTATCTATCACAATGATAATGGATTAATTAAAAGGAGTTAATTGTTCATTGGCAGGCTTCACTTGAACACGAGGACTTCAATAGCAGAGATAATGACTATTTTATTCACATTTCCAGTCCCGGATCCTAGCATCATGCTCGGTGAATAATAGATGCTCAACAAATATTTATTCAATAAATAAAGACTGATTTGGCAGGACATAACTGGGGAATATGGAACTTAAGTGTAAATTGTTTTTTTTTTTTTCATTGATGCTTTACCATTTAACCCGCACCTTTTAAAATTTCTTTTTAAGGGTAGGTAAGACTGACTATCAACATGTGAAATTTGAATAACACATGAATGTATTTTAACCTATTCACCCAATAGTAGCAGCTAATTATTCCTTGATATTTCCTAAACATTTTATTTAATTAAGTCTAATTTATGAAGAACAAGGTGAATGAAGAATTTTAAAAAGCTAATACTATTAACAATTACAAGTCATGAAATTTTAAAGCTGGAAGACAATTTAGATATCATCCAAATCATAATCAAGTGTGTAAAATCAAGATTTATTTTTCTATCATATTTCTCAAGTCTGGTGGATGTCAGATACACAACAGGTATTGAGTAAGTTTTAGTTGCATGAATTAATACAGATGAGAAAACATGCCTAGAGAGGACATGTGATGAGTTGGCTTACACTAGACCTGTAATTAGGGAATCTCCTGATTCTCATTCTCCTGCTCTTTCCTTTAAATTTAAATAATGTCTAGCATTTGTCTGGGATATTTTGCAACATTTAACCTTTACAATAGCCCTGAGATTAGTTATTATGTTACAGAAGAGACAATTGAGGCTCAAAAAAGACTTGGGAGGTAATCACACAATAAAATATATAGATGTCAAACTATAATGTAAACCTGAAAATTATATAGTTGTTTTAACCAATGTTACCTCAATAAGCTTAATTAAAATAAATAAATAAATAAATAAATAAATAAATAAATAAATAAAGACAAAGGGTTTTTCCAAATCAGTGTGTTGCGCCCAAAATTGCGAATCCCAGAAGACCGTCAAGGAGCCAACACCGATGCAATCACATGAGGGTTTTTATTCAGACTCAAGTCCGGACTCTGGACCGACACTGATGCAGCAAGGTTGGAACGAGAGCTCTGGAGAAGCGGGTATTTGTACAGAGCAAGCGTGGGAATTCCAGACTTGTCACTACCTGATTGGCTGTATCTAGGGTGGTGTGAGGTTAGGTAGGGGTTGATTGGTCTTTTTCCTTTCAGCAAGGGGTCACCGCAGCTGAAGGCATTTTTACCTTTCACTGAAGGAGTGTTTAGAGGAAACCTAAGTCTTGAAAAAAATTAAGTCCCTTTCAAGTGGTTCTCCACATATGGTCACCAGACCAGTAATATTAGCATCACCTTAGAACTTGTTGGAAATACAAGTAACATGCCCCATCTCAGACCTACTAAGTCAGAAACTGGATGTGAGTTAGTGGCAATCTGTGTTTTCACAGCCCTTCAGATAATTTAGTATTGAGGAATGTGACTTTTATGGTTAGCTTGAAATAAATCTGAAATTAACATCATGGAGAATAGATGTCAGCATAATAAGATAAAAAAAGTGGGAGAGCACAATTAAGAAAATATTAACTTTTTTTCTATTCTCCTTCACTCCAAAAAGCTCCCTTAAAATCCATTTTGCTCTCTAATATATTTGTTGAGCTACTGCTTTTTTTCTTTTCTTTTCTGTTATTTTTAAAAATATAGTTTAAAAATTTTCAATTACCATTGACATACAGTATTATATTAGTTTCAGGTGTACTTAGACATTTATATAACTTACAGAGTGATCACCCTGATAAATCTGGTACCCATTTTTGCTGGTGCTTTTCTTGATTCTCCTTGGTTCAAGGGGATGGGTAACTTAACAATCTGAAAGGCTATTAATTGTTCTTTATTTATAGTATTTATAACATCAAAGGAAGACCATTTTAATCCCTTTTTGTTGATCAAAACTCTGTTTATGGTTGAGTAACATAACATCTACAGTGAAAAAATGTTCCAAAGGATATACATTAACTCTCTGAGAAAGCCAAGAGTGATTGGCCTAAAGGTTAGAACTTTGCATTAATGAAATCTGGTTTGTCGCCTCAGTTCCTCTATGGATCAATGAATTCTTTCCTGTTACATTCTTTGGAATTCACCACTCAGTGGAACTGGGGCATAATTCCCTAGGTAATTAATTTTCTAATTAAACATTTCAGGTGAGACAGGAAGGATTTATAGTTTACTGCAAATCCATTTATTAGTTATTCTAGAAAATGCCCCAAGGCACAGATAATGTTTGGAAATATTTTATCTATATATTGACATTATAAACGTATGCTTCTACTCCCCATAGTTCCCATGTCTTGAATCTTGAATAAAAATGGCACTCCAGAGCCTTAAAATGGACTTTCCTTTTGAAGTAACCAAGAGAGTAAGTAAGAATGTAGATTTTTCTTACTTCACTATTTCTTCCTGTCAGTCCCTGCTGGGTTTTCTGACAGGGTCTTTATTTTACAACTGGGGCCTCTTAGATATATCTGCAGACCCAGTCCTGTGTAGATTCTGGAAATAGGTCCTGTCCTTGTGTAGGATAAATTTAAGAAGCTTCAGTTTTAGTGTTTTCTAACTGCCATTCATTGGATTTCACTCTGGGGCACTGTTCTTTTGTCTGGGTTTCATATATCTGAAATCCAGTCTGAATTTAATGACATTCTTATAGAGCATACCTTCCATCTTCTAGCTCCTAAATTTCACTTTTGATAATGTGCCTGTTTCCTCCATGATTGGCCTTATTCACTTGATTTATATGTTCATTGGTTCACTCACTCAACAAATCTACTATTGTGTATGCAAGATACAATAGAGGAAACAGGGCTTGAAGCATGATCTTGGCAACCATCATTTTATTGCCTTTTCCTGACGCAGTGGAGGCTGGAGTCCTGTCCCCAAACTTCAGCACCATGTCTCTAGGTTCATCTCTGTTACTGTTGCAGACTTGCTTGGCTGCATCTGCCATAGTGCTTCCCCAGGGCTCTATATTCCAGCACCTGTTGCAACACCTGCATTCCTTCCTGCAGGACCTCACTGATGGCAATCCTGGCTTGGCCCAGTAATGCTAGTCGTCTCTGTGCTTTCTCTGCTTCGGACTTCCAGCTATTGTCTACAGCTAAATCCATTTGTGCTGTGCCTGCTCCCAGTCTCCACTTTTCTCTCAGAATCTCCATATGAGTAAGGAGGATGGGTTTTGCCAGTTCCTCTAGCCACATCTTATTTTGGATTGTATGCTCAACAAACAATGATGGCGTTCCAAGTATGTGCCAGGTGCAAATGCAGGGATAAACAGGAGAATAAGATATAAACTCCAAGCTCAGACGATGTCACAAATACAGAAGATCCTTCCCAATTGCAAATATAAGAAGATATTTTAGTTTGAGGTACCTAAGATTTTAGGGGGGAAATAAAGTCACAGAGGGACTAAATGCAAACCCTTATAAATCTTTGTACAATCTCTAAAGTAGAACCATCAAGGTGGAATGCTAAGTAAGGAGAGCATCAGTGGCATTTTTCATGTTTTAAATTACAAATAATGGTTATGGTACAATTGCTTTCCATTTACCATTTCTTGCTCAATAGAAATTTCTCAGGGTCTTTCTTCCCTGCCATTTCAATGAAATGCCCATAAATTTGCTTTGTTTTGCTGAAGCAAATATACATATGAAAGAATTTCCTCCTGTATCTGCTTCTTCATCCAAATAGGCAATTCCTTTCTGACTTCATGATTTGAAAGTATTGACTCCTGCATCTTCAGTGTGAAATAATTCCCCAGAGCACATGCCATCAGGCCTCTTCCACAACCATCACTCCCCTCTTTCCTTGCAGCTGCAGGAGTGCAATTTTAAGGTCTTAGTTTGTGTCTCCTCGAATTCCCTTATTTCCTAAAACCTCAAGACAAAAACCTCTGTTAGCGCCATGCCATCTGCTTTCCTTTACTTTTTTAAATTCCCAACTCCCAATTTCTTCTTCTTCTAATTATCCCCAACAGGAGCCAACTCATAATTCTTACATACTAAAACTAAGATTCTTGTAGTTGGAAAAAAAGTGTAAAAAACTCAGTTTACATACTCTGGAATCCCTTGCTTACTAAAATTTGAAGTAGATACAATTCACTAAGGAGGGGTTTCTTTACCTAACAGGAGAAAATAGTGCCTTAACTCATTCAAAGATATTTTATTCAGTGAACAATGTATTAACAAGGTCTAAGGAAATTCATAAGGAGGATTAAAGAGTAAGAACTACCTGTTTCTCTGAGAATGTTGAGTAGGTGGAGAAATTTGCCAGGCAGAAAGGAAAACCCTTCCTAAGGAGATGGTACAACATGTGAAGAGGCAGGTGACATTTATCATAAGCTGTACTTAAAAAATAATTAATGTTATCATAATTTTCCTCTAGAATAGTGGTTATCAACTCAGGATGATTTTGCCCCCAAGAGACATATAGCAATATCTGGAGACAATTTTTACTGTTTGACTAGAGGAGGGTGGTGTGCTACTGATGTTTAGTGGATAGAGGTCAGAGATGCTGCTAAATATCCTGCATATACAGGACAGATATTCCAAAACACATAGTTATCCCCCTCAAATGCCAATACTGCTCAATAAGATAAATTCCACGAGGGCTGGAACCTAGTCCGTCTTATTCACCTTCGTGTCAACAGGACCTGTCGTGTTTAGAGGCAGAGCTGGTACTCATTTCACATTTGTTGAATGAATGGAGGCATGAAAAGAAAGAAAGGAGAAATGTTTGAGGAGGGGAAATACAGCTGGTCCTTGAATAACATCTTTTTGTTCAGTCATTTCGTTATAGCATTGATGAGAAAAACAATTGATTCCCTGTCCAGGCAACTGTCTGTGTGGTTTGTTGTCACCCCACATCTGTGTGGGTTTCTCTGGGGACTCTAGTCTCCTCTCACACCTCAAGGATGTGCATGGGAGGTGAACTGGCATGTCCACATTGTCCCAGGTATGGGTGTGAGATAGGCCTGCAGTAGGAGGGCATCCTTCCAGGGTGGGTTCCCACCTGGCCCCCTGAGCCGCTGGGACAGGCCCTAACCCCACCGTGACCCTTAACTGGAATAAGCGGGTTGGAAAATATCTTTCTTGTTTTTATTCATCTTTCTTAAATATATGTATAACTCTCATTTATTTCAGTATCTAATTTTAGGAGTGTTTGGGGTCTTAATTTAGAAGTTTTGTGATGTTTCAGTGATCAGAAATATGCCCTAGGAACTTAACTTCTGTTTATCAATTAGACTATGGTAAAATTATTTTTGTTATACGTCCTTTCAGTTAAAGTAGCAGTTTTCAAGAACCTATAGAGGACTTTAAGTGAAGACTTACTGTACATATTCAGAGTTAGAAGTTAGGGTATAATTAAAGAGCAGTGGGGAAAATAAGGCTATTAGTAAGGTAAACAGAAATTATGAAGCACATTTTGTATTAAGGAGTCTTCCTTTAATATCTTGTCCATGGAGAGAACCACTGGTGGATTTCAAGCAGGAGAATGATATCATCTGATTTAAGTCTTCATAGGCTATCCAAGCAGCAGTGGAAAGAGCCTGGAGGTTAGTCAGTCACTTGGAAAGCATTGTAATAGTGCAGGGATGAGGAGGGACTGACATAGGGCTGGAGGTAAAGACAGGGAGAAGAGGGCTAATCTGAGAGATATTTAAGACTTAGAGTTGATGGGACTTGATGATCAATTAAATATGGAAAATGGAGAAGTATCTGCTTTGGGCTACTAAGTGGATGCTGGTATCATTAATTGAGATAAAGAAGATAGGTGGAAAAGCAAGGTGAGTGTGTGTGTACTTGTCTTTGTATATTCGGTAAAATGTTAACTTAAATCATTATACTCAACAGACTTTTGATTAACCAATTATCCAGGCACTGAGAATATCAAGATATAGAATTCCAGTTCCTAAGAAGCTGACATCCACAGCAGCATTATTCACAGTAGCCAAAAGCTAGAAACAAACCAAATGTTGATCAATGAGTGAATGGGTAAATAAAATGTGGCATTTCCATGCAATCCAATTTTATTTAGCTATAGAAAGAAATGAAGTACCGATACATGCTTCAACATGGATGAACACTAAAAGCATTACAGTACGTGAAGGAAGCCAGACACAAAATGTCACATATTTATTTGAAATATCCAGAATAGGTAAATCCACAGAGCAAGAAAACATATTAGTGGTGGCTATAGAGCTATAGGGAAGGGGCAAGGGAGAATAACTGCTTAAATCGAGAGAGGATCTCCTTTGATGATGATAAAACTGTTCTGAAACTTTATAGTAGTTATGCTTGCATTAAATGCCACTGAACTTTACATTTTAATATGGTTAATTTTATGTTTTGTAAATTTTACCTCAATAATTTTTTTAAAGGAAGTTCCCAGTCTTGTGAGAAAGACTAGTAAAAAAACATGGCAAATCCATGTGAGCCATCTATAATTGTCTCAAATAATACAAAATGGTTTTCAAGCTGAAGAAACTGTTCGGATAAAGCCTCAGCAGCCATGAAAGCCCATGATAGGAGCAGGGAACAAGAAGGGACTTAAGAGACCATTTGCTCTATTTTTACAGCCTTGATTGCCACACTTCATGTGAGGCATAATGGAGTCATTCCAGAGACACAAAGTGGTTCCATCAATGTCTTGTGACCAGTCAATGGCAAAGGTCTGAAATTGTATAGTATACCGATTCTTGAAACTTTAATTTTTTCTGTCTCTAGGTTTCAGCTCCAAAATATTTGTAGAAAGTGCAGTCAGAAGATGACAGTGATAATTTGAAGAATTACAAATAGAAAAATAATTGTTTAAGAAAAGATAGTGGAGGTTCATGCACGGCCTTTAATGTTTTAGAAATATTTTCCAAAAGAATGTCCACTATCTATGTTGTTTTTAAAAAGAAAGAATGGGCTAAAATATGTACTGTGAACAATAAGGAACTGGCAGAACAGTCTCACAATTAACTGAAGGTATTTTTCTAATGTAAAATGTAAAATGTAAAATGACTGTAACTACCCCCTATTTTCTACACTTAAAAAATACAATATTGTTTCTTGTATGTTAATAAAGCCTTCAAATACAATAATGAACAATTGAAACCACTGAACAGTTAGGATAGCTCCATCTCTCAATATTGGAAGAAATATTGCTTTAACCTACTTCTCAAATGAATCGTTTATTCATGTATTCAGTGAACACATATTGAATCATAGGCATGGAGAACAGAAGAATGCTTAAGGTGATAATTGCCTTAAAGTTGTTCATAATTTAATGAGGATGTGTGAGAGAGACACAAAATAATGCAGCAGAGATCTTTCTGTGGGACAATAGAAAAGAAATATCTAATTTTGCTTGAGAATATTAGGGTGGACTCTCAAGGGGAGATGATGTGCCTTGCTGAGTAAGAGTTTGTTGGGTCGGCTCTTCAGGATACATACAAGAATGTGCAAAAACATATAACAGCATAGTGGAATCAAGTTCTTTATTTATTTGTTAAATATTTATATTATGCCTACCATCTTTCAGGCACTGTTGCAGACCTTGATATCTGAGGTGAGAGGTTTCTTGCTCTCATAGTCTAGCAGAAAAGACAGGTATGAAACAACTCTGCACCATAAACTGTGATGAACCATCTGACAGGAAATCTGTGGGGTGCTATGGGAGTATACATTTGAATTTGGTGACGGAACACAAATATTTCGTCCATAACAAATGGTGCCATTTAGCCAAGGGATGGGGGATTGATGAGGTAGGGGTTGAGTCCATAAAGGTCTGTTTCAGTGAGCCAGAGGACAATCAGGGAGGGCCTTGAAAGGCATCTTAAGAAATATATCCTAACAGTAGTGAGAATCCACCAAAAAGTGTTAAACCCTAACCCATACATTAACCCTATCTCTCTAAACTCTAACTATGGGCAGATTCTGTTTAGAAAGATAGCTCTGTCGATAGTCTAGAGCATAGATCGGAGAGGGGTAAGTGAAACATGACCTTTTAAGTGACTCTCTCAAATGAGAGATGAATGGTAGTGGGATCTGGGGTGATAACACTGGGGATAAAGAGCATTTAGTGGATTCAGGATGTGAGAATTAGAAAAAGGGAGGAATCAAATGCAACAACCAGGTTTCTGCCTTGTTGTGGTAACATATCTGAGAGTGAGAATCCTGGCAGAAGAGCAGATTCGAATCTGAGAAAATAATGAATTCCCTTTCAGGCATCTTGTGTTTGAAATTCTTGCATATAATTTCTCATGGCTGGAAAATGGAGACTTTTTATGGTAAAGAATCAGAAGAGAAGCAGAGAAGTAGGCAGCATCCATGTAATAGAGGACAAAGATTTATCTTGTGAGGAATGGAGAATCATTGAGGGATTCTCAGTAGGGCATTTCTGTGGTTTAATTTGTGATTTAGAACATTGATTCTGGTGGTGAGAAGGGTGGATCACAGGGAGTTGAGATTAGAGGCAAATAGTTAAAAAACAATTGTATCACATTGTGTGATGATGGTAGGTTGCACAGGAGAAGGTGGAGGAGAATTATATAGTTCAAGGGACAAATGCATAAACCAACAAATGCTGTTTAATATTATGTGGAATCACTATAGAGTACAGCATACAGTGGAGGCCTTAATAAGCAAGCAATTAATTCAAACTATGAAAATCATCAAAAATTTACAGAGAAGCAAAACCCTAGCTTAGTCCTGAGAGATAAATTGGAATGGCATGGTAGATAAGAAGAGAAAGACCTATAGTTACGGGGCAAAGCAAAAACAAGTGTGGCTTAGAAAAGATACGGCGTGTAGAAGCTACGCTCCATAGTTAGTGTAGCTGGAATACAAATTATGTACTAGGAAGTGGCTGGAAGTAAGAGTAGAAAGGGATCAAATCTATCATCTTAAATAAGGAATGCATCACTCTACACTCAGATTGCTGTCCCAACTTTCTCTCCTTTATCTACCTAACAAGAATATATGGCGTTTAGAATGAGCTTTCAAAGTACTGTCACGTATATGACCCATTTAGCCGTCACAACAATCCCTTGGGGTGGTAGCAAATTCAAGCTAGTAAGTTTCTCAATATCAACAAAGCCAAGTTTAGACCCTGGATCATCTACATTAAATTGCAAAAGCTTGCCATTTGTCTATGCATTTTAAGTATTTTTTTCAAACTATCTTTTATACAATGTTATGATTATCGCTCTACTGTTCAAAAACTTTCATTAGGTTCCTATTATTCTATACCAACAAGAAGGACCTCTCTGCTTGAGGTTTTCAAGGCGTTCCATAATTTGGAATTAATGTGCACATTTAATTTTCTACTACTCAATAAAAGTTGCCTTTATGCTTTGGTTATCTGTTGTTGCCTCACAAACTAGCCCAAATCTTAGTGGCTTAAAACAATAAATTCTTGATTTATGGATTGGGAATTCAAGTAGCAACTAACTGGGTGGTTATCCTGTACTACTTTGTATTAACTGAGGTCACTCAGGGTTCAGCTGCCAGCTGGTCTTGTGCAACTGGTCCAGAATGGATTTGTTCATATATCTGCTGCCTTAGCAGAGATAACTGAAAGGCCAAGCTCAGCTGGGGCTGTTGACAGAAATGCCTCCATGTGGCATCTCTAGCACAGCAGTGAATTCCTTATATGGAACCCCAGAGAGTGTTCTAAGAGACTAAAGCAGAAGCTGCAAGACTTCTGCTGTCTTAGTCATGGGAGATATGCAATGTCACTTCCACGACATGCTATAATCACAAAGAGTCCCAGTGACAACTGAGATTCAAGAGGATAGGATTACATAAGAGTATGGTCACCTAAAAGCATGGTTGATTAGGGAGTTACTTTTGGAGACTAATGAACACACTTGGTTTCAGTCAAACAAATTCTTACTGTATGTGCACAAGCCATGCTATTCCTGTATCTGGACCATTATACATGTTGATCTCCCCAGATTCCATTCCACCTCTCCGATTTACCTTAATTCTACTTGTCTTTCAAAGATTGTTCTAGTCTCATCTGTAGCATTTTGACTTCCTGAATACTCATGTTCTCAAAAAATTTTCCCCATATTTAAAATACAGTAGCGTTTATAGTCTGGCAGCAGGACTAGAAAGGAGGAGGCTGCATTGGGCATATTTGGGTGGAAGGATTAAAGTTGAGCTACTATTTACAGAATCACAAAACGCCAGACAAGAGCAGTGGGTTTGGGAGGAAAGATTAATTCCTGTTTGAACATGTTACTTTGGAGGTGTAGTGGAAGAGCCAGATGGAGTCTTGCAAACACTAAAGGGAGAGAAACGGAGATGGGGAGAGAGGTCAGGTTTAGAGAGATAGATCTGAGAACCTCATGGTGAAACGGTGTTAGTTGAAGATGTGGAGTTGAATAAGCTTGACAGAATTTGTGGAGATGGAAAACAAAACAGCTGAGGGTAAATTGGGGTTGCGAGGCAGATTTTTGCAACAGAACGAACATGATGATCCAACGAAAGAGCAAAGAAAGAGATAGTAAGAAACCAGAGGGAGGGCAGAGCTCTTCAAAGGAGGAAGGGGCTTCCAGCCAGCAAAGATGGTCGAATATTAAGGTTGAAAATTTGTTGAAGAAGCAGGGATCTGAAGGAGATCATTGAGCCTTATGTGTAAGAGGTCACTGGCCACTAATCTAGGGTTTATTAGGAGAAAAGCTACATTGTACCTCGTGTGAGTGGGTGATGGGGCTAGGAGTACTGAGTACTAAGTAGAAGTACTGAGGGCAGACTAACCACTTTTTCAAGAAGTATAGCAATAAAGGAAAAATAGGATGTCATCTGCAATAGAATTACAAATAGAACTCTTAATGATGACTGTCTCTGATAGTCGTTAAGTCGGAATAGTGTGTGAGTATGTGGGGGTGTGGGGGGTTATATACTATGTAGCAGTGTTTTCTAAGCCAAGCTCAGCATTAAAAGAAATCACTGGAGGACCA
This sequence comes from Cynopterus sphinx, assembly GCA_030015415.1. Lineage (NCBI taxonomy): Eukaryota > Metazoa > Chordata > Mammalia > Chiroptera > Pteropodidae > Cynopterus > Cynopterus sphinx. The sequence continues at coordinate 26,493,169 of CM057391.1, forward strand.
ATTACACTTTCCAAAGCCCAAACCTGACTTATGGAAAGAGCATTTTTAGGTGTGGGTGCCAGGCATCCGTAGGTTAAAAAAAGCTGGTAGACACTGACTTAAAGGTTTTGGTATATCCAGGGACCTTGGGCTTCACGAAATAGTTGATTTCTTCATGGAGGGTAGTGCTAAAATTAAATAAGGTTGTTAAAATGAAAAAATTGCAAAATTAAAGATTACACAATACGAATGTAAGATGTAATGAAATAAACACAGGAGACAAATCTCTCTAATTGGAGACAAACATTTTAGCAGCTACAGAAGTCATATACTTTAGAAAGATTTTTTTTTTTTCGCCTCAGCAAGCAACGTGGACAATTTTAAGCAAGTCTATCATCAGAATTTCAAGCTATTTTCCTTCTCCCCGCTCTTTCTCTCCGCCCCCCTCTTAAACTGGGCTGGATGAGGAGGGTAAAAAGAATGTGGTTTCTGAGGCAAACTAAACCTCAGGAATCATTTCAAACCAAACACTCTTTCTAACTATTTGAAGTCTGGAAGTCTGGATATTGGGGGCAGGGGAGGGAACAAAACTTTGGCTGAGGAACCATTTGTCATTTCCTGGGAGGTGCCCTGTTCTTAACCCGTAAGGGACGCACATCTGAACAGACTTCTGAGAGTTGACCAAGAGCAGGTCCAACCCCAGCCTTTTTCTTTATATATTTCAGATTAGTGTTTTCCTAACCTACACCTCGGTGGAAAAGAGATGTCATGTTGTGTCCATATTTTCACAGGAAAATCTATCAGAACTGAGTTGTCTGGCTTTGGTTTTGCACGAGCATGCTAGGAAAGGGTTACAGAAGCCTGTCTCCTCTTGATGTATAACAGCTGGTGAGAAAGCACAGCAACTCCCTCACGTTCCCTCCTCCGGCTCTGGGTTGTACTAACTCACCGCCATCACCATCCCCCACCGCCTCTCTTCTTAGTATAAGTCTTTGCAAAGTTGAAATCCAGTTGTAAGCAAAGGAAGCAGACTTGGTTCTCTAGTTTGGAGAAGACTAACGATGAGATTGCTGTAGTTAACAAGGAGGTTTTCAATGCCACGACGGGTATGCCATCTCCAAGATTCATGATCAGAATGTTGTTCCTGAAAGGAATAATTCGGAATAAGGAGCAGTCTTGGCCTTATTGAGAGCCTGAGCTAGAATTGGAAGCTCCAAACCCAAATCACAATCAAGTCTGAAAGCTCGGCATCTTCAATTATGTGAACACTCCTTGGCAGCTTTTGGCTGTGTGCAACATACAGTAGATAACAACTTCCATTGTCCCTCTAATCAGTGTCCTACAGAACTGAGCTTGCTCGCTACACATAAACAGGGACACAAAGATGAAGTGTCCACAAAATAGCACACCCTTGGGTCAGCATAATAACCACTTAGGTTGTGGAGAGATCCACATGATTCATGAGGCCTTGAACTAAACACATTAAGAAACTATATATTACATTTTCTCCAAGTCAGAATAAGTGCTTTAAATAGCAACCAGGAAGGAGAGGTTGAAACGCTGGTCTCAGAATGGCTCCCCCAACCCCACCCCAGCCCTGCTCCCTGGTATTTTAGTCTCTGTCTCTCTCTTACTCTTTTTCATGAAGATATAGTGTCAGTGTGTAACTCTCATCTTCTGAATAAAATTAAATCCCCACAGAAATAAAAACTACTAATGTTTCATATAAATCCACAGGTAAACTGGGTGCACCCAATATACTAAATTACTCATGTGAAAGCCACAAAACTGATTTAAAGGATAAGATTTGGGATATGGGAGGGAGGGGGAGAGAGAGAGAGAGAGAGAGAGAGAGAGAGATATGCAAGGGGAGAGCACAAAAGTTTTTTAAATGCATAAATTCTGCTACAGAAGGAGAGGGCTGGTTTCTTCCACGGAGGCTGTCTGTCAGGGTGCCTCTGTTGAGAGCCACGTTGGCCTCTCTCTGGAAGGGAGGGCTGTGGGGACACAACTGGGCTGGGCTCCAGCTGGTTAGCTATGTGGCACTGCTGCTATTGTTGAACAAAATTCTTTCCTTATTACACATCTCTCTTCTCAACTTAATAGAAAGTACAGTTCTTGGGATTTTCTCTTCATGAACTTGAAGTAAACCAGAAAAAGGAAGCTTATTTTCTCCTTATTTGCTGAATCTGTAGCTGGAAGCCATTTTCTAAAATATTAATTCTGAGAACACAGATGAAAGAAAAAGAAATTTGGTCAATCCTATAGGATGAATATTTGAACAAAATCCATAATGTGTCAGTGGAGAAGTTTGTTAAGGCTGATTGGCTGTTTTTAATAGACTCTCATTCTGTGATGATCTGTTTTAAATTGGTTGTTTGAATTTAATGATCAGTCTAATATTGATCTTAGCATATATGTTAAGGGAAACTTCTGAAGCTTGAAAATTAATTTTTGGCAAGTTATTAAAATCTTGGCAAAAACAGAAATGAGTTAGGGGTAAGATCCTCTTTGAGATTCATTTTTGTATCTGTAAACTGGGAATAATATTTTCTCAACATACTGAGAATGATATAGAGTGAATGATGAAAAGAACCATTATTTGTGAATTCACTAATTGCTTTTGAAAAGCAAATGGAAAGGCTTTGTAAACTCTAAATCAGTGATTGTTAACTGGGGTGGGGAAGATGGAAGAATAGGAGTGGTAGTCACCTAGGTTTTTAATTCAAGGAATATTTTAGCTAGGTTTGAGGATACCAATTCATAATCCTTCTCTCACCTTTAAGCTCTGAAGCTTCTAATTTCTGGTTAATATAGCCCCAAATAAGACAGAATTTTGCATAGTCAATTATCATTGAGTGGTCATTCTTGTGTATTTAACATCTTGGATAGCTCAGGTTAAAACAAAATCAAAAGCAAAAATAACTCTGTTTTTTTGCCAGAATCCAAACTTAAAAAAACATTTAAAGTAGGACTTGCAGCCCAAATTCTGTAGGGCACTGTGGCTGTGACAGTTTAGCCCAGTGATTCCCAAAGTGTGGTCTTAAACCAGTAGAATCAGCATCACTTAAGAAATCTGTTATAAATGGAAATTCTGGTCCTCTTTCTCAGACCTACTGAAACAGAACACACTTTCTAGGGGGTGTGGCCAAGCCCTCCAGATGATGCTGGTGCAAACTCAAGTTTGAGAACCACCCACCTAGTCTAAGCCTGTTGATGACTGAGCATATAGCATATTTGAGCAATTACAATTGTTTCTGGCCTCTACTTCTCTCTCCTTCTAATCTCTTCTCCACGTTGTCACTAATTGTTTTCCCAAAGCATAGTAATCGTGTTATTTCTTCTCTCAGAGTGTCTCAGCAGATCCTGTTATCTACTACATATGTTTATACAGAAGGTAAAAAGGGTCTTTATTATCAAATTCAACCAACTAGTTTTACAAAGAGACTATTTATGGTCAAGGCAGTAGGGAGGGAAGCATAGGAGAATCAGGTGATAAATCCATGACATCAAATCAGCATATTTATACCTGGCTAAAATGTGCCTGTAGGCAGCTTTGGAGAGTGGGGGATATAGGAGGAAAAGTGATGATATGAAAGGGAAATATGCAAACCAGGGGTGGGTGTTTAGAAGGGGCAAAAAGTCAAGGATCCAAGCCTACTGTTTCTTGTTATTTGGGATAGAGCCCTTTTTCCTTGGGACTAGCTCATGAGGTGTGTTAGTTTGCTAGGGCTGCTGTGACAAAGTATTATCAATTGCATGGCTTAAACAACAAAAACTATTGTCTCACAATTCTGGAGGCTGGAGTCTGAGTTCAAGAAGTGATTGGCAGGACTGAGTTAGCCAGTCAATTGGCAAGACTGGTTCCTTCTGAGGACTGTGAGGGAAAGATCTGTTCCACACCTCTTCCCTTGGCTTGTGGATGACCGTCTTCTCTCTGTGCCTTCACGTCATCCTTCCTCTGTGCATATGTGTCCAAATTTCCACTTTTTATAAAAAGACACCAGTCATATTGGATTAGAGCCTACTCTAATGACCCATTTTTAACTCGATTGCCTCTTTAAAAACTCTATCTTCAAATAAGGTCACATTCTGAGGTACTGGGGTTAGAATTCAGCATTTGAATTTAGGGGGTTACTAGCTTCTCTTTTGCCCTTGGATGGTCTAGTTCAATGACTCCAAAAGTATGAAGGAGAGTGGTGAGTAGAACAAGTGGCATTTAGAATTCTCTCTCTCTCTCTCTCTCTCTTTTTTTTTTTTTTTAATTTTCCACTTGGCAAATGACTCTGGTGTTAACTTTAGTTCTAGAAATGAAGAATGCTGAGTGGAGGTTCTTTCTGAGAACTTCTGGTTTGACCTCATCGTTTTGAGAAGAAAGCCCACTGTTGGAGAGAGCTTTGTCCACAGTCACAAATCAGATCAGGCTTCTGATTTCAACTCCTGTGCTTTGGAGTATTTTGTGTCTTTGACAGGTGAGGTGACTGAACAGGACCAAGGTTATGGCAGAGCTGGAACCACCAGATCAGTTCTTTCTCTGGGACTCTGTGCCCTTTATGGCCAGTGTGTCCTACTGAGGGAGTCAGATATGCTTCTGAACAATGTACACTGTATAACATTTGTGTGTCTCACTTTCCAAAGTCATTCTGCCCCCCATGGCAACTGTATTGTTGTGAACTAGTGGAGGTTTCAGCTTCTTGTCATCAGAATGCATTTACCCCACATTTTTACTATATAATATTTGTTTGACTTTCTAATACTTCTCTTAAATTGTTTGTTAGAACTCTTGTAATAAGGGTATAGCAGGAAAAAAAAACTGACCTAAGTTTTTTTCTAATCAAAAGTCATCAATTATCTTCAAATTTTTAGAGAAAAAGAAAATAGATTCAGCTTTTTAAAAATTTTTATCTTTTAAGGCACACAATTGCAAAAAAAATTTTTCCCTTGACAAAAAGAAGAGTAGAAAAATCCCTTATTAATTTAGGCTTAATTTTTAGTTTGTGATTATATAAACATGTGGAATAATATAAATAAGAGCATAAGGGGAAAGGTAAATTAAAGGAAAGTTTTTCCCAAGTTTATAAGAAGCAGGCATGTGAAGAAGTAATTCTTTCCTGTTGACCATTCTGTCTCTAGCATCTAGCATAGTTCTTGACAAATAATATGTGCTAGATAAGCTTGTGTTGAAAAAATGAATAAATAAATAAATGAGATAGTATACTAACAATATAAGAAGACAGTGGCAATACTTGGGCTGGCGCCTGGATGTGATAATCTAATTGCAAATCTTGCTTCGTTATTTATTAAATTTGAATCTCAACGAAGCAGTTCTCAGTCAAGTTTTAATTATCATAGATTCTTTAAAGCAATAAACTCCAATCTCATTAAAAGAATTATATTACTCAAACTTCATTAATTCATACTCTTCTTTTCCTTTATTTAGTATGGCATGGTAGAGTCTAATTTTATTGAAATGACCCAGAGGGAAGTAAGCAATACCAAATAGGAGACAAGAAAACTGGTTAAAGAAAAACTCCAATGTTTACCAGAATCCCTGTCTTTCTTTATGAAAATCAACCTCACCTGAGAGAAAGAGATAAGGAAAAAATAAAAAAATATTTTTAGAGAATATAGATAGATGAGTATTGCTATCTTTGGGTAGCTGAGAAATTGTTTGAAAGTATAAGAAATAATCACCACTTTAAAGATAAGAATCATAAACATCTCCTCTGATACAGCAAACACCATCACCCACATGGAAGAAGCACTCTTGAAATCTAGCTGGTTACACAAATCCTATCAAAATAGTACGATATATCTTGTTCAACTTTGCTTGACCCCAGAAGTGAAATAAACACCTAAAATATTGGTATCTTAAGAATTTTTTAAAAATTCTTTATTTTAAACTTCAGTCTCTTTTATGTTTATGATTGTGCTAGATGAGTATAGCTAAGTCCCTGCACATAATTTTATTGCTTATAGGCAAGACTAAAATTGTCATTCCAAGGCAACTCCATTTAGCCATTTCAAATGGTTGCAATTGACCTTACCTAGCTAGAGCCTTTTTTTCTATGCAGTTAAAAGCCAAAGCTAATTATAATCAAGAGAACCGAGGAGAAAGATGGAAAATGGTTTCCTTTGATTAATATTGTCTGTTTTATTTAGGTCTACTCTCTGGATTTCCAGTAGATAATCACTGTTTTACCTTGTTTCTGGTACTAGGACTTATTTTTACGTTCATCAGTGTTGTACTTTTCTCTGGTGTGTACAGCATGCTGTTGCTTTTATAGCAACTCGTTTCTCTTTCCCAAACCATAAATGTATTGTCCTTGGGCCCATTCTCTCACATTAAGCAAATAAAGCTTCTATGCCTCAGTAAGCCTTTATATCCTTTATTATCAGCAATGACATTCTATTATGCCTAATGAAAAACCACTATATAATAGTTAGATTTCATGAAGATGATAACCGGCAAGTTTTTTGTTTTTGTTTTTGTTTTTTTTTTAGTTGCTGATTGTGATCAGAATGTTGCATTCTGGTACTGCAAAATAAATATTATTGAGCTAGTCTCTATTAATAACACTTCCTCTTTACCAGGTACTTAGTATTTATTTATAGTTATTCTTCATAATAACCTAAAAATGTTATTTTTTTTAACACATAAATACAGATGAGAAAACATGGGATTCAGGTTGGACAGCCAGTAAGTGGCAGAACTAGGATCAAGGTTAACTCTGCCTAACTCTGAAGCCCATAGGGTTTCAACAAAGAGTTCCCTTTCAAATGGTCTCTAGTTCAGCAGTAAAAATAAAGTTGCTTAGCATTTATATCATTCTACAATGCCTTTTAGAAATTTTATTTTCCAGAATATTGATGAAAGTCTTGACTTAATTTTGATTACTCCTAATTAAGTGAAAAATATGGGGGAAAATCAAAACAAAAATGGGGGCTTGGTAAAAGGGAAAATATGTCCTCCCACCATGTGCCTCGTGGCACTTATAAAGTTGCAGTTCTTCTTGAGTGCTGGCCAGAAACGAATAGGGTAATAGAAATGAAAGCAGAAACAGATGTGGGCAAGTCTCGGTGACCTGCCAAGTGAAAGATAATGTTCTATACAGATGCAGAGACAAACAGTGAATAAAAATCTTAAAGACACAATCATCTCCATTTGCCAAGTATCAAGCAATGAAAAAACACATCCTTTAAGGGTGACCCCTTAAAGCCAATCTCTAAGATTTGGCATATAGAATTCTATTTCCATTCCAAATTGTCTTCAGCTTCCTTTGCTAAGCATTATGTGACCAACATTTTAACTGATTGCAAATGTTTCTGTGGTAAATTTTTCCATGGGAGTCACCAGCTGAATTCAGCAGGGCTTCTTCTTTTGCAGTAAAATGTGGAAAGCAGGAGTGGGTAGCAACAAAATCTTTTGTAGGGCATCGTAGTGAAAAGTTGTCAATAAATTTGTTTTCTGTGTTTGTTAAAGCACGAGGTACTCAAAAGGAGCAGATAAAATGAAGTCATAAAAAAGTACTTGGACTCTAATTTCTTCTCAGCCAGAATACTTCCAGTGGTTTAGGAGAGCAACCCAGAAGAAGTAGAAGTGGTTTCCAGAAAAAACAGTGTAAATGGCCAAACCAAGCAATCTACTTAAAGTGGGCAAAGCAGAGCTGGAGGCCATTACAGGTTAGAAGCAGAAGACATTATTCTCCTTCTTTTTGCTCACTGGTGGACCTAAGTATTGAGTTTTAATAGGAAATCAAAACCTAAATAGATTGTTGGGGAAGAATTGAGCTCTTAGCAGTTAATCAGTTCTGTCATCTGTTGTGTATCTTCATTAAGTATTGAAATTCTTCAAAATAAGCTTCCCCATCAGGATTGGAAGACAGAAAATCTATTATGACTATTTCTGGATGCTCCTTCTTATATTTCCCAAGGGCCAAAAGTCTTCATTAAAACATACAGCCATCCTCAGATTGGACTTTCTCGGTGAAGTGCTTTATTATTTAAGGCATTTTCAGACAAAAGACAGCAGAGTTTTCCTTTACAGATTTAAATTGTGAACAGAGTGGGTGGCCAGTTAGCACATTAACCTAAAATATATATTTGCTTCTTTTTTGTTTTGTTTTGTTTTAACTTTTAATTAAAGGTGAAGAGTGAAGTTATTCTTAAGAGAAATCACTTTTTTTTTTTTGTTCTCCAGATAATGTCAGAGGAGGTCACATCCTATAGCTCAAACTCCAGGACTTCTTGGGCACAGAAACTATCTTTTACCTTATCATTAGGGAGAAAACCGGTTGTCTGAGGGCAGCAGTGTGCTCTGACTGCATGAAAGGCACTTTCGTGTTAGCCTTTGTCACATTTTTCACAGGGCAGAGTAGGGGTAGCCTCAGTGAAGCCAATTTGTGTTTGGTCCTCCCTGGATCTTATCCCTTACTGTCTGTGGTATGTGGAATCCCTCCCTCTCTTATCTTGGGAGCCCAAGACCTTCTGGAAGCTTCCCTCTGGCAAGAATTTGTGAACTGTTCCTCTCTTATCTTATCCATTAGGCATGATTGGTAAAGCTTTATATATGAGGTCTGGGGCTTACCCCAGAGGAATAAATCTCTAAATATGTTTATAGCATCTATGCTGAGCTACTTCAAAAATTAGAAGGGGACTTGGAGTGTCGAGGAGAGGGAATTTTCTCATTATTTCTAAAGGGACGCCAAGTGAAAGGTAGCATTTACTTGCTCAGCTCTGTATTAGTCTCTGGTGTGACTTACACATCCCTGTGAGAATCACCCGCACAGCGGTGGTTCCTTTGGGCATAATGGGGTTAGCAATACCAACCTAATGCATAGCTGTGGACATTTCAGATTTGTGGTTCATATCATTTCTTTGTGGCACACATTTAAGTCTAGATGGGGGGATACACTCTTGAAAAGATGAAAAGGTGAATACCATTTTTTTTTAAAAAGGCCAAGTTTTAGAAAACTGAAAAACTTACTGAAGTTACCATTTACTTTAAGCAAGGTGTACTCTATTTATATTAAATTACATAGCCAGGTCAGTTCAATATCAGATGCACATCATCATAAAGGTACATGTCTTCAGTTGCAGCAAAAATACATTTTACATATTGAATCAAAACTGTACTCTTGTACTCTGATGAAGGATTTGCAGTACTCCAGTATGCTGTAACTAGTTGAGATCCTGTGCTCTGAAAGCCCTCACTTTTTGGCCCGCTCCAACCTCAGCTTGAAAAAATGTATCGGTAGCAGGCATTTGAGTGGTAAAAGCCTGTATCATTTCTTAGATGATTCTTGTAAAGAGCTGTGAAGAGTTTAAGATTTTACCCTGTTCTTAAACTAACAAGTAAGATGGCCGCAGTTTCATGGATACTGGTAGAGTGCACAAGATTCCTGGTTAGCAGGTAAAGGCTATTTATTACTTGCAGCAATAGCAATGGTCAGAATATGAACATTTATTGTAATTATTTATTATTTTTTGCTACTTCCCGGAGCCCTAGAAGATGATGCAAAACAAAAAGGGCCAATGACACTTGCACATATGGTGGGGTTCAGTACAAAAGAGAAACCCTAAATTTTAGAAAACCCCAATAAATTACAATGAACAGTGAGCATCCTTGTGTTTACTCTAAAGGAAGCATTATCTTTATTTTACTGAATGATAAACATGCAAAGCATCTTCCTTTTATCCAGAGGGAGATATTTTCTTTTTCTTCCAAGGCTGTTTGCTATACAAACCTCCTTATAAAATGTAGGCAGGAATAAAAAAGCAATCAGTGATTCTTTCGTAAAATGTGAAGAAATGTGGAATCCACAGAATTGTCTCTCAACAATTTTGTACTGATACCACAGGGCTGATAATGCATTGTTTTTAGAATGCAGAGTTGAATTATTTTCAGCCAGGACTCTAATTCCATCCTAGGCCATGTTGTTTTTTTGTAGAATACTGATTTGGGAGGTTAAAGAGGAAAGAAAGATAAAAAGAGTTGTTCTTGAATACTGAATACACTCAAAAACTTGTCAGTTGTTAGTAAATGCTACATGGTAGAAGTCAATAATTCTTCACCAAATGGTGACTTTTTTTCCCCCAGCTTATTTCTCCTGAGTGAATGCCTCAGTACCAATGGGTAGTGTACTTGGGTGTCATCTTTCCAGTGTTCAAACATTACCCAGTCACTATAAGATCATTAACATATTTATATCATCCTTCCCCACAAAAACGGGATATTAACCTTACCATCATAGGTAGTTCAACTTCAAAAACTGGTCTTGTAATTGTCACTGAAAAAAAATTAATTTATAGACTAGAAAGCAATTATTGGTTTTATTAGTCAGAAGTTTATAAAATTACCTTTTAACTAATGAAAAATGGTATAATGAGTTCTTAACTTCAGCAGATTAAAAGTAAAAGGAGGAGAACTTTTCACAACTGAACCATTAGTGGGGGCTCATTTGAGGTGTAAAGAGAGGAGGCTAATTAAAACAGTGTCTCTGATGCAAAGGATGGCTACAGGTCAGTTTCCTCTCTGAAAAAAATATTTTCTCAGTAGGATCCTGGTCTGGTGAGTGATTAATTTTAAATGGTAGTTTTATATGTTCTGGGAAATGTAACTATGCATGTAAGAATTACCTTCCCTGGAGATAAGGAAGCAACTGGTGTGTTCCTTTGCCTTCTCATCTTCATGCCTTGACCCACCTGTCTGTACCGTCCCTGCCACTGACCCATGAACTGAAGAGTTTGCCCTGTGGGGAGGAGGCCTGGGATGCTTGCAGGAACTCACTTTGTCTCTCCCTGTATCTTTTTCCATTCCCTTTCACTCACCTTGAAGGTTTATCTGTGGGATTCTCTTGGTTTGAAGATTCTCTTGGCCTTGGGGTCCATAGTGAGGTGTCCGATGGCTGGGATTGCCCACATAGCCTGGCATTCCAAACTCGCTCTTTATGGAGCTGTATTGAATCTTGGCTCTCTTGAGAATGTCCCCAGGGATCCGCCAGGTACTCCCAGGCCCAGAGACCAAGTGGTGGCCTTGGAAAACAAATGCCAGGCTCTGTTGTGCCTGTGACCACATCATTGCTCTCACACCGCCCCCACCAAACAGGGCTCCCAGGATCTCCCTCCTCTGCCCCTTGAATGACAAATCCTGGTCTCCTCTACATTATGCCTTCATTTGGGGGTTGCTTCATGCTCTCCCATCCACCCAAGGTTGAGGCTGGGAAGTGAGAAACCAGGTTTTAAACTTGTGGTTGCTTTTGCTCTTGCTTCTCTATCTCTGCCTGTACATTACAGGAGTCTCCATCCAGGCCACTTAGGACAGTTTTAGTTTCTTTTCTCTCCATTTTCACGTTTCCTCTGAACTCCCCTGTCATTAGTCCTCCCAACCCCCAGGAAGGACTACTCATAAAAATGAAGTTCTGAGGCTCCCCTATGAGGACAGTTCCATTCTTAAAGTGTCAGTGTTGAGGAATATCTGTAGCCTGCAAGGCCCATCTTAGGTTTGGGGATCCCTCCAGTCCCTATGTTAAGTGTTGGGGTATCCCTAGCTTAATTTCTTTGAAGCCCAACTCCTTTTTTAGCTACCCTAGAATGGGTGTTACTCTGCATTTATAGTAAAAAAGTTTCATTTCTTCAGGGAAAAAAAAATTATCTCCTCTCCTCTTTCATTACATTCTCTTTTCTCCAAGATGGATCATATTGCAGGGTTAGAATTCATACCGAATTCTGCTAACCAAAAAAGAGCTGCCGGATGAATGCTCTAGGAGAGCACAGATCCGCAGTTAGAAAGAATGGCAGGGAAAAAATGACTGCATTGCATCAAACTTAGACTGTCTTTCCCAGAGGAAAAAGACAGCTTCAGCCTTCTTTTTCGTAAGCTTTCGGCCTTCTGGGTCTCCACCATGAAGTAAATAATTTCCAGGTTTTCATTTTGGAAAACAGAACGCACCCCGAGAGGATTTCGAGAAAATAGTCATGCTCATCTTTGCTCTGTGGAATTCTTAGGGAGATTATGTCCTTCAATCTTAACAGGGACGTACTTTTTTGTGCTGTTTCTTTGGAATATATATTCATGTTAGGAAGTAAGCCTCCTGTAAAATACAGAGAAAGAAATGTTTGGTGTATATTGGGATAGAAACTTTTTTAAAAGACACCTTTGTCTTTCCTCTGTATATATTGCTGATGTACACTGTATATATATTTAAAATTAGATTCCAGTTGGTTATGAAACTATATCTCTAAGGACCATCTTTTTCATATAAGTTTCTGTCCAAAGGATAAAATTTCGTTGGTTTTTAGAAGGCTCTTTTGTTCAGTACATAAACCACTTCTCTTTTCTGCTTATTACTGTGTATCGTTCATATATTTTTTCTATTTAAATTTATCTCCTTCTCTTATAGGGCATTGATATTATCTCAGGCAATGGGGGAAATTACAAAGGTGGGCATCATTTATGACTTCAGGAGTTTATTTTACATTTTTATTGGATAATATGGATCTAGAATAAATATTGCTAGTCTGTCTTCCCTAGAATGCAGACTTCATGAAGGCAAGAAAATTTTTTTGCTGCATTTGTTAACATAAATGCAACTGATTTTTCAAATATTTCAAATTTTAGTAAATGTAAAATTTATAAAATAAATTTTTCTGAGAACCAAACTGATTGGTTTTAAAAGAGTTGCTTAAAGTTAGAGGCCAAAATGTTCAGGTACTGGAGTTCTCTCCATGACTCCCACATTTTCTTAATTCATCATTCCTTTCCTTCCTTTACTTCACTCTTCAAACATGTCCATACATTATTTCAGAAACACTATAGTGAATGCCACTAAATGCACTAACCTTTGGATTTTCATTGCATCCATCAGGCATAAAGTCAGGCCCAGATTTACCCAAAGATCTGCCCTTCCTATGCTTGCATCTAATAGCCTAACTGGGCTGTAGAAGATCACATAGCAGGGCTCTTTAGATTTGTTATAAATATATAATCTACAACTGCAAATTGGCCTTCTAACTTGATGCATGTTTTTGGTTAATTCCTGCCATTATATTCCTAAAAGACTTTCAAATTCTCTGTTCTCCATAGGCCTTCAGCTTCTCCATTGCTCTCAGAAGATAATATTTTCACAAAAAAATGAAAACTATTAGATAAGAACACGATCTCCCATCTTCTCATTTCCAAACATATCTCTGCCTACATCTGTATCCAACATATTCTCCTTCCTTCTGGTTTCATAGAGGAGCTGTTTGCATCCTCTCACAGCCAGTTTGCTCACTTACCCTTTAGGTTCTCCATCTCTGTCTCCCTACTGGCTTCCTGCTCCCTTATAATGACTATATAGGGAGATTGGCCTGTCCCCATCACTGAACTGTGATAGCGCTTGTTAGGATCAACAATGGCCTCCATGTCTCTGAATCCAATGGACAATTTAGGCTGCTTCTGACTTGACCTCCCTATGGTGTTTGTCATTGTTGATCATTTTTTTACTTCCCTTGATTATCTATACACAATCTTTCTCTACTTTCTTCCTACTTCTTTGTGGGCTTATCACTGTAGGCTCATCTTTCTGTCTCCTGACTTTAAATGTCAGAATTCTTCAATACTGGAGGCCCTTTTCTCTTTACATTTGATACTCTGTCACTAGGCTCTTTTATTATGCCTCTGGCTTTCATTACCACGTATAAGTAGATGACTCACAAATGTGCCACTGCAGCAGATCCAGACCCATATTTCCCCTAACATCTCAGGATTAATGTCTGAAAAACACTTTGAGCTTGATATGTTAAAACTAAATTCATAATTTCTCCCTCTCTCTAAACTTGGTTCTTTTCAAGAATTATCTGATCCAGTGACCTCTGCCCCCTTACCTTCATAAAGTTTAGACTTGCACTACAACCTGATATCTTTCTCAGCCTCCTCCAACATTTTCCTCAATAAATCAATTGCACATTTAATTTTATTGAGTGTCTATTTTTTTGACCTAATGCACAAAGTAAACTGAAACTTACATTGGAAGATGAAGTGACAAAGAATATAACTAATATTCTATTAAATCTCATTGAGCTCAGTCCCTTTTATTTTATAGGCAAAGACAGTGAAGTTTAGAAAATTTAATTGGGATGAAACTGAATAAAACCTGTCATCTTCAAAGCCCATAAGTGTAACCTCTGTTTCACAGCTAATAAATATAGAGTTTTGACAAAGGTAGACAGTAGTTCTATTCTGAATATGTTTTTAGACATTTTAAAGGTTAATTTTAATGTAAACTCTAAAGATATGTAATACAGAAGACTGCATAAATCATAAAAGTCCTGCTCAAGGAGCTTTTATATAGTAAGCACATCTATATAATGACCTTGCACACAAAATATAAAACATTACCTGTTCTGCAGAAGAAAGACCCCATGGGTTTTTCTCTGAGTCACGAGAACTCCTTCCTCTTCAAAGGAAGCCACAATCCTGACTTGTAACATCAGAGGTAAATTTTTAATTTAACTATGAAGTACCTCAAATTAATCTTTTAAAAATAGATTCACAGAGATTTAATCAAGTAGGTATAAGTATCTATAGCAATTTGCCGTGAAAACCTCTGAAACCATTTTATTCACTGTATCAGTGCTAGAGTCAAGATCCTTTCCTTGTTCTGACCTGGTAATATTTCATAAAAAAGACACGATATCTTTGCCCAAAAGTGAGGATGTTCATTCTGCTGTGTCACTTTGGAAAAAAATTATTTAACATCCCTAAGATTCATCTTCCTCATCTATAAAATGAAGATGATAATATTAAATACTAAGATGATCATCATCATGGAATAAATAAGTTAGTGCATAAAAAAGACATGCACTAACTTATTTTTACATATCATGGTGCCTAGAACACAATATAACTTCAATAAATGCTAGTTTTGTGGTTTTGTGGGAATTATTCATAATAGTACTAATATACAGAAGTTTACACCAAAACTTTTTAGAGGCAATATGCTAAATTAGTGATGTTCTATCCGGCGTTGGGTAAATGACTTACTTTTTGAGTGTTTGAGTTTCTCTTCTTTTCTGAGGGGACAAAGGTAAATAAATGACCAATGCATTGTTTTTATAAGTATTGAACACTACAAATGAGAATATGCAGATATCTTTTAAACATACAAATTGTCTTTTTGTTTCAAAGCACAACTGTACAAAGGCAAGTCACCATCCTCTAGAGAGATGGTCTTTTTGAAAGAATAAAATTCATACTGACTTTTGAAATTCTTCAAGAATATTTGGATTCCATTCTAATATAAACCTCTCTCTCCATTCTAGAAAAAAGATGTTTAGAACTAATATATTGAAAAAAAACTCCAAATTTAGTTGTTTTCTAAAGTATGAGATTGATAACCACAAAATCACAAATGTATGTGATTTTGTTAGTTATAAATGGTGGGACTTGGGAAGTTGATGCTACAGAGGAATCAGGAATCCTTGGATCCAGTCTCTTCTGCTATCCAATTGTATGACCTTGGGCAAGCTGTCTTATTTTTTTAGGACTCAATTTCCTTGCCCGAAAAATGAAGTTGTTAGTTTAATCACTTTATAATGGTCTTGGGCACACCACTTTTTATAACATTTTCTAATGAAAAACTTTAAACATACGGTAATTATTGATGGAACAGAGATTTTTTTGAACTAAATAAAACATCAGCCCAAATTAAACCCACATTTTTTTCCCAAACGCATAATTTTTGAACAAGAGTCCAAACAAAGTGAGTTATGTTTTCTGTTCTTATCTTTTTTCCTCATGTCTTATCACCTTTGATCCTCCTTCCTTTATCTCCCTTGGATAAGTTCTTACTTATTTCTCTCTCTCTCTCTCTCTCTCTCTCTCTCTCTCTCTCTCTGTCTTTCTCAAACATCCTTTGACATTCTACAATGGAATACACACTGTGCAGTGTGCTGGGGAAGGGGTGGGTGATGGATGATTGAGAGGGCTGAAATGAAGGTCTTTGCTCTGTTCTCAAGAAATATAGACTTCTGGGGATAATCCATATATAAACATACTCTTATAATTCAAGATGCCTGGATTGGGGCTTTTGGTTGTGTTGAGGTCTAGAAAATTTCCCTCAGGTCTCCTGATTTAGGAGTATAGACCAATGTTAATTCCAGCTATGCTATTTACTAGTTGACTGACTTGAGGTAAGTTTCTTAAACTCTTGGAGCCTTAGTTTTTCTGATCTGGAAAATGGGTGTGATACTTAGGTAGTTGAAGATTGTTAATAAGGATGAGATTCAAATACACAGAAAGATGAATGAACAGTGTACTGCAATAGTAATACTGTGGTAATGCAGTACAATAAGAACGCAAAGTAAGGAAGGATCAACAGATCTTCATCAGGGGATGAAGAGGACAATGAAGAAAGATTAAGCTGATAGAATCAGGCGGTTTTGAACACCAGATAGATCATAGGAAGAGTGGAGAAGTAAAAGGTAAGAGTGATTTGGAGGTTTCTGGCTTTGGTCTCTGGTGATACTATTAACTGGAAATAGAAATTCAATATAAATATAATCTACTTTGGGTCTTTGGTTTTGAGGGCCCTGCAGAATATTCAAGCAGAGATACTGAGAAGGTAATTTAAAACACAAGTCTGGAGAAGTTATCCAATTGCAGCATGTATTTGCTAAGCATGTAACATGTGCTAGATAATTTGAGACACTGAATATAGAATGTCTATAAAAAGACTTAATTATATCTGTTTTCTATGGAGGAGAAAGATGTAAAATAAATATTAATATGGCAAAATAAAAACTAAAAAATATGTTATATGAAGGAAAGTCACAGAGTGCTATGAAAATATCTAGTAGGAAGTGCTAGTTTAGATCGGGAGGTTGGTGGAGGTCTCTCCAAGGAGATTTAAACTGTGACTGGGGAAGGATTAGTTAGTTGGGTGTAGTTTACTCCTAGACTGTAACTTCCATGAAGCTGTTCTCTTGACTTTTCCATCTGGTTGCAGGTTGGGGACCATGTGTCTAGTCAGCACATCTCCATCTTAGCAGATAGAATCAGGAAGAGAAAGGAGTGCTGACTATGCATTGTGGGAACATTAGCACAGATCCCCACCTTATTTCTAATTAGTCAGAACCATGTCATATTACTGCGGAAGGTGATAAGGGAAAAGGGATTGGGACTTTAGGTGAGGGCTCTTGGCCAATGGTATCTGTTACAATAAGCAAGAATAATGTCTTCAAAATTGAGAGAGAAATTTTCAAGAAGGTGAATTGGCAACAAAATCAAATGTTACAGAAGTTGAGAAAGATGAGCTTTGAGATGAAACTATGGAGTTGACATTTAGAATGGCAGAGACCTTCCCCATCATGCTCTCTGTTGTGTTCTGGGCACCTTCTCCAGCACCTGGGGTAGAGGAGGCAATTCATCACTGACTAGGGAAATTAATCTGGCTGTGGTGTATTAGATATATTACATGCATAAAAGCCTGTATTGATCATCTAGTATAAATTAAATTCTAATTTTCTCTAAGTAAATACTTTCTGGAATGAGTGAGCATCTAGAGAGTTATCCTTCATACGTACATCAGAAACCAGTTAGGAAGAATAGACCAGAACTTAAAAAAAAAAAACTTCCCCAAAGCTCAATGAAGCAAGAGAAAGAAACTGTCTGGAAGAATTTGTATATCTCTATAATTTTAGTAGCTGTTTTTATTAGGTACAGGTGGTTTGTAAACTTGGGAAAGCTGTTTATGTATCATTATAGCTATTTATTTATATGCTCTGTTGTTATAGAAAATATTCAAAACAATTTTCTGTCTCATAGGAGGGTAGAAAAATTCCTGTGAAAACATTTATGTTATCATAGGTGTTCAATTAGTATCTTATATTTACATAGCATTTTAGATTCATAAAGCACATTTAACTGTAACATCTCATTTGATTATCTCAATCATATGAAAGGTTATTAAGACAAGTGTCATTAACCCCCATTTTATGACTGAACAAAATTCAAGAGA
This sequence comes from Cynopterus sphinx, assembly GCA_030015415.1. NCBI lineage: Eukaryota > Metazoa > Chordata > Mammalia > Chiroptera > Pteropodidae > Cynopterus > Cynopterus sphinx. Next base: position 26,511,147 of record CM057391.1, read on the forward strand.
TCTTGTCATTTACTAAAAATTTTACATGTACAAAGAGATTTAACCAGGATTCCAACATGAATTTTAATTCCTAATTCAGCATTCTTTACTAAATAAAGTTTGCTTCTAAAAATACACAATTAGTTAGGTAGTTTTAAGTTGTCACGTGAAACCCCCGGACTAGTAGCTGCTTCTGCCTTCTGCCTTCTGTAGGTTTGGCTGGGGTTATGTATTTCATACTAGAGAGTAAATAAATTCTGAATACTCCTTTTTATTTTCAGAGACTGCTAAGAAAGGATGAAAGGGGACAGGTTTTCTATATAGATGAGAGTATTAATTGCAAGGCATGCTTTGCTCAGGGACCCCATGTTAAGTGGTGTTCACTTACTTTTTCCATTGGGGAATCATATAGTTTGATCTGCTCATCCTTTATGGATTCTTTGCACATATATTTATTGTTCATGCATTATTTTAGGGAAGAAGAACAAACTTCACAGAAGAGGTAAGTTATAGTAAATGAGGTAACAATCTGATCTAATGCCTGATTAGAATTGAGCATTTTAGGATTTAGCATTTTAACTCTATAAGGAGCATGGCTTCTCATGTGTATATTCTGTCCTTTCTTCCTATTTTACATTTCTACCTCAGTTTCAAAATTGAGTTTTACCTGACTTCCATTCTTTCTTCTGGAATCTTCTTTACTTGCTACATGTGATAAATCAATGCACTTTGAGTCCTTTTGGGGGAAGTGTTGACATTTTTTTTTTTTGATCCTTTCAATTCCCTGCCTCATCTTCCTTGTGATCAGTGACAAGATAATGCACATACATTCTTTAAAAAAAAAGTACTAACTATAAATCTTTTTGTGGTCTATAAGTCCAGGGCTTTATTTTGTGAGGAAAAAAAATGGTGAAGAAGAGAAATAAGTCACCATTCTATAAAAGATACTTATATTGTAAATTATTGCCCATTTGATTTGACAAAGTCTAAGTCTTGGGCCTTGAGGGTAGAAACAGTTCTGAGCTGCCTGATAAATGAGAGCTGCTGATCAGGTGAGCAATGGAGCTGAGGGACTCACTTGTCACTAGGTGACTTTGGAGATTACAACTCTGTGTGCTCTGAGAAGCCTTGCAGGTGGACATATGCAATAAATCAAAACTAATCATATCCTGAAGAGAACAACAGCTGTGTTTGCACCTTTATAGGTTTATGTTGACCCTCCCTAGTGAGTCTCCTAGAAGTGTTAGGCTTGAGGACTTGCTAATAGTTTATCTGAAACAGCTTTTGAATGCATTTATTAAAGTTTTAAAGATTTATTTTATATCTATCTTCCAGGATTCAGGGTTTAGTCCCTTCATTCATTCATACATTCACTCACCAAATCACTCTTAATATTTTCTATGTGCCAAATGCTAGCCATCAAGGTGCAAAGGTGAATCTGGTAATGTCTTTATAATTAAGAAACATAATTTAGTAAAGAAGGTAAAACACACAGACAATGAAAAAAAAACCCAATGTGGTATAAGAACATTTATTAATAATATTTTATATATTAATATATTTAATAGAAAGGAAAATGAGAGAAGAAACAGGAAGAGTGGGCATGTATAGAAAGTGTGGGCAAAAGGGATGATTAGTACACATATAATGAATTCACATTCTATATTATTGACTACTTTCATTTGCAGAATCCTTTTTGAAAATAAATAATTGTTTGTAGTGATTTTCAGCTAAAATTATTCAGTTATAAGAAATCAAAAGAATAGCAAATTTGTTCAAAAAGCAAGCATAATTACTGAGCTTTCCAAATAGGCAAAACCCAGCAATTATAAAGTGATGGATTTGTTTGTCTTCATCTCTGTGATTACCCACATTACAGTCCTAGTTACAATTTTTGGCATTAGAATTTGCGAATAATATAGAGAATTTGGAAAGATTCAGAATAAAAGTTCAAAAATTTATTTAAAGAAGGTTCTCAATAGGGACTGTACAAAGTAGCTTGGGGGAGTATAGCCTTCCAAGCTCCCCCCACCCAAATAAAGATGCAATGCAAGTAGAACAGTGTGTTCAATATTCACATTCAGCTTCAGGAAAAAAGTTGGCATCCTTTCTAGCCAAACAGATTATTACCCCTAGGGCCCTTTTAGGTAGAAATTCTGGAGCTTCCAAACGCCCCTGAATGATGGCAGTAAGATTTATGAGGAACATCTCTGGGAATTTCAACATCTGCTTCAGTCTTAGTACTCAAAAATATTTGTCAAAATGAATGAAGATGAGGATGAGAAGCGACTCAGAGACCAACTTTTATTTCTATGTCTCTTTTGAAACTTATTTGGATTTTAAATAGAAAAGTATTATCAATCTGTTAAAATAGTAGTCCTACTCATCTGCTGTCTCACCTTCTAAAGTTTCAGTTACCCATGGTCAACCACGTCCCAAAAATATTAAATGGAAAATTACAGAAATATATAATTAATAAATTTTAAATGACATGCCATCCTGAATAGTAGGATAAAATCTTGAGCCATCCTGCTCCCACCTGCCAGGGACATGAATTGTCCCTTTGTCACATCTCCATGCTTTATATGCTCCTTGACTGTTAGTAGCGGAATCACATTGCTAGTGTTCAAGTAACTCCTATTTTACTTAATAAGGCCCCAAAAGTGCAAGAGTAGTGATACTGGCAGTTCAAATATGCCAAAGAGAAACTATAAAGTGCTTTATTTAAGTGAAAGGATAGTATAGTACAATAAAAATATTTTGAGAGAGAGAGACAGAGACAGAGACAGACACAGAGACCAAATTCACATAACTTTTATCATGGTTTACTATTATAATTGTTTTATTTTGTTATTAGTTATTATTATTATTTGTTATTAGTTTAATTTATAAACTGTGCACAATTTGTAAATTAAACTTTATCATATGTATGTATAGGAAAAAACAGTATATATAAGGTTAGTGCTATTGTGGTTTTAGCAAAGTTGCTCTTCTCTTTTAAAAATCATACAACCTGGTTTGAAAGGTCTAATCCTAAATGAGCTTGAAACCTCAAACTCATAATTTGTAAAAAAAATCTGATTCAGTTATTAATATCCAATTTTTATTACATTGTATATTCATATTTCCTCTGTTCTCTGCTCTTCCTCCAAGAGAAGGAATGAATGACTTAAGGTTAGACTATTTAGCCAGCACAATTTTGGCTGTAAATACTTCTACTAACTAGTTATATGTACACACACACACACACACACACACACACACACACACACACACCTTTAAAATTTTAATTGACGTGAATTTCTACATAATTATTTCATGGTAGCCTAATTCTGAGCAGTCTTTCTTCACTTTAGAATGCAGTAGTATGTTGAAGTAAAAGCATATTCTGGCTTTCTACAAGGGTGTAGGCTTCTCATTGGGTTTTCACATTTTCCCTTTGTGCCTCTTATAGAACGATCTGTGGAGAAAGCAAAAAAGCAGAGGCTGTAGCCTTCCTTCTCACCCCTCCCCCTGGCCCCTTCCAGCTCATCACATTCTTATATAATCCAAGAGAAATCTGCTCTTGGTTAGAATGCAGTTGAGAGCAAACTGAGATTTTTCTTCTTTTTTTTTTTTTACATGAAAATGTTCCAAGTTTGTAAGAAAGTTCGGTCAAAGCAACAACTTAAATGGAGGCAGCTGGAAATCATTAAGGGAACTTGCAGTGGACAGTGATTAAAGCAGGATGGAATTTCCACTCTCCATCTCGCTCTCTTTTTATGGTACTTTAAGCAAGTTAGTGTTGCTTTTGAATCTTGAATTAGCCCTCTGACTATGAGAGTTGGAAAATTGTTTTACTTCTTCACTTCCTAGAGACCACTCCACTGATTTCCGAGGCTGTTACTGCAAATGAATAAATGAACACATTTGGAACTAACTGGTGCTCGGCAGTGGTGTGTCTCATATTTCATGATTATTTTTGCATCTTCCTGGTCTGAGTCTGATTTAAAATAATATCCACTGAGGAACATTAAGAACTCTTTGTGGCTACTTTCCTAGTCTTATATGAGAACAGAAGGCTACTTTTTAAGGTCCCAATTTTTGCATCTCACCTTTCTTCTCTCATGGTTGTGCCACTTAGACAGTTACTGAAGAGTCATTCCAAGTTCTTTTTTTGTTCCGACTTTTTATGGATTCAGCCGCATGGCACACTGGGACCTCAGGAGCAAAAGCTGGTGGGTAGGGGCTGAAGTCAGAGCTGGAAAAGACTCTTCCCTATGGGTGCGGCAGGGTATGGGTGGGTGTTGCTATAAAGTGGTTGAATCTGGTCAGTGGGGCAGGGCCAAGGAATTTATTGTGGATAGAAGTTGTCAGGCAGAGAGTCTCGGAGATTAGTCTATTGGGAGAGTGACCCTGGCTCATGGCAGGGCATGTAGCTAAAAGAGTCCAGTTCTCTTAAGGAAAGCAGATTGCTATTACACAGTCGGAAAATGAACTTATTAATCAGTATGGGGAATTAGGAGAAATCGTGGGAGGGACAGGGTTAAAAGAAGGAGAGAACAAACTCAGCCTCAGTTTGTATTGAAGTCTGGGCACCAAAGTTGATTTACACCATTGTTTGCCTGCCTGAGTTAGAGTCGGTGGGGGTTGGGCTTCCTCAGCAAGTCTGGGTGGGCAGAATATTTCATGACCTGTCTCTAGCTCTTCTTCCCACTGAACCATGTCAATATGAAGCAATTCAGTGTGCCCCTTTCTCATTCTTTCTTAGAATACTTATATGAAAACCAGAAAACAGAACTTACTGGAATTTTATGGTGGCAAAATGACCTTGTTATGGTGAATGAGTGGGGCTTGTAGGATGGAATTACAAGACAACTTTAATCTTTCTCCCACTTCCCCTTCCAACCCTCTCAGTGAAGCAAATTCTTTTCTGACCTTGGATGAATGTCAGGAAGGGCACAGTGACTCTTTGGTCATCGTGGATAATGAGAAACCCTTTGTGTTCTTGTTGTTATCAAAGAGGTTTTATTTCTGTTATTAAAATGTTCATGCCTATGTAATAACAATATCACTTGAAATTGAGGCTTCTTGTCTCTTCTAGATAAAGTCTGCAGACTTGGTGAGCTCTGTCTTCCATTAATCCCTTCTTGCTTTGTTGCCTCCTCCTCCTCCCGCTTGCTAACTTCAGTCTCTGACCCCTTCGCATAGAAGGGGCCTGAGGCAGAGAGGGATGAGGTCATAGGAAAGGAAAGGTGTTATTTGATCAATGCTGAAATTAGCTGATACATTTGGTAGGTTTTTTAAAGTCGACAATTTTTGCTGGCAGATGTCAGTGCATTGTCTGAAAACTGCCCACTCTCCAATTCCAAATCACTGGAGGTAACTAACCTGCAGTTCTTAGCTGTGCTGGGTAATTCATCATTGTCGTTGCTTGCTTATATAATGTCTGCCTCATCTCTGGGAGTCTAGTGGCACACCTCTTTGTTAGGGTTGCTGTGTCCCCAGAAGCAGTCATTTGCTAAGTATTTTGAGGTCTCCAAGTCTGACTCTTTTCTCTTGCATTCCGGGAAACTCTCACTCATCCTTTGCACCAAGAAACTCTTATTGCAATCTTTCTTTGTAGGATTCTTTCTTTGTCTTTTGTCACAGCAGAGTTGCTAGCCATCTCCAGTTTTATCTTGAGTTTTATTTATATTCCATTGTCCTCCGTCAGCACCCAAGGAACAGCTTCAGCTCTTCTAGTGGTTCCATCAAAGTAACTTTCCCTGGGCTTAAAATGAGGAAAAGCAACCTTAACCCTTCCTGTCATGTGGAGTGAGTGGGATGCAACACTCACCAACAGCTGTTTCACAAAATCCAATTTTTAAAGTTCAACTCATGTTTCAGTTCCCATCCTCCTTTATAGAATGAAGGTGGGTGATTGGTCAAGGGTTAAAATTTAAAAAATACGCATATATTTTACCACCTCTTATCAAGACAGTACAGATGGTATCAAACTTCTCAGTGGGTTGCAGAAATGTGTAGTATGTATTATGTTGAGACCTCTGCAGAACTAAAGAGAAAATCAATTTTAAAAAAAGAATCAATTAATTAATCAGACATTCAAGGTATGTTGTTTTCTTGGTGATAGAATCATCAAGAAAAAAAATGAGACTTTCCTTTTCTTTTCCAGGTTTATTAACTTCAGAAGCTTTTTTTTGTTTGTTTTAATTTAACATATACTCTATATTTTCACAGAAGTCCAAAGAGCTAACTATATTCTGTATATGCTCTATTATGGTAGTTCCTGCAAAGACTAACAAAACAAAATGCTATTTGGCAGAGTTTTTAAAGTCTATAATAGTGGAGTAGACAAATTATTAGATTAATTAAGGAGACTTTCATATGACGACAGTCTACTAATTTGCTGAGCATTGTATCTCAAGGTTGAAAAATCCTGGCTACATTTTAAAGCTGGGAAGATCAATTAGAACATTCATTAGATTCCTATTTACACTTTAATTGTCAACTCTGCTCATTTGTTGGAACACTTTTTTAGTCATTAACGTCTGTCACTGAGAAATATGTCTTAATCTCACTTATATTCATTTATTCATCCTTTTATTCAATCAACAAACATTAATAATGTACAAAGAAAGCACTTTGCCAACTTTTAAAATTATATTGATGAAAAACTCACCCTCAAGGACATATTCACCTCAAATTTTCATGTAATAGAAATTAATATGAAGACAGTAAATTTTACTAAAGTCAGAAAAATAATTGCTTTTCACAATAATCATATGTAAAGAGGTCTCTAATATACGTCCTAATTGTTCTTCTCTTTTTGTGGTTATAAATCCATTTACTTTTTAGATTTAAGATCTCAAAATGTACTCTGTGTTGGCTACTATTGAACTTGCATCTGTTGTAAATTGGAGAGCCCTTGAGAATGGATACTGTATATCTTCATTTAATTTTTTAGGGCCACAGAATCTGGGGCCAATAAACCTCTCACTTTCTTTTCAGGAGAAGAAGCCTACCTCACCAGGAGTGGAGAGAGTGGAGCCCGCTGAAGTTCTCAGATCCTGAACAAAGGGGATCCTGAGAACAGTAAGTGTAAATGTGAATCTTCAGAGGAAGATGATACGCAAGCTCTCCAAAATCATCTCTGTGTTCTGGGGATATTTAAACTCCCTTCAGATTGGTTAGCTTAATGTCTGACTCTTTACACAAAGAACTGTCTCTACACCTTTTTGGTGCTCTGGATGAGCTCACCGCCAGCAGTTAGACCCATCAAACTGCTGAGTGCATGACCCACACATTTCTGAACACTTGACAGTCATTGATTTCTTCTCTTGGAGGATAATAGCAGTGATAAAGTAGCTTTGTGTTAGATATTTAATGTTAATTGTTTAATTTAATCTTGTAGATTTTAAGTGCTTAGGATGGTACCACACATTTGTAAAAGATACAAATGACACATCAACCATAGTATTCCCTGTTAGACAGACACATGACAGTGGTGGCAGCATATGTGGTGGCCAGAGAGCCAGTCCAGGAGCCAAGAGGACTGGCGTGTCTGCTCTGTCATTAACTAGATATGTAAACTTGGTCATGTCACTTAATTTCTTTGAGCCTTAGTTTCTTTTCTTTCAACAAATATTTATTTTATTTTATATTATTTTGTTTAACACATTTGGAAAAATTTCACACATATAGAAAAGTACAGAGAATACTTTAACAAATACTGATGTATTTGTTATTTGAAATTTAACAGTTGTTATCCTTGAAAATGAAATAAAATATTATGGAAAGAGTTGAAACCCACCCTATCTTATTTTCTCTCCTTTTTATCCCAGAGATTGCCAGTCTCCTGAAGCAAGTGTGTGTTCTTGTTACCAAAAGTATAATTTTCAAAAACTATAGAGAGTACTATTTACGTGTTTTTATATTTAAACACTTGTGCCACGTTGTTTGGGTATATTTGCAACTTCTTTTGTTTGCTTAACATTATATTGGTAAGATTCATCTACGTTGATAGCTGTAGCTCTGTTTTTTTCTATTTATCTGATATACCATTAAACAAAAATACCTCAGTCCCTTTCCCTATGTTTGAACATTTAGGTTGTTTCCAATTTTCTATGATTTTAAACTATGCTGTAATGAACACTGTTGCATGCTATCTCCTTGTGTGCACATCTGGAAGTTCCTCTAGTGCAGAGCTTCCTAAGTCCCTACCTGATTCCACAATCAAGATGAGCTCGGCTTCTGTGTCAGTTCAGGTCTGCTGAGAAGTGGGTACCAAGATAGAATTAGGTGTACAGGAGATTTATTTTGGAAAATGTTCATGAAGAATAAAAGAGGAAGAAATAGAATGGGGTAGGGAGAGCCTTTATTGTTAATGTGTGTTTGACACCTGTGAACAAAGAGAGCAAAAGGAAGCTTGGACTGGAAGAGTCTCAGCCATGGTCCAGTTCTGAGAAAACAGCCACCAGGCTGATGGAGACGCCTCAACCATAGCTTTCTGGTTGAAGGAGCACAGTGTCAGGTAGGAATGAGCTGACTCTTGCACCACTGTACTGTGCTCGGGTGTGGGCTGAAGACCGCTGGCAAAGTATGAATCCCAAGAAGTGCAGCTGGGCTGTCAGTCAACTAAGTTGCCTGCAAAGTTCGCCTTGATGGCCACTAAGACATTAACCACCTCAGCTCACAGTGGTGAGAGAGGACATGGCAGCCGCAGATCTGACCAACTGTGAGGCTTAGAACCACTGAGAGCTACGGCAGAACTGCTTGGAGATTCCTGTTCCCACTAGAATGAATTTCCTTTATCCTATTATCCCTGGGAATCCCTGTTTTCTTCCTTTGAGGCAGGCAATGTATTGAACAACATTTTATTATTTTTAAATTCTATTTTGTCACACATTGCTATTTGGTTGAATAGGAATGGTTTTATGTATTCTCAATTGCCTTTATTATCAAACTCAGAAAGACCTCATTTTCTTCATCTTTGAAATGTGAAGTTGGATTTAATAATCTTTGGTCATTTTCTGCTCTATTAATCTGATTCTACATAAAAAAAAAGAAAAAAGAAAAGAAAAAGAAAAAGGAAATGGGCCAGACACTAATGTTAATGGAATGATGTAGCTGAAGATAACTTAAGAGAAAGACTGGGACCATAGGTCTTGAAAGGATGTTGGGAACAGTATGAACTGTAGACCATCCACATTTTATAAAGTAGAAATATCATGTAAGTTTTACTTTTTTTTGTGACATCTTGAGGGAAGTGTTTATGGCTTATTCATCTTAGTGTACATGGCCTTAAATAGAGCACTTGGGCCATGAGAATAAAAAAAAAATAATGTGAATTAAAGAGAACGTAATAGAAGAATCAACATTATTGTTTATTATTGAGAGGGGAGTTTCGTTTTGTATTTAGAGACTTGTATTTTGCATTTTAATGGTCTGTGTAGGTAGGAAGGGTAGATATTTATGTATCACATATATATTATATATATGTTTATATAAATAAAGGTTTAAGCAGTGATGGAAAAGCAACTGGAACTTGGACCAGGAATTTGGGTTGAGACGATCTTAATTTCATTTTGGAATGGTAAGTATAATAGAATTCTTCTGACAAAGTTATTAAAATGTAAATGTAAAATTGATTTTTAGAAAAACAATAGAGTATTCAAGCTGTCAATAAGGGCAGTAATTTCTAGGACTTTCTATATGGTTTATCAAGTCATTCTCTGACAGTAGCAAATAATATGAGAAAGGAGGCCAGTGGTCCCAGATGGACCACATCATAGATACCTAATTTGCAAAACACCCTTCACATTCAATCAGATGCCACAAAGGCACATTTGGATTTTCCTCATGGTTGAAATTGCCATTTACTCAATGAGTCTGTTCTTTAAAACTGCATTCTGTTTCTGCAGCTGACTCACAAAGATTTTTTTTATCAGTAAAAGTACTGAACTTTAGAGACCTGATCTAAGTAAGCGTAGTTTTCTCATTTAGTAATTGTAGCACTGGTGTTAACGTCAGTTTAAGTCTGGTGGTTATAACTGAAGCAAGAAGCAGCCTCTCTTTCAGTTGAGTTCACATGAATTTGAGTCTGCTGATTTAGGGTTCTGGAATTTCCTATTCTTCCCTAACATTTATGAATTCAACTTCCATTTTCAGATTTCCAAAGGCCACTTGAGGGTTTAAGTAATGCCTTTAATTATAACTTAAAGTATAGGCAATTGCCTTTCACGAAGCTAACAATTATCCGGAGTATATTATTAGAGAGTGAGTTATTGAAGTCTGCCTAGTTTGTGAAAACCCATCAAAATAACTGGGGGAGAAAAGAGATAAACTAGATTGGAACAATGAGGCCTGAAAACAACTTTGATTATGTTTGCAGTTTACATATTAATGAGTCCTAATTCTCAGGCAGTAGTGTTCTTTGTAAAAATCTTTACAACCTCTCTTGTTTGTTCTTCAGAAATAGATATGTTGGCAATGTTTCCATTAACTTTTTAAATATAAACACTGAATGCTAACGTGGCAGTTGACTATTCTTTTGCAGACTTGACTTTATGTAATTCTTAAAATATTCCTGTGACAGGTGATAATGCTTCCTGGAGAACAGATGTTAGAAGGAGGTAAGTGATTTGCCCTAAATCACCCAATTTAGAAGTAGCAACACAGAATTGCAACTCAAGGCTTCAGCTCTAGAATCTTAAAAAAGTTTATTATAAGGTCAAGAGACTAGAATGATAGAGCAATTTCTCAGTAATAAGGCATTTTTCAAGAGAATTTTTAAAATGAGTAAGTAAATATTCTGATGAATAACACTGAAAAATAAATACACTGATTTAAGAACCAATGCCAACTTTTTTTTTTTCCTACCAGCCCGAACAATTTTTTCTAGTTATGCTTACATGTCCCCACATCCTAAGGAGGATGATGATTCTGCATAAAAGAAAGAAGATATATTTACAGTCAGATATGGTTTGAATTCTAACCTTCATTTATTAGTTGTATAACCTTGAGCAAACTCTTTGGCTTACGTATTTGCAAAATGATAAAAATAATGGCAACCCCAACAGGGGTTTTAGGAATAAATAAATAAGATAGTATTGGTAAAGTGCCTGCCATTAGATACTAAACAAATGATGGGCATTCTATTTATAGTAGTGCCAAGTGGGACACTGTTTTAACTTAGAACATCTTACCCCTTTTAGAATGTCAATAGTTTAAAAATATATCATGGTAGGTTTGTGATAATTTACATGATTCAAATAGAGTACATTTTCCTGATTTTTCTATATATGGTTTTCTATTTATATTTTAATTTAATTTAATTTTTTATTTTATTTTATTTTATTTTACTTATTTTAATTAGTTTCAAGTATACAGTACATTAATGAGACATCTATATAGTTCTTAAAATGATCACCCCATTTGCTCCTTCCCTCATCTGGCCATATATTTTTATTTTAAAATCCTGGATATTTGAATAAAAAATTTATCACCTATGAATGTTTCTCTTACTTCCATGGACCCATTTAGGTCATAGCTTATCCTTTGACCCAAATATATACAGCTCCTTTGTGAGTGAAAGTAGCAACATGTTTTCCAAACTCAGGATTTTTAGGTCAATACAATCTTTCCATTAAGTCTGTAACCACCTGAGATGTTATTCTAATTTGCTTACCATGGTCCCTAAATGGAATACCATGAGACTACGGCAAAAATAATGGCATTTTCATCTCCTTCTCAATGGAAATTTGCAGTGAAGTTCCATGGAGGTGGTAGTTCTCATGTTCCTTCCCTCATCCAAAACCCTAATTGCACGCTCGTGAGTATGTGCAAGGAAGACAGAAGCTGTTGGATCTCCATCCTTCCTTATCCTTCCTCCTCTGTCTTCTCTTCCCCCCTCCTCCTCCTTCTCACTGTCTCACCATATCTCTACTCCTTTTACACCTACTTCTGCATTAGATGATATTTATAAAACAGGCTGAGAACATCTTTGTATGCTAGGCAGTTGGGGAGTTTTCAGGGGCAGCGGGAAACAGGTGTCTTTTCCTTCTGTAGCATTCCTTAAAGAATGTAAAAGAGGAAGGATAAGTTACTTCAGAGATGACAGCTGTAAAGACAATTTTGTAGCTAACATTAGCTAACATTAATTTAGCACTTTCTATTCACCGGGCATAATATGCTTCGCATAATTTCACACGTTTCTTATAACAGCCTTCCTATGGACCAAATGGTGTCCTTCTCAAGTTCATACACTGAAGCCCTAACCCCCAAAGTGTCTGTATTTGGAGATGAGACCTTTATAGACGTAAATCAGGTTAAATGAAGCCATAAGGGTAGAGGCCTTGTCTGATGGGATTAGTGCCATTATAGGAAGAGACATCAGAGAGCTCTTTCTGTCCACCATGTGAGGACACAGTGAGGAGGCTCAGTCTGCAAGCTGGGAGGGGAAGTTCGCACCAGAAGTCGAGCCTGTGAGATTTTAATCTTAAACTTCTAGAATCTCTGGGAAGTTAAAAAATAAATTTCTGTTGTTTATGTCACCTAGTCTATGGTATTTTTTTTTTTTTTGGTAGCCTGAGCTGACTAATACAAACCTGAACTATATCCTTTTTAAAGAAATGATAAAATTGAAGATTAGTTTACTGAGTGAAGGAATTCTATGATGTTTGTAACTTCTCTGTCCTTTCCAGCTCAGGGTAAGATTTGGGGGCTGCTTTGTAATTGTTTTCTCTAACCACATGTTTGCTTTGTTTGCTTCTATTTCTCTCTCCTGTTTTTCTCATCTTTCTTAAGAGTTATTCTCTCTCTGTGCTTTGCACTCTTGATTTTTCTGGTTTCTTCCAAACCTCTACCCCCAATAATGAAGCTTTTTGTTATTGCCTGGTATCCTCTCTCATCTCATCAGAATGTTTTCTAAAAACCATTTCCTCTCTTGACACTGAGGTTCTCTCTCACTTATTAAGTGTATCTTTCCCTTATCTGTATCACAATGTTGTTTCCTCTGTTCCCACTTGGATACACATCTCCTGAAAGACATTGTTTGCTTGTTTTTATTATTTTAAAAAAATCTTTGGTAAAGTTGTTTGTATTCTGAAGGCAAAGAGTAATAAGAAAAATAGGCTGATAATTTGTCATTTTCCTGAGTCCAGATTTAGTGATTTAACTCTACTTACTATCCATTTCTTTAAAAATTTAAAGATGATTTATTGTGTGTAATTTTTTAAAAAAGCATTCTACCTATTTCTCTTCTACTTTAATTATAAAATAGTCCTTTGAAATTTTGAATTCTCTACTTGCGAGGGCTGCAGATGTCTTTGTAGCTTATTGAGCTGCCAATATCAAGACACACAGTAATGAACAATAGACAGATTTTGAATACCCAGGGCTGTGCTGTTGTTTATGTTTCTCATCTCTCTCAGGTAAGAAAAAAATATATTTCTCATAGATCTTCTATTTTACCAATTTCGTGAGTCATCCTTACTTCTTACTCTTTCCCTCTAAACATGTAATAAATCATCGGGTCTGAGAAATAAAACTTTGTAAATACAGCATCTCTTGCAATTGGTCTCCTTGTCTCCAGCTCCCTGCCACTATTTCAAGTCCTCTTCTTGCTTCCTTGCTGCTCTCTCCTTGCTTATAATCCTTCCATGACTTCCCCTTGGACAGAGAATAACATATATACACAGCAGAACACCCATGACCTTTCAGGCTTTAATTCTCATCTATAAAGTTAATCTCATCCTCTGTCTTTCCTCTAGCCCCATCATATTCTTGGAAATTTTGAACAATTGATCCATCCTGCATGCATCGCCATCTACGTGGCAGACACTCGGCTAGTTGCTGAGGATACAATGGTGATTAAGATAGACATGGTCTTGTTCTCTTTGAATGTGTAATCTACAGGAGATATAGATAAACTTGCAAGAGGTCAGGCTCGGATATGTTAAGCTCTACAGTAAGGAAGATGTGGAGTGCAATGCGGAACATAGAAGTGATACATAATTAAGATTTGGTGAGACCAAAGGAATTGTTATATCCAAGTAAAGACCAGAAGTGGAGAAGGTGTTATTCAGATCCAAGGCTTAAGAATTGAAGACAGGGAGTAACTGCTTTGGTTAGAGAGAGCATTATTTTCAAAAGTAAGAAAGAGCATATTATTCATATTCAGAAAACACAGAGTAGTTCATCTGGCTAGAGAAGAAGTGGCTTAGGGAGCTATGTTGGAAGATGAGGCTGAAGAGATAAATTCCTTTAACAATTAGGGTTCTAGCTCACTGCTCATGCTATCCCTTTTGCTTGAAATGACCTGGCACTTTCTACTCACTCTTAGACTCAAAGATCATCTCCTCTATAAAGTGTTTCCTGACTTTCCTCAGTAATACAGTTTTTATCTAGTACATATTTGAATTTATCATCCATATCGCTGTATCTAACTCTCCTCCTTGAAGTCAATTCCTGGAAGGCAGAAATGATTATTTAGCCCAATATTGTACCTGTGTTTAGCAAATGGTCTATTATAAAGTGGATGCTCAATCTGGGAAGTTTGCTAATGTCACATTTTGGAGAAGTATTGTATTTCACCTATGGATTTAATACAGTGTATTTCTCTAAGTGTTTAAGATATAAAAGTAAAGTCAATGGAAATGTTTGCTAACATAGAGCTTATTTTCTAGAAATAAATATATTTATAGTTGACCCTTGAACAACACGGGTTTGAAAGTTCCCCAGATGTGAGAGGTATAAGGTAATGAGCTGAGAAAGCTTTAAAAAACAAAACAAGACAAAATAAAATACAACCGTTTAGCATATGGCAGCAGAACGTGGCAGAGGATGGGCAGTTTTCAGAGGAGGTTGATCTTAATGAGAAACCCAGATGTTCTCTTTCCTCCCTCGACTCTGCCCACCCCCCATGCCTTCTCAAAATATATTGAGAGGTTTTGAGTCTTCATGGTGCGTTCTGAATGTGATTTTTATTTTATGTGGGCTGACTTCTACGAACACTAATGTTTTTCTCTCTCTGGACATGCAGGGTTGACTCAAAGTTGAGGAATTAGTGTAAAGCTTTATATTTCTACATGTTGAGACTGAATTTTTGAATTGGAATGTGATACTTTTCACATTATCCTCATAATGTCACCAAGAACAGTGTTCTGGAAAGAAGCACGCACCGTTGACTGGCTATCAGGACAGAGGCAGCAGCTTCTTCATTTCAGTTACAGTGGACTGTGCTCTGTGGGTGAACTATATCTTTAATTATTTCATTAGTCAAAATAATACACCAACCTCTCCATTCTCTATTTGATTCTTCTAAGATTGATTTTTTTAATGGCATGTAGATGGTTATGGACCAACAAAAAATTGTGACAAATGCAGAAACAGTTTTCCAGTTCATTTTAATTGAAGGTGTGTGTGTGTGTGTGTGTGTGTGTGTGTGTGTGTATGGGGTGGTGGTGAGGAATATCAGATATTGGATTTTTTCCTCCAATATACCTTCAAAGCAAATCAATATAAGAAGCTTGTGCATCCCTGAATGTTCCATGCCTGAATGTTCTCTTGAGATTCTCATTGCTTTGCTAATTGTGTTAGTTATCTACTGCTGTGTAACAATTTTCCACCCATTTTAGAGGTTTAAAATATCAAACATTTATAAGGTTGCAGGTTCTATGAGTCACAAACCTGGGTGTAGCTTAGCTGTGCCTTTAAGTCATTTCAAGGCTTGGCTTGGAAAGGATCCACTTCCAAGCTCACTCACAGGATTGGTTGTCGGCATGGTCATGGTATAGGTTGGCTGCAGACGTTGGTTCCCTGCCAGGTTGTCTTCTCTGTAGGGTCATTCACAACACGGCCACTTGCTTTCCCTAGCTCAAAGATTATGATAAAGAGTGAGAGAAAGATGGAGGTCACATTCTTTTTGCAATCTTTGTGTAATCTTTTTCTAATCTTGGGAGTCTGTTCATTAGAATTGAGTCACTAAGTCTAGTTCATACTCAAGAAAAGTGGATAACACAAGGTATGACTATCAAGAGGTAGGGATCAGTAAGAGCTATTACAGAATCTCCCTGACACACTAGTTTATTAATTCATAAGCAAATATTCATTAAAGACCACTGTATGTAAAGTGTTGCTCTATGAACTATGGTTTTTGAAGGGCCCAAAATGCAAAGAAGTATGCAATATGTTTTGTTGCTCAAAATGGGATTTGGCATCTATCTGAGAAGAAACATGTATACTTAAAAAGTATCCTCTAATAACATGTCAGCATATGTTAGGTGTCAGAGAATTATGGAGGCGGGAGAACTCACTGTGGAGACAATTTCAGAACTATAGCTCATCTAAGAGGGAGATGGGTTCCCATCAGACTCAACTCCTGCCTAGTGAGCCACATAAAAGATGACTACCAGAGATCCATTTAGAACCAAACATGAAACAAAGTAAACTGCTCTATCTCTTTTCCAAGATAATTCAGGACTCTCTCATAGCCTTGCTTCAGCAATGGTCTTCCATTCCACCCTCCCCAACCTCCTACTCTATAGTTGGGAACAAAGAAGAGAAAGATGAGGAAAGCAAGACTTGTGGTTGTTACAGTGTGAATTTTTTCTGATAATTGTTTCTGGTAGTTTTTTTTGAGGCAATTTGCTGCGGTGCTCTTGTGCATCTTTACTATTTGTAACTGGGAAGTAAATGAAGTAAAACGATGAGTAGTATCATACATTTTTTGTTTGTTTTAAAGAATCTGTCCAGGGCTAGGCTCTCATATGTCACTGAGGAGAGCACGGTCCTGAGCAGTTCCATGACCTGCTCACATGCTCCAGCTTTCAAACCTCTGATCTTGCCATGATGTTCCACTGTCTTCTAGCTAATGGGAAAACACAGTAGACTCTGCCTGGATTTTTATCCATCACATTGGATGTCACTGCAAGTCCAGTAACAAGGGTTGTCCTTACATCGTAGATGAGTTGCTGAGTTAGTTTTGGAGGTGACTTTTTTATTTTCTCATGCAAAACAGTATTAGTACTGTTTTTTGTTTTCTTGAAAGCATGATATGTATTAAACACCATTAATTTCTTTAAGCTTTAGGCCTTCTCTTTCAATGGAACACTCAAAAAAGAAAATTGAATGCACTTTCATAACATCTGCTTGCCACTGTGAAAGTAAAGGAGCATTAGAATTGAAATGATATTTGAGTATGAATTTCAAGAATCAACTGGTTTGTATTTAGCAATGATAGAAGATCACAGAGACAATCTAATAATATGTAATACTTTCTTAAGCAGTTGTGAATTTCTGAGAAAATTTTTATACCAAAACGCTATTTCAGGGGAGAAAAAAAATTTTTTTAATTGGAGATTTAAGAAATAGAGTCTTTATTAAATCTAGATTTTAAGTTTTCATTTACCTACGAGTTTAAAACAATAAATTTCTTATTTCAATCCTGAGCTTCACATGTATTTTCTAGGAGATGTCTTCCAGATGTGGAGAGAAAATGAAATAGCATCACCTCTTAACTATTCTTTTATCCCCTCTGCACTTTTTCTCCTCCTTACTTTTAAGAACTTATAGTGCCATCTTGAACTTTCATAAGCTGTAATATTCCTGCAGAAAGTGATAACAGCTATGTTAGATGCTGTGATTTTTTTTAATAAAAATGATACACCATCTCTTCCTAACAGAAATCTTAAACCCAAAATTAAAATACAGTTAAATATTACAGATGATGTTGATATCTGTGTCATTATTTTGTGGAGATTACACATTTTTAGAAGAGTAATGGTGGATTCAATTTTGCTGTGACAGAGTGATCGCCAGTGAAACTGATAACTTGAAATTAAGTAAAAACTTGTGGCTATAGTTGTACTGACTTATGAAACAATAAAACCCTTTATGAGCCCCTATTAAGTCCCAGGAATGATCTTAAGCATTTACACAACCTTTGCAGTTTGAGATATTTTCAAAATATTATCTTATTGCTCCCTGGACTCTTCTATGGTATGATTTTTGTTTCCATTTCTTAGAAGAGGAAACCTGACACTAGAAAGATAATGTGACTTACCCATAGTCACTGGAGTTGGACCCTAGGATTTTTGAGTTTAAGGCCAGTAATTTGTCATTTAAATACTTTTGGGAAAGTGATGGGAGTGTCAATATACAAGTAATATTCAATAAACAATTCTTCACAGACACACAAATGAATTAACCCGAACTAAGTAAAGTGTTTTTTCCGTGCCCCAGCTCTTATGGACCACATGCCATCCCTCATCTCACCCTACTCATCTGTTTCTATTATTTTTCTATCTTTTTCTTTTTAGATGAGGCAGTCCTTTATCTCCTCTGCCTGATGAAATTCTGAGTATTGTTTATAGTTCACCTCAGAGATCACATTTTTTTTTATTTAAATGAAGTGCTTCCCTCCTGAACCTTAGCCCGTCTAAACAATGTAATTTATGTTCTTTGGATGCTCCGGATGCTTTCTCAGATGATGCCTTGTGTTAGAATTATTCATGTTCATATCTGTCTCTGCTCAGGAGTGTCTGCTTCATAATAGCAGAGAACATGCTTTTTGGGGGTGGGGTGGGGTGGGTTGAGGGGGCTTCCAATGGCTTGTACATAAAAAAGGATAGGCATGCAAGGTGAAATGAAATATTTGTATGAGCAGTTCATGCATGTTATTTTAATCCAGGAGACGAAGAGCTTACCTTAACCTGCCTGAAAAGTAGGATTCTGAACTCTCTTTAATGATCAGATGGAAATACTTGGGCAGAGGGGGAATGGCTGATGCTAGTGAGAGAGACTCTCATGACAGGTGATGATAGCAAGAGAGTGGTGGAGAGAAGGGGAGACTGAGGTTCCCTTTTAAAAGTACAGTAGGTCCCTGAATAATATCATTTCATTCAATGTTGTTCATTATAAGCTTATGAGAAAAACAAAAAAACAAAAACAACCCAATTCCTGTCTGGGGTCACTGTCTATGTAGAGCTTACATGTTCTCTCCATGTTTGCCAGGGTTTTCTCCAGGAATCCAGTTTCCTCCCACACCCCAAAGATGTTCATGTGAGGTTAATTGTCATGTCTACATTGTCCCAGTCTGAGAGTGAGGCCTAAGATGGTAGGGCATCCTGTCCAGGGTTTGTTCCCATCTTGGGCCCTGACTATTGAGACAGGCTCCAGCCAGTCACAACCCTGAACTGGAAAAAGCTGGTCAGAAAATAATGATTTTACTTATTTTTATTCATCTTTCTTAAATATATGTACAGCTTACATTTATTTCAATTTTTAGTATTAGAAATGTTTTGGATATTTTTAAAAATTAAATTTATTGGAGTAGCATTGGTTATTTAATAACATTACATAAATTTCAGGTATATAACTTTATAATACTTCTGGATACGCCATTGTGTGCTCACCACCTGAAGTCTAGTCTTCTTTCATCACTGTATATTTGACCCCCTTTACCCTCTTCGTTTTCCTTTCACTTCCTTTCTCCTCTGGTAATCATCATTCTGTTGTCTGTATTTATGAGTTTCTTTGTTGATTTGTTTTGTTTGTCCACTTGTTGCTCTTGTTTTATATTCCACATGAGTGAAATCATATAGTTCTTGTCCTTTTACATCTGATTTATTTCACTTAGCATGATTCTCTTGAGATTCATTCATGTTGTCACAAATGACAGCAGTTCATCTTTTTAGGGCTGAGTAGTATTCCATTGTACATATGTACCACATCTTCACCTAATCATTTGTCGAAGGACACTTAGGTTGTTTCCAAGGAAGGCATATAGATTGCTAACAGACATATGAAGAGATGCTCAATATTATTAGTTATAAGGAAAAAGCAAATCAGAGTTCAGAGTGCTAACCATTACACAATGGGACTGGGAAAGGTGCAAATCAAAATCACAATATGATATCACCTCATATGTATTAGAATTGATGGTTACTACCATCAATAATAAGAAAAGAAATAACAAGTGTTGAAAACCATGTGGAGAGAAGGGAGAGCTTGCACACTGTTGTAGGGAATGTAAATTGGTACTATGGAAAACAGTATGGAGGTTCTTCAAAAATTAAGAATAGAATTGCCAGATGACCCAGCAATCTTTCTTCTGAGTGTCTACTTGAAACATTTGAAAACACTTATTTAGATATACATACCCCAATGTTCATTGCAGCATTGTTTATAATAGCCAAGGCACAAATCTTTGTTTGGAAATTTGGTGATGTTTTTGTGACCAGCAATATGCCATTGGAACTTAACTCTTACTTATATCAATATCAATTAGCCTGTGGTAAAATTGGTTTTCTTACAGCAAAAGTAATTTTGCTTAAAGTTGAACTTCTTGAGGTCATTAAGTGAGAACTTACTGCAATCATCCTATTCCAATTTCTTGCTTGAATATGTGTCTTTCTTGCTAGAATGAAGACTCCATATCGTTTCCACTGCATCCTCAGTGCCTGGCACAGTGCAGGGAAAGAGTAGGTTCTCGGAAGTGTTTGTGGACGGAATGGCTAATGCATGACTGTTGAGACTCTCACAATAAGAATAGAGAAGGGGAACACATATCACATGTAGATTATGTATTCACTGATGATGATCTGGGCATAAAGTGTTTTGATTTTTTAATGTATATTTTGGATATTTAGATGGTTTATGCCTTTTGTAAATCCTTTTCCTTCCATATGCCTTTCTGGTTTTAGTTACCTATCTACACTGCCAAAACAAAATAAATTTAACAGCTGTCTACACTTGAAATTCCTTTAGTATTATTTTACAATATCCTTTAAATGTATCTGAATACTATTGTGTGTGTGTATGGGGGGGAGGCTATCTGCAGAGAATGCAAACAAGTCAGTCAATCTTGTCGTAGCACAAAAATGTACTCTTAAAAGTCGAGCTGTGGAACAAATATACTTTCATTTTTTCCCCAAAGATTGTACGCATGTTAAGTATCTTCTTTGACACCATTCTAATTATTCAGTATTTTCTCAGTTTAAAATAAAATCAGTAGGGAAATGTTCTTTCCAGGAATAGATATTAATTAGACTTATCTCATTTTTAAGAAAGAGGAGATCCCTAAATCTGGGTGGGAAGTTTTATTTAAAATATTCTAGATGTGAGAGATTTAAATATATTTAAAGAGAGCTAATTTAAATGATTTAATATGTACTCTCTCAAGGAAAATGAAACTTCAGCATGTGTGATTTTCATTACTGAATTTATCATAGAGATGTAAGCCAAAAAAAGAGAAAATTTAATGATTAAGTAATTGGTCCTTAAATTGTTTGCTAATGGGTATTACATACTCATCTTTTGTGTATTTTCTGAATTGCTCTCTTAGAGAAAAGGCAAAATGTTACTTAAAGTAAATCAAACCTTGTCAGCTGTTGATTAGACAACCAAAAATCTCAACTCTGAATATTTCAGACTAGGTGTTTTGATTTTCTCAGATCATGAGAAGTAAAGAAAACTATAATTAAATGTCAAACTAAAACATCATTTTATATAGAAACTCAGAATGAGGTTATCCTTGATACTATAACTGCAAAAATAAAAACCAATCTAAAGTGAGCCTAAAATTTAATGAGGTTTGATTTATTCTTTCAGCACATTTTTGTTAGCTTTTTCTTAAGTGGATTGAAATACAGTTAACTGCAATTCAGATATTATATATTGTTTTGTCTTTTTTAGATTAAGAAAGGGTTTTAAATACTACCTGTGCCAAGTATATACTGACAACTCCCCAATTTTCCTATCTGTCCTGGACTTTCTCTGGTATTCCAGCCTTGTATGTCCACCTGCACAATTGACACCTCTACTTTATGTATACTTTGACTTCACATGTCCCAACAGGAACTCCTCATCTTTCTCACTGCTACCACTACTCTCCTCACAGCCTTCCTCACCTCATGTAGTGACAACTTCATCCTTCCAGTTGCTCAGGTCAGAAGCTTGGGAGTTATCCTTAACTTTTCCTTTTCTCTTACACTTAATCTGTCGGGTTTTGGAATGCACACAGAATCTGACCATTTCTTCCCACTTCGTTCTACCACTCCCTTCTGGGATTCCCATATTTCTAGTCTGGATTTATTGGAAGAGTCTCTGAGTGATCTCTCTGCTTCAATCTTTGCCCCCCTGCAGTCTATTCTGAACATAGCAGCCAGATTGATCCTTTAAAATAAAGATATATCATATCAATCTTCCACTCAAAAACCTCAAGGAGCTCTCCATTTCCATTAGAGTAAATACAAAGGTCCTTAAAATGGTTGCCAAAGCACTATGTGATCCGGCCTCTTAGAACGTATCTCTGACTACTCCTTATGTGGTTCACATAGCTCCAGTCACACTGGCTTCCAGTTATGCTGTTGCTGAAAAATGACTGTGCCTGGAAAATTCTATCTCCATGCCTACATGACTCCCTCCCTCTTCTCCTTCAAGTCTTTCCTCAAATAACATCTTAAGGAGAAGGCCCCTGATGCCCTTTGAGAATTACCATCTGTACCTCTAGAGTAGAAAGAGCTTATCTTGCATCCACATCCACAGGTTCTATTTGTGTTCTGGACAATGTGCTTATTTTCTCTAGGTCTCAGCTTTTCCAGTATATATTTGGGGGTTTAAGCAAAATAGCCCATAAAGGTTTTGAGTTCTAAAATTTCAAAAGTTCTATGAGACCACCTTGACCCTGATAAAGTAATGAAACTTGGGCTTGAAAGTCTACTTTCAGTGAAGGGAACAGACCCCATTTTCCTTTAAGCACGGCACCTGTAGGAAACATTAAAACACAACATGGGATGCTTGCCAAGGAAACTGTTACACTGAAATAAGTCTTTTTTAAAAGCCTGTTTGTTTTTTCTGGTCCCAGTTCACTTTGACCTCCTAAAGAGCTGCGAGTCCTTGAAACAGGAAATTGAACACTCTGGGCCTTGGTTTCCTCATCAGCAAAATGAGGATATTGTGCTAGATAATCTCCAAGTTCTTTTCTAGGGAGGAGATTGCACACTATTCCTCATAGTCATGACCCTTCATCTATTTGTATAAAATATTCATGTACAAGTAAGTGACTAGAGATGTAAACTCCTTTGGTTTTGTGTAGTGTGGTACCATTCCCATTGAGTCTAATTGTGGGTATTTCTTCTTGTAGTTCTCTTCACCTGTCTGGCCATCCTACAGAGTCATCTGAGTTGAGATGAGAGTAAGTGTTACTCTAGGACACATATGGTTACATGTATTTTCAGTGTTAGATAGTTTGCAAAGAGACAAAGTAAAACACGTAAACACAACAGCTGTTTTGTTTCCAATGTTTGCAAATTTTTTGTTATTATTGAGAGTTTTGTTATATCTGATTATAATGGTCAAAAAATCATAGATATCAGCATATTTTAATGTAAATACTCAAAAAGTTTTTGGAGGAAAGTTTCTTTTCCAGTCTAATGTGCTCAATACTTTCAACTCTGAGAAACATCAGTTTTATATTTTTCTTCAAAAATGATACCTTTGAATAATAACCAACTTACCTCATTCAGTTGTCATTTTTTTTGTAAACTCTATTTAAATATAATTATTAAGCCATAACCTTAATCAAAAAAGACTATTTCTGTGCTGAATTGAAGCAAGTGGTTTTTGTCAGCAGTAACTTCTAGGTGTATGACTCCTTATAGCTTTTGTAGTATGATTATATGACTAACCAGAAGGATTGTACAAAAGGACATCTTCTGCTTTTGTTTTTTTTTTTCTTATGAAACAAAGGAGAGAAGAATGATAGCTAAGAGTATAAAAGCAAGAGCTGATGTAATTTTGGCATTTGAAAGCAGAACGTTTTGAAATTTACATTTGTATGGTTTCCAAAATGTTTTTGAGGTGTTACCCAACAAATTCTCACAAAGTTCCTTTGAGAGCAGAAAACAAATCAAATACAGATGACTATTCTTTACAGAATAGAACCTAGAAAATAGAAGCAAAGATTCTCCAGAACTCAACCATTCAACATCTTATTTCTTATTAAGTTATATGACTAATAGTTTTCCTTCCTTCCTTCCTTCCTTCCTTCCTTCCTTCCTTCCTTCCTTCCTTCCTTCCTTCCTTCCTTCCTTCCTCCCTTCATGAGTTATACATTATTCCAAGTTAAGCCTGCTGAGGCTTTGGGAATGTGATTGTCTTGTCAATGGAAATCTACCAGGAACAATGCACTAAAATCCCCAAGGACAAATCAAGGGGTCATTAGTAACATTGGTACTTATTCTAGCTCTTTTTCCATTTTGTAGAGAGGATATTTTGTGGAACCGTGAATGTAATTGAAATCATATGTCACTACTCTTGGTGTTTCCAGGCAGGCAGAATAGCATCAGCTGCACTGTAGAAACTCAACACTTATAATGTTTTTTCCCCTTTATTATGAGGGAGGTTTTTAAGAAGATGGAAAACTCTTGAGCAGTTGTAGAGCCTGAAAAACATTTTCGGTTATAAATTCCTGAGATTTTCCCCTTGTGGCCAGAATTTAATTTTATTTCTTTTACAATTCCTTCCCTCTTATTAAAGTCATTTCATTTCAATACACACAAACATATAATCTTGAAATTAGGGAGTTTTTTTCTCATTTCTGATCAATTATTTTATGTCATATTCTCATCCCCATTCTCCAGTTGAAACAGGGTCTCACCCAAGAGCTAGAGGTATTTGAAATATGTTGGCTGGTCGGAGCAAAGTGCCTTGTTCCTGGTAGTCCTCCTTTTCCCAGGAGTTACATGCTGAGTCTCTACCTTATGCCTCCAGATTCTTGTTGCAAAGGGAAAAAATTTTAGAGCAGTGGCAACAGCCCTTCTAGAAGGATTTAGAACTTCCATGTTAAGTGCACCAAGCCAAGCCAAATCAATAAGGAAAAAAAATAGTCCAGTCTCCAATAAGGTTTGTTAGCGCCCCACCCCCAAAAAAAGTTTTTCTAGCTTAAGCTGTGGAAATGAAGACTAACAAGGAAAGAAGGAAGAAAGAAAGGAGGGGAGGAAGGAAGGAAGGAGGAAGGAAAAAAGGAGGAGGAATGAAAATGTAAGAACAAAAGAAGAGAAAGGAAGAGAAGGTGATGTGGCTGTTGATTACATTAGTCTCTGAAACTGGCTAGAATAGTGTGTGTCTCTCAGCTTCTGCATAATGAATGAAGGTTTTCCAAATGATATAGGTTTGGTTCCAAGAGGGAGGAGACCACTTTAGCACCCATTCCTTCAGAACCACAGTATTGCAGACTGCACCATCTCGCTGCCTGTTTTCCTTGGTTATCAAAGGGAAAGGGGTGGAGTTCTCTTTAATTATTAACCTTCAAAATGTCCTCTTTATTATTTGTGGTCATGGCAAAAGCAAAACTTATATTCATAGATAATCTCATTCTTTATTTTAGTCACTACTTTTAGCGTCTCCCTACTTAACTTTTCACCTGAACCAAACCTCAAATTTAAAAGATGTGCAGCAGTTGGACCAAAGGGAGAGAAAGTAAAAGAAGTCAGGCCCTGTGTGATGCCCACCTCTGGTGAATACAGAAAGAAAGCCCTAGGAGTACCCTCCAACTATATCTGGGCCACCTCTCAATGGCCATGTCAGAAGAGGATAATGTCCCAAATGATTACATTTCATTTCAATAGTTCCAAGGAGACAAAACAAAGTTTATTCCTCAGTCAAATAAAGTTTTGTTCTTCAATTGTTCATGAGCATTTTACATAAAATTTAAGTTTCTTCAGTCAAATATAAAATGCCTAAGTGAGGAGTTAGGAACAGTAAAATTGTTGTTCTAACAAGTTGTTTTGATATTTTACTTGGGTTCATTCATGCTTAATTTTTTAACTGATTAATTAAAAAAAATCTGTATGTCTTGGATTTTTCATGTGTGAAACTTATGGTGTGAAACTGAGTCATGACAACCATAACATGTACTGAGTTCTTTAGAACAATTTTTTTCCTTAGAACTAAAGGTAAGGAATTGTAGCTCTGTCACCAAATTATGAGGGAAGAAAATTTCTTTTGGCATTTCTTTTTTAATGGTGAGATAATGTATTGAATTTTGGAGTTCAAGATCTACTATTTAAATATTATAAGCAGTTTTAGCATTGCTCTGAAATATATTAGGTGTCTGGTGTTTGTTTAATGGATGAATGCCAATTGGCTTGAAATGGAATATAAAATAAATTTAATGTTCAAGATACAGTTTACCCTTAGTTTTCAGATGCTAATGAAGAAAATGAGAAATAAGAAAAATGAGGAGGCTTATTTTTTCTCTTGGTAATTTAAATTGGCATTTGCCTAAAATTATCGTTATTTTGACACCAGAGAAAGAGGCAGCCCTTCACTCCAGGTAATTAGGTTGATGGCCACCTTTTAAAAATGTTTCTGTCATATATGTAGACCAGAGAACTCAATCAACATTTATGTTTTTGTGAATTTAGAAAGATATACCTAAGGATGATATAAACACTAAAAGCCAGACAAACATTTAAATATATCTCAAAATGAGCATATTCTGAGAATTATATTAAAGATATAATTGAAAGCTAGTATTATACCTTCATGAGACTAGAGAAATTCATGTTTGATAAAATGTCATGTAGTAAATTATTTAAGCTGTTATTTGTGAGTGTGAGGAAGTACTTGACCCAACTACAATTTTTTACGAAGGCATTTCAGAGTCAAGGAGCATGACGTGCTATCCTCCTAGAGAAACTAATAGGTGTGTTAAATGATGCTAACTACTCTACTCTTTCTTATGTGGTAAATTTCTAGTGCTATAATATATAATGAAGTCATTATTTAATGTATCTCCATTTACTAATTATAGAAACTCTAAATGAAATAGAATATTTTGAAAAATTATTATCTATCTCAATTGGAGTAGCCAGAAAAATAGATCATAATGGAAAGGGACAGGTAGACTCATGGGTTAAAACAAGGTTTGTGTCCAGGAGCTACTTCTCTGTGAGCAGTGAGTATGTAAAGAGGATCCAGGATTAGAAAACCCATTCAGGCAAAAGGAGCCAACTGAATTGAGTACAGTGAGGTGAGTCGATCCAGATACTAGATCTACCATTTTGATCCAGCAAGAATGGAACAGACGTGAAAGAAAGTGCAGTAAACATGAACTTATCCAAAGTCCAATGATCAAAAGAAGTTGTAGGAAACCAAAGAGGGTGCTACTACTTAGATTTAAATATGAAGAAAATGTAGTCAGGGCTAGGATGAATGGTGTTAGGATATGGATGTATAGAGGTTCAGATGAGTTAAAAGGCAGATCAGCCCTTAGGCTGGAAGTCATAAAATAATCTAAATTCTGAGACAAAGAACCATATAAATAGAGGATTATATATATCACCTGCTTAAAATATATAGTTGTCCTGGTTAAAAGGTAGATCTCTGTTTAAAAAGAAGAGTTTTGTAGGCATATCCGCTAGTCCGACTTACCTTGCTCTAGGAATATGGTGACACGCTGGGCACTCACCAAAACATTCCACCCAGACATTTCTGTGATGTGACTTTAAGTATACTGCTTTTGCCAAGTGTAATATTAGCTTTTTAGCTATCACAGCACATTGCTCTCATTTTCTCATTGTGCTAAGAAATATTGTGTTTCCTTTCATCCCCACTTAAGACTCCCACTATTCTAGATATTGATACAACAAATTTAATGTCCTTCAAATTTATTTTCTAAGTTAACTTATTCATTCATTCACTAAATAATTATTAATTGACAACCATATGCCAGATTTAGTGGTAGGGTCTGGGAACAATATTAACCCAGTGTGGGTGAAATTGTATGGTTTTGTTCACACAGCATCACTTTACCTTTCCTGAGAAGAGCACTCCTTTTCATTTGAGGAAACTGTCCCCCTACAATTCCTATTCATGTAAGGCTACCCCACTGGCCCAGGACATAAGGCTGAGACTATGCCCCAGCACTGATGATAGTTACTCTTTCTTTTGGTTACAGTGAATAGTCCAAACATCAGTCCAATCCCAGAACACTGGTCCACACTGTGGACCTAAATGCCAGGAGAGAAAGGCTCTTTTTCCTTTGTGATCATTAAATTGGGATGATGTAATCTGAAGTTGTGTATAGCCAAATAATGCCCCCTCTCCTCTCTTTTCTCTAAACACATGGAGGAAGTTAGCTACAGTGAGAAAGAAAGTTAGAGAGGAAGAGATAATAGAGATAGAACATGGAAGATGAAGAGCGATAGTCATAGAGAGAAGACAAGCACAGAGTGAGAAGAACAGGTGAGAGACAGAGATGGAAAAGGAGAAAGAGAGGTTTGACAACCTCAAACAAAGATGTGGAATGCCTGAAGATGTAACTGATTAATCTCTTTTTAGTTTGGGTGAGTATCAGTAACCTTTCTGTAATTTGCGACAGAGATCTGATTAATAGAAAACAGACACAGATTCTGCCCTCAAGAAATACAGAGTCTACCCAAAGTTAGGTAGGCAATGCTAGGGAGATAGGGTAGGTGTTGTGACTGCGTAATAAATACAGGTTCTGGGTCTATAGAAAAGGAAGCTGAACAGCCACGAAGACTTCCCAGAGGAAGTGTCATTTAAGCTGAAACTGAAACATCTCCTGGTAATGGGTGATGGGTGATTGATGATGGGTGATGGGTGATGAGTGATGGGTGATGGGTGATGGGTGAGGAGACTGCGGCAGGCAGAAGGATTATGTTGGAAGTTTCCAAGGCAAATGAATGCAAAACATACCTGAAGTAATGCAAGAAATCCTGTCTGGAGGATAGTCAGCAAAGGAGGGGTGTTGAGAGAGGACACTGTAGAGGTAAAGGAAGAACGGATCTGAAGGGACCTCATAAACCCTGTTAAGGATTTTAAACATCAGTCCAAAGGAAATAGGCATATCGCCACTATTCATTCATTTATTCATTTGACTTGCATAAAGAACCATCTATACCTCAGACCTTAAGCTGGAGGTTCAATATAGAAGACAATAGCTTGTCTTCAAGATCGTTAAGTCCATTGCCTTTCCTTAGATCTATGTATCCAAAAAACTTCATAATTTGGTTTATTATCTGGGTCCTTTAAGGTTTCTCTTTCAAATGAGTATTACTTCAAAAAGGTAGTCAAAAGCAGAAATTAAAATTATTGTCAGATTACTAAAATATATTATGACTTTGATTTCTTGGTGCCTAAGTTTTCTCATCTAACAGATTAAATGGGTTCAGGTGGCTCCTTCAGGAAATATGGGAATTTAGAAGTATTTTATGTTAATGACAGATACTTTTTATTTCCTCACTTTTAGATTTTGTTCAGTACTCTAGGTTACAAGTTCAACAGTAAGCTGTCAAGTTCTATATTTGGGTCATGCAGAAAAATAATATATAAATTTTCATATGTAATGACCCCTAATCAGACAGAAATGTCTGTCAATTTTATGTTTAAAATATCCATCAATTGGTTAATCTAGTTTCTGAAAGAAATTGCAGATTAATTGGCAGCATTGGAAGAAGTAATTATTAAAAATAACATGTCATGAATTAGTTGTCTTTGTCAAATGAACATAGTAAAAAACTGGAGCAAAGGAGGAGAGGTTGGTAAATTAATCAGTGATGAGGATACAATTACAGAGACTTCTACTTAAGAAAAGTCTCTTTATCGCCTCTTTCATCTAATGGCAATACTTCTGAGAAGTGGAATAGTTGCCATCATACCTCAGACAAGTACTGTTCAATGCTTGATTAGATGGAGACCCGTCCTGCTATTCACCTCCATCTCAGGCACTCATCTACGAGAGTGGCGAAATAATGGCAACAACGCTATTATTAATCTAAAGGTTGTGTTGGCAATTTTGTTTAAAAAAATAATAAAAGAAATTACAGGGCTAAAAGGGACCTAGAAAAGGCAGTTAGCTCATTTTAGATAAACGTTAATCCTGCTTTTTAGGGTATTCTCTAAAAGCTGTTTCAGAATTTCTGTACTACCAAGGTATGTGTTGCTTCTTCATTCATTCAGTTGCTAATTCAGCAAATAACAAGTATGTATTAGGAAATAAGGAAAAGGTGATTCTAAATCTTCTAGGGAATTTCTAATCTATTAAGGAAAAAGAGCAATAAAATAAAACATAATGAGTAATTATAAATATTATAATAAGCAAAGTATAGGGCAATTGCTGAAGATTGTTATGGGGTTTTCTCATCTAGACTAGAGGATTAGGAAAGGCTCATTTGAAGAAGTAAGTTTTAAGCTGAATCTAAAGCCAAAACAAGAGTTTCCAAGTGCAGTCAGTGTTGGGGTGGGGCAGGCAAAGCAGAGGGGAAAGGGTATTTTTTAGGCAGAAGAACAGTATATGTGCAGGCTGGAAGGTCAAATGTTTCAGGGTACGTTCCAGGATTTTGATTGCCTTGGGCATCAGATTAAGGACGGACTTTTTATGGGTGGTAGTACTCCTCCATTTGTTTGTTTTCTGGGTCAGGCCTTATCTGCATCAGAAAAATTTTGTGATCTAGCTATGTTCCTCTTCATGCTTGTTGGCTGACACCAGAGTCTGGGCTGGGCCTGGACTTCTACAAGAGTTAGGAGATGGGACATGGGCAAAGCTTACCTGAGGCTCTGGTAGGGTTAAGACTCCCGCCTGATAGAACCCTGAGAGGGAAGAGGTAGTGATTAAGAATACAAACTTTGACATAACAAAATCCTAGCTTAGAAACTCAATTTTTGAATC
Organism: Cynopterus sphinx; assembly: GCA_030015415.1. Classification (NCBI taxonomy): domain Eukaryota; kingdom Metazoa; phylum Chordata; class Mammalia; order Chiroptera; family Pteropodidae; genus Cynopterus; species Cynopterus sphinx. The sequence goes on from CM057391.1 coordinate 26,541,802, forward strand.
TCTAAAACCTATGGCTTTGAACAAGTTAACACAAATTTACAATTTATCTCTCATATACGGTTAACATAGAAACTGTAATAAAAAATATCTTCCTTACATGTTTGTTATGATCATAATTTAAAGAATTAGTGAAAGGAACATTTTAGTACACTTGGCAAATGTTAGTTGTTATTATTGTTCTTGTTATTATTCCTAGCTCATCTGATCTGCAGAGGTAGAAGTCAATTTAATCATCGATACTAAAAAAGCCATAGCTTCTTATTCTTTATTCTTTAGATTTATTTCAGAATCATGATATCTTGTTTCCAGACTTTGATTTTACCATCCCAGCTACAGGTGGTCCATAAATTGCCAGATGCATAGCTCTGATTTAAAACCCCTGGGTATCTGCCTGTCACTAATTTGGGGAATATTTGAATATTTGGGAACTCTGAATGTAATTAGCATCTTGTAAGGTGTATATGTTTCTGACAGCATAAGGCTGGAATATGGCTTTTCCCACAAGTGTGAGAGGAGAGGCATGTCATCAAAACTCCTTAGTGACTGTCATAATGACATCTGCTTTATCGACCCGGACCCCTACTTTCTCCAAATTGGAATTTAATACATTATATATTTTTTCTTGAGGGGGAATAGTGAAAGAAGATCTGAGCATACCATAATTTTGAAGCACTGATTGTTTTAAAGGCAGAAAGGTAATAAAGATACAGGAAGAGAAAAACCACATTCTAGAATCACTAATTCTATGTCCCAGTGGAAGATGAATAGGCTCTTATTTAAACATACCGGTCTCCACTCTGAGACTACCTAGGATAACAGGTAGAAAGGCCCCCATTTCAAATTACCAGGCATCTGTAGCTAATGACTGTATTCAGTTATAGTGCATATGGCAGGTGAATGAATGTTCCTCTCTCTGACTTGTTCCTGCTATTATCCAGATAGCTACTCTTGTTTTTCTTTTTGCTTTTTTTCTTGCTAAAATCACAGAGCTGAGCTAGTAGTAGCAAGCCATCAGGACCTGCTAATCAAATCTGAGGACCAGGGCTCCAATCTCAGCTCATCATGTGACTTAAGAGGCCCTCATTTAGACAGGATCTGAAAAGTCCCTTCTAAAGCCTTTATAAAGTGAGAATAATCTTCATTAAGTGCTACTGATTTCACAGGGAAAAAAATGGATTAGGGGCTTGTCACAGGAAAGATAATTAATGTGCTGGAGAGAAATAAAGGCAATAGAAAGAAAATTTTCTCCATAATAGGAGATGAAAAAATTACAATAGCCAGGGTGGATAATGATTAAATGTTAAGAAGCAGTTCCTGCTGGCTTGATTTTTACAGTATAATTAAAAGAGAGCGAGTGAACAAGAGAGAGTGGGAGAGAGAGTTGGGTGGGAAGAGACACATACACATACCTACAAAGGGATTACATACACACAAAACATAATCTGAGGATTAAAAGGTACATTAAAGGTGTTTGTTGTTGGATTGATATTTATTTGCCTCTACTGTACCTAAAAAGATTATATCTTCTACTGCATTAAAGTCCTCTAAAACATCCTGCTAAATTGCTTTTCAATATATTCTTGGTCAAAATATTGTTGTGAGCTGGGAAATTATTTTGAAGTTATTTTCTAAGTTATTTTATGGCAAAAGAAGTCTTAGACAGCAATTTTTCTTCACTGTTTAATTCAACTATCTTGCTCTCATAGTTCTTGCTGAAATTGGTGTTATTTCAGGCCCTGAAGCAAAGAGTCCTTTGCCCCTTTTTTAATTTCCTCCTTTCCAGACAGCAGGACTTGGCTTTTTATCAAGGAATCAAATGCCCACCCAATGGGCCTGCTGGGACTTTTTCCAACCAAAACACATTTCTTTCTTGAGAATATGTAATCATTTGCAAGTGAGTACACAGCTGAAAACCTGTTGATAGGAAGTGCTGAAAAAGCCTGTTCTTTTTCTGTGGTGCTAGATGTCTCTTGGATACAAATAATTAATAATTATGACTTTCTATTTATTAAATTATAATTGCAATAAAATTAGAAAAAGAGGTCACCTCTTTCTTCGGTAGGGTGACACTTGATCTTTATATTTTGGTGGGATTGTACTGAATTCAGAATCAAGTCCTAAACTTTAAATTTTACTTGCATTCTATTCAATTGAAATATATACTGTATGACTGTGCTGTACCTGGCTCTGTGTTAGGCACACAAGCGTGCGCACGCACACACACACACACACACACACACACACACACACACAATCTAAAAATAAATGAGATCACATTGCCTCATGGTTTACTAGAGGAAACAGACACAAATAACCTTAATAAAATGAAATAATACAGAATGAGTAAAGTGCAAGGGTGTATCAATTTGATTTTCATGGAGGAGGTGACCTTGGAGTTGATGCTTGAAGAATTGAGTAGGAATTTACCTGGCAGAAAAGTAAGAAAAGACTTCACTGTCGTCCAAATTATCTTGTGAAACACTAATGTGATCATGACATTCTTTCCTCCAAGGATTCCAATGAACCCACATTATTTAAAGAAAAAAGCCCCAAATACTTAGAACTCATTATTTTAAGTCTTTTATAATCATGTGCCTGTCAGTGTGAAGTTTTTCTAGTGTCCTTGAGGGCAACTTCTATGCACAGAAAAGACTATTTGTGATTCTTTCAAAATTTCATATTAATATTTGACATATTATAGATTCAAATTAATTTTTCCTCACTCTTTCACATTCAACCTAGAAATGTTATCATTCTATTAAAAATGAAGCATATTTCAACAACTACTCTCAAGGGGATTTTTAAATCTAATTAATTAAAATTGTTTGAACATTTTTAACTGAATTTACAAATTCAAAATACTTGATTTTTAAAAGATCCTAAGCTAATTAACAAGTAAAATCTTCCTAAGCACTTAAGTAAATCTTAAGAATCCAATCAATTAAACTTTCGAATATGATGCAATTCAAGTTCTTTTTAAATGCCTTGGTGCTATTTATAAACTTGGGAAAATTATCTTATTCCCTTGAAATTTAAATAAAAAGTTAATAAATTATCTAATAATACAATTTAATAGGAATCACAGAACTAATCCATTGCATACTTCAATGTTCCAATTCTCTTATGCATTAGAAATATAAAAATACCAAATATACACAGACTATGACTATATATATATATGGTAAAATTGGTCTCGTTATATGTTATTTCACTTAAATTGCAGAAGTTACCCACAAGTTTAGTGAGGACTTATTGTATTTATTTCCAAGTTCCCTAGGCTTATCTGACACTTATAGATTGTAGCAGAGATTGCTACCTGCAGTTGACTTTCTAGTTTCTTCTTCTTCCTTGGCAGCAGGAACTTGGTTTTATTCAGGGCAGCAGTAGCCAGAAAAATTATATTTCTCAACCTGTTTTGCATCTAGGGGTGTCCATGAGAACATCTGGCCAATGAACTTAAAGTGTCATGTGTATCTTGCAGGAGAGTTGCTTAAAGGAGAATGACTTATTTGGGAGTAGAGTTCTTTTAATCTTTTTCCCTACCTTCTTTCTTCCGGCTGCCTTCTTGGACTACAGGAGTCTTCGAAGATCAAAATAGAAAGAACCTGATTGTATTAGTTTACCAGGGCTATCATAATGAAATATTGTAGATGTGTGGCTTAAACAACGAAATTTATTTTCTTACAGTTCCAGAGGATAGAATTGAAGGTCAAGGTACCAGCAGTTTTGGTTTCTTCTGAAGCTTCTTTCCTTTGCTTGAAGATGGCAAGCTTCCAATTGTGTACTCATGTGGTTGCCCTTTGGTCTGTCTGTTGTCTTGTTCTAACCTCTTCTTTTTATGAGGACAACTGTTATATTGAATTAAGTCCCACGCTTAGCATCTTATTTTACCTTAATTTCCTCTTTAAGAAACTTACCTCCAAATACGGTCTCATTCTGAGCTACTGGGACTTAGGACTTCAGCATATGAATTCCAGTCTACTACTAAGGCTATGGACTCTCTATGTCCCCTCAAAATTTATATGTTGCAGCCTAACCCCCCATGAGGAAGTATTTGGAGGTGCGGCTTTTGGAAGGTAATTCAGTCATGAGGGGAGAGGCCTCATCAATGGGGTTAGTTCCTGATAAGAATAGACACAGAGAACTTGCTTCCTCTCTCTCTACTCTCAGCTATGTGAAGATAACAGTGAGAGGGTGGCTATCTATAAGCAGGTAAGCAAGATCTCACCAGATACCAGATTTCACCAGATGCCAGTACCTTGATTTTGGACTTAAGCCCCCAGAACTGTGAGAGATAATGTTTGTTTCTCAAGGCACTAGTCTATGGTATTTTTATTATAACAGCTTGAACCAAGACAACAGTGCTGTAAGAGCTTATATTGTTTTTACCAATTCATAGAAATCCAGGATGGCTTCACAGAAAAGGTATTGAAGAATAGACATTAACAAGTGAAAATATGGGGGTAGAGAAAGGTATAGGCCAGGAGGAGAAAATGAAGAGAACAAAGGCTTATGGTGGAAAGAAGGGCATAAGGCTGGCTTTCTAGAGTGACGAAGCACCTAGTGAGAGAAATGGCCAAAGAGGAGTAAAGTCAGACCATACAGGGTCATGAAGGTTAGGGATTTTTGTTTTACTCAAGAGAAACAGACATGTATTTGATTGTTTCACACAAAGGTGGCATGATCAGAGTTGCATTTTGAAAAGGTCACACTGGCTTCAATCTGGAGAACAGGTTGGAGGGATGCCAGAATCGATGGGGGAAACAACGCAGAGAAAAGAAAAGTTGGTGCTCTGGAGGAGTGCCAGCATTTAATGATAGCAGCAAAAAGGATGAGCCTATAAACAGCTTTTTTTTTCCCCACAAGTTGCTCTGAGAGGAGTTAAAAAGATTAGTAACTGAAGAATGGCATGGGGTTCAGGTTTTTTTTTAATTGGAAAGGCATAAGTATGTTCTAGAGTTGATGGAAAGCCACTGTAGAAAACAGTTTGATAGTTTCTCAAAATGTTAAACATAGAATTACCATATGACCTAGTAATTCTAGGTATACTCTTAGGTATACATCCAGAAGAATTGAAGGGAGGCGTTCACACAAAAACTTATACACAAATGTTCATAGCAGCATAGTTCACAGTAGTCAAAAGGTGGAAATGATCCAAATGTCCATCAGCTGATGAACAGATAAACAAAACATGGTGCATCTTTGTAATAAATATTATTTAGTCATAAAAAGGAATAAGTAGATATATAACATGAGTGAACTTGGAAAATACTATGCTTAGTAAAAGAAGCCAGATACAAAAGTCACATATTGTATGATTCCATTTTTATAATATATCCAGAATAGGTAAATCCATAGAGATAGGAAGCAGATTAGTGGTTTCCAAGGGCCGTAGGGAAAGAGAAGTGGGGAATGATTGCTTACTAGATATGGGGCTTCCTTTTGGAGTAACGAAATATTTGAAACTAGATAGAGGTGAGGGTTGTCCAACATTGTGAATGAACTAAATGTCACTCAGTTGTATATGTTAAAATAGTTAATTTTATGTTATGTAAATTTCATTCCAATTAAAAAATAAAGGAAAAGAGAAGTTACTGAGAAGTCTCCAGATGAAAAACAAAGAGAAGCATTAATAAAGAGTGGTAGGTTTCTGAGAATTTTTGAAGAATTAGAATTAAAACAGAAATGGAGAGATTTGTCTAAAATAAGTTTATAAAACAGCTCCATTATTGTAAGAGGAAAGAAGAATGATGAGCAGGTGTAGATGGATTTGTGCATTTGCTATTAAAAAGTTTAAGAAAGCCCTATTATGGCATCTATTTATGAATGAATATATAAGATCACCTTGTGCTGAGAGCAAAGGGGCTGAAGGAAGGGTTAAAGATTTAAGAAGAATTAAAAAAAAAAGCCATGAAAAAATCATTGGAGAAAGTGAGAGAGTATAGAGCAGAGATCAATATAAGATAGTTAGAGCTGCCTAGGTTCATAGCCTGTTTGAGATTGGGCTTTTGAAGATATAAACCTAACCTATCAGCCATGATATGTAATTCTTTTTTTCCTTAGCTATGTTTAGCTACTCAGGGACAGGCATAAGAAAGAGCATAAAGAAAAAGCTGGATAACTCAAAATTGGGGTTTTGCTGAACTTATATAGTGAAAAGTCAGTATAGCAGGAGAATTGAGATATTGACAACAGTGTTATTCAAATAAGGAGTCATGAAATGAGGTCATCTGAGGAGGGAAGTGAGGAAAGGAAAGTAGGCGTTAATTAAAGAGAAAATACAGGGATCGATACGTGGGAAGCGCTGATGAGGTTAAACAAAGGCCAAGCGGTACCCAGTCAAGTCTGCTAAACATAGGAGAGTTTGTGAGTAAAAAGGTGGTATGGGAATAAGTGATTTTAGTTATGGAACAAGTAAAATAGAGGTGATGACATTGGAGCCGTTTGGACTGGAGACAAACCTGGAAGAGGACAAGAAGCTGAAGCGGAGGATGTTGGGTGGGTCAATAGGCCATCCATGTGTGCATGGAGATCACTTAGGCTTTCAGTGGGGCTTGGATAAAAACCAAGTTGGGGTCTGGATGTCGAAATCTGATTAAAGAAAGGGAATAACAAGGTGGTGGTTTGGGTAAAAATGGGATGATTAAAGAAAAGAGTACAGTCAGTCGGAACTGGTCTAAATGAGCAGGATTTGAGAAGACAGGTTGAGTGAATGATATGGAAGTAGGGAGATAGGGAGATACGGGGTATTAATACTACCTCTTGGCCCTGGAATAGTTGGGACAGGAGGTAATAAACAGTGTCCCAAGAGCGTGTGGCAGGAAAAAGTGCCATTACAGGAGAGATACATTTTAATTAAGGCAGAAAGAAGGAGGAAATCCTTGAAAAGAGGATTGAGGGTATTGGTTTTGTATGTCTTTTATACTGTGGACATTTACTTTAAGGAATTGGCTATAACACTTTGGCAGGACTGGAGGAATAAAAGCAGTGGGATCAGTGGGGTGAAGAAGGATAAAGGGAGAAGGAGATTCTCACAGACCAGAAGCTGCGAACGCCTGCAAGCTGGCCCTTGCTGTGTGCCACTGCAGAAACCGTCCATCCCAACCAGGACTAGAGCCACTGCATACAGCACTGCCTTGTTGGGGCTGCTGGAGTCCAGAACGCTCGGATTCCTCCTGTCACTACTGCAGTTTCCAACAACGACCATTGCCATCAGAGCCAGAAGCAGGAAACTGCTTCCTCCCTTTCACCTTCTGTTCTCCACAGTCTTCTCCTGGCACGAAGAAGCCACTTGGCAGGGGGCCTGCAAAAATATGTTTGCAATCTCCCAGCCCCAGGATTGTATATTCGAGTATAGAAGGGTAGGTGTGGGCTGTAAGAAAACATTGAATAACTGGCAGGCGGAGGGCTTGCTGGTTATGGATAAGCTATTCCAGAGGGCACAGTGGAGGGTTTGGATGGTGGTGAAGCGGTGGCAACTGGGTCAGGGAAGGATAATGGGAAATACTCGTTGCCCTAACCTTCCATTGAACATCTGAGAAAGTAGAACGAAATGAAAGAAAATTTCCACAACTTCCCACCACCATCTCTCCTAACACATCCGTAGTTCTATCTTTACTTCTGCTACTGTGTACAAACAAAACCACCCTCTCTTTCCTACTCAAGGACATCACTCCAGCAATCGTTTGCTCCTTCTCTAGCATCCTCATTTTTTTTCTTTCTGTATTGGATCATTCCCATCAGAATACAATTATGGTGCAATTTCTTTCATTAAAAAAAGAAAAGAATAAAAGAAATATGGAAGGAGGGAAGAAAGGAAGGAGGGAAGGAAAGAAGGAAGGAAAGAAGGAAGGAAGGAAGGAAGGAAGGAAGGAAGGAAGGAAGGAAGGAAGGAAGGAAGGAAGGAAGAAGGAAAGAAAGAAAGAAAATAAAAAAAGAAAGAAAGAAAGAAAGAAAGAAAGAAAGGAAAGAAAGAAAGAAAGAAAGAAAGAAAGAAAGGAAAGAAAGAAAGAAAGAAAGAAAGAAAGAAAGAAAGAAAGAAAGAAAGAAAGAAAGAAAGAAAGAAAGAAAGAAAGAAAGAAAGAAAGAAAGAAAGAAAGAAAGAAAGAAAGAAAGAAAGAAAGAAAAAGAAAGAAAGAACAAGAAAGAAAAAGAGGGAGGGAAGAAACCCCTTCTTTTGACACCATTGCGCCTATAACATAGTAAGTGGCAATTCTCTCTCTCTACTTGCTCAGGCCAAGAACCTTGCAATAATCTTACTTCTTTCTTTTACTGCCCCCACTGCCTTCCATCCTCTGCACCAATTTATCTATTGAATCCTGGCAGCTCCATCTTCCAGGTACATCATTACTTATTACCACCTTTACCACTACAATTTTAGTCTATTCTACACACAGCAGCCAGACGATCTTTTTACAAGATTTCAGGTCATGTCTCTTTGTTCAAAGCCACCCAAAATCTTCCCATCTCATCCAGTATAAGACCCAAAGTCCATTTATTTGATGACTACTGACGGGCCTTTACAGCATGGGTGCCCCAAGCCCTGGGCCACGGACCCTGGTACTGTTCTGTGGACTGTTAGGAATTGGGCTGCACAGCAGGAGGTAAGCAGTTGGCGAGCAAGCAAAGCTTCATCTGTACTTGCAGCTGCTCCCCAGTGCTAACATCACTACCTCAGCTCCACCTCAGATCATCAGGCTTTACATTCTCACAGGAGTACCGGTCCAGGGTACCTAAAAGGTTGGAGACCGCTGGTCTGTAGGATGTGTACTTCTCCCTTTTGATCTTTCTTGCCTCAGACTACTTTTGCCCTTACTTACTAGACTCTGGTTTCATTGGTCCCTTCACTGACCCTGAAACACACTAGACATGCCCCTACCCCAGGGCCTTTGCATTTGCTGATTTCTCTGCCTGTGATAGTCTTCCCAAAATTATCCACGTGACTCACTCATTCTCTCTCTTCAGGCCTCTGCTCAAAGGCCATCTTCCCTCTGTGTGTGTATTTAAACGAACCTACTTAAAGCAGCAACAGTTCCCACTGTCTTAGTGCTTATCATCGTCTGCCATACAGTTTATCTATTTGTTTACTTTTCTCTTGTATATCTTCCCCCACAAGAAGGAAAGGTTCATGAGAACAGGAATTTTGTTTCTTTTGTTCTTTGCTATCTCCCCAGAACCCGAACAGTGCCTACAATGTTATAAACACTGGATAACTATTGAGTTAAATGAATATATAAAAGCATAGGAAATGGATTACATTTAATGAAACGACAGACACCGTGTCTATTGCCATCTCTGTTCTCTAGCTTAGGATACAAGTCTGTGAACCCTTAACACTTGTGAAGGCCAGTAAAACCTATAAAGTCAGAAAGGAGGCCACCATCATTTCATTCTGACCCCTATTTTCTACCTTGAACCAAATGTACTCACTTACACTTGTAGTTGAAGCATTTTTGTTTTCATGTGTGAGAGGCTGAGGATTGTGTTTGATTTATTTTCTTAATCTACTCCTGAAAAAGAACATCAAACAGGTAATACTCTTGAAGAAGAATATTCTAGGCCATGAAATGTTCTGAAGTCAAGCAAATTCCTCTTGGACTTCGTAGTTCTTTTGGTGAGGGATATGGAAAATAACTTCTAAATTCTGAATTTTGTGCAGGAAAAACTAGACATTTGAAACACATCGATTTATATCTGGTAGAAGTTTCTGAGGTCTATATTATTTTCCCCTAGCAGTGTACTTTTCTTTTTAACCTCCTAAAGGGCAGGATAATCTGTGTGTCATTTTGAGCTGTTTGGTGATTTCTGTGTCTCTTCTGTGTCTAATACTTTGGTTGTGCTTTGGTGATTAGTGAAATCTTCTCATGTTCCTTAAGGATATTGCATGTGCCAGAGTGACTGTGCTCTCCACTCACACCCCTGCCTCCTCTCTCTGGGACATGCTAATAAGGAGGAGCCGGGAGGGAAAGGGTGCAGGCAGAAAGCAAGCCAGCAAGAAAGAGTAATAACAGAGACGGAAAGTATGCCTGAAGGTGGGGAGAGAGGTTGGGAGAAAGGCACTGGAAGAAATCGGAGAGGCCAGCTTTAGGGGTGGAGAACAGCTGTGCTGCATATTGCTTTCCTGACAAATCGGTTGAAATGCTTCATAAAAGTCCTCAACCCTTTTCAGCAAATATAGGGTTTTTGTTTTGTTTTGTCTTTTTCTTTTGAAAAGCACATAATAGGGTTGCGAAGACAGTGTTTAATTAAAGGGAAACCAGTTCAGTTCCTGTGAGTAAATTAATATCCACCTTTAGGCGACTTGGTGATGTGCTTTATAAGCCACATGGAAGATTCTGAAAAATAAAGAAGGCTGCAAGTAGCTGATCCTATGAAAACAAATTAAGGCCTAGAATTTTTAGAGGGATGGACAAGAACATTTTAGGACCTTGTAGTAAATCTGTTTTGTATTGATTAGGCAAAACAAATCCGACAGATGGACACATTTGGTCAATTCGATTTTCCGAAGCACATCCCCCCAGTTGCACGGTGTGGCGGTGATCTGGAGACCCAGAGTGAGAAGGATTTCTGGGAATCTGGCTTGATACGATGATTCAAGTTATTTATTTTACTTGGCAGTTTTGTATGCTTGAGACCTAAAGTTTTGCTTCATTACACATCAATATCTCTATACTAAAGGCAGCTGATGTTAGCAGATGATTGAGAACAAAATTTTCATTGTTGCTCTGGTGGTTTCATTTTCCTCATTTGTGTGGGGAGGGTGTCAGGGAATTATTAATTTTTTGTAATGGGGGTTATGTTAGGTATAGTGTGTGGAGGGTATGAGATTGAGTAGGACACAGGAAATGTCACGTACTGAGGGGCATAAGAAATACAAGCAGCCACAACGGAGGTAATACATCAACCATCTGTATATAAAACCCCAGTGGGAAGAATTTAAATAGATGGCAGTATTTGTTAGACCTTGAAGGATGAGTAGGATTGAAGTGGGCAGAGGGTTTTGGGGTACGGAGTCATTCCAGAAAATAGAAATAACACGAGGGGAGTTGTAGAGAGATAAGTAGATGAACCCAGTTGGCTCCAAGTTCATAAGGACAGTAATAGGAGGGGAAATAAAGAAAAAATAAGACAGTTTGTAATCAGATCATTAAGGGCTTTGAATTCTAGGCTAAAGAACTGATTGGATAAAGGAAACCCGTGGCAATCTCCTCAGGAGGGAAATAAAATCAATAGGACATTGCAATGGTTTTTTTTGAATCTTTTTGTATAATTATCTCTTTGAAAATAGGTTTGCTCAGTGGATAAATTTGTTGCTCAGTTAACGAGATTAAAGAATTTCACACTTTTACAAAAAAAAAAAAGTTGTTACTTCTTGGATTGCATCTTTAATTAAGAATAAATTAGCAGCAGATCTTTAATTGCCATCTTGGTCTTTCAAACGTAAGTCAAAATACTGTTACAGAACTCGAACCAAGTAAAAATATCAACACAAGTTTACAAGCCAATACTGCATTAAATTTATGAAGCAGAGCTTAAGTAAACTGTAATTTCTGCTTTCAGGAAAACACTTTACTTAGGTAAACAATCTATCTCATTTCCTCAGTTTTGGATGCAAAATAAAGTCTTATTTCACTTAATCTGTGTTGACATCTACTGGTTCTTTGTATTTAAAGGACCTATTCCTTTTTGTTTTTCTTCTGATACTATTATGCACATTTGAACAAATAAGACAAGAACAGCTACCCCTCCAGCCCTCCCGGGGGCCTGGGAGGGAGAGCGAACGGCTCAGGTGCCACGGACATCTTAAGAGCCTTCAGGGTCGGTCGTAGGTGACTCCTGCTCTGTGGCCTAGTTTTAGAGCTGCCATCTAGGACTGTCATCTTGGAAAGTTTTCCGTGTGTCCAGGCAATGAGTTTTGTGGGCCTCTTGAGCATTTCTTTAAAACTTGCCCTTGGGAATGTTAGTGAGGTTGGAAGCTGCCCAAAAATCTAGAAGTGTGGGAGGAAGGGAGAAGGAACTTTGTTTTGATTGTTCTTTCAATTTATCATCGTGAGCTCTTTCTCCCTCTCCCTCTCTCCCCTCTCCTTGCCCTGTCTCTGTCCCTTTACCCTTTCCTTTCTTCCTTCCTCCTCCTTTCACCTTCTGTCCCTCCTCCTCCTCTTCTTCCCCCTCCTTTTTCTTTTCTCTCTTTCTCTCTCCTCCCCCACCCCATTTTATTGTTTGATCAGTGGATATATTTTTGCTAATTAATAGGATTAAGTAAAGAAGATTACACTATTACAGAAAACAATCTAAGAAGTTGTTAAAAGTCTCTCTCTCACACACACACCCCTTTTGTGGGGGAGAACTGTAGTCCCTGGCACAATATTTTGTCTCACCCTTGTCTCGAAATATTGTTTTCATCAAACCTGAGGCAATGATTTACAGTACAGATGTGTGTGTGAGTGTGTGTGTGTGTGTGAGAGAGAGAGAGAGAGAGAGAGAGAGAGAGAGAGAGACGAGGGTGGGAGAGAGACAGAGAGACAGAGAGAGAGAGAGGAAAGACTGAAAAGAGAGTTGGCTGTGGTCCCTCTATCCGTGCCCTGAATCTGGCATTAGCCCATTTCTATATTTTCCCCAGGTGGTCCTTAGCTGATGGGGAAAAGGACAAGTTTCACTGGGGTCATGAATTACACTTTTTAATTTTCACAGGCTTTTAGGACATTCTGGCTGTTTCAGTAAAGAATACAAGTAGCCTCTGAGCTGGAGGTTGGGTCAGCAGGGAAAATATCCCCCTCAGGCACTCGGATGTCTTCTGCTGCTGTGGAAGCCCTGGGATCTCACAGGGCAGATTCCATCTGTCTGAGCCTGCACAGTCTGACTCACAGGCCTGGGAGGGCAGAGTTCAGCCCCGGAGTTGAGAGCAAGGCCCCTGCCTTAAAGGCACAGCGCATGGATTCAGGCTTCGGAGAGAAGGGTCCTAACAAATAACTGGGCGGCTTCTCTCTAGTTTTCAGCTGCCTGGTTTATGTGGCCATCACTGGTAAAGATAAATTTCACGACAAGGCACTAGTTTACTCAAAAGCCCTTTCGCCTAGAGAGGGAGAAATGCACATTGAATTTTACCTGCCCTTGTGAAATTTAAATCACCTGCATCGTCCACATGGGGAATAAGAATATTTATTGTACGATGAAGGTTCTGATCCCCAGCGGGAGGAAAAGTCATTTGCATGTCACGATTTCTCCGCCTCCTTAATTCTCAGCCCACTCACTTCACAAATTAATAACCGGTAGCATCAACCTCTTTTCAAAATATGTAAGACACATGTAACTTGGGGGGCTTAGGCTCCAGGAGTCAGTGAAGATGGGCGTCATCATTGACTTCAACACCCACACCTTAGAGTCCAAGATCCCATTTGCCTGCCTGCTGAAGGTCGGTGTTTGGGGACATTGCTCTAAGTGCCTTTTCACGAGGTGAGCACGTGTATTCGTAAATCATGCCTTGTCCTTTCTGGCTGAGATGACCGGTAACCTAGGACTTAACAGCCTAGAGCCTTGACAGACCCAGCAATCCTTTGCATCTGGCATTCCGGCAGCATCCTGGGCGTTGCCACATGGAGTGGAACACGCTGCAGCCCTGTCCTGATTGGTGCTGAAGGGGATGGAACTCAGAGACGCTCCCACATGGCTGGAGCTGCCACCCTAGCGTGGGGACACGCCTGGAGGTGGGAAGATGCCAGTCATTTCTGTGATCTGTTCAGTTAACGGTGGGGGCGGGACAGATTATTTTCCCCTGTGCTTGACAGGTTTTAGATATGTAAGAAGAAATAACTTACACTTAGCATTTTTATTGGAGAAACTTTGATGTGTGCTCCAATTTACTAGCTATCACCTTTAAAACTCCTCGACACACAGACATTATCTGGTTGGTTTTCTCGTTGTCTTTTGAAGGTTGACTCATTTAGAGATGACACGACATTTGCATTTGAAATCAGTACTGTATTTATTTCATTGCTCTGAGCCTTTCCGAATAAATCTTTTTTTAAAAAAATAATAATTGTGAGAAAAATAATAATGGAACAACCATTTGGGAATTTATGGGTTTTCCATAGTTCACAGCTCTTTCAACTTCTGTCTTTATAAATGGCGCTTAGAATAGCAAAATGACCATGTTCCACTAAAGGGAAATTATGTTCTGGTACTTTGGCTGGTGCTAGATTAATAGTAGTAACAATAAAAACTTTAGGAACAAGAGATGTAATTCTGTCCCGTTTCTTCGCTCTTAATGTCTTTAATAAAGAAAATAATAAAACGAATTTTAAATGTAGGAAAATAAAAAACTTCCTCATGAGAGATAAAGACGTGGAGGTCAGATACACTGACCTTCATTGAAATCCTTTGATTTGTGGCTTAATATAAACATAAGGACACACTACACTGTAAATTTTAGAAAATACTGTTAGTCATGTTCTTGATAAATAGGATGGATATTGCATTAAGGATTATTTTCTTATTACTCTTATACCTGAATCCTAGGTAGACTGCTGTATGTAGAATTTAGACTACCATTAATCAAAAAGAGAAACGTTTGAAATAAAAACTAAAATAACACTTGAAATTCCCAAAAGCCAGCCACTATTACCTAAATTCAAATTATGAGAGTGAAAGATAGTCAGATAATTACAGCGAACTGTTATCACGTGGCTACTGTTTATCACACACTTTTCTGATTCTTTACATGAATTTAGTCACTTACTCATCCCAACAGCTCACGACATAGTACTTATTATTTATATTTCAAAGGTAAAGAAGCAGGCTTAGCAAAGTTGAAGAGCTTGCCCCAAATCCCAGAGCTTGTTAGTGGGGAGGCTGGGACACAAACCCAAGCAGTCTGGCTTAGAAGCCTGCCTTCTGAATCACCACGGGGTGTCATTTGGATGTGAGATGTGCCTGAGATGATAGAAATTCAGCAGAGAAAAGAACCAGAGGTAGCAATAATCTAGCTGAGAAAGCGTCTTGGAGAACCCAAGTCTTTGTCCTGCAGACACTGTTTTACAGATGAAGACACTACAGCCAAAGGAGCTCTGATGACATGCTCGGGGTTACCTAACAGCTCGTTTGTGGCGGAGGTGAGACTGGAAACTAGGTAGGATTTTTCTGACATTCATTAATTCAACCAATGCTTGTTGCACCAACATGTTTTTAGGTATTGAAGATACAAAGCAACATAACAGATGCGTTCCTTCCCCATAAGAAGATTACGTCATGATCAGAAACGATGCTGTAACAAAAAGTTTACCAAGGGAGATCGTGGAACACCCATGTTAAAGCATTAGAAAAGTCGGGTTAGACCCATACGGGGGGAGTGGGCTTGATATCACTTCTACCCCATTTTATAGGTGAACTTATTAAGATTCATGGATAGCACAAGCCACACAGCCTAACAAAGCCTCTCTTTATTTTCTTGCTTCATTTCATTGGGAATTCAAGCTCACTGATGTGCTCCTGATTAAGAAACAACTACCAGCCTGATAGTTGCAAAGGAGATGGTTCAAACGCCAGAACTGGGGCCAGTGTGCCACCCCCCAAAACAAAATAGTCATTTTGGTGTGCGAAGATCTACCTCACTCTGCAATGCCAGGTCAGCTGTGTCACCTTGGAAGGAATTGGCAAAAGGTGGCTCCTCTAAGTCGTCCTTAGAATAAGATATTCAGCACTGGAGGAAAATTGCAAAAGGCATTTCCCCTAAAGTCTCTCCTTTGGGCTCACAAATTAGAAAAAAGAGCTGCATCTGGATGAGTGCAACCCTGGTACCTGTTTAGGTGGGTTATAGCCCTGCTTCTATGGGTCTTGGTGCCTTAAACTTTGAGGAGCCCTGATGAGAGTGAGATCTGAACAACTGACTCACTAGCTACGGTTCTGTGGGGTAGAGGTAGTGGCTAGAGGGTGGGTGCTTTTTGCCTGTGAATTACTGTTGACCCTGTGGACAGTTCTCAGCAAGGGAGACCCTATCACTCTGGCCTTCCTGGACCCACAGCTCACCCGCCTCCCTGTCGGAGCTAACGTGGCAGAGGTGGCTGGGCAGCAGTTGGGAGGTGGTTACTGGCTCAGGGCCCTGAAACACTGAGTAATTCCTAGGATGACTGGGACCGAAGGCACCATTCCAGACACTTCCACGTTGCCTAAAAGTATAAAAAAAACCCACCACCACCCCACCCAAACTGTTGGAGGCAGATGCCTTGGCTCTGAAACAAGACCCATCCCTTTTGAAGGACATTGTTGGAAAGTTCTACCATATAGAGAAGCCAGGGTTCTTTTTCTATTTTTTATGGAGCAGGGAGAGACCAAGTCGGGAGTGAGGGATGAAGGAGGATGGCTAATGGGAACCTCATCCCTTTTCCAGAACTTTTTGAATCTGCTTTATCATTCTTGGCTTGTAAAGACAAAGATTTCAGCTTCCTTGCAGTCTCCTCCAGTGCAGCAGCAGACCACTGTTACGGAGCTCCCGGCTCAGCATTGACGCTGTGGACACATCGAGGAGTCAGAAAGTACAGAGATTTCAGAAGAAACAAGACATTTTGCAGATCAGAACCTATAAACGACAACCCAGCGTGGCCAACAAAAACAGGCCTTTGCAGCTGAGCTCTGACCGAGGGTTTATTTATTGGAGAAGAGAACGGTACAATCCAGAGAAGGGGGAATCATGTCAGCATGTTATTGGCGTCGAGCAGATTGACTGCCTGGAGTGACGTCCCTGGCTGTGTAGAGCAGCGAGGCCGGCAGTTGGGTCAGGGACACGAGCACATTTGACACATAGACTTAGAGCCCTCATATTGATTTAAAATTGGATTCTAAGTTTTAGTGCAATTAAAAGCTGTTGCAAAGTTTTGAGAGGAGAAATGGCCCGATCAAATTATTAGAGCAGTATGGTTTTTATTTTAATTAGGACAAGCCACAGGTACCAGGGGGACGAGGGGATCAGCAAATGAGGTACTTCATTAACCGAATCAGTTTAGGAACTGACAAAGTCTTTCTGAAATTGACGAATTAAAGATACAGTGTGACCATACAGACAAAAGAGTCTTTTTTTCTTTAATTTTGATCTGGTTTCGTTACCTCCATTCTGACAGACTTGGATCACCAGCTTGATTAGTGCCCCTCTTATGTGTCCATAAACACCAAAATCATAGGCAAAGCGAAGGTAAAAAAATGTCCAGACTAAGGATGACCGAGTTATTTTTTTATCCTATTTTGAAAAGAAGGAATTTATGTTGTTCTTACTTTCTCATTATCAACCCTAGTCCTTTTGGAGGGTTTTAGTCTGAAATCTAAATGTGGTTACCAGCTGGGAAAATTTTGACATTTACTTGATTTTGTCCTTTGGAAGTAAAAAAAAAATTGGCAGCCTTATTAAACAACAAGTCTGCTTATTTATTCCCTCAATCCCTCTCCAGGTTGCAGGTTCTTTTCAAAGCTTCGATAGACCTCTAACCAGTTTTCTAAAGGTAATTTCCCAAAGTGCTGCCTCTGGGCATAGAAAATGCCACGTCGTTTTCTGGGTTTATAAAAGCTGAGAAAGCCATTTTGGTTACATTTGCAGCTTTTTGTGTGGTTCTGGGTGGTAACACTCTATTGCCAACATTATTCTTTCCTTCTTCTGGGAAGAGCCGTAATTGTACTTGGCTTGGTTCACACAAAGGCTCTGAAAAATATGAAGCTGATCCCTCTAGTGTTCCTTTGTGAAGACTACAGTACAGAATGCCGAATGGAGGAAAACAGCCGCAAAGTACCACTACCAACAGCTTCTGAAGATAATCTGTTTTTCAAATGACATTAGTAAAAATGACTGAAGATGACAATTTTGTGTATGTGTAGCATATTTACAAAAGAAAATGTTTCCACTTCCCTACAATCCATCTACATATTGCGAGTGTGCAACTGGTTAACATTACCGGAGAACGTGTGGCATTGAGAGTTATCTGAACAAATAATAAACAATTTCGATAACACTGGCCCGCGTTGTCAGGGGTGCAGAGGCAGTGTGAACTTACCTCGTTTTCAGAAATGAGTTTTCTGCACTGGTTAAGATGATCTGACTACATTCATACGCTTTTTCTGGTCATATAAAGAGATTTGATGCATTTTACATTCTTTTTCTGATGCTCTCTGATGTACGATAAAAAGAGGGTGCTATCTTCTTCATGGTTATTTTTTCTTTACTTTTCCTTCTAAATTCAGATCATTATTAAACAGCTATTCTATTCCAGGTGCTGAACGTAACAACAAAAATGATAACATAGAGTCACTTTCCTCAGTAAACTGCATAATCTCACTGGGAGACAGATTCTTAGTGACTACACAAACTGCTAGAGGCTCAGGGGAAATGATATTAATTATTAATTATTAATATTATTTAGCTAAGACGATGGGATATTTAAACTGGATTTTGAAGAATGAGCAGGACTTAGAGTCTTCTTATTAGGGACAATTCATGGTTTGTCATCTTTGACTAATCCCCAGCTTACTAGCAGTTTCCTGAGAAATCTACAGCGTGGTGGGCAGCTAGTCTTGGAGCTTGGTGCAGCCTTAGTTCTCATGTACAGTGCCTCTGGGTTGGTACGGCTTCTTTCCTGTTAGCTCCCATTCTTTACGTTAAATAAAAAGAGCTACTCCGTAGAATGTCAACGCTCAGTTTAATGGGCATGAAATAAAATTTGGAAATATCGTAAGGATTGGTACTCAGACTCCTGCTATAGCTCTGGTTCTAAGCAGTAAGAGGAACTGTACAAAAACCGAGTGAAATAATGAGAGAAGAAGCAGATCTGCTTTGTGGCTAGAAGCAGGCAGTTTTCAAAGGTTTCTGACTCTCTTGGCTGTGGTTTACACGTTGAGATCATTTGGTTCCTTATGGTAAACTTCTCCTCTACAGCTACCATCTTTACATTTTACCCGTACAGTTAGAACCAAATCACAGTTGTAAAAGCTGCAAGCATATCAAGGTTCTTAAGACATTATAGAATGCAAAATGGTGTTGCCATTCAGCATGAATGTCATTATAGTAAGCAAATTGTATTTTACAGGCAGTTAAAGTAGTGTTATTATTATTTTGTAGATTGAACTCTAGTATTTCAATAGCTCCCTAACGTTATAACAACAATAAGGTTTCATAGCAAAGGCAGCAAAGTGTGTGTGTGTGTGTGTATGTGTGTGTGTGTGTGTGTGTGTGTGTACACAGTCTCTCTCTATATGTAACATAAGTGCAAAATGCCATGGGGGCAGTGTTGAACCACAGGCTAAATAAGAGCATTGAGAACTCAAAATTTAAACTAGTTATGCTTATTGCTAGTAGTTATTTGGGCATCGGAGAGTCTCTCATGTAAAACCTTTCTTCTAGACTGTGAGTTGATATTGGTACATTGAGATTGACTCTGTGTCTTCAGCCTTTTTGTTCCTGCATTAATCACAACGCATATTGTTGCATTCACACTGCCAGCGTAAAATAACTTTTATACATCTTTTCAGAAGGAAAGGAGTCCTACATTAATTTGGAAATCAAAATTTAAATATTTAAAATGAAATACACATCTTGTAGTGGGTATATCCATTAATTGTAGAAGGGTAGGGGGATTGGAGAACAAATATGAAATGGGGCACAAATGTACTATGCCCTCGAAGTCTAAGAATATCTTCACACTTGAATTTCTCTGGGCTCTACCAGCCTTTACAGAGGAATGAGGTCACATCAATGGCTGTGGCTCCAATTTCATTGATTCACAATGGTGTTGAACTTGAACAGCTTCAATATGCCCAATATTCAATAAAATACTTAATATTTTAAGAAGTGTCTCCAGGGGGTGTGTCTCCTATGTGTGCAGGGATAAGCATCTTCCCTTGAACTGTGCTATACAGTTGTGCACATGACGGTCTCTATACTTCGCCCAGTTCTCATCTAGATAGTTCTCCATCTAGTGACGCCTGCCCTGGTATATTAGCTACCGTGTCTATAGCTGCTAACTTTTACTAGATACTGACGCACTTTCTTTAGAGCCTTAGAGATGCCAACTTAGGGTAGGGAAGGAAGGGAGAGAACTGTGCTCCTCCTGATTGTTTCATGGTTAAAAGTTCTTCTTATGCCTTGGTTTGTTAACAGAGTAAAGCAGCCTTTGAGCATTTTACTTAGACAGCTCTTTTCCCTTGAGATCCAGGCATGTCTATATACACAGGAAAAAGATAAAAAAGTAGGAAGTCTGGGATTCTTGATTATCTTTATTTTCTGCTCCATATTTGATAGTTAATTTGAAAACTGGGTAGGTATTAATTTTACTTAAAAAAGAAAGAGAAACATCTATAATTCAAGGTTTTAGGCTTTAGCATTATGTTCAAATTTGCAACTTAACAGGGAAAAACAGTTTAAGATTCTGAATTAACAATTTAACCATTATTTATTGATTTGTGTCTCATTGCTATGTAAAGAAAATTTGGTGGCATCTAAGATAATTAGTGAAAACCAAAATTAAAAATGAAAGATGAATTCCAAAGAAAAAGATAGTAGAGTGAGTGCTTGGAGAAGAAATGAAAGTGACTTACTCTGATAAAAAGAAACTTTAAAAGACTAATGAAAAAAGACCTTGTCACTGGAAAATGAGAAGGAAGGAGGCGTTGTTTCTATCACTAGGCAGTTCTCAGTCTTTATTTTCCAGGGCGCAGTATTGTTAAATCCTGCTAGTTCTCTGATGGCTCACCTCCAGGGCTAAACTAAGAAATTCAATTACTTTTCTAGAAGCTGTAGTGATGACCACCTAAACTGTGGCCTTTGGGGACAGTATTTGTATCCTTTGACAGCAATTAATGAAACCAATAAATCAATTAGTTAAATTAAATTAAGGCCCACCCAGCTGTTTCCAGAGCCCATCCACGTGTAGCTTAATATGACTATTAAGGGTGCCCTTGACACGAAATGGATACAATTCAAGTGATCTCGGTTGTCTTTATGTTCTTTACATCTCCCCTTTACAAAATTGTAGTCATTCTACCTTTGTCTTGACTCTCTATTAGATGAACTTTGCTTGGGGGAGAGTTCTTAAAAGAGGCAATGGAAATATTTGTACTGCTGAGTGAAAACTCATAACACTGGGGCCGCAGCTCTTCCTATTTATTCCTTTCTTGCCGGAGTCCAGCTCCGGCGAGACCAGAGTCCCGGAGGGAGGTACAGGTGCGGCGAAAGAGTGATGAGCATTCAGACGAGATGGTGGGTGGAATGCTACAATCTTTATTTTGCAAAGCCGTTATATAGTGTAAAAACAGTTTATCACCCAGGGCAAGTTGTCAAACATAATAATTACAATGGTTGACTTATGGGTTTAATTGATCATATCTCTTTCGTTTGCTGTTCTTAAGAATAGACAATGACTTCTGTCCCTAAGCATGTGCGGGTAGCCACATCGTGCGGGTAGCCACATCACCAGGGTATTATTTTCCTGTTCTTTTCCTCGTTCTTGTTAAAGATTACCTTCTACCCTTTTTTCATTCTGTCTAAACACAAAGATCGATTTTTCTTCTATTCACTACCTGTCAACCCATTGGCCAGGGGTGCAAGTGGAGGAATGCTTATAATTACTAGTCTATATTCCCATGACGGTAGCCAAGCAATAATTTTCAGCTTATACACAAGTGATTGTTTCTCAAGCCACGTAGGTAAGCAGAGTCACTCAGGCAGTTAGCATCTGAGCTCATTGTTACAAGTTTCATGATTAACAGAATGTGGTAAATTCCTGTAAGATTTCTAAGTAATTTCTACTAATGTTTCTCTTTCCCAGTCCCCTATTTCATCGTTATAAAAATTCCTTTCCTTCACTATTCCATATTAATGATATTAATAGCAAGGTTACAAAACATGTAAGGAGAGACAGGAAAGCCAGCCCACATATCTCGCTGCTCTGCAGCCGAGACTGTCCCCCGGTGACTCTGTCATGCCGCAGGGGTATTTTGGCTCCCGACACTTTCTTGGATCTAAGAGATCTCATTTTTCTTTTAAAATAATTAATTGTTGTATCCAAAACTATTTTCTTTTTCAAAGAGGAGGCTTCTCTCTCTTCTGACAATGCTGATTATACCAGCTTCTGCCTTCGTCTCTTGGATGGTTCTGATTTTCTTCCTTGCCTCACTGGACTGGAGTGTCCCTCTGGTTAACCTCCTTTTATTTCCTTACATCTGAACTGTTTCTCTTCTGCTTCCTTACCGCCCCCTCCCAAACCAGCATTCTAACTTCTTCAGACACTCTCTCCACATTATGAATATATCATAACAATTGCCTCCCCATAATTGAATTTAGTGAGCTTTTACCACCCTTGATCCTTTTCTTAGCCACTCCCCAGACTTGGACACCATTGGCCAATTCTTCCTTCTTGAACTGCTTTGGGATTAACCATGCTACATACCAGGTCCTCTCTATACCTCTCCACATATGTCTTTTACTTTTCTTTATTACTTTTTATACCTACTAATTCCTTCTTTATAGGTATGAACTATATATCAAGCACCCACTCTTGGAAGGTATTACTTTAGGTCCTAAATATAAAGGTAAATAAGATATGCCCTTGAGCAGCTTACAGGATAATGGAGGTGGCAGAGATGAGCAAAAAATCTATGGAGCAATGGATTAGAGCCCAGAGTGAGCGGGACCATTTTGAAGCTCATTTCAATGGTCTAGGAGAACAATGATTAGGACCTGAACCAGGATAGCTGCAGTGGGAATAGGTATTAGACATCTTATCAGGCAAAATGAATAAAATATAATGTTGATTTGATGTTAAGAATTGGGGATAGAGAAAACATTTAAAGATAACTCTGATGTTTCTGAAATAATTTTTAGACAATGTCACACCTCTGTGCAAGCATTTCAATACTTTCTCACTGCCTCATTTTAGTGTTTGAAATATAGTTTCTATAGCAATCAAAATTCTTTTGGTTATGAGTGAAAGAAATCAACTTTGGATAGGCAGTCAAAAAAAAAAACAGAAGAAAGAAATTGGAAGGCTACAGGAGTTATCTCACAAAATTCAAGAAAGATTTGAACATTCTAGTACTGTGAGGGGCGGAAATCAAAGTAGTGACAGATACTTGACAATAAATAATTCATGAATATTTTCTCTAGAGAATTCTTATTCCCATTCCTCTGGTTTCCAGATTTCTCAGTTTACATCTTGATTCATTCAAATGTAACTGCTGTGGCAAGGTCAGACAGCACAGCTCTGGATACATCCTTGTGTGTCAAGCTCAGTATTTCCCCTTCTTCTTCAAAAGAGGATACTTTGCGAGCTGGGAAGAGGTCTTCCATATGTTCTCAATTGTTTTGAGTTATAGACTCACTTGAGAATCTGATAATGGCTCCCCCCCGCCCCAAAATGTGCAATCACAAAAATACATAAGGAGCTTTAAGGCGCCTTGAATTCAGGTTAAGAAACTTTCGCCTGAGAATAAAGTCGACATTTCTTAGCCTGATTTTCCAATGTATTCGTGATGTGGTTTCTAAGAGTCACTGGTATTGCACACCACTCCTTTCCTCAAACACTCACAGTTAAAAACAAATTACTTTCTCAACTCTGAAACTTTAGCCATGTCATTTCTTTTCTCTGTAAGGAAGGGCCAAATCTTCTTATCGAAATCTTACTCATCCCTTAATGGTCAAACTGAAAACTTGCTCCTTTTATGAGGGCTTCTTTGATTCAACCATCAACACAGGGACAACTCCCTGTCGTGTATAATACTTGGTATCTTTCACAACATTCATTACTTTCTTCTTTACATAATAATTTCTACATGGTTTATCTCCACTCTTAGATTTTATGATCCCCAGAAATAGGTCCTAGGTACTATTCAGCTTTGTGCCTGCAGTTCTAGTGTTCTCTGCAAACACTCAAAGAATGCTTTTGAAATGAAAGAAAGGTTACTTACTGAGAGAGAGATGGTCCCTGTCTAATTTTATCCTGCATGTATTTTTACAAGTTCTTCTTTTTAAAGAAATGAGTTCTTTTCTTATTTTCCTTGTTATTAAACTAATTTCCTTGAGTTTTATATTTTATCTCTACTTTCCTCCTGGCAAATCCCATCTCCTGTTTTTTTTTTTCATTTTCCCTTGGAAATAAAATTTCCCCTTCAGCTTTTGAAAAAAAAATTATTATTACTATTAATTTGAATGACTGTCTTGTTTTCACTTGTTTTACAGCCCATACGTAGCCTTTACTTTGGCTTCATTTGGAAAATTCTGATCTATTCAAGAAGCATTTTCTCTTCGTTGAAATGCCTTGTTTACAGATTCACTAATGGGAGCTAAACATTCACAGAAGGAAATGTCTGATATTTATATTTTAGTCAGCAGCATTTAGTTCATTCCTACTCCACTCCAATACTTTCACTTCCTTAAAAATGATAGATTTGGAAATTACCACTAAAATATTTAAATTAACTTTAGCTGAATGAAAGAATCTCTTGTCTTTGTTTGGAGTGCAAAACCACACTTACGAAATGGCCCAATAGGAAACCCTTCCTGGATGGACTGTTTCCGGATGGAATTGGGATGGGGTGGGCGGTGTCTTCCTATGCGTGGAAGAACAGCATCCTCTACTGGTGAGAGGGCTTTGAGGCTTGGGAAGCCTTCTGAGTGTGGATAGCCAACAAAGCTTTGGAAAATTCTTGGCTAGCTTATTCACTACGGATTGGGAATTGATTCAAGATTTCTTATGCTCATTCCCCATAATATAACTGAAATTTATTTAACTTCTCACCATTGAAAATCAGCAATAAAATTTCCCTTCTTTCTTTCTCTTTTCCACCAGGACTTTTCTAGTTGTTAAGAATTACTCTTATTCTTAGCTCCTTTGGAAATTCTCATTATCCAAAGTTTTTATTACGGTTTCATAACAACGTGTATTGATTTAAATGGAGCGACTTGATGTCATTATTATTGTCAAATATTTTGTTAAAAATAAGCTCTGATGCTGTTCTTGGGGTCTCTATGTGACTAATTTATTAGTGAGCCATCTCATATAATGATATCTTCTTGGTATTTATAGGCCTTTGGCCAGGGTCCATAATCAGCCATCACTAAATGAAATTTCCATTCGTAGCAAATATGTGTGAAAATGAGTATATCTTCTGTTTATTTTAAGAACATGGTACTTGACATTTTTTTTTCTAATTGGCTCAGTTTGCCTTCTACTCTGGATGCCCAAAGGAGAACAAACTCACCCAAACTTACTTGTTTTCTCATGCTTCTTATGGAATTTTTACATAGGGACATCTTTCTGGGATAGGAGGGAAAGTAAGGTGAGAGAGAGCTAAAGACAAATAATGAATGGGCAAGTAAACTGATTTTTGTGAGATTTATAAATTGCAAAATCTCACCCATCCATCTCTGTAATTGTCAGGCACACATAGTTCTACATGGTCATAAGACTGACACATTCCCCAGAGTGACTTATGCTGTATGAAGGCACACAAAAGGAGGAGAGAGCTTCAGGAGTCTCTTCAGTAGAAATGTCACCAAGAAGTTCCATGTCCAGGTATTTTCTTATGATCTTGATGGTTAGACAGTTTCTTTCATTAGTGTGCTTCAAGGACACTGGTCCATGGTGATAATTTCTATCTCTGGCCTACTTAGAATTAAAGAAGGTCCCAACATCTTATCAATACATTCCTTGAATCTCAAATTAGTTTCATGCAAGGTATTTAGTTTAAAGGCTGATATCCATTTTTTCTCAGGAGGTCTAAAGCAGATCTAAACCAAGCCTGGGTTTACCAAAAGTTGTCTTTCCTCAATTTTCGTGGAGAAGGCTAATATCTAGTCATTAATATTCACATATGTTCTTTTGCATTGCAAGCATAAGTATATCTAGTTACAGTTCCATATTCTGATTTCTTTATGATGGAGCAATTAGCATTAAACCATCCTTGAGCTTATTATGATTACAATGGCTGCTGTAATCAAGTTAGTCATAACTGTAATTATCATCACAAATATAGTGGCTATTAAACTAAATTTTAATAACTCACTCTATCATTAATATAATTGTTCTTGCTAACTTTGTGCCCTCTTGGAGGCTGCATTATTATGAATAACTGACAAAAGAAGAAAAATACAAATCACAAAGAAGAGAAAAAAATCCTGTTTTCCATGTTAATAAAGTGCCAAAAGTTTACTTATAAATTTGTAGTTTGAAACTCAACACATCTTTCTCAATACTAATAGTTTTATGAAAGATATTGAATTTTCTAACTAGTTTCTGCCTGCAGATCTCTTTAAAATATAATATAGTTTAAAAAAAACTAATAGGACAGGCAAGAATTAGAGGTTCAGGGTAGGATTGACTCGTGTGGTACAATTGATAAGAAATAATTTTTTTTTCTTGGAAGTCAGGCGGGTTATAGGCAAAATTTAGAAACAGAAATTTTCTCTCACCTTCAATATTGGCATGCCTCTTAGACTCTCTTCTGCTAAGTCCTCAATGGTGAAATCCCACCGAATGGTGATGCCAGGGTGGGGGGAAAACACCTATCTGACTTCCACATGGAATCACCGTGCAGAGGAAATGAATGTAAATGCTGGGCACAGGCTTTCACCTACATGTCTGGAGCCTGCCTTTGTTTACAGCTGGTCTTTCTTCCTCGTCTGGCTGTCAGCATCTCAGCATCTCCTCCAGCTGTTCTAAAAGATTCTGGGGCATCAGGAAAAGAAGCCTGGAAGTTAGCAACCTTTTCTACTGCTTTGTATCCTTTTTCACCCTTAACTTGCCATGAGCAATTCTGTTTCCACAATCTCTCCTACAGACGCTCTCTACTAGCCTCTTACTGTCACAGGTTAGTGCATGCTTTCCACTTCTTGCTGGCACTATTGCCATAGATTCCCACACTTTCACACTCTCCTCTTGACCTTCGAGTCTATCACCCAATCATCTCCTGCTTTTGTTTTTCTGAACCCATTTTTAAATCATTTACTATATCCCAGGAATTTTGCTATTAAATATTATTCTTCTATTTAAAAATCTCTACAGCTTTCTTTTGCCTTTAATTTCCAAGTATCTTAACAAGACTTTCTAAGATCTAGCCTTAAACTACTTTGCCAGAATTATCTTCCAGCATGCCTTGTTATTTACCCTGTACCTCAGAGACATGGTTCTAATTTTTTAAACATGACACACATTTTTACATCTTTTTATATTTGCTCGTGCTGTTCCTTCTATCAGGAGTGTTTCTCTTTATTTTTCTCTCAAATTCTTGCTAATCTTTCAAAACAAAATTTAAAAAAATATATTTTTTGAAGTATTTTCCAATTATTTCCCTCCACCCCAACTTGCCTTAAATAAGATTAGTGCTCCTTTCCAATGTCCTTTACTTATAAGTCTATAGCAGTATCTCATTTAGCAGGTAATTGTCAGTTACTTACTATATGCCAGGCACTATTGTAAATGTGAAAGATGAACCACACAAAGACCCTGCCCCCAAGGAGCTTATATTCTTATGTTTTGGCCTGAGAAACCAGAAAAATAGATTTGCCATTTATTTGAAACAGAAGGTGAAAGGAGCAGTTTTGAGGATAAAATCAAGAGTTCAGTTTTGGACTTACTGAGTGTGAAATGCTATTGGATATATACGTGGGGGTGTGATATAGGTAAATGAGTATATGATATCAGAGGAACAAGTATATATTTGGGAATTTCCAGTATCTAGAAGGCACTTTAAAGTCATCTTTTAATAACAAAAAAAAAAGAAGAGCTATGAGAATTGAAACCTGGGGACACTTGAAGGCTGCAAAGATGAGGAAAAGCTAGCCCAGGAGACTGTGAGGAGTAGCCAAGGAGGTGAAAGGAGATTCAAGAGACAGTATAAAGTGAAGAAGGCGCTTCAGGAAGAAAGTTTGTGCCCAGTTGTGGCAATGCTGCTGGCTTATGAATTTGCCTTTGGATCAACAACAATCTGGTCACTGGGGGACCCCACTATTGGTGGATTTATGGGGTCAAAGCTGGACAGGAGTGAGTTGAATGAGAAGAGAGGAAGTGAAGGCAGCAAATGCAGGCAATAATTTCCAGTGTTGTAGTGTAAAAAGAGGCAGAGATCTCAGGAAGTGGCTAGAAGACCTATGCATGGGAAATCCTACATTTGTTCTTGTGCTGATGGACTGATTCAGTAGAGACAGAAAACTTGATACCACTTGGGAGAGAGAGGACAACTGCAGCAGCAGTATCCTTCAGTAGGTAAGAGAGGGCCTTACCTTAGAAAGGAGCACTGACCATTTATCCACTATAGTGGAAGGGAAGTTAGAGTAGATAGGCCGAGATGCTGATATCTTGGCAGATGTGGTGGTAGTGGTGGTGCTTGTGAAAATTTGATTCTCAATTCTTTCCCCCGCAACCCTCAAGACAAATGAGAAGCTAGTTCAGGGGAGAGTGAGAGGTAGAGAAGAAGCTTAAAGATTCAAGAAGAGAACAAAAAGAGAAATAATAATCTAAGAAAGAAGAAAGAATTAATCTTGCTTGCATTCTTCTCTTGGTTTTTGTCTATTTTTTCCAACTGAACTCTTCCCACCGACCTTCCAGCACAAGGTCTTCCCCAGAAAAAGAGCTTGAAAAATGTTGGCTATATTAATGGGTTGGTAGCTCTTCTCTTTATAGCCTGGGCCAAGGTGATCATGACTCAAGACCATTTCAGAGTCTTTGAATAAGTAGATTACTCTCCTTTTCATAATTTCCCCACAACCCTTTCTATCTTTCTGTATTTTAAACTAGGAATTCAGCATATTGCATCTGAGCCACATTTTGCAAAAATATGTTTCTGTTGACATCAGATAAAAGTTGAGTCGTAAAACACATCTCTTTAGAGGATTAACCAAGCTTCCAAAAAGTCTTTTTGTTGTGGGATTTTCTACCAGATGGAAAAATCAAGGTTCTGTCTGTTAACAATATTCCAGTGATTGCAGAAAAATTGCTTCATTTTATGTAAGCAAAATGAACACACATATGTAAAACATGATGACATTGTAAGCAGATATGCAAATAAGAGTGGAAATACATAGTTAAGTTGCTTATGGTTTGGAGAAATGGAAATTGAAAAAGATTGCTTGTTAATTAACCAGAGCGTACCTAGAAAACATTGTCTCTACAATGTCTTTTAATACATCTACATAGAGTGTTTTCATTCTTGCTAATCCATATATTAATTTTTCTTCTCTTCAAGAAAAATTATACTTCATGATAGACTCATAGAAGATACTAGCATGAAATATTTATCCAGTAAGGTTCCTGAGCTATTGCTCAGTGAGGAAAGTTCAGGGGTTGAATGGGGCCTCTGTGGGATGTGCACTGGGGACACCTGTTTTGAGTTTAGTATCTGAGCAGAATGGGCTTCGCCTCCTTCTTCCACTGCAGAAGATGCTGACTATTGACAGGTTTGCCTGCACTGGATTCTGGGCTGTCAGGTAGAAAGGGGAGGACAAAGGAAGACTGTGGCATTTCACTTAGCGCATGTTTATCAGTTCTCTATTATGTGCCTGACAATACCATAAATGTGGCGGATGAATGAATGAATAACACGAAGGTCCTGCCCTCCAGAAGCTTATATTTTGTTTTCAGAAGACAGACAATAAATAAACATAAATTTATATAATGGCATATAATGATTATTGCCATGAAGGAAAATAAAGATGCATAAAGCAGAGTAAAGGGGATTGGGAGAGAGAGTAAGACAGGGGGTCTGTTTTGGAATTGATGAAAAGAAAAATCCCCCCTGATAATGTGAAATTTGAGCAGAGACATGAAGAAAGCAAAGACACGTGGAGCATTTGGTTATGTGGAGAAGCTCATTTTTGGGGGGTGGTGGTGGTGGTGAAAAGCAAGTGACTTACTGAGGTTCAGAACTTCAGGACTGTATGGTGAGCAAGCGTGGAGGGTGAGCATGGACAGGAGGCTGGCCTGGCTGATGCGGAAAGCCTGAAGTAAAAGACAAGTGGACCCAAGACTCTCTCCTCAGCCACCTAGATTAAGAGTTTTCTCCTGCCTCACGGAGAAAAGCTGATCTACAGAGTTCTGGCTCTGTCATTCTCAAAAAACCCTGTTGTCATTTTCACAAAGTCCTGCAGTTATCACTGCCCTCCTGCTTATTACTCTTGTACAGCGGCTACAGGCCACGTGGGATTGAATGTCACTCCTTTTCGTGACCCTCAGAGTCCTGGGAAATCTGGTTCCCACTGTCTCCTAAGCTCACCTCCTGCTGCTGGTCACCGCCTCCCTGTGTTCCATCATGGCAGTCAATTCTCTGACTTGGCCTTTTGCTTTCTGATGGTCCCTCATCACCAGGCAAACTCTATAACTTGCTCCTGCTTCTGCTTTAGGTCTCAATGTCAACATCACCTTCTCAGAAAGACCTTCCTGAACCACCTCAATGAAAGTGGCTGTACCTTCTCTCAGTATCACCCTGTTTGTTTCTTTTATATCTCTTGATGTTCACAAAGTCATGAATTATTTTTCCTATTTTTTAAATTAAGTTTTAGTTCTGTGGAGCAGAGATTTGTCTTGTCTATTTATTAGTGTACCTTGATGACCTGTCAGGATGCCTGCCAAAAAGAGTAATCCTATAAAAACTATAAATATTGGTGAAATGAGAGAATCGATATAGATATCTTGAGTTTGGTGGATGCTGCATAATGATTGTGGTCAAGATTCTGGTATGTCAAATTTGGTAAGCAGTATCCTTAAAGAATCTTACCTTAACAGGTCTTATTATTGTTTGGGTGCTACCTTATATCTTTCAGATTTGATTCAGTGACCCCTTTTCATTTCAATGAAAAGAATAATCTGGTTCAGACTGTCTTTATTTTAATGTCTAACGCTAGTGTGTCTGAATGGATGAATGCAGACTCATTGTGGAATTGCTCCGGGGAAAGGCACAGGCATTTTGAAACGAGGAGATTCAGACTTTGTTTAAACGAACTATTGTTCAGGCATTCATCAGATGACAATATGAGAAATGATTGCTCCATCCTCTGCTGTCAGGTGGTCTGATTCCTGATTGCCTGAGGTCTGGAGGGGGATGGAGATGGGTCCATCTATGGGGAGAATTGAACTATGAATGCACTGGCGTCTCTAGAATCAGGTAAGAAATGATATCTAATTTTGTGTTTATTCAGTTGCTGAGAAAGAAGGTAGCTGTAACAATAATCTATTAGAGAGAGACATCTGACTTGAACACTTTCTCACTTCTGTGAGCTGTAACTTAAAGTGTGGACTTCTCCAGGGCCTGCCCGCTTGTCTCAGCCCTTCCCCCTTTGGGGTTGGGTCAGTTTACTAGTAGGGAATAAAACCCAGGTTCCTGGGCTTTTGCCAGAGGAGGTGGGAGAGAAACACAGCCCAGAAGAGAGTGTCTGCTTTAAGAGAATGTGGGAGCGAGTAAATTGAGATTAGTCTTTCAATTATTCTGTTGACAGAAAAACGATTGCTGCATTCGAAGATTACCTGTTTGTGAATAGCAAGATGAATATAAAATACTGGATGGAGACAAACAGAGCTCCTGTTTCAGTGTAGGTAAACTGCTGTGGGAGGACACAGATTTCCTCCACTCTAACTGTATCTCACCTGTGTATTATGGAGATGAGAACAGCCATTTAATCTGCTCTGGCGAGGGTGGAGGGATGGGGGAACAGTTGCAGAAGCCACACTATGTGCTTATTACATGTTTTGAAGTGAAAGAACTTCAGCTTCTCACTACTCTTGCCAAATGGTGTTTAACCTTAAAACAAAAATTTGTCAATTTTGGTTCACCCTAGGGCCTTCCTTCTTTATCTATTGCTGTAGATTACTTCACTGTCTGATATGGTAGCCAGTAGCCACATGTGGTGATTTAAATTTAAACTAATTAAAATTTAATACAATTAAAAGTTCATTTGCTTATAACACTACCCACATTGCAAATGGGCACTTGTCACAAATGGCTACTGGCTGCTGTGTTAAACAATGAAGATGCAGAGTATTTACATCATCCCTGAAAATTTTATTGGATGAGCACTCCTTGAGAAACTAAAGGCATATGTTAGAAGTCACCATGCAGGGTGCAAGAGAGGTTTTCAATGCATTTTTTAACTAGAAAAAATTTCTTAAAATTGTTTGTAGGAACTCAATACATACAAATGACCATCGCAGAGCTGCTCTTACTTCCCTCTCCATCCCAACACCTTGCGGGTGACCACAGAGCACAGGTTATAAGTCGCTGGTACAGTTAGCTGAGTGCCATCCTTGAAGCAAGCTGATCTTTGATTTAAATTTTGGCTCTTTTCTTACCAGCTTTGTGAACTTGGCAGCTCTTGGAACTTTCTGAAGATTAGTTTTCTTGTCTGTAATATACAGGAACTACCTCAGAAGGGTTTGAGGGCAGGCTTAATCTTCTCATTTCTCAGATGAGGAATGGAAGCTTGGCAAGGCTGCCTGTTCTCCAGACAACCTCCCTGTCAG
Source organism: Cynopterus sphinx (assembly GCA_030015415.1). Taxonomy (NCBI): domain Eukaryota; kingdom Metazoa; phylum Chordata; class Mammalia; order Chiroptera; family Pteropodidae; genus Cynopterus; species Cynopterus sphinx. The sequence goes on from CM057391.1 coordinate 26,574,273, forward strand.
TGGAGGCTAAGCCCAGGACCTAAACCCATTCCCCTCTCAATGCTATTGCACTCACTGCTCTATAATTTTCTGTTCAGATTAAAAAAATTTCAAGCCAAACTCCTTTTTTAAAAATTAGCTGCCTAGGTGTCACTTGTGATTTTTTATTTCTTGGATCAATATGATGTGTGAACACTTCTAATTACATTGAGGCAGAAGTTGCCACCCTTGAACTAGTAGATATTAAGTCAAATCTTTGATACCTTTCATACTTTTTTGATATGCTTCATGCTCTTCTCCCTGCAGAGTGTAGAAAATAAAAATAACCAGCAAACAAAACTTTTCACACTTACTAAAAAGAAAAATGATAGTTTTAATAATCCTCATTTTTGATGGTAAAATTAGAAATCAACCTGATTGTGTGTTTGGAGAACATGCTCCTGTTTCATGGGGCTGAGCACGCACTCGACTGACCTGTGACCTGAGTCATTCCTGACAACTGATGTCCACGTAGGGAAAGTTTTGATATAGTGAAGTTTTAGTGACTGTCAGTATTGAAAGGACTATTCAGTGATTTTAGTATATAGAATAACCAGGAATTTCGGGAGTTTCATGATTATCAGAAAAATCCTTATTGAAATTGAGACACTGGTGGATTGCCTCTTGATACCCTTGAGTTCCCCCTTCCATATTTCCAGGTAGGAATCTCTCTAATAGAGTAACATTGGGCACTTTGTCACCAAAAAAACATAACTTGCTGGCAGAAAGCTCTTGGTGGAGGGCTGAAAATGACACGAGAGGGGAAGCCAGGAGGTCGGTTCACTTTTATTTTCAGTGCGTGACTCTGGACAAGGCTTTCAGCGTGTCTGTGATTCGGTGACCTCCTCTGTACTTTGAAGGCATCAGTTGAAAGATTGCTTAGGTCTGTTACTTCCCATTTTGCCTTTTCATTTGTTATAATCAAATTATGTCACTGTTAGTAGAAAATAATACAAAATAAAAAAAGTAGTAAAAACGTGGCTCCTCTGTTGGAGCTAATGTCTTCATGCTTCCCATGTCTCTCTTGGACCTGTTCGCAAGACCTTTTAAGGTTCTCATAATTGTTCCTGAGGATGAGTTAGGTAACAATTTGAGAGAGAATAGGAATAGCAGCAGCGGCAGCCACATATGCTGAGAGTAGAGTCAGAGAGACGCAAGCCTACATCGCACTCAGTTCTCCCATATTCCATTACCACTGGCTGCTCGTCCTTCTAGGCTGTCTTTGAGCCAGCTGAGGAGGTCAGAGGCAAAGCTAACTTGCTCTCCTACTTTCATTCTCCTAAATACAACTGATTCTATACACTACTCCTGGATACCTTTCCTAGATTTCAACTCTGGTGATAAAACATCTCAACCAAACCTTACGGGCTTCCCCTGCTACCACAAAATGCAGCCCCAACTGTGTTGTATGTGGTTAGCATGCATTCTACTTTCCTTACATTTTAATTGCCTTGAATTCTTTGGCTTTTCTCAGTGTAGGAAAGGTCTGTGTTTCTTACCACACTTCCCCTCTCCAAGTCTTCACATAGAGGAGGTTACAATTATAGTTTCTTTAATTTGATCCAATGCTCCTTCCACTAAACCCTTAACCTCCTAACATAGCTATTTTTGAATCAGTGAAATAATTATCCATCTTTAACACCCTGGTATAAAGTAGTTTATTAAATTATCTAGCCTGGTTCTAAAATGGCACAAGACAGGGTACAGAGGCAGGAGTCTTTGATAGGGCACCGTCCAGAAAGACATGACCAGGAGGACATATGAATTGGTTTGTGTTCTGTGCCTCAGGTATGTTCATAAAATTGGGGGACAAGCATGGTACTCAATATGAGTAAAGTGGTGCAAGAATTAGAGAAAGGGAACAAACTTTATATGTCTCACAAGTTTTCCTAGACTTTCATAATTAATTTTTTCATCCATGAATTTTATAATTATTTTTTTCTTAAAGTATTTCTCTTACATAGACCACTGCATACCCAGGACATTTTAAATGCTGTTGCTTTGTTGAGTACAATTATAAGAGAGAATTTCCAGACAGAGAAACAGAAAAATTGGGGAAAATTTTTCTAATCATGTGTATAAGACAATTTTGATACAGCATCATTACTGGGGTCCTTTAAGAAAAGAAGGGTTTGTTTCTATGATTTAAAGTCAAATGAGTATTTAGGATTTTGAGAAGCTTATGTTGGTTCAGAACCTAGAAAGAAGAGAGAACTAGAACTTTCCTAGGAATGAGTAAAGTGATGGATGCATGCAGTTTCTAACCGCACTGGGTAAATATTGGAGTTTCTCTCTGAAATCATAATGATTGTTTAACTTTTCTTCCAATTGGCTCGTGGTGTTGAAGTTACTCACTGTACGGAAGGTTACTCTGACTTGACATTACAGAGTCGCTTTGATTAACAGTTAGGTCTTTTAATATGTTTCCTAGACCAACTGAGGAAGGAAGAGATACCTCCCAGTGCAGATGGAAGGAATAAATACTTTTAAAGTCTCTGTTATCTCTGTCATGAGGACTCCTCATATCTAAAAACAAGGCATTCTTCATGATGCGGATTTGGGGAAGCTGGCTTCACAGCAAAAGCAAAACAAAAATCCAAGTTCTGCCACTAATGAATTGTCTTACCAGTGGGTGATGCCTTTATCCTCAGCCATTGTTCCCCAAGGTGATATTAATAATGTTCACTTTAGTAAAATTTGGTGCAACTGACTGCTTTGGAGTTTTTATAAACTATTCTGCTGGAAGTACTGCTCTTCTAACTTGTGGTTAGGCCACAGTGATGGTGCAAAGCTTTAAAGCTAAAGGATTTCTCTCTAACACGGTCATTTCCTGTAGCGACAGTGGTGGCACGAGCAGCAGCAACCACGGTGGTGGTGGTGGTGGTACTCACAGCCATCGCGATGCTTCCACTGCTGCTGCTGTGGCTCCACGAACCCTATTACCGCTATTTCCTCTACTCCTGTCTTGTTCTATCATTAATTACGCTGCTGTTGTAGGTCAGGGGCTTTAAACACACATGTCTAATGCTTACAGTCATTTTGTAAGGTGAGGACTGTTACTCTCATGTCATGGAAGAGGAAACTGAAAAGTTTATGTACCCAAGCTAGAAAGTTACTGACCTGGAATTTGATCTGAGATGCATCTGCCTCCAAAGACCATACATTAGCATCATTCTTTGTCCCTCATCCTCTACTCACAATATGGCCATAGGTCCACAACTTTTACCTACATACAATATACGCTAAGGAGAGTGGACTTCAAAGGAGCTATACGGGAAGTCCAGTTAGTTGCCTCAAAATAGTCTGTTTCCTTTGTGTTCACTGACTCTGGTTTGTTTCAAATGCTTCAAAGTTATCTCAATGTCATTTCAAAGGCAACCGAGGGAGCATCCACGGAGATAAATTACGCCTGTAGCCTGTTGCTGAATGCGTATTCACTTCTATTCAAGGATTTCCTAGCAACCAGAGCCCGATGACGCACGGAGTCAGTGAGCTTGCTTTAAACTCGTCTAGAGAAATTAAATCACTTGGATTTCATTATTAATATTTTTAGAAAGCCTCTCTAGATTAGCTGTTTGAAATGCATTGTTATCTGAGCTCCTATCAGCAGCTGGCCCCAGTCACATCAAAAGTCAGTGGGGACTCTAATTTTCACAAATGCTCCAGTGAGAGATTATCTCCATTTTAATATTTTTGACAATTAAGGATTTAGTTGGGAAAGAAGGAAATTAAAAAGAGAAAGGTTGTTCTGGCAGCTTGTGATCTTGGCAAAGGTCTCAAACTTGAGACAAACATGATAGAAATGAGCAGTAGAGACAACAGGCTGGGTCATCAGGCTCATTTGCATCAAAAGGACATGCTGAAACCAAAGAACATAATGTTAACAAACCTATCTCTTCACAAGGCCTTCTATAACAGTGAGGGGCAGAATATTTATCGCATCAGGGTTCACTGAATATACTGTTTTACAGACTCACGATACATCCAAGTTTATTTTTATAGTTCCAACCAGCCTAGAGTGGTGCATCCTTCTCACACTTTTTTCTCGTTTTCATTTGTGTTATTGGACATGTAAGTCAAATCCGTGTGTTGTCTGCTGCAGTAGTGTGCACATGGCGTGCAAATGCAGGGCCAACTATAAATATGTATGAACACAAAACTTACCATTTAGGAATATCAAGTTTAGGCAACTTGTTTCTTACCTTGTGTTCTTCATAGAAAGCAGCTCTAAGCCACTGAGACTTTGTAAATAAACACATTTAGATTAGAGATACAAACAAAAAAATCGACAGTAATCCAATGATTCTACTTCGCTTGGGATTTTTAAATTCTATTCATTTATTTAATTCTTTCTTTTTCTTTCTTTCTTTCTTTCTTTCTTTCTTTCTTTCTTTCTTTCTTTCTTTCTTTCTTTCTTTCTCTCTCTCTCTCTCTCTCTCTCTCTCTCTCTCTCTCTCTCTCTCTCTCTTTCTTTCCTGAGACTATATCTTAGAGCAGTTTTAGGTTCACAGTAAAATTGAGATTTCCCATATATTCTTTGCCCCTACTTGTGCATTGCGTCCCGCATTTTAAACATCCCCCATCACAATGACACATTTGTTAAAATTGATGAACCTATATTGATACATTATAATTACCAAAGTCCATAGTTTGAATTAGGGTTCACTCTTGGTGCTCTACATTCTATAGGTTTGGACAAATTTATAATGACATGTATCCAGCATCATGGTATCATACAGAGTATTTTCACTGCTCTATAGATCCTCTGTGCTCAGCCTATTTATTCCTTTTCACTCTCCAAAATCTGGTAACCACTAATTTTTTTATTGTCTCCCTAGTTTTGCCCTTTCCGGAACACCACGTGGTTGGGATCATATAGTATGCGGCCTTTTAGGTTGGCTTCTTTCACTTAGTAAAATGCACTTAGGTTCCCTCTCTGTCTTTTCATAGCTTGATAACTCATTTCTTTTTAGTACTAAATAATATTCCATTATCTAGATGCACCACAGTTTATTTATTCATTCACTAACTGAAGTATGTCTTCCAAGTTTTGGCAGTTATGAATAGTTGCTATCATCATCTGTATGTAGGTTTTGTTTTCAGCTCCTTTGGATAAAGACCAAGGAGTGCCATTGCTAGATCTTACGAGAGTATGTTTAGCTTTTGAAGAAACTCAAACTGTCTTGCAAAGTGTCTGTATCATTTTGCATCTCCACCATTCAAGGAAAATTCCTGTTGCTTCATATCCTCCCCAGCATTTGGTGTTGTCAGCATTTGGAATTTTAGCAGTTCTAATAGAGAGTTAGTGGTGTCTCTTTGTTGTTTTAATTTGCATTTCCCTGAGGACATATGCTGTGGAACATCTTTTCATATGCTTATTTGCCATCTGTCTATCTTACTTGGTGAGGTGTCTGTTAAGGTCTTTGGCCCATTTTTAAAATCACATTGTTTGTCTTCTTATTGTTGAGATTTAAGAGTTCTTTGTATGTTTTGGATAACAGTCCTTGGTAAAAGCAAGGGCATAATGTTAAATCAGAATTCAGAGAAGGCATAGATTTGGGTTCTTCAGGATAAACCCTAGTTTTGACTTGTATCTTGAGCTTGGATCATGGCTGGCTGATTGTGCCAGATACCTGAACTGGTGTGTATAAGGGCGGAAGGCACAGTTTGTCAAAGCTTCTCCCTCATGCTGAGTCAAGAGCATGAGCTGCTCTCTGCTTAATTTCCCTTGCCATCACATTTAGAGGCCTGATAGGCCCACAAGGTTTCTTTGGAACAGTAGATAAAGTGTGTCCCAGAGAGTACCCACTGGGGCCACTGTGGTTGTGGTAGACTATCACAGTGCTTACTCTGCTTTAAACCAGAAGGATTCCAACTCTACATGTCACTTTTCCAGTGCTTTAATTTTTATAAATGCAAAAGTGTTTGGAAGCCACTTCTTTATAGCTGATACCCATGGCTTATTTTCTCTTTGAAAAGTTTGGAATGAAGGACTTGCTTGTTGAGTGAAATGAGCAGTTTTCAGACTTTCAAACACTTCTGCACTCTCCAAATCACTGATTATGCATGGATTTCATTTTAGTGTTAGTTTAACATTTCATATTAATGACCACCTGTTGCCAGATGGAAAAGCAATGATGATGTCCAATGAAGTATGCCCTTACCAGTGTAGCACATGGCTCACAGGGCTGCTTTGGAAAAACAGACCCATGGGTGTTTTCAGCAAAGATTAATTATTTTGGAATGAATCTGCCAGCTTTCCTTTGAGTGGGTGAATGTCGATAAATTTGAAATAACCTGTCTTCCTACTGATTCCGATATTAGTGCAAGTGTGTGTGTGTGTGTGTGTGTGTGTGTGTGTGTGTGTGTGTGTGTAAATATGCCAATTCAAAGGGACTTAAAAATATCTCAGTGAAAGGTTGATCTGTACATAAAGTGCAATTTTGTATTAGCGTTATTTTTACAGATGTTCCTGTAGCTTTTCTTTGACAATATATGTGGGAATAAGTGAAATCACGATTCATTACTGAAAGAAGGGAATCTAAGAGATGGCGTTCAGGTGGTCTTGCTGATGGTCAGAGAAGCTAATGAAGGAAACTAGGGGAAAACAGTGAAATCCAATGTTTGACTTCTAAAATTCACCTAGATCTTTTGAAAAAAATTTCTAAGTTTCAAAAATTCCTTATACTTACCTCAGAACCTCATATCTTAATCTAGACCATATAAAATTCATTATTCTATTTTGTCTTTACATGTAATTCCACCATTATTTGAATGTATTGGTTGTTTTTATAATTTTCATGCACTAAACTTCAAATTCTTGATATACATAAATATTTTATTTTTGTCTTAGCTTGTGAATATCCAGAATTGTGGGTTCTTAAAAAATATAAAGCAAATAATTCAATAGAAAAAAAATCTAATATTTACAAACTTATTCTTTTATATCATTAATCCCTTTGATAACCTTTGGTAATTCCTACATCTCCATTATGAAGTTGTAATAATTATTACTATTTTGTGTTTTGCCATTTTCACCTACTATATCTCCATGAATCATGGCCCATACATGTGTAATTTAAAAACCTATATAGCATATGTAAGTGATTATCTCCTTTAAACAAATTTGTTTGTTGTGGTTTCACATGTGGTTTTTAAGAGGGTTGGATGTTATTCCAAATTAAGTCCAAATCTTAATATTTTAGGGAATACATAAATTCCACTTTCATCTGATTTAGCTGTTACAGGCATCCCATTATTATAATACCCACATAAGCTGGTGTTGAAAATGAAATTCATGATGTAGTCATGAGAGCATCATAAAGGATTGGCTGTACTTTGGCAGAAGGAACAGTATTTTCCTCAGAGATAAAAAGAAACATAAGACACTAGTTAAATAAATTAATGATGACAATGAGATCTAATTCTTATTTTTATGTACAATGATATATTGTAGCTTATTAAGTCAATTTCAGTGTGTCTATCTTTAAAATTTACTCTATCCCTAAAACATCCCCATCATTTTTTGTTAATAAATAATCAGTTAAAAAAATAAAAAAGGTATAGAGGAATAAGTATGCGTTTGGATGGGCAGCAGGGAAGTGTCAGAAATGACAGAAGTTCAGCAATAAGAAGTGCTTGTTAGTGAACTTAATTAACAAAATCCTTAATGATATAAAGAGATATTGATGAAAAAGTAGGTTATAAAATCAATATATTGTGCAAGTCTATTGTAAGCGTGCCTAAAAAGTAGTGCTTTGTTTTGCATCTCATACAATATTTCTTCCAAAATATGCCTAGACAGTAAATGTGTAGAGTTAAACCAAAAAGCAGGAGGACATTCATCGTAAAATCAAGAGAGAAATAAATTTACTTAGGAAGGATTCTGCGGGGGGTCATTTTGAGAAAGGGGATTAAATTATGGAGCAAGAATACAGGATTACATTTTCTTTTCTTTTCTTTTTTTTTCTTTTGCTTTTTTTGTTTTCTTTTCTTTTGTTTTCTTCTCTCTCTCTCTCTCTCTCTCTCTCTCTCTCTCTCTCTCTCTCCCCTTCCTTCCTTCCTTCCTTCCTTCCTTCCTTCCTTCCTTCCTTCCTTCCTTCCTTCCTTCTTCCTTCCCTCCCTCCCTCCCTCCTTCTCTCCCTCCCTTCCTCCTTCCCTCCCTCAGCCTTCTCCTTATTGTTGTTACTAAGCAGAGCCTTGCACAGGGAGTGAAAAGGCACTAACATTTCTCCAACACCTTGTGTGGACTGACACTGGGCTAGAGGCTTTCATATCTGTTTTTTCATTTAATTTTCTCAAAATATTGATGAGCACACAACAGCATCTACATTTAAAGGTTCCAAACAAGGCACAAAATTGGAAGTATTGGGAAGCTGTGCACATGTAGGGAGACACTTAACTCAGTCCTTTAGCCTGATCTGCAGAGCTTTCAGTGTACACTTAATTCCTTACTATATTTCACACTCAAAAGACTGCTTTTTCATCCTACAGACTGTCAATAACACTAATGACTAGTATGTGTGTACATATTAGATATATAATATGTTCATTTTGTAACTTAATTTTGCACTGATATCTTTTTACTTCATGAAAAGTTTTCTACCACATCATTTTAATGAGTCTTTTATATTCCTATACAGACACTATAACTCGTTTAACTAAAAGAATTTTAAATATAGAATTAGTTGAAACTCAGTGGGAAAGCATTTTCCTGAACTGAGTATAAGCATCTCTTTTTATTAAACTGTGTCCTCTATGGCTGACTTTGGCTTGACTTTATAGCATTCAGTTTGCCCATCTCTAAAATATCTGTTGACTGCTCCTTGCCTTCTAAGAGTTATGGTGTTGCTTCATAGCCATATTATCAAGCAAACCATAAAATTTCAGAACTATAAACGACAGTGATTTTGGCTTATACAATTTTAGAGGTAGAATAAATTTGAGAAATTATTTAGACTACAACCTTGTTTTATTAAAAAAAATGACTGAGGCCTAGGGAATTTATGTGCCTTGTCTGGGATTATGAGGGTAGAACTAGGATTAGAACCTGGTTCTCAAATCCTAGTTTGATTTTCATTCTATTTTATCACAACTACTTTCCAAAAAAATGACTTTTATGAACAGTGAAATGATAATAATCATGACTGGTGTTTGGATCGTATTTTCAATCTCACTATCTTCCCTGATTGAATTTTCTTAACAATCCTCCAAAGGTAAACTTTATAATCCTCTTTTTTTTCTCACTAAAAAATAGAACAAATAGTGATTTTAAAAATATGCTGAGGCAACATAAATAGATAGTGTTACAGGTAGGGCGACTCATGAGGGTGACTGACATCTTTTATGCTGGATACTACGCTAAGTCTTTTATGTGCATCACCTTGTTTTATCCTTATTAAATGAGATACTGCTACTAGCCCCGATTTACAGATGAGGAAAACAAATTTAGTGAAGTTGTGGTCACCCATCCAGTATACCACTGGGCTTCAAATCTATGTTGCCTGACTCCCAAACTCATGCTCTTAATCCCTTTATCATGTTGCATTCATGTTAGTTCAAATTTCTCATTCAATTCTTTGTTCACTCATCAAAAAATTGTGCCAATTAATTTTATGCCAGGCTCCAGGCCAGTGCTAGGAAGAAAAAACATGACAAAAATAAGAAATGATCCCAGGCCCTGGAGAGATAATTTGATATGTAAAAATATAATACTATGCTGCAGGAAGAGAGTACAATTTAATTTATACCACTGATTCCTTAAAGGATTGAATGTCTTTTCCAGAAATCTATGGCTTATAAAAGCTGAGTTTTAATGGGGTTGAAGAAAGGATTTTGACCCCCAAATTGTAGACTCGTCTCTGTGAGAACTCTACTTCTGACCTGCAGGTGGCAGCCTTCTCACTGTGTCTACACGGTGAAGATTCTCTCCATAACCTTCCTGAGCTTGCATAATCCTGATGCCTCTCCAGGCTCCATCTCCTAATACCATCACCTACAGGGTTAGGGTTTCCACATAGGAATTTTGGGGGAATATAATTCATTTCCTAGAAGTGGGATTGTGCAATCAACAGTATGAAATAAATAATATAATCATACATTTATTAATCTGTTTAAGACTAAGGAAACCACATTATTTTCCATGTTTATATTTTTCACTTTTATATATTTTTATTTCTGCGGTGATATCTCTGAGAGATTTGAATGAAAAATTCAGTTATTTGCTTTGGAGCTAAAATGAGTGACATGGAGAAATTAGCAACAATAAAAAAAAAAAGGAATTATATCCTTCTGGTATGAGTTGCAAATGAGAAATTTCTGCCTAAAGCCTTGGAACCAAATTAAGAATTAGCATAACAAGTTAAATACTGAAGTCATGCCTTAAAGCTGCTCGTAACATGTGATATTGGTCTAATTTTTGGATATGTTTGCAGCTAGAGTTAAAGTTTTATTACAGTGAGAGGAATAATAATAAAAATAATCAGAATAAGAGACTGGTGAAGAACTGATATCAAATTTTGAAGAACTGATATTGCAGTGAACAACTATTTGGAGATCACAGATAATGATATTGTGATTTTCTTAAAAATTCCATAGCTTATTTTATTTTCTAGGCAGAGCAAAAGCAGTTTTCAATGATAAAGAATGACAGATATAGACTTCATGTTTGAATTCTGCCGATCCAATATAGCTTGACAAATCACTATTTTGAATCTTTTCATATATAGTGAACATTTCTCTTTCTTTTTTGCTCGTCCTTCCTTCCTTCCTTCCTTCCTTCCTTCCTTCCTTCCTTCCTTCCTTCCTTCCTTCCTTCTTTCCTTCCTTCCTTCCTTCCTTCCTTCCTTCCTTCCTTCCTTCCTTCCTTCCTTCCTACAGTTACTTATTAAGAGTTTATTATGTGCCCATTGAGAACACCCGAGCTAAAGAAAAGAATCAAAGCTGAAAAAAACCTTCTCATAAGATAGGTTTACATAAGAATTTGTATGAGAAAGAGTTGTAAAAGTGTTTAACATTTTAAGTATTTTAAGTACTTTTCCCTTTGGAGTCGACTTCTGATTTCAAGATTAATGAGCCACAGGAATTTTGTTCGTGCCCTCATTAAAGAAAATAAGATTAGTGACTTAGATAAGTTGAAAATTGAGTTCCTTAAACCAAATAATTTTGTGTAGCTCCTTAAGTCTTCTACAGTTTTCAGAACAATTAAAAGAAGCAAAAAATACTAATATGCATTCTGAATTTTAGAAAAAGCCTAAAATATACCTCATTCAGCCTTATCATGTATTGTGAATATAACCATAAAAATTGACTGAGCCACAGAAGTTTTTGTGGTCTGGCAGGTCAATAGCAAAATGATCAAAATGATACACATTTTGCTTTCCCACTCTCACTTGCAGTGTGTGTCACATTAATTGCATGCTTCTCAGGCATTGCAATGCCAGTCACTGGACTTTTGGGTCCTGGGCACTGAGCTCTCAGGGAGACTGTGATCATGATGATGCATAAATCCATGTCTTTTCCAGCCCTGCCTCCATTACTGTTCACCTGATTTAGTGTATTGGATGAGAGAAGAGAGCATGATGAAATGACTGGAAGAAATCATACCTTCCAGTTTCTTCTGAGAAGACTCTTGGGAAATGGAGAAAGAGAGTGACTCTTTGCTTATTAATATGTAGCTTCCTTAAATGTTGCCAAATTGAATGCTGCTTCTGAATCACTAAAGCCAATTACTCCAATCTATCATAAAAAGTTCTAAAACACGTCTCTTCTCCAGAAACACAAAGAGCCATAGCTCAAAAGTGTACTATAAAAGCTCCTCTCTCATAGTAGAGTAGTTTAGAACCAAGAGCTACATAAAGTGAATTTCAAATTAACAGGCCTACTAGTAATTGCTCAAAACGGGATTCTGGGACTGAGGTTGGCAATGCTGGGCCATGTTTACAAGGTCTAAACTCGTCCTTGACATTTTGACTACTGTTTACTTTAAGGAGATCCAAAGGACAAAAACATTTGTATAAATCCATGTTTATTTCATTCATGTTTTAACAATTCAGGGAGAACAAACACTTCTAATATGGTCATTTCACTCAGACTACTCAGCCCAAAATTCAATATTGTAAGGCTGGCTTATTTACCAGTAAGAGTTTGGATCATTCTTGGAACTTTGTTGAGAGAAGAGAGGCCTAAAAACGCTGTTTAGTTTAAGTAGAAAACCTGAAAAAGTAAGGCTTTTTGTTTTTTTTTATTAGCTTTTTATATCAAGTTTTGGATTTAAAAAACCTCAGCTGTGTAAAAGAATTCCATTTTAAGCAAACATCCTTCATGATTGATAGCAGTCTCAGGAGAATAAAGCAGTGCATTTCTCTAAGCAATAGGTTTGTTTTTATCTCAATGGATTCAGTGTACTTTATAAGTGATGTTTACCTCTTCATTTTATCTGCTAGAAAGATTAGAGACCAAATTCATAGCTCATTTTTTGCAAATGTATCAAACTTTATAGCAATATTTTGAATAAAAACATCACTCCTAATTCTATCTTTTCTTTGCACAATTCATCCCACTTTTAACAGATATATTTTATCCTGTTGCATTGTATCTTTTTAAAATTTCTTAAGCATTTTTCTTGGAATAAGGTGGTATACAAATAGATAATAATAATTCATAGTAATGTTAGCAGGGTCAGTGGAAGCATAGGAAATGACAAATATTAATATTCAAAAATGAAGTGCCTTTAGGTAATCCTAGAATAAATTACTTCAAGCTGTAGTTTTGAAATATTAAGTCCTACTAGTTTCATGTTCAATTAATTCTAAAGTACATGAAAATTTTGGCTACACAGAGCTGAGAGAAAGGATAGGGAATTCTTCTACTTATTTTTGAAGAAACATCTACATAAAAGAATTGGTGTTCAATCTTCTATAGACCTTGCCTGATGGCTGCTTATTTTCCCTGTTGGCAATTGCTTTATTTGAAGATTTTGGAACTATGCCAAGGCTGGTAATTTAGTCTGTACCTTCCAGCCATACCAGTTGTTAAACTGTTGAAAACTATTTAAAAACTTTCATTTCTATTGGTAGGAAGGACTTACCTTATGCCCCCTAACCCTTCTAGTATCTTTCTGTCATTTTGGCCAGGTTGGCCATCCTCTTATATCCCTGGGCCTTGCCAGTGATTCATAAAGCAACAGCAATAACAACAATAACCAGCTAATTCCTGGGCTAAGTCACACATGCAAACCAAGGTAGAATTTTGAATAACTAACTAAAATACCAAAATAGTAAAATAAAGAATCCAGATTCTTCTTCTAAATAAAAAGGACTGAAGGTTGGAGAGAATATTTAAAGTGATTTTTGATAAAACCTGAACCAATTGACTGCCCAAACAGTAAGCATTTGGGGGTTTTTATTATGTCTTTATCATTGTGCTAGGCATTTTAGAGGCTATAAAGAAATGTAATACCTGGTTTGGAAGGTGACAGCATTACTGTGACAAGATAATTGCCAAATCAGACAAGTAATACACGTTGTAGACTTCAGAGGATGAAGAGAACACTGATTGAATATAATTAAGATTTATTGGGGTATGTAGGACTTGTGCTAGATCTTAAAGAATGAGAGTCACAAAAATGAAGATAAAAAAATTCATTCCATTTCACAGAATCAAAATTAAGGGTATTGTACCACTGTCTTTATATGTGGTTGGAATCATAGGAAGAACCTAACACTGGGAATCGGATTTAAGTCCACGTCTAAACTTGCCATTTGCTAGCGGTGAAATTTTTAGAAGATGACTCAATCCTTCTGAACCTCAGTTCAACATTATTGTGAGGATAGAATAATATTGTTGATTGTAATTTCATTAGCAACTAAAGTTTACCCACATAATTATTTTTGTCACATCTCTATCAAATTAAGTACTCCAGTGTTTACTTTTGGCCTGTATCCTTGTATGATATCAGCAATAGGTCCATAGACAGGGGTCTCCAGAGTGGACATGGTGGCCTAATGTGTTAGCAAAAACTTTTAGGGAAAACAGTAATTGCCCCCCAGAAGGTCAGTTTTAGTTTGAATTTATAGGCTAATCACTTTAAACGAAGAGCTTTAACTAGTAACACATATTCTTAACAAATGTGTGGAGATGCTGATTAAATTTCCTCATTTTGCATTTAGCTATGCTGCCATTTTGGTAGGCAGACCTGAGTTACTAATTACAGGTCTCCAAAACTGAAATTCCGTGTGCTGAGTAAGCTTAAGGGAAAGTCAAAACTAAAGCCTCATGTGTTCATACCTGTTAAGAAAGAAAAGAAAAGAAAAGAAAGAAAGAAAGAAAGAAAGAAAGAAAGAAAGAAAGAAAGAAAGAAAGAAAGAAAGAAAGAAAGAAAGAAAGAAAGAAATTAAACCACTAAGAGCCATCACATGTAATTGCAGAGAGGCAGAAAAATCTGTTTCCTAGAGGATGTAAACAAGTTGTGATACTTCTTTATTACACATAGTATGTTAAGAAACAGCTTTTTAGAGATGACATTATAATGATAGTTTTTAGAATAGATCTTGTCATATTGCATTGGTAAATATTTGTTGGGTGGAGATTATGGATAAAATGCCACAGAGCTTTATCCTTAGGTTCTGGGGTTTGCACTAAGCTTTAGGTTGCACTAAACTTTAGGTCTTTTGCATGGCATTTGATTTTCTCTTTTTCTATTGGTTTCTGACTGAGTGTGGAAACTGAAACTGCCTAACAGGTTTTTAGAAAGCAGAAATATTTCTCAAAGTCAAATGAAAATCCCATCATGAGGGCATACTCTGAACCGCTCTTAGGGAATGATAGCACTTAGGGAGGACTGTAAGGAGATGAGAGAAGAAGGAATGAAAAGAAAGTGGGATGTATTCTTTTCCTTTTCCTTATATCTATGATGATTACGTACATTCAGAAAACTTAATGGAAGAGAAACATTTGAAATTTGGATACTTTTAAAACACTGAACAAGCATGTTATTGAGTTTTTAATAACTAATTATTTTTGCTGCAGAAGGTTACTGTTATTTGGGAATTTCTTATGGATGAGATACTATGAGAATCTTCTTTTCTAAGAGAAAAGGCCAACCAAACTTTTACTATAAAACTTAAAAATGCAGATTCAGAAAACTGAAATATAGTGTAAATACATGGGTCTGGCAAGAAGACATATTGCAATGAAAGGAAAGAAAAGGGGCATCCTATGGATTCTAAGATCTCTGTGTTTTCATCTTTACTTTTTTTATATTGTAAATGTGATCAGAGATTGAGTCTCCCATGGCTATTCTTGGACATTCCTGACTGGAGGTTTATATCAATGTCATATTGAGCAAAGAAGCATTGGAGCAGCATTGGAGTATTAGAAGAATTTATTTTTAAGAGATGTGCTTCCAGTTTTCAGAGTCTTTGATATCACACATGAGCTAGCTCACCCCCTTGATGGAACTCAACTATGATGGAATGACTGAAGAGAAGACAGGTGGTGCCTCAACTCCACATTATTTAATTCTTTAAAAAATCATCTTACTTTTCACATTACCTTTGGCATATTTGACAGGAGGCCACTGCATTAATCAATTATCACTTGCATTTTTTTCCCATGCACTTTAGAGATCAATTCCAGAGTAATTGATTTTATCCTAC
The DNA here is from genome assembly GCA_030015415.1 of Cynopterus sphinx. Lineage (NCBI taxonomy): Eukaryota > Metazoa > Chordata > Mammalia > Chiroptera > Pteropodidae > Cynopterus > Cynopterus sphinx. Next base: position 26,589,947 of record CM057391.1, read on the forward strand.
AGGTAATCAGATTGGTCTCTGCTTACTTCAGGACTGTAAGAGTAAACCTAGCATACAGGATGCCCTAAAATGCAGCCCTCCTTTACCTTTTTATTTTTCTCCAGCTGTTGTTAGAAACATTGAATCTTACGGTTCTGGAAATTTTTAATTCAGTCTTCTCTACAGCATCCCTATCCACTGGCGACCCTAGCCAAAGATTTGGCTGGCTGTCAGAAAGTTATTTCTCAAAGAAAAGTTCTGTTATGCCATGCCATCATGCTGTGGGCTGCTTAGTTTTACCCTCTTGGTACTTGTAATATTATAAGTTCTTAGTGATTTATAAGTTCTGTAGCACAAACAGCCTTTCAAAACCCAAAGACAGTCATATTTAATGTAAATGACAGATGGCTTCCATATCTAGGCTTTTGTAAATAGTACTGCAATATAGGGGTCTATATAATTTTCAAATTAGTGTTTTTGTTTTCATCAGATAAATACCCAGAAGTGAAACTGCTGGATCATATGGGAGTTCTGTTTTTAATTTTTTGAGTAATCTCCAGACAGTTTTCTGTAGTGGCTGCACCAATTTACAATCCCACCAACAGTGCATGAGGGTTACCTACAGTCAAATATGGAAGCAACCTAGGTGTCTATTGACAGGTGAATTAATAGAGAAGATATGGTATATATACATACCATGGAATATTACTCATTAATAAAAAAGAATGAAATCTTGCCATTTGTGACAACATGGATAGATCTAGAGGGTATTATGCTAAGTGAAATAGGTCAGATAGAGAAAGACGAATATCTGATGATTTCATATATATGAGTTAAAAAAACCAAATGAACAAAGAAACCAAACAAAAACAGACCCATAGATATAGAGAACAAACCAATGGTTGACAGAGGGGAGGGGGGTGAGAGGACAGGAGGAAAAGGTAAAGGGGGATAAGAGGGGCAAATTCCCAGTTATAAAATAAATAAGCCATGGGGACTTAGTGTACAACACAGAGAATATACTCAATATATCATAATAACTTTACACAATGACAGATAGTAATTAGATTTATCATGCTGATCATATAGGGAGGTATATAAATGTCAAAACTATGCTGCACATCTGAAACTAATGTAATACTGCATGGCAATATACTTTAATAAAAAGTTTAAAAAATAAAAAAATAATAAAGTAAATGATAGATTTTTCCCCTCATTTGCTTATGGGATTCAAAAAAATAGTCACAAACTTTCCGCTTTAGAGTTCCTTAGTCCAACTCCTTAAGGCTACCAATTCCACCAATTTCTCTACACATACTCTCTTTTTACTTCTATGTCAGTGTGTAGTTAGGAAAACTGGAACCATACTAGGGGATTTCACAAGATAATTTAATATAAGAAACTGGTTAAACAGGAATCGGAGATGTGAAAAAAAGAGTAAATAAACAGAGGTTACGACTGCAGGCTGTAGCTATCACACTAGGGCTGAGGACACGCAGGGAAATCGAGTATTTGGGGGAGCAGTCTCACAGAGCTGGGATTGAGGAGGGGGTGCTCTCTGGACTGCTTCTGGTTTCTCAGGCTTCTGAAAAGGAGCTCATGACTTCAGACTCCTGAGGAAAGATACTAGGCTGCTGCCATAGCTCAGTAGCTCAGAAAGGACCCTTGTGATGGTGACAATCAGACAACTGGGAAGATGATGGTGACCATGGGTGCTGGCACCTGGCAGCTTGAAGGAGGGCCTCTGTTAAGCTGGGGCTTAGCACTTGTGTTGAGGGAGCTACCTGCCTAGTGGTTTTATCCTTGGGGAAAAGGTGATTACCCTAGTTCTGAGAGTGCCTAAGGAAGCCAGAAGCTGGACCCCGAAAGAAAAGACAATAACCTTCTTTCCTTCTGTAGACTTTAAGGCTCCCTCCAGCACCTCCTACCTGCAGAGAACCTAATAGGAAGCAGCCGGCAAAGAAGAAATACATTTTTCAGACTTCTATCCTGCTTCCCAAAATAGAGTGAAAGAAGGATGGATTTGGATATGAGAGAAAATGGCCCAGAAAATTACTTTTAAAAACTCATTTTTCTTAACTTTAGTTAGAAACTCAAATAAAAGTAGATCAATTTCAATCATATTTTTAAAGAAGGATTAAATTTTTAATATGAATGTTTGCCTAATTATTCATACGTAGCTGCAGAACTTCTCCAGTCATCCATGTTTATATTACTTGGGGTTTTTTTTATTGTTGTTTAACTTTCCTGTAAATCAAATTTTCTCTAGCTCGAAGATTATAAATTTCTTCTTTTGAGACTTCTTCATGTCTCAAATGTATTCCCTCTAGTGTCTAATTTCATGGAGTACAGACTATCAGAGAACAACTTAACTACCAAAATTCAAATGATCAAAATAGAAATGCTGCAGACTAACTCCCTTGGGAAGTTAAAATTGAAGTAAAATTAACACCGCTGACCTCATTCAAAACTTGCTTTGTCAGAGTGCTGCTGATGAAAAGAAAAACATATTGATGTCAAAATACAGTTTTCTCTCTTTTGAGAAAAGTGACAGGACATCTTTTCATGTGATAGCCTTGATTTTCTCCTTTGTAGTAGAGGAAAACGCTAGCTGTAAATTCATGTGTTGGGTATGCAAAAAAAGAAAACTGCCATTTTTCAATTTTTTTTCTAGAGTTTTCTGGATTGAGGACCATTAAGACAGGTGAAAGATGAGAAATGCAATTTCCTTTTCTTGAAAATGTTTTCTCCTTCTCCTTCTCCTTCTCCTTCCCCTTCTCCTTCTCCTCCTTCCTTCTCCTCTCTCCTCCCCTACCCTCTTCTTCTCCTCCCCCTCCTCCTTTTCCTTTTTTCTTTTTTTCTTTTTGTTGTAAAATTAACAGCACTAGCTTGGAAATTTCCATTGCCTATTTCTAGTCCTGGCTCTTCTATTAAAGGCTGAGATCATTTGCAAGTCGCTCTTTAAGCCTCAGGCTTTCCCTACATAAAAGAGGAATATGGGTGATGATCGCTAAGGTTTTTCAGTTTTAAAGTCTGGGTAAAACAAGCCATACTGGAATGTTCTTTTTCCCCCTCTCTCTTAGAAATAAGAACTTTGGCAAAAAGGAGATGGGAGAAAATGTAATGTCTAACTATGATTACTGTAGTTCCAATGTTAGTCTTCTCTCTTCTTTTTTTGAGTTTCAGTGAACTCTGGAGTTTAAAGTCATTATGATATTTTAGAGTCTCTGGTTCAAATTCCAGTTCTGTCTAATAAGTTGTGATCTTTGATGTTACATGATGTCTCTGAGTCAAAGTGTCTCATCTATAAAAGAGGCATAATAAAACCTGGCCACCGATATAACGTTTTATACCAATGATATTAATAAAATAGTTAATAGCAGTTGCTAACTGTCTTGTTTGTGTTTCTCTGGTATACCGGTATGCAGTGCAATTTACTTCTTGCCTATTTACTTCTATGCTGGTATTTGGCTGACTCAGGTAAAATGCAGCCTGAAGCGTACATAGGTGCTGCTATGATTACATTAACCTAGATTTCTGTTTTCATCTGTGGGTGTGCACGTGTGTCCACAGGCACATGCCCGTGGAGAGCTGGCAAGGTGATTTCCTACTCTGTCATCTTTCATCTCTCAGTATGTAGGGGTTTTTCTGCTGTCGAATAAAAGATAAACTTCAAATCTTCTTAATGTCAGGCTAGGTATTTACATATAATATAAGGATAGAAGAAAGAAATTATTGGCACTGTATTGTGGAGACTTTCGAGGCTGTGGAGGAAATCATGGGCAGTTGGGAGTAAGAGTTTGGTTCTACCTCTTCTATACCACGTCTTTAAACAACACAAAATTATGTAATGATTTAGTGAATTACTGATGTAGCTTCACTATGATTTGGCTTCTTTTTTTTTTCTTTTAGTTTTTTATTAATGTCTAGTAATAGCATTATTTAAAAAATTTAGGAAGCTAAGGAAACTTGGTCTTAGGAGACTAAGACCAAGAAAGTTTAAACGTCTTATTCTAAGACACTAGTGACTTTAAATAACACTAAGAATGGAAAGTATCTCTGGATTTACTTTTTAAATTCTAATGGTTTAACTTTTTGAGGGGCGTGATGTGTGTTCCAGGCACCTTTGCTGCGGGCCTCCAGGTTCATAGCACTTTGCCCTTCATTACAACAGATGGTGCCACGCAACTTGTGTCTTTTTGGTTAAACCCCTTCCCGTGCTGGTACCAGACTCCTTGACAGCAGGCGCCTGTGTCAGAGCCCACTGTGCTGATCGCAGCTCAGGCTCCTTGTTTTCTCACAGTGCCATGTCTCCTGTCCTCACCCCCATTTATTCTGAATCCTTCAGCAGCTCAGCACAGCAAGCTTGACAGGACCTGTCTTCCTCTACTGTTAATTTCACAGCTGGATGAGTAGAAAGGTAATTTATATGGGTCAGTCAGATTTAAAATGCTGCAGCGTCTCCTGACGAGGTGGAATGAGAGGATTTAAAAGAATTATTAGTGTGGTCCAGAGCAGCAGTTTGTGGTCTCTTCGACACAGTCCTATACCTTTTCCATTTGGTAAATGCCCCACGTGGCCTCTACATGTTGACTGTGGATTACAACCAAGATGAGAAGCAAGCCACTGGGGGAGGATTTTTGTTTTCATTTATTTTTAATTAATTGCAAACTTCTTCTTTCATTTGGCTTGCCACGCTCTACAGATCCTGGTGACACAGGAGCTCTGCCAGCATTAGGAGCTACTGTGCTGAACTGTGAGCGGCTTAAAAGTACCAGCCAGCTGCTTTGCGCTCAGTGCTCAGGGAAGATTTGAAATACATTTGCATGCTTAGAATTCACCTTTAAAAATGACCCAACTGATCTTGCTGAAATCCGTGTTTCTCCTTCCTCAATTTGCAATTTAAATTATAATATTAATAATTATAAATCATCATTATTCAATATATAACTACTAATTTTTTGTGGGTAAATAGTGTCTAGAGACACTTTAAGGTAGAGGTCCAGAGAGAGTTTTTCTTGCCCTTCCAGGATATACTGAAGTGTGTGTGTGTGTGTGTGTGTGTGTGTGTGTGTGTTCAAAAACTATATGGTGATAAATTTAAAAGCTTTAGTCAAAAAAATAAAATTTTAGAAAAATTATCAAATCTACCAAAAATGACTATACAAAAAATGAACAGTTTTATAACTGTTAAAGAAATTAAATCATTCATTAAAAATAAACCCAGATAAAATTAATCAGACACAGGGGGTCTTACAGGCAAGTTCTACACATTTAAGAAAGATATAATTATTACATTTAAGAAATATATAATTATTTTCTTTAATACAAATTACTCTAGAGAGTAGGAAAAAAAATGCTCTACAATGTATTTCATGAAAACAATAAATTTTGGAAATCCAAACTTGTCAGAACGATGGCATCACGGAGTAAAAAATTGCTGGTGAAGTTCATTTATGAAAAGATGCAAAATCATAACTAAAATGCATAAAAAAAACAAATCCAACAATGTATTAAAATATATAGTGTGACTAAACAGGGTTCATTTTAGAAATACCAAGATGATTTAATATTAGGAAAATCTACTAATTTTATTTGCCATTGAAGATGAAAAACATAATTTAAAGATTCAGAAAAATTACGTGACAAAGTTTAGTACCCATTTGGAATGAAAAACAAAGCAATCCATACACTCACCCTAAAATTGGAAGCGAGAGGACACTTCCCTAATCTGACATAAACTATCAACTGTAATACTTATAGTGAATATTATTCTGAATGGAAAAACATTATATGCTCCATTTAAGTCTCTTGAAAATGATGTCTGCTATCACCGCTTTATTTTAATATTGTATTGGAGATTTTAGCAAGTCAATAAGATAAATTAATTAATTAAAACTTTTTTTAAAATGTGAAAATATTAGAAAAGAAAAGCAAAATAATCATTTCTGATGACATGGTTGTCTACATAAAAAAAATATAAGAACATTTACAAACCATTAGTACAGTAATCATTCAGCTAGATTCTTGGATGAAAGGCCAGTGTACAAAATCAGGAGTGTGCCTTGATACTCTTCATAAAATGTAGTAAATGTACCAAAAGGTAAATCTAACAAAAGAAGTACAGTAACTTTGGGAAAAAATTACAAAATTCTACTGAATGACCTAAAAAAAAGAGTTAAATTCATGGAGAGAAGACATGTGCAAGGATTAGAAGACCACACAATTAAGTATGGCAGTTCTCTGATTAATATATAAAGTCAATTCAATTTCACGGGACTTTATAAAATGACCCCAAATACCCCACAAAAATAAAAAGCGTTAAGAATAGTCTAAACTAATTTTTAGAAAGAGATGAGGAATGTGGTGCAGGAGGAGAAGATACAAATTTTACTCCACCAAGAATAAAATTTATTATAAAATCATATTAAATGAGGGAGTATTATTGACATGGGGAAAGACAAATACCTGAATGGAAGGGAACTGAGTACTTAGAAACAGACCCATTTCGCTGTAGAAATTTTGTGTAAAATAGAGTGGTTTTGCAAATCCGTGGTGGAATGCTGGCTGATCAGCAACAGTGTTAGAAACTGGCTATTTATAGAGAAAAGCGTGCTAGACTTCTACTTTGTACCACGCACAAAAACAAAATGCAGATGAATTAAATACTCAATGTAAAAAACAAACCTTTAAATTTTGCAAGAAAGAATATAGGATAACATTTTATGATGCCAGGTAAGAGACTTTTTTTAAAAAAAACAAAACTTAGGAAATAAAATAGTAACAAATTTGACTTCATTAAATTAAAAACCTGTGCGTGAAAAAATATCCCATAAACAGAGTAATAAAGCAAAGCAATCAACACTGAGAAAATATTTTTTTCCCATTTATATGTGACAAAAAATAGGATTCAGAATACATGCAGACTTTTATAAATCAATAAGCAGAAGAAAGCAACACATCAGAAAATGGGAAAAAGATATGAACGAATAGTTCGCAGAAAAAGAAGCTTCAATGTTTCATACATATGTGAAAACATACCCTATTTCACTGACACATAGGTAATACAAATTAAAATAATATGAGATACCATTTCATTCCCAAGAGATAAGAAGGACAAGTCTGATGTCACCAAATGTAGGGAAACAGGACTCAGGTAATGCCAGCAGGAGGATAAATTGGCACAACCATTTTGGAAAATAATGTTTCATTATTAGTGTGCACAAAAACACGTGTATACTAAAATTCTAAAATTCTCTTTCTAGTTATACCTTAAAAAATCTCTCACACATGTACATAAGGGGTCATACACCAAGACTTCAGATGAACACTTCATAAAAATGAAAAGAATGAAAACAATATAGCTATCCCTTAGTAAAGAACTGGAGAGATAAGCTCTATACAATTAACATTATACAGCAGTTATGAATTAACTATATATATATATATATATATATATAAATCAATCTCTCTCTACGCATATATCAATCTGAAAAAAGTCTCATCAGTAGTAAGTTTAGTGAAAAAACAAGTTATGAAAAGAGGCATGCAATAGTAGTATTATTAATATAAATTTTTAAAATGCATCAATAGCATGTATTATTTATGCATACATGCGTATGTGGTAAAATAGAATAAATTACAGACAAAGAAACATACATTCTTGATCAGGGTACTTGTTCCTCGAAGAACAGGAGGGCAAGAAGTTATACTGCTGGTGGAACTTTATGTATATTTTATTTCTTAAAAACTTTAAACACAAATAGACATATTAAACAAATATGATAAAACAACATTTTAAATATGAGTGAATATGTGATGACCACTTTTTCTGTATTTTTCTATTTGAAATATTTCATAATTGGAACCAAAAATTTAAAAATATAGTCCAAATATTTTATATATTTCAGATAAAGCTTTGAGTCTCACTTTTCTTGTGGAGGTTTTGATATGTCTCTGTTCCCCAGCATCATCTGTCTTTGAGAACCATTGAAATGCATAGGACGAAATTATTACCTGCCAGTATTTTGTTATAATTTACTACTTGTAGTTTCTGTTATCAAAGCAATAGTTTTTTTATTTTCCCAATTTGGAAGTATATTATAAGATTTCTAATATTAGTTATGCGTTTTAAGTCTGAACATGCCTTTTGGAGATGCTAATATACGCTCTCTCCAACTCCATTTTACCTTGCCCAATTGTGAATCAAAGATAAAAAAGAATTAGTAGTGCACATATATTTTTTTTTTCTAGAAAACTCATTAACAGAGAGTCTGAAAGATAAGAGGCAAGTGTCAGAATCAGTGCCAGGAGTCCTGGCTTCTCTCTCTGGTCCGTAACTGCGGGACTGTTTTCTTAACTTTTCTGTGCTGTAGGATCTTTTTTTTTTTTAAATCTTGAAAGTAGAAGTGTTGACTTATCTCTAAATCCTTTTCAGCTCTCAGGTTTTGTAATTTTTTGAAATATGTGAGTGAAGTCAGTCATGAAACTAAGTGGTGACTGGAATAAATGAATTGAGGAGGAGGTAAAAGCTTCCTCTGTCTCATAATACCTCTTTCTCTGTCTTTGCCAGTGTCACAGTTTCAGATTAAGGTAATGAAGGCTGAAACTTGAAAGCAAATGTTTTCTGAAAAAGATATGCTACTGTTGTGCATTAATGCCTTAGTAGAAATGGATTTTAAAGTAATTATGTCAAATTCTCAGCTCCCTGAAAGATTCTGGGACATAGGACAGGGTAGTTTTGATCAAAAGGTGAGCAGCAAAGAGCTAAAGTGTGGAAAGCACTGTCTTAGAGGGGATCCTTCCCCTTTCAAAAGATGCATAAGGCAATGTGTCCTTGGAAATTGTGTATCCCGAATCAGGGGAAGGATGGAGGGAGGAAGATGGAGCAGAACTGAAGACAAGCATTGCCACAGTTCACGAGGGCAGCTCCCATAACAATCTCTTAAACTCCAATCAGTGAAGAACTGCTTCCTGGAAACAGAAGGAATTTAGTTATTTTAAAAATGTAATTAGGAAGGGTGTTTTAAAATCTTTGGGTCTGTTATAGGGGTGATATTTCTATCTTAGTGTGAAATTGAAGTGGAGCCGTTAGTAAAACTGTCACAGGCAATGCCCCAACAAATGTGCCTCTTCACTAATTCAGTGATCTACTGCTCTGTTGGGTACTTTAGGGTAACGTTAGATTTAACTAAAAATGTAGAGGAAAATGTGGTTCAGAAACTTTAAGAGTGAGCAGTCTATTCTTTTGTCATATAGGAACTTCTGCATTGATGTGGAACTTTTCAAGGATTCTATGGGAATGATTTAAATGTAATTTCTTGGAGTCTTTATTGCTAATTATTTTTACTAAGAGCTCTATTCTGAAGACTTTAAAGAGTTTAAAGCAATTGCTGTCATTGGAAATGTGTTTAGTATCTGTTCTCAGGAGTAGAATCTAATCAGCCAAGTAAGGATGGTGACCTCAGAAAGATAGCCTGCTGCATCAGCTTTAACTGCTTTAAAAACTCGGTTTCACTTGATTGAAATGCTACCTTTGGTTGGTGGAAAATTTTGGAATTTAAAGTTCAGTAGATTCAAATAATTGCTTTAAAATTTATTTTTTGACTGGCTTACCTGGTATATTAATCAACTTTTAATAAAAAAGTTGAGATTGGTGATTTAAGGGCTGCGACATCCACCTAAGTCAATTTTTCCCCCTCGCTGATCGTACCCTAAGTGCCATTAAAACTTGTAACAACAGACAAATTCTTTGAGTTAATTATGCTTCTCCTTTGTCGAGCCCACCAAGGAAGCTCTATGTGCATGTGTATGTGTGTGTGCATGTATGTGTGTATATGTGTGTGTTAATGACTAAAAAATTACAGTAGTCACTCTCTACCAAGTCAGTAGATACATACTTGAAAATATAAGCATTTCAATACTTAAGAATACATAGATCAATTAATGGATTCAGTGTAGATAGCTGACCCATCCTGCTATTTAAAGTGTCCTACTAAAATTTTATTTTCCTATATGCAGGTATCCCCCCAAAAAACTTCCGCTTTGATTTTCAGAGCTTCTCCTGTGTCTGGTGTTCCTTTAAAATAACCAGCATAAAATAAACTTTATGCCAAAAAGGCATATTTTGGGGTGGTAGATTCCACTCTCCTTCAGTAGGATTTTAATTTTCTCTCTGAGTTGTAGCAAGTCTCAACTCTGTGTGTAGGGAGAAAGGTACTAGGTACCGGGAATCCTAAATGCAGAGAAACAATAGTTGCTGAGACCAAACATCTCTCTGCAGAAAATGAGTCCTACAAATACAGTCCCTGCCTTTCTACCAAATCAGTAGATAAAGACTGCTGGGAAAGGGGAAGGAGTTCCCTTTGGGGAAGGCGAGTGTTCCTGAAGATGGCTGCATTCCATTGTTGAAAAGAAGAAAAGGGCAATATGAGAGAGAGGTGGCAGAACTTTCAAGTAAAGGGAGGTCTGGAGCTATGACACAAACCCTATTTGTCACAGTCCAACCTTTCCTGGTTCCAAGAGTTGCCTGGGAAAAGTAGGTGAGATGGGAGCTGGAGACTTGCCGGACCTACTGTGCCACGATGGGAAAGAGGCACCAGATCGTGGACAATCTGTTGGGCACCTACCAAAAGTCACAGAGTTTCCATTTACATCTCATGGGAAATGGCCACTGCTTGGGGAAATCTATCAGCCAGATCACTGATCGTCAGCAATGAGGCATGTTGGTACTACCACGCAGCCTCATGGTACTCACAGACAACAAGCAAGAATGGTAGTCTTGGTCAAACTGGTGAAATGCAGCTTCCCCAGTCAGGTGACATGGCCTTTTTCCTCTCTCAGACATGATGTTCCCTCCTTTCCATGGGCGCTAGCCTAGTTCAGTCTATCTCCCTCTCTCTCATCATACCAATGGATTTCTAACTGGTTTCTGTGCATCTAGACTAGCTGTCCCACAAGTCATTCTCCAAACAGCTCCTAGAACGATCTTAACGAGGGCAGATCCCATCACGTCACTTCCCGGATGAAAACTCTTTTGTGATCACCCACGTGTAATTCACACATTTTACTTTCGCTTTCCTGGCCTCTCATCTCTTGGTCATGGCGAACTTCATTTTGTGTCTTTACCTTGCCAAAGTGTGCTTGTGCTTCCAGGATTTAATAGAACCTTTTATGCCAACAGTAACTCTCTTCTTTCAGACTCTACACCCAGCTTTGGATCTGTTGACTCTCACTTGACCTTCACTTAGCAGGTAAAACGCTACTTCCCCACAATACAGCCAACCATTGGTTCTTGCTTCATTTGCCAGTGTCTTCAACATGGGGATAAAGACTATCCTGTTCCAGAGTGTATACTTAATAGACATTTGCTGAAAGAATAAGAGTTTATCAGGGGCCATTTAGTCTTTGGGCACCAGAAAGATGAAGTTAGTTAGCTTAATCAGATCAAAACTGGGCTTTCTGCCCATGCCATATTAACTTCTGACTCAGAGCAGATGCTAGCACTATATCAGAGAATCAACTAGAGAATAGCAAATAGAACCCATTAATTTTAGGCAACTAGCAAAAGCAAAGAACTTAGTGCTTATAAGAGAGAAACATATTCTGACAATCATGTATCATATACTGTTTCTGGACTCAAACTGCTCAAATCGTGTTGTTTATCCCAGGTTTTTTTTTTATTTTAATTAGCTAATTGCAAAATCATCTGCTTGGTCCCATCATGTGTGTGTGTGTGTGTGTGTGTGTGTGTGTGTGTGTGTGTGTGTGTGAAAATAGGGAAAACAAGCATTTGTAAGTATTCATACCTACATTTAGGGGTCAGCCTATGAACTTTCTATAAGGACATCCCTAGTTTAGCAACTTCTCTTCTGAGGCCATGCAGGTGTTTCCTAACCAATAACTTCATGTGAATATATTCCTTAAATTCTCCAGGAATATTCACCTTAAAATAAAAGTCATGCTGAGTGTTTTGGCTACTGTATTAGTTTGCTAGAACAACAGTAACAGAGTGGTTTAAACAGCAGGAATTTATTGTCTCACAGTTCTGGAGGCTAAGATCAAGGTGTCAGCAAGACAGGTTCCTTCTGAGGGCTGTGAGGGATCATTTGTTCTATCCCTCTTTCATACTAGCTTCTGATGGTTTGCTGGCAATCTGGTGATCCTTGGTTAAAGAAGTATCACCCTGCCTCTGCCTTCATCTTCACATGGCATTCTTTCTGTATGCACGTCTATGTCCTTATGTTTATAAGGACATTAGTCGTATTGGATCAGGAGCCTACTTGGCATTAGTCAGACCTCATCTTAACTAATGACATCTGCAATGACTATGTTTCCATTCTGATGTCCTGAAGATTAATATTTCAGCAGATGAATTGGAGGGGAGATGTAATCCAACCCACAACAGTTACAGGTAACAAAACTTTCACTTAAGTGAAAACTAGAATTTATTGAAAAGATGTAAGGCAGTTTTGAAAGGCCTCAACGATTGGAACTGCTTAAGGGTCTACCCCAGGCCCTGCAGCTGGAAGAGCGAACTCTTTTTTTCATCTTTGAATAACTCAATTTAAGGTTCCAAACCCTGGGAGAGAAGGTTTAGTTGGGAAAGCTTGGGTTGCATGCCCACTCTTTGGCTTCCAGGGGTGGTGATGTGTGGGTGAAAGGAAATTTTGGCAAGAAAGATGTCTTTGGTTTCTGAGGGGTGTGGGTGGGGAGGGGGCTGGCACTTGGATTTACTATTTTGCAAAGTCTGCCCACAAGAGAGGGGTGAAAGTAATTAAAAAAAAAAAAAAACCTGAGAGATTTGGGAATGTTAGGGAGGGGGAAAAAAATATCTCCAAAATTTCTCTCTCTCTCTCTCTCTCTCTCTCTCTCTCTCTCTCTCTCATAATAAAAAGAGAAAATAAACTCAAGAGAAATTGTTTCTTTCTGGTGTGAATATTAGAGCCCATGATAACCAAGGACGGACCTATTTCTAGGCAGATATAAGTTGGAGCTTTGAGAAGTCTTTTGATCATACAACATAATGAGTCTTTTTGCCTGATGAGAGCTCTTTAAATAGGTATGTTTTAAATTAGAATAGGCCATCTTGGAGGGAGCTCAGTATATGTCCATTTGTAGAGAGAAGGATTTCCTGGAAGGAAAGAGATAGGCATTACAATTGTTTGATTTTTGCTTTTTCATGCCAATCTTTGGATCTAGAGAGTCCTTGGAATGCTTACTCATAGGAAGCAGAACCAATCCTACGTAAAGTGCAATCTGAATGCCTCCCAGACCCAATCACCTGGGGTCTTTTGCTGCTGTGCCTGCTAACGCACCAGCCATCTGCTCTTTGAAGGCTCTGGCTTGTTTTCTTAAAGTTGCAGTGAGATCTGAGGGACAGGGTGTTAGCTTCAGATCCCTCGGTCCTGGGGGCTGACCCAAGTTGAGTTACACACTTCCTCTGAACTTCAGGACCCTCTAATGTAAAATGGCAATGATGCCTTTTAGAAAATAATGTTCTTACAGGGTTTGTGTGAGATTAAGGGCGGAGATATTTGCCAAGTGCAGCTCAAACAACGAGAATATTCAGTTTTATGGTGACAAGTCAGGTCACATTTGCATTTATAACCAGATTTTGCTGGCCAGTTACTTCCATCTTCAAGACCACAGTACCGCAAGCCTTTTTTTTTCTCCCCTCCAAAAATCTATCCAAGTATTTCTAGACTTCCCAGGGTGATCTCATGTTCTCAGAACAGCTGTGCCAGGTTCTTCTGTGAGGCCATCTTGTTGATGGCATTTGTCCGTCAGCCTCTCAAAGAAGACACCTCTACCTCTGCCACTTTGCTCATGCTTGCTGTGAAGATGCTGCTTCTACCCTCTACATATACACTGTCATTCTGATCCTTATGCCCTTTGGACTTCTTGTGTCTGGCTAAAAGTTTGAAATATTCTCTACTGGATATTAGATTTGGAAAAGGAAATCAAATGTGTGACAAACATGTAACAAACACTTGGGGTTGTTTGATAGGTCACTGGAGTAGAACCATCAGCACCTATAGCTCCCCAAAATGTGACTTGCTAAGATTGGAAAGCTTTATAGGATTAGCCCAAGGATCAGTAAATTCGAAAATTTACTTAGGAGATGAACTAATCTTTTATTGTGACTGTGTTTATTTTTACTTCTAAAATCTAACCGCAGTTTCCCAATCCTCCCTTATTCACTTATCTTCACAATTTTGTCTTAGCAGTTCATGCTGTGTATTTTTCTTTGAACCAACACTCATTTTAAACTGAAATGCATTTTAGTTTTTAACCTCAGCAATAATACTGGTGGAACAATTGGTTTTGACCTGGAAATTATGCAATTTCTAACGCACATTAAAATAATAAATAGCTATTTAAAAAAGATGCTCTGTATACAACCTGTAATCATCTTATGTAGTCCCAGTGGCACCCTCAGTTCTATGCCATCCAATGAACTCTGTGATGCTGGAAATGTTTCTTATCTGTGCTTTTCAATTTGGTAGCCACTAGCTGCATACGGGTGTTGAATGCTTGAAATGTTGCTAGTGCAAATGAGGAGTTGAATTTCAAATTTAATCAAATCAATTTAAATTTAAATAGCATCATGTGACTAGTGGCTGTAATATTGGAAAATACAGGTCTATATTGTGTGGTGGTTGGATGAAATAAATTCTCAGATTTCTTTCAGCTCTAAAATTAAAAAGAAAAAAAAAAAGGAATCTTTAAGGTAGCCACAAGTAGGAATATCTGGATAGACAGAAAAAGAGTATTGGAACTAAAATTTTTGGCAGGAGGAACTTTGTCAATATGGCTGGCAAATAGTACAGGAATTGGTACAGAACAGATTTTTTTTTTCAAAGGGTGGTAGTTTTCATTAACCCTCAAGATAGTGGCCTTCAGGATAGAACCATAAGATTTAAGTAAACTCGATTAATTATAGTTGGAAATATTTTTTAGCTGCCTTATCACAACAATTATCCAAGGTTTACTGTGTACAAAGCAGTTTATTAGAAAGTCACACAGGCCCCAGGAGCATAATCCCTGGCATGTGGCCAGGGCCTATGGTCAGGGACACACTTTAATGGAAATTGTAGTTTGTCCAGTTAGAAAACTTATAAGCACAGTTCTTTCTTTAACTTAGTTTCAACTTGAACAAACGCTAGAGTACTTGGAGGGAGAAATTCTTCTCCAAAGTGCACTCTTCTGGTGATTACCATCAGGTCCACTGACAGCAGCTAGATTGAGTGTCTTGAATCATCCTGGCTGATTACCTTAATCACCTTAATCATAGAATCTACTCTCCCTGGAATGGTCTGAACATGGAGAGTGGCAGAGTAGCCACTCTAAGCTGAAAACTCCTTATTAGAACATATTCTGATGTGTTTAATGAAGAGTTTATGATTTATATTAGAGACAAGATAATTTCAAGGCTGTGTCAATCCTTTGCTAGTTCTTTTGTTGGTAATAGAGTGAGAATACATGGCACATCCTTGAGAGGTGCTGCTGACATCTTGAGGTGAGTATCTCTTTCCTGACTGCTAATTAACTGTTTAAAGCAGCACATGGGCCTTTGCCTTCCCTAATTCTTCATTTGGAAGCCCTGTCAATCCATGAATATTTAGAAAGGAGGAGTGGGGCTTGATACCCATTCCCAGAAAAGCAGTGCCTCGCATTCCCCATCATGCACACCTCTTAGTGGGCTACTCAGTGGACATTCACTCTACAGGGGTCAGACTACCTAAATATTCAAGGTACTATGCTTATTATTTTTATTATTATTTTTAATGGCACATCTGTATATGAAGCACAGCAGTAACAAAACAAACTGATGCAGTCATGTCAGTAACCGTATCATTGGAATTTTTGGATCTTCTCATCATCATAATTGTATAGGTTTGAGCTTGTGAGAGAAAGCCATCAGGGACTATTCATTTTGAACTAGCCTTTTAGTAAAAGTCAGTGGTGATGGAAACAACAGTGATAGGGTTATGCTGTATTGTTTTATCAACTAGATTTTTAATAGGCATCACTAATGTTTGATGATTGACTATAATAAACAAACTACTGAAATAACAAGCACTAATAATAATTAATTTCTAATACTAATATTCAGACAAAAATGTTAAAGAATATTACAGATTTTTGTTATAGCTTGGACTAATTTACTATACTTACCAGGAGATTAATTGCCCATAATAATTAAGAACTTTAATCTTGGGGTTGGGAAGACCTGGGTTTTTTCTGTGATAGGTAAATTTCTAAACTTATGTTTTTTCAGTTTCTTTATATACAAAATGGGAATTATATAACTCATTACATTTTCTGTGAGATTTAAATAAATATATGTAAAGCAATTAAGGTAGTCTCTAAAAACCAAGTAAATAATAACTCAATAGGAGTCTTCAAGAACTTCTATCTATTTTCCAAAATTGGTTCTAATTTTTAATAATTATAGCAGGCACTTAAACAGCATTTAATATTTGGCTGTCACTACTCTGTGCCTTTCACATACTTCACTCATTTAATCATCAGAACAAACTGATGATGTAGGTACTATCATTATTCCCATTTTACAAATAAGGAAACTGAAGCATAGAGAGGACAAATAACTCAAGATTACCCGGGCAGTCATAACAGGGCCAGGATATGAACCAGGTAGCCAGGCTCCAGAATCGGTTCTTTTACCCACTTTGCAATACTGCTTTTTAGGGCCAGAAAAAAAGGTTGATTTATAATTATAATATAATTGCATCATAACATTTAGATTAGATGTATGTCATACACAAATTATGTATTATTAAATATATAAACACAATTATAATATATAATGTAATTATAAATAAAACATTAATTGCAAGAAATTAAAAAGTATGCATAAATAAATATATAATGAATTTTCAGTATTCTTTCAACCTAGATAACCGCAATATAATTTGCTCCTCCTAGCCTCTTTGGATGAATATTCTTATTTAGTAAGCAATCTGCAATTGAGATTTAAAATTCAAATTTTTTTAGAAACTTTAAAAAATAAAGTATGTTTTTTATACAATGATATTTTTTCTTTCTAAATGTTTTATTCTTATGAATTAAAAAAAAAATAAAAACCTCACTTTGTTTGTAAACCTTAAACTGAAAAGAAAACCAGCATGTAGTGCCAGAGACATGAGGGAGAGTAGAAAGAATGAGAAAATGATTGTTCGTTAGAAAATCAACATTTTAGACCAATAAAAATGAACTGAGAAATCTAGCAGTGACTTGACTCTGTGATGAAAATAGGTCTGAGGGAAAAAACCAATTTGCAGACACTGGAGTAGTGAGTTCCAGGCACTGTAAAAACTGAATTTGGGGGGAAATCATATGCATTGTAATATTTAAAAATTTGGGGACTTCCAAAGTATATATCTTAAAGAAATGTAAAGATGTTTCAAAATATACCATTACTACTATAACTATACGTATGCCTATATTTTAAATTTTATTTATTTATTTAAACAATATTGTGGTGCATTTTCCTATTTCATTAAATCTTCTACAAGCTAATTTTAACAATTTTTTTAATGAAAATTAGAGTGTTTCTGTTTTTCTTTATTACAAATAATTCTGTAAGAATTACCCTTGTGCTCATTATTTCATATCACTTACTGCCTATGATAACATTCTACTTATTTTAACTATTGAGTCAAATGTTCTAAACTGCAGGGCATATTATCAAATAATTTTTTACAAAAATTATACTTTTAGTAGATGTGAAATAGATTGCATATATCACTGCACCTTTGCAGTTATGAATATTCTTATTAACTATTTCATTTTTAAATTTGCAGATTATAATATTGAATAAGCCATTAAACTCATTATTAGATAGTTTTCTTGTGAACGATCTGCTTATGTCTATATTTCAATTAGGCTGTTACTAATACTTCAGTGATTTGCTAGCTTTTTCAATATTTAGAATATATACATTTTAATTTTTGTATCATTTTCCCAAGTTTGTCATTTGCAATTTAAGTTTGCTTATGACTTTTTTCATAAGTATGTTTTAAAATCAAGATATGTAGTGGTTTAGTCATAAATATCATAACCAATATTATATTTGCTTTAGTAAGACAAATATTAATTAGCTATAATATTTGTTTTAATAACTTATTTATTTAATAAATTAAACTAAATGTAATTTAATATTTCCTAATTAGGGTAGAAAGAGGACAGGCATAACAAGTTTATCTTCTGGATTAGCATTAGCCACTATTAGCATCAAGGTACTGAAGAAATAGCACATGGAATGCTTAAAGTGATCATAAATTATTATTGTAATAAATCAGCACATTATTTAAAAAATATATATAGATTTCTCCCCTTTACCAGTCTTTATAATACCTTATTATTTCTTTCTTTTTCTGTTGCATCCATATTTAAACTGCCTTAAATTTTTTTTCTGTATATACAATGGAAAATTATAATTCAGCCTTAAAAAAGAAAATTCTTCCATTTGTGACAACATGGATGGACCTTGAGGACATTATGCTAAGTGAAAGTAACCAGACAGAGAAAGACAAATACTGCATGGGTATCATGTACATATGAAATCTTAGAGTCAAACTCAGAAACAGAACTAAAATGGCAGTTTGCAGGAGCTGGGGGTTGGCAGGAATATGAAGAGGTTGGTAAAAGTGTATACACTTTCAATTATAAGATGAATAAGATCTGAGGATCTAATGTAAAACATGGTAACTATAGTTGATAACACTGTATTTTATAATTAAAATTTGCTAAGAGAGTAAAACTTAAGTGTTCTCACCAGAAAAAAAAAAAACAAAAAGAAAGAAAAGATAAATATGTGAGGCTAGGTGATGGTTGTGCTAATTAACTAGATGGGGGAAATACTTTCACAATGTATATGCATATCAAATCACCACATGTACACTTTAAATATCTTATAATTTTATGTGTCAATTATACGTCAAAAACCTGAAATTTAAAAAAGATGAATAAGTTCTAGGGCTCTAATAGATACATGGTGATTATAGTTAACAATACTGTATTATAGACTTGAAAATTGCTAAGAGAATAGATCTTAAATGTTCTCGCCACAAAAAAGAAGTTGTAATTACGTGAGGTGAGAGAAGTGTTAATGAACACTACTATGGCAATCATTTCAATATGTAACTGTATCAAATCAACAAGTATACTTTAAACTTAAACAATGTTATATGTCAATTTTTTTTTCAATAAAGCTGGAAAAAATATTTTTGGGAACATGTCTCTATTAGATTATAGTACTGGTACATTTATATTCTGCCTTCTCTGTCGTTTCTTCTGTTCTGTTTGTACTTTCTACTTATTGGTTTTCTTTTTCTTCTTTTCAAAAGAATATTTTCATTGAAAGAAGAAAATTTGAGAGAAAAAATCCTCAATTTTTCCATTGCATTTGAAAACCAAATTAAATATCTCAAGAGTTCCCCATTGTAAGACTGGATGGGACTATTGTAAGCACAGCAAGTTTCTGCACGTGAATCTTGCATACATAATTCCCCAAGTGCTTTGAGAATAAGAACTTTTGACGCAGAAAGCTCTGCAGAGACTGCTCATTATTTTGTTTCTGGTTGTAAATTAGGTAAGGGTTCTGACCAAAGAAGACAGCACTTGAAAAAAGAAAATTATTCAATTTCTACAGGGCAACATCTGGATCACTGGATAGGGGGAATGATAATTTTGACAAATAGGTTCTGTGAACAATCAGATGAGCCCTGGGTCCAGCCAGAGCTTGCCAAAGTGATTGATGTTGATGAGAGTTGTTACATCTTCTTCCAGTTTTGTTCAAACTTCATATCCCAAATCAAATGGACGCCCTTTTTCGTCCAGCTCTCTGTTTAGCTACTGATGGTGCACTGCAAGTGAGGGGAAATTGGATAGTAGGCTCTGTTGTGGAAAAGTTCACGTAACACCAGTTGTCCTTGGTTTTAATGTATGACTCCAAGTGCTTCCTTCAGTTTTCCTTCAGTTTTTTTGATTTGCTTTCATGAAGGCCCCAGATACATATTCCAATGGTTCTTCCTAATGGGGAGAATTGGGCTGATGAAAATAATCTTGTAGGTTAATTCTTATCCCCTCAAGACACTTTGTTTCATGTTTGTTCAAAGTTTTAAAGGAGCATTATCAGTACTGATTTGCTTGGTGCACAGCTGTATGAAGCTGGAAGCATCAGAATGATGTAATATTCATTTTCTCATCTAGATGTTTATTCTCTACAGTCCTTGTACACTGGGGAAGGGCTAAAGAGACACAGAAGTTTAGTTTAAGAAAGGTACTTCAGTGGCACTGTGTCAGGGCCTCATCCTCATGGTCAGCCTCCAGCCCACCCCCAGTCTGGTGGCTGTGTGGGTAGCTTTCTCACACTTCTGCAGATTCCTCTTCTCTGATTACTTCCATTCCCTCAAACCAATGGCTGGCAGGAACATACTTCTTCCCGGTAACTTCATTCATTAGGTATCTACCATTAGCCTAATGTACTGTTGCCATCAGGGACCAAAACACAGAGGAAAATAGTTTAAAAATCACTTCTTCCACAAATCCTCCCTCTCTCATGACATCGCCAGCTACAGGCTATTTCTTAACAAATTTCCCCAATTGTCAGATTGTCGCAGCCATTTGGGGCACTCTTTAAAAACACATTGCTATACCCCTCCCTGGATAACATGGTTTCAGTGGGTTTAGAGTAAGGTCCAGGAATTTATATTCTAAGAAATCCCAAACATATTAAACATAGCATATTTAAAAAGCCATTATAGATTGGGTTTTTATGACCCGACAAACTTAAGAAACTATCTTGATTATTGCTTCGCATCTTCTGTTTAAAGGATCTGATGATTTAATTACATCGTAAATCTCATGGCTGAAGTGCGCCTCATTGAGAGATTTCAAAGGAACAAAAAGGGCAGTTAGATTTTTTTAAAAAGTGGTCACAGGGACTGGAGTGTGAAATGATAATTAAGAAGAGAGACAGGAAAAGTGCTTCACATAAGAAAAAGGGACAGAGTGGGAGTGCGTGTGGAGATGGAGCACTCCAGCGGCCCAGGCAGTGTGATAATGACTTCCTTACTGGTCTTCCTGCCTCAGCCTCTGTGCCCTCAAATCCCTCACAGCTGTCACAGTCATCTCCTTCAGGCTTCTCTTTGATTGCATTACTTCCCCTCTCAGAGTCCTGTGCCAATGCCCGATAATGTGCCAAATTAAAACTCTTAATCACAGGTGTCAAGGCCCTTCACCCTCTGGTTTCCCGTAACTAATGGCCATCCTTGGCCCAGTTCAGGCTTTCTGCTTGGGCCGCCCAGGCTCTATTTATGTCTTTGGGTGAAGCTTGTCAGATTGCTCTCGACAGAGCCCCACCTGAGCCTCGGACCACTTCTTTTTGGTAAAGATATGTGTCTTTCTTCCTTAAAATAATGTTCAAAAGTAAGTTATTCATTATTAGATTTTACCTTTTCTTGTTACTGACCACATGGCCTTAGAATTCCTCTCAGCTTGACTAAGCTTTAGTCTCTCTAACTCTAGGCCTTTGATCTTTTCTTTTTCTAAAAGCATTTACTTTAGAAAACATAATTGTAATTTTTTTCTTCGCCCCCTTTGAAATGATGTAAATCTTTTCCCAGACCCTTGCCAGTTTTACAATCCAAGAAATGCCTTTCTTAAGGAACAGAGAACCAAATGTTTGAAAAGTAAACATCAAAGGAGATAGCACCCTGCCTCCCAAGTCTCTGAGAGAGAAGGAGCCTAATTGAGATGGGTGACCATCAGCAAACACAGATGGCCTAATCACAGAGAAAAACATTTGGAAACTTAGTAATAACTCAATGTATTCCACCCCTCATACCAATCAACCTTTTGCTGATGTCCTCTAGTAGTTTTCTACCAGCTCACCCCAGCTCATAAACATGCTCCCAAATTTTCCTTCTTCAAATTAGAAGATTAAATTCAATCTCTCTCCCCTATTGCAACGTCTTGAATAAAATATTTCTTGCCTGTTTAACTTTGTCCAATGCAATTTTTTTTGGCATTACTGAACACTGCAGAGATGTAACTGGTTGTATAAATATACAACTAATACATTTCAGAAAAAAAATAGTATATGTTTGTATGCACATCCTTGCATCTGCATCTCTAAAGCGTAAATTTTTTGAAGTTGGTGACCAGCTCTCTTAGTATTAAATTCTTCTGAATGGGAATCTCTGTTAGACCAAAGAAAGGGTAAAATCTCCATATGTGATTGATTGAGCTGTCAGTACATGGGAATGATGATGTTTTCAAAAATTCTCAAGACATATTAGAACGCTTTTCTAATAGAAGAAAGAAGAAATCCACAAATCCACTCTCTTTTTTAGGCTCTGGGGAAGAATTTCTAAGTCAGAATATGCATTTTCTCATAGTTACACATTGTTGTAATTTTAAAAGTAGGAAAACTTGCCTCATTTATGCTTTGGTGCATAGCTGCTGCCTAATTAACGAAACTAGGTGTCTTGTTAGTAGAAAGTATTAAACAGCAACAGAACAAAGTTTTAAAAAGAGAAGAAAATTAATAAAATATACTTGAACATATTATATGCAACATATGTACATAAAATATAATCATAGGATTGTATTGATTTTATTGATTCAGTAAAAGAAAAAAATTCAAGGCTTCTTTGCCCCACAATTTCTTCATATAAATTTCGGGAAATATTAATTGGAGTACACATGTCTTGTGAGACTGTCTTTTCTAAGATTGCATCAAATTTTTAAAATATTCATTTTATACCTTACCAATATAGTTTTGTGGAAAAGAAAACTCAACTGTTAGATAATTTAAATAAGAACACAAAGATTTACATTTCTCTTTCAATATTCAGTTCCACCTGGACCTCCCTTGTTTTCTCCCAATAGAAACAAAGGTACATGTTTGCCACTGCATTGGGAGTGAGGGTCTGGGAGAGAGAATTTTCTTGGTTTGCTGATTGCCTTGAGAATCACAAGTGCTCTCTGTAGTCAGCTGTGGGAAGAAACTATTCTCTAAAAACTCAGAAAGGGATCTCTGTTCCAGTTTTTCTTTTTTGGGAATGTGAAGAATCAAACTCCACAAAAAGTACAAGCAATTAATTTGCTTTTAATCTGAGAGGCTGATTCCTTCTTTCCTTCCTTCATTCATTATTCATTAATTATTCTTTCTTTCCTTCTTTCTTTTTCCTTCTTTTTTTCTTTCTTTCTTTCTTTCTTTCTTTCTTTCTTTCTTTCTTTCTTTCTTTCTTTCTTTCTTTCTTTCTTTCTTTCTTTCTAACACAACACTCCTGGGTTTTCCATAAGTATTATTATTTTGGTTTCTGAATATTGAATTGAAATGAAAAGAATGTCACTTGAATGGAAGAGAATCCTGAGATCTTGATGTAGAATAAGTTTATACATTTTCAGAATTTTGGTAAATTGTCAGACTCTAGTCTTAAGCTAAAGAAGAGTTTAGATTACAAAAGAGTTATTGACACACATGTATTGCATATGGATGTGAAAGTATACATTTGAGAATCACTTCTAAAACTAAAAAATGCAAATGGTAAATTTGAAACAGTTTGCTAATCTCTTGGATCAGGCAAGGATTATATAATATTTTGTTATTATGTAAAATAATTTCTTACAATTTTCAGATAATCTAAGGCCAAGTTTATTACACTTTTTTTGAAAACAAACAAACACACACACAAAAATGACCTACAGTTGAAATTATTTTGATTCTTTCCATTTCTTACCTAGATGGGAAACTGAATTTGGGGATACGTTTCATATTTCAAGCTTCATATTTTAAGTGAATCAAAATATTCATGAATGAGCTTAATATTAGATTTTAGCTTTTGACCATGTGGTCTACAGCAAATGAATCTGGGAAAAGTTGAAGGGTACAGGAACCATTTTTGTAGTTGGGAAGTAGAGAATCAGATGTGAGAGAGTGTAGACAAAATTTAATTCCTTTTGTTTGGAGTCACATTTTTTCTCTTCTTTCCTCTATAGAAATTATGTCTTCATTACATTCATTTGGATCCTCTGCTGCTCTCTGCCTTTCTACGATACTGCCATTAGAATTTTGTTTCTTGTGTCTCAATTTGAATTAACTTTCTGTTTCTTACATTGAGATTGTAGATTTTTACTATTTTGGCATCTGATCTCTGACCACGTTACCCCCAATTTTTCTTGCACAGTTAAACTTCAACCATCCTTCAGCTCTTAGTAATGTTGCCCTGGGGCGAGGGAGATTCTATGCTCATGTGTAGTCTCTTGTGTTCCTAATACCTGATTTACTCTCTCAGAAACTTTGTAAATGTCAACTCTCTTCCTTGACCACAATTATCAGGTTAGATCCTCCTCATATGATACTGTCCAATTTCTGAAATACTGCTAAACTTGTTACATCGCACATTCTTTTTCTGGGGCAGTCTGTGTGCTGGGATAAGGAAAGGAAAACAAGCTCTTCAGGTGATTTTAGTACACCCTCAAGTGGCAGAGCTTCTGCTGTAGGCAAAAGTATATAGGACATGATCTTTCTTTCCTCTACCTCTGCTCTCTATTATCCATGTACATAGAATGTTACTTGGTTTCTTTCAGGTCATGACTTGTTTGTTTCTTTTCATGTCCCTGTTACTTCATACCAATTGTTCAAATTACTTCAAATCAGAAGATTATGAGAGGTTGTTATGCTAGCATATGTAATTTTTATTTACATATAACAATTCTACAGATTTATATAAAATTTTTGAGAAGTGTGGTACTCTAACAATCTTGGATATTCAAAACTATTAGCACATGCTTTGTTAATGGTTTCTCACTATTGACTGTACCATAGATAAGATAACCTGAGGATGTGGATAGATTGGTAACACTCTAGCTGTAACTCCACACATTTCACTCGAATTTAGGGAAACATATCAGAATATACATGACTGAGTGGGACATATTTGTAATGACAGCATTAAGCTCATTACTATTTACATAAAATTAATAACATAAAATTTATTATTTTATTATTAGTAACAAATTATGTATCTCACAAATAATGGTAGGGGCTAGTCTAGCCTGACATCAAGGGAGAGGACCAGTCCCACAAGGAATTACTATAAAGAAACATACTGGAGGCAACTATGGACCTTACAATCTGTGATCTTTTCTACTCATCTCCTTTCTGAAAGTTTTCACAACTTGTCACTGGTCCAGAGAGGTGGGAGGAAAAAGATCATGTTTTTATTTGGTTTATACTTCTGTCTACAGTAGTAACTCTCAAACTTTATGATGTGCTCAAATGGCCTGAAAAGCTTGTGAAACACAGATTACTTGGCTCCGCTCTGATCTGAGTTAGTAGGTCTGAGGTAAGATCTGAGAATTTGGATTTCTATCAAAGTTCCCAGGTGATGTTGTTGAGAACCACCATCCTAAGGTAGTTCAGAATCTCTTAAGCCTGAGAATCCCCTGGAACTGATTTTCTTTTTAGATATTTTTGGGATATATTGCTAGTGACTCAGGTTTAGCTGACCTTCTGTGGCATTGACAAAGTCCCTTAATGCTTCTGTGTTTTTATATCACTGTCTGCAAGATGGAATATGTCATCTCAGGCTTAATGATGCTTAGGCTCACATGAATAGTGCTATGGATTTGCAAGTATTTATTTTGAAGTAGTACTTCGTGGACTTGGAAAATTCCCCAAGAAGTATGGTTAAGGCACCATGTAGAAATTGAAATCCTTCTTTGGCTTCAAAATCATTTACTCTGGAGTGGCTTATTTAGGGGATGTGGTTGGGGAGAGTCACCTATTTTGTTATCTCAGTCTCCATGAAGTTACAGCTAAATATATTTTTTATAGTTAAATTGTTACTGAATTCTAATGCCTGTTGATGCATATGTTCAAATTTTGGAGTATTTGGGAAACTTTAAAGTGGTAAACTAGAAAACTTTAAACATTTTTTAGATTGCAGATATTAAAATAAAAAAATATATATATACCAAAAGGCTATTGTTAATTACTGATTAGAATAAAATTTGTTTTATTTGAACATAATATTGATTTTATAAGAATGTCACATTAAATTGTTAGATTTTTGGGAGTGAAGTCCTATAATGCGTAAATTCTATTTTATCTCCAAAGTTTCAGCCTTGACAAATGTTTACTCTTGGCATTCTGTTACCTTAGAGTAATAACTCACTTAAGACTAAACTTTCTCATCTGATATTGATGATGATGCAGCACCATCCTCAACAAAATTGTTTTAAAGCCTTAATACAATTATGTAGTGAAAATATTTTGGGACAATGTGGGTCATTAGATGTTTAAAATCTTACTCATTAAAATATATTTAGCTTCTGCAATAATTAAACAAACAGAACTTTTAATTCATTATTTCTCTTCTTATGGAGGTAGAAATTTCAATATGACAAATCAATATAATAAAGTGACAATTAAAAAATAAAACAAACAAACAAAAAAACATTGAGCTAAAAATAAAATAAGAAACAAACTCCAGAGGTGAAATTTAGGGTTGTTTAGGCAAAAGTCAGTTTTGTGAGTAGAGACTAAGTCTTGGGTGAGCAGCAAGGAAGAAGAGATGAACCTGAGATTCTGATATTAATTTAGGCCCCTCAAAGTGAGACAAAGTGTTCTTGCTTAGTAGCAACTTGACTCTCAGCAGAAGTAAGTACAAATCTTCTCTGGATGTAAATATGTCCATATTAGAAACTTAGGGTTCTCATAGAATAAATTCAATAAAATTTTAATTCATAGTAAAAATGCAACGAAATGAGTCACTATGGGTGAGAATTGGAAGAACAGAAAATAGGTATATGCAGCCAAGGACTCCAAATATTAGAATTTGCAAATGTGGAATATATAACTGTAAAGAAAATTTAAGGTAAAATGTAGAATAAAACATTGAGCAAGAAACAAGAATATGTAAAGATAGCCATGCACATTTGAAAACTAACCAAATAGAAGCTCTAAATATAAAAAATTTAAATGTTGAAATTAAAAGCTCAAATGGCTATTTTAATCACAGAAAATAGATATAAAAAAGAGGAACAACAAAGAAAAAAGTTATTTTTAAAAGACATAATATCTATAAACCTGTGGTAGAATTTAACAAGTCAGAGACAAGGCACAAATAAGAGTAACAACTTTTATCAAAATCTTGAAAACATAGGTGAAATGGGTAGATTTGTAGCAAATTTTAACTTGTCAAAACTGGCTCAATAAGAAATGAAAATATAAATCAGTAGTTAAAAATATCCTCACTTTGAAAATAGCAAGCACAATTTTATTAATGAATTCTTTAATTTTTAAGGAAAACAATTACTTCTAATGTTAAGCAAACTCTTCCAGATAATACACAAAGAAGAAACTCTCCACAACTTATTTTCTAATACAAATGTAACCTTAGTACCAAAACACAGATAAGGATTTTATGTGAAAGGAAAATTTCAGATCACTCTTACTTATGAATATTAATGCCAAAATGAGAAACACAATATTAATAAGACAAATCTAGCAGTGTATAGAAATGATAATACCACATGATCAAACTGAGCTTATACCAGGAATGTAAAAGTATTTTAACATTATACAATCAATTAATATGTTTCAGCACATTTGCAGATTAAAAGAGAAATTCCTTTTGATCTTCTCACCTGGAGCAGAAAATCATTCAGTATAATTGAACATTCATTCATGATTATCACCCTTTCCAACTTGGCAATATCAGTATTTATCAAAACCTTACAGCACATATTCTTAATGGTAAGTTTTGAAAACATTCCTTTTAAAGTTAGGAATAAGACTAGAATTTCTCTTACCATTCTTTTTTTTTTTCAATATTGCACTGAAGTTTCTGGCCAATGAAATATAAGTAAAATAAATAAATATATCTTTTGCAAAGAAACAAAACTGTTATCTACAAATAAAATTGTTTAGAAAATCTGAAGAAATATATAGTTTATTAGAATTAATAAGAAAAATTAGGAAAATGAAGTACTCAGGAATAATTGTAACAAGGTATGTGATATACTAGTATTGAGAAAACTATAAAACATTATTGAAAGTCATTAAAAATATATAAATGCATAAATGTCACCATATTCAGGGTTAAGAAAAATCAATATTGCTAAGGTGACAGTTTTTTCTAAATTAAATAAGAATTTCAGGAAAAATTCATACTCCCAAAAGTAGTTTTTGAAGAAACTGACTAGCTTATGATAATATTTGAATAGAAGATCAAGGGGTCAAGTAGAGTTAGGATACTCTTAATGAATAAGAATAAGAAAAAGAGAATTGTTTTACCAGCTACCAGATCTATTAAGCTAAACTATTTAAGAGAGTGTGGTATTTGTGCAAGGGTAAAAATAGATCAATGGAATAGCCAGCACAGAAATAGACTGCTTCATATATGGAAATAAAATATATAACCCAAATGGTGTCTTATAAATATAACAGTGATAATTATTTATTCATAGAGGGGGAAAAAAAGAAGAAATTAGAATCTTCCAACAGACAAAAATTATGTCCAGATAAATTAAATATATTAGGAAAGTTAAACTTCACAAATAAGAGAAAACATTTAAAAGAATATCTTTATTATTTCAGGGTAGCAAATGTTTCTTAAACAAAATACAAAGAGGATTTACTAGATGACAAAAGTTTGATAAATTTAACTGTAGACATAAACTCCTTTACCTAAAATTGCAAAATCCATAAAGTGATGAAATAGAAAAAATTATTTTCATAAGCAACCTTGTTTGGTGGCAAAAACACAGATGAGGCTATTCATAGTGATTCCTTATAACAGATGAGAACATTCCCCCATTTCACTTTGAATATATTAATGAGTTTGACTACAGAATTTTCTTCATACTCTGCTGGGAGTGTTGATAGTACACAAGATATGACCTATACAATCTTTCTGGAGAAAAAAAATCGAACCTGAAACATCTGGTTTTAAGGATTTTCAATAAAAGATTGTGGTCCTGAACATTAATGTTTAGAATGAGAAACACATAATTCAGAATATTGGATAATTATGGGAAGTGATGGGGAGGCAAGATATAGGATATAAAAGGACCCCACAGGGATAAGTAGTATTCAAGTAAAAGCGTGAGGGGGCCATTCATGATTTTAATTGCTTTGTAACTTTCATGTATGTTACATATATTTAGTGTGCTGTAGTTAATAATACATTTAAAATAACTATTGAGCATGTTTCAAGTCTCCTCTTTTTTTTTTTTTTTTTGAAACAAGTGATTTTTCTCCTCACAAAATTGACTTTGTGGCTCACTAAGAAATCATATGTTACTTTTTAAAAAGTTGTCCACTCTCGCTCGTGTGCACTTGGAATTCTCAAGAAGAATATCAGCCGTTTTTATGCCTAAACGTTAAAGTGGTTGATTCTTAATGAATAGGTGTCTTCAGATTATAAAGAAAAACTTGAATTAGATGTATCAGAAGGGAAAACATTCTTCTTTATCACCCTGAAGTTCTTTATTTATTTCTTCTTTTCTTTCAGGTATGGACTCATTATTCTGTGGATAAGCCCACCTCTTTCCTGAGCCTCTCGTGCTGTGAATTTAATGCCTTCCTAAAGAGCAGGCACTGCAAAGCACACACTAGCATGGAACGAAGAGGAAAGCAAAGCGACAGGGTGATGAATGTGCTCTGAGTTTGACAACCTTGATTCCCTTGTCGGGCACTCTTCCTCAAGTTGGGGCACTTAGGCTGGAAGCCAGGGTCCTTTAAGCAGACAGCATCTGCCACGGCAGCTGGCCCTCCTGCCGCCTCTCCACCCGTAGGACAATTCATCTCCCCTCACATCTCCTACGCATTAATTTAGCAAAACGGTCTTCCTGCTGGTAAATCAAAGTAATCAGAACACACAGGAGATAAGACTTCAAAATACAATTTGGAGCCTTTTGGACAACTAACTGTAGGTCTCTCTGATTGAGACACTTTGGGGCCCTCTTGCACTCAAAGCACGCAGACATCCTTTTGGAATGTACGATTTGGGCCCAGATTATCTGGGCCTGTATTTATCTGAGGAATCTCCAGCCATCTGGCTGAAAAGTGGTTGGGATTTTCTACATGACAGGTCCTCAGGATGTGGGAGACATCGCAAGAAAGGGATGTTCTTGAAAGCAAGTAGAGTAGACCGCTCTACTTTCTTTTGTTCTCAACTCATAGCAGCTAGCATCATCAGACCCCACAGCAGATACTCTTGAGCTTATTGCATAGACTTTCTGTAGGAAATAAAAAGTTATTAATATGAAGTCTAACACTTTGTCCAGTTGATAATATTTAATACTTATTTTGTACATGTTACATCTTTATGTGGATTATTTTGGTTAATCTCTGGACAACTTTCCATGTAGATTTGTTTTTTAAGTTTTCATTTATAGATGAAGAATGTGAACTTTAGGATCATACAGTTAAGGGTGAAACTATAATTTAAACCCACCCTGATAGACTGCAAAGTATATTTTTTATTAGTCCTATACTAAGGGAAAGACCACATAGGTCTTACCACCTATGTTATTAATAACGAAATTATTATTTGAATCTTCTGATGGTCCATTAATTATAATCCAAAATTATTAGGATTATAATGAAGATAAAAACATATAGGGGGAAACAAATAATTGAATAAAGATATAATGTAAGACATAAAACATTTATTTCACTCATAGGAATGATCCATGTTGAGAATTTTAGGCACTGTATTGTCGTAGTGGGAAAGGGTATTTTTAGTCCTCTTCATGTCCTATTACATAAGGTGTTGCATACTTGATCCTACTTCCTAGTGTACAACCAGCCAATACCATCTAAACCAGATGATTTCAGGAAGTTCTGGTAGATAAAATGCTAGATAAATTTTAAACTATTACAGGTTTAAAATTTCTAACATTTGCCATCCTATTAATAACTTTTTTCTCTCCCTGGAAACAAATGGAATGAACAAATGGTAATTTCATCCACAGCTCTGGAATTCGTCACATTAAGGTTTGGTGTATATTTCCCAGAAGGTATATTTTACAACTTGTATCAAATAAACCATTTAATTCTTAAGATTTTCCAGTGAGAAGTTTCTTAAGTTGTAGCTTTCTTTTTATGTGGCTATTAGAGAAAAGAGGGACCTAATTATTGTATTCATCCTTTAAAATGTAATAGAATTTTGAGGTTAACAGAGTGATTAATTTTTGACCTAGGAAAGCTTGTGAAATTAGATCAAAACTTCCATCCCTTTGAAGAAATCAGAAGGTGCTGGCAAAATATATTGTCTGTAACCAGCTACCCCGACCCTGTCCTCCAAAAACAGGAGCAGGGGAGTTAAATCTGTTTAAGCTTTTATCATTTTGAGAACTGGTAACTGTGAAAAGCCTTAACTCCTTTCCTCATTGTAACTTCACAATAATCACTCCCACCCCACACCCCAGCACGGTTTCCCCAGCATGTAGAATATACCTTCTTTCATACAAATATATCTTCAATATTTAAAAAAGTTAACTAGATTATGCCTCAGAGTTAGTGTATCACTATTACATTCTGGTAGCACTTTCATTAAAAAACCGCATGGAAAACATTCCCGTGCAGAAACAGATAGTGAATACTCCATTGCACATAGAGAGATTTAGCAGACTAAGCCATCTACCGATCATCAACCACACGCCCAGAGTTAGGAGGGAATTCAGCCTTGAAGCTTTGGAGCAGAGTCACAGTGTTTTGTGTTAGACCTTCTAAAAAAGGGACTGATAACTTTGTGCAGATAATACTGGAATTGGGACAGGGGACTATGGAATAGAAAGAACTCAGAATACCTGTTCCAGAATTATCTTTCTCAGAATTTCCCTTAATTCTCTGAAATCTCTTCTGAGTCTCCTCTCTGTCCAAAATGCTGGAGCCCAAAGCAGTGTGTTTATTTAGCAATTAGCCTGACAGTGTAGGAGAGAGCAAACTAATTTTTCTTCTACTTTCTTAAGTTTTTCTGGCTAAACTAATAAAATTTACATGAGAGATTAACAAAAAAAATAACCAAATTTATTAAATGTGTACATATGAGGCTTCCATAAGAATATGGGGGACAGAGGACAAATGGAGAAACTAAGGCTTATATGTCACCTTGAGCTAAGGAGAAAGAAGATTTGTGGTTTAAGACTTCAAAGGGCAGGAAGGCAATTCATGTGAAGGTGGAAAAGTAAATATTTGGTAAATAGATGTTTGCTGGGCCATCTATAACAAAGGGACACAGAAGGGACTTTGATTAAATGGGACTTGCTAGTTTCCTCTCTATTATACACTAGTTTATATTAAACTAGGGTTATCTACAATGATCTCTCTTCCTGGAGCAGGTCCTCCATCTAAAATCTTTTAGGCAGTTAGGATGAAAGACAAAGGTTTTTTCAGTCTTTTGTTTCTTGAAAATAACCAGCTCAAAGTAATCAATATCCCAAAAAAGGCATTTTGGGTGGCTTCCCCTTATCAGATATGTAAGTATTTAGACTGTTAAGAGAGAGGGTATAATATGGGATGGAAATTTTTATTAAAACTAACTTTAGACAGTCTTTAGAAAACAATTTTCATAGGAAATAAATGTGGTTATTAACTTTAATATTCTTTATGTTTGGAAAGATAGTTTCAGTTTTCAAAGTTTAGTTAGAAATAGCCTATTCCAGAGATTCTCAAAAGGTAGTCGAACTTAATTTCTTCTAGAGAACACTGCCATCACTTCATCAGTATTTAAACAGTAAGGTTATTAAAAAAAAAAAAAGCATTTGATAGTTTTAAAAATCTTTTTGTTATAGCATGCAATTGCTGTGGTATTTGACATAGCCAGAGGGAAATTGCCATTCAATGACAAAGAAGAGCAGTTCATCTGGTTTATTCATTTTAGGCGTTGGAATCATAACTACAGTGATGATCGAAATGAGGTGCTTGAATTCCACCTGCAATATGATCCACGGGTTCTTCTATTATGAACTTCATCAAGATAACTAAATGAGATTGGCTAAACTGGCACTGAACAATAAATGCTGTACAAACTGTATGCATTCAATGTGCAGCAGAACAACAAATCATAAACAGTGGAGCTCTGATAGTAACTTCCAGACATTTCTCAATAAGAATTTTTGAAATCATAGCCAGATAAGGCCAGGGGGAATATATCGTCCTCATTTTGCCTTCTTTCTAATTTATCTACTGTTTCTTTCCTATCATTTGCCTCACCATCCTAGATCAGGCAGTGGAATTGTATTTCTATGGACATGTACCTGTCTGTTTTGTTTATCTATTGTTCCCACAGCAGCTAGCACAGTACCTGGCACTTGTTAAGTTTTTGATGGCAAGTCTGGATGAATAAAGTAACATCTATCTCTTCATTGACTTGGCGCCTTATTGCTTACCTGGTGGTGTATCCCTATTGCTACACCTTTGGGTTTCTCTCCGGCTATGCTGCATGTTTCTTAGTAGTTCTGAGCCTTGTTGGGATGTTGGAAAGATTTTTAAAAGTGATTTTTTCTTGTTTATTTAAAAGGAATGCTATTTGTCAGTAATACTGTTTATTGAAGAGTTTGGAAAATATACCAAAATATATTGAAAAAATAAATATCTCCCATGATTCCACTGCCCACAAATAAACACTTAATATTTGGGGGTCTAGCCTTTCTGATATCTTATGTTCTTATATATCATAATATATCTTTAATCAATCTTATATCATAATTATAAGTTTACTTGGTTTTTAAATTTAATATTATATATTTTACTAGGTTGTTAAATCAGTCATTTTTTAAATAACTGGATTTGGCATTTAATAATTATTTTATCATATACATTTTCATAATTATTTTAACCATCCTCTATTTGTTTCAATTGTTTTCCTTGCTATTATAAATAATGCTTTAACTAGAATACCTATATTTTTACCTCTGAATTCCTCCTATACTGTTTCCTTGGGATAAATTTCATAAATGGAAATTCTAATTTGAAGCATAAGAATATTTCAAACTCTCCAGATGCACACTGCTAAACTTCTTTCCAGAAAGACTGTACCTATTTACACTGGTTGGATTTTTTTTTTCATGTGAAGATTAACTGGTAGCTAGCATTTAAAATAAAAAAGAATTCTATCACAGCACAAATGTGGAAGCTAGTTTGCCACATGCATCTTTCTCACATGCCACCTCTATCTGCAGCAGCCTGGGGTTGTGCTAGGTCACCATTTTATACCCATTGTTTCTTAGGCTTTACCTGTATTCTTTTTAGATTAAAAATATTCCCTGTAACATTTCTGCCAGAAATGGGCTAGAAATGTCTGCTTCCAAGACTACAGAGTCATGATTTTAGCATTTTTTTCTCTTTTTGGCTGTTTGACAAATACAGGTCTACCAAAGTACACAGGGCTGTATAATCAACTTTAGAGGTAGGGTCATGGTTAAATCACCAGAGTCAACATTTGTGCCTAAAAAATCATCAGGACTGTAATCTGTTATGTGTGCTTAAGAAAACACACATTTACTCTTTCAGAATGTCATCCAATACAATGTGTTAAGTAGACTAAGGCAGACCATATCCATCAGTGATGGAGTGAAGTAGGAGTGATGAGTGGCAAAGTTTAAATTCATGCAATGTGAATTTGCAAATATGTTAGAAAAACAATTAAAGCTGAGACTCCCACACCACATAAGGACAAATAGTGCCGAGTTGTTTCAAGCTTATTGTTTCCAAGAATAATAGATAAAGCTATGCCATTCATGGATTTTTGTTGAATTGTTCCCCAGGATGGAGAAACAACTTCTCTATAGTCCTATTTAGTCCTCTTGTGTCCCTTGGATCCACCTGAGTAAATTTTGAGTAGATGATATTGACTTTTATATTTTTAACAGAAGAGTAAGGGGCATGTCTTCAATTGATCTTTTCTTTCTTTCTTTTTTTTTTTCTTACATATTTTCTCTCCTGGTGATGTTTCTCAGACAGGTAAGTATAGGGAGGAAATGCTGCTTCCGAGACAAAGGATAGAATTACAGGCCATAGAATCATAGAATTGAGAACTGACTATAGGTCACTGTTTGGTTCATAAAATAATTCTCTGGGATAACACAATGCTGCACCAGAGTTAAGGGAATTTCAATCCTCTTCAGACATTTCAATGACTCAATCAACATTTACTGACTTCTTGCTATTTACTTAACCATTGTTCTAAGTCAAGAGATAAAAAACAAACAAACAAACAAACAAACAAAACAAACAAAAAACAGTGAGCAGAAAACAGATCTGTCCCTGCCCTTATATCACTTGTCCATCTAATCTGAAAAGAGAAACATTAATCACATCATTTCACAAACATATGTACAAAATGTAACTGTGAGGAAGGCAAAGATGGAGAGGTAATAGAGGGACTTAACCATCTGAGAAGGTCAGGGAAGGCTTTCCTGGGAAAGTGATGCTTGAGTTTAGAACTGAGAGATATATATGCATAACTAGGTAAGGAGAGGGTAGATGAGCATTAAAGATCAAGAAACTGTGTGTTCAAAGGCTGTGCTTGTTCTGAAGGGCTGAAAGGACAGTGTAGTTGGAAAGGAGAGAATAATGGGTGTATAACATGAAATACAACTAGAGAGATAAGTAGAAGCCAGGCCACACATGGCCTCCCAGGTAATGTTACATATTTTAATTTTAATTTTAAGAGTAATTGGAAGGCTTGAAGGATTCAAGCAAGGGAGTAATCGTATCACTTTTTAAATTTGAAAAGGTCACTCTGGTTTTACCATGGAGAACAGATTAGGAGGAGTTAGAGTGAATGAAGTCCAGCCAGTTAGAAGACTGTGGCCTTAATCCAGGAGAGTTCTTGATGGCCTGGACTAGAGTGGTAGTAGCATAGACAGAGAAAAAGGACAATGTTGAAGAATATTTAGGACATGATACTAACAGAAATTGATGAGAACTTGAAATGTAGGGTGAAGAACAGTGAATTATCAATAAAAATGTGTAGGTTTCTGATTTGAGCAATTGCTTGGGTGATGTCATCATGTCCTGAGTTTAAAAATAAAAAAAAATGACCAGATTTCTGGAAATATTTTATGTTTGGTTTTAAACATTTGTTAAATTGTTTGATAATTAAGAAATTAGGTAAATCCTTCCTGATGGTATGTACCTATGTTCTTTATAAAGTTCCTCTTTATGAAGGGGTGACTTGTAAAGTTGGAGAAACAAGGACAGTTATTCGAGGAGAGTGGAAAACTTACGACATAATCACTGAGAGGAGCATAAGAATGAATGAGCTGAGCCAGAGAAAGGCGATGAGATTACTAGATAGTGATGAAGACACCATTTGAGGGTGGTGATTGTGGATTTGCAATGGAGTCATTCTGGCCCATGTGTGACTTTTGTGGACTGCATTCAACTGCTGAAAGATAGGCATCAAGAAAGCACATCGCAACACACACTCGGTTTTGAGGTTTTCTTAGAGGAGATTAATGAAAAAAACAGAAAGGCAATTAAATTTATAGCATTGTCAAGAGTATTATTGAAACAATAGAGCATAGATTTTAAATGGCCTCAGCAGAGAAATAAGGAAGAAAGAGGGAGATAAATTGGGAGAAAATAGAACATTAGACTGGAGACCATGATAAAGTCAAAGAATTGTTGTGAAAAGTAATATAAACACTAAGCTGAGAGGGAAAGAGTTAGTGGGCGTAGAGAAGTCCAGAGCAAGGTCATGCTCATTGGTGATGCAGAGATTGAAGAACTGAAAGGCGAGATCATTGGACCAGGTGATCCAAGGGGATTTGGATGGCATACAAGGATTACATCTTGGGAATAGTGGGGATAGTTACAAGTCAGGAATCAAATTTTAGTGACCTATAGAAACTTATCCTCACTTCAGAAGATGGCAACATTTATGAGATAGAGAGTTTAATGTGATTGAATGACGTAAACTTCAGAGTCTTTCCTTTCCTTTCCTTTCCTTTCCTTTCCTTTCCTTTCCTTTCCTTTCCTTTCCTTTCCTTTCCTTTCCTTTCCTTTCCTTTCCTTTCCTTTCCTTTCTTTTCCTTTCCTGTCCTGTCCTGTTCTCCCCTCCCCTCCCCTCCCCTCCCCTCCCCTCCCCTCCTCTCCCTTCCCTTCTCTTCTCTTCTCTTTCTTTTTTTTCTTTTCCAATTGGTAATAATAATTTAAAAATAGAAATGGAGAACAAGAGAACATCAAACCTTCTTGCTAGATTGAAGGTACATGAGCTATGAAAAAATAATGTGAGGCTATGCCTTGAGATAACTTAAGATAAAATCAGGTTGCAGATAAAGCAGAAGGTGGGCAGAAAATTCAGAGAAGAGGCCAAAGATATAGAAGAATCAGTGCATTCTGGAATAATAATTTGATAGAAATCACTGGAAAAATATGAAAGATGGGATAAGAGAGACGGGCTGGGTCAGGACAAAAAAGTACATAGTATCATGGAGCTTATGATGTGGTGAAGGATTGAGAGTGAAGGTCTTACATGTTTGGAATTTATTTAAAAGTTTTTAAGCTCAAGAAAACCTAAGATGAAGGTGAGTACTGGACGTGGCCAAGGAGGTTGCTTTTCTCACTTCGGAAGGTTCATAGTGGGACCAGAAACTATATATTCCACATGCTTGTGTTGACTGTCGACTGACTCAGAATGTCAGAAATCAAACACAGCACAGGATCCAAGATTCCTCTTGCATTACTTTATAGAAATTACTTCCTATTAAGTGTGGTGAGCCTTTACATGTGATGTTCTTCAAAGCTTTTGATTTTTATTGACTTTTGTCTAATCTTTATTTTGTGTGTGTGTGTGTGTGTGTCTTCTGATTTCACTTTTGTCTTTACTAAATATTTAGTATGATTAGATTGATTAGTCTGGCTTTCATTAGTCCTACGCTTGGTGGAGGCTTCAAAATATTTATGCTACCCGCTCATCTGAGCTAAATTTATGAATATTTGTTGTGTGTGTGAAACCAAAACTGAAGCTAATTTAAAGACCATGTGGTATCAATAGAATGTACAATTAAAAGCCAAAGATGAATGATTAAGTTAAACCAGGAATGATAAAGAGGCCAAGTAATTCAAAGGGAGTTTAGAGTTAGACACGGAAATCGTGCATCTGTTTTTCTTTTTTTGGGGGCTTGCACAGTTGAAAGCATGAGCAACTATGAGCTGATGGGATATTGGTTCATGATGAGCCATCCCAGATAGTTCAGTGCACTCATTTCCTGCATGAAAAGGTCTAGGATTACTTTGCAGTTTTTATGCCTTCTTTATTTTATTGTATTATATCATTGTTATTTCTTCTAAAAGTTTTGAATATGTTCAATAGTATATTATGCCACTGTTATACACATGACTCTATATTCTATATGACATAGAAATGTATCCACAATATATTGTTGAGTGAAAAGAGTGGATTACCAAATCAGTGTATGATACCAGTTAGGTAAAATGTGTGTGTGTGTGTGTGTGTGTGTGTGTGTGTGTGTGTGTGTTAAAGACATAGAAGTAGTCTGGAAATATATGCCAAACTATTTTTAGTGATTATTTATTTTAAGGTATGGGGATGTGGAGTTCAACTCTCTGCTTTGATTTTTTTTATATCAACCAAATAATAGTGCACAATAAAATATTTGCAAAATGTTATACGTTTATACACATATCTATCTTAAAATGAATTAATTTTATTATGTTGCATTTATGTCATCTTTAAGGATGACAGGCCCATACTTGAGACTGAGATCACTGATTCAGACTCTGATTCAGTGTCATAATTTTGAAAAGAAAAAGTTTATTTTTGTCTTGCTTATGCAGGTGACACACACACACACACACACACACACACATATATGTATAGTTTCCTTATCTTTAAGTTATGTTCTCTTCTGAGAGTTTGAAACAAAGCAATGTTTTGAGCCTGAAAGACATGTCAGCTTATGCACTTCTTTATGTGAAAGTACATGACATCATATATCAGTTGGTAAACTCTGAACCACTCAAAAGATAAATTGTGAGACTGAAGTACTTAAAGATCTCTTAACGTCTGGGACGAATAAAAATAATGAACATACAAACTTGATAATTGTTAGGAAGAAAAAGGCAAAGAGTTCTAGAAATAAAAGAAATCTAAAGTAATTAAGGTCTTTTCCATACTAATAAATTATTAAGTAGGCACCTTGAAACCTTTATTTAGAGAGCAGTTTTTAATAGCATGCTATGGTGCAGCAAGGAGGAGCAAAGAAGAGGAGTACCTACCCAAATTTAAGAACAGAGAGGGATTGGAGAAGACTTAGAGGAGAAGGGACTTTGGAGGTAGACTTGAAGGATTGATGTGACTTCCAGGCAAAAGATTCTAGTATGAATGAATGGAATGAATGCAGTTGTTGGGAAAGAATCTTACCAGCTGAGAAGGTTTCATCCAGCAAAGGATAATAAATGGTGTATAATAAACAGAGATAAGCATTGGAAGAGTTAGAATGCTCAGCAGCCACCACAGTGTTAGTCACCACCACTTTAGTTGAGGATGAGGTTTTCCTTATGGTTGGTACACTATTCAAGCCCTGATATTGATTTAAACTAACATGAAACTGTTTCTCTTCCTTTTATTGCATATACACAAAATTATAATTGGTGTCATTTATATTTGCTTTGTGTTGATTCCACCAGACAGGAGTTCCTCAATGGCAACACCCAACTTAACGTGAATTTCAAACTGATGATGATTCTGTGTGTGCCTGTGGGTGTATATGTATATATGTTTAGAGGACAGTTTTCAGCTCCTTTGTCTTAAACTGAGAGATGTGGTAAGCAGCAAATAGAGCTCTGAACTCAGAAGCCTCCATACTTCTAACAAAAACAGAGAAATAAGGATGATTAATCTTTAGGAATAAACTACTGTCAGTCAAACAAGCTGCTAACTCTGGGATTGGGTTTGTGACAGCTAGCTTGCATAGACTCGAAATAGATATTAAGTTAGATATTGGAAGGTGAACGAAGTACTGGCATTCTTTAAGCTGTTGAATTGTTTATACCCCAAAGTACAAATCTTCACTGCTGTAGTAAATTCCATATTTCAGCAGTTCACAGGGACTGTATGGAATCAAATAACCATTGATTGAATTTTGGGACTGAAGAAGAAAAGATGCTTCCTTGTGGTCCTCCCATTCATGGAAGTAATAAGACGTTAGGGTCCAGGAAGTCTGAGGCTTGTGAGGAGAGTATAAACCTGTTGGTTCTTAACAAGGGGCAGGCACAAAGGAGTTGCCTGCATGGCTTTTCAAAATATCAACGTTTGAGATCACCTTCACCATTTATGTGCATTTTGATGTTCCACAGATATTCCAACTGTGGATGTTTATGCACAGGTCTGTTTGCTCTGAATAGCATATAAAATAGAATACTATTGATAAATTATATACAAACAACAACACAATGGCAACAACAATAGCAACAACAACAGCAGCTGCTTTGCAGCTTATAAAGCATTTTTGACTGAGTAATTTTGCCTAATCTTTATAATAACCCAGCAAAATAAGTAACATTAAACTCATTTTATAAAAATAAAAACTGAGACTTGGAAAAGTCCCGTAAATTTCCTGTTTCCATTGCACAGAAACAGCAGAGATAAACTCAATCTCAAGCCTACTGACTTTTCCCGTATTAAAACCTTCTTTGGCATGAAGTCCTTTACATCAACAGATCATGTCTGAGCATTTCTTTTTCCCACCCCATTCACCATAGCCCCTTCCTTATATATGTCTCACCGAGTGAAATCTAATTTATGAAAGCCCTGATTCCTATAGATATCCTGGAAAGAATACGAATTTGGTAACAGCTTTGAGATGAGTAATATTGACAATTATGTCACTTTGATAAATTCAGTAATTTTCTGACTTTTTCAGAGTACAAAAATTATAGAGGGATTTCCAATGACTTTTTAAGGGAATTCCAGACACCAAATTAATATTGTACTAATGTTGGACGAAAAGTAGTTAGTATTAAAGCCCTAATTCTTTTCTTGCTTACAAGATACAGAATACGTTGTTGACTAGCTATTAACTTCTGAACTCAAAGCTTTAAGAATAGATGTATAGATGTTCTTATTGAACAATTTCAATTCCTTGGGGAAATTCCTCAGAAAAAAAAAATAACTTTGCATTCCTGAATTAAGAATTTTTAAATATCAGTCAAGGATTTAAGTATGTTTTTATTATGACTTAGGTTGTTTATAATAATGCTTTGTTTGGGGAAGTTCTCCAGTCTATTTATTTTATTTTTCCCAGAGTGCAAACTTTTCTTTTTGAAGACAATTCTCATTAATTTTTTTTTGCATTTACTGTATTTTACACTTCTTTTTATAATCTTGCTCTTCTTTTACATCTTGACAACGCATCACTTTGTTTTTTTTTTTTTTTCCATGGGATTTACCTACATAGATTAATGTCTCTTGATATAATCTTGACTTTAAAAATCTTTTAGACAATTCTTAAAGTCTCTGGAGGTCAAAAAGGACAACTTTACAATTCAATCATATTGACAACTTTGCACAAAAATTATGGAGGCAGCACCTTTGAACGAAATGTACCCCAAAGGATTGACTGCAGGACTATTTTTAGGCAAGACATTATTCAGTGGTAGTTTTAACTTAGAACTAACATATCTTCCAAGCGAAGTCTCAGATTAGCCTGATTTGTTTTTCAGTTCATCCATCTAAGAAATAGAAAAATTGAGTCTATTTATGAGCTCTCAAAACCTCTTTTGATTTTTTTCCAATCTATTATTCAAGGTGGCTAAACTCAGGAGCATCACCACTTAACTCAAGCACTGAGAGGTAAATTGTAGAATGATACCATTTAGTTCAAATTGTTGCTGTTCCAATGGGAAATAAAGTTTGGCAAAGCAAAAATAGATCAACTCTGATATCTATTTATCTCCTCAATTCCCCTTCTGATATCTATTTATCTGGATATACTGTCTAAGGCATGACTTGTACTGTAAATGTATTTCCTAAGCTATGGTATAACTG
Source organism: Cynopterus sphinx (assembly GCA_030015415.1). NCBI lineage: Eukaryota > Metazoa > Chordata > Mammalia > Chiroptera > Pteropodidae > Cynopterus > Cynopterus sphinx. The sequence continues at coordinate 26,631,991 of CM057391.1, forward strand.
AGAGAGAAGATGGAATACTTCTACTTTATTAAATGAAGACTTTTTCAAAGACTTTTATTTATTTAGCTTGTTTTAACTAAAATGCTGATTTTTCAATCTCAAAATTAATTATATTCTGTTCACTGTTAGCCTTTGGAGGGATTTGAGGACAATTGCTGAAGCTGCTAAAAGGTAGTGTGGGCCTCTCATCCACCAACAGCACATGTTCTTTGAAGGTTAGATTCTGACTGAGAACTGAGCCAAGAGATTAGTAATCTGTTTAGAAAGCGAGACGTTTGTGTGGAGATCAAAAGTATTCAGACAGACTATCATTTCTGTTCACTAAATAAACAAGTTGATCTGATGAAACCAGTTTCTTTAAATAACATTAAAAGCCATATTCATCACAGTGTGATATTTGATAAAAATGGTTGTCAGGATAGCAACACTAGAGAAAATATTTTTTATTAATGTAACCCTTATATCTGGCTTGAGATGGAACATGATGGTTATTATTCATTTCAGGACAAGTCATAATCACCTTGGAATAATAAGATCCTGAAAACTCTTGTGAGGAAAATACTGTTGTCGGTATTTTAAGAGATGAAGGTAAAATTGGCAAAAATTATCCCACTATGGATTATATGTCAAATGCTCTTGAGTGATGCTTTGACATCATATTCAGATGTTGAAAAAAGACTTCCAATGCACAGTTCAAAACACTATAATATTAACAGAATAAGCATATTCTACAGGTCCTTGATTATGGCGAATGCAAGACAGAAACAAGAGCAGTTAAATAACAACAAAATGGTTTCTGTGAAAATTAATGACTGTGAAGAGGTATGTTTCTAGTATAGAAAGTTTGGAGATTGTTTTTAGCTTAACCTAAGGTATTAAGTAGATCTGGAAATGATTGAATATCTTTCAAAAATGCTCAGGTAGAGACAGAAAGCAACAACAGCAACAGTGACAACAAGACTGATGAGATAAGAAAGTAAAGAAAATAATAAAACATGTAAAAAACTGAAAATTTCTGAGATGACAGAAGTAAAGCTAAATATATTTGTCAAAACAACAATTAAAAATGGGATAAACAAAGAATGAGACCGAGTTTGGAATAATTAAAAAAAAAAAAAAACTATGTGGTCAATAAGAGACTGACCTAAAATGAAGGAATCTAAAAGTAAAAAGATGAGAAAAATATATAGCATTCAGATGTGATTTGCAAGAAAGAATGAAGGCCAACATTATATAAAAACATTAAATTTGAGATTTAAGAAAAATGAAATGTGTCTACAAGTATTACTTTATTCTAATGAAGATACAGAAAATTATAGACAAAAGTATTAATATAATAGTAAAGTTAAAACAAAAACAAAAACTCCAAACCCAAACAAAAATAGTTTGACAAGGCCAGGGCTTGCTCATTTGAGAGAAATTTATGGGCTGAATTGTGCTCTCCACAAATGTTAGACCTCATCTGTTGAAGTCCTAACCCATAATACCTCAGAATGTGACTATATTTGGAGATAAGTCTTTAAAGAGTTAGTTAAATTAAGTGGAGTTCATTGGGTGGGCCATAATCCAACATAAAAGTGGAGATTAGTATATAGACCTACATATGGAGATGCAGGGAGAAGATGGTCATCTGCAGGTCTAACAGACTGGCCTCAGAAAAAGCTGACCCTGCTGACACTTTGATCTTGGACTTCTAGGCTTCAGAACTGTGAGAAAATATATTTTTATGGTTTCAGTGACCCAGTCTGTAGTACTTTCTTATGACAACTCTAGAAAACTAATACATCCAATTAACAAAAAGAATATCAAACATTAGTATTAAGAAAAAAAGAAATCATTTAAAAACTGAATAAAATGGAAGGAAAAACAAATGGTATTATTTTATGATAAATATGAAAACACGAAAATGATAAATAATTTTTAGGTATATAATAAATTAAAATTAAACTAAAGAAAAAATAAACAAAAGACCAACAAATATTGCAAACTCCCCATCACAAATAAAAGAAAAAACATATAATTATCTTGATAGACACAGAGAAAGCATTTGGCAAAATCCAATATTTATTTCTGTCAAAACTTCTCAGAAAACTAGGAAAAGAACAGAACTACCTAAACTGGACAAAGAATATACATAAAAACCCATAGCTAACTACATACTTAATGGTAAAAGACTGACTAATTTTACTCTGAGATTGGAAACAGCAAAAGGATATTTCTCTCACCACTTGTATCCAACATTGTGCTGGAACTCCTAGCTTGTTCAATAAGACAGGTGAAAGGAATAAAATACATCTAAAGTAGAAAGGAATAAGTAAAATAGAATTTATTCATCAATTATGTGATCACATATGTAGAAAATTTGATATAGAAGTAAAACAAAACTACTAGAAAAAATAAGTAAGTTTGGCAAGATAATAAAATATGAGCAATAGTCAAAATCAATTGTATTTCTGTATAACAATGAACAATCATAAATTGAAATTAAATATCAATGAAAATATTAAAGACTTGGGGGTAAATTTGACAAAACATGCAAAACCTAAACACTGAAATCTATGAAACATTCCTGAGAAGATTAAAGAAAACCTAAATAAATGAAACATTATACCCTGGGTCAGAAGACTCAGTAGTGTTAAGTTGTCATTATCCCTAAATTTTCTATTGATTAAATGCCATTCCAATCAAAATCCCAGTGAACTTCTATTTTTTAAAATAGAAATTGACTAAGTCTAAAATACCTAAGAATAGTCAAAGCATCTTTGAAAAATAACAACACAAAGGAGTAAAACTACCTAGTTTCAAGATTTTAAGCATGTAGTAATCAAGATAGTATGATAATGAAGTAAAAATAACAGATCAATAGAATAGGCTGGTGCATTTAGAAATGAAACTACATGTATTTAAACAACTGATTTTTTTACAAAGATGCAAAGGCAATTCATTAAAGAAATAGTCTTTTCAAAAACTTGTGCTAGATAATTGAAAATCCATATAGCAAGCAATATGATGGACAATTATAAAGAAACTTTAAAAATCTACTGGGAATATAAAAAAAGATTTGACTAAAAAGGGACTTATTTTTTTATCTTTATTATTGAATAAAGAGGCATTATTATAAATTATCAATCTCTCTAAATCAATCTATGATTTTAATGCAATAATACCAATCTCAATGAAACTTTATTTTGTTTTTGAACCATAACAAGTTAATTTAAATATTAATAAGAACAAAATATGTGAAAATAATTACAAATTGAAATTAGAAGCTGAAAAGTGACTCTTACCTACTACATTTTAAAACATGTTATAAAGCTGAAATAATTAAAACTGTGTTAATTTGATACATAAATAAATAGATCAATGAAGTAGGTAAGCATCAAGAAATAGAACCAGGTATATACAGGAGGTAAGCATGTGATAAAAGTGGCATTAAAATTTGTAGAAAAAAGATGGATTTTTGAATAAACAATTTTGGTATAATTAACCAGCCATTTAAAATAAAAATAAAGCTAGAACGATATCCCTTCAAAGATAAATTCCAGATTCAACAATGATGAAATATTAAAATAAAATTACAAAAGAATCAGATGAATAGATACTTTTATAACCTTGCATGAAGACCTTTTATAATAAACATTAATAACTTTTATAAAAATAATCATAAACAAGGCTTATCGATATGAAATATCTGTAATCAATATGGTAGAAAAAGAGTATTTGTAGTATACAAAGCAATCTTAAAATTGAAAAGGGTATAGGTGATTCCTGAAAAAAATGTGGGCAAAAGTATAAACAGGCAATTCACCAAAGAAGAAATATAAATGTCGGTGAATTATATAAATATTTCAGCCTTATTAGTAATCTAATGAGCACTAGCAAATGAAATAATGAGATCTTGCCAGCTTTCTGACTAGCAAATTTAAAAGGGCTGATCAAACTCAGACTGGCAAGAGAATAGAAACTGACTTTCTTATGTATTGTTGGAGAGAGTGTATAAACTGACACTTTTTTCCAGAACATAAATTAGAAACATATGTCAAAACTTCTGTAATTACACTTCTACACAATTATTCTGTGGATAAATACACACGAGCACAAGAATTTATGAACAATGATGTTCACTGTTACTGTATTTCTTCTTTCTTTAAAAAAATAGGTTTTTTATGGAAAAATTTTAAACATAAAAGGGTAGAAAAAAGAATGGCATAATTAACTGTAAATGAAATCACTCAAATTCAACAATTACCTAATATTTTGCTAATTTTGTTTCAACTGACTTCCCTTGTACTTTTATTTAGGAAACCTTGCATTTTTATTTGGGCGTGGAGACCGAGTATATTAAAGTAAGCTCAAAACAATATAATATACTCTACAAATGCTTCAGTATGTATACTTAACAGATACTTTGTAATAAAACATAAGTAGAATGAACTATTAATATTACCTAACATCCAGCCCATTTTAAATTTCCTTGATTTTCTTAAAAATATCTATTTAGAATTGGCTTGTTTTGAATTAAGGTTTTAAGCTTCATGTATTATATTTGGTTCATTATGTCCTTTAGTTTCTCCTTTTTTGAAATCTGTAACAGTTTCTCCTCTCCCTCTTTTTAAGTGACATTTATTTATTGAAGAAACTCAGTCATTTATATACTGTAGAATTTCCCACACCCTGAATTCAGCTGACTGCTTCCCAACATGCCATTAACTTGTACTTCCTTGTATTTACTGTAAAATGGCAGATATTTGGCTTGATTAAAATTTTTTGACAGGAACATTGCATAAGAAATGCTATTATTTTCCATTGCAAAATACTGGATTGTTCTGTTTAATGGATATTAAGGTCTGGATGGGTCTGTCTAGATGATGTCAGCATGATGCATCCATTATAAAGTTCCCCAACAACTTCTCACTAATTGATTTATATCCATGTTGACAGTCGCAAAGATACATTATTTCATTAGGGACTACAAAACACAATTTTCTAATTATGTCATTTCATTTGCATTTATTAGGAGAAATTATTTAAAGAACTTTCCCTTATAGACTAACTGATTACTCTAAATATATTTTGTACAGAAAAGACTGGCTTGGTGCTTTCCTTTTATTTGTTATCTTTTAGAATAATGAGTTGGTTTCCAAGAAACCTCTAACAGTGAACAGTGAATGTGTGTGATGCTTATATAATGAACTTGTGAATTCTCATATTCTTAATATGTTCAATCTATTGTAACCATTTTTCTTTTGATGCACAAATTATCTCTGTGGGCGTAGTAGAAGCCCCTTTACAATGACTCTACTGTTCTTTAGACATAGCTAGTCATTTTGTTTGAGAAGTTTCTTGTTTTTTGGCACAGCTAAAGGTCCTAAATTCACTTTATACATTTGTACCACTTGACTTAGATTCACTCATTTTCCCAAGAAGCTTTGGTATTATTTTTTTGTGGTGTGGGGGGAAGGAGTGGATGGGAAATAACATTTAAAGATCTGAATCTGGCCACTGAGGATGCTCAATCCTCCTGAATTTTCATTGTTGCTAGGGTTTTTCTGAGGACACAGCTAGCAACTAAGCATTTTTTAAAAGATAAAGAGAATATTGATATTTTTAACTTTAAGCTTGTAAACTTAACTTCTTGATTTTAGACTTGTATTTTATTTTCACTGAAAATCATGATTCCTAATGATATTAATATAATTGCTCATTTGTTTGGCCTTTTATTGAATAGCTTCAAAATAACAAAAATATTATCACAACTAATTGAATATAGTTTAAGATTACTTTGCAGTGCATTTTGTCCTTACACTATATTTAACTAAGGACTTACAGTCAAAATACTACATTTTGGGGTCATTTGAAATAATTCTCTGAAATAATTTTTGGGTATTATCTTAGTGTGCTTCGGTGGCCGTAACAAAACAGCATAGACAAGGTGACTTAAAAACAGGAATTTGTTCTGGAGACTGACAGTTCAAGATCAAGGTGCCAAGAGGGCCGCTGTCTAATGAGGCCTCTCTTACTGGCTTGTAGAAAGCTGCCTTTCTGCTTAGTGTTCGCATGGCCTTTCTTTAATGTGTGCACATGGAGAGAGCTCCTGCATCTTCCTCTTCATATAAGGTCACTAATCTCATAATGAAGCAACCTCCTCATAACCTCATCTAAACTTAGTTACTTGCCAAAGGACCCACCTCTAAATGCCATCACATTTGGGGTTAGGGTTTCAACATGTGAATTCTGAGGGGACACAAACATTCATTTCATAATCGCGCCACCACTAATATTTCATAATTGCTGTCTTCATTTTTTTTTTACTAAGCTCTTGTCACTTCCTAAAATACAATATATTCTACTTGTTTGTTGTTTATATTTCTCATTAGACTTTTATCTCTATGAAAGCAAAGATTTCCAGCCTTTTCAATTATGGATTTAGCACCTCAACGAATGTCTGGTTCATAGTAGATGCTCAGAAAACATGTGTTAAATAGATAAGTCCAGAATGTCTTAGAGGTTCAAGTAGGCAATAAATATATATATGTAGCCCTTGTGAGCAATAATCTGCTCAGCTCTGGAGTAAGCAGTGTGTTTTAGGGAAATCATTGTATTATGTTGACATCTGCATTGTGAACATCTTAGCGGTCATTCAGTGGAGTTATAAATACAAATCTCTCTTTGGATAGATATCTAATTAATGAAGTCACAACAAAAAATCTAGCCTCTCTAAAAAAGGATAGCAAAGTAATTTAAATTCCAATGATGATATGAGCCTCTGTTTATTACAAAACAAAGGTTTATTTCCCCTTTACTTTAGAATTAACAGCTGTGACAAATTGGCTTAATATTTCCTTTAGTTGTGCTCATAATGTATTTTAAGCAACATAATAAGCTTGTATTACCCATTGTGTTTTCAGTATCCATATGGTGACCATTATGTAAATGTTTCTTAAAAAGAAATGATGTTGTTTAGTATACAATGTATGTTGTATGCTTATGTGAAAGAAAAGAATCATTAAATCATCCTAAATAAGTTTAAATTCTAGGAGAATTATAAATAAAAAATAGCTGATACAATTAAATTAACATCAGAAACACTTTACTTGAACTTATCAAGATAGCATAACTTGGAAGAGGTTCAAGATGATAATCGAACACATTTTCTAAGTTTTTTAAGGAATACAGTTTATGAAGGACTCTGAAAACTAGCTGTTAAAAAACTAGAATCATATGTAGAGAAATTATGACTGTGTGTTTACTTTGTTTCTCAAAAACCCAAATGTGTGTAATGAGGAGAGGAGCCCTTGAGATTATTAATGGTTATTTTAGATATTTTGGAAAATTCAATAATGTTTCTTTGCTGGCATAAGATATTCCAAGCCCTTTTTATTACTGGTTAAGATTGGTCAAGTAAAAAATCCACACACACACACACATATTCACAGATATATTGTGCAAACTTTTATTTATGCAGTTTAATTCCATTCATGAGTACCTAATGATTCACATTTTCATTCATAAGTAGCTAATGATATGTTCAATCATATGAACACTTGGTTAGCATGTAATTATGGTTTGTTTCCTAGGGGACCAAATTTTCTTAGCATCACCCAGAGCCTGATATGTAAGATAGTGATGTTTTTTAAGGTGATGAAAATGGAGCATGAGTCCTTTTGTTTATTTTCTTTTTCGGTAACTGGCATTTAGAAAAGATCAGAAGTGAATAATGACTCTGGCTGCAAGTACAAATATTTAAAATTGCCCTGTAAAGTTGGAAAACAAGAAATTGACTATGGAAAAATAGCATATTTGCTGCTTCATTATTTTCTTACATAATGGCAGAGATAGGATTTAAGGGGCATGCCAGGATGTTATCTAAAAATGACATAAGTTTTAAAAAATCAAGAAAAAAATTAATAGCTTTAAAAATAAGTAGTAGATAAGACATTGTTAAAAAGTGTATTGTCTACACCTTCCAAGATTTTTGCCTTTTATCGATATGATATTCTTCTCAAATTTTAGGAACTATGCATAAGCCTTTTATCCTTAACATTTTCTACAAAATGTCTCTTGCTTTTTATAGTTTTTGAAGATGCTCCATTAAAAATTTAGAAGTCCAAAATGAACTGTGGTAGTTCATCACTATTTAATTTGATTTTGGAGACCCTCATCTTCCTTTACACTTAGCATGTAGCACTGTTTAGATGTCACTTCAGTATTTCCATAATGAGTTGTATGCTTGTGGTTTAGATCAAGAAAGTGAAATTGTAAAGGATGAGAACTAGACTTATTGGGGGGATCACTTCGTAAGTTATATAAATATCTAACCACTATGCTGTACACTTGAAACTAATATAATATTGAATGTAGACTGCAATTAATTTTTTTTAATTTTAAAAATAAGTAAAAAGGAATATGGGTTGAGGATCTTAATAATATTAAGTAATTTCTAAGGTGGGGAGCACTGTTGATGGAATTCTTAACCCCACTGAGCCCTTGGCATTGCGGTGGAGTTTCTGAGGATGGATTCAGAAAGCAAATGTCAGCACTGTGGGAATATCCTTTTGCACAGAAAAGAGCCTAAGCAACTCATTTCCATCTCTTTCTCCTTAAACCTAGGAGGTCATAAAAATGCAGACAGCTTGCTAGATTCAAATATAATTAACAATTCTATGGACAAAATAATAGCTTGCAAAAATTAAAAAACAAAATAAAACTGCTTACTGTTTCAAAAAAATACTTTAACTTTCAAGTTAAATTCAGAGGAGGAACCACCAAATAGATGCTTTGATTTAAATGTTTCTTGCTTATTCATTTATATGTAAGAAAAAAAAAAAAGAAAAAAAAAGAAAATCGGAGTTATGAGGAGACCACATGTTTAAAAAGAAATGCATTTTGAAATGTGGGAAGATCCATCGGGAATGGTGGAAAAAACCACAAGGACTTTTAAAATATTGGAATGAAATACTGATGAGGGCTGTGGAGTTTGCCCAGGAATTCTTCCTTGGTTATAGTGGATTTGCTGGATTGGCTCTTTTAAACATCTGTTTCAAGCCTCCTTATAGTAAGCGGACGCTAAAAAGAGAATATAAATCCCAGATGTGTTTGAAGTAAGGATTCCATATGTGATTTACATTCCGCCAATCAAAGCTCTCAAATGACACTTGCATTCAGAACTGAGTTAACCAAAAAGTGAGGCGTGGTGTGTGAGATACTCATTTTTGTGGATGCAGTTTAGCAGGATTTGCATGACTCTGGGGCCGTCAGTGGCTGTGGTGGACTGATCCCAGATTCCAGCTAAGGCAAGGATCATTGTGGAGTCAGTAGATGGCTCCTGGACTCCCTCCCAGGGTTGAAATTCTCCTAGCGGGCCAATTCTACAATGTGGTCTGGGACTCATTCCTGGAGGCCCAGTCCAGAGCCTGCTTCTACAGCTCTGGTAATAATTTTATAAATACTTTATTCCTGTATCAAATTCTTTTCTAATGTCCTGTATTAAATTCTCTGCTTAAAACTGCTACAATATTTTTTATTACCTACAGCTGATGTTTTACACAATAGTAGACTACACCCTTATCTATGTTTTCAGTGTAGTCCTGCTGGAAGAGTTTAGGGAATAAAAGGACTAAATGTATTGAAAGCTTAGCACCCTACCCCACCGCCCACAATATAATTGTTCTCTGCCTATTGTGTTCTCTTTGGAATCAGAATGAGACAACCATCTCTTTGATCTTGGGAACTTCCTTGACCTCTCTGTGCCTAAGAGTAATAATAGTGTCTACCTCACAGAGTGATGAGAATTAAATTATAATAGTGTGCAAAGCATGTAGCACAATTCTTGGTATATAGTAAGTGATCAATAAATGAGGTCTACTATTAATATTACTACCTCTGTATAATGATAGCTACTTGATAAAAGTTTGCATACTCTTGAAAGAAAGAACTAGGTTTTATTCATTCATCCTTCTATCTTAAGACCTATCATAAAGCTTGATGCTTAGTCAATATTTAATGTTTCCTGAAAAACTTATTTCTAAATAAAGAGTTTATAAATTTAAAAGATTCTCAAATTTCTCAAAGTAAGTATTTTGTTCTTTTATTGTCTTTTGGGAAATTAGAATATGCCTAACCCTCCCTAGTGCCTTCCTTGTGAGGAAGAGGTAGAAGAGAATAAAAATCTTAAGAGAAGGTACATACAATGCTACCTATTTTAGATTCAGCATTTCATGTATAATGAAAGCAAGACCCAAAGCTACTATTCTGTACTAAAGTTCACGAATCTACAAACCTTCAACCAGTTCTCTATAATTCTTGTATTACACTTCTCTATGGAATCTCATTAAGTAAGAGGTGATCATTAAAGTCCTATTTAGCCTTGATAGTCTATGGTTTTAACAGCTGAACTTTCAAAACTTGCATCATTTTGAATGTAACACTCCAAACTGTGATTGAAAACTTCCATACTTTTCTTAATGGTGTAATTGTATTTTTTTTTTTTTTTGATTACTGAAGACTGAAAATCTAAGTATCAATAATTGCACCATGATACGATACAGTGACATCTCAGAGTCATTGCAGACCCCTGGGGACTTCTCCTCTGAAACAAAACAGTTCCCAGTGTTTAGCAGACTGAGGTCTCCTTTTGTGACTTTGTGTTCAGTTTCCTTTCTGACAAAGAGGAATTCAGCTGTCTTTTTTTGCTGTTATTAATAATCAAGTTTCCAGAAATTCTCTCCAGTTTCCTAACTTTCTTCTTTTAATCTTCAAGTGTTAAGGAAATCAGGAAAATAAGCTATTAAAAGCAGTCCAAACAGTCAAATAAATTGACTATGAATGAGAGTTTACGATTTTTTCTAGGGATAGATAGGAAATTTAGTTGGTAGACCATTGGTATTCTTTGGTTAAGCCCACAGAGATCTTCCCCACCTTCTCCTCATTTCCATTGGAGTTTTGATAATTGAAGTGACCGGACAAGTAGCCTTAAGATATGTTAGATTAAGTTTCAATTCAGAACTTCGAAGTAACAGCTAATGACAGGGTCAAATTCTGCTAAATTAAATCTCTATGTAACATAAAATGCTACAGCCACATCGAAAATCTTTCTGGTGATTCTTCAAAAAGTTAAGCAAGATTTATCATTTGACTCAGCAATTCTATTCCTGATTGTATATGCGAGAGAAATAAAAACAGGTCCATACAAAAACTTGCACAAGAGTGTTCACAGTAGCCATTATTTATGATAGCCCAAAGGTGAAAGCAACCCAAATGTCCATCAACTGATGAATGGATTAATAAAAAGTGGAATATCCATACGACAGATTATTTGGATAACGTACCAGCACATGCTACAACATGGATGAACCTTTAAGACACTGTGCTAACAAAAAAGACAGTTACCAAAGACTAAATATTATTCCATTTAACTAAAATGTCCAGAATAGGCAAATTTATAAAGGAAACAAAAAAGTAGATTAATTGGGAGAGCTGTGGGGAGGGGTGAGCGTGTTGATAGGTGATTGTGGGAGTGATAAATAAAGGGTACAGATAATTTTTTTGAGGGGGTGAAAAAATCTAAAATGATTGTGGTGATGGTCACACAACTCTGAATATACTAAAACCATTGAACTGTACTCTTTAAATGGGTGAAATGTGAATTATATCTCAATAAAGTTATTGCCAAAAAAGTCTTCATGTAAGAAAATGACCAGTCTCCAGTTGAAATTCCAACTTCAAATAATATATTATTCAGCAAACTTAGACAGCTTTTTAAATGTTAATTGTAAAAAGATTCTGTGTGCAATAATACTGGGTGAGAAAAAGTGTTCTTCCCAAATTGCCTAATGGGAAATTTGACCAAATATCACCACTCCAAATTTATACTGATAAGTAGTAAACTTTCACACGAATACTTTGTGTTTCATCTAAGTTACTTGTTTCATTATGGAAGACATCACTGTCTGCAATCTTACAGTGTGACGCAAACAGGATTTTTTAAATTAAAGACAGGAAGCTTCAAAAGCAGAAATGATTAATCAGCACGAAAGAATTTCTGACCTCCTAATTAACTTATAATAGTCGACTTGCTGTCCTTTCTTTTTCATCGTTACTATAGAGATCAGGGAAATAAAACCATATGTGGTTTAGACAGGAAGCTTCTTACATTTTATCAGAAACAAAAGGACAGAGGGCAGCACCTTTGAGGGGAGCAGGACTGGACACCACAGGCCTGAGACTTGTTCTTGGTTCTGTCAGGGGTTGCTGGGTGATGCTGCTGACTCATTTATGTCTCCCAGGCCTGCTTTCTCTGTTCGTTACAAGTTTTAAAATTATACTCTGGGAAAAGATGTATCAGCTTAGTGACCTCAGGAAACTTTCTACAATACGATTCTCACCTACCTGTGCTGTTATTAAAATTAAAAAAAAAAAAACAAGACAGCGATATGACATTTCATTATCAAGTAAGTTTAAATAGGAGAGAAAGGGAAAAATCGTTAATGATTCAATCTGAACTGTCTAGAGGTAAATGTATTTTAGGTGCAGTCTTTTAGATTGTTTGAAAAAATTATGCCAGGGACTAATAAGATCTAAAAAAATTATCTGCACTTTTTACTTTTATGTGAAATTGGGTATTTTTTTTCCATATGAGGAAGTTATGGCTGTGGGATTTGGTATCACAAGAAACTGTTTACCTGTGTGTGTGCTCATGCATGTGTGTATCCATGTGTGTATCCATGTGTTCATGACCTAGACACATAATATTTGTAAGAATTCAATTACTCAACAGTGCAAGAGAGAAAATTATCAATATTATCAAGTAGTCTAAATGATTTTTGGATAACAGGCTATTCAGAATTGTAAGATAATTAAGATAATTAAAATAAGAGGTAAAATTTGCTAATAAACTTAATATTCATGTTGATTGTTTGCAAAAATTATTTTTAGTGGTTACTTAAACAATTTAAATTGTGATGCATACCACTTTCTAGCCTTAAACTCTCTAAGATTGGGTATCAAGCTATATCAGACATAAGTTTTCTAAGGCAGTCCCTTGATGGAAATATCAGATGGCATTGCAGCCATTTTCCATGCAGTGGAGAGAATCCATTTTCAGCTTTGATCCTAAGTACAAAGTGAATCATTTCTGACAAAATGGGTTTGAAACGTGTTTCTCACTGGTACAGCTCAAAGAATTCTGATCCAACAGGAAGCAGGCAGCCTTGACCCTATATCCCCATCCCAACTCCATTTCTCCCCTACAGCCCACAATGCTGATCCCACAGGAAAAATGCATGTGCCCCAAATTTCATGTACCCATTTGGTGAATACATGTTAAATATTCGGGATGGAGAGGAGATTCGCATATCACACTGTCCGTTCTTGGGTTAGGAAACAAAAGCTGCACAGGGTTGTAAGGACCTAGATATATAGCTCAGACGATTGGTGCCTCACCAGGAGTCCCCTCCACTAGCTACAGATGAGGGGCGGTGGCTACAGTCAGTGCAGAGCTGGTTCAGCAGGACTGACCGTGGCATAGGCTCACGGTGCAGGAAGGCCCTGTTAGAGGATTCTATTCTAGCAAACGGGTTTAACAATAGCAATAGCAAATTCTTATGTTGTCTTCAAAAATCCCATATCTGGGAGCACAGATATTGTGAAGAACTTTTATCCGATTTAGAGTTGTAGCAGTTTGCTATTTCACTTATACTATAAATGCTAAACTGGCTGGGACAGGAGGCTAAAATTGGTTAGACTACACTATGAAAAGTCTGACATTGCCTGAGAAAACATTCCTTTTTCACGTTAAATCTTATTTTATATCTGGACAAATTGTATCAAGAAAGCCCTATTTATTTAGGTAAATTCAAAGCAGTTGGAACAGTGATTAATCCCAATGGCTAAGGAGCATAAATAAGTCAATTTATGGGCCAACTGGAAATGAGATTAAGACAGGAACCATGCATGCATTAAAAATGAACTAATGTAAATTGAAGTGCAATGAAACTTGTGGTATGCTTGCTAAAGGTAAAATATTATTATAATAATTGAAGAATATTATGGGTTTAATATCATTACTAACTGTGCATGATCTAACTTTAGATGCTTACCTATAAGATTTATGATAAATAGCTATTTTCACCAAATGTAGCCTTTTCTAAAGATTATGCAAGTTTCCTTTGCCAGGGTTCTTAAATGTATTAAAAAACTTATTTTTTCAACTACTTGAATATAATAAAGGTGTCCTTATCAATAAACCCTGCATCAATGTCACCAATGAACAACTTTTATAGTTTATTGTTTATGAACCAGTAATTTAAACTCTGCTGTCTCCTTTTCAAAACTAAAATTCTGAAAAACTGTGGAGAAACCAAATACCTTTTCTCCCTTTCTTGGATCTGAGACTAGTAACATCCTCGCATGCACGATGCAGTAAAGAATGTGATAAGGCGAAGTGCTGAGTGTGTTATCTCAGTGGATCCTCACATAAATCTGAGGAACAAACTCCTACCCTTGTTTGTAGGTGAATAAGATGAACCCTCCAAATTATCTACCCTGGTTTCAGGTACGCAATTCGCAACTCTGCATACCTCTAACGGAAGGATCACTTTATTCTCTCTGGATTTTTGACTGCTGTGAGAATATTGTCTTACAGTCTCATTTATGGGAGAGGAGAGGAGAGGAGAAAAGAAGAGCAGGGGAGGGGAAAATAGAGGACAGATGTTCTGGCTTCAAGCTTCTGCTTCTAGAATGTCCCTTTATATACCCCCTGATTTTGTCTCGGGCCTCCCTGGGATGGTGGGCCTTGTTCTTCGTGTATAATTTCTTAATAAGTGTGGTAGGCAGAACAGTGGCCTCCAAAAATATTTCCGTCTTACTTCCCAGAACTTGTAAATATTTTAGATCCGATGGCAAAGGGGAAATAAGGTTGCAAGTGGAATTAAGATTACTAATAAACTGGCTTTAAAAGTGATAGGTTACCCTGGATTATCTAGGTAGGTCTGATGTAATCATAAAGTTCTTGAAGGAGGGAGGCAGAACAGTCAGAGTCAGAGAGAGATTTAAAACTCTGACCTACTGGCTTTAGAGTTGGAGGAGGTGGCCGTGAGTCAAGGAAGGGGGTCAGCCTCTAGAAGCTTGACAAGCAGGATCCTGCCCAGAGCCACTAGAAAGGAGCTCTGTCAGCATCTGATTGGATTTCTATCAACCACATTTACAAGTAGTACTGGGGAAGAAAAAGATGTGAAGGTTATGATAATCTCAGGAGTAGCACTTTTCAAGTAAATAGAGATAATACTTGCCAAGTAAATAAAAGGAATACAGTGTGGCAAGTTTTCAAGATCTGCTTGTACCAGAGTAGCTATTGTGGACTTTGGAGGCTGACAGACCTGAGATCAAGGCTCCTGTGCTGCCCACCAGCTGGGTAACATTCAGCATCTGTGGAGCCTTGGGAGAGTCAAAGCAGAAAGCTGGAACCCACAGGCTTCCAGTTACCACTGCACCAGGGAATCAGGTATACTTAAAAGAGGAACTTTTGAGGTATCTTAAAATGTGTAATGTAACCATTTGTTATATCGATCACCTCCAGTTAAGCAGTTCCACACTCAAATGGAAGAATATCAGGATGCTCTCTACAGTGGGAGCAAAAAGAATGAGGAAAGTGGGTTGAAGAGATAAAGGTGGA
Organism: Cynopterus sphinx; assembly: GCA_030015415.1. Lineage (NCBI taxonomy): Eukaryota > Metazoa > Chordata > Mammalia > Chiroptera > Pteropodidae > Cynopterus > Cynopterus sphinx. Next base: position 26,647,661 of record CM057391.1, read on the forward strand.
AAGAGTTAAGGTAAATGTGACCATTTCTATATTCAGCTATGGGAGTGGGCCCAGAGACCCAGAGGGTTGAGTTGTTGCTGGCCTCTGCTAAAAGAGAGGCCAGCAGGCTGAGTTTCTCAGCTTGTGGCCGTGAACCAAAGTCTGCACACACCTGAGAAAGAGTCTTGAACACTTTGAATATCTAAACGGGGAAGTTACTCTGTGCAGGTCACATCTTCTTATGCTATCTTATTTCATCTGTTCTAAAGAATTTCTTAAACAACTAACTGATCAGTTGGGTGCTATTGATATTGGGAACCTGCAAAAACTAGAGGCAAAAAAAATTCAAAGGATTAGACGAAGCCTCTTTTGTAAGTGTTTCCTGATTATGGTTGGTTGGAAGGGGTGATAGTGGGACCATGGGAAGTTGTGGGGAAATAGGACAGAAGAACTGAGGACCTTGACTCCAGTGGCAAAGCTTTTGCTGAAAACAACTTGCAGGCAGCAAAGCACATGAAAATTACTTTCCTGTAATAAAGGTTAGAAATGATTTTGTAAAGCCTTGAGTTAGATTCTTTACGCCATCTTTGAGAGTCTGAGCGCTTCATATTCAAAATGCTATGGTCAGATTATGCCCCTTAAGTGAAAACACCTTTAAGAAATTATTTCATGCTTTGAATTCAGGTTATGTTAGATTTGGGTTGGCTTGACTGTCAGTTGGCAGCATGGATCAGCTTTCAGTGCCCAGGGCTCTGCCCCATTGTGATTTTGGCCCTAGGAGGAAAGGTCATGGTCAACAAGAGGTCATCTCTGGACTCGCCTCCAATCCCCAGCAAAACAGAGGGACACAGTGATCAGGAGCTAACCCTGTGGGCAGTAGGCCATCCTTGTGGTCAGGTAGGCAAAACCAAAGCAATAGGTAGGGAGTGATGGACACTAAGGGAGTGAATAAGTTTTTGAACTTGCCCTTTAGTATCTTTCTTTCCCATTCTCAGGAAGGCCACTTCACACACTTATGACTTCTTAAACCCCCCAAACCACCTGCACTATCACCGGGAAACTTAATCTCCTATCCTGACAGAGAACTCTTATAATTTCCCTTAACTTTTCCTTAAATGTAAAGTTATCTTGACCACTCTTTTCTGTACTCAGTAGATTATGTGTCTTTCTCTCTATTGGCTCCATCTCCTTGGCTATGTACACTCTCAAAATTCTCGTGTCCTCTAACCAAATATTTCCCACACAAGCCTGCCTTCTTCTGAGGCCACAAACCTCACTCTCCTCTCTCTTTCAACAATACAGTTCTTGAAATGAAAATATCTTATTGCTTTCTATTTTTTCACTCCACTTTCACTGTTTACTTCAATTTTGCTTCTGTTTTTTTCTTTCTTATGGAGCTGTCCACACAAAGGTCACCTCCATCTACTTCCTAACGGCCAGATTGAATTTTCTCATCTCAGTTTTCATTGTATTGGATTTTGAAATAATTATTCAGCCACTATTTTGTCCCTGGCATTGTTTTAAGAATTATTATATATTCTATTTAGTCTTCAATGTAATCCTGTGTATTAGGTGTTTTATTCCATATTTTATAGAGAAAAAAGCAGCTTTGCTTGACAATGCTAACTGCTTCTTCCAGCTGAACTATCTTTTTCTCTTAGTTTCTATGAAACTGCTCTTCTCTAATTTTTCACCTGGTGTGGGGGCTACTTGTGCTCTCTTTCCCTACTTTCTTGACCTGTGTCTATTCCTTTTCTTCTCCCCAATGGTACACATTCTTTCTCAGTGATCCAAATCAATCTGCATCCATATCTGTGTGCTATTTCTGTGTTCTTGATCCATATTTTCATTGGTGTCATTAATATCTCTATTGCCATAAGAAATCAAACTTAACTCATTATCATCCCATTTACATTTTCAGTAAATAGCTGTGGAAGCGATGTCACATTCCAGGGATTGTTGGCTGCCCTGGGGACATTCAGATGAATAAAACACTGCCCTGTCCTTAGGACTAGGAGATGGACTTGTAAATAATTATAGTATTAAATGTTGGCATTATAACAGAAGTATGAGAAGTAGATGAAACAGCACAAGAAGGGAGCCTTAGCTGTCTGATGACTCAAAGAAACTTTCCCAGAAGAGATGACAACTTTTTTTTTTTTTTATGTGAGGCAGTCCTTGGTTGACCTCACAGATTGCAAGGACCTTGTCAGTTTACAATCCCTTATTTTTTACACCTACAGCACCTGGTCTTCCATCCAAGTACTAACCAGGCCCAACCCTGCTTAGCTTTCGAGATCAGACTAGATTGGACTTGTTCAAGGTGTCATGGCTATAGACGAAATTAAAATTTTGATAAGACTTTGAAGATGCTCTCTAGGCAGACGAGGGAGAAAAGATATTTAATGCAAAGGGCTCAGTTTCTGCAAATGCACAGAGGTTCCAGAGAGAGAATGGGATACCCAGGAAAGCCTATGGTTTGCTAGCTTGGCTGCTCAGGGTGGACACATGTACTGAGGTTGACACTACCACTATTTATGAACTATCTACCTAGAAAATATTTGACTTTTTTCCCTCAATAAATACCATCATAATCAGTATTGTTGATTCAGTTTTCCATAGAACTTTTAATCCTGTCTTATCCTTCTTTTCTTCCAGTGGTCACTGCCTTAGTTAAGGTTCTTATCATAAATAATTGCAATAATTTCTTGCTTACAATTTTAGAGAAAAACTGCTGACACTGTTATCAAGCTCTCTACTCTGTTAAAAAACAAATATGCTTACAGATCTAGATGCCCTATTATGCATCTGTAAAATTGTGCTGATTTTGAATTTTAAAATAGAACTAAGCAATTTTAAAAATATCAAAATAATTTTTATTAATTTGAAATCAGTGAAAAGAGAGCCATGCAAATTTTTAAAAATTTTATGGAAGCTCTTCCTGTCCTCATATTTATCAATATGGAATGGTCAGTGTCAGAGTCTAGGCAGGCACAATTCTGTCCAGTAGAAGACTTAATAGGATCAATGAAAATGGCTTTGAAGAGCATTTCAGGAGAAGAACATGCAATATGTTAGTAAAAGGGTTTGGAATATGACAATTAGCAAAGAAGCAATGGAAAACTCCAGAAAAGTCAGATCTGTTTTATTAGGAGAACAAGGGAGGAAAATAAATGGAGATGGGTGATGTTTTTCTTCAGTCAGGTCCCCAGCTGTGCAATGCCCTTGGAAGCACTACCCTCCTCCTTTTTCTTTCAATTATAATTGACATAAAATATTAAATTAGTTTTAGGTGTACATTATAATGGTTAGACATTATATAGTTATTCTAGTACCCACCTGACACCATACATCATTATTAAAATGTCATTGACTATGTTCCTTATGATGTACTTGACGACCCTGTGACTACCAATTTGTAGTCCCTTTGCCTTTGTCACCCAGCCCTCTAAGCTCCCACCCATCTGGTAACCATCAGTGTGTTCTCTGTTTTTATGAGTCTGTTTCTGTTTTATTTGCTCATTTATTTTGTTTTTTATATTCCACATATTAATGAAATCATATATATTTGTTTTTCTCTGACTGACTTATTTTACATAGCATAATAAATACCCTTTAGGTCCATCCATATTTCAAGTGGTAAGAGTTTATTCTTTTTTATTGCTGAGTAATAGTCCATAGTATTTATGTAACACATTTTCTTTATCCATTTGAGATGGCTTTGACAGACTTTTCATCCTCACTTTAACAAATGGTTTCTATGCAATAATAATATTTTATATCTATAGTTGTAGTAAATTTCAAATAGTTTTTTTGTAGATTTTGTTATTATTTTAACTTTATAAAATTGTTATTATTTTTTACTTTAAACAAACTTTTATTACACAAAGGTAATCTACCGAGGTATTTTTATTAGTATTCTTTTAAATCAGGATTTTAGTGCTTACCATCATCCGAAGAGAAGTTTAGAAGCAGTCTTTCTGTGGAGAGTAAGAATAATTGTGTACAAAGTAGAATTATGATTGCTTGTTTCACAAATGGAAGGAATTGCAGCAGAGCGTTTGAGAGGCTTGCTTAAGAGGAAAAAGGCTACTTTCAAATCAATAGATCTGGAATCAGGTTGGTCATTCTGGAGCTTTTGTTATTATTATATGAGCCTGACTTAGCAATTACAGAGAGAACTGAAGTTACGTGCCAAGATCTAGGTTTATTGAAAAGTGATCTTGAAAAATTTTGAAAATCAATGCAAAATTTGCAAACAAATTTATTGTTCTAATTATTGATTATATAGTTTTGTCTTCTATGAATCTGTTTGTTCAGGCACATTTTCAGTTTTATACAGTCAGCTTATTATCTTCATAGTAGCAAAAATATACTCATATCTATCACAATATATATTCTGATTTAGGGATTGGTAAATTTGGTCATCATATGATTAGGGATTTGGTTATCATATAAATACTACAGGTGTTGAAAGACTATTGTATTGGCCACTTCCTAACAGATCTTTTTCCTTTGTCTAGGCATTTAAAAAAATTAATACTTTTAACTCCCTCTCTCTCTCTCTCTCTCTCTCTCTCTCTCTCTCTCTCTCTCTCAACTAGAGTGAGTATTAAAAGGAGAAAATGTGTGTTTCTCACAGTACTAGGTCCTGTTCTATGGGATGGAGTGACAGAGTCCTAGTTAGGAACTCAAAATGCCCTGCTAGAATTTTTAGATGACTTTAGAATGTTTAAAAAAAATAAGAGAAAGTTAATATTAATCATTTTTTAAATGTATTTCAGATAATTTATTATGTCATGAGATCTATCTACCAAATGTAAGGTTATTCTTTAATCTTTAGGGGAAAATATACTAACCAAAGTCAATGAGAGGCCTTTTGATTCTTCCCTTTGGGCTCACTAAAATGCTCTCTGCTAGGGTGGGAGGTGAAACCACTAAGGTAGTCAACAGACACAGAGGAACTCTCTAGAGCTTCAGTACTTTCGGCAGACTTAGTTATTTTTTAACAATGCGTAATTTCAGATAATACATGCATGTTATCTAGAGTTGTTGTTGTTTTGTAGACTGTATTGTGGTAAGGGAGATCTTTTTTTACTATTGTTTCTGTAAATCATACTAGTTTAAACTATACAATAGTTTCTTCTAAAATGATTATTCTTGACCATGGTATGTAAAATCTTATTTAGTGATAAAATAATCCCCAATTTTTTGAGTTTATGAGTTCATCCCTAATCCTTGAAAAGTAAAGAGTGAGAAGAACTTCAAAACTCAATCACCCACCAGGAAACAGTGACGTTGCTTGAAAGGACTCAGAGATTTTAAAAAAGGGTATTATGATTGAAATGTCTCTTGCATTTAGCCCCACCAATCTAACATAGCTTCTTTACTCACACACAAACACACATACATACCTTGTCTAATTCTCTAAGTATTCATTCTATAAAAATATATAATATGGTAATGACCACTGGAACAGAAGTTTTTAAAAAATATTTTAGGAACAATGGATATCCCTGGCAGGTACGTTGGGGAAGGAGCATTGGATAAAAATTATGAATATTACATACATTTTAGGAAAGTGAATGAATTACTTTTTAGAGAATACAAATATCCTGTGAATAATTCAGTTAACTGGTCAGGTTTGAAAATACAATAGATTTTTTAACCAACTCTGAATTAACCACTTTGCCAGCTTAATCACCACTTTCCATTCCTTCTGTGAATCATAATAATTGATGTCCATGGCATACGAGGTGCTCATGGCCACGGGACTACTTTCTTGCCAGCCCTCATCCTTCTGCTGGTTCCAACTGAATTATACTCTTAATAAGAGTAAGCTGTGATTGCTGCCAAATCTGTTAGTGGCAAATATGAGTTATACCGAAATTATTAAATATAATTATTAGTTTAAGTATCTAATTATTGGTTACTTAATTAAATATAAAGAAACCAATGAAACATAAGTTTGAAGAGTTCCAGTTTCTGTAAAACCTAAGTTGCATACTGTGGAAATACCAAAAAAAAGTAAATTATTTATGTAGTTCTTGCCATATTAGATGTGGATAAGAACATTGTAAAAGATGAGTGTGTGAAGATGTTTCCTCATTAAGTTTGCTTCATGAGTGTTTTTAAGTTTTTTTGCTTCATATTAAAAAATTTAAAACTAAAAATTGAGGATGATACATTACTTGTTTGGTCAAGAAAGATGATATGGAACTTTGACCATCTGATCCATGCTTAATGAAAGGCCTTAGCTCCACGTAAGAAGATTGAAAATGAAAATATATTTGTATTTTTAAGTTAAAATGTTTAAGAGTTATGCATTACTTGTATGCCTACTCATTTTAAGCTAGCTTTTTGATTAACTAAACAACTACTGATTCCAATCACATTAGAGAAACATCTACCTCACCTAGCTTCAAATCAATGTGCTGTAAATGAACAACTAATAAACACTTGGCAAAACTTCTTCATGGGATTTGTAAGTTTCATGAAGATGTCTGGGGAAAAGAGATTAGGAATCTCAGGGGACAGAAAACTAATAATATTGCTGCCACCACAGTGCAAAGAGAATGATTATTTTCAGAATTTAATAAACAAAGGCATAAAAATAACTCTAATCAAAAATAATTGTAAATCCTGAGACTTTTTTTAAAAGTTGGAAAGAAAGAAACATAAGAAAAAACAAATCTTAAAACGTAAGACTTATGCTTACAGGAAAGCAGGAAAGGATCAGAAAAACAAAGTGGGGGACGGGGGAAAAGTGAGAGAGAGAGTATCAGGAAAAGGAAGAGAGAGAAAGAGGACAAGAAAATACACGTTCAGGTATTGTTAAGGATTCAACTTGGTTCTCAATTTTTCTGTTTTTGTTTGTTCTATTAGAAATTCATCTGTTTACTCAAGACTGGGTAGAGCAGCGATTGACTTTTTTTGGCTAAATTACTGTTAACATTTTTAATGGAGTCTGAGCACACAATAATAAACCATCTAAAATATAAGGACATTCATGATTCTATGAGCCATTCCTTCTTCTCTCATCAATCTAAAACTGCAAAAAGGTCTATCTTTGTCATAGGTTAAGTTCTCTGAAAAATAGTCACTGAGATGGAGATTAGTGTGTTGACTATTTATTAGGGAACATTGCCATTATGGAAGGGAAGAGAAGAAAACAAGACTGGACAGAGGGAGCAGTTGCACTGTGATTTAATCACAAAAAACGGCCTGTAAGAGATCCAGGACTTCATACTACTGCCTCAGTGATCCCCCTCAGTGATAAGAGTGATAACAGAGTGCCTTCAGTTCTCTGGCTGAAGGCAATTCCTGGAGACGACTGTGGGCTGAGAGACGTCAGCTGGCAATATTCCCGGCTACTGAGGGCAAAGCCCTCGTAACAATCTATATGTTCTATTTTGGGATTAGTGCAGGTTAATAGGGAAATCGTAGTCATTGGAGATGGACAGACCTGGATTTCAATACTATTTACAAGTCATGTGGTCTTGGACAGGCTGTTTCATTTCATATGATCTGTGTCCTCATTCAAAACTCCAGATATAATATCTACCACACAGATTTTGGGTGGGTGGGGAAAAGATGAAAGGAATCAATTCTTATAAAAGACTGGAAAGAATAGCAGGTGCTCAGTAAATATTGGCTTCCTCCTATCATTTTCCAATAGGCCAAAGGGCTCTATGTATACAATATATTTTTCACCTGGGCATTTTTCTCTACACACTCCCTGTTCCACTTGCCATTTGGAGAAGAAAATTAACAATATTTTCCAAGCTATGTATTTTAACATGTTACTTTTTAGGCTCTTAAGGAAAAACATATATACACACATTTTCTAACTAAAGTAAATTTTATTTGTTTCAGCATGGGAAAAAAGCTAAATTAAAGAAATAGCCTTTTTCCTTTATCCACTGAAATCAGAGAGAGATGGAGAGAGAAGGAGGGAGGGAGGGAAACAGACAGACAGACAGACAGACAAGAACACAGGCAGGACAGAACAGAGACACACAGAGAGTGTTGTGTTAACAGTTAAGATGTTTTATAACCTCCTTTTTAAGCTCAAGGTTCTAGGGCTTGAGGCATACTACACCAAGCAACATTCCTTCCTCAAAGGAACTTGAGTCTGTACTAGCAACCTGATACTTCTTATAGCCCAGTTGAACTTGAAACAGAGTATTACAGTGGTTCTGGAAGTGTGGTCTCATCTGGGAAATGGTTAGAGAAGGAAATTCACAGGTCCTAACCCATATCTATTGAATCAGAAGCTCCAGAGGTGGTATCCAGCAGTCTGTGTTTTAACAAGTCTACCAGCTGACTTAGTACATCCTAAAGTTTGATACTGTAGTAGTGTATCAGTTAGTGTCCCAGCAGAAAGCAGATGTCATATTTAAAATCAAATAATTTAAGCAAGGTTTAATGAATTATTTATAAAGGTTGGTGAAGGTATGAGGGAAGCACAAAAGATAGAAGAGTCTCGTGGGGCCTGTAATAACAAAGCTGTCACACCATCCTTAGACTTGGAGGGATAAGGGTAGGAAAAGCTTACTGGAACCAAGACTAAGAACATCTTGGGGAGATGGTATCTTGAAAGCAGCTGTGACTTCTAGGACACAAGCTAAGGCACTGTTGTCCCACAAGAGAGAGCTTTCTCTTTTCTGTTTTCTCTTGGAGCTTTCCATTGGCTGAATCCAACCTGAAGCTAGAAGGCAATGGGTTCCATTGATTTTTTTATCCATGCAGTTCAGACTCCCAGAATGGAAAGCAGAATGGGGAAGGGTGGAAGTCAGTCTAAATGGGTAAATAGAAGATATTCAATACAAGTAATAATCCTAAATGTCAAAATTAATTTTTATTCATTTAAAATGTCTGCCTCCCTTAATTTTATTTTCTACAAGCAGTTATTTTTTTTACTTAACTTTAAAAATAATTATCTTGCAACTTCCCAAAGATACCTTTTGTTTTTATTTTTTAAAATTATTATTGGCAAGAGTCTGAAAAATATGTGAAATTCTTGAGGCTAGTAATAAACTTGGGTTCAGATCGTATCATTTTTCTCTTTTCCTGGTGCTTATCTTTATAGGCATTGCTTCATTTAAAAGTAAAAATATGCCTATAAGGCAAAAAATAAAAGTATTAGTAAGGATGTAAAGCCATGAGAACTTTCTACATTGCTGATGTACAGTGGCACAAAAATTTTAGAAGCCAGTTTTATATTATCTAAAAATCTTGAACTGACCCAGCAATTCCACTCTTGGATTTATATTAGATTAACTCACATTCATGTAAAATTAATAAGAATTGTAATAACTAGAAAATTAAGATAACCTAAAAGTCCATAAAAAGTAAATTGTTGATCAACAATAATAAATTCATTGTATATTCATAACAAAGAATTGCCACAAAAATAAACTGAAGTTAATCACATCACCATGGATAAACCTCTCAAAAGCCTTTTTAAATAAAAGATACAAGTCAACAAATTATATATAATATGATTCAATTTACATAAAGTTTATAATTAGACAAAACTAAGCAATATATCATTTAGGGATGCACCTATATGTGGTAACATTACCAAGAGACAAGGCATGGTTATCACAAAAGTCAGAATCTGGTTATACACGGTTAAATAGGTGGTTATACATTGCAAAGTGGTTGAAGTACAAAGGGCGTTTAAATTCAGGTTGGCATGGGGATCAATTTGTATTTTTGAGGTATTCCACCTTGATGAAGGTACACAATGTATTAATGTCAAGTTTTTCTGGTTCTTGTGCTGCATTTGAACCTGATATGGGGATGATACCTTGTCTACTGCACTTCCTGGAAATAAACTGCCCCTTTGATTATCAACTATTTCCATTTCATATTTTTTACCCTCTTGCTGGTCTTATTTCCTTTTGGAAACTGACTTTCAGAAAAAGAGCCACTCTAATTTCCCACCAGCAATTAAATAAATCAGACCAATTTAAGTATATTTTAATTCAAATAACAGAGTTCTCACAATTATTGCAACAAAAATTTTATATGTAAATTTTCAAACATATGGAAAATGTGAGACTATATATAATAAATCTCCATGCACTTCTCACCCAGTTTCAACAATTATTAACATTTTTCAAAGCATTTTCTTTTTATAATGAATTTTAGATTTTAATAAACAACATTGACTTTCCCAAGTGCTAGTTTGTGTATAGAAGCAGAATGCGCATACTTTAAAATTTAATGGATTTGAAATATGTTTCAGTTCATTGCTTACATCACTTCTGTGATTTGGAACACTTTTAGTTATTTTTTTATGTAGTAGAATAAATTGCATTTTTAATAGTATTTCATATAGTTGCCTGAGGTAACACATTCTCACACTGAATTATAATTCAGTAAGAAAATATATTATTTTTTTCTAAAGACAGACACCAGTGTTCTGTATGGCATTAGGATTTGCTTCGAATTTAAAATTATTAGTTGGCTTATGTTCAATAGTTTCTAATAGGTAATAGTTAAGTTATAACCATTAACAGAGGAAAGGATTTATTTTTTTCTAAGTGTAGACATTTTCACTCCTGTTATGTTAATTTTATACCTTTAGATTTGAGATAACAGATATCATATTTCCACATAATAATAGCAACAGAACCATTCCTCTAAGTCTACATAATAGTAACTGGTTTTAATTACAAGAAAGGGAAAGAAATGCTCCACTCTCCCCCTGCAGATGGTATCTTGCAGAAGAATAAAGGAGAGCAAACATGGATCTTTAAAAGAATTTTAAAGTTTTAATCACAACAGCAGTGAGAATGTACTCAGGATGGAGGTGATGGTAAATGTTCTGCTCAGGTGGAGGAATATTCTTAGTCAACCGGGACCAGAACAGAGAATTACACTGGACTCTAAGCTTCACTCCTCCTTAAAGGGCCACACTAATAACCACGTGATTATGATTCTATGTAAGATAATAATTCTGTTATTCAGAAAAATCATGGAACACAAACTGTCCACATTCCAAGTCCTGAAATCTTGCCGAATCATTCTAATGCAAAGTCCTCTTTTCTGTGTTACACACATCAGTTAAGTTAATGCTACCTGCTACTACAAACAAGCTCCAATCGCTAAAATAGCTCAAGTATGATAGAAGTTTACTTCTTATAGAACTCCCAAAATTGGTGTTTCATTTATATATATATATATATATATATATATATATATATATATATATATATATATATATTTAGGTGGGGTAACCCTTGGTTGACCTCACAGATTGCAAGGACCTTGTCAGATTACAATTCTTATTTTTTACTTTTTTTATGCCTACAGCACCTGGTCTTCCTAGGTGGTCTCCCATCTAAGTACTAACCAGGCCCGACCCTGCTTAGCTTAGCTTAGCTTCCGAGATCAGACAGGATGGAGCTTGTTCAGGGTGGCATGGCCATAGCCCCAAAATTGGTGTTTCTGATTGGTCGACAATTCTTGTCTCTGTGATGTTTCTGGGTTTGTTCCATTTTGTGACTTTGTCATCTTTAGCACATGACTTCCAAGGCTGCTGTGTTTATTTCATCAAGTTGGCAACTGGGAAAAAGGCTTGGAGGAGTTTTTATCGGCTAAGCCTGAGGTTGGCACTTGTCACTTCTATATCTAGATTGCATCGACTAGAATTAAGTCACATGGCTACCTACATAGTGAATAGTACAAAAGAGAGAGGAAATGGGTTCTGTGGACAGCTGGGCATCTTCAGCCACAATTATACAGTTATTTCTCTGTGTCTATAGGGGACAGGTAGTTTCCACTTATGTATATATGGGGGCTTTTCATAAGCAAGGCTGACCATGGCCTGCGATGCAACAAAGTTAACATATTCATTCAACTTTATGTAATTAGTTCCCCGTGGCTTTTGATGTCAAGGACTAATAACATCTAATTCTTTTTGTAGAAATTGTTACATTTAAGGAAGAAATAGAAAGGGCACTAATTTTGGAGAACTAATGTAGCAGCTTAATATTTGCTCATTAGAGTCCATCATTGCCAACAGATTTTGTTCTTTGAAATAATTTTCATAATTACTTGACTAAATTTCCCCATGAAAATAAATGGTGACAATTAACTCAAATTTTGCTTTAGGATGTAGGTAATTAGTGAGCCTGTGTTTTCCAAATGTCTCTGTCATGAGGGCAGAGACGAGAATTCTAAATTCTTTCCTTACAAAAGGACAGCACTAAAGTATACACAGAGGCTGATTCTCAGAATTAGGAAAATCTGAGTGGCACTCAGACACTCAATTTCCACATGATTTTAAAACAGTCACTTCATTGCTCTTTATACCAGTGATCCTATTTACAAAATACCTCTTACAGATATGTTCCAAGAATCATATTTGGGATAGCATGAATAAAAATATTTTTGAAAATATAAAGTTGCTGTCTGAGTTCTAGGTGATATTTCTTCATATTTTTGAGTTACCATTAAAGCTTGATAAAAGGAACGAAAACACTAACTCAGCCCCTGAAAAACAGAGACACTAACTCAGCCCCTGAAAGACCATAGATTTTGAGGAATTCTGCTGTCTTCTGAATACTACTTGGTAATGCATTAAAATTGCCTCTGTGTTGCAATGAAAGCATGAGGGACGGTCTTGTTGTCTCTGCCCTGCCCCAGGACTTGACTCTTCCTGGAAGTATGGGTTTGTTTTACAATCATGAACAGAGGAATTAGTTCTCCTGAGTAAACACCCTTTATGTGAAGGTGCATAGAAACACAGCCTCAGTTTGTGCTTTGAGAGACAGTTGCCAACAGGAATGTGAACACTTGAACTTAAACCTGAACATAGAGACACATTTAAAAAATAAGAATCATTAGTCTGGAGTTAATAATAATAAAAAAAACTTTTTCATGTCTTATTGAGTAGAGCTCTCTCTACCTCTCAGGAAAATGTAATGATTTTCCTTCTGAGAATCATTTTTCTATTGATTCTTTACATAAACAAATATATCTTTTCTTTTTTTTTTTTGTCCTCAAGGAAAAATGTGATTAGAGAAATGAAATGTCTTAATGGACTATAATTTGAAAAATGATTTAAAATATTAGAGTATAACAACTCCTTTTAATGCTTCATAAAATACCAAAGTATCCTTAAAATTATCCGTTTAATCCCCTTAAAAATCTTTGAGTTTATATTATTAGATAGTTAGGTGAAATTTAACTTTACTTAACAAGATTTAGAGAAATTTTTGCTTTTTATCACATTTTGTAAAAAAAGGATTAGTAACTAGATTGGCTTAGGAATTGAGACTGTTCACAGCACTATAAGCAGAAATGGTAAAGCAACTGCAGAGCTAAGAAATTAATGTAATAAGAGAAATATTTTGTGTTGACTTTGCCTTTGGCCTTTCTTTCCTAATATTAGTACAGCTAACTTCCAGCTCTCAATTGGTATAAAGCACCTGCTACAGCCACTTTAGCCATTTTAGCAGCTGATTCTTGAGTACCAACTGTGTGCAGGCACTGTGTAAGTCACCAACTCCTTGGTACTGTAGGAAATTGCAAAGACCAATTGAGCTTGTTTGAAAATCTCACAATGCTCTGAGGGCAGCATCAATCCCTGAGAATTGAATAAAAAAATTCTCCTAAGTTAAAGAGGACGTGATGATGCCAAGCTATTGCTCCAACTATTTCCTTAAAAAAAGAAAAGAATGATTCAAAATTTAAGAAACTGTCATGAGGATTGTGTCCTTTATCCACCGATATTTTTGAAACCAATATTATTAACCATCAACATCATTGCTGAAATAGCTTTCATAAAAGTTAATAGTTTAGAAATAATAGCTAACAGTTAAATGTCATGATATAAATTATAGAAGCTGTGTAGACTTTCAAATCTTTTTTCTCAAGTTAGCTGAACCATTCCATTGAAAGAAAAAGAAAAAGAAAAAGATACACATTTAACCAGTACATACATCTCCCTTTAGGCAAAGTGTCATATAAATTGAGATTAATCAAATGTATATCTAGATTCTGGTGTCTCCTTGCACTCTAACGGCCCAAAATTATTGTTTCAATAAGGAAAAAAAAAGTTAATTTTGGACCTTTTCACCTGTGACTTTAATTTTATATTATTTTTAATTCTGATTTGGAGAATTCTATTGAAAATTATTCCAATATTCATTACCTATTCTAATATTGAGAAATTATATTATTTTTAACTTCAGATCAGTCGCTGGCATTTATGTTCTCCTTCTTGACATCTCTAATCAGTTGCCTTATGAGACTTGTCAGCAATACTAACAATGAGCCAAGGTCATGTATTAGCCTCTGTTCCTGTAGTATAGTAATGACCGAGACAAGAGATCCTTAAAAGACTCGAACTAACTGTCTACCTCTCATATCTCTTGCTTTTCTCCCCATACTGGCTGTCCTGGGAGTTTCACAGAAGGAATTCAGCCTCCTGCTGTGATCAGAGGTAATAGGCACTCAGCTCTCATTCAATGGTATGAGTAAAACACATCTTGGGAACTCCTAATAATTGCTGCCTGTGGAGAGTAGATTGTGATAAGATGATCTTCCATTAGCTTACTTCTCACAGGATCCTTTCATCATCACATTTTTGATGATCTTGACCTCCACTCTCCCATAGTCACCCACTCTAGTGATCAAGACTTTAGGTCTTCTTGTCTTAGTTATAAATGCCCTCCTATAATGGACAATAAACTTTCTGGCTTTTATTTAAGGCTAATCCCTCCATGATTATCATTTTTATCTGCTCTAAAATTGCTCTTAAAATGACTATTCTTCTCTTATGCATTGTCAACTTTTCCTTCCTAATGCACCATACACAAATGCAGTAAAATCTCTAATCAGAGAAATGAATGATTCTGCCCCTTGACAGTAGAGCTTCTTCAGCGGCTATCATATCTTTCTGCTCCTCTTTGTGGCAAAACATCTTTAAAAGGTGATGATGTCCATTTCTTTATCTAACACTCTCTTATCCTACTCCAGTCCCCATCACTACACTGCTCTTTTTGTCTCAGTGACTTCCGTGTTATGCAACACTGTGATCAATTCTCAGTCCTCATTTAACCTGGCCTCTCACTGTCATTTGGCATTATTGATCCTTCCCTCCCTCCTGGAACACCTCTGTACCACTCTTGCAGGGCATCACTCATTTTTCCTCTTACTTGTTTTCTGCTTCTTATGAGTCTCCTTTTTATTTTCTTCTTCTCTTTTTACATCTAATGCTAGAAAACCATGGGGCTCAGTCCTTGATTGCCTTTTATTTTCTGTACTTATTCCCAGGGTGATTTCATTCTTTTCCAATAGACTTTAGAAATTACTTATATGCTTAACCCCCAAATTCATATCTCCAGCCCTGACTTTTTTGTTAAGTTTGATTTGAATAGCTGTCTATTTAATCCCTATACACGGATGTCTAATACACACCTTAAACTTAGCATGTACGAATTATATTTTGTATTTTCTCTTTTCTCTTCCCTAAACTTGCTTTTTCCTCAAAATACCCCATGTCATTAAATAGAACCACTATTCATGAGCTAAAGTTTCTGTTAGAAAGACCAGTTGGGCTAGAGGGGTGTAATAACGTGGTTGGATTCTCTAATTTATTTATTTGTATTCTGCTAGGCACCAGCTTCTTAATTACCCTCCAGCCATATGTTATGCTCCTAACTCAAAGCTGCATCTGTGGAAGAAATCAAACATCTTTCAACAATGAGATTAACTCTAAATTATCATTGTTTGACATGCAATCAATGGTACATCATGGAACTGATTTCCATTGATCGCTGCTTTGTTCTGGTCTAGCCTGTGTTCTACCTAAAATGTGTGTGTGTGACCAGTTGACAAGTTACAGACCAGAGAGCTAAGAGACAATTAATTTAAATACTGAGTTAAATCAAGGAATTATAAATGGTTCCAGAGGCATGTTGTGGGGGGTTTTGTTTCGTTTATTTCTCTTTTTTAGCATTTTCTTTTTAGTTCTCTCTAAATTCCTCGTTATCGAAGCTTTGTTTTTCTATTTAAACATTCACATTTCATGTAGTTTCCAGACTCAGAACCAAGGAAATCTTAGTTCCTCTCAGCCCTATACATTATTCTTTGTACAAATCAATTTGCCATTGTATTTAACAAGGTATGTATTTATTTATCACCCATCTTGTTTTTTAAAGGATTTAAGAGATCTTAGTCTAAAAGTCTGTGAGGACCATATTGATCATGAGGGCTTTTTGTATTGTATATATTTTGTTTTGTTTTGTTTTGTCTACTTGCTTTGCCTCTAGCTTTTAGCATGCTAAGTAGTTTTTTGGACTCTTCATCTGCCACATCAAAGAAATAACAGGCTCTTTCAGCAATACAAAAAAAATTTAAATGCTTAAAAAGCATTTGGAAAATATATAACATTTTAGATATACAAATTTCAATCTTTTGATAATATTGGAAGGGAAATAGTACCTTAGAAATTTTTCTTGTTTATTTCATTTTGATTTTTACTTTGTAAAATTGAAGAACTAATCATATTTTGCATGCAAGCCAAATGAAAATCCTTGCATTTCTATAGATATTGAAGCCTAGCTAATTTTTCTTTTACTTTGCTATGTTTATTAAGCAACTTGTTAAACTTTACTTAAACAACTTTATACAGTGAGTTTCTATGTAGAATGAAGAATTCCCAAATGTAAAAAGAAGCAGTTTCTTTCTCCAAAGAGCTTAATCCAGGAAAAATGATTCACATAAGCAACTGTACTATGTTATATTTCTACAAAAAAACTTGGTTTAGGCCTAAATATTTCTCCAGCTGGATTCTATGTATTATCAGGAATCTTCTAATTCCCTATATTTTAAATTTTTTGTAATTTTTAAATCTTTTGAAAGTATTGCTTTCATCCTCTTTGAGAACATCTGAATGACTCTCATGTAACCAAGAACTACTGTAGACTTAAAATATGTCTGTGTTTGCATTTTTGACCAAGTTGGTATCCTTAAGAGACAGGTTATTTATTTTTCTTTAATGCATCGATAAGCTTGCCTTATTGCTATTAACTTCCTAATGTCAAAGTGATAGCAATAGACCCAAATCTGTTGAATATTTTTTCCTAGTTATAAATATAATATTTTTTCTAAAGTAAACATTTACAATTGAAAGATATATTCTGATTTAACTTTAGCTTTAAAATATATTTGAAAGTATTACTTTAATTTGACACTACAAAAAATGACTGAAAAACTTTTTTGATGTTTTAAGCTAATAATATAGCCACAGTCAATCATATTAATAAATGCTAATGATGAGTCTGTTTGATGTAGATGAAGTCATGGTGTACTACATATATGAAGTTTCACAATTATTACATATATAAAAAATATTGTACCACACATTGTTGTAAACACTTTCCATAAATTAATTTATTTAATCTTGAGTATTGGCAGGATAATAGCCCTTCAAAAATTTCCACATTCTTATTCCCAGAACATGTGGATATGTTACTTACACAGCAAAAGAGAGTCTGCAGATGTAATTAAGGTTATGGACCTTAAATAAGAAGATTATCTTGAATTATCTGAATAAATCCAATTTTATCACATGAGCTCTTACTAACAGATAACTTTTTCTGGCTGGCGATCAGAGAGATGCAGCAGTGGTGAGAGATTCAAAGTAGGAGAGGGACTCAGCCCACTATTCATGGAGAGAGCTGAGTGGAAAGTTTGAGAGGAAATGAGGACAGCCTGTGGAATCAAACACTTGACTCCCAGTTGGCAGCCAGCAAGGACATGAGTACATCAGTCTTATAACTGCAAAGAACTGAACTTGGCCAATAATCTAAATAAGCTCAGATCCAATAACCTAAATAAGATCAGACCCTTGGGTGTGTAATTTAAATGTTTTTTCACTTTGGTCTAGAATTTATAACTGTTTCTGCAAATGCTAAAAGTAAAAACGAACTGTCTTCTGACCATATGAGTGGTATGGTGTGACAAAGACTTATGTAGAGATCAGTGAGTAGTATGGATTTGGCAAACTCTACTGTTGTAAGAAACCAATTGGCTCATAGCAATATTACTCCAATTGCTCCAAAGAGAGCTGTACAGTTCCAAGTTTTAAGAAAAGGATCCTTTGCTCTTAACCATTCTAACCTCTTTTAAGGCCACATTCAAATTCAAGCCAAATAAAATCTCTCTTAGTGTCCCACAGATGTTCTGTAAAGATCTCGAATTTGTTAGGTATCACCAAATCTTTGACTTCTCTCTCATAGGCCTTTAACTTCCAGTCCTTAAAGAAAGACACGGTGGTAAGATCAGACATTGCTATTTTTTTTTTAAGCATAGTATGTGATGTATCACAACAAGCGTTTATGTCAGACTTTCTGCAGTATGAGTTGTTAGTTGCTGAA
This sequence comes from Cynopterus sphinx, assembly GCA_030015415.1. Classification (NCBI taxonomy): domain Eukaryota; kingdom Metazoa; phylum Chordata; class Mammalia; order Chiroptera; family Pteropodidae; genus Cynopterus; species Cynopterus sphinx. Next base: position 26,666,041 of record CM057391.1, read on the forward strand.
AGTGGTAGTAAAGGAAGGTTGTAGACTTCTTCTTATGTCTTTGAAAATTGAGTGGTCCCAAATATCTGGAACTGGAAATCCAGATATCAATTGTTTGTTGTCCATTCAAATAGAATTTTGATTGCTTTTTAAAATTCTAACAAATCCTAATATCTTGTGTAATTCTCTGCAAAAAGCCATCAGTCTATGGAGAAACAATTCTGAATGAAGTAGCATGGTTTTATGAACAATGAATGTGCTGGAGGTAAAAATTCAACTTGATTACAAAGGAAGGAAAGAAAGTGTTATTGGAATTAAGTCATTCAGATATACTGGAACTTTATGATTTCTGCAACATCATTATTATTTTAGAGTGCTCAAAATTTGTCTTAGGAATAAAAATATGTGTTGTACCTGGCAATACAATTTGTCTGTCAAATTTATATTTGAAATATTCTGTTCAGTTCTTTTTTATGTTTCACTCCAGTCACCCAAATTATGTTAGGAAAACTAAATTATTCTAAAATGAAATTTATTCAACACTTAATAAGTGCATTCTGCTGTCCTTCATATTAAATGATGATTTGTTGGATGATGAATAGGGATATTTTTTTCTGTTGAGATATTATAATTTTTCCTACAATACAATTTTTAAAGGTTTTGCCTGCCTCTCAGTGTCACAAATCTTCTCTCCATTTTTAAGATGATTGCCCTTTTAATGTTTTACCATCATCTTTTGTCAAGAAAGACTCTAAAGCATTAAACTTCTCAGTAACCTTTTAAATAAATCTCCCTCATCCACAGAAATCTTTGTCTTGTTCATGTGAGATAATAAGACAATTCTCAAAATCTGAAACAGTGCTGAATTAGTTATTCTTTTAAAATATATTAGTAAAAACCCAAAATTTATGATCTTCTCAGAGAGAAAAAGAGTGTACTATTTGGAAAGAGCAAATTTTTTTTCTTTTCTTTTTGCTATTTACTAATATTTGATAGGTTCAACTCATCTTGAGGTGTTTTAGTAATTAGAGAAAGTATAGAATCTCTAGAGGTAGATATTGCATACTTATTTACTGTTTTGTAGTATCCTCAGTCTAAAATATGACCACCACTGGGTTCAGAAACATTAAATGAATTAAATGAGTCTATGTATACGAGGAACTAAGAGGACTTCCTGAGAGAGAAATCATTCCAAGAGAACAAATGAGACATGAAAAGACTGACACAGACTTAGGCATGGAAGGGAAGGGTGAGTTTGTATTCAGTATGGTGTTCATGTCCCAGTTCATATCCTGTAATGATATGAGGGGGTAAAATGGAACCTCCTGTAATAGAGTGTAACATAGAACAGAGGAATAATCTTTCCTCTTTTTGAACTAAATGTAGAGTTTCAACAACTGCATGGCTCTGATGCCTCAACAACAAGGCTGAGAAAAATCTGGCAAGACTGGCATGAAAGTATTTTCATTCTTTGAGGCCTTAAGGAACCCCAGTGCCACCTGCAAGAGGCCGTTGTACCTGCAGGGTGTGGAAAACTTCCATAGAAGTAAAAGTGGTGGTTCTTAGCCTTAGGGAGACAGCAGAATAAAGAAGAAGCAGAATCCCCGACATAGTAGTTGAGCCCATTGTGTTTGGATTTGTGAGATCCCCACTGAGACACTTCCAATAATACATAAGGAGGAAAAGTCAGGGGCTGGGTCTCTTGTTAGTATGTTTGGAAGAGTTTTATTCTCCACCACTCTGTTCCTTCCTTATAATAGATTCTCAATAACTGCATATTGAATGAATGATGTAAAGGTAGTCTGATAATATTCAAATTCAACAGTGGTAGAAGAAAAAACAGAATATAAAAGGTCAATAACAACCATTATTCAATATGATTCTCAACTGGCTTACCTAATATGTCTTTAGGATTTGAACATTTGAAAGAATTAAAAGCCTGTATTTTCAATCATCTGATGATGAAACAAAACTATCTCATTTTGTAGAATTTAAGTGTTAATTCTGCCATAGTAAAGTCAATGACTTTTAAAAACTAATGTAAATGTTGTGGGAAATTTCTTGTTTCCCTATTTTATACCTAGGATGATGTTCTGAAAGTTAAGAATGTATGTTACTTCTTAAGATAATTTCATGATTATCAAGTTCTGAATATAAAGATTTTTACTTTATAGCTTCTTTGCTCTGAGACAAAGTTTAATAAATTTTGATACTTAAAAAAACATCTCAGAAAAGATGAATATAGTGTCAACAATGAAGAAAAATAATCCATTATTGAATAATATCAACGCTACATGTTTTTGCAGCTGTCATACCAGTTTTTCAGCTTTACAGGAATAATCCCTGATGAAATAAATTAATCGATGTGCATTTTTGTTTAAAGCCTATTTAGTTTTTATGTGTGTGTCAAAGCAAATGTTGAAGAAATATATATTTGATTGTGTCACTTTCTTGCTTAAGACCCCTTCTTGACTCCCTACTACCACCTGTTACCAGTTGCTATCCTCAGGAAGCAGACTTGGAAACTATGCTACTGTGCATGAGTTTTATCCAGAAATGGCTTTAAAATCAATCAACACTGATGGAAGGGGAAAAAAAAGCAGAATTAAGCAGAGGCAGAAGTGCAACTGAGAAACTGTCTCAATGGGGCCTCAGCTGAGAAGTTCTGAGGTTGGCATATCCTTTCTGAGTGGTCTTGAGTTGGGGTCAAGAAACCAGGCCTTATCCACCTGTCAACCAATCAGTGAATGTGGACCACTGTGAGAAACAGATAGGACCTTGGATGAGATGGCTTTCTCCAGTTGAGGAAAACTCCAGATATGACTCAGAACTTTCTGCTGGCAGCACTCTTAGCAGCTGGGAATTCAATAATTTGTTATTGAAGAGGCATCTGGGCTGCATATTTGGGCATCTACATGCCACCCAATAGAATAAGATCATAACTCATTCATAATAGGTTACAATCCAAGATAAATCCAATCTACCTTTCTAGATGTGTTCTCTACTACTATCCTACCTACATCCTGGATGCCTATCAACTCCTTGCTCTTGTAAGCCTCTACTGAAAACAATAACCTGGGCACACTCCCTTAGTCAGAATAAATGCTTCTTCTGTACTCATATCATTAGCATTTATCTCACATTACTATTATCTATTTACTTACAACCCCCTTAATGAAAGATAGCTGCTTTTTACTTCATTGTACAACAAATATTTAACATAGAACCAAGTATGTAAAGGTCCTACAAATGCTGAGTCACCGAATGAATAATGAATATACAATAATTCACAAAACCAAAGAGGAGGCAGATGTCAAACTGATTATCTTCTTAAAACATGCCTTATTTATTGAGGGTGGAGATCGAATCTAAAAGACCAACATTTACTCCAGTGGGGGTATATGTCAGAAACTGCTTGTGTCTGTGGAAAAGACAAGTAAATAAAAGATATATTTTCTGTCTTCAAGTTCTTATGGTCTATTTAAAAAAGACAGGAAACAAAACAAAAACCCATAAAAATTAATGGCATGACATAAGATAAATTTTAATACACAAATACATGAGAAATCATATACAGTCCACCTATTATATTTGGGATTTATTATAAAAAGTTATTTATGATTTTTTGGTCCAGAATTCAGTTTCCATTGTTCTAAAGAACAATAATAGTTGACATATTAATAAATTTCCCTGGATAATCTATATAATTCTATTTATTAAATTTAAAATACACCCTCAGTACTAAAAGTGATATATACTGTAGTAGCACTTATTATAACATTTTTATTTGTATGTTAAATTTAATTAATTGATAAATATGTTCATATATTCAACAAATATTTTGATGAGCATTCGCATATACCAGACACTGGGGTACAGCTATGAACAATTCAGATAAGCTCCTTCTCTTCATGGGACACAATTTTGGGGGCATCCCAGACATTGAATGGGGATCATAATACAGGGAGCTAAGTGTTATGAAGAGGAGAGTGCAATGTGCAATGGTAGCACACCACAAGGGAGTATTCTTAGACTGGGGCTTCTTATGTGGAGCAGAGTTGGGTTGAAATTTTAAGGGCAGGTTAGATATGAGCTGGAGCTTAGAAGGAAGGACAGGATATAAGAAGAGAGATCATGAGGAAAGGTCAAGACATGGAAGGAAATACGTTAATAGAGCCCATTTGAGTAGCAAAAAGAGCAGCCATATGACTAGAGTACTGAGAATAAAGTGAAAAAAAGCTATATGTTGGGGAAATATGTAAAGATTACATCATGGCAAGTTTTGTAATGGGTTTGCTCCTAAGTGCTATGCAGAGTTAAGGTGGGTAGTAATAGCCTCGCATCTGCATTGGTGGAAGATGATTCTAGAAAGTGTGGAGGAGGGTTTGTAAAGGTCAAAGGTGACAGCAGGGAGACCAGGTGGCTAATATGACCAGTGAAAGTGCAAAGTAGCCTGACCTAAAGTATTGGCAGTGGAGATGGGTAGAAGTGGATGGTGGCAAGTCTGTAGAATGAATGATGATTGGAGATTGATGAACTGTGGGAAGTGAGGAAGAAAGAAAAGCTGGGTATGCCCAGGACCCTCTAGTTCCAATAAGGTATGCCTGCAGTCTACCTGTCTCTTTGTTGATCTAGGCAGTGTGAAAGGGGTTTGATTCTGTTCCTGTTCAGGCACAGGACACAGTGTAAGAAAGGAGTCGGGTGTCAGGTGGCCACAGCAGAGGCAAAGGTAGAAAGTGAGCCACTGCAAGCAAAGCAGGGTGAAAGAACAGAGTGACAATGGGAGTCTATACCCAGTAAGATAGAGAGTTCCTGGACAGGCCAGGATAAAACAACAATAACAACAACAACAACAACAACAAGCATCCCCTGAACAGATGTGGTTTTCACAGTTAGACCTCGGTATTATTACAGACTGGTCGGACATTCAGAGCCAGGTTATTTTATTCTCTCATTGTACATAATCAATCTCTTACCTTAGAGGAGATCACCCTGACTTAATGATAATAAGAGACAGAGCAAGCAAATTTATTTTGTCTAAGCACAGACAAGAAACATGTTTATGTGCAACCCATGAAGCACCTAGACATACAAATGCCCTCCTTTTCTAACAGCATCCAATCTAGAGCAAACTCTGATTCCTTAGACTCTCTTCAATTGCCCAATCTGAGACCAAATACTATAACAGGTTCTTTCTAACTCCCTCTGAGACACCCCAGAATTCCCTATGTTGTGTGTTCTCCCCCATTGCAGTGAGTAATAAATCCAACTTGTTCAGCAACAAGAGAGTTCCTGGTGGTCTCTGGCCTCCCTGGAGGGCATTGACAGTAGTTTTGAAATTCATAAATTGGCAACTGCCTGCCTACACACGATTCATGGGCATTTTAGAACCATAAAACCACACACCACATTCACATAATGAACATTGTCTAGACAAACAAGCAAACATTTACAGACATGAAAAAAAAAAACACTACAATAATCCACCTGCTTGCAATCTTTTTTGACCAATCTCTTGGTCTCAAATTTTGGTCTAATCCTACACTGAAAAAGGAAACAGGAAAAAACATTAAAACAAAAACAAAAGCAAAATCCGTGGAAGATTTGTGAGTAATGCTGCTTCAGTCACGGCGGTCTTTAATTTCTTGTTACTTTGATTTTACTCAGGGAACTTTTAGCCTTACTCGTCTTTAATTACCTTAATTTCATGCTTAACTCGGGCACAGAAGAGATCTGTTTGTAATTTCAGATGAGAGAAAATGAAATTCCCCTCAGCAAAGTCAGATTTTAAAATTCAAGAGGAAGAACAATGTGCCAGCGCAGAAAAAGTATCAGCTTTACATTTCAAGGTAATTCAGTGGTAATGCCGTATTAAAGAACTCAAGTTTCGTTTTGGAACTAACACAAAGCCAAACACAATCTAACAGAAAGAGCATGTATTAAAAGCAAAATCTGTTTTTCTCTCTTTTTTTTAATGTGGTAAAAACATTTGACAGTAGATCTACACTTTCAAAATAAGTATACTATACAATATTGCTAAGCAATACAAGCAGCTGTCTAGGACTTAATTATCTGGCATAACTGGAACTTAATGCCTTTTGAACAGCAGCTCTCTACTTCCACTACCCAGCCTCCAGCCTCTGGCAGCTGTCATTCTCCTCTCTGCTTCTCTGTGCTTGCCTATTTTAGATGCCTCGTGTAAGCGGGATAATGCCATATTTGTCATTCTGTGACTGGCTTGTTTCACTTAGCATAGTGTCCTCCAGGTTCATAACATGCTCTTGCAAATGGCAGGATTTCCTTCTTTTTTAAGGCTAAATACTATTCCATAGTATGTATACACCACATTTTCTTTATCCATTCATCTGTTGACATAAACTTAGATTGTTTTCATATCTCAACTATTGCAAATAATGCTGCAATGAACATGAGAGAGCAAATATCTCTTTATAATCCTGATTTCAATTATTCTGGATACCCAGAAATGGGATTGCTGGGTCATATGCTATTCCTATTTTTAGTTTTTTGAGGAACCTCCACACTTTTTTTCAGTAGTGGCTGTACCAATTTATATTCCCACCTACAATGAACACTGTCTCTCACATCTTCATCAACACTTGTTAACTTTAATAAAGATGTTTTATAATAAACTTCCTAACAGATATGAGGTGGTATCTTATTGTGGTTTTGATTTGTACTTCCTTAAGATTGGTGATGTTGGGCATTTTTTATATATCAGTTGGCCATTTGCACGTCTATTTTGACTACATATATATTCAATTCTTCCACTTTAAAATCAGATTATTGTGGGATTTTTTTTTTTTATATTGAGTTAAAGAAGTTGCTTATATGTTTTGGATATTAACCACTTATCAGATATGTGATTTGCAGAATTTTCTCCCATTCTGTAGATGTCCTTTTCATTCCATTAAGTGTTCCTTGTGCCATGCGGAAGCTTTTTATTGTCATGAGAAGGTGGAATATTCAGAGATGTTAATTTTTTTTAGTTTTATTTTGTTTTCAAATGTTTAAAATAGAGCAAAAATCATTTTAAAATTAAAAAAAACTATAAATTGTTTAATTAGTTAACAATAAATTAAAAAGAAAACAAATTAATTCAAACAATTAACATAATTCAATTCATGAAGCTAAAAGGAATAAGAAATGTGATAATTGTCTGAGCCTTGATAAAGGTTATTTGAGAAAAGGGGGAAGATTTGGATTTACATATGTGTTTTTTTATATTAATAGTATTCATCAAGGCCCTCTCCTCTTCTATAGTTTATCTGATGCTGATTAAGCCAATGGCTCAAAGATAAATTTCAGTTTGCCAACTAAATTTTCTAAGTTTGAGAAAAAGAAGTAATGAGAAAATGGAACTATGCAAAGAAATTACTAACTCTTGTGCATTATGGATGATAACACTTAGCCGTTTCTATGAGAGGCAAATGCAGAGATCATACTTTGCATTTTTAATATACTTCCTCTATTTGTTGAAAAAGCTGGTATAAACAGATGCATCTTCCTAATGAGGATGCTACAACTGATATTCTTTTTTACTGTGAAAAATCCCAAGTTTTATGAAAAATATAGAAAACATAGCTGACGGCAGAAACATGTTTTTTCTGTTTTTTTGAGAACCATAGCTAAGTTTCTCTTTTATTACTGAAATATGAATCAGATTAGGACTGTGATATTGATGAATAACATAAACAAAAGAATGACTAGCCTGCAGGGAACAGAATATGTCAGTGTAGGGCTGCAGGCTTTTAATTCCAAGCTGGTGAGACTGTCGAGCACAGTGATATTCATTTCAGAAGATTCAGCACCAAAACAGTGAAATCCTAATTGGGTCATGTCTGTATCTTATGCTTGTGCTTTTCTATAGACTTTGTCAGTGATTTTTCAATTATGTTTTAAACTACACAACAAGTCTAACTCAAATTCACAAAATTCCTTTTTATTTTCTTTAAAGATTTATGTAGCTTTCAATACTTTTAGGAAAGTTATGAGTCTTTACATCAAACCAAATATAGGGTTGTAAGCTAAAATGTCTAGAAGCCACTGTCCAAGATCAATTCAGAAGGTAATATCTTTTTATATAAACTGGAAAAGCAGCAAGACTAGCTCATTGCTGCAGGTCAAAGTGATTTTGGTGTCACGCTGCAGAGAATCTTAAGAGTGAAGGGGATTAAAGATGTACAGATGTGGTGCATCATCCATATCCAAATGAAAGCTTCTGACTTGTGTGTAACCCATGCTTTCTGACGGGGTGACAAGAGGTTTGGGGATTTTTTTGATAGCTTCTGCCCTTTTCATGTTCTCTGCAACCATCTGCCTTTACGTAATGACTAATTCTACTTGATGTGACTATCACAACCCTAAGAATTGATATGTAAATGATATGTAACAACGTAAAAAGAAAAAATAATAAGAATTAATAAACAATTTAATGCCAAGACTGAAATGAAGTTAAAAATGTTGAAAATGTTCTGATCTGATAAAAACTATCAAAATCTAGACCTTCACTCATTTCATTGCACTAAGAATGGTTATATCTTTGTTGTGGCATATTTCTGCAGGGCCCAAGAAAAGACTGGGTGTATGAACCTTCCTCTCCAGGAGCTATGTACTGAAATACTTGGAATATGAGGGATTTCCTAGTGGAGGAGAGGGGTGGTATTGGTGGGAGGGAAAGAATCCACCCTGAAAGAAGAGATGAAGTACAAATTGGTAGATACAAAATAGTCATGGGGATGTAAAGAACAGCATAGGGAATATAGTCAATGGCATTGTAATGGCTACGTGTAGGTCCATATGGGTGATAGAGTAATCAGGAGATCACCTCACAAACTACATAAATAACTAACCAATGTACTTTATACCTGAAACTAATCTAGAAAAAAGCCAGACGAGATGAATAATGAGGTGGGGCAGAAGTGGTATGGTCGGAGGCATCTTTCTAATTTCAAGATCTATCTCTGTAAGGGGAGGAGGAAGTCTTCAGCACAGGAAGATAGCAGATAAAGAATTATGATATCCATGCTATGAAGACACCAGGAGATGAGAATTACAGTTTACCAATTGATTTACTCATGCATGATAATATAGAACAACACACAAATAGTTTCCAATATTTACCTCATTTTCCCCCCAAAATGACATATACCAAGTAGGTACAGTTTATAGAGAAATAATAAACACCCCATGTAACCACCACCTCGCTTAAGAAATAAAGTATACCAAGTGTAGCATTTGCTCGCTTTACTCTTATTTTAGAGTGTAAGTATGGTATGAAGCTTGCTATGTTCTTTTCTCACTTGTAGAGTATACACCTAAGAGAGTTACTGCTGCATCAAACAATTGTTAAACACGACTAAGGAATAGAAGACGGTGACCAAAGAGAATGCATTGATTTCCACGCGCTCCAGCACCTCAAGGGCATTCTCATGGCCTCACATATCCTCCATCACTGACTAGGCAGCTCTGTTTTTGTTTCTCTGGATTGCTGGAGGTTAAATGGCATTTTACTGTGATTTTATTTTGCTTCTCCTTAGTCGCTGACTGATACAGTGAAGCATCTTTTAAACCCATTTTCCATTTTGGCCTAAGAATACTTGTCAGTGGTGCTGGCAGCTGCACCATTTACCCTGAGGTAACTCATGGATTACAGTCCTAACATTACCCCCAAAGTTTGCTACGAAATACCTTGTTTTTATTATAATTTTCGCATTGCTCTAGTATATTGGTAGTCTTTGGAAACAAATGACATCCTTCTATTTATAACATTCTGTTTTCAGTAGTGCTGTTTCCATTTGCAAAATATAGTAATCCTTGATTGCTGAAAATGTCAAATCCTAGATGTCCCGCTTTATGTTGTTCCGTGCTTTGAAATTTACCACACACAATTATTAAATACTGATTATCATCTACATTTCTGTTCCATTAAGATTTTAGACAAGTTCTGTTTAGAAATAACTACAAGAATAGTTTTTATGTATTATTTTTATATTGAAAACCACTCAGATTTGCTTCAGCCTCAAAGAACATGTTTATGTAAAAATAAATTATTGCTGGCAGTGAGCTGCCCTTTCTTTTTCTAAATGGGAAATGGGTTAATTTGCTTCATGTTTCCTCTTCCATGAAGTGCCTTTTATTTTTTCTTCTGGTTTAACTTTTTATGGATAATTTGTAAAGGTTTTTCCTATTTTCTGAATTCTATTCTTTGACAGTTTTGTAAATAGTTTCTTTCAGTTGCTGGCTTGTGTTTTTATTCTCTTTATCGTGTCTTAGATGATAATCAATTCCAGATATAAATTATAATGTATTTTTCAATCTTTTCCTTTATGTTCTGAGCTTTGTTTAAAAATCTTAGTGAAATCATTTTGTGAATTGAGGGTTAAAGTTATTCTCTTATATCATGTCACAAACACTCTGGAGTGTTGCCTTCTACATGTAGGTCTATCTGGTCTGACTTTTGAATGTGGTGTGAGTCATAGTCCTATTTCGTTTTTTCCATCTGTAAAACCAATTTACTGAACAGTCTTTTTTCTCACTGATCTGCTAAAGCAAATATTAAGTTACTACTTACAAATTAGTTCATATCTGAGCTCTTTTTTGCTGTTCTATAGTTTCTTTTACCTATTTATGTGCAAATATGGCACTGTCTAAATTTTTAGGTCTTTGTAAATATTGTTGCCTCATAGCACAAGCCCTGTGCTTCCTGAGAGGCATGTTTTCCCCCATATTTTTAACTCCACATTAAGATGTCATTATTATTATTATTTAAACAGTCAATGTTGTTTAGTTTTTCTCTCTGCTCTACCAGTTTTTTTGCTTAGGGATTTTAACTGAGAGTGCTGTTTTCTATTGTTTTGGTCTACGACATAATTTACAAGTTTGACCCCTGTCTTCTGCATGCGTAGACCTTCCAAACCTCACTTCTCAAACACAAGGGATTTTCAGATATCCCCATAGTAAACACTTGTTCCGGTGCTTATTTATCTTTCCAAATTTATGATTTTTTACCGCTCTGGTCTCTGGTGATTTCCCCAACTTTCCAAAAGCTCAGCCATGCTTTGAAAAAAAAAAATGCTGTTTATATTTTATCACGCATTTCAGACCCTCTATACAAGAAATGTTTCTTCAGATACCAAATCAAATGGGTTGTAGGAAGCAGACAACTCTGCTATTTTCAAACTCCTCTTTAACATCTTTAAACACTTTTTCAAACTCTTAGTATCTTGTAAACTCTTCTTCATTAAGGAACTGGTGGCCACAGGCATCTTGCTTCTCAATTTAATACTAGCTCAATATCCTAACTGCTAGTCTTCCTAACCTTCACAACAGTTTACGTTGCTTGCCATTTATTCACTTACCCTGTATCCTTCTTCTTTCTTTCCCTTGGATAGTCACCTCCTATGTCTACTATTGACTTTTAGTGTAATTGTTGGAATAATAAAATGAAGATCAAGCTATTGCCCTAAAGCAGCCATGGCTGAGCAGAGGAGAAATGTATCAAAATTGTAAATATAGCATGTGTCTTTCTGAAGTCTACTGGGAGAAGATAAAGAACTAACATTTGGAGTATGATAGGAAATGTTCCTGTACTACCTTTGTTTCTTTATCTTTTTGTGATGGCACCTCTTTTAGAGAATGTTCTCCATACCTTTCCCTCAGACCTCTAATTCTGCCACTGCTTGGGAATGGCTGAGTGATGACGAAAAAGTAATAAGACAGAAGATGGACAGAATGTTAAGCTTCAAAGAGGAGTAGATACATGCTGGGTAAGCAGTAGTCAAAGATATATCTGAATATACACTTATTGGTAGAGCTACATAAAGCATGAGCTAGACGAACACAATTTAAGTATGACGAAACAGAGATTTTTGATGGTTTTAATTTTAGTTCCTGGCACATAGTAGGTGCTTAATAAATGTTTGTTGAAGAAATTTTTAAAAAGTGATAAGAGTATTCAGTTCAAACTTAAGAGGTTGATTTTTTTACCATACTTTGCCCTAAAATTATAATAATATATAATAATGTAACAGTTAATTAGAAATTAATAAGTTTAGGTAAATTCATTTTTAAAGTTTATTTTGTACACAGAATATCAAGAAGTTAATAACGTATTGTATTCTTGTTTTTCTGCATTATATTACCTATGCCTGAAATAAGCATAGTCATTGGAGCTATGCTATCCAAAAGGGAATTAATATTCATGTGGTAGCAGCTACCAGAAGAGCAGACATAGTGCCCCAGGGAAATAATTTACTTATTTTGAATCAGTCTTGCATACCTGATTCTCATCAGTGAAGAAATGCCCCCAAATACCTCCTTTGTTGATTGCCACTCAAAACCTTTCACAGTTTTTCTCTTTCTTATTTCTAAATTTTCTATTTTTTTTTCCAGGGTTGCCATTACATTAACCTTTAAGTAAGGCAGGTACTAATCAATGTATTATTTTTTTAATCAGTTGAAAATATTGTCACAATCAAAGTGTACATGTAACTTCCTTCATATGGTAGATGTTTTCACAAAGTGGGTTGTAATGGTAGGTTGTTAACTATATGTTGGCTGAATAGTAATGTATATTTTAAGTGTATTAGGAATGATTGCTTTGTAAGAGAAATTCCATAGTGCATTTTGGTAAGTTTTAAAGTCCACCGACAGAAATATTTTCATGCTTTGGAATTACCTAAACAAGGATATGTCTGTAAAACAAACTAAGGGATTATTTTCGTTTGTTTATAAGGATAGCATTCCTAAGTGCGTCATTTAAACAAATGTCTAACCTTGTTAAATAATATTTTCAAGAGAAACCCAGTACAATCCTGTATTTCTAAACAGGTTCAGGTGGTTCTAAGGCAGGCTCCTCAATTCAGATGCCTCTAGGGGTCACATAGATAAAATAAATGAGTGAGGCAAGCTAGTTATAATTCAACAAGGAGTATTTGGGACTGTGGCAAACTGAAAGTGTATGCTCCAGTTCAGCTCCTATCAACTGTTGCCTGTGCGAAGGTTGGAGATTATTGCCAGATCTCATTTTATAAGAAAAGCAAAAACCAGAATTTAATGTGAATTTACCCATTTACACTGCTTGGGACTGGCCAGTGATGATGTATTAACAAACAAAACCACAAAATGAGCAAAGATTTGATTAGGCCATTTACAGAAAAAAAAAAGGACAATAAACTTTTGAGAAGATGAATTTATTTTTATGGGTCATCAGGAAACAAAATATTAAAACAACAATGGTCATTTGATCCCATCAGATAAGACTTGCCAAAGAGTCCAAAAAAGAGGACTCTTATTCACTGCTAGTAGTACTGTAAGTTGGCACAATCACTTTGAAAAGATTTGGTGACATTCAATACGATAAAAATGTACATACCAAATGACCAGCAATTCCACTTTGGGATTGATATGCTAGAGTAAACCACACACATTGGAACCTTAAAGACAGTATGAATGTTTGCAGCATCATTGTTGGAAATAGCTTAAATGTCCTTTGTGAAATATTTGGGAAAATATGCTGCAGTACATTACAGTGGAATATGGTACAGCATTTTAAAATGTGATCTAAAACTACATGTAACAATATGGTACAAATATACTATAAGCAAACAAAAGCTAAGAGGTATAAAGAAAATGGATAGGTTGTGCAACAAAGTTTGAAACTTGGAGAATAATACTACACATATATTTTGTATTTACATATATATTTTATGTATGCACATATATATTACAAAAATTAAGTATTTACATATTTTTAAATAAAAACGTATGAAAATAATGAACATCAACTTTGAAAGAGTGGTGGTGACTTCTGGTGGGGAGAGTAAAAGGAGTGAAAGCAAAAGGGTACGTGGAGGTGTCTTCCTTAATTGTAATGTTGTGCATTAAAAAGTAAGGACTCAATAAAGCACAAAGGGTTATATGAATTCACTAAAAATTATTTATATTTCAAATAAATCTACTGAAATGTCTTATTAAAAATATATAGTGAGCCACCCTGCTCAAATACATCCTCCAACTATACTGGCTATACATTTTTAGCCTCTTTTGCTGATTCTTCTTCAACTCTTGGATCTGTCAGAATTTGAGTTCTTCTGAGCTTTGTGTTGTGATGTCATCTTTTTTATTTACACTAGGTCTTTACATGCTTCCATTCAGTCTCTTGGATTTAAAATGCTGATGATTCTCAGATTTTTATTTCCAGCCAGAGCTTCTCCTTGTAAACTCCAGACTCAAATATTCAACTGTTTACTTAACATCTTCAGTTGTATGCTGGTTAGACTTCTGAAATGTAACAAATATAACCAACTCCTGGTTCCTACCCTTAAGTCTGCTTTTTGCAGCTTTCCCCATCTCAATAAACAACAACTCCATTCTTCCGGTTGTTCAGGACCTGAACCACAGAACCAACTTAGAATTCTCTTCTTCTCATACCTCATATCCAGTCAGCACGTTATATAATTCAACCTTCAAAATATATTCAGAATCTGACCACTTCTCACTACTTTCCCTGCTATCACCTGGTCCAAACCACTATTAACTTTTGCCTGGACTGCTGCAATAATTAGCAGATCTGATCACTTCTACTCTTGCACCTCTTCAATTTATTCTCAATCCTTTAAAAAATGTAAAAGCTATTAAAATGTAGGTTAGGCATGTCACAACTTGACTTATATTCTCCAATGGCTTCTCGCTTTATGCACAATAAAATATAATAAAATATAGAATATATCTGTCTAAGACTTTCCATGGTCCAACAGGCCCTATAAGGCACGGTTTCCCTCTATAGCTTTATATTCATTTTCTTCCTCCTTGTCTCTCTCTACTACAGCCACTGACTTCATTGCCATTCTTCTCCAAACCCAATGCTTGTACCAGGACCTAGAGGCCTCTACATTTCCTATGCCCTCTACTCTACTTTATATGTCTTTACAGTTCACATCACCATTTGATGTACTATCTACTTCTCTGCCTTTCTATTGTATGACCTTCTTCTACAAAGGAAGTTGCATATGGCAGGAAACTTTGTCTCTTATTTATTGCTATATTCTCAGAACCTAAAACAGTTTCTAGCACATAGCAAGCACTCAAGAAATATTTATTAAGTAATTTAATAAATGGCGATAAAACAGTCTTATAGGAAGAGTGGATAATTGACATAAAATCAAACTTTTAAAAAGTCTTGCTAGATTGAAATTATACAGATTAAATTTTCATTAATGTTGAAAGATCTGGATTTAGATGAAAAAGATCAATTGTATGGTATAAGGATGTGTTTGCTCCTATATAAAGCAAACTATTATATTTTAATTAATCAAATATTCAATATCTGTTAACTTGGATGATATTAAAAAGTTAATGTTGACAGACTACATTTAGAGTATTGTATAAGAAAAAGCTAAATGATGATACCTACATACAAGCCATATTTTTATTATATGGGAAGAATAATAAAATCATACCTGAATATCTTTTAATCTCACCATGGGACTAATTTATACTGAAATGAGGTACCAATTTAATTGTCTTTCTAAAAATTAACTGCCATTAGCTTTCTAAGAGCATCTCATCATTTTTGGTAACTACCTTCGAGTCTCCCCTTTTGAAGCATTACCAGTGTACTTCCATTTTATTGAAATTTTATTTGTAAATATAATATATCTAAAGAAAAGTACATATATATAAATGCAGAGCATAACAAGTTATCAAAGATGAGCCCTGGTGATTCTCACTAATACACTTTTCCTTCCCAGTTTCTACTCCTAGTCTTCTGGGCCTTTATTCAAGTCATTTTTCCATTACATTAGGGTGTGTTACTTTTCTTCATCAGGATTTCCTCCAAGTTGGTCCCTTCTGCAGAAGGACATTGATGCTCTTTTAAGGAAGGAGCAAAGCTTCTCTTTCTTTTACTCAAAGCCTCTCCCCAGGGCCTTGGACTATGAAAGCATGCAATAAATGTGTGTTGAATACAGGGAAAAAGAAAAGCGACACCATATTAATAGATGTTAAAGACACAGGGGCACAGGTGCCCCTAAACACCCCAAACTAATGAAGTGAAATCATTGTAAGTGTTGAAATAGATGAGAACAGATCAACCCTCCCTTTCCTATTTTTAATGCTTAATTTACGAACAGAACATTTGATATTGAAATGTTAAACTTTATGAAGATGTAATCATTAAACTGAACAAGTTAATGAGGCAGAGAAAGAATGAAGAAAGAACAAGGCTTTCGCAGCATCTTTTCATCAACAGTCAAGCCATGACAGAAAATGCTCCTACACCTCCAGAGAGAAGGAACGCAATCAAGCACCAAAACTTGTTAAAAGGCTGCAGTTTAATGTGATAATTAAGGAAACAACATAGGCTACTTTCTTTTTGTTCTTCTCTATTTGAATTGCCCATTTTGATTGTAATTTCACTTATCTCTGTAGGAAGGGGAAACAAGCAGCCAGTCCTCAGCCACACTAAGAGAACGACACCCTCAACACCTCCTTAAAATATATCTGTCTAATGCTTTAGTTGCAGAGAAAGAGCAAATAGTCCAAAGGTATTCACTGCCTTACTGTGTAAAGCTAATATTGGAAATCGGTGGATTTTGCACCAAAGGAGAAATAATGCCAAAATAAAAATAAAAAATAAAAAATAAAAAATAAAAAATAAATTGTGGCATATGTCCAGTTCTAAATTCCTAATATTTGTAGAGTGTTTTCTTCTAAAGATTTCATGCCCAAGAAAGCAATGTCTACGCTTATTTTTTAAACGGATACTGTTGACAATTGTAAAAAATGGTTCCTTGGTTGAAGATATGAAAGTATTAGAAGAATGGAGATAGCAGAGCTCTATCTTGAATTTTTCTAAGTAGAAAGACACAGTCACAAAAAATAACAATAATAACAACAAAAACTTAATTACATTTAATGACTAGGCTTCTGAGAAAGTTTGAGAAAATTAAAAGATACAATGTATAAAAGGTAGATTAGGTAACAACTATTTGAAACACTTAAATAAAATATAAGGATTTATTATTATGTAATACCCTTAACAATTGTTTTACAAACTCAGAATTTCTTCACCAAATTTGTAAGATTAACATAAACTTTCCATTTTTTATTTGCTTTGGATGATTTGCTCTTCTGATCATGTGGTTTCTTCTACTTTAATTTATCTACCAAAAACAATTTAGAAAATTTATTAATCCTTCAAATTTATTATTAATTTCTAAGTGAGAATGAAACAGAAACAGAAAGAACAACAAGATGAGAATACAAGAGACATGGTCTAAAAAGGAGGATGCTGATTATAAACTTAGATCTGACTGCAAATTTGAAAGCAATTCAAATGTTCATTGATGCAAGTTTAAAGATATCATTTATTTAGTAGCTATGCTGTGAGAATTCCTGAATGTTAGGTACTGTGCTAGGAGTAGAAGATATTAGTTCACATTCAAACAAGGGCCATATCGGGAGCACATCAGAGTTTAGAACTGGGGATAAGCAATGGTGTTTGTACATCAGATATTGCCGTACAACAAACCATCTCAAAACTTAGTGGCTTAAAAGAACTATCTTTCCCTTCCTACCCCAAGAGTTATCAAGATGGCTAGGTGGTTCTGTTAGTCAGTGGCACTTAATCATGTCAGTTTCATGTCAGCTGCATAGCTTTGCTGATATTGAGTAGACCCTCCCTAGTACCTTGGATGAGACAACTGAGCTCACTGAGCTCTGCTCCATGGGGTCTCTCATCTGACAGTAGGCTAGCCTGTTCCTCCCATGGTGAAGGCAAGGGAGCAATAGAGAAAGCGAAAGTGTCAGTGGCTTCTGGGGACTAGACTTAGGGAGAGCTTGTATTCTACACACTTTTTCCAATTCTATTGACAAAAACAGGTCAAAAGAGCAGTCAAGTTGAGTCAAAGGGGGGAGGAATACACTCCACCATTTGGAGAGAGGAACTGCAAAATTGCATTGAAAAGAATGTGCACAGAATAAAAGGTGAGAAATTGGTTTCACTTGGGGAAGGTAAGGAACACAAGGAAAGTGAAATTTGGCTTCAAACCAACTCAGCTAAGACAATGCAATTTGCCAAGTCAGAAAGGTACAGGATACAAACCACTCCAAATTCTTACTCACCATTCAGGCAAGTGCATTTTCAGGATCATAAAGAGAAGCCTTAACTCAAGAATCAATAGCTTAGGTCGTCAGCAGCCAGCACTGAGGCACCAAGAATGTAGATAGAAATAGATTCTACCTACATTCTAAGCTTTACCTTTAGAGTTACCTATGACCAGCATGGGACTGAATCTATTGGTAGAGAATGGAGGTAGCAGTTTTTAATAAACTATGTTTTATTGAAGAAAAGTCTTGGCTTACACGGAGGACCATGGATACCTAGAGTTGATCTTTTCTAGAAAACTCAATAATTTCAAAGCCACATTTCTCTTTGACTTTAATTAGACTTGCTTCCCTTATGACAAATTTCCCTTGGCTTTCTCTGCCACATATACAATAATTAGTTGTGTTCTCAGCATAGGTACATGCTGAGAGTAAATATTCAATAGTGAAAAGAAATAAGAGCCAGACTCAGCCAATCCTCCCTGATTACATTATGAATCAGGAGGACACCTATAGGTAGGTTTATTCATTATTAAATTTTAATATGCATCCGCATAATTTTCCAAATTGAAGCCAATCTGAGCATCTTTGTAGAAGTTTTTGTAGCATAATACACAGCAATTTTAATAAACTTATTATTTTTTCATTCTGCTCCCCAAAATTGACTAAAACTTTAGCATTTTCTTGATGTTTCTTGGAGCATCACTAGTTATTTTCTCAATCTAGATCTTTTAAAACTAGATTGAGATGACCATGAAGGACACAGTCACCAAGAGTGAAGAGCCACCTGCTGCTCTAATGCAACCCAGACTGTCTGTCTCCAGGTCACAGATCCTTTTTCCTCTTCTTACTTGCCTCAACAGATTTCTGATAGCTACATCAAACTTCATATTTTTCTGATAAAAACCTGAATAACTATTTTTTTAACCTTTTTAATTAATCTTTCATCTCTTATCAGAAACAACAGTGAAAGAAAATTTAGAAATGGGAAACAATCTGAGTGGACTTCCACTGTGTGGTTCAGATTTCTAAAGAAACTTGAAGGGCAACAAAACTCTGCTGATATACCTGCACTTCAGTTGCTTTTAATCATGAAATTTAGAGAGCTGCTCAATTTTTTCCTCTACCCACTTACCTTTTTTTTTTTTTTTTAAGGATCATGTCTCATGTCAAGCACTGGAATATTCTCCTGGCATTCCTTCATGGTTGAGAAGAGGAAGCAAAAGGTCATAATAGAAAATGGGTTCCAGAATAGCCAAGTATATCTGGATTTGAGGCTTTGAGAATTTGTTTAAAAGTCTCTAAACCTTGTTTTCTTAATATTCAAATAAAATTTTAAATTGTCTGTACTTCATAGATTGTTGTGAGAATTAAGTGAGATACATGTCCCATTTTCACAGCAAGCATTCAGAACCAGTGAAGAATTATTATTATTGTCACTAGAATAAGGAAATGACTCACTCAATTTTCAGATCTGTCAAGAACAAACAGAATGTGACATGAGCTAGAAGCAATATTTGCTATAGCTCTTACTTCTCGTCAAATGCTGTCACAAGCACTTTCTATGTACTAATTCATTTAATATAAGTATTTTCTATATATTAACTCCTTTAATACTTCTAACAATGCTATGGGGAAAATACTATTATTACTGTCTCACATATAAGGACACAATGGCACAAGAGGTTTAGACCCAGCTGAGATCACATGATGAGAAAATTGCAGGGTCAGAGTCTTGTTCCAGAGGCCATACTTTCGATCTCATTATTATGAGCTTCTGGGAAGAAATTGCCCTTCAGGGAGGGAGGACACTACAGTTATTACACATTCTTCCAGTGGTTACATTGCTCTAATTAGGTGTATGGCTTATTGACTGAGTTGGGTATTTCAAAATATTTTTCCTTCCTCATTTAGATTATAAACTCCTCAGGGGCAGAGACAATGTACCTTGTTTTGCTTATGCTGTCGTACAATAATCTGTACACTGTCGATTCACAGTGGGTCTTATTGTCTAGCTTACTCTATCTTTCATTTCCCTACAGGGTTTCTAGAAACTATAAGTGAGTCCCAAGAGCTGAGGTTTGGCCTCCCCAACCCCTTGCAAAATTCTCATGAAGACTTCTGAAGTAGCTAAGCACTTGTCCATGTAAAGGAATCCCAGCATTCTGGAGAACAGAATGTATTTCTGGAAACTTCTGAAATGATGGTGTCCTACTGCTGGTTGGTGAGCCCCAGCTTTGCCAGGAGCTCCACTTGCCATAGCTCACGGGGTCCTGGCCTAAGGCTCAGATGCTTCTGAAAGATGATAGGAAAAACCAACATGAGAGAAGACAAAGAGAGCTCAGAGGGAAGAAAGTACGGAACTGTCTTTTTCAATCACTAGAATATTTTTTATCTGAAGATTTCTAGAAACGTTTAGAATTATAATTTGTAGGCAGGCAAAATGTCCTTATAGAAGATTAGCAGCACTATAAGCGGCTACATAAGGTGCAGTAGTTTATCAGTTAAAGGTTTTGATGTGAAAACAAATACATTGCCATTTCCTATCTCAATATAAATTAAAACCCATGATACAAAATTAATTTAATATATCAAAACTCAAATCTTTCCAAGTTTGGACTTTTCATTATAGTGTAATATGTATGAAGTGAAATATATTCTTCATCAAGTTAGCACTCTGATGTTTAAAGCCTGTTTGGGCTGTCCTGCTTAGCAGCCAGGGGAATATGGGTTCATATCCAAGCCCCACTTCTTATTCGGTGTGTGACACTTGTAGACGTTATTTATCTTTCTCTTAATGTCAATTTTATATCTATAAAATAGAAACAGTGATATTTCTACCTCTTGGTTTAATTTTGATGGTTAAAGCAGAAGTGATATACAAAGTACCTAGCACTTAGTAATAGCTCAATTATTACATGCTACTATGTTGTCTGATATTTGGATTCTGATCATTCACTAGAATAGAAACACAAGGACGGAGACTTTCATTCGTTGATAGGGTAGTATTTAGAACAGTGCCAGGCACATATTAATACTTCCTAAAAAATCAAATTTTTGAAACAATCTGAGAAAATTTGAACTTTACAGCACATATTTTATATGAACTGAAGAGATGCAAACTTCCATGTAGAGCTATGTATTTGCATCACTTAGTTTCTAGTTCATGTCATGTGTTAATCTTGTCTCTAATCTCTTTTTTTCTTTTCCCCTTGATCTTTCTTTCTGGGTTTCCTTTATATTTCTAACCAGTCCAATGTATATAAATTATCAGCTCTTCTCCTCTTGTAAGTAAGGTGATCAATTTTATCTAGTTGACTTCTTTAGCAGATGTTAATGTCAGAGACCTCTGGATTTGAACAAAACTGGTTCACTTTTCTATTGTTTGAAAATTTTAGTTTAGCGAGTTAGTAGGAAAATAAAACTAGACATAATCCAATTCTTCTTTCTTCCTGTTATGATCTTTGGATCACAGGTACACTAGAGGACAATTTGAAATAAAATGTAGACATCTCAACAATGTAAAACTCATTCTCCAAAAGGAATTCCCCAATAATTAAAAAGATGTTCTTATACATCAGTTTCAACTCAGTCTTACAGCGCAAAGACTGGCACATTTGATTTTTTGGAAAAGAGAAAGAGATTGATACCAAAGTATAACTTTTATGAACCCTAAAGACTTAATTGTGTGGGTCTGTGGTCATACATTAGTGAAAGTTTGCAATAATTCTATAAGAAAATCACACACCAGTCCCATTTAGAGAGTGTCTGGAGTAGCTCTCATGATCTTAAACCTAAATCTGAGCCTGTTCTATTAATTAATGGAAGTGAATTGAATTCTCAAGTTAACTGGGATGTCCTGGCTTCACAAAATATCTCTTAAATCCAGTGCTTCAGATACCATCATATTCTTATTCATACTCATTTATATGAATATGTATATTTATTCTTCACACTAGCCTGGAACCTGAAAAAAAAAAAGAAAGCCAAGAAGACCTGGTCCTTACCCTTAAAGTGTTTACACTCCAATTGTTTGACAAACCTAACTACTTTGGGCAATTAGAGAAGAGCTTACATGAGAATCACTCTAAGTGTGAAGCAATCATATAAAAGAGTGCTGTGGGGTAAGCAATAGGAGGAGAATTTATGGACAAAGTAGGACTTGCATTGGGATTTTGATGGTCACTAGGATTGAGAAGACAAAGCGGCAGAGGAAACACAATCTTGGTAGCAAGAACTTCAGAAGAAAGAAAGTCCCATAATAGTAGGGGAGAATGGTAGAAAACAATACTGAAGGAAAGTTTCAACTTGAATAGGATAGGCACAGACTTGGGGTCTTATGTATTTTTCAGCAAGAGAAAGATATATTAAAAGCATTCTTCATCTAACAAACAGGAATTGAGCACCGCTTTGGACAAACCATTTTTCCTGGGGCTCTGAGTAAGGGAAATATAAATGGCTCAAACTCTTAGCTCTAGAATAGCTTAGGATTCATCAGAACCTCATTGGGAAGTCTTGTTTTAGAAAGATGTGTTTGAATGGATACATGCGTTCTTAATAATCACTTTAGCAATGTTTGGGAGAAAGTTTTATTAAGTTAAATGTAAACTCTCTTAAAGCTTTCATTAAAAATTCTTCTTCTTGGTTCAAATCCACTTAAAACTCAATTGTAACACTGATTAGAACAAAAATACCTGGGGTCCAGAAAAATGACTCCAAAGACTGACATTTAATTCTGTCCATTTTCAAAGTTTGTAACATGAATTCTGAGGGTAGAGGTAATTTCTGGATTTAGATCCTCTCGGCTTGATAGTTTTTTGTTTGTTTGTTAAGGGAGTTCAAGATGCTCATTCTGATTCTGGCCATGACCTGCCAGGATCTCTTACCCAAAGCAGATACTAACATCTGTTGTTTTCACTTGGGATGGCTCACATTGCACGAGTCATATTACTTGTCAAGATTGGACAAGCAACCACTGTGTTTATCTTTCTGAAGTTATGTTGCCGATATTGAAATGTCAGTTGCTTGACCTTTGGATACACAGAGGGGCCTCAGAGTATATTCCCAGCATTTGAAAGCAAGTTATCAGAATTTAGTACTGGAAAGAAACATTACTTGCAGTTTAATGGTCTTTGGGGTTAGTGTTGTACTATTTTAAAATAGTATTCTGCGTTCTTAAACGTTTAGTTGAGCATATTTACAGTGTAATGTGGGTTGATGTAATTATTTCTTAGAATTATTGAATTTTACGAAATAAGAGGTTTGAAAATAAGTTATTTTCCTTTAGATTATAAGTTTTTGGACTTCTTAGTTACATATATTTAGGAAAGTACCTGGAATGCTCTTTAGTTTGTTATGGAGAACCTCACTT
The DNA here is from genome assembly GCA_030015415.1 of Cynopterus sphinx. Classification (NCBI taxonomy): domain Eukaryota; kingdom Metazoa; phylum Chordata; class Mammalia; order Chiroptera; family Pteropodidae; genus Cynopterus; species Cynopterus sphinx. The sequence goes on from CM057391.1 coordinate 26,689,517, forward strand.
TCTTAGGAATGCCTAGGACTCTGGACAGTATTATTCTAGTGACATCTTGATAAACAGGAAAATATTTTTACGTCCCACAAACTTGAACTAATTAAAACGAACACTGTTCTGGCTGGGTAAAAGATAAACGCAGTTTTAAGCAGTGATTAGCAAAATTTATATTCCAGGGTAAAAAATGAATATGGTCAAGGAAATGAGGCTTATCAGGTCTTTCCACTTGCCTAACACATCTTCTATGAATTAATAATCACTGACATTTTTATGAAACAATATCATTTGCAGCACAGGTCTCTGCTTTCTGCATTATGACCGCCTTTATAAAAGCTTGCCTCAAAGTGAGAGGAATTAAAAATGTCTTCATAGTACTCTTCAAACAATTACCAGAGAAATAGCAGAGGAAAATAAAGACCCAACTTATTCTGCTCTGAAGAATTCTGGCAATTGACGCAAAAGTAAAATGAGTACTTTGAGAAGAGAATATAAATGCCACATAATTACAGAGAGTCCAACTAGATAAATTATCAGGAAAGACTCTGAATTGGAGAAACAGGCTTTGTGACAGTCATTACCTTTTAAAAGTCTCTTATTAGATTACGGTAACATGATTAGAGTTTTCTACATTCAATAAGGCTCAATTTAAAAAACTATGAAAATAGAACAATGTAAAACTTATTTGTCCATTAGTGTAAAAGCAATTGGAGCAAAAGTACTTCTCTGCTACCTTTTTTTTTTTCTAAGAAAAAGTTATAACCTTGCATTTGAAGTTTAAAACTCTGTTAGCAATCAAGAAATTTTCTATGGTTAAAGATTCTGTATTAATCACAGTGAATTATACATTCAACATTATCTTCAGACTCTTTCTAAATTAGTTTAAACTACTCAGCAAGCCTTTTAGGACTTCATTGATAAAGCAAACTCATGAGACTAAAAACATAGTCTTCCTCTAACAACTTCACTGCTCTATGTATATGTAAGAGAAGGTCCATCTAGTACTCTAGGTTCCAAAAAGAGAAACTTCAAGATCAAAACAATAAAGCGATTACCTGCTGAAATATTATGGCTGGTAGTAACTGTAAGAATAATAATAGTAAAATAAGTTAATGGTAAGAATTGAAGTCTCCCAACAGCTTTGGTGGTATTTTTTAAAAATCATTAAAATGTGTAGTGCTTTTGCGAAAATTTCTATGTACTTTTTCCAAAATATTTTTTATCAGTTGTTTTTCTAGTCAGAACAGTCTTTGAAGTGTGAAAGTCACATTATAATCACACAAGTTTAACAGGTTAACAAATTTAGGCCAAGGGAAGTGACGTGACTTGCTTAAAATCACAGATTAAATAGCAATCAGGATTACAATCCTGGCTTTCCGGGTTCTGCGTCAGAATTTTTTTTTTCTATAATAACAGATAGGTGTTGTGTCTACCGTCTACCTTCACAATTATACCTACATTTTTATCTCCGAAGAGGAAAGGCAAGTACTAGTGGCATTATGGCAGCATGTACTTCCATAAACATAAGTGCACGTGTAAATAAAAGCACACGTGCTCAGAGCCGTATTTTTGGAGATGTCTGGAAGCATCAACTATTTGCTCTTACATTTCTTTTTCCCTGAGAATGGGTTTGTGGGACCACTTTTAACAGAACTATACCCCAGATCATTTAAGTCAAGTTCTTGTGTTGATTGCAGGTTTTGGTTTTATGTCTGATATGTAAAATTTGGCCCCATCTTCATTTGGAACTACTTGGGTACCTTTCTGTTTCCTACCTTCTGCAGAGCAAGGGATTTAATTGACATAAACTCATGTTTATAGACTGCCTGGGGAACTATTACAGCAGATTCTCAGCCTAGTCATTGGATGAACATACTTTGGGGAGCCTGCAAAACTACAAGAATTATATATGTAGAATCTCCAAGTATGTACATGTTTTTCCCCCTCGAGGTAAGGATCCATAAAGTCATTAGATACTCAAAGGGATCTGTGCTTCAAAAAGATTTTGTTAAGAACCACTGTGGGATCTACAGATAAGTGCAATTCCAATCAAAATCTCAGTGGCATTCTCTATAGAAAAAAAAAATTCTAAAATTTGTATGGAAACACAAAAGACTCCAAATGCAATCTTGAGCAAAAGAACAAAGCAAAATATATAACCAAGCTATAGTAATCAAAACAGTGTGATACCAGCATAAGAAGAGACACATAAACCAGTGTAAAAGAATAGAGAGGCCAGAATTATTTTCAGACAGCTATAATCAACTAAAATTTGACTAGGGTGTCAAGAATATACAATAGCAGAAAGATAATCCCTTCAATAAATGGTGTTGGAACACTGGATATCCATATGCAGAAGAATGAAATTGAACTTTTATCTCACACCATATATAAAAATAAATCAATTCAAGATGGATTAAAGATTTAAATGTAAGAACAGGAACCATTAAATTACTATGAAAAAAAAAAAACAGAAATAAACCCCTTGACATTAGCCTTGACGATGATTTTTTGAATATGACAACAAAATCAGAGGCAAAAATAAACAAACAAAAACGAAGAGGCAAGTGGGATTACATCAAACTAAAAAGTTTTTGTGCAACAAGGGAAACAATCAACAGAGTGGAAAGAATAAGATAAAATTGGTAAATGATATATCTGATAAGGTATTAAAATAAAAAATACATAAGCAATTCAAACATCTCACGAGCAAAGAAAAAAACAAAAAGAAAAACAAAAAAAAACAATCTGTTTAAAAATTAAGCTAAGGACTTGAATAGACATTTCCCAAATTAAGATATACAAATGGCCAACAGGTGCATGAAAAGGTACTCAACATCACTAATCATTAGGAAAATGAAAATCAAAACTACAATGAATTATCACCTCACACCTGGTAGAATGGCTATTATCAAAAAGGCAAAAGGTAACAAGAACTAATAAGGAAAAAAGAAAACCTTTACATTGTTGGTGGGAATGAAAATTAGTTCAGCATTATAGAAAACAGTTTGTAGGTTCTTCAAAAAAATTAAAAAGAGCACTACCATATTATCCACCAATCTTAGTTTGGGGTATATTCCCAAAGGAAATGAAATCAGAATCTTAAAGAGATATCTGAACTCTTCATGTTCTTTGAAGCATTATTCACAACAGCCAAGATACAGAAATAACCTAAGTGTCCATCCACAGATGAATGGATTAGAAAAATGTGGTGTATATATATTTATCCATGGAATATTATTCAGCTTTTAAAAAGAAGCATATCCTGCTATATGCAACAAGATGAATGAATCTTCAGGACACTACGCTGGGTGAAATAAGCCAGACACGGAAAGACCAATACTCCATGATCTCATTTATGTGTGGAATCTAAAAATCTCTCTCCACTGTCCTATGTATCCTGCACACAGAATCTCAGGCTCTATCTTAGCACTCTGAACCAGGATTCACATGCTTACTAGACTCCCAGGTGATCTGCATGCACACTAAAGTTTGAGAACCACTGAATTAATTCTTACAATAGCCCTGTGAAATGGAATGACTATTACTTCCATTTTAAAGAGATGAAAATAGAAGCACTGAGAAGTTAAGTTGCATGCATAAGGACACACAGCTAGGAAGGGTCAGAGTCAAGATTCAGAACTAGGGTGGCTGGCATGCTAACTAAAATCGTAACCACCATGCTACTTTTCTTTTGGATAGCACCACCAACAGCATCCCTGAATCTCTAACAGTTAAAGCATAAAAAGGGGAAACTTACACCTTGGAACAAAGGAAGTTTAAAAGAAACCTAAGGGTTTCCACAGAGAAGTCTGCTATAGCAAAAAGGACACTGGCTTTGGAACCAGACAAATCTGGGGTTTGCCCCTTATTACCCGCCTGACCTTGTACTAGTCTTATTGTATTAGTCTCCTCATCTGTCACACTGGGCTATAACTTGTCAGACTGTTGTAAGAACTAAAGATGTTATGTTCAAATTACTTTGAAAGGCATCTGAAACCCAGAATGCTCTCAGTAAGTGATAATTCCAATGAAAAAGATCTGCAATTTTTTATAAGTAGCTTGAAGCATTTATTTGAACATAGTTTAGAATAGTTATAATGTCCTGAGCAAATATCCAAACAAAACGTATACTTATTTACCTCATCATTTCTCCTAATCATTTAGAAAAAAAAAAACTATTTTTAAAATTTTCCACAGCTTTGGTAATTATTAAAGTTTAACTTAGTCATTTTTAAAGATAGGTTGGGTATAATAAAGAATTAAAATACTAGTCATTTTGCAGGAATAGGTCAGGTACAACAAAGTTTCTGCTGAATTAATTCGGAGAAGCTACCAGAACTCTGAATCAGTCACAAGATGGACCCAATATTCAGGTTTTACCTCCCCTTCCTAGAAACACTTGAACAAGGATAACTTAAGAAAATAATATTTCAGCCAGGTTTAGAACCATTCTGGAACATTACCAATATTAATTCCACATTCAAATAACAACTACGAGAGAACATATACAATTTTATTAGAAATTTAGAGAGAGAGAAAGCAGAGAAAATTGTCCTCCCTTTCCTTTTGATCTCTGATTTTGTCAGAAAAGATGTTAAACTTTCTGAACTTTTAAATTTTGGTTACACACTATTTCCTTATTTGCTCACAGTGATTGTAATTGACATGATGATGTCCTCGAGGAGATTCATTGTTGTGGGTACCGGGGAAGCACAGAAAAGTGAGTTCTTAGCTGCCTAAGGGAAGGAAGCCTTAGCCTTTCATTCAGTTATCAAAGCCCTGGCAGCATGTTAAGGTAATTGGCCCAATCTAAAGCATATAATCTGTTTTTTTTTTTTTAATCTCCCAACTGTTTCTCAGTACTATTAGGTTCTTACACCAAGATTTTCTGAGAAATAAAGCAATTATATTAATGTTGTCAATTACTGATGCCAAGCTGATCAATAGAAACACTGTTAACCTTACTAATTAATTGCTAGCAATCATCTAACTAACTTAAAGAAGCTATTAGTTGCATAAAAGTGAATAAGAGAATGCTCTAAATGACATTTATAATATGCTATTTGAAAAATAAAAGATTTCAATTTCTTTCTCAAATAGAATCTTTCATTCTAAGTGAAAAACTCTTCTATTTGGTTTTCGATGTGAGTACATGTTTTTATTGCAATTATCAGTCAAGGCCGCTGACAGTGAATAAAGCATAAATGTCCACTACAAAGGTGCTATTTGTAGAGAAGTTACCTGGACAATTTTGGTAAGACAGGGTTGAGCAAAGGCAATCCTTTTTCTGGTCTCATCATGATTGCAGGGTCACCTGGATCAAACTGATTCAGATATTTCTAGTTTAACAATAGCCAATCAGGCTTTTTTGCTTGGGATTTTGGGGAAACAAAGAAATCATTTAACTATTTCCTTAATTTTTGGTGAATTGTATTGAGGTTATTAAAAATTAAATTTTGTTCTATGTGCAGGTTTTCAGCACCATGAGCTTTTACTTGGGTTGAGGCATTACTTGAGAAGACAATCTTGGTTTATTGACTGAAATCGTCAGTAAACCTGTTTATGTTGGGAGCTTACTTTTCTTGGACTGTAGGATATCAAGAGTTCACATGGTATCACTAACATGACAATTTTTTTTTAATTTAAAAAATCATACAAGGATTCCCAGACTGACACACTATAGAGTCTAGTTCAGTGACTCAAGTGCTAGACAAAAGAATCTGCATTGGACTGTGGTGCGGTCCATGCTCTGAGAATCATGACTATGAACTTGAATCCGGAACTTTGCCCCTTCTACACATAGAGCTCTCTGAAACTTATCAAATGCTAAACTCCAAGTTCTGATTCCTTTGAGCGTGAGGCTCTAGGAGACTGAGGATGACATGGGGTTGGCAGCTGCTTCGAGGGTTTTGAGAGCCATGTAGGGCTGGGAGCAGTTGTAGCAGCAATAACCACTTAAACATGGAGAACTCCTAAATTAATATTAAGTTGGTGGCTGCCCAACCAGCAGGCCTCTGGCATTTGTGGAATTAACATTCACAGTTTCAGCGGTTTGTAATGATTTCACGGGGACCTCAAACATTCATCTGGAACTTTGTGAAGATAGAAAATTGAATCCATGTTCTGGAAACTTGATGTAAACACCAGTCTCTTAGCCACGAGGTGAGTAAAGCCCTCCAATAAACATCTACATCTCGACAGCTTTTTGCTATTCTCTATTCTCATAAACTGAGTGTTCTAAAGTGATTAAAAATTTTTTTCAGTATCTACAATAAGGTGAGAGTGACTTGTTTTTATTTTGTTTTGTTTTCACATAATGATTGTGAAATGAAAGCCAATTCTGTGTGCAATGCTGCTACATAATAATCTAAGATTTTATGAAGGTCCCAGGATCTGGTCCTTGTGAATTATAAGTATTCTTACACTTTACTGTTTCTGATTTTATATCAGTGTAATGGAGGGGCATAAAAGTGACAAAGTAGCTGTTGAGTTTTAATCCTCCTGAGAGGAAACTGAAATTAAAACATAATGTTAAATCAGGGAGCAGATAAATGTCTCAAATGTACTATGACAGTGACATTAACTATTGATGGTAGAAAAGCAAAGTTTAAGTAATTTTATTTTTTTCTTCACAATTAAAGCCAAAATATCCTGATGGTTCTTTCCTCAAATTAAAAATTATGGGACTTTGAGTAGGTTTTAGAGAGTAGACAAAAGAGAGTAATTCTGGCAAATAAATTGATAATGAATGATACTTCTCACTTTTTTCATTCTTACACCATGGAAAATGTGGCCTCGTTTAGTTGTACCTGAGGATTCCTTTAAGAAATATTTTTGATTGGCTACTACAGCAAAGCATTGAATGGGCTACTAAATTGAAACATTTATCTTTCCTCAAGGAATTTACAGTAGGAGAAAGCATAGATATAATTTATTATAACTCAGGGCAGATGGCAGAGGTGGTATTAAAAATGCAAAACAACCAGGAGGACATAGCCAAGAGTCAATCAGAATGGACATCACCCCAATCATAGACACTAGCAGCCAAAAGGGGTTCCACCTGTTCAGTCTATGTCAGCTGAATGTGCCCACAGAAGGCAACAAAAGCTGTGGGAGAAGGAATTCAGAAAAGACAATTCTTTTCTGAATCAGGGAGAAATATTTGGGGCTTTGAGAACTGAGTGAGATATGAATAAAACTATAGGAAATGGCTTGAAATAAAGAAGGTATGAATTCAGAAGAGTCCAGTGCCAGGTGAATGTTTCAGCTCAGTTTTCTGAGCTGGGTGGCATTACAGATAGGTTGTGAGATAGAGAGCTGGGTCAGGACTGGGAGAAATCCTGGGAGGCTAAAGACCAAGGCAAGGAGAGGAAAGGAGAGCCATTGTTTGGATCAAAAGAAGGGTGCCAAGTGTGCCAGTTTTCATCCTGTCTTGTGTCTGCAGGCTTTTGAATGACAGGAGACAGAGAAAATCTGGAAGGAAGATTTAATTGTTGGGTTTCTGACTGTCTAGGTATGAATAAACCCAAAAGAGAAAAAAATATCACCATACAAAAGAGAGAAAAAAAAGTTAAAAATGTGTCAGGTTGAGAGCTCAAAGATCTGACAATTATGACAATAAAGAAAATCACATTTCTGCATGCTCAAACTTGTGATATTGAAATTTATAACTATGATATATCTAAAGCATTTAGCTCTTATTAAAAGGTAGTGATTTTTAGTAGTTGGTGAACCTATAAAGATCTTTAGGATGTCTACATTAAATCTTCCCTTTGCCAGTTCAACTCTTTTCTCTTTATCTGTTTCCACTGGAGATAGAAAACAGATCCTTGTTCCCTCCTCTGTGTTTTTGATTATTTTTCTTGTTCAGGGCCATGCTTCTCTCCCTCTTTCAGCTGCCTATTTATCAAAACAATCCATTTCAGCTTGTCTACACTGGATGAAGTTCAAACTTAGCTGCAGAAGTAAGGGCTCAACGTACACCAAGGCAAAGTTGGAAAGACATGAGGATGGCATTTTAGAGGCTCTACACTGTCTCACCCAGGTATAGTGATTTCACCCCCATTTACTAAAACAACAACAACAACAAATACAAATTGTAGGAGGCCATAGCTGAGTTTCATTTGGCCTTTGGACCTGAGTAGGTCTTGACCCATCTTACATTTATGATGCTTCCACATGATTTTTTTATGGCCTCTATGGTATAAGACTTCCTTTATGCCTTCTAGTCTGAATTGATACTCACTTGAAACTCCAAGCTAAATGTTCTCTTCCTGTTCGAATGTGTCACTCTGCATTCCAGGCCTCTAAATCTTTGGCAAATTAGTAGGTTTATCTCCTGTGGAACAGAAGTCTTGCAATTTGGGAAAGTTGTGCAAAAATGCAACACAAGTTTTCTATTAAGGAATGATTTTACTTTTAATTTCTTCTGACAGATCATGAAGCAATCCAACCACCCTCACATGATTTCTGGCTGGTAATTACCAATTAAAGTGAGGGGAGATATTTTTCTTTTGGTTTGGGAACAAAGAGTATTTGATCCGTTGGTAACTTGCAGTGAGTTCACTTCCTGAAGCAAACTTTTTTTTTTTTTTTTTTAATAATCAAATACATTTACTTAGCTAATGAAGTCACTATCTCAGAGTAAAACACTCCACACTAAAATTCAAATGCAGCCCAGTATCAGTAATAGGCTCCACCCTATTTTCTTCTTTCAATAAGTAATTTCTTCTTTGAATAAGTAATTTGCATTCACCCTGCAGGACATCCAAATAAAGGGCTGAAAATGTCAGCTTTTAAATAACCTCAGCTCACACTGGGCTGTTACATACATTTAAGAGAAGTCTCTCCTCCTTTGTCCTTTCTTAAGGAGGGGCAGAGTGTGCATTTTCAATCTCAGAGGCGGCTGGCACGCGATGTTGATTGGAATTCATACTCTTTCACTCTCTTATACTCTGAGGAACCCAGGAACATACATACACCCTTGGCCTCAGAAACACTCTGAATGCAAGGAACAGAATATGTAGGATTGATGTTCATTCCTTTGCGAGCACCTCAGGGATCCAATTGCAGTTTTGAGCTCGCAGGGCTATCTCTTGAAATCAAGCCAGGTGATTTCTGCCATTACATAAGCAAGAAAAGTCGACACTCTGTGTTTGGGTTTGTCATACTTGGTGGCTCATTTTTCTACTTTGAGAATTAAAGGATTGGGTCCTGCAAATGAAAAATATCCTGATTCCTGCTACTAGGAATTCTGCAGGTTGTTACACAGCTGAATGTAATATTACCTGTTGTGGTGGGCACTTTGTTAAAACAAACAAACAACAAACACAACTGAAGAAGAGATAAGAAGAGAAAACAGGAGGTGGCCAGCACTTAATAGGCTACGGTCATCAACTTCATAGCTTTTATTTATTTCTTTAAATTGCCCTCTTAATTTCCACAGTGAGCTGCTTCCTCGTTTCACTCTGTATTATTTAAAAACAGCACAACACACACCTGGTTCTGGAGAAGTGCCCTAGCGAGGAGTGAATTAAAATGTGAAAGCATCCTGAAGCTTAATGTGTAAGCTAGAATAAATACCCTTATGAAAAATGTTCTTGAGTATGCTTTGCAAAACATATTTTTGTTGCCTTTTCAGTTTTCTTTAATTCTTTGAGGATGTGAAATTCACTTTTAATTTGGCCATTTCCTTTTAATTAAATCCTTTCTACCTGGGTAGCATATGTACCTTGAATATTCCTGTACCATGTCTAAAATATGGCTGAAAATGTATCTAATTTTCCATTCTTAAAGATTTTAGGGAGGAATTCAAATGCATATTTTAACAAATAAAAAGCATGATTATGAATTATTTAAATTACCAATTTCAACAATAACTTATTTATTCAATATAGTTTTATAGTTTTAAATAACATGTGTTATTTATCTTGTTTTATAAAAGCAGCAAGTGATCACAAGAGAATTTGAGAAAGTAAGAAATAAATTATTTGGCATGTAGTCTCAGACTCAAAGATAAACACTGTTAACATTTTAGTATGTTTTTTCTCAATTTTGGTACATATTTATAACCTACTTTTCCACATACCAATATATTTGGAGGGCTTCTCTCATGTTATTAAATGTTTTTAAAGATTTTTTTTACAACTTAATAGCAGTCTATCAAACAAAAGTGCCTAATTCCTTTAATTTTTCATTTTTGCTATTGTAATCACATTCTGAGGAATATTTTTAATGTACACATATTTTTGTGCATATTTTATTATTTCTTTAGAAATTAGAATTAGAAAATTCCTGAGGGTTAAATTATTGAGTGAAAAAATACTGACATTCTAAAACAATATACACTGTCAAATTACCCTTCATAATTTTCCCTGCCAATTTACAGTTTCTTCAACAGTGACTTAAAATATACAGTTTTAAAAACCAGAATATTTCTCTGATGGAGAAAGGTTTTAATTTTTTTTTAAAAGGTGTTAATAATTTTAGGGGCTGTACTAGGTGACCCTGAGATAATAAAATAGTGAGCCATGCAAGATTTGTTTTCCTTCAATAATTTTTCCTGATGTAATTGAATAGCTGATATTGTTCCTTGCAATACCAACAAAATTTTTGTTTCTGTTTTATATTCCAAGAGTGAGAGTAATTCCTAATACTCTTGGAAAACTTCTCTTATTATCAGTGTCTCAGGCTAATAAAGTGTCAGAGAACCTCTGATAGCTGCGGCTTCTGAAGGGTCGTGGAATGGCATGTGAGTGTACAATCTCTCTTCTAGGGGGCTTGTCTTTATCAGGTTCTGTTTAATTATCTGCAGGAGCTCCCAAAGGCCTCCAAAACTGTGGAAAAATCAAAGTAAAAGCCCCAATGACAGATTACAAGAAACTTTGCTTTATGCTTTCAGCTATTGTCACACCCTGTCAAGCTTTCATTAAATTTCTGCCACAAACCCCATACAATTTTCACACATCCTTCTCTTGTCCCTGGCTTGACCATGACATGTTCTTCCCTGGAACATCCTTTCTCAAACCAGAACCTCTGTAACTCCAACACTCTTAATTATTTTGTTTCTTTGCAAAGTCTTATGAATGTACTAGGCTCATTTTAATCTTTTCTTTTGGGTCTTTTGTTATAAAATTTTTTACTTTTAAAAATCCCTGGGCTACAAATTGATTGGATTAAATTCTGTCTACAGCAGAGCACCATTTTTGTTTTATTTTATTATTTTTTCCTTCTCCTTTAAATTCCTATACTCAGTCCTATTCTTTGCTTTCTCTTTGGCACCCACTGTTATTTATTTAATAAATGTTTTTTGGCAGATATAGTTGTACCTTTAAAATATGTCCACTGTTATGTAGATGGGATTTACATAACTAAGTTGCACAATTAATTTCATATTGTTTATTGCTTTTAAAAATTAACATTAAGTTATTGAGATTTTTCTATGCTTCTGTATTTAAATCTAATCAATTATTTATGGCTGCTGCATTGTATTTAACCAATGGCATATACCATATTTTAATTATTCACTCTACTGCTAAGGATTTCCTAACTGCCCACCTTTACTATCAGAAACAATGCTTTAAATTCTGTTTTACTTATTTCCTTATAGATATGAGGAGAAGTTGCTCTGAAATATATATCAAGAAATAGGGTGGCTACATCATAAAGGCATGGTGGTAAAAGGAATTATCAGTTCCAATTCTTTGCTCTTCCCTGTGTCCACACCACTTTTCTTGTAACTTGACTTAAACTTTCTTGTAACTCTAAAGTAGAGTGTACTTCCTACTACATAAGTTGCTTTGGCCAAGAGGGTATGGGCAGAAGTGACAGTGTGTCGGTTCCAAGTTTAAGCATGAAGACTTCTTTCATGTTTCCACTATCCTCTTGTGTCTCTTTGCCATTGCCATGATAAGAACATGCCCCAGCTGGTCTGGTGATCTGAGAAGGATGGGAAAGACTTCAGCTCTCTGCCCACAATGAAAGCCCAGACTAAACAAACCTGCAGCTTCAGACAGAGCCCTAGATCTGTTGTGAGTTGACTCACAGTGGCAGATTCATGAAAAGCCCAGAGGAGGAAAGCCCAGAGGAGATCAGCAGAATTGCTCTGGCAGAAACTCTATTATATAAGGAATAAAAATGTAGGCCCTGAGGTGTGTAGTGGATTACAATGCAGCAAGGGCGGATGGATGGAGAGAAGCATGTCGGAATTGCTTCCAAAAAGGCCGTGCTGGTTTATTCTTCCAACAGGGCTAGATAAGGATCCTTGCTTCCTCATGTCCTTGTCAAAATTACTGCTCAAGTTGTCAAATTTTCTAAGGTTCTTTTTTAATGTGATGATCATAAAAGGGTAAATTATTACATTTTAAATTTCTGTTAAGAGTTTAGAAATCTCTTCATATATCTATTAACCACCTGAATTTCTCCTTTCAAGTGCCTTTATGTCCTTTGTTTATTTTTATTGGGTTGTCTCTTACTAACAGATTTGCAGAAATTCCTCACATACTGTAGGTATGAAATTCTTGTAAGTTTTTGTCACTGAAAATACCTTTTGCTAGTCTGTCACCTGTCTGTTAACTTATCTAGGGTTACCATGGAACACTTAGTTGATAGTAATGCAATTCAAATGCAATTCAATTTATCAGTTACCAATCTCCATACAGTGTGTGTGTGTGTGTGTGTGTGTGTGTGTGTGTTTAATTTAATCTTTTTAAAAACAATATTCTGTAAACCAAAACCTCAAAGATTTTATTCTATTAGCATTAACTATATTTTTTCTTTTAGATTTATTTTTTACATTTTAAGCTTTCTTTTTCACATTTAAAGTTTACTTTTAAATACATTGTGTACTTTTCCCTTGGTGTTTATAAGTGTAGTTTCTTTAAAAGTCATGTCAATAAAACATGATGATTTTTTTTAGACGAGTGTATTAAAGGCAAACAAGCAACTGGGCACATTTGTCTCCAAAATTGTCATCTTGGGGAGTGCCTCTCATGTCTATAGGTGCTTAAAATAACTTTGGAGCTTCTTGGGAATTTTCTCTACCTGTTACAAGGTTTCTTTCAGATTGTGCATAATGGTGATAAATTGGGTCTGGATTTTGGAAACATCTAAAAACTATCCAAAATAAAGTGTCTGATCAAGGTCAAAAATACCACTTTTAATTAGAAAAATGGTGTGCTTGCTTTGCTCATATAGTTAAAAATTTTTTGCTGGTTTTTGTTACTCCTAATTTCTTTCTATAGAAGCATTATTTCAAAGTATTGATGAATTTCGGCTTGCAAGTTAGAATTACCATTTCAAATACTAGCTCCAAGTGGCCTGGATCAGCGCTACATATCTTAATTTCTGCATTGGTTAAATAGAGATGATAAAACACACACACACACACACACACACACACACACACACACATTAATGAGTACTAACTTATAGAGTTATTTTTAGGATGACATGACTTAGTAGTGCCTGACATGAAATAAGCATTTAATAATAGCTTCTGACATCCTCATAATCATCATTAGCTAACTCATCCCATGTTATCTGAGCTAATGTGAGAAGGTCACTTCCTCAGTCCCACTTGCTCAATTATTTGGTTTTTAAGACTGTTACTGGCAGTCAGACCCATCTTTCCTTCCAAAACAATGTAATGAGCCTGCTACCTACTTTTTTTTCCCCGTTCCCCCTTAGATTTTAATTCTTCATGATGCACTCATCATTCAGAAAACAAAATTTATTAGAGACACAGTATAATAACTCCTCACATATTTATTCCATATGCTTTTGAGGCAAACAGGTAATTACTTCTCTATCTCTCAGATTTCAGGGTTTGTCCTCAGCTCACTGCCCCTGGCAATTCCACAAGCAAATGAACACAGTAAATACTTCTATGACACTTAGTAAATACCAGGTTCAATTAGTATGTGTTTAAAATGTGCAACAGATGCAGAAGAATCTTATTTTAACTTTTTGTCAGCTCCTAAAAGAATAAATTATAGCTTATATCTGATATAAACTCCCAGTTCACAGACCTCGGCATGCCACTAGGTTGCATTTTTTAACATTCAACAAAAAGAACAGATTCTCTCCAATTGTGGATATTGTGTCAGAATTAATGGCTTAAATAAGCATTTTATATTACTAAATTATAGATAACAGTCCCGACCTTACCAGTTTCTAATTACCAGAAATAAAGTTCTTTTCCGTATTTTCTGTCACTTAAATTTTAAGCCTTCTCAATTACTGATCTTTTACCGTAGGCAGGCTTGTAAGGACAATTTAGAGCTAAAAGAATAATGAATGTTAAATCTGGGAAAACAACTTGATGCTAGAGGGAAAGGGGATCTTAAAAATCACTTTTTTTTTCTCATGAAAAATTCTAAGCTTAATAGATCAAAAATGGAAGAGAGAAGACAGGAGAGCAGAGAGAAAACAGTTTGATGAAACTAAGTTTTCAGGACGTGTTTGGCATTTGCAATATAATCAGAGGCAACACTATCGAAATCATTCACTCCAAAGTTAAACTGTTGGAATATGATGGCTGGTTCTCTTATTCTCATCATTTCTATGCTGTAGGAGTTATCTTATAGATAAAAGTGGTCAAGGGGGACCTAGACTCTGGTTAGATTTCTGGAGGGGATGGCAGGGGCAAAGCCTACAACTGAGAAAGTAAAAGCGCTTTTCTGGCATTTTGAGGTCCCCAGATGGAAGAGCAGAGCTGAAGGGCATAAAGGTGTCTGGATGATAAGAAGGTTGGAGCAGAAGATTAGTGCCTCTGGCTTATTACAATCATCATTCTACATAGTAAACATTAGAGATAACCATTTACTAACAGAGGAGAAAACTAATATGAAAGTTACAGATATTGAGTTCATTTTTATTGCATGTTAGAAATAAGGTAGCAGGTTCAGAATGTAATAACTTATCAACAAGATCTAGTCCCAGCAGTTTTGTGGAGTTTTGGCAATGACAAATGATTTAGGAATCATTCCATCAAAGTAAGTAGCTTCCATTTTCATCACTGACTTTATATATACTCAGGTGGCTCCATTAAAGAGAATTAAATGCACAGCACCATATGGGAAAAAATTATCCTGAGCTTTCTTTGTGACAGACAGGAAGATAATGCATTTTAAGACATAGGTTATGTTCAAACTAGTAAAAGTTAGGGTCTTGAGAACTTTTTTTCAGATATCTGTTCTGATTTTAGGGTATGACTTCCTATCATCAAGTAAATTAAATACGTCAAACTACCTCCTTCCTCATACATACATTAGCTCTATCTCTTCCTGACGATTACTCTGTCCCAGGAATAAGCACTAACATTTATGATGCTGTTTATTTGCTGCAAATCATTCAGCTCCTTAATAAAACTCATCCATATTCAATTCAGCCTATATGAGTCATACCATATTGACAGCCAGAATATTAATATTTCAAGAGAGAATCCAATATAGAACAGAAGGTGGTATGAGGACAATTTACCAAATTATAGTTTCCTGTTTATTCAGTACAGGTCCATTTTACTAAGTATAACTGATGCCTCATAATGTTTTCTTCAGATCAGAAATGACTGGTCAATCAATCATAAGTATTCAAGTCTGATAAACTATAAAAAACCAAGGTAATTCTGTAATATAGAACAAAGTACCAGTTTTGAGATATATAGTTAATATATTTAATATGTAAGGTAGCACTATACATTCTAAGCCCTTTTCAAAAGCTTTTATCTTTGTAGAAAAAGCAGGAAGAAAGAAAAAAAAAAGAGAAGGGAGGAAGGCATGAAGTCAAGAAGTCAGGAGGGAAGGGAGGAAGGGAGGGAGGAAGGAAGTTACTTTCCCCACCAGCTAGGAGAAATGGAGTTAAAATAAAAATCAAGGGTCAAAAAAGTAGCCTGAGGTGTGGGTATCACACAGCATGTATCATTTAAAAGCAACACGGTACATGCTCCCCAGCTTTCTGCTTGCCTGAGAAAGTACACACCCACTACAAGACTCATAGCACAAGACTCAAGAGTGGCAATCGCAATGTGTTATGCCAAAGATTGGTCTTTTCTGCTTATTTATACAACTTATGAACTGAAATTCAGCTGTAATGTCTGCAATATGATTATTATTCCTTTTCTAAGTCTCATATTCACAGTTATATATTTATTTGCACATGCTAAATTTCTCCCTCCCTCCTGCCCATCCTCTCTCCCTTTCATTCTCTTCTTTTCCCCTTTCTCTTCAAATGTTAATCAAATATCTTTTGTATTTCAGGCTAATTCCTGACCTCTGTGCTAAGACGGTCTATAAGATACAGAATCATCAGAACAAATAAAGGATAATTCAATAGTAAAGTGAGCTATATTGACTGATAGATTGAATATTGCTGGTCTTTCACATACTGTAGCCTATTTACAAGACTGCTATAAGCATCACAATCTAAACATCATAGAAACAGCTTTTAGTGACAAGATACTGATGCCACACAGAATTAAAATAATGAAGTTGTGCTGCCATCCCAGCTCTTGCCATCTTTAGTTGTTACTCTAACTAGTCTATGGTAGAATCTTACAAACCATGTATTTTTATTACTAATACATCTTCAAAATTAAAGATTAAACTGTGTTGGAAAGTGAAATTAAGATCTTTGAGGACTATAATTGTGTATCAACATTTTAGTGTTTATTATAATAATCATGCTATTAATCAATAAGATATATGACATATATTTCTAATTTATCAGAAAAAAAATGATTAAAACCTGCAACTCTAAAACTTCCAAAGCTTACGTCCAAATCTAAGTAGAAAAAAAAAAGAGAGAGAACAGAGTGTTTTAGAACAGTTTGTGATGGAAAATCTGTAGAAAAGTATTTACATAACCAAGAGAAGCCTCTAGAGAAAGGAGGAATTTGTAGGTAAATTAATGCAATGGATTCATACAAAAAAAGGCAGAATTCTGCAAGGCCCAAAGGTACACTTTACAATGAATAATTCCATCTGAATTATGTGCGCGAATTAGATCAATTAAAGTGGAAGTTGCTCAGTCACATACTGGTCTAAGAGTTAAATGCTATGGGAATAGAACTAAAACCAATTTTAACTGAAATTGTGGAGAACATCCCAGGTGAAAAACAAAACAGTTCCAGGAGGAACAAGAGTAGGGAAAGCAGTATTTATTTTCTTTCGTTTTTTCTTGTGTAAGGTTGAGACTTTAAAAAAAAGCATGCATATTTTACCTGACTATTGGTACATTTCTAACCACCTTGAACAACAACAAACAACAAAAACACATACATATAATAAGAAAGAAAGAAAGAAGAAAGAAAGAAAGAAAGAAAGAAAGAAAGAAAGAAAGAAAGAAAGAAAGAAAGGAGGAAAGAAAGAAAGAAAGAGGCACAAACCTTTTCTCATAAACTCAAAAAGGCCAGTCAAAAGTTAGTCCAAAGTGATGACTCTAGTTTTATCAAAATTTAGAGACTATCATTTAATCTCCTGATTTGTTAGAATTTTTCCATACTCAAATATTTGTTGTTAGCTAAGAAATTACAAGGGAGAAATCTAGAAACTGAACATTTATTTTGAGAAAAAGCAGATGCGAGAAAGTTCAGTGCATATACAGAGAAGGTGAATTTGTTTGCTGTCACTGCATAGCTGACTGTATACTGCTCAAGCACCTCATGCAGCAGAAAGTGCCCACGTGTCTGACCCACCGCCTGCCTCTTTCCCTAACTTGAAACATGCCAGGTAAGATTACTGGGATAACAACACTGACTGCTTTCTCTAGAATAAAATAAGGAAACCAAGATCCCAGGAATTGCTGGCAATCCTCCTGTGAAAAGTTTGTGCCTGGCAGTGGAAAACAACCCAGAAAAGTGGAGCTGAGAGAAGGATCCTGATGACAATGTAAACTGAGAGAAGCCTTGACCCTATATATTTTCAGTTTACTTGAGCTCATAATTTCTCTCTTTTTAAGAGACTCTGCGATTTGTTTCAGAAATCTTACCAACACAAGGGGAAAATATTATGTTTTAAAACCAGAACATTAATGTTAAGGATAAATGTCTCTTTGACTACCATGATTAGTTTGCGATAATCCATTGGGGTTGGCAAACTCTTTCTAAAAGAAGGAGGGCCAGACAGTAAATATTTTTGGCTTATATATACTATTAATTAAATACTCATTAAATTAATTCATGAAGTTTTTTAAGCTTATATTTACTGTCTGTATATTTATTATTCAACTCTGTCATGGTAGCCTGAAAGCATCAGGTTACATTTAAATTTAAAGCGTCATTGAATTGATGAAATTTAATCAAATGATTATGGCTCTATTCTATTAAAAGTTATGCACAATAAAACTTGGATTTCATATAAATTTCATGTATTTCAAATTATTTTCCTTCCTCGGTCTTTTTGTGACACTTTCAGAAGTGACAGCCCATTACGGTTTTTTGGTGTCACCCAAGAACATTTTGAAATGCATTTTCTTTCATGCTGACCTTTCTTCTTTCAAAGGTTAAACTCACACTCTTGAATTTATAAGTGGAACATTGATGATATTTACATATTTATGCATTGCTGTGTAATAAAATTCCCCCAATACTTAGTGGCTTAAAACAACAAACATTTATTATCTCATAGTTTTTGTGATTCAGGGCTTCAGGCCTAGCTTAGCTGTCTCAGGGTCTCTCATTGCAATCCAGAGGTCAATCTGGGCTACTGTCATCTCAAGACTTGACTGAGGGATGATCCACTTTCAAGCTCACTCATGTGGCTATTGGCAGGCCTCAGAATCTCACTGTCTTTTGGCCAGAAACATCAGTTCTTTGCCATATGGACCTCTTCGTGGGGCAGCTCACAACATGGCAGCTATTTCTCATTGAAGCAAGTAAGAGAGGAAGCAAGAAAGGGTATCTAAGACAGAAGCTACCATCTCTTTTTGTCTTACTCTCAGAAGTGACAGTCCATCGCTTCTGCTATGTTCTGTTCATTATAAGTGAGTCAAATAGTCTAGCTCATGCTCAGAGGGAAGAGATAACAAAAGGCTGTAAATCCCAGGAGGCTAGGATCACTAGGGACCATCGTTTCTCCCCAATGTGTACTAAAGTTGAAATACGCAAACTGAACAAATTGTTGAGTACTTTATATGGAGTGATTGTGACAGCTGATCTGTATGAAAGAAGGGCATAACTTTCTGGGTAAGGATATAATTCTAAACTCATTAATTTTTATTAATAGTATTAATATCGATGCTGCAATAACTGATATAAAATATATAAATATACCTATCTATATGTTTGCTGTATCTACACATGTCTAAAAATCTATTTTGTCTTAAAATTTACAGTTGTTTATTGAGTGCTTACTCATGCCAGGCACTTTATTAACCAACCTGCAAAATTCCACTGCTAAGTAGGCATCATTTTTCCTATTTTACTGAAGAGGATACTCAGAGAGCTTAAATAAAGTACTCAAGATCACACAGCTAGAAAGCTGGCCTGTTGGAGCTTAAATAAAAATCAAAACCCCTGTCCTATAACTAGCCCAAGCACAGTCCAGAAATTCATGTTTAAATAGGCTTTCATCTAGCTTCTATCAAAAACAAACTTAGGTCAAATAATATATTATAATAGAGTATGGTGGCGAATCTAATCCCCGATCAATAGAATCAGCTTGGGAGCTTTAAAGTATACATAGTGAGTCCTATTCCAGAATCTGTGAATAAGAATTTCTAGGAATAAGACCAACACATCTATGTTTTAAAATTTATATTTTGAAACAGCCTCCAGATAATTCTGATGATCCAAGTTTAGAAAGTGCTGGTCCAAGGTTTACATTAATTATTTTTTTCTAAATTAATATTTCTCAAAATATGGTCTATTGAGCTGATGTTCACTAAATAATAACCTCTCAATGAGAAGTTCTCAAGTTGTATCTTAAACTAACTTTGTGGGTGAATTGTGTGTACACTAAAGATTGAGAACCTTCCTAAGTGCACACTAAATTCTACCCTTAGAATATCTTAGTGTGGTTCCCTAGTATTTTCATAACTGAAAAACTAATAAATAAAATAAACAAACAAACAAAAAACAGGTCTTTGGAGAATGCTTCAACATTCTTTGCAAAATTATCATTAACAATGTTTTATTGATTATGACTTGAGAGCCAAGAAGCTAAAGATAACTCTTAGTTATATCAATTATACCTGGTTTCCAGTTGAATTGTTCCTTTTTTTACATTACAGTTTTTCAATCTTAACACTATTGACATTTTGGGCCAAATAATTTTTTGTTTGGGTTGGGGTGGTAGCTGTCCTGTGTATTATAGGACATTTAGCAGCATCCCTGGCCTCTACCCTCTATATACCAGTAGTAATTCACCTGCCCAGCTCCCCTAATGTGACCACCAAAAATGTCTTCAAACATTGTCAACAATCTCCTGGAAGGCAAAATTGCTCTCTAAATTGCCCACCTACTGCACCACATAATTACTTATCTCTGCTCACTGAATTTACAGTTACCAGTCTCACATAAGTGTTGCAATTATGAGCCACTTCAGGTATTCGTGGAAGCAG
The DNA here is from genome assembly GCA_030015415.1 of Cynopterus sphinx. NCBI lineage: Eukaryota > Metazoa > Chordata > Mammalia > Chiroptera > Pteropodidae > Cynopterus > Cynopterus sphinx. The sequence goes on from CM057391.1 coordinate 26,710,064, forward strand.
AGTTGTAAATTACAAACACGTTTGAAACAAAGCAGATTAGAATTTTATTATAAATCCATTAATACTTTGCTATTCAGAAACTCAACTTTATGTACTGTAATTATCAACAGATTCTAAGAGATTTTTCACTTCAATGTGACTTTTTTGAAATCTGTGAAATGACCTAGCATCCTGAGCTTATTGTCCTCTTGTCTAACAATTTAGCTACTAGCATTATTGACAGTTTTTCAAAAGTATATCTTAGGTCTTTACTGCATAATAGCATGTGAAATCTATCCACAGATTCTACAATAGATGACAAATTATACAGAACTGGGTAAGTAAAGGGGCAATCAACGGAACCATAGAGTTATTTTTGGCCCTTCATTATACTTATCCATTGATCAAGAAAATGTCATAAGGAAGTTTGTTATAGATCTGCTTGATGTTGAATCCAGATGAGTCTATGTCCAGAAAAATAAGTATGTATTTGTAATATTTGAGACCCAGTTAATCTTACACTTGAGAGCTAGTTCTTATTATAATCACCAGTATTTCTATTTACACTTCCTTTTGTCCATTGACATTTTGTAAATAAATATTTAGACACCAAGAGGCTCTATCTACAAGACTTCACATATGAGAATAAAAAATGAAAAATAACACCATATGACTATTTCCTAATGTTTCATGTTTTATGTTAACAATGCTAATAAAACCCAAACAGGACAAGGAAAAAGTAACAAGAAGCTCCATTTTCCTACATATTCACATAAAAGAAGCCATGAAAGATTTAGAATAATTTAAAGATATCTTGTGCTCATCGAAATTAAAAAATATGTATTTGACTAAAATTCATTTTTTTTTGTAAACTAAGATTTTAATTTTTAACAGTTAGGATTCTAGTATCCATTATAGCTATACTACTTTACATAATTAGAAGACCACTGAAAATAAAAATGGTTTATTTTTATCCAATCAATAATAACTTAGTGTGTGTATGTATGTGTGTATATATATATATATTGCAGAGGTTGTGCCAGGTACTGGAGGAGACAAGGATGAATAATCATGGTACCTGTCCTTGGGGAGCTCACAGTTCATGGGTAAAACCCCAGATACTTAGTATAAAGTGATAAGGGATACTCACTGTGCTGTGCGAACAAAAGCCACAGAGGAACCAGCAAGCATTTGTGGAATGTGGCTGGAGCTCACAAGGTCACAAGGTGGGCTGTAATGGTGGTCTGCAGACTTCATTCCATAGAAAAAATTAATTAAAGTATTTTCCTCGTAGTTACATTCTGGATTTATAGAAAAGCTGGGTTAGTACTTTTTTTTTTTGGTGCTTTTTATTATTACAAAATAAATGCATTTTTTTTAAGCTCAAGTCTGGTCAATGGTGTATTTCCCAATAAAAATACTGTAAGTCAAAAATAATCACTGTAGTTATTTCGTACCTTGGTTTCAAATGCAAACTCCTTTCTCCTACTCTAATTACACAATTTTTGCTAGTGGTATAGAAGAACAAAAAAAGTTTTTAAAATGATAAAAATGGGGAAGAATTTTGTATCATAAACTTCATCAATTTGGATATATCCCATTTTAATGAAGTTCATGCCAATCATAGACTAAATGCTCCACGTTTTAAACAATGACACTGCTGTTATTTCTTCTCTCATATTAGAATGCTGTCTAATGGTTTGAGTCTATCTTTAGATAAATATATTTGATATAATAAAACTCAAGCCTAAAGCATTGTCACACTAGCCTATTGGGGTGTTCAGGATCTATCAGAGTGCGTTAAGTCAAGGGTATCAGCAGCGGCAACAGCTTTGTCTTCCTAGCTAGCCTTACTCACATGTCCTGCCTCCGGGTCAAGGTGTTTTGAGTCTCCTGGTCTTATTCCCCTTTCTCTCTGCTGAACCCTGCTCTCAGGAAAGGATCAGATATTTACATCTTAGTATAAATTTAAGTCACCACATTACTTTTCCATGTGTTACTTGTCTTTCAAATTTTACCTTTAATTATATATACAATAAATTTTAGGTACCTGTGACTAGGAAAAGGAGATCCCATTGAATAACTTGTGTTAATTCAGCCCTGACTCAGTATTCAGCACAAAATGCAAAGCAGGAATAGTAAATACTTAATGGCTGACTGTTGGACTGTTTATCAAATATGAACTGCTTTGGGGCATAGGAAAGCAAAGCATGGCATTTTATATCTTCACCAAAATCTCAGAGGTGAAATAGTATATTAGAGACCTGCTAGTTCAGCTCCTACATTTTACATGTTACAGGACTGACTGATGGTCAGAAAGTGAAGAACCAGGAGCCTAGGTAGCACAGCTGAAAACAGGGCTCAGATCTCCTGACCAAAATCTATTTTCCTCTACGCAACATGCATTTTCTGCAGAATAGGCAACACAGTCTCCACTGCAAAAGACTGAAGGTGGATAGAGTTTATAATACATGAATCTTAGCTGTGCATTTTGATTCTTATATTATTGTCTCTGTGCATCCTTCACCATAACACCAGTTCACACTCTCCAGCATTGCTATTGGTTAATAATTTCAACTTTTACCTTTGTTTCCGGAAACACTAATCCTCATTGTTATATTCTCTCTGAATTTTATCACACATGCCTCTTTGTTGGTACAGTTGTGTGTATATGATGTTTCATCTTCACTGAAAGCTTTAAGTACCTTATTCATCATTTTTTGTCAAAATATATTTTATTTACATTTGTAAACCAAGTGTCCCCTGGCCTTACTAGCCTATAACTTCAAAGTGAAATCACATCTTTAAAAACCTTATTAGTCATGATAATAGATAATTGACTTTCTATTCAACTATAGTTAATCTAGTCTCTTGCCTGGAAATGTTTATGTACTCTACAAATCCAGACTCTTTCTGGGGTCTCATCAGCAAGAATTCTGATCTCTACTCTGCCCAGTGTCAGCTCTTCGTAGTTTGAGCATGCAATGTCTCTCAAGTTATTATCCCTTCTCTGTAACTCATGCATTCCCAATGGGGGTAATATTGCATCCACAGGGGTAAAAACTAGTTCTTGGAGGGTGAAACATCTTACTCTTTTAATATATAAAGCACAGAAATGAGTACGATACATAAACATATATACAGTCTATCTGTGATATTAAAAGTTTCTAGGGAGGGAGGCAATTAGGGGGAAAAGTGCCTAACAAGGCTCCTTAGAAGGTCAATTAAAAAAGAGGAACACTGCTCTCACCTGTCATTCTCAACTTTTTGTAGCCCAGCTGAGAATTACCTAGGTGTTTATAAAATTTTACTAAAGATTTTGGGGTTTACAGAAGATGAGCATCCTGGGAAAATCAGGTCCCACTCAGAACATGTCCTCCCACAGAGCACCTCCCAGTGTGCCTCTCTGCTTGCTTCCTGGCTGGCTTTCTTCTCACTGGTGTTACTGCACGCTTTCCTAGAGAGTTCTGGACATGTCTGTGATTTAGGTTTCACATTTCTCCTCTCCAATCCACTCTCTGTCCTGGAGCTGCCACTGCGTAGGGAATGGACCATGAAAATTCCCACTCCCTTCAGGACACCCAGTACTCATAATGAGAGACTCTGCCTCAGTCTCCAGAAGAAAAACCCTATTGGAGTTTCCTAGCCTGATACAGTAGAGTTTTCAAGTCTGTGACATCTGGTCTTAAATTACTCTAAGATTGTAACATCAACAAGTTAATCTAGGTTGAGATTAGTCAAACCCAACCCAATACTCTTCAATTTCCATCTATCTGGGTGAGATCATATTGCCAATTCTTTCCAGGCATCCCAGAGCTTATAGGGCTCAAATTCCAGTACAAATATTTTTGAAAATAGTGATAAAATTCTAACTTTTTGCCAGAATATAATAGTTATGGAATCTTCAAAAAAATCTATTTATACTTCTTTTTTCTTTAAATTCCACCACAAGAGTGACCCAGTAGACTTGTCAGTTGCTGGGTAATTGATATATGCTTTTACACTATTTCAGATCAAAGTGTACACTAATAATAAGTGAAAAGTTTCCAGTAGGTTAACCTACTCTTCCATGTTTGTCTGGGACTTTCTTGATTTTAATTCTGAAAGTCCTGAGTCTCAGGAGACCACTTGGTCTTGGGAAATCTTGTTTCCAGTTTAGTTCAGTGATGAATTGGAGACAATTCTAGTGAAATTATTATCATGGTTTCCTGTGGTGCAGGAATGAGTTTGTTTCCTTGATGCTATGTTCTCCCTTACCTTATTTCCCACTGTAAAAAAATCCAAGCTATTCAGTAACATTTCCCTCTATACAAGTTAAATATTTTATCTTATAATCAATATGTGAACACACATATTTTTCAGAAACTGGACATTTAGATGGTCCCTCTGTAACAGGCCTTTAATAGGAGATGCTATTATTTTTGACAGCTGGAAACACTGAATCATCCTATTTGGTAATCACAGTTTGCTGGTTGTCAAAACAACAACAAAAAAAGCATTTTAAATATTGCATGATAGTGTTTAACCCTCTGTCCCTCCTTTTCAATGCTGCTGCTGTGTCCCCTGAGACATCCAATATATTAGGGCATGTCCATTGAAAATTGAAGCTCTATAATCTATTACAATGCAAAATAGAAATCAGCTTCACGCTGTGGGTAGCATTGAAAGAGGCTTGTTACGTTTACAAAGATTGTTCTGATAAGAGCATCCCCAGTTGACCAACATATGGGCGCTGCTGAGGCTCTGTGTCTCTCATTTAATTTATAGTTGGAGCTTCCACCTTTGGGGTTTAACAAGCTTTTCAATGGTACATTTTGCACCTGTTCAGTGTTACTAATGCCAGATACTATTTTCTTCTGTATCCTGTGGAATTATCTAGAGAGGCCAATTAAGGGAGGGAAAAATAAGCAATTCAGGGAAATAGAACTGTGCTGTATCCCAGAAGTTATGAGATGGAGCATATGAAAGAAAATGAATATATATTTGAACTTGCTTCTGTAATTAAAAAAATATATATATATATGCATATACTGTAAGAAGTTTTTAATGAGCTTAAAAATATCTATTAATTTCTAATGTATGTAATTTATGTATTTGTGAAGTTCTTAATGTGTAGATTAATGACTACAGAAAATTTTTTCTTCTTTTTTTGCCAGGAAGAATAGAGTTCAATATTGCATAACTCCCATAATATCTAGAGGAAAGTAGAAAGTGCCCTCATTTATATTTTACAAATGGAAAGTCTATAACACAAAGACATCCCCAACAACCTCGTAATTTGCCAACATGCCTGAAACATGATCAAGTTGGGGATCTTACATTCCTGTGAGCTATCTAGCAGGAAAATGTTTTTTTTTCTCTTTACTTTGTTTTATTTTGAAAATTGTAGCTTATTAATTTTCCAAAAGATTTATTTTCTGGTAATTTTTTGGATACGGCTTAAGCACAGACAGGGAGGAAACCAGGTATGGTTTGAGAAGTATGTGCAACCTAAATAGGAGAGAGATTGAATTTTAACACATAAACTGAAATAAGCGAAGTATTTCTTCCACACTTTGAAGTTTCAATTATAGCATTTATTTTTGCATTTGCTAGGTCAAGATTGTGATCTTTCATATTTACTATTTTTTGATGCGTTTAAAAAGCAGCCACCCCATCTATGTCCTGATTCACAGTAAATTTTGGTGCTATGGAATTAAATCTGATCAAGTATAGAAGATTTTATGTAATATTTCTACTCATAATAGAAAGACTTTATAGTACCCTAATTGCTTAATATGACAGCTCACATTTCATTAAAATAAAATTATAGTGGATTATTACTATTTTTTTTTACACCTACAGTACCTTATCTTCCTAGGTGGTCTCTTATCCAAGTACTTACCAGGCCTGACCCTGCTTAGCTTGAAAGATCAGACAGGATCGACCTTGTTCAGGGTGGCAATATAGTAGATTATTATAATATTACTTAATTATGAACAAGAGACTTGTCTATGTTACAGGGAGTCCTGACCAAATATATAAGCTTAACCATGTGATTAAGTTTCATTCAATTCAATCTCACAATTTCAGATTCTAAAAGAATTGTGGCTGTGCTATTTCAATAATTAAAACCTGATACAGGTTTTCTCTCTTTATAAAGAGCTCGGTCAATAAATTAATAAGCTTTGCACTAGGAATTTTAGAGTAATAGAGAGTTAGGAAAACGAAGCAAGTTTTAAGATATCCAAAATCTTTGAAGTTTTGATACATGCCTATTATTTCTTTATCTCTTCTGCTGGTTTATTTTGCTAAGAGAAACATGTGAAGTATGGTTCATTATAACTAAAAAGGAGGGTGAGAAGACCACAAAGGACACCACAGAGGAGATGGGATATGTCCGGGAGCTTGAGAACTAAGCAATAGCTGTTAGGGAGAGGAAGAGTGAGCAGAAGTGGAGAACTGTACCTTTACGCTGGGAGTTTAGATAGAAGAGCAGCTCATAAAGCGTAAGATAGGAGGTAGCTAAATAATTACATTCACAAGTAGTTCTCATGCTGCATTTCTTAAGATATTTTTTTCAAGGTTGGATGCAGCAGGAAGAAATTTCCCGTTTGACTAACCTGGAATTAAAGAAAATTGATGGTATTTTGTGTACGTGGCAAGATAGTTAATTGAAATATTACTTTGTCCTTCTCTCCTTAAGCTTTTTTGTCTCCCTGTTTTGAAGTTTCTTGGAGTTCTTACAGTCAGAAATTGAGTAGGACAAAAGGCAGAAGAAGCCCAAAGCTGTCTATATTTTTAAAATTTAATTAATTAATTAATATTTTTTAGAGCTCTAGAGGGTGAGAGGACAGGGAGATTTTAACAGGACAAGGGGCTGTGAGACACAGCTATCTGTTACTTTATGCCAGTGGGTATCTTGGGAAGGGAACTCTGGCATGGAGTTTCCAGCTGAGATTCTCTTACCGACATGAATTGGGACACAGTAAATCAGGGAACTTCAAGGGACTATAGCAAGCAAAAACCAGGTGAAGGAAGTAGCAAGCAGGATATACTGGACATTAGCATCTTATGCCCAATTCCAGCTGCTGCATAAACAAAGGGAGGGAGGAAAGAAGGAAAGCCTAAAATAACTGGGATGAAGTCCCCTACTGACCTGAAGGCTCATATAAGGAAAAGGGTTCCTGCACATTCAAGTTTGTAGATCAAAATTTTTACATGCTACATGTACACAGAGTCTTGGCCTAAAAAGCACTGATGAGTACCTTGGTCCAAAGAAGCTAAGGAGAGTTTGAATTAGCTACGTTCTGCTTTTAATTCTTGGAAGAGCTTCAATAATAAAACTAATATTTATTATACACTAATTAAATGCAAAATATTTACTTGCACCTTATTTTATCCTTTAGCAACCTTATAAAACGAGAACTACTTTTATTTCCATTATGCAGATGAGATCAGACCAGTTAACTTGGTAAGGCCATTAAACAAGGATTTGGGAACATGATTCAACCTAAGGCGGATATCACATAAACCCACTTCTTTAACTTAATTCCCACATCCCCTTCCTAGAATCTTTCTTCTGTGTTGCTTTTAGTAAAAACATATATGCTAATAAACCTAAGGATAGGAACGCTGTCAGGGGAGAACTTATTCTATGACTTTCCTTCCTCGACAGTATGAAAAACTGATATAAAGGGCTGAATAAATTTAGGTACCAAGTATTCCACACTCCCTTTTAGAATTAATTGGAAGAGAAGAACCTCCACTGCTACACAGTCTGCCCTTCTAGTGCCTCTGCATGCTTTTCCTTTTCTTATGACTGCAAATCTTTCTCTGCCAATGCCTACTTGTCATTTGCATTCGTCGTGCTCTGATAAAGGGTTGTCATAGCTATAAAGTAGGCAATTTTACCAAAGTAACCTTCAAAGAAACCATCCAAAATCAAACGCTGATAGATCTCTGTCTCACTACTCTTTATCTGAAAACAAATATATGAGAAATAAATTCTTCCACCGTTACATTCATTGTGAAGAAAAATGGATTGCACTTTCTACATGCGAGGCAATATTTTTGATAAACTTTGAGATATTCTGGTACTTTATGCACATGTCACTTTGTTCAGTCATAGTAGTTTGTTTCCTGGCAACTTGTTAAGTAGTATCAAGAGACCAGTGAGAAGTTGAGTTAAACAGAGTAAGAAGTTCCTAAATAATACTTGTGTTGAGGCGTGGCTTCTCCACAAACCTGCTTCACTGTGGAGACCTAAGGAATAAAGAGACCCTAAAACCTCTCCTGGTGCGCATTTCTGTGTTTCCCTCTCTCAATAAGGTGCATTTTAGAAAATCTTTATAAGGGACAGAAACTGGATAGGTACATCTGTTCTTGCACAGTCAGAGAGAGAGAGAGAGAGAGAGAATAGATGCCTCGAAGGATGATTACAGAAATATTAGTAGCTTCACATTTCCATTCTAGGTGTTGAGATTTGGGGAGAGTTTTATTTTTCACTATATATTATTATTATTATGCTTTAAGATTTACATTTTTCTAGAGTTGACATTTTTAATTTATAATAATAATTTATAAACAAAGTAATAAATAAGAGACATAGAAATAGCATTACAGGATATCTTAAAAGAAAGGTAAATTCTATAATAATAGTTTAAAAATAACATTACATACCAATTGACGTAAAATATTCTGTCAACTACGGCAATGCCTCTGGGAGTTTTGGAATGGGGCCTCAGTTAGTCATGAAGGAAATGGCTGGATAAGTCAGTGCCAGGGCAGAGGTGACTCTGAGTTGATCATGAAGCTGGAAATAATGAACCGAAAGCTTCTGGACCCCTTTAATGTAGGGATCACTCTCCTCAGGGGAATGACACCCTAAGGGGACTACATGAAGTTGATCTTCACAGCTCTATTAGGCACAACAGGAGACAAAGAGGGACGTCAGTGAGTGATTTTTGCTATTCCAGTCTCTCCACTCCTAATCCTAGAAATTCTTTTAAAAAACAATAATGAAACATTTCTATCAGTTTGTGGGTTTTCTGGTTAAAGAAAAGAAAGTCTTAGAGACTTGATTTGGGATGAGAGTTAGAGAAGCATCAATGGGTGAACATGGCCTTTTAAGGTGACTCGGGATCTATTGACAAGCTGATCTGGCTGTGTGCTTTCTCCCCACAGGGCATCACGGTCATTCCTGCTGATCGAGCCAGCCAATGGCAGCTTCTGACAGATTTCTTGCTTGTTTTGTTATAAGGAGATTCGTTTTCTGAAGATGAATTATGGAGTCTTTTTTTCTCTCTGTTGTTTTAAAATAGGACTGAATTATCTGAAAATATGTTAATTAGGTTATCATGTATTACTGTGTTTCTAGTTCTATGCATTTGATATGGGCAAGATACTCTTTAGAAGGCAGCCTCCCATGTTTGAGATAGCAGCTAGAGGAATTCCCCCAAGAGAGCTGTCCAGAGGGTTGAGCAAGGGGGTGGCTTGACAAGTGGAAGAGTAAAGGAATCCTCAGATCAAGCTCAAAGGCAGGCAGGATCCCTTCCATGGCCTTTGGTTGAGTCCACTTCTCTTTCTGTTTTGCTTCCAAATCAGCCTTGTTGTTACCTACCCATTGACTTCTGTTTCTGGATGACATTCTTTCAGCTGGTGCTCCTACTAAATCTCTTTAAGAGCTGAATGTTGACCTTCTCCAGCCTGGAGCCAGCCAGAAAAATGTCACTTCTCTTTCAGTAGGCTGGGGTGTAGCACTTTAGGAATAGAAGTGACAGATATAGATCCTACCCTAACAGTCAACTGAATATTCAGTTCAAATAAATGCACACTTAGTAGGCATCTACTGTGTTCCATTGCCCGGGACAGTACAGAGAGTGGTGCAAAGATTAAAACGGAGTTTGCCCTTGGGTAGTTTGGGACTTGTCTTGGGAGCAAAGCAATTGTTTCAAAAAACAATAGGAAACATAGCAAGAGAGATACAGTAATGTGTTATGAAGGGGGGAAGGAGGAGGTATTTTGAGAATTTTCCTGTCTCCCCACACCCAGCACCACCGCTACCCAGTGAGTTCCTAACAAGGTGAGGGGTGACTTCATGCTTGCTGCATCCCAGGGCCTCATGAAGGTCTGATACCCAGTGCTTGCTAAATTATTCTTTAAGAGAAGGAGTATGCATGAGTGTAAATCATAAGGGGCTTACTAGTCATGTGAAATGATGCTGGAGAGACAGAGGAAAGAGCTGGAAGAACATTGTAGTAAAAAAAAAAAAAGACTACATGCAGCATCTCTGAGACATCATTGAAAACAAGACTTACCTGGTGGAAATGTTTTAGTTGATCTCCTAACTCTGATGTTGTTCACAAACCTTTGTCTGCTTTCTTCCTTCCCTTACCCCATTCTTTCATTTCTAATCGTTCCACTCCTCTCTTAAGTCCTATTTCCCTTTTCCCTTGCTCTGAGCTCCCCACAACATCCCTATCTCCACTCCAGGGGAAAAAGCGCGAGTGCCTTACTAGGTCACCAAACTCATCAGAGCTGTCCCCATAACAAAATGCTTTGAGTCTCTCTTTGCTATGCCTCTCCTGACTCACTCTCGTATGCCTCTCTTCTTGTGTGTGGTCTCACAGAAGCTCTAAGCTGATATGGCTGCAGTTGTAACATACACGGGAGTCGCAAACATTCATTTTTCACTTCTTTAGTTTGCCTTCTGAGTCCCTGGGCCTCTGCAAAATTTAAACCTCTTCTCTCCTCACTGCTTCAACCCCTGAAAATCTGCAACAAATTCCTGTGCTTTTTCAACTCTCCACTCTTCAGTTTCCCCCAATAGATCTGTTTACAATGTTATGGATCCCTGTGAGGTCTGAGGATCCAGTGCATGATGTTGGTTTTATAGAAAAAAAAGCTAGTAAAAAGTCTTTTTCGTTTTACTTCCACCTTCTCCATGGTATTGTCCAGTTTCACTTACCTATCTTCCCTTGTACCTTTGTAAGATTTCCTGCCGGCCATTTCTTCAAATGACTCATCAACATCCCTGTTATCTTCTAACAACATAATATCACTTTGGCTACTTTAGAAAAATGTCTTTTTTTTTTTTTTCCATCTCATTAAGAAGCACCTGAAACCTCTCTGGAAACACATGAAAGGGATACACAGAGGGCCTCCTGGAATCTCAAAGTCCCATGGAAATTAAGGCCCATTAGTGTTTTTCTTAACATCAAAGAGTCACCTTTGTATTTAGAAATGCACTGTTTTGTTTTGGATGTGGATGGAGTAGGTCGTAAAAGCAAACTTATTTGCTTCTTAGTTGATTATAGGAACTAAAGGAGAGAACTGAAGAGAAAAGGGAAGAAAAGGCAGGGCTGACTCTTTTCATCTTAGGTTATTTCTGAAATGACAAAATGATGATCCCACAGAATTCTCAGAGCCCTCCGTATTGCTGCGGTTCCACAGCTCTCCGGGCCGGGTGACTTGCTTAGGAAGGGATCCCTTTTAGTGTCTCTGGCTACTGAACGGAGGCAGAGACAGCCACAAGGTGTCACTATTGCTAACATAGATCTCGGCCTGCAGGATCCATGTGATCACACATAACGTAATTTCGTTTTCAGTGTGTTTTTGAGGAGGGTTGGTAGGAAAGGCACTTTTTCACTGGAGTATTAGTTATTTCCTTCATTATTTCAAACAAACTGTGTGTTCTTGGGTGAGGCTCTCGGATCTCAAATCTGGAAATAAGACAGTAGAAAACAATCCCTGGCTTTCAGGATAGTTGTTAGGTTTAAATGTTAAAAACCTTCGTGGAGCTGATTTTCACACACAGCACTGAGTAAACACTCAGCAAAGGTTAGCCCTTAACCTAAAGAGTGAGAAATGGAGTTTGACTTGGGGAAAGCATGGTAACCTTTGAGCTTTCTCTAATGTGCGCGCTCTCTCTCTCTCTCTCTCTCTCTCTCTCTCGCTCACTCGCTCTCCTCTCTCGTGTTTGCTCCCTCTCTTCCTTTTATTCCTTTTTTTCCCTTTTTTTCAGTTTTAGAGCTCCAAAAATATAATCTAGTACAGAGTTCTGGTTATTGTTCATTGCTGTGCTATTAAAGAGAATTGTTTGGAAAAGCTAAATACAACAGTCACAATATTAAAGTCACAACAAGGTCTCTAAAATCAGCTCTCTTATAGGAAAACCTATTAAATTGATCTATTTTGTTGGATCCAAAGTTTCCCAAGTTTCTTTGAGCCAAGAATACATTTTTTTGTTTATTATCACCCAGACTGGAAAACTTTAGTCTTGTTAAATGTCTTAGTTGTACAGATGGAAAACAGAAACCCAGAAAGTAAGGTTTGGTTCACAAAATACACTTCTTGGAAGTGACAGAGTTGGACTAGAACCACTATTTTGTTGCTGCTGGTTTGTGCCAGCTCACAAGAACTACCTGTGCTCATTTCTTTCCAATACTGTCTTTAGCGAGGACATGTTGAACGTTTAAAATCATCCACGGTGAGTATATTTACACCACAGAAACTGGCAAATGCTGCAAACTATTTCCTCCAAAGACAGTAGGTTTATGAGTGTGCCATCGTTAAAACCCAGGTGTCCAGACACTCAACCCCACATTTCAATGATTTTTCAGCCTCTAAGGCACTTTGAAGCAGATATTTGGACAGAAGAATGACAAACACTGAGAATATTTGTATGGATAAATGTGTATGTATGTGTGTGTATATTTCAAAATTTCAATGTAAAGGAAGAATATTTGTTAACTGGCCAGTATCTTGTCCAGCCCAATCCGATTCCTGGGGTAGCTGCAGGGACCAGAACAAATTCAGCAGCTTCATCTGCTTCCTCACCGGCCCAAGATGGTTCGTTTTGTAGATCCGTGGGATGCAGACTATGGGAGCTTAGTGGCTCCCAGGTGCCTCAAAAAAGTCTCTTTCACTGATGAGGAGGCTGATGGCCATCACTTGAATACCTGCTCCATGGCACATACTGCATTAAATACTTCTCACGCCTGTCCTCATCTCACAGGGGAGAAAAATGAAATGCGACCGAGTCTAATAATGTACTCATAAAATACAATGAATGCCTTTCTACCAGACTTTAAATATGGTTTTCCCTCAAGCTACTCTAGGCTTCTTTCAGAATAAGGAAAAAAGGGGCAGAAATGACCTGCCTGGCAGGAGCATTACTAAACAAAATAATATACCAGAACCAAGGAAGAAGCCACTCTTTGAGGAAGGCCTCTGCCTGCTCTGTTTAAAACTCACACGCCCCTCAAACAGGCTGGCAGAAACAGAGGCTCCACACCTAGAGCGTGTGTGTGTGTGTGGGGGGGGCATATTATGTCAATACATTGAGAGACAAGGAGAAATTGCTGAGGATGATTGTTGGCTTCTGAGCAGAGAAAATATGGAGAGAACTCGCAGGTTGAAGTAGGATTTATAAGGAATGGCTGGGATATTAAACCAGAATGACAAACTCTTTTCATGCTTTTCTGAAATGGCTTCAAATCATTCACAACTGTCTCACTCACTACGCCATTAACATGAGCAAAGTTCTGAAATTTGAAGTGAGACTGCAGCAAGAAAGCAAGAAATTATATCACCCCATAGGTTCTGGCCTGGTCGCCATGCCGTGTGGTTACTGCGTTGTGTGCAGATGCCCAGTGCCCAAGCATGAGAAAGTTGGGGACACTGGTCTAGCTTCTGCATGTGCCGCCAGCTTCATCCCTGGCAGCTGTGGGGCCCACGAACTCAGCATTGCAATAGCAGCAGCTAAGAACCCCTGGAAGTTCTGAAAAGTTCCTGGTCACCCCAGGAACACAGTGACTTGCTTAATCCCACATTTTTATTTGGGTGATGAAGCGGTGGCATTGTGGAATCACTTTTGCATTCAGGCTTGGATATTCAATTTGTGCTCTCCATGGTCCACTGGTTGAGCTCCGTATGGATTTATCACCCTGGAGGGTTTGTATATTTTGTTGATAAATTTGAATTTGATGCTGCAAAATTTGAACCTGAAATCATTTTCTATACCACTATTTATGGTTTAAATCAGATAGGTGCCACTTCTCTACAACGGATTAGAGTTCAGTCACTCATGGTCAAGCTTCCAAAATCCATCCTTCATCATTTGAGGATGGACAAATGGTCTTTTTTTTTTTTTTTCCAAGCCCGCAGTATGCCTTTTTTTATATACTGGATTGCTTGCATCTAAAGATTCCTGAGCTGAATATCTAATACCCGTGGTGGAAGGGCCAGTAGCACAACCTCTCATGACCACAGTTCCCTTCTAAGGGTCTTGAAAGGAACTAACGGGTGACTGCTTACACAGGTAGCCACGTTCTATGCCCAAGACCCTACATCTTCTTCCACACCTGGCCCAGGACTTGTGCTCATGCCAGCATTTGAACAAAACAACCAGTCTCCGACTGATTCAGGGTTGCGTGCCATAAACAGTGATGCAGTGGGGAGCACTGCAGCTGTAGGACACAGCTTGACACGAGAAGTGGCAAAGAAGGAAAAACAGTCAGAGCAAGGCTACAGGGTCCTTCCAGCGTGGCTGCCACAGGGAACTTGGGGCCCAGCGCTAGATCGTCCTCACAGTGCACAGGCCTCCTACCAAGGACTGAAAGTTTAACCTGTGCACTCGATAATAGTAATCTACATGCATCCTTCAATCCAGAGCTAAAGCAGTTTAAGAGTGAAAAAAAAAAAAAATGAAGATTTAGAGTCAAATAGGATCAGAAGTTTAAACTTTAAATAACGATAAAATATTAAAAAGAATAGCGAGATCTACTATGCATTGGTGCTATTAAATGGGATTGATGATCAAACTCTCACTGCCTGCCATTTCATTCTAGACCCTAAAAGGCACAACAGATTCAAAAGTTAATTACAAAAAGGGAGGGTAACTACATCACAGTCTTTGTGTGCTTATCTCCATCCAGCACAGCAGCCGATTAGCACTGCTTTATCAGAGGATGTTTGAATGCAGACACATCCACAGAGCTGGTTTATTAATTCTGTGAACAAAATTAGATCATCAGAGCTTGTTTCTAAAAAGCTGAATATTAATAAGTAAACAGATGATTCAAAATGAAGCAGGACCTGGTCTCCAGAAAACTCTCTTCTTCCTGCCTTCCCCCAATCCCGATAGAATTGTCTCCATCTTTGATCCTATAAAGTTTGCTGTTTGCCTAAGTCACCTATACGTGAGGGACCTTCCGTATCTTCTTGGTGATAAGCAGGGGTGCTTTCCAGTGAGACAACCAGTCACAACCCAACTTCTATGTGCTTTCTTATTTTTTTTCTTTACTACTTTCCTTCATTATATCTCCAGCAAAATCTTGTCTTCAGCAAAAGATTCCGTTTTCTCACCAGTCAATAAATGTAATTTGTTTTTCTGCCTCTTTGTGTCCACCCATGCCATTGTTCCCAACTAGAACATCTTTTCCTTTCAGTTTTAACTCTCAAGTCCTACTCATTCTTCAAAACCCAGCTAAAAATCACCTAACCTGGCTCTGAGAACAGGATATGTATGACCTTGTCCATCTGCAGTCACCTTGAAAAGGTTATTTTCAAATTTTTGTGTGAGAATCATATATAGAGCATATAAAATGTGGATTCCTAAGCCTTATTTCCAGTGATTCTAGTAATTAAGCAAATCTGGGAAGAATTTCCACAATCTTCATTTAAAAAATACCACTAGTTAATTCTGATGCAGCCAGTTTGTAGGCCATTACTACTGCAGACTGAATGGTTGTGCCCCCCAGCCCCCATTATTTATATGTTAAAACTTAATCTTCAATGTAATGCTACTGGAGGTGGGGCCTATGAGATGATTAGATTATGAGTATAAAGTCCTCCCAAATGGGATTCACGACCTGATAAAAGAGACCCCAACCCAACATCGTTTTTGGGACAGTTCTTTTTTATTCTCATTAGAAAAATATAAAGCTTGGTTCCTACCTTTGGGATTGGAAGAAAATCTGTCAGCCTTTGGGGCATGAATTGTTTGCATTCATGGCTCATGGTTTGGATGCCAGCTAATTTATCAACAGCGTCAGAAGTAGCTGAGGAGTCTGAATATCTGGTCTGAATTGTTTGACAAATCACCATTGTCTCAGTTCCTCCACCGATGGAAAAAAACCATGACTTTTCATTAAGCATACATCTGGCTAAACTTCGTGAACTATTGCTTCGCAGAGGAGCCTGGCCCCTATTTTACTTAATTTGCCTTGTATTAAAATGGTTCAATTAAACCTGGGAAGAAAAATAAGGTGTTCCTCTAATGTTTATATGAAAGTCATTTTTCTAAATGAGTTCCTGTATGAATACACAGCATTTTATCAAAAATTAATAGTCTTGGCCTATAAAAAAGCATAGCACTTTTATATTAATTATCCAAAGCAGTGACTTTATTTATGAACTCTTTGACACAACTTTCACCTCAGTAGTCTCAATCCCAGAAGCCGTGGAAAAATATAGAAAAGGAACTGAGTGTAGGTTTTCAACTGGAACGGCGGTTAATTGCTTCTGTTCTACACTGTTTGTGCTGTATGGTCAGTAACATGCTAATGAGTTTCAATTAAGTTACTTTTGCAAAACTAAGTTACTTTTTAAAAATTATGTCAAGAAACAGAAATTGAATCATATGAGGTGGGACGTTGAATAAATATTGTCTTGTTATCAGTGAATGTATATGCTTGACCCTTTTAATTTTCTATGATCTGTGATTCAGAATCACTGATGTGGGTAACAGGGTTATAGTAGTGATTACATGTGGCTGAGGAGGAAGGAAGAGAATTAATGGGCTAAACAACTGTAATTCAGATATGTTCTGTGGAACCTGAAAGGTCTGCTTTGGACTGTGTACCCTGAGACATGTCAGCAGAATGTCAAGCTGGGAAGGTGACCAGCCTGAGAGGGGGTTGGAATTAGAACAACATTTGTCAGTGTGTTCTTCACAGAACATGAATCCCTTAGAAAACAAGAAAGGGGAAAATGTATTTAATGGTCAAAGAATTGGGGAACATTGTACACTCCATGTTCCCACACCCCAACTAAAGGCTCTAAAATTTCTGTAATTAAAGAAAGATCAAACACGTATTTAAATTTGTTAATCATCATCCCCTCATATTTTCCGGAACTAAATCATTATTTTGAGAACTATCCACAGAATTTGTGTCCTGACATCTGGGGACATACATTTTGGGAGGATTCCTTCCATTCCCGGAGCTGATGAGGGCAGCTCAGCATTTATACAAACACTATGGTTTGTGCTGAACGCCTACTTTCCCTCCAGGCCTCTGGGACTTAGATATGTGTGCGGCAGAGGGCGCTGATAAAGAAAAACCTTGGACACAGGGTATCTAATGAGTTTCTCCGGTCGGTAACATTTCACATGCGCTGTGATAATGCATTGCTGGGGAAATTCGATGCATCCATGTGGCACGTTGGGCAAGGAAGCTTGAGCCTGGTCTGCCCTTTGCTGATTGTGCTTCTTATCATTTCACTGTAACAAGTCATAACTGTGAGCACACCTATCAGCTGAGTCCTGTGAGTCCTCCTAGCAAATTATTGAACCTGAGGAAGGTCTCTGGGACCCTAAACACATGGGGTGAGCAAGAAAAACATGTCTCTGCCCTCATAGCACTTCCCATCCAATGATGTAGATAGTAAACTAATACAAAAACAATCACTTATAAACTTATAGTTAAGATTAATAATTTTTTAATATCCACAGAGAGAGGAGAATGTCATATGAACACAGGGACAGAGATTTGAGTGATGCTGCCACAAGCCAAGTGTCATAAGAAGCTGCCAGAAACTAGGGGAAACAAGGAAGAATTCTCTACCAGAACCTCTGGAGACAGAGTAGCCCTGGCAATGCCTTCATTTTGGACTTCTGGCCTCTGGAACTATGAAATAATAAAATTTCTGTTTAAAAAAAGATTAATATATATTTATTATCTTAAAGAAAAAGTACAGGTTTCTGTGAGACAAGTAACTTTAATCGGAATCTGGATTGAGGATATCAGAAAAGTCTGTGCTGAGGGAGTGAGAATTAGGCTGAGTCCTAGAAGGGTAGCTAGGAGTTACTCAAGACGAAAGGAAGTGGGTGAGAATTTGGACAGTGGGGAAAACTGAGACTTGTTGAAGATGGCAGGTCTAATAAGCAATAGACGAGTTTTAAAACTGAATTTTGGGAATCTCTGTTAAATGTTCTTTGAATAGCACTTTTAGTGCAATACTGCTCAATACGAATAGCATCCAAAAGGCTTTCGGTCCACCTTAGCCTCCTCACTCCTAGATCTTGCCATTCCATTGCTATGTATTTCAGAATAAAGTCCAGTTATACTGGGGACATTTATGGGTTGAAATTATTTCTGGATTAAAAAATATGGCTTGGTTTATACATAGCTCATCAGCCAATAATTGCATCTCTAGTTATATACCCAACAGAAATGGAATGCATATATGCATCAATGAAGTACAATGATGTTCATAGTAGGTAAAGACTATACACAACATAAATGTTTTCTATAGACATATGGATAAATAATTCGCAGTGTATTTATATAATGGAATATTATATAGCAGTAAATTTGAGGAAACTATTGGTACATGCAGCAGGATGGGTGAATTTCAAAAACAATGATGAGCAAAAGAAATAAGACATAAAAAGAACATTTATGCAAATTTATATAAAGTTTTAAACATGTGAAAGTAATTGATGGTGATAGAAGTGAGGATATTGGTTCCCTTGAGATGCAGTGACTGAAAATAAAGTAAGAGATCTTATGGGTGTTGGTAATACTCTATTTCTCGATCTAGGTAGTAGGCACACAAATTTGTTCAATTTATAAAAGTCTATTGTATAGTACTCACAATTTGTACACCTTTCTATAGATACTTTTTAGCTCAAAAAAGGTTTACAAAAAAATTTGAGTTATTACTCTATTATTAACTTGTCTTGTTATTAACATGTCCTTTACTTTAAAAAAAAACACAGTCTCATTAAGCCTCAGATTTCTTATCTGTAAAATAAATGAGAATATCTGTCTGATGTTTTCTCAAAATTTACTAGAAATCAAATGCTTTAATGAATGATATTATCATGTAATTGGTAGATGTGATTCTAACCTGTGATGTCATTTAAAAAATCCATACTCATTCCAGCTGACTCATTATTCACTAATTATCTAGTCTGTGAGTTTCCTGGACTTACACTCTTCTCCTCTAAACTAACTGTTTACCCATCACAGAGGATGCAAACATAAAAGAAAAATCAACTGTTTGTTTTTAACTTGGCACAGATAGAAAGAACAAAATAATAGAATGTATCTTAAAAGTTTATATAGTAGCTTAACTTTTAGATTGTTAAAGTATTGCCAGTGCGTATGCTAACTCGAATTCCTAAAACTATTTTTTGATTACTAATAATTGCTATCATTTATTGACTGTTTATCATATCATAGACCAGGCACAAAATATATGTTAATGTAGAGATACATTTATATTATATGTAGATATGCATACATGTTTGTATATATTACATATATATGTGTTTATGTATGTATGTATATATGTGTGTGTGTGTGTGTGTGTGTGTGTGTGTGTGTGTGTGTAAATTATTTTATTGAATTCTCACCTCAGACCCATTAAGAAAGTTTTGGTAAAACATTTTGTAGATAAAAAAACAGAGGTTCAGTGAGATTATAGAATTTGTGTAAGGTTATGCAAAACGTGCCTGGATTAGGTTTGGTACCTGGGACTTTTTGCCGTCAAAGGCCCTGCTTTCATCCAAGCTATTCCCTCCTGTTAGTGGTGCCTTTAAAGCACGCCTACTAAGTGGATCTGCTATGGTATTGACCACTAGCAGTAGTTCCTTTATTATGCAAACACCAGCAAATCTTCTGTCTTTTGCACATGACAAAGTCAACATTATAAAAAGAACATACATATACATAATCTATTTATTTGGTTATTTACTACATCTCACTCTTCATTCCATAATAATGCCTGATAGAAAACAATTTTTCTTCATGGTGAAATCATGGCTTCAAAGCATTTAAGATTCAGAGCATTGGACAGACATGTATGAAGACCTCTTGTGATCTGATCTTTTTCACAGAAGTCTCAGTCTTCCAGGGATCCCTTAACCCCCGATTTTAGAACAGATCCATGTCTCCCATCCCCAAACTCCAGATCTTTGTCTAAGATTACAGAAAACTTTTTTCAAAAAATTCCCTAAAATAAGAAAAGAAAATGACATTTATCACTGAGAAAGAGTATAGTTTAAAAACATAGAGGAACAGCGATGATAGGGGGTTGGGGTAAAGATTAAAACTTTAGAAAACCTTAAAAAGGATAGAAAGTGATATGGTACAGTTTAGAGTAGATAAACCAAAGTATCACAGTGTTTAGATTGAAATGAGAAAACAAAGGGAAAACCTTTTTAGTCCTGGTTGTTGGAATCTGCACTCAAGGTGATTAACAAAGAGAAGATACTAACAACTTTTTGCTTCTATATGATGGGCTCAGCCAGCATCCACAGGACTTTGCTCTCCTTTGCCATATCATGTAAAAGTAGTTGATGCAAAAGACTGTAATAAATATGGTAGCTACCTTGAAAGGTGTTCTGACTTAACACCTTAAGCCTTCACAGAGATGTAAGTTTGCTGAGAGAGGCAGCAAGGTTGAGGACAGGCAGGTGGGGTGGGAATGAAGCCTGAGAGGTGGAATGTGGGTGAAAGAAATTGGAGAATTCACTGCATATAAGAATGTTCTCAGTAAGTAGGCTGGCCCTAACTTGTCTACCAAAAAACTCGAGAACTTTGTGTGTCTAACTTTGTGTCTCCTTTTCTCTCCCTTCTACTATTACTTCCCTGGAGCCTTTTGTCTTGTCTGCAAAAGAAAGTCACATAAATGGATAATCTCTGAAGTCCTTGCCAGCTCTGACAGCCTATGACTAATCCGTATGCGTGAAAGCAGTGCTTCTCAGTGTATGTAATACCACGTTGCCCATGGGGAGAAAACCAGACTGCAGCATAGAATTACGAATTTGACCTTTGAAATTTAAACCATTTTGATTGTGTTTTTACTGTTTTCCTAAGGGAGCTGTTCACATTGCTTTAGTATTTGGAAACTAAACATAGTTCTTAAAGAGAATTGGGGGAAAACGACGATTATCCATCATTCAACACTGAGGTCTATCTCAAGGGCTAGTTAGAGGGCATGTGGCTATTTGAGGTGGAAAAAAAATGAAGTAGGAGAAGTTTATTGTGCCAAATAGTGCCCAGTAGAAATTTTATGAAACCCAGACTTCTGACTCAATGGGATTTGGAACCACAGGGTGTTGGAAATAATTTACTCTTGCCTAAAGGTACAAAAAAAAAAATCTTTCCAATTTCCTCTTGAAATATCACCAGCTGTCCCATACATTTTTAAAAATAATAGTATTGGGATGTATTGTATTTTAAAAAGAATCAGCAAGATTTAGCTTACATTTGCCTTAAGGCTTTGTGACTTCAGGTTTGCTCTTAATTTGAAAAATAGTTTGAGATATCTGTTAAACTCTGAACATAGTGGGGTGTGCCCATATTTTTTGAGACTACAAAATAATTCTATATATTTTGGTAAAGAACTAATAAATGACCTCTAAGAAAGAGGCAAACTATATTTTTATTTCTAAATGCTTCCTGGCAAGAGAGCTTGCTCTATTTTGGACACATAAATTGAACCCAACAACTGCTCCAAAATCCATCTTTTGGACATACTTAAGAGAATTCTTAGTTCACAATGGCCTAAAAGAAATTGTGTACTGTACGAATCATGTGGGATCTACTCAGAGGATGGCTATTTTCGTGTTTTGATTAATACATGACATTTGCATCAAGAACTCTATAGATTGCAGATATGAATAGAGTTGTTTTATTTATTACATTAGCTTATGTTGCCATTGGCACCCTCACATAAATGAGATGGATTTACCCCAGTTAAGTTTTGCCATAATGGAAGTAGATCTATTCCTTTTTGTTTTTAAATCACTAGGATCCAAGTGGGTTAAGGCTACTTTTGGATAGTCTTTGATATGTCAGATTGTCTCAGCTCAGATTACTGGGAAACAAATTCTGGGACAGATATTTGTGAACAGGAAGTTTACTGGGGGTTACTTTCCAGAACAATATATTGGATGCTTGAAAGAAGCAAGATTAAGCTGAGGGAGAAACTGAATTGTGATATAGTCACAACAAAGGCCTCAGATATGAAGTTTGGATGGCCTTTCAGATTTGTCCTGAATTGAGGGAAGGAAGTCAGGCGTTTGTACTCCCCTTTCCCCCAAATTGACAAGTCATTGGATGAAGACTGCTTTTGGATGAAGAGGGAAATGAACTCTTGGCTAAGGGAAGTTTATCAAGTATCTGAGCTATGACTTGATGGTCAGCAATAGTCTTAACATATGGGTCGATAAGTGTTTCAATCCTAAAAGGAGAATTTAGCATTCAAACCATAGCATCTATTATAGCCCATCCCCTGTGCTGCTCAGATCCACCTGCTCATCAAAAAGTTCACCTTATCATGAAACAGCCCCTCCAGGACTCTGGTTAGTTCTATTCCTGGGGAAATTTGAATGAAGATTACTGGGAGGACACATTTTTTTCATCTCTGCCAACATAGGTATTCTTTTCTTGTGTCCATTGTGTCAGTACTAGGGTGGCCAATAGCAGAGGCTGGCTATGTCAAATAGGCAAGGTATTTAATTTTTTTTTTTTTAGTGTTGCTTCCATGTAGAATGCCCTCTGTTAGGCTTTATCATGCAATACAAAGATATTAATGCCTTGTGCCCACTCCTATACATCAGCCTACAGGCCTGTTCTCCAGACTGCTTTGTTTCCAATCTTTCAGTGTTCTGGTCATTTAAAAGATTGTGAAGAGAAAAACTCTTGGTAAAATGCATTCTATGTTATATTTTAGTATTTGGATGCTTTTCAGGGAGTAGAAAGTGTTTTCAACCAAAATGAATAAATTGAAGATACAATTGAGTTTTCTTTTTCTTGATTCACTGAATAAAAGACAGACATCAGCAGCTCAGAGAATCATCTGAGGACATTCAAAATGATTCAGATAATGTTTAGATGGCTTTATTGGAACTCTCCTTTCTCATTTAGGCATGCTAAGAACTCCAAGGACGTTGTGTCACTTCGTAGCTTGGACTGCCAAGCAACTAACCATGAACTGTGAAGACAATTTCAAAGCAATTTTTTGAGAAATAAAATGTGAACAATAAATGTATCGATTTCACTTAGTCACTTTTTTTTTATAGAGGAGCTCCTGTTTCAATATCTGAATGAAATATTCATTATAGATAAAGTACAATATTTTAGTATAAACTACTGGAAAATAAGAATTTGTCTTCTCTCATTGTAGCCCTCAGCACAAGCTGAGACAAACAGTAGGCACTTGTTGACCTGACAATATTTTACCACCATTCGTAAGTCCAAACTTATTCTTTGTCGTCCCCTCTCATTAGAATCTTATAAAATCCATTCCTAAAACCATCATGTATAGTTTAAACACATCTGGTAATGACTAAAAGAATTGATGCTCCTACATCAGGGACATGAAGTATCTGGCCTCCCTTTACTTTTTTTCCCCCATGTATTTGATCTTGGGAGCTCTTTTCTGATAAGCCTGAATGTGACTCCCAAATCTTTATTAACATATACTCCAGGATTCCCTGCCAGTCATTCCGGGTTCCCTACCAATCAATGAAGACTCAGAGTGACATTTTTACCATTCTTTTCCTACATACTAATTCAAGGTTATATGTTCATCTGGACTTCCAGGAAAGAAACTAGTTATGGCTTCATAAAACTTGGGCTTCTAGTGTTGACACTGCCATAAACAAGCTGTACGACCCTAGGCAAGTAGTTAAAATTCTGGAACCTCTGTTTTCTCATCTGCAATGTAAGTTATTTAAACCAGATGCTCTCAAGACACCCCCCACCAGTTATGAGACTTTGTGATTCCGTGGATAGAAGCCAGCCAATCACAATCTGGTCAGGCTCTCAGCAGTCATGAGACTCCCATAAAACATGTTTCTTTCCCATTCTTCTACCAGAAAAAGAACTTTATGCTTAACATAGCTACTAGATGTTTCCATAAGCCTGTGTTTGCCAATTCTTGATGATTCTTTTAGTTGTATAGTCCTCTGTGAGGAGAGCAGTCACATTGGTTATAAATGAGGTAACTAAGCCTGGGCTGAGTATAATATCTGGAAGAGTCTATGGCATAACTCCATTTTCCTGCAACCATTTTCTGGGTCCCAGAAAGCTAGCTGCCCTGTTTTGTCCTGCTCTAGCCTTGAGCTTCAGGTTAAGCACAATGATTACATGTGAAGCCCAAAAGCCACCAGTGACTGTGAGGTAAGGACCGTACTCAGTAAGAAACATGACGGTACCGTGTAAACTGCAGAGCAGAAGAATGGCATTCTCTGCGAGAAAAAGAAAAATATTCGTTAAATCTGGCTGAAAATTATTTGTCATGAAGACGCATCCTGATAGAAAGAAGTAACACTATCCAGAGCTGTTTTGTGACTGCTTGGTTACAGTGCAATGGACACACACAGTCATTTGTCGTTCATCAGTGCTCCCACAGACAGGAAATCGAGCTCCTCTGAAGAGAGGCTCGTTGAGTGTGCGTGCTCTTTGTTTCTCTGCTTTCTCCATCAGGTGCGTGCGCACACGCGTGCACACACACACGCACACACACACACACACCTCTTTATAACAACCTAAAGATTTCGATCGTGATGTTATATCTGAGGCCTTGAGCAAGAGTCCAGCCGTTTCCAAACTGTAGCTTTCCAAACTGTTTCTTTTACTGGGATGTTTTCCATTTCAGAACAAACTCTATGACTCACTGTGAGTTTGACTAACACACTCACTGTGACAAAGCTCTTTTTCCCTGTGTGTAGGTTTTACTACGTCATTTTTGCAACCCTGTTGTTTGCAAATAGAAAGCCAATTTAACTTGTATTTTACTAGATATTCATTCAATCATATATTAATTAATTAAGTGTAAACTACATACAAGTCTTACTAAGTAGCCCAGAGACCTGACAATATGCCTGAAATTTGTGCGGCATCTGAGCTTCGCAGTGTCTTCTCATGTGTGATAGAAAGCTAAGGAACATTAATTTTGCAGAAATCTAACACTAAATAAAATTGGAGAGAAACATGAGGACAGGCAGGAAATTTATTGGATCTATTTATTGCCATGCCTCTAGCTTTCTGAGTTTGAACAAAGAACCTGACATATTTCCTGAAGGAAGTAAGTAATGCTATGCTGACCAGTGGATGCATAATTGCTGTCTTTTGTTCCCCAAAACTACTTTGGAATACATCTTCTATGTTCTATATTTTCCCAGCAAGATTGGTTTTTTAGTTCTTGTCTCATTCTACTCTACATTTATGTAAATTTTAAACTCCTGGACATTTCAAAAAATAAATTCACAGAAGATATGATTTCATGGATGAAGGAATTAAATATCTAAGAGAAGCTGCCATCTGACCTCATGTGTTAATAAATGTGGTTTATCACAGTGATAAGTCATCATATTCAATACAAAATGGCAGATGTATAATTATCTGTGAAAGTTTTCTTCTTCGGTTCAAGGTAAACTGAGTCAAAGTCTTCTCCTTTGATATCCATAAAATGACTTGAAAATCACTAAAACCTTGAATAATGCCTAGGACATGGTAAGCTCTTAACTAATATTTATTTTTGAATGGAAATTAAACATTTCAAATGGAAGTGTATTCTCTACATTATCCTGAAATTTTCTACATTGTCTGGAAAGTAAAAGGGGACCCAGCTAGGAGAGGTATTCAAATCACCATTGACAATCCGAAAGGGCACCAAAGAGGTCTGGAGACCTCTTGCTGTGTCAGGCTGACCTTTTCATTGCTGGAAATAAAGGAGGGACTTAGGAAGTCTAGGGTCGATGCCTGGGCAGTATGCATTACTCAAAGCTCTGGGCAGCAGTTATTTCCAAATCACTATAGAAGAATGTCAGTGTTTCCACAACCAGTAAGGTCATGTATACTGTGTTTTGTCTGCTCTGGAACCAGTATAAGAGAGGAGTGGTCGTAGCAACAGTATAACATTCCTCATCCCTTTGGAAAATATAACAAAGGGTAGAGAAAGTGCTGAAGATAAAGAGCTGAAGCCCCCATCATTCCCAGTGCTCAGTATCCTGTTTTCTCCTTTTAGCGTCTGAGAAGGGGCCCGGAAGGAGTTTCTGGTTTGGTAGATTTATAAAAGGGTGCTGACCTGACCTTGGAGCTAATCCCTGAGGTATATGCTGATGCTCTGCCTGTGAGCACTCAATAAAAACAGCCGATGTTGATGATAATAAAGATCAGTGCTTGGCCTTGGAAAAGAGACCAGGGCAACCAAACAGAAGGACAGGTGTCTGAGCAGCTAGACTAATTCTGTCACAACTGCTGCCACATTTGATTTGGAAAAGGTGCCAAGAAAATTATGGGCAAGGTAGAGCTGAATGTCAGTGTCAATCTAGTCTACTCATTTGTAAGAGGATCGTCATGCAGTTGAAGATTATCAACCCATTACCAAGCCACATGGAAAATGGACTTTTCAGTTTATCAACATATGTTATTCTCACAACACAGCAAGTTTGATATTGTTTTACTTTTAACCTATTAAGACATGGATGCTCAGAAAAGCCTGTGGTCGTGCAGTTAATCAAGGCTGCCTATCACTCTAATGTGCTTTTTGCTCTATAGTAAAACTCTTTTCAAAGATCACATTTAACCTTTCTTCTCCCTTGGTTTGAAGGCTTGTCATGTTTCAGAATAAAAATAGTAGCAGTACCCTACCATTTGTAGTTCTTGAAGTTCTCTTGGAAGAATATTAAATTCAAATTATTTATAATCTTGGTTATCTTAGTTATCTTTGTTATAATAGTTATCTTTGGGCTGAAGAAAAAAGAATACAATTATATCTTTCAAGAAAAGGTTAAGTGACATGTACACAGGATGGAAATTTGTAGAGAACAAATAATCACAAGTATGTTTGGAGGGCATGGTAGATATAGCAAAAACAGGTTTCTTCTCCTTCATCTGAAAAAATAGTAACTAAAATTCTTGGCTATTTTTTCTTATATTCAATAAACTACACTCACTCAACTAAACCTGACAAGGAATTAAGAAGTTCAAATACCACTATCTAAGTTTCAAAGGCATGAGCTGACATGCCATGAATGAAAATGAATTTGCTGTATGTTCTCTTTTACGGAGTAGAACCTGCTTGTTGTGCAGAAAAAGTCAGTAAGAAATTTGGGGACACAGTTGCAGGGATTAATACAGCCAGTAAAGGACGGGTCTCACCTTTCTCACTAGCTCCTCTCTGCAGTTGCCACTTGTAGCTAGTGCTGCTCTGAACTGGGCCAGGGGTCACCCGTGAGGATGGAACCAAATCACTCTGCTTAGGAAACCAGTCTCAGAAGCTGTTGCATCTCTCATTTCACAGTGGTTCTCAGTCCAATAGTCTTGACCAATACTGTTTCATTCCTTCATGGCCTGTTTGCTGATATCTATGCTTCATGCATAACAATCTGTGGTGCTCTCTGGCCCACCCAAAGCTGCCTTGTGTGCCTGGATATCAGCTGGAATCAGAAAACCAGATGGGACATATTGAAGAGTCCACCTCTAGAACAGAAGTTCTCAGAAGGCATGAAAGAGCATATTCATGTTTATTTTTATGCCATGAGGTTTCTGGCTGTCATCTCCATTCACCATTTCTCCCCCTGTGCAGAGGATGAGGGGATGCCTTTTTTACTTGGTAAAGTCTATAATATTGAAAAGTTATCATAGAGCACAGGTCTATCTGACAGTGAATCAATGGTGATTATTAAAGCACCCAGCCATCTTATCTGACTTTGTGTCTGGGAATAAACACACTCGATTCCCTGAACACAGCGGTCATTGTCAGCAGTTCAACTCCAACTCTAAAAATAAACATAAAAAACAACAAAGTTCTCTAATGCGAAAAACACAGATCTGCCATGTCTTCTTCCTGCCTTTCTATTTAGTTGCAAAGTAATTTTGATTACTTCAGAGCACTGACCAAGATAGCCAAATACTTAGAAAAATATTATAAATGACAGGTTATGAGCAAAATCATACAACATTTTTGAGAGATGTTAAAAAATTAAAAACATTTAGTAAAAGTCCCTGAGAGATCTGAGCATAATAATTAGGTGCTAAGTGAACGGGACAAAAAAAAAAAAAGCAAGAAGGAACTCTGAATTCTGGCCTCTGACTAAAGAATGAATACTTGGTTATACACCTGTGGTAGGCTTAATAATGCCCTCCAAAGATATGCACATCCTAAAACCTGGAAATTGTAAAGTTTATTTTATTGGCATAAAAGGTGTGATTAAGGATCTTGAAATCGGGAGATTATACTACATTATATGGATGGACCCTACATGTCCCTATAAGATGGAAGTAGATACCAGAGAAGGAGAAGCAATCCCATCGTAGAGGAAGGATTGGATGTGGCCACAAACCAGGAACTACCAGCAGCAGTCATCAAAAGCTGGAAGAGGCAGGTACCAAATTCTCCCCTACAGCCTCTAGCGGGAGCTGCTAGCATCTTGACTTCTGCCCAGTGATACTGATTTCAAATTTCTGGTCTCCAGAACTATGAAAGAAAAAAATTAATATGTTTTAAGCCGCTGAGTTTGTGATAATTTGGTACTGTAACTACAGGAAACTAATACTCTGTCCATGAATCAGACAAAATGCGTATTACCGATATGTGCAGTGCGCATTTATTTACTCCAGGTTGACGACTCCCTTCAAAAAAATCTGTTAGACACTACTCAGTAATTTTCAGAATGGCTTTCTATATAAGGTCTCTCCGTTCCTGTTAATTCCCTTATTTTAAAAAATACAAAGAGTTAACTTTATTTAGCAAATGTGGCTGCTGACATACAGATTTCATCAGCTGCACAGAAGAGTGAGAACAAGAGTTCTGGGTCCTGAGTTTGTAGGGAGGTCAAGTCAGACAAGGCCAGGCAAATTCCCAAATTCCCTGCATTTTGAGTAAAGACAAAATATCTTCTCTGACATGTTGTACTGAAGATTAGGTGAGTTGAACGCTAATGGTGATTTTTAGTAATTATCCATGTCTTCTTGAGCAAATAACTTAGTTTCTCTAGATCTGTTTCCTCGTTTGTAAAATCAGAGTCAATTGGATATACTCAGCAAATCCTTGAAGCCCTAGCATTCTAAGGCTTTATCCAGCTCATAGCTGGAATTAAAATTTGTATCAAGCTCAGCCTTATGGACAGTCAGAGTTTGTGACCTCCTATATAAGTATCAGACGTCACACAACCCTCAGCACATATACGTGGAATTTCACCTATAGGAGTGTGTGTGTGTGTGTCCATGCATAAGATATTCTCCTGTTCATTTAAAAACTTCTGAATGAAATGATATAACATATTAGAGTAAATAAATTTGTCAGTCTTTACTATCATTCTTCTCATTCAGTTGTCTTAGACACATTACTCTATAACTATTAGTTTATATATCTGCCTCTACCACTAAACAACAGTCTTCCCGAGAGAAGGGAATGGATGTTATTCATCAGTTAATCCCCATGACCTAGCACTTAAGTTTCCGGCACAAAGTAAGTGCTCAATAAACATTGGTTGGTTAGATGCATAGCTGGCTAGCTAACCTTTCCCTTATGATAAGAGATCAGAAGAGACATATGCAATAGGAGAAGATCCCCAAAAGAGGATAAAAAGGATAACAAAACCCAAAGGAAGACAACGTTATCTGTGTCTCCTATCTGTGGTGGACAGTACATTCAAATCATCTATCCCAGGGTTTTTCTCATAACTCGAGGCCTTTATCAGGTTCCTTTTGTAAGAAAATTGAATGTGCTTTATCAGAGATTTGGTTTCTTTTTAAAACATTCTTTATCTCTCTAAAGCATCATTAAATTGTTAAGTGAAATAAAAGACGTAATTTGTAACTGGGACTTGATGAAGTAGTAATTAGAAACAAATGTTATATCGTATTTAAATGTTTTTCCTTAGTATTAGCATGCCTATTGATTCTTTTAAAATTACTCTGTTCAGTTGAATTTTAGTAGATGAATTTCAGGTATTTTTCCACTGAAAAGTGACAAAGAAAATGGCCAAGCATGACAGATTAAGTAAAGAAATGTTTTTTCTTACAATAATTTTAAAGAGTCGATTCAACCTGTGAGGAAGAAAATATGGTGAGCTATACTCCACTCTACCCGCAAAATTCATATGTAAACATAATATTTTCCAGGCAGGACTGAGCTTAATTTGTAACAGGTTAATCTTTAACATTCATGGCTTAAAAAAAAAATCCACTAGAGGATCCTCAATTTATAGCATCTTTGGGAGAAAGCATTGATACTAAATTAACAATAAATTAACAATACTCCACTCAGATAGAAAACCCTGTGTTTGCTTTGAATCCCTCCCATTACTGAGAAGCAAGACTTAAGATATTTCAGTTTTTTAGGCTGATGCGAAGGCTGCTATCAAGAGATAATCCTTTTCCACATCCTTCTCAGGCAGATCATTCAAATCACAACCACAGTTCGTAGTACAAGATATTTTTTATTATACTCCGATACATTATCTATAAAATACTCAAATAATGGAGTTGCAAATAGTCAGTTTAGTTATATCATTAGGTAGCTGTACCTACTTTAATAAATCAGGTTTCTTCTCTTGCAAAACAATTTTGTATCTCTGTTAAATCTGGTCCCTGGGAGGGTTGGGTTCTTACTAAATGGTCTGAGGTACAAACAGATCAAGTCTGAACTATTCCTTCCTTCTCAGCTTCTGGACCCTTTCCTTGTTATTACATGTCTGTAATCACTGTCCAGATCTTCCCCTATGCCGCTGGTTCTATTGTCCCTCTTCCTGAATCATCTTCATCACTTTTCTGCTCTTCACTTTGCAATTGCTTTCTAAATTTCGCTCATTGTCTGTTTCCCAGGAAATGAGGTCTCTCTGGCTCCACTAACCAGGCTCTCCAGTGTGTTTCTGCCAGTCAGCCTCTGGCTCATTAATAAACTATCATCCCCCAATCTGAATATTATGTCATGAGTTCCAAATAGTGAATATCAACAAGTTTTAGCATATGAATAGAGTTTTTAGTATATGAATAGAGTTGCATCCAGAAGAACCCTCAGTGCTGCACGCAGCTCTTGAATTCTCTTATCCAAGTCTTTTTTTTTTGGATGGTGTCTCAAAAGAATTGAGAAATCCTAGACAAACTTCTCTGGAAAATTCAGAGCCCCTGGGAAAGTTTATGACAATCAGTTATAATTTCACAAGATAATTTATGACATTTATCATTTATTCATTTGCCCGTCACCACCCACCCCAGACTTCAAATCAAAACCAGACAAAGCAAAACCAACTGCTAGGCAGTGTCTCCTCCAATCGCAGAGCAATAATCTGTTACCCGAGTCTTAGCTTCATGGGATGGAAAGCGTTGTGGCAGTGCCAAGAAGAACGTATTTTTCCTGGAGCAGACCCAAGGAAACTAGATATGGAAGGATATAGTGGTGTGGCTTTGGGAATTCAGAATTCTCCAAGATTCCTCATTTGCTGTCCTACTTACCTGCTCTTCTGAGGTGGCAGTAGCTTCTTACCTAGAGAGTGGAGAAGATTAATGGCCACATAAATGTTATCCCCTGATTTTAGTCTTTATATCCAGGATGAAGTCACAGCGTGTTTAGATAACTAACCTGATACTGTAAAAATCTTTCTAAAAAGATTTAGAAAGAAGAAGCCAACATTTTAAAGAAAATAAAAAGCTCTTTCTCTCAGGCATCACTTTTCTTGGGAATGAAATAAACCCGGGCCCCTGACACTGACTGCTGTGGCTGTGGGATAATTTGCAGAGGGCGTAGGAGGGTCACACAGGAAATGAAGAGAATGATTATGAGTTTAGCTGTTTGCAGAGTCAGTTCCTCCTTTGGGATTAATGGTGGGGACAGCAGGGAATGAAATCTGAGATGAGCTCCTGGGACCTTGTAACTGGAAAGGGCTGACTAGCTACCATTCTTTTAGATATTACACATCCACTTTCCTTGGAGAGGTTGGAAGACATTTATGTCCTTTCTCTTTAGTATGTGTCAGATTTGCCAAAGGAAATACTAGAATGTCCTCAATTTCTAAAAAGCTAAACAAAAGTAAAAGCAGAAAGCTTGGCCATGAAAAGCTCACAAAAGACAGGTTGGAAGTAGCACTGCTTTCCTTTCCCCACTGAAAAATACAAATGTGTGGATCCCTGGGCGCTCCAACTTCTGAATACCCAACCTACACAGTCTGTTTGCCACTTAGCCAAGGATGGATGTGATTTGTGAAATTATTCATTTGCATACAAATGTGTGTTTTATGACTCCACCAAAGTGGCAAAATTTTCCTTTTTAAATTAAAAAAGTTTAATTAACTTGGTTGTTTTGTAGGGAGTAAGGACTGGGTCAGGATTTGAATCCAGCTGTATCAAACTGGCAACACCAGCAAGTTTTCTACATCTTGACCCTGAGGCAATAGCTCTGACTCACATCCCAGCACTTATTTCAGTCCAAAAGGGTTTGAAGTGATTGAGAAGTGGCAGAAGGAGTACCTCATTTCCGATTGCGTTCGTGAGCTTTCTTCTCACTCACGGATTGTGAAAGCCTTACCCTTGCCATGACGGACACTCATTTGCAACATATGGGCTCACTTTGGCTTTCACAGACAGAGCTCTGTCTGCATTCACTGACCGGTAAGAGGAAGTTTGTCAGAGGGACTCATGGAAAGTGAGCGTGGAAAACACCAAGCAGGAAAACGTCTTCTGAAAAACTTAAGCAGTTTAAAGAATAAAAATATTCTTTCTTAAGAACTCCAGGGTCTTAAAGTTTTTAATGCCTTTTCTCAGCAAACACAACATGTAGCCCTCACTGTGAGCTGATACTGTTAGTGCCTTATGATTATTAACTCTTTTAATTCTTATGAGAACCTGTAAAGTAGATACTGTTATTTTCTTTATTTCTTTGTGGAGGGACTTGAAGCTCACAGAGGGTAAGTAATTTTTGTCTGAAGGCATGAATCTAATTAATGGCAAATTTAGTATTCAAACCTAGGTATTTCTGTTCTGAAGTCCATGCTCTTGAGCGTTCTTCGCTGCTCCTAGGAGACAGCTGATGGAGATGTGATGTAAATAGGGTTCAGTACGGTGTCGAAGTATTACGAACCTGAATGTTTTCCCTTATAATTTTTAGCTTTTTATTAGCTACCAGGTAAAGATATCTTTAAAGCATCAAAGTTAGAAGCTTGGCATTTAACATATTCCTATTTAAAAAGAAATTGAAACAATTTTTGTTTAGTGAGGATACTCGAGATGACTCTGCTGCTGGCCTCCATGTGTATTTGTTGGAGTCAACCCTGCCTGCCTCACTCTGTGCACAGGGAACCAGAGACTATTCACTGTTTGCCTCCAGGAGCAGCACATGCATGGGGCATGGTGGGCCCTCAGGGTTGAATGAATAAATGGCATACCTTCCACTTTCCACCCCACAGTAGGACCTTGACTCAAGCGCTAGGGGAAGATAGCCTCGTCCTGCCTCCGGTAGACCCTGAGATCTACCCTTCAGTCTCCTGGAAAAGATTCCATTCCCAGTTCCCTTGGGGCTTTTCAGTTTCAACCTGGCTTCACTGTGCCTTTTTCTTCTTGTGGCTTTTATTAGTTCCATCTTCTGGTCTCACCACACCTTTATTGTCCTCGACTTTCTAGTCATTTATTTAGCGTGTGTTTATTGAGCAATTACTATGCTTCTTTTTTAAATTTTTATCTCTAATTTTATTTTATTTATTGTCTTATTTAACTTGTGTTTATTGAGCAATTACTACAAGCAGGTTCCATTTTACAGTTTCATTTTAACCCTTATAGAATTATAGGAAACTCCTAGGTCACCACAACTTATGTCTGATGCAAACAACTGTGCCAGCCAAATGTTCCATGAACTTCTATAGTTTCCTATGGCTGCTGTAATATATTACTTCCAACCAGGTGATTTAAAATGACAAAGATATATTCTCTCACAGTTCTAGAGGACAGAAGTCTGAAGTCAGTTTCGCGAGGCTAAAATCAAGGTGCAGGCCGGCCAGTTTTCTTCCAGGGGCTCTGAGGAGGTGTCCCTTTTCTTGAATTTTCTGGCTTCTGAGAGTTACCTGTGATCCCTGGCTTAGGACCTCTGCCCCGTATTCTTCCAGCCTCTTGTTTCTCCCATCACATCTCCCACTTCCTCTTCTAGTCCAATCTCCTTCTGCCTCCCTCTTTAAGGAAACTTGTGATTATGCTTAAGGCTCACCTGGATAACTGAGGATAACTTCTCTGTCTCATGATTCTTAATCACATCTGCAAAGTTCCCTTAGCTGGGTAAAGTATCATTCATGGGTTACAGGATAGGACATCTTCGGGGCCATTATTTAGCCTATCATAGAGTCTACAGAAGCTTGTCTATATTTCTAAGAGTCAGATATCCATTTTTATGTTCAGTGGACAAACCAAAAACACAAAATGTAAATAATTTTAAGTCTACACGTTCAAAAAATAAGAAGGCCAATAATAAGTTTCCTCTTAGGAAGACAGGCAGCCTGAATATAATTAAGTACCATTGTAGCTGAATTATCTGAGCCATCTTTTCTTCAATACCATTCCAAAAAAAAAAAAAAATGTTTTTTAAATGACACATGACCTTGAGTCTCTATTTTCAACCAAAATTTTGGAATCATCCAAGTTTTGAAACGTCAAAATTTCCTTCTGGAAAAAAAATGCTCTTTCTTTACCTTTTGCTTATTTCTTAGAAGGTATGGTGGCTTTAAACAAACATGTCCAGAGAGATGCATACTTTTTTCCTTTTCCTCCCTGGGAACCTGGGTGGACCTTTATGACTACATCAACAAACAGAATACAGCAGAAAGTGACATTGCATGACTTTCAAGCCTAGGTATGAAAAAGCCATAAAGATTCCTGGGACACCTGTTTTTAAGCCCTGAGCTGCCATTTTAAATGTATGACTAACCTGATGTTGCCGTGCTTGAGGGATCATGTGGAAAGATCACACGGAATTAGAAATAGATGCCTGACCAGCTGCAGCCTTCCAGCCCCAGCTGACAAGTCCACCCAAAGACCTCAAGTCTTCCAGACGAGTCTGCAAGGTAGGACCTGCTGGCTAAATCCAGTCTACCAACCATTTTCATTAGTAAAGTTTTATTGGAACTCAGTCACCTCTTTCTTTCATGTATTACCTATGGCTGTTTTTATGCTATGATTGCAGAGCTGAATAGTTGTGATGATGCCCATTGGGTTTGCAAAGCCTAGAATATTTGCTATTTGGCCCTTTACGAAAACATTTGCCAATCCCTGATGTAGATTATAGATGGACTCTCCTCTGACTGTGCTGTATCCGAATTTCCATCCTACAGAATCTTCAAGCATTGTAAATGATTGCTTCATACCAGTACATTTTGGGGTGATTTGTTATGCAGCATGAGATAACTGATATAGTGTTAGAGCGATATCACTGAGACGTCTATTGAATTCTTTTCATTTTTAAATTATACATAATCTCATCTGATAGCACTAATTTAAATAAGAAAACTTTCCTTTAACCCATATCTTCACAGCTATCGCTTTGTAACTTTGCTCCCTTCACTACAAACTCTTTTGAAAGTTGCATCTGCTATCTGCTCACCTCAACCAACCAGGATTTTGGTTTTTATCCTTACAACTAACTCTTCCACAATGGCTATTATCAAAGTCATAAAGAATAACTTGCCAAGCAACTTGTCAGGCCGGTGTGTTTAGCTTGTTCAACCACTCAGAAACTTTGTTTCTGTTTTTGTTTTTATTTTTAAATCTTGGTTGACCACATGGTTTCTTTTCTTCTCTAAGTTTCTAAGATATTCCCCCACCTATTGAGTGTTTTATCTGACATGTTATGCCTAAATTTCTTCGGCTCTTCTTTTCCGTGAAGCTTCTAGTGGTTTCTGTACTCCAGGGCATATTCCTAAATTCTCATCCCTTCTTTATCTACTTTCATTATCCAATCCTTTCTTGGGTAATTTCATTCAGCTCTGTGGCTCCAGAGTTAAATATCTAAGTATTTACTTAAATTTCTCTTGAGGTATCTAACCAGCCCAAATATAACTACTGAGCTTTGCTATAAAATCTGCCTCTCTCGAAGTTTCCTCATCATCTAAATGGCATTCCCAGGTTCTCAAACCACTCAGGTAAAAATTTAGTCATCTTTGATTTCTCTCTTTCTTACACACTTCACATTTAATTATGAATTAAGGTCCATGACACTATTTAAAAAATATATCTTTCAATGCCTATCATCTTCAAGCCTCTATCATTTCCCACCTTCAACTAGTATTAATTTATTGTTATTTCCTTATGTATGCATTATTTATCTCTATCACTAAGATATAAGCTCCTTAGGATTCTAGAAGAATGCTTGGAACACTCATTATCCTTAACAAATATTTTTGACAAGCTGACTAAATTATAAAGGAATTCAGATAAAAAAAATTTTCCTGAAAAGATAGAAATAAATGAATGAATGAAGGACAATGTCTATTAATTCTGAAAGTGGCCCATGGAGAGATTCTGAGGCACTGGTTATGACATTCCACTTCTTGAACTAAATAGTGGTTATTATGGTAGTTCACTTCAAAATTATTATTTAAAATCACAAATATATCTTATAACCTTTTGTATATATAACATTTTATAAAAAGAAATAATGCATTACAGGAACAAGCAAACTAAAGCTGTTAACCAAATGCAATCTGCAGCCTGTTTTTGCATAGATTCATCAGCTAAGTATAGTTTTATATTTTTTAAAGTTTGTTTAAAAAAAAAGAAGAGGTGGCAGAGACAGTATGTAAAGTACAAAGCCAAAATATTTACTATTTTGTTCTTTACAAAAAAAAATGTGTGCCACCCACATTAGAATATAGGGTTTGAGTGAATGTTTTATTTTATTAGAAACTATTTTTAAAATTCCAATATATTAAGGTGGTGATGTGATGAAGGTGGTGATGAATAAGCAAGAGGCCCGAAGCTCTACATATCTGATAAAGACAATTCATAAAAAATCCATAAATAATAAAAGTGTTTCTAATTGACACAACCAGGGTCAATTTAATGCCAAAGAATATTAAGAAGAGATATAATTGTTGAATATTAAAGATTTAAGAAGAAACATTTATGATTCAATGTTCATTTAATATAAAATTTATGGCATACG
Source organism: Cynopterus sphinx (assembly GCA_030015415.1). Lineage (NCBI taxonomy): Eukaryota > Metazoa > Chordata > Mammalia > Chiroptera > Pteropodidae > Cynopterus > Cynopterus sphinx. The sequence goes on from CM057391.1 coordinate 26,747,411, forward strand.
TTTAAAATAGAGTAATTTTCCACTTAAGGGGTTTACATATTTTCCACATTTTCTTCAGCTTGTAGATACAATTTCTTATCTTAAGCTTATATTCTTATTCTATCTCTCCAAATTGAAGACCAATTAAAATATTAAGCATTAAAATATTAAATTGATTATATTAGAGGAAAACTGTTAGGTAAAATATTAATAGAAAAAAATAAAAATATTTGGGGGTGTATTAAATATTTACTAGCTACAGCCTTCAATAAATTCACAGTATTGCCAAAGTTTTTATTGCTTCTGCTATTAAAAGTGAAAACCAAAATAGCCATTGCCATATGAATAAATTAACCTTTCAAAAGAACATTATCCCCTTTAATGAGTTTTATCATGGTATCTTGGATATTTACATTAAATATTAACATTTAGATAATTCAATGTGTGTAGCATGAGGACTTATGAATTTAGATAAATTAAAGAATAAATTGTATTTTTAAAATGCTTTTTGTTGTCATTTTAAGTCTATGGCATTGTTTCTTTCAAGATAAATGAACATGTTATATAAACAAATGTAAGCAAATATAATTATGTGATTTTTGTACCAGTACTTCTTTTTGCATCCATTCCTTTTATGTGTGGTCATAGCAGGCTACTGGGGGAGGGGAAAAGGGAGGAGTCTTCCGACCACCAGAAATTATATGTGCAACATAGATGAAAATGTCAATCAAAATTCCCTGACCTCCCCTAACAATAGGTAGGTACTTGACTTGATCTATATAAGGTGGATGGACCCTTATCCCTTTAACAGAGTGACTCACAGATGGAGAGTAGTTGGTGCTCAGAAAAGAATCAGCCTGCTGATTGGGATGCCTGAGCTCTTCTGCTTCTTGTTCCCTCCTAGTCTGGTCATCTACCTTTAATTAGGTGAGCCATACCCTGCTAATTGATTTCATTTTTTTGCCACTGTCAAAACACCTAACTTTATCATAACAAGTGAAAATTACATGGTTTGACAATAAAACTTCCTCTAATATTCAGTATATGCAGATAAGTATTTTTTCTCTAATTTTTTAGAGGTTTTTTTTTTTTAATTATGAAATTAGGATGGTTGAAGAGAGGGCTAAAATGTTTGGGGAAAGGATCAACATTAAGAAACAAAAATAGCTTTTACTTAGAATGCTTAATATTATATCATTGAAATCAGCCTTCACAACAACTCAGAAGGCGTTATCTCTGTTACTTGGTGGAAAAACTGTGTCTCAAAGAGGAAAAATTGACTTGCCTGAGGTCACTCTTATTTATGAAGGACAGAGCTGAAATTTGAACTGAGGTATACTGTCAGCAAAGCCCATGCTTTTACCCACTACACGATTTAATTTTTATAACAGATTTCATACTCTGTTCATCAGTCCATGAAAGAATATCTACAGGGTACAAGAAAAAAATTGGATACAATTTGTCACACAAAATAGCTTTTAAAACCAATTCAGATAAGAGACTTTAGTAGGTTGTATTTGAAGAAAATAAAATGATGGTTTTGTAAGAGAAATATATGTGTGTGTGTGTGTGTGTGTGTGTGTGTGTGTGTGTGTGTATCACGAATTCCAATTTTTGCTTTCTTATCCTGCTCACAACCCTAGAACTCTCACTCTCAAGTCCAATGTATAATACTTATGGCTACTAAAGAGACAATTTCAGAGTTCCCTTTAACAATAAAGTTTGAAAAACAAAACAAATAATAAAAAAGATTTAAGTATTAAAAAGTGAAAGTGCCATAATTTTATCTGTCACAAACCCTGATGTAAAAAATTAGCATAGAAAAACAGAAATTTCTAGAAACCAGTTTACACAATTGTACTTGGTGAAGAATATGGAGGGTGAGTATAGGGGACAGTGTTACAAAGCAAAAATACAAATTTATGCTACATAAGAAAAGAATTTTCTCTAAAATTTAGGTTACATAAAAATTCAAACCCAGTCTCTGTTAGGTCTCTTAGTGTGGTTTTCAGAATAGGGTCCCGGTACCAGCAGGATCAGCATCACCTGGGAGCTTGTTAGAAATAAAAATTCTCTGGCAACACTAGACTTACTAAATTAAGAACTCTGGGATTAAAGCCCAGCAAACCTTTGTTTTAACAAGCCCTCCAAGTGATTCTGATGCAAATCTAAGTTTAACAACCACTGTGCTAGAGGTACAAACTGGGTTCTACATCCTGGATTCCAGGCAGAAGCACACAGGTCTCTGAAGTCAGATGGCCCAGTAGAGCTTTTCATGAAGATAGAAGAAACTCTAAATAACGCAACATTTACTTTATGTTTACTATCTCCCTCTGCTTTCAACAAGGAATCTCAACACTATCTCATTAACATACGTAGCAAATATGCATCTCACTCCATGTACAAGGAACATTATATATCTTTCGTCTATTACATGTCACCAAGTTGTCAGGGAATCCAATAGAAGGCAATCTTCGGGCCTCCTCTCTAAGAAGGCCTTTGACTGCATAATGGGTGAGGATCAAGTCTGCAAAGCCTGGAGGTACCAGCAAGTTGTATTGGGTTTTCAGTTCACACTGGTTATCAAAGAGAAATCCAATGTATAGTAAGTTCTCACTTAACAACACTGATAGGTTCTGTGAGTTTAAGAGAAACAACGTATAATGAAACCCGTTTGACCATGGGCTAATTGCTATAAACAAGAGTTAAGTTCCTATGGCATCTCGTCAATGTTGTAATGAAACGATGTTGAACAAAACAATGTTGTTTAAGGACCTAATGTTATAAAAAAAAAATAGTATTGAGCAAAACAATGTTATTTAAGGACCTATTGTAAGTCAGATGGCTCATTACGTCTGGAAATTAAGCCATTTTGTGGCAAGCTTGGGGTCTGGCACCATTGCTGAGACTGGGAACCTTTGCTTGAGCGTCTAGCCCTTTGGGGAATACCATGCAGGCATTGCTTTTGAGGTCTTGTCAACACCCCTAGGAGATTTCGGGAGGCTGAAAACAAGTTTCCACAACTGTTGGGACCACAGCTTTCATTCTCTTCCCATTCTAAGGGACTTTTCTTTCTTTTTGTAGGCACCCTCAGAAACACTCTCTACCAAGGCACCTAGCAGTATTGCATCAGTGACCCCAAACTTTCAAAGAAAACTGGACAAGAGGTTATCTTTAGATACAGCCCTGCTTTCTAATTTCCAAATGCTTCAGCATTTATTGGGCCAATGAAAAAGAAGAGAGACTGGTTAGAGCCTCTGGAACCAGTTGTTTCTGGATGCTAACTGATTAGGGTAGGTAGTCACACCAGCCTGACTAGAGTTCACCCCTCTGCTATCTCTCTGTGCTGGCTATACAGTCCTAGGATTCAGCTATTTCTCCTAGCTGGGGTATCTAAAACATTATTGATAGCTGGCTTAACAATAGAAATAATCTTTATACTTTAGTTTTATTTATTGAGCACCTGCTATGAAGATTTCTGCAGCTTCTCTTGCCGACTTTCTCAAAATATATCTATGAGGTACTTCTAGTCTAAGCACTTGAAGGAGTTTGTCCAAGATCACACAACTTTTAGGTAGAGGACAAGAGAATCAGGACTCTGCTCCAGCCCTGTCTCTTCTCATTACCCGACAGAGATCAAGCTCCTACCCTATGCCACACTATCTCCTGCCCTACTCTTCTGAGGGCAATCAATCAATGGAACTGACATTTGGATTAACCATCCAAAGGGTATCAACCCCACCAACGCACCTACTATGTGCCCCTTGGAAGTAATCAAAATGACCGATTTGTAATGTTTCAGATGAAACTTCTCCTTGGCGATGTGTGCTTTCTGGTCCTGACCAGAGTAATGAGTCAGAATCACATACTGGGGAAATAGAGTATTACCTCCTGTAACTAACCTTAGAAGCTCGAAGTACCTTTCTTCTAAAATGTTGACAGTGAACACCACCTATGCATTCAGATGATAGATAGGTCCAGACCAAAAAGGCTGTAATTTTGAAATAACTATTGGAGGGGGCTTAGAAAGGCAAAACAAGGCTAATGCAATAAATCCATATTAATAGCTATCTTGATTTAGCACTTATAAGAATCAGGATCTGTGCTAAGCATTCCAAACATAACCATACTCGATGCTCTGAAACACTCTATAAAATTATTTTCTGTTTTCCAGTTATGCCATGTGCAAGATAGGGATATTATTATCATCGTCATCACAGTGTTATTGTGAGGACTAAATGAGCTAATAATACATGTCAAACGCTCTGGAGTAGACCTGGTAAGTACAATAACAGACACTCAGTAAATGTTACTTATTATTAATTCCTCCTTTTTACAGATGAGAAAATATGGCTTAGCTACTCTGAACGAAGTTGCTCAAGATGGCCAGGAAAGTGTGAGAGCAGGATTTGAGCCTCTTCAGTTCTGGGAGTCTTGCTGTAGACATCAGCACACTCCAGTTTTCTTTACTTCCTTTCAAACACAAGGAATAAGACTTCTGAATCTCTCCCACTGCACCGACTCCTTCCCCAAATACACTTGGTCCTCTTAGATTTGATTATCTTTGCCTACTTAAAAATGTAGAAAGACCATTTATCAAAGAAAATGCAAGAGTGTTATCAAGAGTGTTAACAGGAATCAAGATAAACTTTTCTGTGAAAGCCACTGACACTTTCATTAAGCACTGACCTGCCCATTGAAAATTCTCTGATGAATGTCTCCACTGTAGCTCCTACAGCAGCCCCCCAAATGTCTGCGACAGTAGTGTAATCAGGTAACCTTTGTGACAAGCCCCAGGCTGGCGAATGTTAAAACACAAACAAAAGGAAATCACTTTTTGATTGACGTGGCTGTTTTGTGAATTGGCCCCACTGATAAAATCAGTCAAAACAAATCAGTTTATGCACCAACACATACTTAGAAAGATTGCATTTGGAAATTTCACGGCAGATGTGATTGCTTCTGCTTTTGCTCTTAAAGTCCTTGGCATCATCTATCTTATGATAAGGCAGAATGTTAAGAAAGAAAGTTGACTATAGTTCTCAACTTTTAATTACATAAGATCACACTGAGAGTCTACTAAAAAGCATCTCTCTGGGCCTCAGGAGCAGAAATTCTGATTTAATAGGTTTAGAATCAAGCTGGAGATTTTATATGTATATTTTATATTCTTTACTTTGAAAAAAAAGGAGCGCCAGACATGTCCCTGGGCATTTGAGAGATAGAAATGAAGAAGAAAAAAAAGTTTGATATACTGTTTTAGCATTAATAAAAGTGAATATTTAAAATACGAATTCCACATATACTTTTTAAAGTGAATGGCTATAATATATACAGTCTTAGGTAGAACGTATATTCCTAGGAACTTTTCATTTTATATTCCCGGTGCCTGGTACATGGTGAATGGTACTTATTGCTGAATAAATAAAGAATGAATAAATGGTAATTTTAGGGTCTTGCCTCATTTTGGTGTCCTTGGTTTGCTTTGCATTCAGCAAATAATTAGTAATAGAAGAATTTCATATTTACACAAATAGTACAAATAAAGGTATCATTGAACAAACTACTTTTAAATGGTCCCTAAATTACAAGTTCCCAATTTATGAACACTGTTATATATGAACCACCTGGGTGGAAGGCAGCCCATTACGAGTGCTCATAAATGATGGTGAAGGCTTCCCTGTCACCATCATTTAGTTTCACTTCACTTTCCCCCTACAGGTACCCCTAGATACCAGGTAGCCCCAGACAATAGCACAGCAACTAAGTCCCTGACCCCGAACTCTCTCCATACATTTTCAGAGATTCCCCTGCAGTCCTACTTGTCCTCAAAGCTTCTTCTCCATACTCTGTCTGATCTCTTGAGAGCCCCTGGTGGCCCCCTCGTGCACCCTCTTGTCCTACACCTTGTAGAGTTACTTCAGGATAGCCTTCTTATTTCACATGACTTTTACTCGGCCTCATTAAACTGAGAAAACAGAAGCACTTAAAGACTCTTCTAGGCCCTGTTCCTTAGTCAGGAGCCATACATGGAACAAACTGTGTTCTCAGGGCAGACTTTTTCCTAGCTTTGATGACAACACCATGATGAAAGAAAGAATGAAGACATTCACTCTGGAAAAGCAAACCTGAGTGCAAGTCTGTGATAATGCACTGTGGTCTCCTAGTCTTCCTCCTTTCAACTTAAACCTAAATGGTTTCACATAGCTTTAGGGGACAGGGGTAGAGAGGAGAGGATACCATCTCGCTAGTCATGTACAAAAAGGTTTTTTACCCCCCTCACTCTCTAATTTGTGGCAACATGAGGTAAATATTAGTGTCATATTTTTAAATATCAGCAAACTAAATCTCAGATTGTTTAGACAACTTCTCCAAAGTGATACTGCTAGTGAGAAGCTGAGGTGAATTTGAATCCCAGCCTGACAGTATATGCTCTCCATTCCCAAACATTTCCTCCCGAGTGGCAGCAAAGATGCCTGTGAGATGCTGGAGATATACACCAAAGAGACTTCCTTCACTCTTGTTTTAAGTCCATGTATGTTTTGCATTTTCGCATTATATCTGTGTGATATTAAAGGTAAAAGAAATCATTTTTTTTTTCTTGAAATTTCAAGTTTACCCCTTGGTTTTAATACCTCTAGCAGATTAGGGGTATGTGTCACTCAAGAGGGAAGCCTGCAGCCAGTGCTGCTGATTTAGCTCTACTATCCCAGCCTATTACTGATCTCAAGTGGGAACTGAAAAATTGATCCAATAAGTATCAGGAGGAGTAACTCCACCTCAGTATGTCAACATAAAATCCCCACTTTGGTGGATGAGCTCAGAATCCAATTCAACAGGTCAGTTCTTCCAGTTATCTTTGTATGTGCCTTGTCTACTATCATACTCAGATGTTGGTTAAGTTATTCCTTGATTCAAAGTTCAATGTAATAAACTCTTCTTAGAGGCTGGAATTAAAGACAGAGTGGATTGTATTAGATAATGAGAGGTATATACTACAATGCTTCTTTCCTGCCCATCAGATCTAGACTTAGTGAAATCAAAAGTGGAAAGTAAAAGAGGAAAACAATCAGTTTATGATATGCTTGGTAAGCTGTTATACTGCAACAAGAAAAGCAAATACTTCCTTTTGCTTGTGAGTTGTCAGTTCTCAATTTCTAAGGAAAACATTTTTAAAAGAAGGGATTTTTTTTTGTATACTTTTTCCTACAGTCAACATGGGGATAGATGCAGATATTGTCAAGTTAATGTGTTCATTTCCTTTGGATAAATACCCAGAAGTGGAATTGCTGGATCATATGGCAGTTCTATTTGTAATTTATTGTTTTCCATAGTAACTCCACTAATTTATGGTCTCACCAACAAGGCTTCCCTGTTTTTCCATATCATCCCTACCACAGATGTGAGACAGTATTTTCAGATGTGAGAGAATATTTTCTTGTGGTTCTGATTTGCATTTCCCTGATGATTAGTGATGTTAATACACTTTCATGGATATAATGGCCATCTGTAGGTTTTCTTTGAAAAAATATTCAGATCCTCTGCCCATCTTTTAATTGGATTGTTGTTGGTTTCTTTTGTTGTTGTTTGTTTGTTTGTTTGTTTTGTTTGTTTTGTTTTTGCAATTGAGTTCTATGAGTTGAAGGGCATATATTTTTAGAAAACACATTTAAAAAGTGCTTGGCCTTTTATGTACCACTCACTGCTTAGTCTCCATCTCCCTGGGAATTATCTCCAGGAAAAAAAAATGAGACTCACCTTGTATGCCCCACCTTTCCCCTGCCAAGATTGTGCCTCTGCTTTGGCTCCAGTTCTATCACTGCAAACAGTTATTTTATAAGTTTTATTCAAGTTTTATAGTTATGTAAAGTCAGAGAGTAAGTCCAATATCAGCTCCTATCATTGCTGAAACCATGAATTTGCTTATATGGTCTTGGAACAACACAAGTAAAAACTAAAGTATTTTAAAATTACCATTTGTTGCTAGACTTTTAACAGAATCTCAGTGATACCTTTATAAGATTTTCATAGATTTTTCTGAGAACTTTTTAATTTTATTAAAATCTTTTTGAGAATAGTCAGTTGACTTTAATTATCACAGAAATAATTATTATAAAATAAAGATAAATGAAACAAAATAAGCCTCAGTGATCATTATTTCTAAAAACCTTTATGTAATTGAGTTTTTTAAAATTCAGAGTCTATTGTTCTATATAAACAATGTTGACCATGGCAAGTTTATTTTACCAAAATTTAAATTTAACAGAGCACTTTTAAGATATATTATCATAATTTCACTTGAGACAATAATGTCCAATGTATTAACTAGAAATTAAGAACATCCATAAAACATTTCTAATCACTACCCTCCAACTGGATTAAAATCCTGGAAGAAAATCTCCCCACTGTCTAATTTATGTACCTTCCTATCCACCCCATACCATAGGAATTATTCTTTTCACCTTGGCGATTTACAGAGGAATTCTTCTCCTTTCTTCTATATCTTATCTACTTCCCCAAACAATTTTAGGCATCTTGAAATAGAGGTAATCTATTTAGAGATGAATTTAATAGAAACTACTGTTTAGAAACATTACTGGTAGAAGATATTTGTAAGTAAATGCAAATATCATCTTATTAAATGGCTTGCTATGTTGAAATATTTAGATGAGCAAATTGCTCAGAAATGTGGTAACAGGTAGCACTTGCATCATGGTGATACTGACTGGACTTAGATGTTTCAAGAGCCATAAGCTTCAGCTTCTATATATTCCTTAACTTTAGACCCTCCCCAGTTATGTGTGTGCTTGTGATCTGAAAGAATCTAGTACTTTCTTGTGCCTTTCAGAAAGCCTTTTTGTATATTTGTGTCCATGTAGTTATCACATCTGGGTACCATACCTTAACTTAGCTAAAATGATTGTGTTTTGATGCTAACTCAAATAAGAAAAAATTAAAAGTTTAAAACACTTCTTGCTGGGTCCTTGCAAATTAAAGAATCTCTCTGTTGGGCACTTTGTTTTTTAAAGGAGGCTTGGAGACAGGGAAGAGACCCGTGGCTATTGTTTAGGTACTGTTTCTGGCATCTAAAGGGCACCCACCAAGAGTAATAACATTATTATCAGTAGGGAGTATAGACAATGGGAAATTATGCCTATATACTTTTGAGTGAATCTAGGAAGTCTATATAAATCAGAAGTATACATTATTTACAATTACATGTCGAGGATGTATTCAATGTGGGTCAAACATACCCAATACTCAAGTAACTTTGGCCAGGGAGGTCCAGGCCAGTTTGGGGACTTGAAGCCATCTCTGCAGCGGCAGTAGAGGTGCTATTGGCCCCCCCTGTGATAGAAACTTCCTCTTCACTCTAAGTAGAGCAGCAGCTGCTTTGAATTGTTCTGTGAATGGCAAGAGAGTGCCTGAGGTTAATTAGGCAATAAAACATGACTGAGCATGCATCAGCAGTGATTAATTACATCTCAAACTTGTGCTGGAAAACAAGAGGTGAAGACTGATGGGTTTGGTATCCTGAAAGTGAGTTAATACCCACAGAGGCTTGATGTCTGAAGTGCCTCCTCATGGCTGGTAGAACGTTGAGATGCCCTTTGGTGGCTGTTTTATTTTATGTATGCTCATGTAGGAGGCGTAACATGTATGCTAAGACTTCTTGTAAATATAATGAGTTTGCAAATGATGTCCAATGCAACGACTTTTATTATGCTTTCCCTGAACAGTGAGGAGGGGCAGGAATCTATTATTATGCACAATATATAGATGAGAAAACTGAGGATAAAAGAAATTAAACGATTCAACTAAGCACAAGCCACAAAAGAAAAAAAAGAAAAGAACACAAACAGAAGCTAATTGAAGAGTGATGAATTTGCGTGGAGCAGAGGTTCACATAGGTTGCAACATGGTCCTTCAAGTTAAAAGCTAGAGAAACTTCAATGTAGAGCCAAAGAATCAAAAGTTTATTTGGAAAGTAATGGGAATCTCTGAATGTAATTTGATAAGGAAAGTGGCACAGCAGTGTTTGATGGGGCAAAGAACAAGATTGGGAGAGAGAAATTACTATTTACATAATAACAAAAACTGACAGGAACAGTTGCCATGTTTCCAAACCTCCACTGTGAACTTCGCAAGTATTGCCCCCATGTAAGCACAACGGGAAGTAATATTATTAGCTCTGTCATATGAATTAAAAATCATTGGCATGGTTGTGATCAACTTTACAAAGCTTTTCTAGGTAGTAAAGCCTGAAATCAAAGCCATATCTACAGCTTTCTAGTGGCCAGCCTCTAATCTTCATGGTGTGTTCCCAGGCAGAAGAAGCAAAATTGGCCTTGAGAAGCCACAGCTGAAAGCCAAGTCATCATCATCATCTCCTGCCTGGACCACTGCAAGAAGGCCCTACTACTATTTGTTTTTACCTCCTCTATTGCTACATAACAAACCATGTCAAATTTTCGCTGCTTCAAATGACAAGTACTGTCTCACACAGTTTCTGAGAGTCAGGAGTCTGGGAACCATTAAGCTGGCTTGCTTTGGCTTTGAGTCATCAGGATGTTGGCGGAGGCTATAATCATCCAAAGGCTTGAGTGGGGTGGGAGAATTTGATCCCAGTTTGGCTCTGTCCTGCAACTACTGATAGGAGATCCCAGTTTCTTGCCAGAAGGTCTTATTCCTCACAAAATGGCAGCTGGCTTCTTCCAGACTAAATAACTAAAGAGAGTGGGGTGGAGGTGGCAATGTCTTTTTTGAGCCAGCCTTAGAAATTATATACTGTCGCTTTGATCATGTCCTATTCATTAGCCCATCCCACACTTAAGGGAAAGAGAATTGAGCTTTATTTCTTGAAGCAAGGAATATAAAAAAAATTATAGATCTACCTTAAAACCACTGCACTCCCCTCTTTAACAGATTTCAGATACTACATTTACAATCTTTCATAAACAAATCTGTATATCTCTCATCTTATTAACCTTTCCATGGTATCTCAACAGATATAAAGATAAAAACCCATTGTCTTTGGTCCTACCTGAGGTGGCCAGTGTCCTCCACCCCTTCCAATGTCATCTCACACTTTCCCCCAGCTCAATATCCTTTATTCACACTTTCTTGCATGTAATTCCTCCAATATACCATGTCTCTTTTGGTTCAGGGCCTTTGTACATTTTGTTTCTGTAGCTGAGAATGATCTTCCTCTTGCTTTCATTTATTCATTATTCAGTTTTCAGTCCAAAAACCACTTCCTTGGGAGAGCTTCCCTGACTCATTAGCCTTCATTAGCTCCCCAGCTAAAAGGTCTTCTCATAGCCTATACTTTCATCTCTGGAGCAGATCACAGTTTATGGCTACTTAGTCACCTAATTATGTGGTTATGGCTGTAAGAGTCTGTTTTGTTCACCATTGAATCTTAGTGTGTTATACAGGGTTTGGCTGGTGTCACTGCATAGTAAATATATCTGTACTGAATAAGTCAGTAGGAAAAAAAGATGAATTGATAGAGTGGGTACTTCTGCTTTGAGACCCAAGTTAAAAGAGGTAACCAAATATATTTTTCTCTTTAATTTTAAATAAAGACCAAAAGAAGAACATACCATAAATGTGCATAAAATGGAATATACCAATAATGGGAACACCATCAGGGGAAGCAGAATTAGAGAAGACAAGGAAGCAGAATTAGAAGAATACATGTCATTGGGACTTTGTTGCTGGGTCTTAGATTTGGCTAGGTCCTTGAAGAGATACAGTCCTAATCTTCATCCTAAACTGGAAGAGCCTTGGTTCTGGACCTTTAGAATATATCTATCTACCCATCAAAGTGGCTCTGCAGGTAACAGGCTCATTATTATTAGAAGTTTTATTTTAATATTTTGCCCATCATCTGCCTACAACTTCATCACCCACAAATGGATTTTAAAAGATGCACACACACAGCAGTCTCTGAGTTGTAACCCATGGGTAAGAACAGCATCTAAAAAACATCAATTCTCCCATCTCATTTTCTTTGTCAACAAGCCAAGAGTGAGGCTTTTGGATTAGAACTATTTTAGGTCATAGGGTATCTTTTGCAACAGGAAGAAATATCTGGGTAAGGGTTGGAAATGACCCACTGCTATTCATCGTGTTGTCAAAGCCTTTGCACTCCTCAGGGACTAAGATGCCTGCATTTCAGAGCGTCCATTCACAGAGCACTGCAAGTGAGAAACAAAAATAGTTTGCTGGGAAATGAGCTCAGTCCCTGCAGCACAGCTCTGAGCCTAGAGAGAAGACAAACAAAGCTGCTGCTAAGAATAAAAGAAAGTTCAGTGTTCCTCTCATTATGGTTTTTCTTGCTTGAGCCACTTAAAACCTCTTCCTTTGCATCCAGACCTGAAAGCTTCTAGTGATCTGACTGAGCCTCTCCAATTGGGTGCTTGCAGTTCATCTTATTTTTCATTAAAAAATAAGCTCATCAGCACTTTAGCCTCAGGGGTCCACATGGAACATGTTTTAGCGAAGAAGTTTTTGTGTTTATTAGCATTACACAAAGCCCATTACACAAAAGCCTCAGAAATTTGTCCTGACCTCAGCAAGCTGTGCTTTCAAATGTGAACATTTGCTGTCACAAGCCATAAGTCATTGTTAGTGACAGGGCCCACAGGGCCCTGAGAAAGCTATCTTTTCATTCAACCCAGGATATTTGAGTCAGGGGACTTTTAAGGTGGCATCCCTCCAAAAAAGACACAGCCATTCATTTTAGGTTGAGGCTACAGGTAAGACATTCCATTTAAAGTAAAAAATTGTGAAGTACCTACTAACCTGCTGTCTGTACAGCATAGTAGGTGATGTAGATATGCTGGTGTGTGTGGATATTCTCTTAACACCCACAATAATTTATGAGGTAGATGTGAGTTTCCGTCTTACAGATGAAGTCACTGAGGTACTGAGAGATTAATGACTTGCCCCAGGTCCTACAAGTAAGGGATGGAATCAAAATTCAAAAATGTAAATCTCGGTCTATCTAATCTCAGACTCTCTTCCTCCTACTGAAATGTATAGCCTCTTAATATAAATCACACTTTGCACAAAAGCCCCTTTCAGTGTCTCATCCCAAACTAGGCACGTAGAATGGTGCCCAGGGCCAACAAACTTGAGTTTGAATTCAGAATCTGCTGCTGGGACATGTGGGGTTACCTACTAGGCTGGTTTCTTTATCATGGATTAGGTTGGCTGCTCTGCTGGAGGAAGATTTTTGAGTACAAGTTATGCATCAAGCAACCAATATGTCAAGAAGTAAGAAGAAATACTGTTCCACAAGGGTAAGCACAGCCGGAAGAATACCAAATTAATTTCAATTGCTGCCAGAGGAAAAGAAGACATTTCAGCAATTGATACCAAATGCAGACTTATGAGATAGAGCACAAAAGCAAGGGACTTCAAGTTAAACCTGACCCGATTGATTAATATAAATCATCAAGTAATTGCCAACTATTAGCACCTACCTGAAAGACACTGGGATGTGTGTAAGGAAGTCAAGACTCCACACAGCCCAAGCATTTCACAGCACCTGAAATGGAAAAACAGAGCTTATAATACATAAAATATATATATAACTACTATTTTTGATTACTGCTTTTAAAAGTAGTTGATTTACATATGCCTTTTAGTCTTTCTCTCCTCCTCCACAATAGGTGTGTAATAAATGTGGAAGCAAAGAAATAATGAAATAGTGAAACACAAGTAAACAAAGATGGTACAATAGGTTCACCCTATTCTGCTTCCTACAGCAAAATGAAGTATACTTTGCTAAGACAGGAGAGGTGTAAAATAAGATAGAAATGGTATACATTTTTTTTCACCAGTAAGATGTAAAATGATGTAGAAATGGGTATCTATCTATTAATCCAACATTTACCAACATTTTAGTAAGGTAGAAACCCATTTCTCAAATATTACTTGCTAAACTGAGGTTTGACTTTTCACAGTGCTTCTCTGTGGATCAAATCAAATAATTCTTGAGTTAGTCATTATCTTAAATCAACTGCCTATAACTAAAATAATTGGTAAAGAGTTACTATGTCATGAGAGCAAATAAACTCTTCCTTCATACTCGGTGTGCTAAGAGGCCATCTACAAATATCTGACCTGAATCTCATTCTGAAACAAAGGGTCCTGGAGGCAGTTAGTGCAGAGTAAAGCAGCATGATCTGAGTAGCACAGGTATTATTTTAAGGCATCTAAATCCATTTAAGTTTGATCCAAATGTGGGTTTGCCTTAGGAAAGACCCAAAGGTTTTGTGATTTTAAACAAATTGGAAAACTATGGCCTGAGGGCCAAATGCTGCCCCTTTCACCTGTTTTTATTAATAAAGCTTTATTAGAACATGATGTTCATTTGCTTATGTAATATCTAGTCTGCTTTTATGCTGTAGGAGCAGAGTTGAATAGTTTCAAAAGAGACTTACAATGTTGAACATATTTACTATCTAAGAGAACATTTGCCACTCCTGCTCTAAACTATGTCCAATTCTCCTTTAAATCCTACCACATATACCCAATCAAATCAATTACACTTATTAAGATCCTATTATTGGGTAAACTGGTTTGCTTACTTCTTACTGAATAATCTCAGGCAGACTCTTCCCCAGGAATGTCCACTAGCAGAGTGAAAATAACAGGTCTGTCTACTTGAACAGCTGAGTTTCAGTGTCATGGCGAGAACCTCCCAATCTTTTATGCAGCGAATATAGACTATGGCTCTGCTTCCATGGCTTTCTTCTCAATATTTTGGGGGATATAGGATATATGAGGCTCAGATCATGCTATAGCATAGCTAACATTCTGCCTGGATAAAATAGACTTAAGAGAAACTAATGCCCACAAGATTTAAATTTCAGAATTAGCCTTGACAATTTATTCAAATTTTCAAGCCCCTTAAGTTTAAAAAGAAGAATAAAAAAACCATTAATTAAGGTCATCAGGGAATTTTTACAATTATATGAGGGCATCCCTGTTTAAATTCTTTTTGTACTGTAGGTTATTAATAAAAATATACAAAATACACAAACAACTAAATGCATGTAATATCAAGAGATCATACAAGCATGTTTGGACTAGCCTGTTAGTAAAGATCTCAGAACTGAGAGGAAAAGATGACAAAAAACTCAGGCACATCAAGATCAATGGGGTGATCACTGAGCACATTTCTGCCCTGGTACACGTCACACATCAGTAGTTAGAACCCTAGAATGATTGCTCTTTGAATGTTATCTTCATTACAGGGAAATTGCTTATGCCTAAGCAGGATATGACCAATACTTCATTTGATATTTGCCACTGTACTATGAACGCATTTCTCTATTTTGATTGCACATTTATAACAAGATAAGTGTTCCTATTAGCTCTCTCAAAAAACAAGAAACAGATGTTTAAAACTTGGCAAGTTTTCGGCGGTAAGTATTCCGCAAGGGTTCATGACATTTCCATGAAGCTGGCTATAACACATCACCTATCAACCGCTGACACTATCTCCACCAAAACATCCCAAAGGCAGTCAGAGGTGAAGGCTCTGGAGTCTAATTAACCTGAAAGTGTCAAGTTTTCAAATTTCCTTCAGCCTGAAAATTCCAGAAAATTTTGTGTGTTTATTAATTCAACAAATGTTTATCAAGTTCAAGGCAATGCTAAGCATATGAAAATGAGTAAGAACAGGTTCTTGCCTCCCGAGAACCTCAAAATATATCTGTGTCTTAGAAGGTACTAGTTTGAGCTGTAAGAATTGGGCTGAAAAATCCCTAACAAAAATTATTCAGGGCTTTTCTGTAGTATAGCACATCTAGGCTTTCAGAAAATCATTTTCTAGGTAAAAAGAATTTTGCTGGAAGGAAAGAGGTTGTATGCTGTTTTAAAATGGTTGTAGTATTTTTAACCTATGTTTCTGTTATACTCATTTTAAAATTTTACACAATAAATTTCTTATTAATTTAAAGCAATTTAGCAGATTTAATGCAAGAGTTTAATACTATTTTTTTTAAAAAATACAGAGCTATTAATAACCACTGATAATTGTGAAAGATCATAGCTTTTAAAAAGAGTTATGTTGTGTCCATTATATTATTTAAAGATAAAAAGGAAAAAGTGAAAATCCACAGCCCCTAAATGCTATAGGGTCCTGGAACAGAAAAAGGTCATTAGTAAAATAACAAAGGAAATTGGAATGAAGTCTGTAGTTTAAATAGTATTGTACCAATGTCAGTTTCTTTGTTTTGATAAATGTACCATGATTATATAAAATGTTAACATTAGGGAAAATTGGATGGCAGAGTATATGAAAACTGTTCTGTTTTTGCAATGCTTTTGTAAATCTAAAATTATTTAAAAACAAAACTACTTAAGAATAATGTATATCCTGTTATTATTTAAAGGTGTTTTAGCTTTTCTCATATTTGAGTAGAGATGTGAGAAAACATAACAGGAGCATCAGAAATTGGCCAGATAGATAAGGCATTAATTATCAGGATTCATTTTTTCTAAGTAACAGCACAGAAATACAGGCTTCCAAATGTGAAATGTACCAATCTGCTATGAAATTTAGAGACAAAGGCATATAATTCTTTATGAAAGTAGAGTTAGAAGGACACTTAGGTTTATTTCAGTGCTTCTCAATTTATCCATCAATATGTCCCTCATGGACAGAGTTACGGTGTGTTCCAGTGGGTGTGGAGGATTTTGCTGGAAGTGATGCACCTGCAGCTAGAAACTTTCTTCACAGTTTCAGGTTTAACTTTAAAAATTCACAAAGTGTTTTTTTTTTTAATACTTTATGTATTTAACTATTTTCCAAAGTTCTTATAAAATCAATGCTCAAAAAAAAAAAAAAGACAAAAAAAAAACTTGTTCTTATTACTTTAAAAAAAATTAGCTTTTTATCCTGTGATGATCCAAGGGTATCATTTAATCTTTGACACAATACTACGAAATTGGGAGAGAGGGAAGTAAGGTGGACTTCAGTTTAAGAAGGATAGAGTTCCTGGTATAATAGATTCGATGCAGTTTGCTTGAAATCTCTTGTCACCTGAGTGAAGACAAAGCACTATCGGTCATGCGTGACATGTTGATTGTGGGCACTTGGAACACCATTCTCACTTTTCTAGCCACAGAATCCTTCAGTCGTGGAAGCTTTCATCCAAGATAATTCCTTGAATGAAAGGCACTTTCCCTTTTTATCTTCCCTGCCTTTTTCATCTGTTTGCTTTGTCATCCCCTCTCTTTTCCCCATACAGATATTGGAAGAACCTTTCTCAATATGTCAAATTCAGTCACTTGGGTAGTCCGGGGGCTGGTATTCATTTTAAGGTACCTTTCTACCAGTATATTACACTGATAAGACCATTATGATGGAGTCTGAAACACTAAATGAGAACATGCGCCCTCCAGAGTTTTACTTCTGTCACGTCTATAAAGCACAAGGTGAAGTGAATAAATCAGATGACTTCAGGCAGTAAAGATCAGAGTGCAACTCTGATTTGAAAAATTCTACTCCCAAATCCCATTCATATCATGAAAATCAGGCCAGTTTGAATTATTTAGATAATCCCTCAGTTTATAGATTGAATTGGTTTAATTGCTTGACATATATTACTTAGATACTGTTTTTATAATCACTCAAGAAGCTCAAGGTTTACCTGTTTTTTCTTAATTCCAATTGAAGATCAAAATTAACATGGTAAAAACTGTTCTACCCAGTACTCTATCAGGTAATTAGAATTGAAGCATGATGAACACAGATATAAATTATTAGTCATGTTCTAAAAATTAGAACAGGGAAATTTAATACCCTGGTATATGGTTAATTTTAAAACGTCCCCCAAAGCACGTTTTTTTTTTTCTTTCTCATTAAGGAGGCAATAAGAAAAATCAAGTCAATTTGTTTGTAAAAAAAAAAAAAAAAGACAACAACAAACAAAACCAAAAATCCTAAGAACTTTAGGCACTCTCTCATTTCCTGGATAATTCTAGAAATGACACCAAATCTGATTCTCAGATCTTAAGCTTCTAAGAAACATTCTAGAGATGCATTCATTGCAGGCTTGTTGATAAAAAGTCATAGGAAACGTGCTGGTAATGCGGTGCTGTGACATTTTAGAATTGTCATTTATCTCTTATTTTGTCACAATGTAAGAGTGTTTCCTCTATTTTTCCACTGATGCCCTTTTGAATTAATTTCTGCACATCTTTTAGAAGTTAGGAGATGTGTTTGCCAAGTTTATAATTTACTCATTTTCAAGGGTTATAAGTTTAAACCAGAATTGTCTTTTCTACATGATATTATTCTAATCCTAGCACATAGTTAAAAGAAAATTGCTTGATTACCTATCCCCAGTATTCATAGAATATTAATACATTGGATTTTCTCCTCTACATTTCTCTTGAGTTCTTAGGAAAGCAATGTGAATTTTAATCAGACCACATCATATAGAAGATATACAACTTTTTCAACATTTTATGATATTTGGTAGAATTTTTTCTTTTGCCTGTTATAATATCTCAAATTGCACCTGAAGACATAATGTGAAAACAAAATTTCTCATTTTGATTTTTAATAGTCACCCCACAAAAGGCAACAACTTATCTTCTGTAATCTGAAGGTGGGAAAAAAATATCCCAGTGACAGAAAATTGCCTCTAAACCATAGGAGAGCGACACTGATTTTGTAGTCCAGATATCCTTTCTCACCTCTGCCACTGAAATATCTCTAACTGTATTAGTCAGTGTTCTCCTGAAAACACAGAATATTATACACACTTATGGAGAGTAGGGGTGGGGTGGCAGAGACAGAAACAGAGAGACAGAGAATCTGAATAAGGAAGCAGCTCAAATGAGTCTGAGAAGTCCCAAGATCTACAATTGGCAAGGTGGAGATTCAGGAGATCCAATGAATCAAGTTTGCTGAGGGCAGAAGTATCAGCTCAAAGACAGTTAAGCAGGGAACATGAATTCTCCCTTAACTCTGCATTTTGTTCTATTCAGGCCTTCAACAGATTGGATGAGGCCCACCCACAATGGAGAGGGGAAGCTGCTTCATTCAGTCTAAGGACTCAAATGTTAATCTCATCCAGAAACACCCTCACAGACAAACCCAGAATAAGGTTTAACCAAATATCTGGGTATTTCATGGCCTAATTAAGGGGACAGACAAAATTAACCAACACACTAATCAAATCATGACAGAATGCTGATCATCAACTAACTTTCAAGATATCTCGGTATTCATTCTCAGAAGAATTCCAATGGGAGACAATTTATGAGTCAAACTGTAGCATCCGTAATTGCTGTTGTGTAGCCTACTTTCATTCTACATCCTCTGATTTCTTGCAAAATACTTTCTCTTTTCTACATGTTTCTGATGAGATATCAGTTATGCTTTAGTAATGGTCAATCTCAATCCTTCATTTCCCTGAACTGAGTAGAAAAAAATAAGCACTTGATGTCAGCAAGGCCAATGAAAGTTTTGCCCCAGATTGATACACAGCCATAGGAAAAAACACTGCCTTCTTTCTATTGGTTTTCAAACTAGTATGGTATGAAGTTGTGGTTGCAAGTGGCCCACTTCTCTGGCCATGTGGAGGAAGCCACCTTCCACAAAAAGTAAAGTGATCATCACGTAGTGAAAAAGGGACAAACAGAAACATGACATGGAGTATAGGAGAGACTGTAAAAGAGAAGATTTGAAACCCTAGGTCCACTTGTATGAAAGTATCATTTTTGGACTTTCTGGTTCAGTGAGCTAATACATTTTGTTGTTGTTAAGTTCATTTGAAATGAAACTAAGCAAGCCTTGACTAAGGCATACTATGCTCCTGTTAAATAAACATTCTTTCTATCAATTATCCTACTTACAAACTAAAGAGTATTTGTTGTATGAGTAGATTGTCCTTGTTGGCCAAGTATACAGCTTTGATGAAGAATCACTTAATGCCATGGAGAGAATAAGAATTCTTGGCCTTTCCGCTGAACCCATCCTGGAGAACTGTGGAATGGTAATGTTACAGCCAGATGAACTTCCCAAGAGCAAGTTAATAAGGTTATAGGAAGGTAAACACTGCTTGAACTACAGACATTTAAAAGTTTTAAGTCAATGGACACTACATTTATTCTATAAGAGGAATGACACAGAATTATTCTATACCAAGTAGAAGTTCTAGAACACAAAATACTGACTAGACTTCCAATAAGGCCCTTCCTTGCTAAAGGTCTAAAACAGCAATATAGATCCTTTGCAAAGTGTGATAAAAGAAAAAATGCAAACTACGATAACACTCCTAAATTAGTGTTAAGACCCCCTACAACCTTAGACCTCTGCCAATCACTGAAAAAATCAGCCAACCTCTGATTTTATAGGTATATAATACATGAGGCTGAGGCTGCATGTTTAGTAAGCAAAGCTGTTATGATAGCTCTTTTGCTAATTAAGAAAAGAAATATGGGTTCCAAATGGCATCTGGGCCTCAGGGATGGGTCATTGCCTCTTGCCCCTGCCCCACTTACCCTGCAGTAAGGCATGGCCTTCCATTATATCAATGTCCTAATAAGTCCTGTGAATGGGATATGGATTGGATTGTACTTTTTAGAAATTTAATAGAATAACAAAGCAGAAAAGATATAGAAATAATGTGATGGGGGAGTCATATATGTTTTTTCATAATATAAAAACTGAAAAGTATTATCAAGTTAGAAATTAAAAATGAAGGAAAATGAGGAGCCTTACTTCATGAAGTGACTGACTTCTTGTTACAGATTGTGCTCACTCTCATCCTTTTTAAATTATTCCTTGTCTCTTCCCAGAAATTCCTGTATAGCCATACTAAGGAAGTCAATGCTGTTTAGTCCTCTAGCCAATCCCAGTCTGTATAACAGGCTGACATAAAAAGAGACATCATTAAAAGTCAGATTTAGGCCAAAAATGATTTCTTTTCTGTGACCCACATATTTTCTTGGATCCTCTCAATCCATGGAATAACTAACCAAAACACTAAGTCTCTCAGCCATGGCTTTTATATGGGACTAGCAAAATGAGCAGTAATAATCTCTCCTCCTATGTGTTCATTACAGCTTAACCCTCTGTATATAGCCAGATGCCATGTTGACCAACTGCCTTTTCCCAGCAGCAATTAATACACAGCACAGAGCTATGTCATTCGCTCATTCTAGTGAGGTCCCCCAGCAAAGCCACAGGACCCCACTAATTCATGTAACCTACCAGACTTTGAAGGAATGCTTCTTTAGGATTTACTACAAGTGATTTTAGGAGAGACTCCTGAAAACAGGAAGGTTTAGCTCTGAAAGATTTTCTCTTCCTTTTCATAAATCTTCTGAGATTTTTTGTGTGAAAATAATACAGATTTAAAGTTCTCAGCATTTATTCATATTCATGGATTTTATTCCAACTCCCTGCTTTTTCCCACATGCTGCTTTTCTTGAAAAGTTGGGTATTCTAGGTCTGCTTGGTGCAGAGCATAATGTAAGAATTGTTTCAAGAATCCCATAAACTCTGCTTTCAAACTGGTACTCCAGGTTCTACCCTTCAACCATGGTCTCTGTGGTCTCTTGCAGTCTAACCAGACTCAGATTCTTCTTGCGTTCCTCTTACACACCACGTGCCCAGCCCCTGACTCCCACTACATAGGGCTCCTTTTTCTTTTTCCTTGTACTTTCCAATTGTTTCTTATTATGTGTGTTCTGATCGATTGCTAGTCATCATGTTAGGTTGAATTCTAATCCTCTCCAGAATGAAACTAATAACGAGCATGTTCCCATCAAATGTCTTAAATCAATAGCTATTTCAGAAATCCAAAGAAATAGAAGTAAAATCCAAGGGCGGGGGAATATAAAAATACTGTTACAGATAGCAATGCAAGGTTAAAAAGGTTGGCCCTCTCCTATTCAGACTTTCATCTTTCTACCTATTTTCCCTATATATTTGAATATAATTTGTTTTCCCTAAAAAGGTAGTAGAGCTTTTAACACTTAGTAGAATTTACTTTTAAGGTATTAAAGTCATTATTACCAAGCACTGGAATTCCTGATTTATAGTTTATATACATTATTTTGTTTAAGTAGACCCCAAATATTCATTAATTCAACTAAATATGCATTGAAAACTCATGATCTGCCAGAGTAAGGGACCATGATAAAAGACCAACAATTTAGGATGCTCTATGGAAAATGGATTATTAGGTGCAAAAGGGTTATGGGCAGAATAGTTAGAAAGCTGCTATGGTATAGGTGTGAGAGGACCATAGGTGTGGAGATGGAGGAAGAGAGGCGAGGCAGATTTGAGAAATATTCAAGATGTAAAATTAATAGTCTTTGTTGATGAACTGGATTTTGGATTTGGATATGATATAATTTCCAAATGTAAGCTTTCAAGGAACTCCTGGGTTTCTCACTGTGTCAACTGGGTGGATGAAAGTACTGTTCATGAAACTAGCAAATGGTGGAAGAGAACATTTAGGGGAAGTAGATCATGAGTGAGATTTTAGAGTTTGAGGTAAGCCTGAATTATCCCAAAGGAGATACCAGATAGGCAGTTAGATATCAAGGTCTGGAGTTGAGAGAAGTGGTCTGTTCTGGAAATATAAACATGGGCATTGTCCATGTGTGGCTGTCAAGACCATGAAACTAATTGTGGTCACATGGCTAGCAGCTGTAGAATAATAGGAGTCCCTAAAAAAATACTTCCTGGAGGAGAAATAATCAAAAAAGACTGAGAAGATATGAGCAAAGAGCTAGAAGGCATCCGGAGAGGTTGCAATAAAGCAGATAATGAAACAGATGCAATAAATATCAAAGAAGGGGTGAAAATGTGGCTAATGATACTGCGAAATCACAGAAGAGATTTTTATATTTATGGACAGGAACTTAAAAGCTGGCTTCTTTTCTGACTTAAGTTTCAGGAAACTGGAATGGACAGATGAAGAGTGGAGTGGCTAAAGTGGAATAATTGAATGACTGAAGAAATAACGTACCAGGCAACTTCCAAGTTCCTTCCAGGCATAATCTTGTCTAATCCTCAGTAACTTGTACAGATGAGGAAAATAAAGTTCAGAGAAGTAAGACATGATGACCTGCCTAAGCTCACACAACTCGGTAAGGCAGCAGAATCAGAACCCAGCCCCCAAAGTCAAAGATATCTGATTTGAGTTTTGTTGCTGATGATTGTTTTTAAATTAAAGATAAAATGCTTCTTTCTAAAAGTGAAAGTGGAATAAATTTAAAAGTTACTTTTGAAATACTTAAAGCAAAGAAAATAAAGCACCGTAGTCTTTATTTTAAGGTGTTCTATTTCACCTTATCCGTACCTGAACATAGTTAAAAAGGGTTAATATAAAAGCACCTGCACCCTGACCCATCCTCACCGTATTTCTATTTTGCAGAGCAATCACTTTGAACCCTTTCAGCTATTTGCTCTTGGTTATATTGCTGTATTAATTTTCCTATTTCTAAGTAATATGCTTATGCTACTGTTTCTGAATTAATAATTTTTGAATGCTAACTGTGTACTTCTTGTTAGAGTAGCTATAGCCCGATTACACATGCCTACTCCCCCTTCGCTTCCTAGCCAATATAATTATATCATGATCTCAGTTATAGAAAATCATGTTATACATTAGTGTAAATTTGTAAAAATTGTTCATTAGAGACAGATGTCATATTATGTTTATTTTTCTCTTGAGTTAATAATTGCCTCATTTAAACTTGCATGCCTTTTTATAAACCTATTTTTAATTTTCCACCCTAATTAGCTCCATAAGCTCATGACTAGTAATTTCAAAATGCTCAAATTTGTCAGCTAAGCTCTTCTATTTCCCAGAATTTTCATGCCTACTTATGTTTCTATTCTCCCTCCATTTACTTTCTATCTTATGACTTCCCCCAAAAGTATAGTCCAGGTTCTCACCCCACCCTCTCATGAGAGAATCTATTATCAGAGGATGCAGAGCAATCTGCTACTTATCCCAGGCCCTTGACACTTGGAGGGTTGGATCCCTCAATGGTGAAAGGTAAAGACATTTTCCTTGCAGAAGGCAGGTGAGTAAAAAACAGAGAATCCTATTTCTATCCCTGAAATCAGCCTTAAAGGCCACCATGTTTCACTGTGGATGTTTGAGTGTTGCCTCTTTATTCATAAGCATTGGTATATTGATTTAAGACAATAACCTAACTTTCCAGGGGCATCCTTCCTCCACAAGACTGGTGAAAGTCATTTTTCAATACAGAAAAATTCAAGTGAAGGCTGACTTCAAAATAATCTAAAAGCTCTATACATTATTATTCTTTCATTAAACATAATCATTCCTTAAAATGTAATTTATGTTCAGTGTCATTTTCTCCTAGTTCTTAAAGTACATTATTAAATATTTTATAATCAATTTCTTTCGTGAAGTCAGAAATATAATAACATCAGGGAACTTTACATTCATTTTTAGGAAAATAATTATGCAATAAGTTGTAGAACAGAGCAAACCAGTTTACAGTCACTATTCACTTCTTTTTGCAAGAACTATTGCTGTTTTAGAAAAATCAAGCAAACCAAAATATGTACGGCTCCAAATTGGATGCTCGTAAATGTATTAGTTGGGTTGTTCAACCTAATTGCCACTCACTATAATAGATCCCACTCCATGTATACTAAGTCAGAAATTCTGTGAATGGCCTGGAGCAGTAGTTCACAGACATCAGTGTGCATCAGAACCTCTTGGACTCTAGTGCTGGGCTCAACCCTGATTCAGTAGTTCCCAGGCGATGCTGATGATGCCAGCCAGAAGATCACACTTGAGAACTAATGACCTAGAAAATAAAGCCATGTTTACCAGATAGGCTATGTCTTTCTATTGTTCCATTTTAATTTTAACTGAGACTCTCATCTATTTACCTAAACGTTTGGTGTTTTACACCTATGATATTTCAAAGCAGAGCTCCTTTTGTGTTTTAAAAGCATTGAACAAACCAGAAAATACAACATAGCATATACTGAGATGGAAAATGCTGAATTTGTGTGCTTTCTAAGAATAAAAGCATTTCAGATTTTATGGAATGACATTACATATACTCTACAATTCAATTAAGAGTTAATAGAGATGTTAAGGAATAAGACCAGTGACTGAAAATAAAGAGAAAAAAAAAAGACAATATAAATAGGCCCGCAGGTGATTCAGATATTGAACCCAATCACTAATAACCATAGAGTATTTTCAAGAAAATAGATAATAAGTTATCAGAGCGTGATGGCTTCAGCAGTAAATTCTTCCATATATGTAAGGAGTTAGGCATTCATAACTTTAATTCTAAAACTTGACGGTCATTACAGTAAAAGAAAATTACTGGCAAATTTCTCTCATGAATAAAGATATGTAAATAACAAAAATTATCAAGGTAAATAGTATATAAAATGAGATTATTATATCATGGTCAAGTTGAGTTTATTTTAGAAATTCAGAGCTGGTTTAATATTTGAAAACCAACTTAATTCAGATTAAAAGAAGATTTTAAAAGCTGATCATCTTAACAGACTTATCAAAGAATATGATACAGTCCTACAAGACTTAATAATCTTTTAAAAACCCTGTTGGCACACTAGAAATATAAACTAATTTGACAAAGTATTTATAAAAATTATCTAAGAGAGAATTATACCTAATGTCATAATACTGAAAATTTTCACTCAAATTTGGAAAGAATTTCACCACTGTTCAACATTGTACTCGAGGTCCTAGCCAGCACAATTAAAAAAAAAAGATGGAAAAAAATGGTACTAGGGATTGTAAGTGAAGAAATAAAATTATCCATTTTTTTGACAATTTGCTTTAATTAGTGGATAATCTATACAAATTTTGTTGTTTCATTTTTATATACCAGCAACGGTGAGAAAATAAAATTCTTAAGATATCATTCATAATAACATCAAAATATCAATACATGAGGATACATCTAGCATAACTTTTGCAAACTCTCTTACACAGAACACTATAGAATATTATTGTTAGAAATTGAGGAAAGTCAATGTAATTAGAGGAATTCATAATGTTTAAGAACTGGAAGACGTTATCTTATAAAGATATTATTGCTCCCTGAATACAGTGCAATCCCAGTCAAAATACCAACAGGATTTTTTTAAAAGTTAAACCTGACAAGTTGTTTTGAAAAGTTATATTCAAATGCAAAGGCAGCATAGTTAAGGTCTTGATGAAGATGAATATTAGAGGAAGACCTGTTCTACTTAATATTAAGTCTTATTATAAAGCTATTTAAGATTGCATGCTGATGATGTAAGGATACAAGAATAGACCAATGGAATAAGTACAGTTTATTGGGTATAGATGTCTTTGGTTTCTGAGGAAAGATTGGGAAAGAGAAGGAAAGGACAGTATTTTCAATAGTAATGATAACGGAAAAGTTGAATATTTACACAGAAAAAAAATTAAGCTTGATTCCTCTCTCATACAATACACAAAACTAATTGCAGTTAAAGAGTAGATATAAAAGTAAATGATAAAACACTAACAATTTAGAGTGCTGGAAAGATTCAGATACCTATGACATTGTTCCTCAAAGTGTGACTAGTGAAGATCACGCACAGCCTCTTCTTTGAGAGTATCTCCAGGTGACTTCAGGGATACGAAAACATAACTTTTCATCCCTCTCCCCCATAAATCATGGAGAATTC
This sequence comes from Cynopterus sphinx, assembly GCA_030015415.1. Taxonomy (NCBI): domain Eukaryota; kingdom Metazoa; phylum Chordata; class Mammalia; order Chiroptera; family Pteropodidae; genus Cynopterus; species Cynopterus sphinx. Next base: position 26,774,106 of record CM057391.1, read on the forward strand.
ATTAAAGGCTATTAAATCAGGGTCAGACAAGATCGGAGTTCTGGAAATTTTAATCTGGTGTGTTTGAGGGGAGTGGACCTGTAAGCGAGAAAGTTAAAAAGCTCCAGCAAGATTTGAGGTGTTTGCAACTTATAATAATATTGTCAGTTTTGGAATGGAAAGAAAGGGACAAATAAAAAAAAGATATATCAGTAGGTCTTGGTAGCTGGGCTGACATTATGGGCAAAGTGGGAAAAAGTCAAAATGACCTAGGGATTTAAAGCCTTATTAATATCGTTAACAAGGATAGAAAATCAGGAAGGCAAGCTGGTTTGGGAGAGAAAATTATTGAGTTTGAAGTGATAGTGGCATATCCAAATAACATGCCCAAAAGAATAATGGAAATAACTTATCGGAAGAAAAGAAAAGGGCCAGGATTAGAGTGGTGGACTAGGACGTCAGTAATGGCTGTGAATAAATGACACGTGGCTACTCATTGTCTGTCCCAGTTCTCTCATATCTGTTTGTTGAATCACAATTGTGGTGTCATCTGTAGATCACTAGGCTGGTTTTTAAATGGAAGAGCAAGGAAAAGTGCTGATATTCACAGAGACTGACAATTTCTGCTGAGGGCTGCCTGTGAGACACTCTTAAGTCACACAGAACATTAAAAAAAATCTGAATTAATCTTAATTTAAGACTTTCTAGATATAAAGTGGTTTCAATAGACTTAGAAAGCCACTCCTTTCTTCCATCAGGTAACCCTCAACCAGTAGAATATTAGCGAGGTATGATGTCACAGCTGAGGACCAATCTACTTAACTTCTTTACTTGAGCTCAGGGAGGACACTAGTCATTTTATTACTTTTCTTTTCGTGTTCTCTCTAGTACACAGAGAAGTCACTAAATAAATATCCATGGCCATGTGTGATGGTTGTCATTGGCCACCATCCCCCTAATAGACAGAAACTAGAAGCAAAAAAAAAAAAAAGCTATTCTTTAATGGCATATATCCAGATTTTAGAGGAATGTGTAAGCATATTTATGTAACACATTAATATTTTAAAACATTTTTTTCAAAGTTTTCTAATTGAGCTATAGCCTAGAATTAGGCATCCATGCTAAGTGCACAAAAGTGCCATGTTAACACTAACAAAGTTTGGGGGGCTGGGGCTATAGCAGCAAATTCTCTTTCCCTTACTCCTATGAAATCCATTTTACAATTCTTTCTGTAAGAATTCTTACTATCACATAACTCTTAGCTAACAGTCACTGATAAAACTATCTTTTTGACATTGGGTACTATTTAAGAGAATTTTAGAGGAAAAAAATGTGCTTTGGCAAAAGAAGAAATCAAATCTGTAGTGTCTCCCATCTAATTGTAAACAACTTTTGTAGGTGGGTAAACGATGAAACAAAGAGGACATAAACGTTATAATTGTAGAATGTAAGTTTTGACTTCATTTTAATGCCGAAAGTGGTCTTCCTATGGACAACAAAAACAAAAAATTGCCACAAAAGAATTTAAAATTAATAAAATATTTTATTTTATTAAAATGTGGGGATTTGGTTTGATTTCAGAATCCCTGTTGATAACCAATGGGCTACTAAAGAAATGTGAGGGCCTGTGGACTGTCTCTCTCTAGACAGTCTGCGTGGAAGTCACAACTTGAGACTCACTCTTCGCTACAGGGCGTGTCAGAGAATTCAGCATGCTTCTCACAAGATAGTCTATATCTTTGCCTCCAGAGACATGATATGCTAACGCCAGTAAAAAAAAAAAAAAAAAATCAAAGAAATAAAAAAACAGAGTGAAGGTACACGGCCAAGCTCGCCTCAGTTAGAAACACAAATCATTGTCCTTACTCACAAATCATAACTTTTATGACCAGTTTATGACAGTGATAATGCCCCAGCGATGTGGGTGAGCACATAGCCTTTACTTTTCTAAGCTAGTCTGTAAAATCTGTTTATTGCTCAGAACAGAGACGAGACGCTTTTATGCAAAGGCTCAAACCACGCACATGCTTTAATGTATAATAAATTACTTTTCTCCCTACCACTGCAACCACTTCTGCTCAGAGTTCTAGATTCCTTAACACCCAGGGTCAACTGATTGGACGGACCAGGGAAGGACACCTGATTCACGTTTGATCAATCAGGTTTTCTCTTCCAGGCAACTGGGGCTTGGGAATATTGCCTGAGACAAATCGCTACAGGGATCTAACTGAAGGGTCAGAGACCTGGGGCTAAGGCTTTCACTGTGGGACAGTTATGGGAATCTAGACTACAGAGAGAAGAATAAAATAGACGATAAGTGCAGAGAGGAGACACGACATAGTCCCAGAGGGACAAAATTGGCTGCATTAGGGCTTTCCAGAAGCCAGGCATTAATTTGTATAATTGGTTTTCATGATTTCTTCCTTAAAATTCTTTCTTTCCTTCTTTCTTCCCTGTCTTTTCTTCTTTCTCTCCTTCCCTGCTTCCTTCCTTTCTTTCCTTCCTTCCTCCTTCCCTCTTTTTTGTTCTCTCTCTCTCTCTTTCTCTCTCTCTCTCTCTCTCTTTCTCTCTCTTTTCTTTCTACTTGTCTGTACAAAAATGCAAAAAACTTAAAAATTTATGAAAAAAATATTATGCTAACTTTACTCATTGTTAACTCTAGTTTATTCAAAAAATTACTTTCTAAAGCAATTTGTAAGTTAGATACTCTTATTTCCAAAGTATTTCTAAGCTGAAATGACTGTCAATTCATGGTAATTGATTACATGGGTTACACTTAGTCCGAGTAACTCACGTTAAAGTAAATTACAAAAAAGTTTAAAAAACTTTTATGCATATAAAATGTTTATTTAATGCAAATGTCTTTGCATTTTAATATTAGATCTAATATTGGATTTTAATATTTTTGAGGTGGACAGAACATCTGGAAATAATAGATTTTAAGGCCTATGATAGTCTTAAAACTTCTCTGAAGCTTTCAGGGACCACTCAGCTGGAGTGGTGTCACATAAAGCATGCTGGACCTGAAATGACATGTGAATGGTAGCACCCATGTCTACTACATATTATCCATGGAACTGGAGTAAGTCATTTTCCCCTAATTGTAGGTTTTTTCATCTTTGACACAAGAGAGTTGGATGAACTGATATGAAAAGTCCCTTCCAGGACTCCAGATACTGGATTCCACAGGTTTCCACTAACTCATTCACATATTCTGGGGAAATTTTGCTGATTTTTGAATTATTTGCCCAAAAGCAGTAGATCCTAGACTCCACTTATATAGCCTGATTGCTATCTCTTTGACTCTTCTAAAGAAAAAGAGTTGAGAAAAATTAAAGTTAGGCTTGTTTCACTGGGTATGACAATGACTAATGAACTTTATCAATTACCATAGTTCTGTATACCCAAATAAGTTCCCTTTACTCTTCACACTGTCCAAAGTGCGCACCCTCATCCTCACACTTAAAAACCAAACACAGAAATATCTCCTGTCTTACACCTACTTCTTTTTGTAGGTTCTTTTTTTTTTTTTCCTGCTCGTATTTATTTATTTACATCCCTTGAGATCTTATTTTAATTATGTACTTTTATCTTCAGGAGAAACCACTGTAGACCTCCAAATTTGTCCCAGTTATAGCACCCTAAGTCTTCCTTCTTCATTAAGACAAATAATTTCGTTGCACAAAGGTTGGGGGAAATACACTTTTTAAAAATTAATTTTAATGTTTTCTTCAGGGATAATTTTTCCATAATACTTCTTCAAGTTGAATTATACTGTTTTCAAAAACACTCTGTGGGAAAGGCACAGACACTTTAGTCTCAAGGGGCTGGCCTAGCCCACAGAGAGAAGACCGTGATGTCTGCCACCCCACCTTAGTACCGAAGGACATACTCCCTCCACTGCTGAGAGTGCTGCCTGCTCATGACCCAGCTGTCTGCTGTCAGCCCTCTTGGGGACTTCTCTTCCTCCCTTGTCCTTCAGTAGCTTATACTGACAGCACTCTCCAAAGAACTTCCTACATGCTAATCTTGGAGGTGGAGGGGGCTTCCCAGTGAAACTAACCAGGAGTGTGTTACAGACTGAAACATCGTTTGACATCTGTTGTACAGCAGATTGAGGAATGCTGAAAAATAACATGGTTTTAATTATGGGAGCGATGATGGGCAGAGCACAATCTTTTAATTTACAACACTTAGATTGCCATTTTATAGTGAACAGCACTACACATCATTATCATCCAGCATTTCATCTGGTACAATCTGTTACGATTTCTTCAAGAGAGTCATGGTAATGTTATGTTCCTAGGCAGATTTAATTGGTTTGAGAAAAGGCCCAAGTCTTGCTCATTTTTCTTCTTTTTTTTTTCTTAAATTTTTGCGTTGTTCATTATGTACTCCATATTGACATAAGAAGATTAATTCTGGATTTCTTTTTAGTGAACTTTTTATTGTTGTATAACATACACACTAAATGTATAAAAACTATAAGTGCACAACTTAATGACTTTTTACAAGGTTAGTATTCTATGTCACATGCCAAAAATAAATATATAGTACTAGTGTCCCAGAAGCTCCCTCTATCGCCTCCTAGTTATTCTAAAAATTGTTTTGCCTGTCTTTGAACTTTACGTCAACAAAATCATACTTTCTCAATGCATTTGTCCATCTAGTTTATTTCACTGAATATTATATTTGTCTGTACTGTTATATGTTGTGTGATGTTTTTCATTCTTATTCCATAACATTCTAATGTATGCATTTGCTACAACTTTATCCATTTCTTCTGTGGATTGCAACTGCATTGTTTCTGATGTGTAGCTTTTATGAATAATGCAATTATCACTACTCTTTTTGTCGTGTGTATGTATAGATTTCTGTTAGTGTACTCTAAAGAAAGAAGTGGAGGTTCATATTTTCTAGATATGTGTGTCTATTTCACCTTTAGTAGACATTGTCAAACAGTTTTCCAAAGTGTTTATACCATTTATATATCCATCTATAGGATTTGAGGGTTCTGGGTGTGCCACATCTACACTTCTATGAAGACTTGGCAGTGTAAATAGCCATTTTACAGGAGGTGTAATGTCATTTCACTGTGGTTTCTATTTCTCTTTTTCTGGTATATGATAATGTTGAACAACTTTTCAAATAAATATTGGCTATTTGGAAATTTTTTTTTAAGAAGAATTTTTCAAGGTTTTGTTTTTTTTTTTTTTGCCTTTCTCTTTTTCGTTTAAAGAAATTCTTTATATATTCTTCATATAAGTTCTTTTTCAGATACATGTATTGCAAATATTATATCCCATTTAATGACTTGTCTTTTCACTTTCTTAATGATGTTTAATAAATAAGAATTCTAATTTTTAATGTAGTAAACTTTATCAAATCTCTTTTCAATTAATGCTTTTTTGGTTCTATTTAGGAAATCCTTTCTATTCCAAAGATACATATCTTTTCTTTCTTAAGGTTTTATTTTACCTTTCATTTCAGGTCTATAATACATCTCAAATTAATTTTGTATAAGGAAGTGTTGGGGTAATTATTCTTTTTTATCATGTGAATATATAACGGAATTAGTGTCATTTATTGAAAAAATTACTTTTGCTCTATTGTACTACAAGTATCAACTTTGCACAAATCAAAGGTGCATATATAATGTGCAAAGTTGAAATCTGTTGATATAGCTGTACCATAAAGCAAATCAAGAAGAGAAAGTCAGTAAAAATCAGTTACAAGAAAAAAATTACTGAAAGCACAAATACATTTTAAAGGAAATACCAGACTTGATCCTCCTGGAATGAAGGTGTTAAATAACAATGATTCTTAGTACAAGGATTAAATCATTTTAATGCCATCTCATGGTTTGAAACCATTAAATTTAGTCTTTAAGAATAAAAAAAAATATCGATATAAAAATTTGGCCATCTCAGATGACTGTGGGATTACAGTTAATAGACAAAGTGACGAACTGGATCTTTTGGACTCTGGCTACAGAGTACTGCTGAGATAATAAACTAAGGCAAACTAAGATGAGATAACTTGGTATATCTGTGACACAGTCTTGGCCTAATTCTAGAAATCAAGTGTAGTGAGATCATTATATATAATAAAATGAAGAATTAGGTGACTGTCTCCTACATAAAAAAATGATAGCATATTTCAACCCCTAGATAACTTATTGAAAAGTTTTGTCTCTCATATATACATAATTAATCACCACTATCTGAAAAAACAAGTCAGTGAGTGGAGTAATAAAATTACATGTCTGTCCAAGTGTCGAATAGTGCTATGCAAATGAAGCTAAGTCGTGTACTTCATTTTTACTTTCACTCTCTGAATGTATCAATATGATAATCCAATACACTTCTTGAATAATAAATACTATTATCATAAAATGACTATCAACTCAACTAAATTAGTCTCGAATGATAGGTAATGCAGAACCTTTTAAAACATACAACACCAATATTTCCTAGGCAATGGAAATTAAACCTATCATCTTTAATCTAAAATGATGTTTTAGAAATGTCAAAGATGTCTCTAAAATAGGAATACTAAAAGGGCAGCCTATGCAAAGTGCCCGTTATGAAATTTAGCTTTACTATGGGTCCAGATATTCAGGGGAAAAATAATTCAAAGCTACTAATTAACTGACATTTCCCAGAATGAGGTCTTACTAACACATCAGAATCGCTGGAAGATGAAACATCTTGGAGTGAAACACAAGAAAAAGCCTCATGTCTTTAACCATACCCCATCACTCAGGTTTGCTGGGATTATGCCAGTCTTGAGGAAGTCTTTTCTTGCTTCCCTATATATTTCATTGCTCAGTTAGCTCACCTGTAGCTATATATGTCCTCTGTATTCACTCTTTTCCTTTTCTTTACCAATTACGGCCTCATTACCTTGGAAATTTCTCTCTGAAGACCAGGGACAGTTTCATGGGTGTGCAACCTTTGCAGTTGCATAGGACTCTTTGCTAGAAGAGCATCATGCTTGATTTAATGCTCCGTGGACATTATCTTGAAATTCTTAATTGTATCTTGAATTCGTGTTTTGTGAATAAAGTCCTATTGAACAATGGAGCATACATATGAGCAGAGAGACATGTACAATATGTATGTTTATTGTTCCTTGCCACCCCATGCACACGTAACATTTGCAATGCCCCATAAGCACAGAATTCAAGTGGACCCATAATGCATAGGAATTCAGCAAAACTCAAAGTGTGTTTAAAATAAGTGTGTTAAGTCTGTGAATGAGGAAGTATTGGCACTGACGGCCCAAAAAGGCTACATGTTCTTGAACCAGAACTTCTGCAGAAAGAAAACTCCAAGGAATCCTGTTATATTCTTCCTTCCTCATTTTACTTCCTTGTTGCCAGTGATATTTAAAATAATGGCATGGAAGGAAAAAAAAAAAGATAGGTCAACCCATAATTCCTGTTGTTTCAGTCTCTCCTAATTCATTGGCAAGCTTAAGGTAAAGCTTTATTATTCAAGAAGTGTATTGGTAAAATATCAAGATATAATAAAAAAAAAAACAGTCAAGTTAGTTTTATGCATTGTTTTCACAAAATATGTATTCATGTATGAGCTATGAAATACAAATTGTGTGATGGTGATTTCACATATGAGCTAAATGCCCTTATGTTTGCATTTAAAATTGTCATTTTACAATATATAGAAGGGGTACAATTCATACTAGTAATTTAAAATTTTATTTTTCTTTAGAAGAAAAGACACCAAATGGTAAATAAAACACCATGACAAGCTGGAGTGAGGGAGATTGTGCCAAAAGAGAAAAGCTTCATTTTTTAGTACCTTTAACTGCACTTTTCTCCTGCTTTTGAATGAGAAGTATTGCATTTTCATTTTGAACTGAGTCCGACAGATTATGCAATTGGCTTTACCAAAGACTTTACAGTCAGCACTGTGTGCCTCATTTTTACTAATGATGGCTGAGAAGCATTACATTAGTGCTAGTAATATTCCTGAATAATGGAAAAGGAAAATCAAATTCTTTGATCTTCTTTGATCATTTTGAAAACTCCTTAAAACTTTTATGTTCTCAAAAAAGTTTAAGTAAAACAAATTCGTTCTCAAACAAGAATAACCAAAACATTTTAAAATTCTATTTCTTCTTTAATAATATTGTTTTATTTAAACATGAGAATTACAAAACTATCTTTTCCTACTGATTTTCACTGGAAATATATAGTTTTTCAGTTGTACTATGGGTTACACAGACTTTAACTGGCCAGCATAAGAACAATAGCCCTGCATTTTCTGAGCGTCGTTGGGAACCTTATCATCATTTCATTCTCCAAATTAACATTTGTTTCATCACTTGTTCACAAGTCAAGAGCTATCTGATTTTAGTTTACTTTTCTAACAGTTCAATTATGATGCTTGATATACTAAACTTGATTCACGATTGGAAAATTTATTCATATTTATTTAGCCAGTTTTGAAAATTTTGCTATTTTCCCTTGGATAGGCTATGAAATTTGGTCAAGAAGAGACAAGACAAATAGGCAGGATGCAGACAAACAAGAAAAAGAAAGTTTCATTTTTTGTACCAAGATTCAGACATATTCTTGCTTCTGTAATTACTACAAGAAATATTAAGTCATTTTTAGCCATTCATTTCCTAAAGACACTCTTAGATATTTTCTGTGAAATTATCTTATGAGAAAGAGAAAAAATTATAAATGTTATTAATTGCCAAGAATTTTATTGGTGTTCAATTAGTAGGAAGTTAATTTTAATTTCAAAAGGCAAAGAAAAATAGAAAATAATAAACAAGAAAAGAGTTCTCTCTAGTTTCATATCAAATGAACCACACTTAATAATTATTTTTCTGTGTATAAAATTCATCTTGTCCACCTCTTCTTTTGAATGCAAAATCTTCTCCGATGAGGTCATCCTAATTTGAAACTGGAAATAGTAGCAATAAACAACTATTTGAATTTTTAGGTCATAAGCTCAATATAGACTAGCTTTGCCTGTCTTAAGTTATATTCTTGGTATGCTTTATTTTTTTCTTTTTAACTATATTTTATTCTTATATTTCTCTACTATGTAAAAGAAATCATTTATAAGAGGATGAGTACATACTTATTTAAATAGTCTATTTTAGGAAATTTAAGATTAGATTAAAAAATGTTTATAGAAAAAAAAAGCTTTCCTTAAATAATTTGTTTTTTCTGACTTGTTTTGATTATAGAGCATGTAGTTTTTACAAAAGAAGAGATTGTTACCCATCATAAGAAAGAAAGGGAAGCTTTGTCATCATTTCTCGTACTGAACCTGCGGTGTTTATTTTCAATAATTGTTCTTGATGCAATCCTCATGTAATTCCATTGCTTTTAAAGAAGGATAATTTATTTTATTTTTATGAAAACTGTTTTCCTCTCAAAATGCTATTGGATTAAGCTTATTTCACAGGTTAATAATTTTTATTAAAATTTATTTTTGTGTGGGTTTTACAAAAAGAACGTAAAGGCAAAGATTTATCTGCCACTGCTATGGTCAACGTTTATACTGAGAAACTATGAGAGAAACAGAGACTGTGTTTTCAGAAATCTCTAGCATGGAGATTATTCTACTATCATACAGCAGCAACAAAACCATGAATGCCCAGTGGTTTTAAAACATATACTGTATATCAGATTAAAAAAAAAAAAAGATTTTATTTAATCCTCATGATAATCCAAAAATAAAATGAAATTCTAGGACAAGCTTCCATTCTGTAAGTACCCTGCCAACAAGCTTTTAAACTCTTAAGTCGGCACATTACCATGTGTAAATAGTATTTTAGTATTTACTAAATTAAATTAAAAAGTCCAAGTGAGGTAGGAGAAACATCAGGACCCCTCCTGGAGCCACTAAAATGAAAAACAGTCTTGAACAATTGCTTTGATGTAGTGAAGCAGTTTTGTAGTTTAAAACTTCCTGTTAAAGTGGAAAATAAAGGGGCTAGGAAAAGTCCCCAACATAGGCATGATCAGAAGGACACTTAGTGTGACCTAGAATTCACCCTTGCTTCATTATAAGATCATTATAATAAATTAGCATTGTTTTGTTGGGTTCAGGATGTACCCATCATGCATCTGACACCAGAACAGTTCTGAAAAGCCAAACATGGTAAGAAAAGGGGCATCGCCTTAATTCTGGGGGGGGGGGGGGGAACAAAAGACATACTTTCCTTAAAGTAACCATTCAAAATCATGAATATTACACCCCTTATTTAGATTAACAGATAAAATCCCCAAAACCCTTGACCTGCCCGCTCTCCCATCTGAGGGTGTACTTTCAGTTGGCAGAAGTCTTTGAGGTTTGGGCAGTTTGCTCTCCCTGTTGAGGGTGAGCTTACTTGTCTTAAAGGATGACTGCTCCTGTCGGCCTATTTCCCCTTCTAAAAGTGTACTTTTGCTTTTAATAAAGCTAGCTTGCATACAATTAATTTCTGGGCGTCTGCCTTCAATTCTTTGTCGACCAGATGCCAAGAACCAAGATCCAGGAGTTCCAGGACTCCCCAGAACCAGTAACATAAGTGGGTTGGGAGGTCCTTGGATCCCTTAACACCTAATAGATATGATTCTTGCTAGAAATTCAAGCAATCCAGTAACAGGGAACTTTACTGGGTGACTCAGCACAAACTGGTTACATTCTTCCTTCCCTTCTATGGGTCTCATTACTTATGTGTGATATCAGACACTTGAATCAAGTTTTGACGTTCCCTTAACTGACTCTGAAGGTTATAAGGCAGTAAGCAGCAGCATCAGGCAAAATAAGTCAACCATCCTCTTATGGTCTGGGAAGAGGGAATCTACAGGTTAAACTTTGGGGCTGACAGGCTGAGAGCCAGGTACTTCGGGGGCTGAGGGAGGCCACAGGCCAAGCAGCAAACATCCAGAGTCGGACACCCGAAACCCCGAGTCAGAGTCGCAGTAGTAGTCGCCCCTACTTGGGAAGCCTCGGGAGGATTCATGCCACGCCCAGGCCACACTCCCAGCTTCCGCAGCGAACTACATTTCCCAGGATGCTATTCAATCCTCCTCTCAGAGCGCCGGAAGCGTCCGGGTGACGCCATCAGCCTGCGCGTTGTTTAGACTCTACTGATGTTGTGGCGCTTAGGGGCGAGAAGTTGGTGTTTCTCCGGGCCCTGGTCCTGAAGACGTGCTCTCGGTGACCCCCGGCCCCTCTCTACCCACCCCTCCGCCCGCCGCCCTTTCCCTCCCTCCTCTGGCAGGATGAGGCGTGCAGGCCTGGGTAAGAAGAGGGCTGAGATTCGAAGTTCGGGGACCCTGGAGCCGGCCGTGCTGGGCACTGGGACGCGGGAGGAAACTGGACCGGTTTTAAGTCCCTGGAATCTGGGCCAGAAAGGATGTAGAGAGGGGTCTTTGGAGGCGGTGCCAAGTAGAAACGCATAACGAGCCCTGCATCCTGGGATTGGTTTAGTCCCAGGTTTGGATGATAGGCCTAGAGGGGCTAGTGGAGGACTGAGGGTGGAGTATGTCCAGATGCCAGCTCAGCAGACGAGGTTTTCAGTGTCACCGATAGAGCGTGATTATGGAAACTGCTCGTTCCCCCGAAGCCCTGCTTCGATTTCTTCTTTTCTGTTGGCCCTGGATGTCAGTTTCTTCAAAAGCGAAATCTGAAGCATGTTCGTGCGAACCAGTAATAATAATCGTATTAGTCTGATAACAGTGAGTTACAAAGGTAAATGCACGTGTCATTACTGTTGAAGGCCGTGACGTGTGAGCATCTGGGTCAGAGGCCATTTTACCCAGAACACATCTGAGCCTTGGTCCTCTCTGCTAATGCAGTAGAATGTGGTAATCCTTGACGACTTAGATCTTGTTCTTGGCCTTTTGGCTTAGGAAGCAGGTTCACCAAGCAGCAGCGGGAATAAGCCAGGCACAAGGACTTTTTATGAGCCATTATAACGCAGAGCTATTGAAACAGCATTTTCTGGTTCTGAAATTCTTTATTATAAGTTAAAAAAAAAGGACTCTGCTAAACCGGTGGACAATATACCTGAGAAAATATATGAAGTGTTTGAAAAAAGATGCTGCTTTTTTTCATGATTAGATGTGGGGGAAAAAAACTTTTTCAAAGTGTCAGATGTTTAAAGTTGGTCAAAGTTGTCAGTAACTCAAGACTTGTACATTGATTAATTGTAATATGAGAAATAGCTTTTGAAAAACATAGTTTTTATTAATTGTTGGATCACAGACAGTTGGCCAAGTAAATCGTAGAGAAAAAATAATGTTGAGCAAATTTACTTTTATATGCCTACATGTTTTTCCTTTGTATCATTACTAATGACAACAAACATTTATTGTGTACCTTAGTAAGCTCCAGTTCACAGCCCTTTGGGGCCCTGTGTGTGCTCCCTAAAGCGAGAAAGCGAGAATGGAACATGTTCAAAGATAAATTATAGTACAGGGTGGTAGTTATACATCCAAATACCAGATAAATTCTACAGATAGTGAATGTCTAGGGATTTGTGGAGACATAAGGAACTTGAACTAGAGCTTGAGTAATAGAGTGTGTGAGAGGTTAAGTTCCAGTTGGAAGGATGACACACATCCCCCCCACCCCAAAAGTTGTAGAACTAGAATTATGAATGATGTGTCAAAGAGATTCTGATTAAGCCAGTTTTGTTAAAGTAGGAAACGTGGGACCAGAATAACCACATTGCGGAGATCCTCCAAGTTCCAGGCCAAGGAATTTGGATCTTACCAATAGGCCCTTTGGCCCTTCGAATATTTTGTGGAGTAGTGTGCCATGATAAATGACAGGAAAGAGACAGGAGAAGTGGTGGTTCTCAGACCTCATTGAATATTAGAATCACCTAGAGAGTTTTTAAGGCATTGATACCTGGACCCCAGCTCAGACTAATTAAATTAGAATTTTCTAATTAGGAGGAAAGGTGGTCATCTAGATGTCTGTTGCTGTTATTTACATTGGTGTGATGTGGTGAGGGCTTTTTATTTTTTTAATTAGCTTTTTTTTTTTAGTATCAGTGTGGAATTTTAAACGGGATAAATAGTGAATCTGATATGAAGAAGTTGCCATATTTCACATGCATCTCTAAATGATTTGGCTCAATTATTGATAGAAACTACCCCCCAAAGGTAGCATTTGTCTAAATGAACAAAGGCTGAGGGTAGGTGACTTTGGCATTCACCAACTTTCCTACAACTTTTCATAGCAGTAATTCAGACAAAAAGAAGTAGCTAAGTTTGGAATAGCAGCTCTTAGCGTTTTATTTTATTTTTTTCTTTTTATATTGGATGTGGGAGATAGTGTAAGGGGATTATAGAACTCTTAATAGAGGAAATGTGTATTGTAAGATTGCTCGGCAATAAAACGAGAATTCTGCTTTTAATAAATGGAGCCGAATAGAACTCTAAAATTAAAATTAAGGTAGGCAATAGAGCAAAATAAAGCAAATAGCCATTAATTTACAAATAAGTTTCTTGGTGGTTGTCAAGGTACATTCATAACCTTAGTCAAAAAATAAGACATTTTTCTCTTTAAGGATTTTGGTCCTTATTAAAGAAGAATATCTTTAATTGTTGGAGCATTAATTCATTTTTTAAATTATTATTTTAATTAAGTGCAGAAAATATTGTGCCAGTCACTTGAGTTCTTTTATAATCGCACATTTGGAGAGCTGTATGGATACTGTGTCAGCAATTGAGGGGAAATTTGAGGAATGCAACTCTTTCTCCTCTAGAACATACTTAACCTATTGTGGTTTTTAAGGGGGTGGAGATTGTGTCAGCGTCTGCTGCCTAGAAAGTACTCATTAGATACAAGGGATATAGAATTATGAGACACTGTCTCTGCCTTCAGAGAAGCTTATTATTTCATTCTTGATAAAGGCACATTCAAAGTTGTTATTGACTGAATAACAGTGAAATCAGATTCTATTAACTTATTTACAAGTATTTATTGAGTGTGCCTTTGTGTGTATGTCTGCGCACGTGTGCATACACATGCACATTTGGAGATATACAGCCGTGAGAAAAACATATTTATTTGCTGCGCTCGGAGTGCAGTTTAGAGTGTGATATTAGTGTTATGTACAGCAAAGCCATGAGGATTCAAAAGAGGGAGTTTTGCTTTTCAGAGAAAGTGAGGTTGGTGTTGTGCCTTGAAAGAGCTTCCTTCAGTGCCCAGCGCTGACTGCTACCTAACTGTCCTTCTATTTCTTATTGTCACTGCCTCTCCATCTACTCTCTGAGCTTGAGAAACCTCTAGTTTCTATATCATCCTTTTCCTCACATTCTCAGGCCTCTCTTGAAACTACTTCAATCCTTGTCCAGTCTAGACCTCATAATTCATATATTTAACCACTCTTTTGGCAAGTAATCTCCACCTCTTGGGTTTCTGTCCTTTTGCAGCCCCAATGCTGTAACTCCTGTGCAAGCCAATCATTCAGCTTCTCACGGGCTTAGACTCTTCTTTCGCACAAACAGGTGGATTGAAACCACTACTATGTATTGCCTCAGCCAGCATTGTTTTATCCCCCCTGTAATCCTGTATGGTCCTCGTTATTTCCTCCATTATTTTCTTTACTGTCTTTTTCAAATGCTTACCATTCTTCAGAGGCAGGCTTTTCTCTTCTTTTACTGAGAAAATTGGTAGTATCAGTTGTTTTTTAAAAGTTAAATGACACCCTCAACTATGTTTCTTCTCAATCCTCCCAACACGTTTATCTAGGTATTCACTGTTCAAGGTTCACTCCACCTGTTTGTTTGCCTGATGAATATCAAGTACTATATTAGGCAGTGGCCAAGAATGTAATCCAGTATTCTCAGTGCTATTTCCTAGAAGGTAAACTCCAAAGAGTAGCACCTGGAAAGAAAATGGATCTGACACATGGTAGTTTCTCAAAAATTTGAAGAATGAATGAATTCCTCTCTTAAGTCTCAGCTAATACTCTCCATAAATTATTTGAGCTCTCATCTATTAAAAGATGCCAATAAAGGACTATCCCTCTGCCATGAGCACCCTCCTTCTTTATTATCCTCTTTATCCCTTTCTTTTCATTGCCAGGCTTCTTCAATGGGGAGTTAATGTTACTATTTGATCTTTTTCAAACTGTGTAGTTCTACGGAGCAGGAACTATGTCCTGAATACCCTTATATATCAGAGTCTATTTTAGTGTATTGTGGGCAATCAAGAAGTAATCAATAAGTGTGTATTGAAATGAATATAATTTGCTTAAGAGAGGGCATTAGGATTATTCTGATCTTTATTTGGTTATTAATTTTCAAAATTTATTTGAAGTATGCATATTATAGACATACGTGGTCTGCAACGCCCTCCAGGGGTCTTTTTCGGTTTTTTCATATTAAGGTTTCAAAAGTGGCTTGTTTTTGCTATAGCTGTACTTGTGACTGATCCTTGCAGGTGAAGGAGTACCTCCTGGCAACTATGGCAACTATGGCTATGCTAATAGTGGCTATAGTGCTTGCGAAGAAGAAAACGAGAGACTCACTGAAAGTCTGAGAAACAAAGTAACTGCTATTAAATCTGTAAGTATGTAACAGATATTATATACTTTTAAATTTGTATATTATATGTAAAATATTACATACTTATAAACTACATAGTTTTATTGGCCTGGTACTAAGGAATTCAGTTACCCAAATAGTATAGTTCAGTGAGGTCAAAGTACACTCAAAATTTAGACAATGTGAGTACATTAGAAAATGTGGCCAATGAAAACATATGGTACATTTGTTTATTGTTTTTAAAAACTTAAGCTGTTTTTTATGGTTAAATCTAAAATACAGTATGTTATATATAGTTATATCTCCAAACAGTTCATCTTCCACCTCTAAGCAGCTCTTCTCCTGACCTTTTCTCCTAGTCTCCTAAGCTACAAATCTCATTCTTTCCCGCTTCTACCTTTTATGTCACATCAACCGCTGAGTCTTCTTTCTTTCTACTGTTTCTTTCTCTTCCTGCTTTTCTATTTCTTTTCAGGCCTTATTTCCCACACTTCCAGAATGTATATATGCTTTCTGCTAGACAAATTAGAGTGCTCTCTGTGCCCCATGCACTCTGTCACTTTCCCACTCCCCTATCTTTGATCTCGCTGTCCTTTGCCTCAGGTGTTCTTTCCCTTCCTACTTTAGCTGAAGTCTTGCCTGTCTAAAAGGCTGCACTTAATCGCACCCCTTCCCTCCTCCAGGCTTTACCTGGTTGCCACATCATGATTAACTTTCCTTTTGAACTTCGGACCATTTGTACTATCACTTTAGCACTTATTAAGTAGTGATCAGCATTGGAATCAGTTATATGTACAAGAAGTTTACCAGAATGTAGGATTTTTTGTTGTATTTTTTTTTATATTCTACACAGCACGTAGTATAATTCCTTATCAGTTGTATTGAGTTAATATGTATTAAATAAAAGAAATGTTTAAAAAGATAATTTTAACAGTGTGGGTGATTGATTATGCATTATATTAAACATGCTATATACTTTTAGAGCATTAAGTAGAAGCTCATGTTACCAAAACTTAATTGGTATTTCACTAGTCTTGGAAAATAGAAGTGTATTTAGCCTAAAGATTATTACATTCTGAACGACTATTGTTTTCAAAGTCATATTTAATCAGATGGAGTTGTCTGTGAACTAAACAATATTATCTAATGTTAATAATTTAGAAAATATTTAGAGGGAATTAGTAATTAAATGAATTTTTTTAAAAACCCTGATATTGATAATTTAGGCTCCTTGTTAGAAGAAATCTTTTTTCTTCTAAAAACATCTTTCCTTGGCATGAACAACAGTTGTAATCAGTTGTTAGGTGATTTGGACTACCAAGTTTTATAATTGCATTATTATCTCTGAATTGTTCAATTTTGGGGGAAAACTCAGATTATGATCTATATAATTTTAGTATGGTTTTGTCAACAGTACCCCATATGCTTTTCAACCAAAATAAGCTGAAGACAATAATAGTAGTGGTTTGCCGAGATTTTAGTAGAGTTGACTTTTAGATATATTTGTCATATAAAATATTAGATAGGTTTTGGTTTGAATAGCAGCCATAATCACAGTATTTCTTTTGGGCTCAGCCTCTTTTCTGTATGGCTTTAGAATGTGGATAACCAAACTTGTAAATTTTTTTCTAATTTAGTATATTTTAAAGAAAAAATACTGTTAGAGTTGAAAGAAATACTCAATATTCAGTTATGTTACATTTCAATATCTGGATTTGAATTGATAATACGGGTCTTGTATATACTTTTAACATAAAAAGAAGGAAATATAAAGATAAATGCTGCTGAGTAAATGCCATAAGAAGAGAGAAGAGCATGCAAGAATAAGAGAATCAGAAGTATGTACCAAAATTAAAATATAGAATTGAATATTAAAATAAAATCAAAATGAAGAGCAGGGAAACAATATCCTTGTTGGGAAAGAGTAGAAATTCTAAAAATGTTTTCCATTAATTTTGGTGGAAATGTATCAAAAGAAAAGAGTAAATTTTATATTTCTAGAAAACAGTTTTATTTGAGAAAATACCTGTTTCAAATGACATTGGTTTTGCTTTATAACACTTAACTACCTTTATATGAGTTATAATGTATATGCTTTCTTTATAGCTTTCCATTGAGATAGGCCATGAAGTTAAAAGTCAAAATAAATTATTAGCTGAAATGGTAAGTGCGATTTTAAGTTTAAGAAATTTGATCTAATATTCTCAAATTTAGTCTGTTAATCAGGAATATTACTTTAACTTTCATCTATTTTGAAATAGATCTAGAGATCATAAGTCCTGGATTTCCATTTATTTATATCTAACAGATTTGAAATAACTACAAGGTTTATTTTTGCCATATTTCTACATTCTTCATCTTGCCTAACACATATAAGTAAGAGGAGGAGGTGGAAGCCAATGTATCTTTAATCCTGTGTTTAGACACACTATTACAGACTCAGAACAATTGACGATTTTGAGTGTTCTTAAGAGATCTCAATGGATATAGACTACCAAGTAATCAAAAAGCACTTTACATCCAATCAGCCAAATATCTTGCACCTAATATAAGCCAGTTTCTTTTGCTTGATGTCCTAAGGATCACTTCTGAACAAATCAATAACATTTAAACATCGTAACATCTCAGAGCCTTTTATCTCTAGTCTAAACAGTCTCAGCAACATTAGAGCCTTTTCCCATTCTTTGTGTTTATTTTAGATGTCATACTTCTCCAGACTTTCCCTAGTTTCTCCACATGCTTTTAAAATTGTACTGTTTAAAAATGAATATGGCAGGGTGTGGGGTGGGAGATAGGGAGGTCTGCTGCTAAGTGGGAAAAAAATCAGAGGTTAGAAAAGCACTGACCTAATAATTATAATAAGAGGGATAAGATATTGAAAGCAGTGTTCCTGTGAAGGTTGTAAATTAGTCATGTGGGGAAATTTCTGAAAATATTTGTGCCTGTTCTTACGCTAAATATACTGATCCAGAATTTCAGGGAGCTTAGGTATATGTATTTTGAAAAAAGCATTCCAGATGATTCTGAGAACTGCAGATATATAAAGTGTTTCAGCTACATAGAGCCTGAGGTATACAACGGGGCCTTTGTGTAGGGCCTTTACATATATATACAGGGCCTTTACCTCTCAGAATATAGAGATTTCTATGAAAGTGCAATATTTATAATTCCATACCTAGAGTACAATATTTCTAATCCATGTTCGTTCTCTCATCATTAGGACTTTTCCACCTATGTTTTAATATGGTAGTTTTTTCCCATCCATATTTGTAGTCTTTACACACATTTTACCACTTCTACATGATATTCTCTTTTAATAGACTCTATTGTTCTTCAAAGTCAGCTGTGTAAACTAAAAGATCTTTAAAGATACATTTAACTGCTAACCATATTAAATTTTGGACAAATTGCTGTACTGAGAAGCAACCAACCATTTGTCCTTTGAGAACATGCCCCAGCAAAACGTGGAAAGAAACCTGTATGATAGTAGACAAATTGCTTACCTTTATTGTTAGTAGTTTTTAATCCTCATAATTGGTATTTTTAATAATTCTGGGGCTGAAAGACATATTTGTTGGCTAATGAAAGAGCTTTTTGTTCATTGAGGGAATTACTCTTGTTTTGTATGGAATAATCAGGCTGATTACCTAAATTATAAAGACTACTGAATTAACAGTAAAAATGACATTAAAAATGTCCTGATAACAATAAATTCATTCAATGTGCATAAGAAGAGTATTAGAATCTAAGCATTATATATTGTTTTTCACTTTCTCTCTTAGGATTCACAGTTTGATTCTACAACTGGGTTTCTAGGTAAAACTATGGAAAAACTGAAGATTTTATCCAGAGGGAGCCAAACAAAGCTGTTGTGCTATATGATACTGTTTTCGTTGTTTGTCTTTTTTGTCATTTATTGGATTATTAAACTGAGGTGATACAAGTAAGTGTGAGTTTGGAATTTGTCCCAACTTAAATAGCTTGGAGTACCACTTCAGTAAAAAATCAGTATCAGAACATTCCTAATTTTCAAATACTATGGCTTTTTCCATAGAAGATTACTGAATTTTACATGTTTTATAAATCATATTGGATAATACAGTACTCTTTGAATACTGTTTTTTACTGACTCATTTATGCCCCTATTTTCAGGGGTATTGAGTTTGGCCCTAACAATTGTATTTCTGTTTTCTGGCTGTCAGATTAAACAATAGTATAACATTCTGTTGTTAGCATAAATGTAGGTTTCTGTTCCATGTAAAGAAACTTTGCAGCAGAATTACAGAATGCCTGGAGCGCCTGAGGCTGAGCTCTTGAGGCAGTGAATACATTTGTGATGGAATGGTAAATTTATCTTCCCTGAACTGCCATCAACCTTAATGATGTACTCCCCTTTTCTCCTTTATTTAGTTAAAATTGTAGGTGGATTTCTTTTTACCTATAATTTTCTAATAATTTTTGATGATATGACTCCTCTTTCCCCTTTGCCCAAGGACCTCATTCTTTAATAAAGTTTTTCCTTTTAGCATATTTCAAGTAGGGTTCAAAACAAATGTGTACTGGTATAATTTGTTTTATGTTAACTTTATACATACTATTAACTTGGCTTATAATAGTTTTATGATTTTAGCTACTTTGGCCATTTGTTATCATTTGTGACAGAATAACATGAAGCTAAAGTAATTGCTAAGCTCTGAATGGAAATAAAATGTTCAAGAAAATTAATTGCCTCTGTTTTATTATGTGCTCAAAATAGATCATTGAAAATACTCAGTATTGAACTTGGGGTTAAGAGTATTGTTGTTTTAATCTCGTTTATTTGTTTATAGAAAGGAAAATAAAGGTGGACTATTGAGCAGAAAGAAATATTAAAATGTTCTTGAATACTCTGTGTTGCCACTGTTTTGGAATTTACCCATTTATAGGCTCCAAGAATAAATTTTTAATGAATTAATTGACTGTTGCTTCTTTATTCAAGGCTTTTATTTTATATAAACCTGAGAAATGGTCCTTAAAACTCAGATTCTGAACAAAATCAGGAAAAGTTAACATGATTTTAGAACTTGTTTCAAGCAAATGAGATAAATAATGACAAGTTTCAAAAGCCTTTAATTTTTTAAATATTTTTAGTTATAAATCTGTTATTTTTTATTTTGCTGGGTTTTTTCATTCCTTTTGCTCATCTCTAATTATGTATCAATTCAGACTCTATCTTTTTGGCTGGATTTGTCATTTGGGCCTCTACTTGACATGTAAAAACACTAGAACTGAGAGGGTTTAAGTGACTTAGTGTGTAAGAGACAGGTCTGGGATATGATATAAGAGACAGGTTTGAATTAAGATGACCTGGGTTCAAATCTCCATTCCTTTATTTGCTCAATGTTTTGAGGCCTTTTTCTTTATTTAAATCACTTATTTCATAGTATTGTTGTGAGAGGTAGATAATATATTGGAAAGTGCCTGACAATCAGTGTTGTTCTCCCTATCATTAACAGACACATCAGATGAGGGAATTATTTTAAGGGCTAGACAGTAAGTTGGTTTAAAGCTTTGAGGAAATGGGACCCCCAAATGGAAATTGCTATCAATTAGATTGATTTGTTTTTCAAGAATAATTTAATTATGTACTTTGTGCCAGTGGTGTGATATTAGAGCTCAAGGAAGACTTAGAAATCATTGCAATAAAAAAAAATTGCAATATTAAAATTGCAAAAAGAACAGCAGGCCAAAGAAAAATGACTGGAAGATGGAAACAAGAAAATCTACAAGAAATAGATGAGATCAAAGCCTTAGCAAAACCTATGAGAGCAAGAAAAAGATTTCAAGATTAAGGTTTGGCAATTATATGAAAGTATTTGGTAAACACTTTAAATGTTAGATATCATCGAAGAGTTAGGGGTTTCATGAAAAGGGGTTGGGATGATGTAAAAGTGGTTCTCATCACTGCATTGTCCAACATTTCTTACTTTGCAATTTTTTTTTAAGAAGTGTCTGAAGTCCATAATCAGCATTTCATATCACCTCCTCTTCCCATGGCTTTTGCTAAGTTTGCTTGAGACTCCTCCAGAGGGGCCTGTCCCTACTCTATATGGGGTCTTTGTATTTGGGGATACTTAGAGAGTACTTAGGAAAAGGTCCTCCCAGAAATATAATTTTGGAGAATCATCAAATATGAAAAGTTCTAATTCATTTATGATCCTTTATAAGCTCACTGCTAACTCTGAAAAGGAAATGTTGGCTATAATTATCTAGGAAGTTGATTACAATATTGAAGAGGCAAAATATTTACATTAGAGCTTTTAAACAAACAACGTTAGGACTTGAAGATGTTTGGTTTGGTGGTAACACTATAAATTCTATATTTTAATTGGTAAAGCAGTTCAGAAAGCAATTCATAAAAATCTCAAAAGTCTAAATTTTTCTGCTAAATATCTAGTCCATTTTGCTACAGGTTGGTCCTTGGAAGTGTGACAACACATTTGCAAATAATAGAAACTGTAACTTATCTGCACCATCCCCTACAGACATCAGGCATTAATCGCTATAATGAAGAAAGGGAAATTTTCATATATTATTAATATAATTTAAATTAGCATGCAAATTCTTTGATGCTATTCAAGTAGAGAATAGTTGTTAAATCTAAAAAATGTATGGGTTGAAGAAATGCCAATGCTGTCAATACTGTAATAGCTATGTGTAGTGCCAGGTGGGTGCTAGAGTTATTGGGGGGATCACTTCCCAAATTATGTAAATGCCTAACCATTGTGCTATATACTTGAAACTTAATTAATTAAACTAGCAGAGATTAAACTAGAGAGAGAGAGAGAGAGATCTAAAAACTAATTGTGGGTATGGCTTTTGGTGCATAGAGTGGATTCAGAGAAAACCCACAGAACTTTTTAGGGAGCTATACTAATAAAAGTGACATCAATCTAGATTAAAAGGGACTAAATGTTAAAAGGCGGCCCACAACTTTCTATGGGCAGGAAGCAGGCTGAGAAAGTCAGAGGGCGAAACCAAGGGCCATGGAGCATAGTGAACTGGCATGCCTGGTATTCACGCCTTTGTGTAACTCCCTCTTGAGTGTGAGCAGGACCTGTTAACTTTCTTCTAATAAACGATACGGCAGAGGTGGGGAAAAAATCTAAAACAAACATGCAAGATTTTATGCATTTGAATTCTGGAGCAGAAAATTCTAGTACCTGCACCTATAGAAAGCTGGTTCTATAAAATAAACTAGTTTTCCTAATTTTTTAGTAGTCTCAAATTTCAAATTATGTGTATTGAATGAGCTTCCTTGTAGAGAAAGTAGAAGAAGTGCTTAATAATGTGAGTTCATTTAGTAAATAATTACATCAGGCCATACTGATGAATAAACTGGCTAAATATTTACTGGGAAGCAGACTAGGATCATAGATAAAGTTGAAAGCTATGAAGTCACACTACCTGAGCATAAATCCTGGCTCCAATACTCACATTATGATTTTGGGCTGATGGCCACTCCACCTCAGTTAC
The DNA here is from genome assembly GCA_030015415.1 of Cynopterus sphinx. Classification (NCBI taxonomy): domain Eukaryota; kingdom Metazoa; phylum Chordata; class Mammalia; order Chiroptera; family Pteropodidae; genus Cynopterus; species Cynopterus sphinx. The sequence continues at coordinate 26,797,138 of CM057391.1, forward strand.
TCTATCTGTAAAACAGGAATAAAATTGTATATAAATAGCAGCAATGCAGTCTATATATTGTGGTAATCAAATGATAGTCCCTGTAAAGAGGTTAGAACTAGCTCCTGGTACTCAATGGCGCTGCCTTCAGGGTAGTTGCTCAGAGTTTTCTATTCATTCTTTTCAATTTTTAATTTATTTTTTTAAATATAATCTACAGTCTACGGCCACATCACCCTGAACAAGCCCAATCCTGTCTGATCCCAGAAGCTAAGCAGTGTCAGGCCTGCTTAATACTTGGATGGGAGACCACCTAGGAAGACTGGGTACTGTAGGTGTAAAAATAAAAAATAAGGGATTGTAAACTGACAGGTCCTTGCAATCTGTGAGGTCAACCAAGGGTTGCCTGCCCCCACCCCCAATAATGGAATAATGTATGTTTTCAGATTTAACTAATTTCTAATTAAACAATTCCTACTGGTACTAATCTATGTCAAGTAAACTCAAAATGGGTTATCTTTTCGTATAACCATGAGTACTGACAATTTTTTGTTCTAACACTTACTAGAGCTGTTATAAACATATTCCTCTCGGAGCTGACCCATTCCTTCCTTACCAATGAGGAAAATTTTAGAAACTGTTTCACTTTCAAAAAACATCTGTGGTGTCTGATGACCACACATCCCCTCTTCTTAGTTTTTCTATATTTTTAGAGATATAAATTCCTAATAATAAAAGAACATGAACATTATTCATGGAAAAAAAACATTTTAACTTTCAAAAGTAAAACATTTTTGTTTAATTCATTCAGGAAAGAGATATTTGAAGGCTATCAACATGAGACCATATGTTAAATGCTTGTGTTTTCTCTAGAGCTCTTGGCACAATAGTACATTCCAAGAGGTGATTGGTGAATAAATTAATGTTTCCTACTAGAGAACATTTTTTTTTATCATACCTCACTAAAATTTCAGTGCTGAGAGAATAGAAAACCCCTAATAAAAATGTGTGGCTCAATTAATAGCATTCTAAGTTTAGTTGCTAGCTGAGCTATTGGAAGCACAATACTGCAGCCATTAGGTTAACTAGGGCCAAAATTGTTGCTAATTTAAAATGTTTCTTATGTTTTTTCCTTTTATAAAGCTGAGAGAAGATGCTCTGCCTCCAGGGTCAAGAATGAATGTTACTTAATCAGGCACGAGTGGAGACAAGTTGAGAAAATCTGATTAATATTCCTCTTCTTCCATCACCTTTCAGACTTCAAAACATAACAAGTTTATCAGCAGCTCTGACCCAAACTGTTCAGTACATAGGGCACTCCTTTCCAGAAAACTTAGCTTTTTTTAAAGAATTTTTTTCTTTTTTTGTTTCTGAGTAATTAGACTTGACTCCTATTCTGAGCCAAGAAGTCCGCATTTCACTCAAAGTCCTAGAACAACGTGTGTAACCCACTTAGTCAGCAATGTAAGTGGTGGCTTCTCATTTACCAGGGAGTTTCATTGGCACAGAGATTAAGGACTTAGTCAGGTCAGAGAGTGGGGCATTACAGTACTGGTGTAGGCAATTAGGCACATCCAGACAGCCTAGCATTTCTGGGTTGTCTATATTTTGCTACCATTGATGATACAGTCTAGAAGCTGTATAGACATATAAGCAAAGATATAGAAATTTAATGCTGTATCTTTCAGAATAGGCAGTCCTTTCTCATTTATGAAAGGCAAGTCATAAGCATTAGCAACTTAGAAACTCAGCTTTAAGTCTACCATGATTTTCAGAGCTAAAAATTTCTGGTCTGTTCACAGAATTATAGAATTTTGGATTGAAAATGAGGCACTAATTCCAACATATTGTTTCTTAAATGCAAGGTTCTGGTCTACATATTTTCGCAGATAAAATTGAGAGATGACTAAGGATTAATGAAGTCAAGAAGGCATATGTAGGGAGAGTAACAAAATCAGATTTGTCTTTCTACTTGGCTGTCTTTATTTCTCATCAATGTTCTAATCATTACTTTTAACTGATGAAATACCAAAAGAAGACTGCTGTGAGGGGAATAGGGGAAAAAAAGATAAAAACATTTAAATCCCCATATCACAGGAGGACCACTTGGATCCATTGCCAACTATACAACCAATGAGTCTAAGATGTTCTAGGTCCTGCTGTATAGGAAGAAGTAAAAGAACAGGAAATCTCCAATGGCCGAATCGATTGAACAAACTACCTAGAATACAGGATAGAGAGACAAAGAGTAGGAAACTGAAAGTGAAATTAAGATATGTAAAATGAGAACTTCAATGTATATCTGATTTTCCCAAAGGAAAAATGGAGAAAATGGAAATGAGGCAAATATTGAAGAGATAATGAATGAAAAGTCTCCAGAATTCAAGAAATACATGAGTTCTTAGACTGATAAGCCACACTACGATGCAAGTAGTTGTAAAGAACAAAAAGAAAAAACAAATCCCCACAATTAAGACACAACTGTGCCTTACAAAAACATCAAAGATGAAGTCTTAAAAGTATTTCTTGAGTATAGGAAAATTGAATGTAGGAGGAGGAAGAAGAGCAAGTTTAAAGAGAAAAATAATTTTGATTTATCTGTTTATATTCTTGCAAATGTGAACTATTACTTGCTTATTTTCAGGGCTTACAGTCCAAGAAAAATGGGAGGGTATTGGCTTGTGAAATAAAACTGCTCAAATCTATGAAACTCCATAATGAAGTTTAAAGTAGCACCCTTCAATACACATAATTGAGGACTAATGGGGACAGGCGTCAGAGAGGAACTGAGCTAAAATTTATGTCCCAAACTCATGTAATTATGTCACACCTGCTACTACACAAGGAGATAGTATGACCTCAAGTGCACTTCTTTATTTCAAAGATTTGTACCCACCAGTTTAAGGAGTAAAATCTTTAAAACCTATAATTAACATAGTCAAAAAGTCAAATCTGGGAAAACACATAGGATTATTGTAGTTGAAGAAGATGTGTTTTACTCACTTGTGACGATTTGAACTTGTACCAATTTCACTGATGCCCTGACAAGCGAACTCTCCAGCAACAGATGGAATGTAACACAGCTGTGTAAGCTTCTCATTCCCATGCCTGAAGTTGAGGGGTCAAAGGAACACAGGATTACAAGTGGACAGAATTATTGGCAAAGTAAATGATCACTTCCATGAGAATCAGCTGTTTGTTACATGCCCTGGTCTATTCCCAGTGCCCTAGTGCTGGATAAATATTTACTAAGTGAATAAATGAATGTAATCTGAAACACAAAGGAAAATATAACTTAAATAGGCAATTTAAGTCACTCTGAAATACATCATACTATGCCAGTTTAAAATTTAAAAACAACAGAATTTGGCTACTGAATATCTGTGCCATTATATTTAAAAGATGGTTATAAAAATTAAGAGAGAATATTAAACTGAGGTTCACTAATTTATGACATGACACAAGGGAAATATCACTATTTTCTGGCAATAAAAGCATATTTTTAAATAAAAATATTTATATTTATCTTTCAGTTGGATGTATGTCCTTGCCATTTGTATTATAAAGTAGCACAGCTAGGCTTGGGTGGTGGACATTGGTTATTTTTATGTGTCCAGCACCCAGGCAACTCAACCTATCTGGGGGCAGTCTCTGATAGTATGAGTATTGCTTCCCACCTCAGAAGCCAAAGGAGTTGGAGCCACTCAATTTCTGTCCTCCCAGTAGCCACTTGTAGGTTCAGAATTCAGGCTTAACCAACTGAGTATTTCCAACCAACACTTCAAAAAATGCAGGGAGCTGAGAAACTATCATGGAAGAAACCACAGCACTAATTGTTCAACAAAGATAGATGTGGAGTCCAATGGCAGCAGCCTTACATGTCCCAAGCTGAAGTCAGCCACAATAAAGCAATCAATAGCCTTGGTGTTCACTAGGGGCAACACCAGTGGCAACCAACCCAGAGGGCTCGTGAGTCATAACTGGCTGTGCTTCTTGCTCTCTGGCCAACCTTCATTTGTCCAAACCCATTTTCTGTTCTTGATCTCCCTCACTTCCAGAATGATTATGTGAACAACCTTCAAATGGATTCATTTTCTTCAAGTGAGCCAATTTTTTTAACATAAAGCTCTGATTGATATACCTTGCCATTTGTGATACAAATTTATATAGTAAGGTAATTTTAATATTTCTAGAGAAAACACACAAAATAGGCATGTAGGTTTTTACCTCACATATTTGCAGACAGCGACGCAGACCGTAACAGAAACAGATGACTTTATTTTCAGCTCAAAAACTGACTATGCTGGATCGTACACTTTTGTCTTTCAGATAATGCAGCCTGATTACAAAGACATATTTCAGTTTCAACTAAGTAACTTACCTCTTGGGAGTGTGATGTTGATGATGTTTTTAATTTATACACTGAGGTTTCTTTCCTGAGAGTAATTAGGAGATATGGTAATGCTAATTCATCATTTGGCCATTTTTCTGGGTCATACATAAATATAAAACAACAGACTAACTTGTATATGTTAAAGTAATCTAAAAGGTTTCGTCACATCATCATAGATCTAGAAGAAGAAAACTGGATGCTATTCCAAATGGTCTCTCATTCCTGAAGGAGAAGGAAAAAAACAAGAATTATATAAATATAGGCATATATTCTATCATGAAATATTCTGATTCCAAATATACCCATGATTGCACTTAAATTTCCTTTCACTAATTCAGGAATATCTTCATGTCAAAATAAATTTAAACTTTAATAATGAAAAAAGAAAAAAGAATAAAGTTTCCCAATATTAAATGAAAGGAAGATGCAATAAAATAAATGTTATGGTCCAAAGGGCCAAAATGCAAATACATAAAAATACTGATCATGATTCCTATGGCAACACTGGGATTTTTGTCACAAAGAAGACTTTTTGTTTCACACATTATTAGGTCTGATAGTTTATTTTTGAGGGAAGAAAACATGGGAAGCTGCTATCCCTAATAGTCTTACCAGACTTTTAGAAGCCTGAAGATTATGAAATGGTGACTTTACTTTTGTTTTGTTTTGTTTTGTTCTGTTTTATTGTTTTGTTTTGTTTTAAAGAAAAAATGCCTTATTATAGGATTCTCAGTTCACCTTTATGAATTTGTGATTCTAGATACTAACTGAGAAGGAAATATGTTGTTTGTTTAATTAAAGAATTATTTGTTTATTGACTCTATTACTCAGTCCAAAGAAAACATGGGCTCTCTCTGACGTAACAGTAATTGCCATTCAGCAGTTATTAAACTTCTGCACAATTCCTATCCATGCAACTGCCTTTATCTATTTATTTAGAACTATTTTATTACATAGCTATGACTATTTTGCAATTACAATTTGAATAATTAATAATTGCCACATTAAAATAACTGGTAAAATTCTGTTTAGGAGAGAAGGGAAATATAGCTTTTGTCAAAATGTTTTAATTGGCTGAATGAATGTTTTCAAGTTCACTGGTAACCAGTGAAGCTTAATATCTGGGTAAATTGCTTCTTAAAAGTTGAGGACTGTAAAATATATGGGAGATTAATATAACTTCTTAACTCATATAATAAATACATTTAATAAGTATATCAACATTTAGAAATTCTTGTCTAAAACCACATAAGCTGAATAAAAGATGTGTCATTAAGGAAATTTAAAGCCATAATAAATTTATATTCCACAAGAATTAAATAAAGTAGCTTTAAATGATTGTTTCTGACATCTACCTTCTATTATCACAAGAAACAGTAAAATAATATATATTTTTAAAGCTATTGGCTGTGAAAGAGATTTTAGAAGCAATGTAGTTCAACCCACCACTTAAAAAATGGTACAACTATAACATCATTATATAGTTTGAATTGCCTAAGAATAGAGAGGTAGATGGAGGTAATGTTGAAACTGGTTACTTTTTAATCAAGTGCTTTTGTCCACATCACTACCTAGACTTCACCTCAACCATGTTTACTTCTCAATCCCTTGTGTCATGTGAATGTTACTCAAAGGAAACACACTGAAGAGAAAATTTGTTCATTTGTTTTAAAGTCTCTGGGCAAGAAAGGCTTGGTTTTGCTACTGTAACAAACCACAGAAAATTCTCAGTGGTTTAATGGGCCAAAGTACTTTTCTTGCTCTTGGGGCTTGTCCATTACAAGTTGAGTAAATAGCCCTGCTCTGTGGTATCTTCAATGCTCACATCAAGGAAAGTTCCATTTCAATGTTTCATAATCACTGGAAGGAAGAAAAATGAATGCTGCAAACAGTACTTTATGCTCGTGTCCAGAAGTGACATGTGGCATTCTGTTCATATTTCACTGCCAAAGTCTATTTCATGGCACCCAAACTTAAAAAGTCAGGAAGGGAAATCTACCATGTGCCTAGAAGGAAAGAGAAATATTTTTGATGGGCAAGGATTAATAAGTACATTTTATGTGTATAAAACAGCTATTCCTTTGGGCTTTGCAGAAAAAATATTCAATTCATTATACATTCACTGAATAATGAATATTCATATCTGTGCAAATGCTACCAGAAGACAAAAGGCTAATGAAATTTGATATCTGATTAAACATACTTGCTTCATGAAATATACTATATTACTAAACAGATTTTTAAAAGGAAAACAAATAAGACAAAAAAAAACCTGGAATTTAAAGCCAGATTTTCAAAATCCATTGTGATTTGAAGATTTAATTCCTTCAAAAGTACATTTGTTTATCTATGAGATAATACTACTTTTCCCTTCAATTCTGTTTTACCCAATTTAGTAATGAAGTCAGTGCAGAAAATTATGCTATAGGTATTTTTTCTATTTTATTGGAAAATAACTAGAGTTTGGCAGAAGTAACTAGGAAAAGAGTGAAATACCCTAAGTGCAGAGAAGGTCTAAACATCGAAATGGGAATATCAAGATTGTCACTAAAAACGCTAATTGTTTTTAGAGGGGGAATGTTAGAAACCTTCACTGTGTAGAATGCATGTGTTATGTTAGCTCACTTAAACTTTGTTTTTCAGGTGCTGTGCAGCTATTCAGGGTTAATATAGAACAACCTGTACAAAGATGAATGGTATTATAACAATTTAGAAAAACTAATTTACTTAGTGGTTTTAAAAAGCCAACTAACTTAAGCTTTGATAGTGCAGGAAAATTTTAAATTTTAGCTTTTCCATTTTTACCTGTGGCAAGTCATGTAATCTCTGTGGCTCTATTTCTTTTTTTTTTTTTTTGTGAATGGGGGCTACTTCTATCTGTGTCACAGGACTGTTGATGGGATTATTCATTTACTCATTAAATGAAATATTTAATTAACCTCTTCCCGTGCCGTGCACTTAACTTGGCACTAGGAATACAACGACACATAAAGCAGGCAAGAGAACAGCTAAGTCCACAGATAAACAAAAGAAGCATATTATGATAAAGAAGTAAATAAGCAGGGTAATTGGAATGAGAGTTAATGGGAAGACCACTTGAGACAGGATGGTCAGAGAAGGCCTCTCTGAGGAGCTGAGAATGAGAAAATGGAGACAAGAAGACAAGCACAGTGCTTGGCGGAAAAGCCAGCTGGGCAGAGGAAGCTTCGAGTGCAATGGTATGGAGGCTGACTCAACGAGATGGCACCTAAGAAACGGCTTCAGAACATCCAGCAGTTCTCCCTCACCACTCTTTTACCCACTCCTACCAGCTCACTCACCCTCAGGTAGTCATCCTGCTTTGCAGGCAAACACTTCACCGGACATGCGGTAACAGTTGCAGTGTATTTCAATGGAATAAAATCCAGTGAGTAAAACAGCAACCAATAAATGCCTTTGGGGAAATTCATTATTAGGGTTAATATAATCATTTAAGCCTAATTGTCTGAGACCTTTTCAAAGAGAAGGAAAAAAAAAATCCTGTTGAATATGGTTACCCAAGAATGTGTAATCTTGGAATAGGTCATCAATCCTAAAACATTCGAATAAAAACAAGTCTGTACTGTACTGTATTAACTTTTCACCAAAGTAAATAATTTAACAAGACATTTCTTTTGGTCAAGATAATATCCAAGTTCAGTGACTTGATCTCACAGAGTGGTAGCCAAAGTTGCTAAATTATGGAGACTGAGCTGAACAAATATCTTACTAATAAAAGTTTTCAGCTTGATGCCCTTGAGGTGTTTGTGTACTTTCTGTGTCTCACTAACTTTACTGAAAATTCCTCTGAGGAAAACAAGTGATCACAGACCATCCAAATAAAACCGTTTTTAAAAGATACAACAACTGAGCTTCACCACTGAGCTCCCTGTAACACTTTGATCAAGTACTCCTGTCAAGCACCAGGTAATAGGCTTGTTAGAGAGAAAACCACAGGCCCAGGATGTGTCACTTGTGCTACAGCTCATGATATGAAACCTAAATTTAATACCTGACCTAACTGCTGTCTCAGCCTCTCCCAGAAACACAGTCTTAATCAACTAGTCTGGAATTTTCTGGTCAGCACAATGAGGTAATCTGTCACATGGGCCCTCTCCATCCCGCACCCCACAGGAAGAAGAGGCTTCTGCGTGATAAAAACCCTTGCCATTCCCTTCCCTGAAAAATTAGATGTCCTGGTCTAAAAATAATCCTTTCTTTTCTTTAGCTAGTGGCAATCTTGCCCCTCCCAGTGCCCCCTAATTACTAGATGGGGTGCCCCTTGATTCACATAATAAAGCCAATTAGATCTTCAAATTTATTCAGTTGAGTTTTATTCTTTTAATGGCCTCCTGACTCAATTCATACTTATGAAGACAGACAGGTATTGAAGACAAGAAATATTCCAAGTCTGATCCTAGTTTCTACGTTATAGCAGATTCTAAGTCACTGTAAAGGAGAATTGTTCCATCATCTTTGAACTGAAAGCTCTGTAAACAGTGAACAAATCAGTATCCCATGTTATGATCCTTTGACAAAGATGGTCTATAGGAAACAAGACTGAAGTATCCAAATGTTCATTTTCAAGTGATCAAGATGAGACAAAATTGAAAATAAATAAAACACTAATGTTAAATTGATTTCTAGTTTTAAAATTGCAATAAAATTAATTTTTTTTTGCTTTAGAGTTACCCCGAAAACTATTGTTTAGACACCCTGCCTACTTAACTAATGAATAAATAAAGCTGATAGCAATAAAACATTTATTTAAAAATTTTTTAATTGTCATTATGTGGCTTAATATGAATATTATGTATATGTATGTATGTATTTCATAAGTAGATACCTTTCAAATGTATTGTTTGGTAAAACTCTCAAAATAATCTTGTCATATCTACTTTGTTCTACTTTTGAAAGTAAAATCTCAACATTCTTTTTTTAAAAGTGGAAAATGGTTCTGGATGTAAGGGGGTGGGGAAGAGCAAGGCTGAAAGAATGATTTGGGTTTTCTATCTCATAAGCCTTCCATTATATCCACTGATTATCTACTCAGTTTTTCTTCAACTCTCCTGAAATTATATCTATTTCAACTCTAAGCAAAATTTTCAAGTTGCTTAGAAACTAAGATGTAGGTTTTTTTCACAGTAGATCCTTCAGGTTCCAAGTAATGACAACAGTGGAAGTCTGTTTCTGCTAATTTCAGCTCTTCCCTGGCATTTGTCCAGAAGCTTAAAAGGAAACAGGCTTCTTTTCAGTCCCATTTATCACAGCACAGAATTATATAATAACATGTCAAAATAATGACTCGGAGGCACTGTGAAATCCTACAGTGCCTTCCAAAACTTCCAAGAGAGAGATACGTTTTTTCTTTAACAAGTATATTTTGTAGACTCATACTATTTTGAAAACTGAAAATCAGTATATGGCATTACTATTGAGCATAATATTAAAAGATTGTATCATGACGTTCTTCAACTTTTCAAGAGAAAGCATTTTCCACATATGCTCATTATATATGGGATCATTTCAGCTTTCAGAAATGGTAAGTTGTCTGCTAGTAATTAGATCACCAAGAATGACTCAATGACAATTGAAGTATCTATACAAAAAAACAGCAATAACTAGGGTGGTATTTCTCCTATCAAAACCAAATTTCCTTTGCTGCTAAAGCTTTCAGATACTTTCTAACATGTGATACAAAAGCTTTGCATTATCTTATTAAAATAAAAACAATTTGTATTTTTTTCCACAACTGAAGCCACACATAAGGAATTTCTTGACCAAAAATGAAAATAATAACTTATCTTTTTCTGAATACATATGCTCATTATAAGGATTTTAGAAAACAGAAAAATATGAAGGAGAAAATAAGAATCATCTATATTTTTTACTTTCCAAGATATCTAATCTACTCTTAACCTACTCTTAATATTCTGGTACGTTTTCTTAAAATTTTTAAAACTTTTTGTTTTGAAAGAATTTTAGATTAATGGAAAAGTTGCAATAATAGCACCAAGGGTTATCCTTCACCCAGCTTTCCATATATTCCATTTCTCTCTACTATAGACAGTGAGAAAACTGGCCCTCATTTTTTACGATATATGTATATAGTTGTCTAAAGTCAGTATATGCAGAAATAGTTTCTAAATTATAACTTCATACCCATGTGAGAAACAAATTTACTAAGTTAAATACATTATTTGTGTACAGTTCTTTCAATCTTTAGCTTCACATCATTCAGTCAAAATAGTGTTTTGCAAAGTAACAGATTAGGTCCTTTCTTTTCTACCTCCTTCAGTTTTGTTACTCATGAAATACAGTTAAGTTCATTTGCTACAGTTTCTATTCCATTTGGGGTTCTTCTCACCTCCTGGTCAATTTAGAAAACATTTTACATACTATAGAATTCTTTCTTTGTGGTGTAAAGATCTACAAGTTTCGACAAATGCCTAGACTCCTGCATCTACCACCACATAGAACACACATGCATCCTCAACCCCCAGCCTCCAGAAAGCATTGAAAAGCCTGCGGTATCCCCCAGGGAAGTCTTGCTTAAAGTAAACAAACAAACAAACAAACAAACAAACAAATATAAGATAAGGTAAAGACATCTCCCTATTCAGCTTTTGCCTTTCAGCATTCTCATCACAAGGCTTAGAGGCCAGGGGTTGAGGTGTGCATGAGAAACCTGAAGACCTGTTTCATCTCTCTGTGTGTTCTTACCACGGAATTCCTATGATCAATAGTCACCGGATCTTTACAATGTGCAGTTTTATATGCATGTGAAATCACTTCCCTTCACCCCCACTTCCCATACAAATTTCCTTATTGGCCAGTTCCCATAGTCAACCCTGAAAATATATTTTGTTAAAATGCCTTACCTAGCATTTGTTCTCCCAGAGCTAGTTCTGATATGATGGGAATGATGTATCCCTTTGTCATTCAAAGAGCTACAGGGAACTGAAGCTCACAAAACCTCCCCAGAGGCAACTGACGCTTTGAGCTTTAGTTATCAGGCAGCCCTTCAGGGACCATCAGTAGACATGATCCAAGAAGGACTGTTCAAGCCTGTTGACCAGTGTGAGAGGCCTTCTGAAATGGCTGGCTTTTGGACAAGTGGTAAGACTGCAGGGTCTTTAAAGGGCCCTAGGTCTCTTGTTTCAAAGTGTGAATAACCTTTCATCCCACATGTAAAGAAGTTTTGATATCGGTGGCAGCCATGGCTGCAAGTAGCCCAGGACTTTTTTGATATCTGTTAACTCTACTTCAAATAGCTCTACAGCCAAGTGATTCACTGATCATTGAAAACTAAGTGAAAAGCATCTCAAAACTTCCTACTCCTCTTTGGGTTCCTTTGGAACCAGCTTTTCAGTTTTGAAGTTGAAAAGACTGAAGTACTTTGCCAGCTTCAAAAAAGAAAATAAACGAAATGGAGAAGATAAGGCTGTCGAGTCAGCACAATAATAGTCTTCCCACTGAAATGTACAATGGGCTCGATAAAATCATTAAGGGCAGATGGGAGAAGAAATAAAGATAAGGCTGATGCTATCTGTCCACTTTTTTTTTTCCCTAAGGCAAGTGTTAAAGATTTCTCAAGTAAAACAAGAATATTCAATTTTACTTTCATTCAGGGATTCTTATTTTAGTCTAGAAAGAAATGGATTTCTTCCCATCTGAAAACTCTCTTCTCAGTCAAATATCAAAGACTGGAGCTGGAGGTGTAAGCAGAGGTGGAGCTGAAAGAGCACCCATGCTGAATTAGTCAGCCTGGATTTGAATTAACCTCTAAGGTTAACCAGCTAAGTAACTCCGAAGAAGTCACTGAATGACTTTCGCTCTCTGTTTTCTCATCTATAAAGTAACACATACCTCACAGGTTCTTATTAGGATCAAATAAAATATTCCTATCGAAGTGCCTGGAATATAACAGGTTTTGTGTAAATGTTAATTGAGTCAGAAAATAACTGGTTCTATGTGGTCTAACATATTTGCCTTGCCTTGAAGCCAACTCCAGTGATAGTATTCATGCATATTGGTTTTGGTGCTTAGCTACTTGGGTGCTGTCATGGACATTATAACACAAGGGAAGCAAACTTCATCTCTGATGAATGGCAGCTGACACTCTAGAGCTAACACTGTGCACTTGATCACATGAGCAGAATGATACGCTAACATCTATTGCAGAATCATGACCAAAGACTTAATGAATAATGATAGAAAGTAACATGTCCTCAGCCTGATGCCTCAAATAAAGAAAAACAAAGCCTCTTCCAGGAATTTTCTCAAGACTTTTTAAAAATCCTAATTAGACATTTTTTAAAAATTCCAGCTCTTGGGAGGAACTGCAAAATATTTAAAAAGGAAATTTATTTAATAAAGCATTTTTCTGCCTCTATAAAAAGTTAGCTCACTTCATGGAAAATTGCTGTATTAGTAAAACTTTTTTGGTGAAATCTCATTAGCAACAATCCCATATCACTAATAAAATTTCCTATTTGTTACCTTAACCAAAAATAAGGTAACAATATAACTAATTATTGAGACTGAGACATTTTTGAGAGAGAGAGAGTGGGCTGCATTCATAATTATGTTGAGACCATAAAGTCTGTTTAGAAATGGTTTTAGGAAAACTCAGACAGCAGGTGACTAACTTTCCAGAAAGGTTGATGAGCCTGTTCACTGATATCTAAGAGGACTGATGCACAAGGAAACTGCAGAAGGAAGTGAGGCTGTTTAGATTTAACAGAAGCATGTCATGATTCTTTTTCCCTGAACTGTAAGATTTTCATATAATTTTCTTTTTAGCATTAACTATTATGCTAAGAAAAACTCTATGCTCGAAATGTGTGTTACCAAATTTCAAAGCAGGACTCCATTTCCTATACTGAAGTCCTGGACTATGATTTATTATTTGCTAATGCATTAGAAATAGTATGCCAATTTTGTGACTATTAGATTTGAACCTCATATGGCAACCTTTCCCCTGTAAAGAAACACATTACTTTCAAAGGTCGGAGGACATGTGATTAAAAGATAAACCTGGGTTTTCAGTTAAAGTGTGAAGGAAACAGAAGTGCCTATATATACACTATATTTTACAGATATTTCTTATTACATATTACTTACAGTACATGCAATATATATTTGATTCATCGATTAGGTGCAGTGAGAATTGTCTTAAAATTGTTCAATATTCTTTGAGCCTAGTAATTTGCTTAACAACATAACATAAATATCCTCATTAATTGTGATTGTATGTAACTCACTACTATTTAAAATGTTTTTATAACAGCATCTTTTCTTTTTCAGGGATTAGATAAGACCTATTTATTTTATATCCCGTCTTTTTCAAGCTTTCTATGTTGACTTTGAAAATTCACCACTTATTACACCTTCCAACTAGTACATTACTAAAGACACTAAAATAAATTTTTTTAAAAAATGAAAGATTGAATTTAAAATTTCTAATTAAGGTTTTTTGTTTTTTGTTTTTTGGTCAAAAGCCAGATACTATATCGTATTTAACATGTTTATTCCCAGTGGCTTTTGTAAGTTCATTTTTCTCTTTTTTTATATATATAATTCATTTATTTTATAATCCAAGTACTACTTTTGAACTATTTTCTCTGAGATGAGCACTATTGTCATTGTGAGCATGCCAAAGTAAAGCCATGTCCCCTGACTCAAGGTGCTCACTCTCCCATTTTTATTATTTAGAATAAGATAACAGGGTAAGGATTATGACTATATATTTGTTTCATATATGCTCAGGGTTCAGAAAAAAATGTGAAAATATGCTAACTCTGAAATTATTTTGAAGTCTAGCTATTTAAAAGGTCAAAAGAAGTGTTTTTCTGTTAACAGCTAACAGAGATGGAGGAAAATCTGCCAAGCAAAGAGGTTCAATTTGGCCATGCATTCATTAGCTTCTTCATATGCTGCCACTCTACCCAGACCAGAGGAGGCACTTACTGAATGTTCTGGGAAATGTCAGGCATGAATGAGTTTCCCAAAGGCCAAACCCTACTTTCTGCTAATATTTAATTATATATTTTTTCTCTATTAAACAAGAATTCTTGCAAAACCCACCTATTTACCTCCCTCATGGATGTGAGATTGTACAAAACTTCATTTCAGAGTAAAATATCTTTAATGCAAGTGCTCTTGTATAACGCCAGTTTTGTATGAGATTGATTATACATTTAGGTATTTTATTTATGAAGAACTGTTGACTAAGAATGATTAGTAATGTATACTCTCCCAGGAAGACAGAAAAAAAGACTTGTAGAAATTTATCAAATTAATAAATATTTGAGTAATATTACTTATTCATGCTTGATTTAAGATAATATATATGAAATTTCCTGTAGTTCAATATTGAAATTCATAGCTAAACTCATTTAGATTGACTAAGGCATTTAAAATCATCATAAACCAAGTAGCAACAAAAAAAACTGTCATTTTCAAAATTATGGTGAATCAAGGATTGTGAGAAGCAATATGGAAAATAAACATGAAAATCATTAAGATAAGCACAAAAATAAAATATAAAAAAAATATTGTGTGTGATTTCAGTAAGGGTTATAAACTGAAGGAAGTAGAAAAATACCTGCCTGAAGTTAGCATACCCTCACATGACTGTCTTAACTGTTATGACTGAGGGTGTTTTTTCTTTCCAGACAAAAACAAGTCATAAATGAGTCTTTCCATCCAAGGGAAAAAGTTGTCTAACATCTATGTCTCCATCCTGGTCACTCATGTCCCCTGACACTATAATAAACAAATTTATGAGCTTACTTGGTAGGTAGACAGCTGGAAAGTGACTGCATAGTTACAATAATTTATAAGAAAGAGGGCATTCCTTTGGTGAACAAGGTCTTTTTTCCAGTAAGATCCTCCCTAAAGCTGTTCACTGCTGAAGTTGTCGCCAAATAATCACAAACTTCTCCTGTCTGAGTTCTGAAAAAATTGAGAAATGGACTCAAAAGTCAGATAATGATCAAGCTACCTACTGAAATTTCATTAAAGCTGGATTAGAGCATTTGCTTGGACCCAAGAAGGAAAATATCCCTCTAATTCTTCTTATGCCTTTCTAGGTCTTTTCATTAAGACAGGCCTTCCCTACTGGGTATTATACTTGGAGGAAAGAGAAACGTGAGGCTTCTAAAGGAAGCCAAAGAGAACAGAGGGACAGAGTGACAGAAAGACAAGAGACAAATGAGCCAGACATTTTATGTCTTAATTTTGCTTAACATGAAACAATAGTTCTGTCTTTTGTTGTCACATCAGTTAGATAAGTCATCCTCTTAGAGAAAAGGAGCTGTCTCTGCCTTATGGTTCACAGAGGGTAGAAGTCAATGAGGAATGGGTGGAAAGAAAATGAAAAGATAGTCAACTCTGTAGAGGTTTACAATACATTGCAGGTCCTCTAAACAAATGCAGTAAGAGACCAAAACCTCTTTAATTACATTTGTCTAGATTGTACTTACTTTTCCTGACCCCCCTCCCACACACACACACACACAAGTACCATTTATCCTGGCACAACATCATATTTGGCTTTTAGTTGTTATTTTAATGTTTCACGTGTCTTCCTTTCCTGATTACAGATGATAAATTTCAAGAGGAAGACAGTACAGTGCAGCAAAAGCATATGGGCTCTAGGTTCCCAGATAACTGGGTACAAATTTCCAGTTCTGCAATATACCAGGAATGCGACCTTGGCTGAGTAATTCAAACCTCCTTCTGATGGCTCAATCTCCTCATCTATAAAATGCACTTAAATCCTAGGATTAGTATGGGGCATACAAATAATAATGCATATAAAACATCTACTTAATCTGCTTTAGACCCTTTGTCACTTGTATTTTTTCCCACAGAAGACATTTGTTATTTCTTCTGAATTCTGCATATAGGATGATTTTTTACACGTTGTTGTGAATGTCAAATGACTTAATGAATATTAAGCTCCCACCTCCTTGCCTTGGGAACCACTACTGAACAAATATTACTTTTGTATGTGTGGTTTTGGAAAATTTGTGTATTTTTAGTGTTTGAATATTCTATCCTTGTACATTAGAAATATCAGCTTTTCTAGTTAGATGTATTTTGTAAAACTATACCAGCACATTTCTAGTTTATTGTTTTTAAGAAAAATCAAAAGCTGATTACAAAGGGTACATAGTTGCAGTTATACAAGATGAATAGATTCAAGAAATCTAATATAGAGCATGGTAATTATAGTTAACAATATTGTATTTTATACTTGAAATTTTCTAAGGAGGTTAATCTTAAGTGTTCTTACCACAGGAATAGGTAGTACCACGGAGGCTGGAGATATAATTGGCACCCAAAGCAGGCTTGAAAAAAAAATTCAATAATTTGGAACCATCACAGATTCTTGAACAACTGTGTGGTCTTTAGAGTGTAGGTGTCTGGGACTGACAACCTTGAAGTTCTCTGAATTTACTTTTGTGTAAAATACAATGTTTGTTAAAGGATGAGTAATAAAACTACACTAATTTGAAGTAAATTTTGTTGTTGAAACTCAACCATAACCAAAACCATTTAGAAATTAGAATAACAAAAAAATTTTTTTTAACAGTTTACTTTATCACCTCCGTGTAAAAAATTGCCAGAGGATGATAATAATAAAAAAAAAGATAGATTTTTACTTAGTTTTAATTTTTTTACAGATAGTACCTAATCTTTTCAACATTTACTCATCCTGGCTTGCTCTGTAAGCTTTGGGAACTGACACTCACTAAATAATGAATACTATTGTGAGAACATTTTGATGAGTCAGATTTTTGTAAATACATGTATAACACATATATGTGTCCATATATAAATTCACTATAATGCTAAAAACAGGTTGTTTTGGTGGGGAGGATTATCCTTGTGTTAATTAGCATGGTAGCCAGCCTCTGAGATGGCCCCCAACGATTACCATCTCTTGATATTCACACCTTTGTAAATATCACCTTTGTGGGCTGGCTACCATTTGCAGGGTTCAGTTCAATATGAGAAAAAAGTGTTCCTAGATCTAAAGCAAAAAAAAAAAAATTACCATCAGAAGTACTAAAATATAAAGTTTTTTTTTTTTCTTCCATGGTTACTTTTTCTTTCAATTTGTGGTATTTTGTATTTGCAATTTAGTGTCAACCATATTATTTATATATGTGTACAAAATATTTATAAATTGTCCCATCAGTTTTCATTTACAAAACATAAATTCAAATGTAAAATTATTAAGATTTGCAAGATGGAGCCAGCAGAGCATTAAATCAATTGTGGTACCTTTCTGAGCATGGCGTTCTTCACAACTACGTAAGTTACAAGCCTGGGAAACCAACCCTTCCCCTTTCACATTGTACCAGGGATGATCAGCGTGATGACTAGAATCTAACAAAAGTGATGGTAAGTCATTTCCCTGATCAGGTTATACAGACACTATGGCACACCCGCTCCTTCACTCTCTCCACTTACTGCAAGAGAAGCCAGCTTCCATGCCTGAGGACATCCAGGCAGCGCTGTGGAGAGATCTGCATAATGAGGAGTGAGGTTTCCAGCAAGCAAGAACCTGAAGACTCTAACTAATAACCATGTGACTGAGCCTTCTTAGAAGTGGTTCCATCAATGCAGTCATGGCTTCAGATGATGCAGCCTCCAGAAATTGTGATTATAACCTCATGCAAGACCCCAAGTCAGAACAACCCAATCAAGTATTCTTGATGCCTGATCCTCAGAAACTGTGAGTGTGAGATAATTACTTGCTGTCTTCACCCACTACATTTTGGAGTACTTTGTTATGCAGTGATACAAAATTTAATACAGTTAGAATAGGCTACTCTAAGGGATTGCCCCTAAAGGTATGACTTACCAAAAACAATGAAAGTATACTTTTTCTCTATATAACAGTTCTGAGCAGGTGAGTGGTTATGGAAGCAGCTCTCTTCCATGGAGTCATTCACAGACTCAGTCTGACAGAGGGTTTGCTGGCTTCAACATGTGGCTTCCATGTCACTCTCATTATTAAAAGAAATTTTTTTTTTACAACAGAAAAGTGAATATCGTTCAGATGTTCACATTTATTTGTACAGAGTTGAGAAAAGTAGTTTCTTATTATTCTTTTTTTTTATTTCCTCAGATTCTGTGTTATTCTCCCCTTATCAATTGATATTTTCAGCATCTATTCTTTTTTTCTTGCTTAGGTGAGATATGTATTTATTTTTCATTAGTATTTAAAAAAGAAAAATTTTTAGATTTTTTTTGTCAACTCAATTTCATTTTAATTTTATTAATGCCTTATTTCTATTTATTTTGTTCCCTTTTCAACTTCTTTATTTGGATGTATAAATTTTTATTTTATTTTTTATGTTAAATGATTATAAATATTTAATGTATTTGTCTCTGAGCAATTCTTTAGTAGCATGTCACTATTCTGACATATAATGGTTTTGCTATTGTTATAGATATTCTGTAATTTTATTTTTTATTTCCTCTATGATCAAAAGTCACTTTAGGAATAATATGAATAAATAAAGTACTTTACATATTTTCTAATACAGTGACTTTTTCTTATTGTCAGCCAATGATACAAAGTCCAAATCTTGAAACACATGAACAAGAAAATTTTCTTTTTTTGCTGTCACTACAGCTACTACTATTATTACTAAAACTTTTGCACATACATATATTTTAAATGTAAATTAAGTCACATGGTTTAAAATTAATAGTAGATGGAATGAAAAGAAATAGTATTAAGGATGGACCCACACTCCTGTCCTCAAACACACGCTTGTCCCCTAAATAGCTCTTCTTTTATATGAGGTGAAGGATACAACACACTTCCAAAGGCTCTACCCTATCTTCCGTTTCACATTCAAAGAGCATAAATAAAATTAGGTACCTGTCTAAATTTACTACATTTGTCATTTTTCAGATAGTGCTTTCTTTACATTTAAGTACCCATAGCATTTTTCTGAATGGATTTATGAAATACATTATTTGTTTACTTTGTTTGAAAATAAAAAAATTTTATGTATTGAACTATCAATGGGATGTTAAGATATATTTGCTCTTAATTATCTCTTAGAAGAATTTTGAGGAGAAGAAACATGAGTAACCAAACAAGATTCAGAGTCAGGCTCTGAAACAACTTTCAATGGCTCAGATTCTTTACATTTTCCCTCCTTAATTTAGTGGGGTGCAAACCTGGCAACCATGTGGGTATTGAAGAGCTGAATATGTTAGCTATAGATGACCAGGACTAAAGGCAATTGGATTTCTACAGCATGTTAAAATTAGGGCAGTCTCTCTCTCTCTCTCTCTCTCTCTCTCTCTCTCTCTCTCTCTCTCTCTCTCATTCTCTCTCTCTCTCTCACACACACACACACACACACACACAGCACACGATCTAGGGTGGGAACTGTTATTCATGGTACAGTTTCCACCACATGTATGGAAAAGCAGCAAAGAACCCTGGTATTTAAGATGGAGTGGGGAAAAAAATGCAAAACAAAAACTCCCAGCAGAATGCTGTGCTTGGGAAGAGGGTGAGGAGGATGTCAAAGAGACAGTCTGGAAAACATTTTAGGTCTTGGTTTTAGCCCTTATCTGTCTTTGACATTCTTAGGACATTTTTGTTTAACAATTTTCTTTTTAGCTCAAGCTATTTCAAGTTTCTTCCTATCACTTATAGTTTAAACAATGCCAGCTAATATAATCTCCCAGTCATTCCCACTGACACAAGAAAGCTCATACTCTGAGACTGCAGTTCCTCCCCTGCAAAGAGCCTGAGATCATACCTCTGTGGGTAAATGAGAAAGAAGGAGGACTTTGCCTTCTCCTGCTTCCCCTTTCATCGCAGTTGCTATGGCCGTACTAGATCTTCCAGGCCTGCTCCATTCTGCAGCCAGCTCAGGCTTGGCTCATTTACCAAAACTGTCTGGTTTTCTCTTCCTGCCTGGCCAAAGTTATTTTTGCTACTTTGGCTAAGGAATATGGAAAGAAACTAATGGGCAGCAAATTAGGAAAAGCTGAAAAGTGTGAAGAACGAAATACGTAAGGAAAGCAAATGGTAAAAGAGAAGTAATACCAAAGCAGCCAGGGAGGTGGACTTAGTCAAAAGAAAAGAAAGGGAGTAGTAGGAGCCATTAGAGGGGGAATGACATAAATAAGGAGAGAGAATAATGCAAGAGTCTGCATCTACCAGATAGACATTAAAAGGTGTTTTCATTGTTCCTTCCTCTCTCAGTCTCACATTTTCCTCATTTTTCAGTCAAAAGATGTTTTTCCTTAATGGCTGTTTAGTTGTGGTAGGTGCTCGAAACTTCTCTACCTTCTCTACCTCCTGTAAATATGGGCATCCCAGCCTCTCTCTCTAGCCCATGGCTCTCAACCCTGGTTATACATTAGAATCACTAGGGGAATATTTAAAAAGACTTATTCCTGTGCTCCACATCAGACCACATGTATCAGAATCTTGGAAGTGTAACCCAGCACTGGTATTTTAAAAGGCTGCCCAGCTAGGTTGAAGGCTGCTCAATTCCCACTTCCTGTGAGCAGAATCACATAAAAACTCTTACAATATTATATTTCATTTGCCTCAAAATTTTTCAGCTATCATCATTCATATTTCCTTTCTCTGTGATCTGAGAAGAAAATTGTCCTATGTCCTTTCCCAGATAATTTCCTCTATGTGTACTCCTGATTCCACTTCCTACTTTTGACTAAGTGAATTTGTTTCATTGTCATCCTCTTTCTCATTTTAACCTTTCCCTGTTCTTAACCTAAAAACTGCCCAAACAGCTTCTCATTAAGAAAACCTTTCATTTACCTTACTCCCTCTCTTGGTATTAGTTCTCCTTCATTATCTTCACCATCAAATTTCTTTTTCCATATTCTAATGTATTGTTTTCATGTTTCACTTCAGGTTTCACGTTCTTCTCCAGTGGCACTGTTTACTCAAAGGCCACCCAATGACTCCCTGGTGCCCAGACCCTGTGACTTACCTCTGTCCTCATTCAGTCAGCCTAATGTTACTACACTGTTTGACAGAGCTGATCCTGCTAGTCTTCTTCATGCTCTGTCCTATCTCTCTCTCTTGCCTCTGTTGACAACATTCCATCTACTTCCCTATATCAGTCTCTAAAGTCTCACTCATCTTTTAAACTTCATTTCATACTTGCCCTCATCCGCAAAATTTTTATATCATAGAATTCTTACAGAATTTACCTCTACACTATTAACAACAATTCTTCTTTTTATAATGAATCATTTAAGTGTTTTAAAATGCATTAGAAAAACATCTATTTTTTTGTAATAACATTTTAAAAGTTTTCATAAAGAAGTACCAGTAAGTCTGGAAGGACTATATGGATGTGAGAAGTGAAGGAGGTATAAGGGTCAAGGTTGGCTCTCAGGCATATGGCTTGAGCAAATGACCTTGGACAGGGAGCATGTTAGAGGAGTGAAAGACAAAAATTATTATGTTTTTGAGCGTACTGTATGCAAGATGCCTATGGGCCATGGGCATGGACTTGTAAGAGAAACATTATAAGATTATGTTGGAGTTTTGGTCATGAAAGCATTTAAATTGAGAAGAGGTCAAGAATGGAAACCTACAAGCATCAATATTTGAAAATTAGACAATGAAGAGATTCTAGCTTCCTGCTTAGATAAAAGTCATATAATCAACAAAATCAAATACTTTGAAATATTTGATGTCAAATTGATAGATTACAACTTTCATTATATTTATCTTATATACAAAACAAAAAGCTATATCCTAAAAGGAGATTAAATCAATCTATCAGGGAACGCATTCCTCAGGAACTCACTCTAGTTTTGTTGTTGCTGTTATTGCTGTTTGTTTCCTTTGCTTGTGGTACTTGAGGTTTTCTATTTCTTCCAACAGAATTTACTGTTTTAAAAATACTTTGTCCTGTCTTTTAGGACAGTTTCTGTTCCTTAGAAAACCTAAGAATGGCAAGTGTCTGAAGGCTTAAGGATCTGTTTGATGTGGTATCAGGTTTGCTAGAGATTTTTGCCATCTAACAACAATAAATTACAGAAAAAAAAATTAAGAAGAGATGATGTGGTGAATAAAATTATCTGCTCAAGTATAATTGCATCTTCTTAGTTTTAAAGTCTTTCTGATTTTCCATCATCATCAACATCATCATCATCCTCCCTAACAGCTGGAGAAGATAGGATGTGTCAGACATTGTGATAAGTGCTTTGCTCCTGATAATAATTCAATTATCATCATTTAATAAAAAAAAAAAAAACAGAAACTAAGATTTAGAACTAGTTTCCTGAGGTCACATAATTATGAAATGTCAATGAGTCATCAGTATTGATGTAAGCTAAAATCTCCTGACCATCAGAACTACTGTAGCATCCTTGTTTTGTATGACTATGAAATCTTATGATTTACTAAAAGCTCTCTTAGCCAATCTTCACTTAACAAGTGGGTTGGCAGATATTCTCCATTTCCTCCCGCACAAGCTGGCTAGTACTTGAGGCCTGCTGTACAATGTGGTTAGTACATGCCGCACTTCCACTCCCACGTGGGTACAGTTGAAGCTGTACACTTACTGACAGTCAGTTTGTATTTGTTATTGAACCTGTTTATACCTTTTGTACATTTTATTTTAGGTATGTATCTTAATTAAACATGTAAATCAATGATATAGAAAGGTTAAAGAAAGATGTTGTTTAATGAAAACTAAGCCAGATATATGTACAAATAACTGTAAAGATGGATTGCCTAACACTGCAGTTGACTTAAGTATGGGCAAGACATTGATATGATTTCTAAAAGTTTATTTAACATTAAAAATTGCTTTCCAAGTGTATAAACTCTTGCTTTATTTATTTATTTTTTTTAAAGCTAGACTTAGACGTCAGACTTTGCATTATGGTTGTAGCTTATGAAAAAAAAAGTAGGCACTATAATCAGCAGGCATACACTCAAAGAAAAGATCAATCCATCACATGAACATGCCTTGTAAGTTTTTAATTTAAATAAAATATTTAGAGTATATACGTATCATTTTTTATGACTCACATTTGAATCAGCCTTTCTGATTAGCTGACCTCCTACTGGTCCCAGTCACAGGGGACCAAACATCTATGCCATACCTTTCACAATGTGAGCACAGGTGTTACCAGCTTGTTAACTCCTTGATTATAGTATCAGTGATCTCCCAATCATTATATGTAACTTTGAAATATACCTTTGTATTTAATATTTTACTAAAAATAGTCTGATAATCTGATAATTTATAACAGCCAAAAGAGAATATCAAGCTCTTTGCAATCTTGATTCCAGGAGGTGTAAGCCCTTAATGCCCATGTTTTCTACCTCCATGCCAAGAACTCCTGCAAATATGACCTAAAAACCAGTTGCTGTTTTCTTTTCTGAATATGTCCTAAAATAGTAAAATATTTGGACTAATTTATCCCCCTACATCACCCTTGAACATTCTTCTTAAGTAATATAGAGATGAAATCTAGTATTTATTGTATACCTACTACATGGTAGAAGTGAATTAGGTACTTTATATGACTTTTAATTGTCAGAGCAACCCTACATGGTAGATATTATAACACTCAATTTATGGATGAGAAAACTAAAACTCTAAGGAGGAAAGTAACCATGCAGTGTTATATAGAAAATAGGATTCAAATGAGTTTCTCTAATTCCAGATTCTATAATTTTTTTGATGCACTTTGGTATTTATGTTGTCAAAGAATAATTACATAAGAGTAAATAGCAATAAGAATTTAAAAGGAATAGATTTTACCACAATCTGCTTGTTTTTATTTATTTATTTATTATTTATTTATTTATGTCATTTAAAGACTCTCATGTTGTTTTTTAAATAGGCCCCTAAAGGCTAATACTTTAAAGAGAAATGATTTATTTATTCTGACAATAGACTCATCTTCATCCATAAATGCTGCACTGTTTAAACCTTATCTAAACAAAGAGTTTAGGTAGAAAGATAGGTTGATGGATAGATAGAAAGATAGAAGAAAAGAAAAAAAAAGAAAAAAAAAGGGGGAATTTAATTTTTCTTCTATAATGAATGTACAATATACATACATGCACATATATCTATATATGCACATACAAACATAAATACATTTCTACTTGTGTTCCCATTATTTTTAGACTAAACAATTCGATTAAGGAAAATTTCATTATATTTAGGTTGTAGCACATATACGTCTCTGTAAATTTTCTACCTGTAACTTTTTTTCAGTATTTGCTATAATGTGTTATGTAAAACACATAGAAATTCCTGAAAATAAATATATATACATATATCTGTGATTTCCCACTATTATATCATGCCAAGAACTCCATCTATTCCTCTGTGCTCCATTGTGTACGTTTAATTTTGTCTTCAACAAAATTTGTATTACGTACTCATCATCCACTCACCATACATACTGACAATCCATAAAATAACTTGCTCTTAAGCAGCCCATCTTTTCACATCTTGCCTATTCTCTTTGTCCTCTATGTAAAGCTGATGAACTATTGTGAAAACAACCAATAGCAGGTTCCTGGTTACACATTTGTATGTGTGTAGAAGGGAGGAAATATTCAGGCATAGAGTTAGCTCTGCCCTTTTCCATATTTTCAAACCAACAACAAGTATGGTCCACTAGCTCTCCATAGATATTTCTTTAATAAGGAAAGAGAAGATTTCTCTCTTTTCATTATAAAAGTTCTAATAGAAGAAGTACTCCATTGAGAGTAAGTCTAAATATTAGGGGTATCTGGTTCTGCCCTTCTCCAATATGCATATTCTATTAGTAACTGAAAACAAAAACATATTTTAGAAGGATAAAGTTACAAATCCTTGGGGAAGAGAGTGGCTCGTATAATGAAAATGCTACCAGGCACTTAACTAAAGCAGCTCTGGCAGGGACAATTATAATATAATTTATCACCAGAAAGCACACTAAAATGCTGAATACATAATCATCTTATCAGCAAGCTGAGAGCTGTGGCAAAGCTCATTTGAATTAAGGACCAAAAATGTAAGTTTCAAGGAAATTATAAGGTGTCAAGCAATCAATAAAACTGAGATGATGCTAACAGTCTTTCAAAAGGTAACTATACAAAGGGTTAAAAATTTACTGCATGGTTAAGAGTTAGAATGGCTTGTTAGGGATCTATATCTATAGAATAGAATAGAATAGAATAGAATAGAATAGAATAGAATAGAATAGAATAGAATAGAATAGAATAGAATAGAATTTTCTACTTTTTTTTTCTTCTTCTAGAGAACTATCTATTTAGGTATCATAATAAATAGAAAATAAAATTATTTCCATTTCCTGAGAGACTAAAAGTATATTGTTTAGGGTCAAAACTGCATTAAATGTACAGTGTTTAGGTTTTCTCTGCTATAGTTCCAAATCCATTTGGTTTTTAAGGGCCTCTGTGTTGTGTATAAACCATCATTATGCTCTTTTAGACCCACAATCCACTTCACTAAAAATATAATACTTGATACGCTTAAATAGTACTTTGTCCTTTTCAACCAACCATTTTCACCTGTGCTTTTGCAAGAGGCTCGCCCTGGGTAGGAGAGGAAAGCACCATCTTTTTTTCTTATCCATTCTTTAGGGAGAATTTAATAAATGCCCCAACCCCAGAGGGGGCTACATCATCTCTCCCTCCCACAGTAGCCTTAGGCCCTGGGCATGTTCCTGTGGCCACCACATGGGCAAATCTGTTTCCTTTCTTTTCTTTCTCAGCACAAACAAGACAGGATACATTTCCAAGAGAATTCCTCTGAAAAACAATAGAAAAAATAAGCAAAATAAACTCAAAACCTAAAAATAAAATACATTATTAAGCTGAACTATCTAATCTAGGATCCCCATGGGCTACAAAGAAGCACTGGTTGGCAAAGAAAGGAAAAAGTGAAACTTATGAAAAATAGTCTTGATTTAGTCCTTGTTTTGCCTGACACTGGAGATGTATGTGTGCTTGGATACAGTGGGGCCAGAATTTCTGTTTAAATTTGTTTGCTTTAATATGCAAAATGTGGTTAGTGATTCCTACTTTACAGGGCTGTTGTAAGGATTAAAGTTACAAGGGATGCTAACTTTTCTGTCAATTCCTAGTGTGAGAGAATGTAGACATTTTTTTTACCTATTGAAGCAGGAACAGCATGCTACACACCATGACAGTTGGCACTGCCCTTCAGGGATATAGAGCTTCTTTTTTAGTTCAAAGTTCATGGGTAAATTCAATCTCAGTATTATCCGTGACCTCTCCAGTGAGTGCTGCTTTGTATCTGAGACCCTGGTCATCACCCACATGTAATAAATTTTTAAAAAAGAAGTGTCACATGGTCCATCAGCCCTGTGCTTTTTAGAGGCTTACTCCCCCACAAGATCTTGCTTCTTCCCCTCTTTCCAATTTTCAATTCTCTCCCATTTGAAACTTTCGTATCTACTTCATTTGACTAGAACCTGACATCAGTGCTGAACAGCCCTCTGAAGCCAGTAACTCCCTGGTTTATACAGAACTGGGTAACTCTTCTTTTCCCCTGTCCTATTTTTCCTGTAAGAGGTGGGAGGAGTGGATCTTGTCAAATGAGGGCAGTTTCCCAATATCATGATATCTTAAGCATTTAAAAATAATCCCATGCATATATTCACTTCTTATTGCCTTAGATCCTTCCTGTGGACAAAGCTAGGCACTTTGGTCCCCCCCAAATCACCACCGTGGCCAATGCAAGACCTCATTATGGGCATGAAGAAGGCCTGCTGAGAGAGACAGCCCCTACTCTCACCACTGGAGTGTAGGAGGGTTTGCCCAAGACTGAGGGCAGAAGAAGAAAACCAAGAAAAAACTTTCTGCAGCCTGGGCCTTGCATTACATCAAATTCTGTGGTGGTCTGCCACGGGGTTGGCTGGTGAGGGATGCTGAGAGTGACCCACAATGAAGTTCAGGAAAATTAAGTCCTCTTGTGTCTGACGGTGAAAGGAAACTGACAAAACTTCTCCAGCATGCCATACCCTACATTAAGTATAATTCTCCCCCACCTTAGCCACTTTTTCACTTCCCATGGTTTCAGTCACCCATTCCAGAAATAATAATTCATAAGTTTTAAATTTTGTGTTGTTCTGAGTGATGTGATCCAATCTCGTGCTGTCTCACTCTGTCCCACCTGGGATGTGAATCATCCCTTTGCTTAGTGTCTCCATGTTCTATACCCTACCTGCCCGCGAGTCACTCAGTAGCCCTGGGGTTATCAGATTGACTTTGGTGATATCACAGTGCTTGTGTTCAAGTAACCCCTATTTTACTTAATAATGGCCCTAAAGCACAAAAGTAGTGATGTTGGCAATTCAGGTATGCCAAGGAGAAGCCGTAAAATGCTTTCTTTAAGTGAAAAGGTGAGGACGATACAATAGGATATTTTGAGAAAGAGAGAAAGAGGAGACCACATTTACATAACTTTTATTACACATTATATTATTATTAGTTATTGTTGTTAATCTCTTACTGTGCCCAATTTATAAACTAAACTTTATCATAGGAATGTATGCACAGGAAAAAACATGGTATATAAGGTTCAGCACTATCCATGATCTTAGGCATCTCCTCAGGGTCTTGGATCATGTCCCCATAGAGTAGAGGTGACTATTGTATATTTTTTACACACAATAATTAACATTTAATTTAAAAATTAAATTATATATTTAAAAATGCAAGAAAATATATCATCAAGAAAAAACAGTTTATAGATGCAAATCCAGGCATGGAACAGATGTAAAAATGATCAGACTGGGTGGGACTTTGAAATAGCTGTTACTATAAACCAAGGCAGCATTTCCTAGAAACTTATCAGGGTCTCTATACCTACCCTGTACTGACAGAATCTTAAAAATTTGTGTTTTTAAAAAGCCTGCCAAGTGATTGTGACAGGTGCTAAAACTTGAGAACCACTATACGAGATTCACCACCATAAAAAAAAGTAACACAAGGTCCAGATATTACTCATGAATTCTATTAAAATTTTAAGATGAAGTAATAGCAATGTAACACATTTTCAGAAAATAAAGTGGAACAGTTTTCAACTCTTCTCAGGATGCCAGCATAACCTGAAACAAACCTGCTAAAGATATTACGTGAAGAGAAAGTATAGACTAATATCCCTCATATACTCATACAGTAAGAACTTAACGTATATATTAGATAATTTAATCTAACAACATGAAAAAGATATTATATCATGACTAATGAGACTTAGCCCAGAAATGCTGTTAAATTGACAATAGAAATTTAACCATAAAATTCATATTAATAACCAAAAAGAAATATTATAAGATTCATTTAAAATGCAGAAAAGCATTTGACAAAGCTCAACACTTATTAATATTAAGAATTTCATATCAAAGTAGGAATAGAAGAGAAATCTTAACTTTGATCAAAGCAGTAAATAAAAAACCAACAGTTAATTTCTCACTTATTTATGAAATGTTATATATAAAGCTCTCAGAGCAGTGCCTGGGACAAAGTAGGTATTGTGAAAAGGTTTGCAAAAAAATAATTGCACAAGTTTTTAATTTGTCTTGGCACAAATGCTACAAGTCACTACATGTTGTGAAAATTTGTAACTTTTATCCTGGCAAAAATTAGATGTTCAATAAAAGTTGTTTTATGTTTTCTTGGATTATTATTTTTTTTTGAAAACTTTATATTTGATTTTGAAAGTTAACGATGTTCTGAATACTTTATTACGGGAAAAGAATAATTTTAAGACATAAAATTATTTTTATGCATGTTTACTATTTTCTTTTTCCCTAAAGCATGGGTAATACCTTCCTTTCTTCATACACTGAAAATCTTTGCAGCAAAAATACAAGTTTCTGACAGAATAACAATGTGTTTTTCTGACGATGTGTTTTTCTGAGAGATTGAGGGTGTATATATTTGATGTATTTGAGGTCCCTTTTTATCTTTTCCTGCTTTATGTGTTTGTCTGAATAAGACTTGGAATTTATTTGTGGCATCAGATATAACTAAAGCACATACATTTAGGTAGTGGCTCAGTGGTTCCAACTGACCTCAGTGTCCCAGTAATGTTTCCCAGTGCAGAGCTTAAAAATCAAAAACCCATTTAGAGAAGTGCGATATTACGCTAACTCTCTTTAGGTTTCTGAAAGATAGAGGCTTTTTATCTTAAAAAGCTGCCTTAAAAGTTACCAACTGCTCCTAACTCCTTATTTCAAACTCTAAACTTTAGTCCTCTCTTATCAGAAAAACAAAAACCTTTATCCATGATAATTTACATCCTCACGACAACCCTGCAATATGATACTAATATTATCTTCATTTTATAAATGAGGAGACCTAGTCGAAATGAGATTAGGCAATTTAAAGTGATATAGATAGTAAGTGGCGGAGCTAAGTTTTGAACACAGGTAGACTGGCTCCAGATTTCCAGCTCTTTAACATATACTGCAACTCAAATTAAAACCATTTGCTTGATGTCTTCATTAAATGGTACTTTTCACAAAGCCACTAACCATTTATTTACCTTGCTCACAGGGCCTACCATATACTAGATGTCTAAGAAATAGACGTTAAGTGAATGAACTCTTTCAGGGAGCTATTCTTATCCCTGATTTACAGATGAGAAAGCCAAAATGATCTGCTGAAAATCAAGCAAATAGACAATTTATCTAAGATTTGAACTTGGACTGTTCTGACTCCAAATCTTTTCCTCAACCCTTTTACAGCACGTCATATTAACTCTTCTTCAGAAATCTGAAAATCTCCAGAAAACTAATAGACAGCACAAACGCACTAGGGAGAATTTATCCCTTTGAGGGAATTATATTAAATCACTTTTTTCCCAGGCTGTTATCAAAAGAGGTAGGTATTCAACATCACCTGCTGGGGATGGCAGTGGCCTGGAGGTACCTAACGATGATGATTCCTATGATGAAAAATTAGTCTTAGCACCAAAAACAACAACAAAAAAGAAAACCAAAGTTTTACTCCTACGACATGATATTGTTCACCTCAGTTCATTACACATCATGTATGCAATCTTCAGTGTGTTCTGTAAAGTAAATCTGCTATTTTAAAGGTCAAGCATTATCTGGGCAAGTGAAAAATTTACTCAATTCACTAATAAAACATCAGATATTGATTCATTACTGTCATTAAAATAATATTACACAATCTAGTGATTTATTTAAAAATTGTTTTTAACTTTTTACTTATTTATTTTTTTAGGCAAGGTAACCCTTAGTTGACCTCACAGATTACAAAGACCTTGTCAGTTTAGAATTCATAACTATTATTATTTTTTAATTTTTTACACCTATAGCACCTGGTCTTCTTAGGTGATCTCCCATCCAGTTACTAACCAGGCCCCACCCTGTTTAGCTAACAAGATCAGATGGGATCCAGCTTGTTCAGGGTATCATGGTCATAGACAGCTTTTTACTTTTTAATGGTATCTTTGACACGGAATGAAATATCTTTAAACAGGTAAAAGAAATAAATTTAATTTAAGGTAGATATACTGAACTAAAAGATATCAATACAGTCCTAATAAAAAAATATAAAGTAAATCATATTTACTTAAATTCTTTACAGACTCAGAGGTAAAAATGGAAACATTTATATTTTAACAGATGGCTAATTATTAGGCTAATAGGAACAGCACTTATGTCACCAGCATCAAAGTCAGGAAGCCATTATCTTAACAGTGATGTTCAGTGTTGTTCTGTCCTGTTACACCCAGTAGTTTCTATTTTTTCTTACCAAAGGAAACTAAAAAGGAATTGGAAAAGCAGCCATTGCTACCAAGGGTGGCTGCAGGCATAGCCACAGGGTCTACTCATGTAAATAATGGTCTGCTGCTTGCTATACAGACAAGCTGATGACTCATTCCCAGACTTGCCCTCTGGATAAAATCATAATTACTGAAAAATCTCACAACTTCTGCCTCATACTATGAATATTAAGAAAGCACAAATGTATGTTTAATGAAAAAATGAAACATTTGTTTTGCTATTTGGAGTAATCAAATCTACTGCTTCAATCTTTTGATCAATACAAGACTAAAATACCTTCCACTAACTCTTTAAGTAGCAAGGAAAGGAAAGGATATCGGTACGTGTTGAAAGCAAGCTTTGAATAAGGGCCAAACTAAAGTATGTTGTCCTTACTTTTATTTTTAATTTCCTTCCCTACATCCCTTTTCACTCATTTGACACATATTTTTGAGCACCTATCACGAGCAAGGCTAAGTCTGTGACTAAGTGTACACTTCCAGAGACTAGGGCACTATATTGAAATAGATGACTAACAGTAGAGGAAATTATTCCAGATACTGAAAATGTCAAAACAAAGGCACAAATTCATAAGAAAAAAAGACCAAGGCAAATATGGGAATCAACAAATAATCAATTTGTCATGAGCACACGCTGAACCAGGGTCATGGAGGCATTTGGCTGTCAGATAAGGAGCCCAGTGCCCACCAAATCAATAATAGTCATCTCATGATGATTTTAAACAGGTGACAGATGGTATCAAAACAGTGGTTCAAGATGACAAACCTCAGGACCTCAAGCAAGGTGTTTTTATGGAAAGAAAACAATAGAAGCTTAAATATGAAGTTGGGATACAACTATTTTAGGCTTTCTGTTTTGGGGTAAAAAAAGACATTAAGCAAGATAACAATTAGAGCTAGAAGAAGAAAGAATGGGCCCAGGAAACATAGTAAAAGACAGCAAAGAAATTTGACAGGATATGCAACAAATGGAAATTCAGGCTAAAAAGTCTCTTGAAGGCTAAAAGTAATTGGAAAAAAGAGAGTCACTAATTAATGTTTAGAATGGGATTAAAAATGTGAAACTAGGTATGTTCAGATTAATTTAAAAGTCATACTCAAAGAGCTGATAGCTAAAATTTTCAAAGCTGAGTTTTCCAAAGAGAAGAATATAAAGAAAGAGAAGACAAGAAGTTCAAGGATAAGCCCTTAGGAGAGACATATAATGGTAAGGAAGGAAACAAACAAAAGACAAGAAGAGACTTAATTTTCAATTTTAATTTGGCCAGAAATGCATGTCAAGAATACTTCTGAGAGGACAAGGAAAGTGGAAAGCATTTGGCAAATTCTGAGGGTTTTTCAATCCTTGCAAGAGATTTAAAAGAGGTTAATGAAAAGAGCTCAGCTTCTGAAGAAATGTGATGAAAGGAAAACAAAGTTATAAGATGTGGGTTTCAGGAGGAAAGTTGGTGTAGTTGATTATTTTAGACAAGAAAAACCTGACAGCATATTTATATCGTGGAGGAGAGGGAGAATTCTTGGTGAGAGGAGACATAATACACTAAAGAAATAATTAAGTGATAAACATTTTAGAGGATGGAAGAAAGTAAAGAAATTTAAGAAACGGGGTAAGTTAAGCTACAGGGGAAAAAAGGAAGGACACCTTGTCCATCTAACCATTACTAAAAATAGGTCAGTTGGGAGGGCTTGAGAATGATGTGCTCAAAAGTCTATTCAAAATGGGTAAGATAAAGTTTTAGGGCACTGTTGGAAAAGAAAGATAAGGGAGAAATCAGATCACCTGCAGTTATTCATCTCCTAATGGCCATGAACAAAACAGAATAAAAGGCTGCCAAGACAGTTTTGCAGCATTCCTTTTGAAAAGAGATTAATGACAAGTTTTGCCCAAATGATTGTTGTATCTGCTATATTTAGAAAATCCTAAACCTGAGAAGGCAAATATGTTTAGTCTGCCATGTCAACTCCAATTGGTTAGAAAACCTGCAGTGCTATTGGAAAGGATTCTGAAGTCTGTTCTAGCTCAGCAAGAGAGCACCCTGTGATTGATTATCAATGCCTACTTTGCACCAAGCATAGAACGCTGATAGATTTGTTAAGTCTGAAACCTTAATTATAAATTCTTTAGTTTAATCTTTTGATATACAGATCAGAAGTAAGACATCATTTGGATATTTGCAACAGGTTTATGTGAAAGTGGAAATGGCAAGCACAGCAAACCTTCTTTAAGATCCCTTAACTGAAAGATTTGGACTTTGGAACACAGGTTTTGAAACCTATAGCATTCAGAAAAACCTATCGCAGAAATAGCAGATTCCACTTATTTCTCTAAATGGTTTTCAGATTTCATATTCACTCCTTCCTTTCAAGTTCATCTGAGATCAGTTTGGAAGCACATTTAAACTTTATGTTTACAAAATATAACCAAAATTTGCACCACTATCCAATACTGGTCGTCTGATATTCTTTTCAGTATAAAGAAAAGCTATTCTGGATCAATAAGTTATCAAAATGTACTCTTTTTAGTGGACAAAGTGAGAAAAGATTGGAGGAAGGGCAGAGAGCAGTGATATCTCTGCACGCAGAGAGGTGTTGGCAGATGCAGCAGGGGAGATGGAATCTCTGTGGCAAAACACCTTCTACAGGGTCAGCCTCTATCAGTGAACCTAATGTTGGTCAATGGACCTGGGAAGACAGCAGCATGTGGTTGGGGGCAGGAGTCCTCTTTATTTGCTTCAATACCTCAATTTAAATTGGAAATAGAAATTAGCTACAGGAAAGAAAATCAGAGGGTCCATCATTGATTAAAAAGATTTGACAAAGAATAGAAATGTTGACAGATTTCTTGAGTATAGTTAACTTTGTGACTAATATTGGCGAAACAAATTTCTGTATTTAATAGTTGCATTCTTGTTTTCTATACTTGTGCTATAAAATTCTTCTACTATTATGTAGTGCATTGTTCGTGTGAAGCTGTTTTTAAAGGAAACACAGTTCTGTCTTGATAACTATCAGGAAACTGCCAGATGTTTCCTACTGTCTAAGCCAAACCAGTCAACAGTATGATCATGCTTTCACTGACGCAGCCATGAACTGTATACCACTCCTAGCCTCCCCTATAATACAGAATCCGATGCTTTAGCACACTGCACATATGCTATTTAAATAGTCATAAACAAACAAACAAAAAAACAATGAGAAACATCATTCTAATTTTTACCGTTCTTACTAAGAAAAAAAAATGCAGTAGTCATATTCAAACTCTTAATCCAAAATAGGAACAATCTTGCTTTCCAATGTCATATGACACTTCCATAAATAGAACAAAATTTACATTTTTTTCTCTTCTGAAAGTGAAGGATTACTTAAAATATTAAGAGAAAATAAGTTAGCTTGCCATTTAAGAACAATATGTTAATGTTCATGGTATTTATTGTACACAAAAGTTATTCTTTTTATTTAGTCAACTTACTAATCTTTCTTACTAATCTTTGTCTTTGGTATTTACACTTAGAAATATATTTCTCATCCCAAGATTATTTTAAAAAATAATAATAATATATTAAGAAAGGATAGTTGCTAAGCAAGTTTGATATTTGAACCTGGAAGTGGTTGTAGTGCTCTTGCTCTGTGTGCATTTGGGCCTCCGGGCCACCAGGACAGGGGGTGAGGTGGGAGGGAAGAGAGGGTTTCAGAGTGAATGGCGTATGTAATGCAATGACTGGGAGACAGAAAAGCTAAAGGCTTACTTAGCTATCAGCCAGCAGTTCCCTGGTTGGTATATACAGAAGAACAATGGGAGGAAAATCTAACAAGGTAAATTCAAAATGTGTAGTATGGAACCTTGAAGCTGATCTGGGTAGTTTATACGTGTATCTGTAAGCAGGCAAAATAAGGCCATTGAAGTTTTCTGAAAGGGGAAGTGATTATCAGATCAATAGTGAGACTCCTCACTCAAGGGGTAAAGAGAGAAGTGTGAAGGGCAGGGGTCATGGCATGTCTGTGTGAAGAGCCTGGAAAGAGTTGCTACCAAACAAGTTAGAAAAGCTCCAAGAAGCAGGGGCAGGCAGAGAAGCATGGTGGGTGAGGTTTCAAAGTCAAGGGAGAGAAAGGCTTTGAATAAAAAGCAGCTTCCAATGATACAGAAGGTCACAAGCGAACGAGAATTTAAATTCACTAGATTTGTCTGTTGGAAAGTCATGTGGACAGAGTCGGTAGTGA
Source organism: Cynopterus sphinx (assembly GCA_030015415.1). Lineage (NCBI taxonomy): Eukaryota > Metazoa > Chordata > Mammalia > Chiroptera > Pteropodidae > Cynopterus > Cynopterus sphinx. Next base: position 26,832,601 of record CM057391.1, read on the forward strand.
GAGGGACGTGAGATTGTAAGATCTCATGGAATGGAGTCAGGCCAATGATGCAGAAAATGCTCTAAAAATGAGCGGAAAAATTGAATAAAAGTATGGAGGGTACTGCTCTCCCAGGAAGTTTCTCCTTTTGTTTTATTATTGTAATTGTAATTATAGATTTGGGTAGAGAGTGCAAGTCACATTTTTAGGCAGAAAAAGAGGAAAACAATCAAGACTGAGAATTAGAAAATCTAAGTAATATGTCATAACTTGTTGACTTGTGGACATCCAAGGAGATCCAAGGTAACTAGAGGTCAAGAAGATAGGCTTAGCAAAAAAAAAGAATATGCTTGCTTCTCCATCAAAAAAGAGGAGCGAGAAAAAAAAAAGATGAACATTCAACACATTCTCATGTAGGATGAAGAAAAAGCAGGGAAGAGTATGTATGATGTTTCAAACTTTTTTACTGAGTAGAAAGGTAGGATATTTGCCAGCAAGATGGCAGGCTGAAGCAAAGCTGGGCTCTTGAAGAGAAGAAAGGTGGTAACTAAGGCAGTGGAGTATTCAAGAGACAAGTAAAAGATAGGTCAAAGTGACAAGGAAATCAACTCCAAAATGGCAAATGGCCTAGGCGAGGTTAGTCAGGTTTTCTCCATACCTAGTCGGTATCTTGGAAAGAGATGACACTCAAGATTACAAAAGTGGAAAGACTGATTTTCATTACAAATTACCTAAAATTTGGAGGTGAAATAGAACAGACAATAGAGGTTGGAGAAATAAATGTTGGAGGAGGACTGGTTAGCAAGGCTTGGAGAGAAGGATGGCAGAAAGACAGCACTAGCGATATCTGATTCTCAACTTGAGGTCGTTTCCTCTTTTATCTTGTAAACTTCTCTTCACTTAAGTCACGAACAATATTTGCTACCTCATTCAGATATGCCTCATGAGGATAGTTTTGCAGAAATGAAAAAAAGACTCAGAAGAGAATAGTGGCAGGAAGTGAAATGTGAGTGGGCTGGAGGGAGCTGCATAGAATTGAGAACTGGAGGTAACCTTGAAAAAGAAAGTCTCAGGCATTCACACACACGGGCCTTGACTTTCCACAGCCCATAGAACAGGAGGTCCGAGTGAGTTTTGTCAAACTCTTCAGGGACAGTGTGAAATTATTTGACATTGAACTGATATAAGTGTGAGGTCAAAATGCTGACTACGTGGTCCAAGCTGGATAGAAGCAAAGAAACTTGAAATGTGGAAAAACATTGGAAAAAATAGAGGGACAAACATCAGGATTTATATAAGGGGAAGGGAGAGATGAAGCACAAGTTTGGAATTGAAGATGAAAGAGGTTTAAGATAAGAAAGTGTTGACAAAAGTAAAGAGGAAAAGAAGATAATGAAACAAAATAGCAACTGCAATGCTAAAGCAAACAGACAATACTGATATTTTGATATTTTAGTTGGCAATTTATTGTAGCACAGGATGTGGTCATTATATTCTACATTCTGACCAAGGTGCTGCTCCCCCTGAAAAAGGGTCAGGGTCCAGTCCTGAAGTGCCTTTGACCTTCTGGCTCAAATGATTGAGGGGAAAAGTCCTGGTTTAAATAAATTATCTAAGAGCACTAGAGGTCAGACCCCTGACAATTTGTCAGGCTTAGAATAAGAAGCGAAGGAGAGTGAAGTGCTCCAGTAATCAGCCTGCAGAGATGGTTGGGGAATTAGACAAGGTAATGACCTCTGACCTTTCATTACTGTCTTCGACTCCCACAATCCCCCTGCCACACACCCTCCTATTCTCCATTGTCCCTCCCCCAACAATTTTTAAGATCCCATTATGGATCTCAGAAAATGCGGGATAAACTGGCTTAGGGGGAACTACAAATGACAAACATAAGATGCTCAACTCATTAGTTATCTAAAAAGTAGAATTAAAACAAGAATGATATCATCAATAGCTTCAAAGGGGATAAAAGAAGACAGAATATTTTCTATGGGATAGCAAAAAAACGTACATATCATACTAGCATATAGCACAAAGAATGTTCACAAAGTGAACACAATTGTGTAATTAGGGACGTCACCCAGTGCCAAAACAGTACCAGCCTCCCAGAAACTCCCTTCCAGTTCCCCTTTATCACACCACACACCGAAGAACAACCACAATCTTGACTTCTAACACGATAGACTTGTTTTACATTACAAAGTTCACTGTCATTTTGTCCATATATTTAATATTCTTTGGTTGTAGCTCAAGAGAGAAATTATTAATATCCCAAATTGGTAATATATCAACATAAATAACACTTCAAATAGCTCAGCATAAAGTAGCACAGTATAATGGCATAGCAGAATGTACAAAACTAGGATTAAGGAGACTGAGAAACTCTAAGGTTGCAGTTTTAAAAGGGTCATCTCATCATCTTAGAAGTTGGCAGATTAGGGGAAAAGGAGGAGTCTAGGCCTCTGATGTCATCAAAGCAGCAAGATTAGCAGGTGACCGCATCCCAGGACACGGGATGGCAAAAGCAAGCAGTATGAACATCAAATGTTAATAATTGAAGGTCATAAAGTGGTCAGCATATGGCAGTGGGAGCCCCCAAGTTCATGAAGGAAAATTAATAAAAGAAGCAGCAACCCGTTTGACTGATTGTGATAATGGGAAAAGCTAATAGATGAAAACAGTCAGGAAGATGGGTCAGTTTGATTACTGTGGAACAGAAGGCAGACAGGGCACAGTGCAGGACACACAAGGCTCGGTGCTCCAAGCCTCCCTGAGGTCCTGAATACAGTGAAACAATAACGTGGTCTAAATGAAAGGCCCACAGCAACCCCTTTCATCTGAGTGATACAGGTAACCTCTCTTGAAAGGGAAAGGATCCTGACCATTTTTGCCTTATTGACACTTGTCAGATGAAAATAGTAGATTGCCTTACCAATGTGGGGGGAGGCATAAACACACATTTTACATTATATTTCAGAAGGTTGGCTGACTCCTAAAACTCATTCACATATACTCATATACATTACAGGTTAAGAGTTCCTGGTTTATGGAATATGTGTATTTGAAAAAAAAATAATAGCAAGCCAACTAAGGATTTTTATTTAAACACAGTAAAGCTACTGTGTAGTGGAAAAAACTTTAAACTTAAACTCAGAAGTCCTCACTAGATATATGACCTTGGGAAATCCCTTAACTCCTGGGCTTAATTTTCTTATCTCTAGGATGAACATAAGTCATGGGGCCCTCTGGTGTTTTGAGACCAATTTCAACTCTGTGTTATGAGCAGTGGGTGGAGGGGTCTACATACAACATCAATTTTCAGATACCACCTAGGTGTCTGGGAATTCAACTCATTTCTGACACTACATACCTGCAGATAGCATCAAATCCCATGGATTTAGGGTAAGTTCTGTAAGACTGCCTCCCCTACCACTTCAGATGCCAGTTTCAAGCCTAGGTTGTTACCTGTACTTCTGCCCAACCAGCTACAAATCAGAAGTTCCCACAGCCTTTTCTTTGGGTTTGATTAATTTTCTAGAGCAGCTTTCTAGAACTCAGGCACACATTTTACTTATTAAATTATTTGTTTATTGTAAAAGGTTATAACTCAAGAATAGCCAGGTAGAAAAGATGCATAGAAGCACGGAGATTCCATGCTTTCTGAGCTCACCACACTCCCCAGAGCACATGTTTACCAATCTGGAAGTCTTCTGAACTCAGTTCTTTAGGGGTTTTATGGGGGATTCATTATATGGGCATGATTGATTAAGTCATTGGCCACTGGCAATTAATTCATCCTCCAGCCCTTCTCTCCTCTCCAGAGGTCAGGGGATAGAATTGAAAGTGCCAACCTTCTAATCACAAGGTTGGTTCTCGAGCCCCCATCTTTAGACACCCTCTAAGACATCACCTCAGTGACATAACAAAAGACTCCTTTGTGGCTCTCCTCATTTAGGAAATTCCAAAGGTTTTAGAATCTCTGTGTCGGAAATGGGGACAAAGACCAAATATACACTTCTTACTATGTCACAATAGCACATGAGGTTTAGTACTCATATTGCCTACGTCTCAGGATCAAATGAAATAATGTATGGGGCACAGGAGGCATCAAAAGAACATACAAATAGAAGTCACTGTTAGTGCTATGCTTATCTATTACTTGTTGGCTTATTCATCCCCAAGAATCCAGCTTTTCCTAGAATACTGAACACATGAGGAGCAGAAGAACATCCTTCTTGTTCCCACTGGTAGGTAAGTGGGTGAATCTTTTAATCTATAGAATGACTTGTTGAACTCACTGAAAGCTGTTATACTCACTGTTACAGTCTGTTACAGCTAAATGAGAGAGATTAAAATCAGCCAAGGGAAGTGATGCATGGGGCTGAGTCCAGGAAACTTGCAAGGACACGGTTTTCAATGGCCCTTTCCCAGTGGAATCATGGACAACACCACTCTCTCGGAAACAATGTGTGACCATATGCATGGAGTTTTGCCAAGCAGGGAAACTCACTGAAGACTTGGTACCAGAGTATTTACTGGGGTTTCATGCTCAACCGCCCCATATAGCTGTGTTTCCAGCCTCTGCAGAGATCTAGCTGATACCACACAATTCACAGACTTACCACAAGCCGCTGTGTTATACTTTCTGGCATGGCCCATAGTCCCCAGATGAAGAAAGACACTCTAATTAGAGCATTCAAAGGGCTTAGAGATTGCCTCCAGAGGTAGGTAGATAAGAGAAGGACAGACTTCTCTTTGAACAAAGTTAAATTCCTTTTTTTCCCCTAGATTTGGATATAACTTTATCACTATAGGCTAAAACATATCTCCATTTTCCTTAAATATACTGTTTATTTTCAAGATTGAGATTTTTAAAAATGTATATATTTATTTTCAATTATGGTTAACATTTATGTTTATATTAGTTTCAGGTGTGCAATGCAGTAGATAATTTTATAATTTATGAAATGATCCCACCTGGCACTATTCATAGTTATTTTAACATTATTGACTATATTCCCTATGCTGTACTTTACATCCCCTTGACTACTTCGTAACTATCAACTTGTACTTCTTAATCTAGTCACTTTTTCACCCAGGCCCCCAACCCCTCTCCCATCTAAAAACTATCAGTTTATCTTTCATATTTATAAGTCTATTTCTGTTTCTTTTGTTTATTTTATTCTTTAGGTTCCACATATAAGTGAACTGATATGGTATTTGTTTTTTTCTGTTTGGCTTTTTCATTTTACTTGGCACAATACCTTCCAGGTCTATCCATGTTGTTGCAAAGGGTAAGATTTCATTCTTTTTCTATGGCCAAGTAATATTCTGTTGTGTGTATGTACCACGTCTGCTTTATCCAGTTTTGACTATTGATGGACACTTGGTTGGTTCCATATCTTGGCTATCGTAAATAATGCTGCAACAAACATAGGGGTGTTTCTATCCTTTCTAATTAGTATTTTGGATTTCTTCTTATAAATACCCAGAAGTGGAATTGCTAAGTCATAAGGTAGTTGTATTTTTAATTTTTTGAGGAACCTCTGCACTATTTTTCTATATTGGCTGCACCAATTTGCAGTTCCAACAGTGCACGAGGGTTCCCTTTTCTCCACATCCATGCTAACATTTGTTTTTTGTTGATTTATTGATGATGGCCATTCTGACAGATGTGAGGTGATATCTCATTGGGGTTTTCATTTGCATTTCTTTGATGACTGGTGATGTTGAGCAGCTTTTCAAATGTCTATTGGCCACCTGTATGTCTGCAAATTCTTTACTATATCCTATCAAAAGTTGGACTTCTAGCTCTAACACTAGACCAGCAGCCTTTAAACTTTAATTGACTGAAACCTACAAAAAATAAATTTTACACATTGACTTGAACATATGTAGGTTTTATAAAAAAGATGCCCTTTTACTATATGAAATATATTCTGATATTTTAGTTTATTTGATTTGACTTTATAAAAAATATTGGTAACATTTCAATATATTGACCACTAATAGGTCTTAATGGGCAGTTTGAAAAATACTCATCTAGAGCAGGGTCTTGTGGACCAAAGCCAGCCTGCTGTTTGTTTCTATAAAAATGGTTTTATTGGAACAGACCTATATCCATTCATTCATGTATTTTATTGTCTGTGGCTGCTTTCATACTGAAGTAGTCTCCATAGACATAGCACAGCCTGAAAAGGCTACAATATTTACTATCTGGCTCTTTACAGAAAAAGTTCAAGGACCCTTGATCTAGTGTATCATTATGATTTATGACTTCAGCAAAATACATTTATAATATTGCCTTATATTCCTTCCAATTTGTGACAAATACATAACCTTATGCCCATTTTTTAAAATTTATATAAATGCATGATAATGATACAAATTTTAGATTTCAGGCTCCCAAGTAAGTTTTGTGAAGGAGACCCTCTAGTATTGCTTTGGGAAATATCTGCCATTTAGGGAAATATCTGTCCAAAAAGGATAAAAAATTCTATATTACCTGGGTTAGGTAACAAGGCAATGGATGGCACCTAGGCTGTATAACACTTTAAGTTCACAATATGTGTTCCCTTAAACTTGTGATTGTGTTACTCATAAATCAAAAAGTGTTCGCAAACTCCTTCCCTCCCAGATAAGCTGCTCTTATTCAACTATAGCAAAGAATGAGGAATTATGTGAGAAATGTTTGATGTAGTAAAAGAAATCAGAAGCCTGAGAAATACTGATTGAGATGAAGGTGAAAGAGAAATGTATTATACCAAGAAAAAAAGTTCCTACACAGATATACAGACAAAGAAATATCAATAGGAGTCACTCTAAAATCCAAACTCAGACAGAATGTTCAGAGGAATTAAAACAAGAGCAATTTGGGAGGTGAGGAATAAGTTAAATAGAAAATCCAAATTCTTTGGACATCTCCCTCACTTCAGTCATCTAAGACTGAGTATTAGAAAAGACTAGAAAGAAATGCAGCCTGCCCCTGAGGGTGAGCTAGAAGTAGGGCAATATTATTAGTTTCTGAAGTATTGGAAGAATTGACTTATTATAGCCTTTGCCCTCACCAGACTGACTGATCAGTGTTGGGAATAGAAATAAAAGCTGCATAAAGAGTTTACCCAGTTGCAGGAATTTGTTCTATTTTATAAGCTGTGAAAGGACATAATCAGAACCTCTTGTCTTCTGCTTCCCAGAAATTGAGGTGTCCATACACTGAGTTAGAAAATTAATTTTCAAGAGACTGCTCCTTTTCTCCGAGGTGCAGTTCGGCTTTGCCAAACTAGCTATGAGGGCTTGTCAAGTTACTGAAACTCTCAAATTCATTTTGATACTGCTTCGTCATGACAGATTTCTCATCTTTCCCTCCTACCTTTTTGAATTACTATCTGAGTATGTGCCCTGACCATCCCCATGGTTTGCCTTTAGCATCAAAGTCTTCTGGTTTATCCTAATGAAATTTCTTTTCTCACTTACCCATGGGTTATTCCTGCTGGCTTTCTGCCTAAGGTTGAGATTAACAGAATCATCCAATGAGTTGAATGGATTGCAAAATGTCCTCCATTTTTTCACCCTTCTTTGTTTATCTATGCCCTTTGCCATGTGACTTTGCAGCTCCTTCACTCAAGAAGGGGTGTCTGTTTTCCTTCTCTTTGAATCTTGTGTCTTGCTTTGTACAATTAAGTGTAGTGGAAGTGATGGTGTGCTTGTCATTCTTAGGCCTACGGATTCGTTTTATGCTTCCACTCTCTTCTTAGAATCCTGCCAGGCTATGACAATAAGTCCAGGTAAGGTTGTTAAAGAATGAAAAACATATAACGCATTCACCAACTTTGCTCCAGTCAACTCCTTACCAACACCCAGCTAACCAGTAAGCTCCCAGCTAATCCTTCAGAGGACTGGAGAAGAATCACTGAAACCAGCCAAGCTCAGGAGAGCCAAGCCTAGATATACTGACTGGCACTCATAAGCAGTAATAAATGCATTGTTCCAAATCATTGAATTTGGGGTAGTCTGTTACCTACAAGAGCTAAAAAAGGATTTAAAAGACTTTTTACCAATGATAGTATACCCCTTTAATTATAGGGTCCTTTAACTCTTGTTGTATAAATTGGTAAGTGTTTTTTTGGTCTGCCAAGGGGCTCTTAATGTGTGAAAATTTCCCCTCTCAGTTTAATATTCTACAAATTTTTTCCTTTACATAAACTACTGAGTCTCCTTCCATGAAGTGTTCCCCCCAAAAAGGTAGAAAATGTCCTAGTTTTACTCAAATCATTCACTTATTACCCTATTTTTTTCCAACACTTAATCTACTTTTACTTTGTATCTAAAATTGGTTTAATTAATTGAACTCGATAAATGTCATTACCATTCATTTTGACTTCCAATTCTTAGAATGCAGGGAAAATATTAGCTGAACTTGTCCATAGACTGTCATGTGTACAGGTCCTTAGTCCATTTGTCAAATCAAATTAAAACAAATGATTTTAAATGTCTAAATTACTTCCTGCCTCAAATTAAAAACCCAAATATTAATAAATATTCATTTATTCTACCTCATATCTGCTTCTATATTAAAATAACATATGTAAATAAGAATCAGTTGAAAACCCAATTGCATACAATCTTTCAAAGATTAATTTAAAAAAAAAACAAAGAGAAAAAGCAAGTCTGGATATTGGTAATTAAAGATCATGCAAATCCATGTTTGCTGTTCCTCATTAACACATAACTTTAATTATAAAGAGGGAACATTTAGCGACAATGGCCTTTGAATTGTTTTAAGTCTTTAGTGAATTACATCAATGTTTTTCAGATTGTTTTCGAATTATTGAATATAGGTTTATGTGTTTCTTTCCTCTTCATTCTTTTTCTCTTAGATTAAGACACATACAGGTTTTAATACTATTTCAAAACAATAAGGCAAGACCAACTCCCTTTCCTTTCTTCCCTACACAGCACTAAATGGAGTTTGAAAATTTAGTGAACACACCCACTCTGGAGAATAGACATATTTTTATATATTTACATCTAATCTGATTCCTTCCAAAAGGGATTTGAAGGCGTTTGCTGATAAATACTGATCAATGCCAATACGTGAGGATTTAAGGAGCTCTACTTATAGCTTAGATAATCAAGTACATTAATTCCCAAACTAACTCTGTGAAGTAGATCATTAACAACATCTGCCTCAAGTTGGCTTAAGAAAAAGCTGAGCTGACACAAGCAAATCCTATAGCAACCTTTATTACACAAAAACATACAAATTTTTATACTGAGTTTAATCACTTCTTAGAAAAGATTTTTTGATACCTGTAGGCAATTCTTTAGGGCCGACTGACTGTCAATTAATTTGGTATTTTCAAGAAAGTCCTTACAGAGTCTGATTTCTTTCTTTTAGGCCCTCTCCCATCATTCAGGAAGCTTCTATTAAATAAATTCTAGTATTAAACTGAGTGATTATATTATTCAGCAAATAAGCAAAAGCTCTTTGATATATAACTAGTGTTTGTTGGTGTTATAATAATTCAGAGCTGTGATATAATCTTTATTAAGAGCAAAACTTACACACTTTGTATAAGTTAATATTGTATTAGGCTGAGATTACAAAAAAATCAACCAACCAACTAACAAACAAACAGATAAAGGCAACTAAAATAAGCTACCATAAAATTCTATGTCATACCCCAGAGCTAAAAATTTCTGAGGCTATGATAGCTGTCTATATCTATGCCAAAATCCACTCAGAAAACTGTGAGCTAATAGTTCTTTTCACTTTGCCTATGTGTTGGCTTGTAAGAGAGAGGTAGCGTTGCATAATATTTAAGGCACATTCTCTGTTTTGCCAATTACACTAGCTATATGACTTTGTGTGAATTATTTACCAATACATAAGGTACTCGTGAGAGTTAAAAGACACAATCTATGTAAAAAGCTTACTCCAGTGCCAAATATTAAGCACTTCATATGTATAAGCTATCATCACCATCACCATTATCATTTATCATCAGCATCATCATTAAAAATACAAGAAACACTTTCCTATTTTTCTTAACTTATACATCATCATATACTCTGTAATTTCCATTAATATCTGATTAATTATAATGTCTGTAAATTCCATAATGTTAAGGACCTTGTCTAATTTACCATTATATCCTTTAGGCCTAAACCAGTGCATCGTACATAGAGGGACTCCAAATATTTTACTGTCGAGTAGATAAATGCATAATATATTTATATATGTGTCAACATGAATTATTTTTCATGACTGTGGAATTTTACAAGAACCGTTTTTCTTAATTTTAAGTATAACTTTTGCACAATAACTTTGGGTCCATTTTTCATGTCCAATGAAATTATGCACTCTTTAATATCAGTTTCTTTCTTTCTTTCTTTTCTTTTTAAGAACAGGAGGTCATCATTTAATGTGTGTATGAACCAAAAGGGAAAAGAAGAATGGCATCAATGAGTTCTACATCCTCCCAAAGCCAGCACATAGTTTTTAATGGTCTATGGATTCATCCCTTCAGACTAAATGCATTTCAGATGAAAAAGCTACTGATGGCATCCTGGTCTTTCCTGGTTAGGACAGCCCAGTGCACCAAATAGGACATCAGGGTTCATCCTAACAGGAGAGCTCTCACAATGCTTTCCTTCTGTGATCATTTCACTCTTCTTTAGTAAATCAAAGATATCTTCTCATTAGTCCCTGCTCTCCTAGACTGTTATATTAGAAAAAGGGGCTTATTTCTCCTTGACTATCATCCTTCTAAGACTCAGAGAAGATAAGTGTGGAGTATACCTATTACTGACTCAACAGCTTTGTCTTACTTGGTAGTATAAGCTTAATAGATCAAAATATACTACTAGTCAAATCATGTTGACTATACAAACATTTCTGATTCACAAGACATTAATACCAAAATATACTTACTCTCCAGAGCCTAGACATAGCAATATGAATTTTTATTGTATTTTATGAACTTTACTTTTTAAATAATATAATACATTCACAGTGACCAAAATAAGAACTTTGTAGAAAAATATACAGTGAGTAGTCTCAATCTCATCTTTTTCCACCTGGCTATACCTAACATTCACCCTAATGGGTAGCAATTTTTATTAGTTTCCTATATAACTTTTCAGTGTTTCTGTAAACAAATAAAAACAGATGCAAATAGGTACATGAAAAGGTACTCAGCATCACTAATCATTAGGGAAATGCAAATCAAGACCATAATGAGATATTACCTCACACCTGTTAGAATGACTATTATTAAAAAGACAAGAAATACCAAGTATTCATGACAATTTGGAGAAAAGGGAACTGTTGTGCATTGTTGGAGGGAACATAAGTTGGTGCAGCCATTATGGAAATCAGTATGGAGTTTACTCAAAAAATTAAGACTAGAACTACCCTATGACTCAGCAATTCCACTTCTGAGTATTTATTAGGAGAAAATGAAAATACTAATTCTAAAAGATATATGCACCCTCGTGTTCATTACAGCATTACTTACAATAGTGAAGAGATGGGAACAATCTAAGTGTTCTTTCATGGATGAATGGACACACACACACACACACACAGTGGAATGCGTGCACACGCACGCACCCAGAAATATTATTCAGTCATAACACAGAAGGAAATCTTGCCATTGCAACAACACAGATGGACCTTGAGGGCATTATGCTAAGTCAAGTCAGAAAGTGAAAGACAAATACTGTGAGATCTCGTGAATAAGTGAAACCTGAAAAAGAAGAAGAAAAAGGAGGAAGAGGAGGAGGAGAAGGAAAAAGAGAAGGAGTAGTAGAAGGAGAAGAAAAATAAAAACAAAAGTAAACTCACTCATAGACACAGAGTTGTGCCTGCCAAGGTGTGAATCTGGGGCAGATGAAATGGGTGAAGGTGGACAAAAGGTAGATAAAAACCTGACTGGAAAATCACAAGAAATCAAGGAAAAGCAAATTTAAACAATAATACCAGTTTGTATCAAATATACAAAACAAACTTTCTTAAAATACCACGTATACTGAGCTTATAAAGTACATGCTGCCTAGAAATAGAAAAGCCATTTTGCTAATTTAATATGAGTTTATAGAATCTAAGTCTCATCCACAAAGTACAGTAACTAACCAGATACTGAATGATTGCATAACTACTGTATATACTTGGAAAAATTGAACACATGATTTAAATTTTATCTAAAAAATTTTCACTTTAAAAGGTTATGTTTATAATATATTCATATATATAGTTGCCATATTTTTCATTTTCTTCATAATGTAAGCTAATAAGTTTTTAGCAGATCAAGAGAATTTTATTATATTTCTATAAGTTTGCTGAGTTACTGTGATGAAAATTTAGTGAGAAAAAAGAATTAGATTTTGTAGAAGCATCAACAAAATTGGATATTTATTGAGGAAAAATTAGAAGTGAGCTGACTGATTTGTTGAATGGTTGAAAGCACATAAAAAGCAAAAACTAGGACTTGAAAGGGTAGCTGAATGTGGCTAATAAAAATTCAGGATACAGTCTTGTAATCCACAATTTTCAAGAAGTTAGGGGATAAATGTACTCACTTGGCCCTCCATGAAGGAAACACATGGTTTAATCTGCTTTTCCAAGAACCAGAATTGATATTTGCTTTCTTGCACAACAGAAGAAAACTTTATGACTTGATAGAAATAAAACAGCTTATTAAAATAAAACTTAGAATGTATCAAGTTACTAAAATCCCATGCCATCTTAAATGTTAAATGACTACTAGTAGCAACACATCCCAAATACAAATTTTTCTATGGCTGTGGGGAAAAAAATTACTTACCCTGCTATTCTTAAACCTCACCTTGGAGTAGATGATGCTTTGGGCTAAAATTATCCTTGGGCTCTCAGTAATTCCAGTTGACATCAGTACTTGAAATAAGGCAGGAAACTGAAGGAAATAGTCCCTGCTCTTGGTTTGCTGTAACCTACTGTTTCAAAAGTTGGGTGTCCTCTTTTGTAGAGAGAGAAAGGAAAGTCATTTTGGACTGAGGGTGCAGATATACTTTAGGAAGCTGCTGGAGGTCACAGCCACCACTCTGGCTTGATAAGATATACCTACACATCTAAGCAAGAGAAGAGATCTAATCAAGGAGAAACCTAGGCTTCTGCTTCCACGTGTAAAATGTCAGAGTAAGTTAGTAAGCCCATTGAATGAAAGTTAACCTGTAAGGTCTTTGTCTTACTTCTGGTTCAAGTGTGGAGCAATTTGCATTCAAAGAAAAAACAGAGAAATTAAGGAAGTTTCCTTCCTTTTATTTCCAAGCTACAGTTACCAAAGTAAAAGGCCGGAGCAGGCCACATACTCTGGTGTGTGGCATTCAAGGATTAAATTGGCTGCAGCTTTTCTCAAAGGTGATCCTGCTGTGAAAATTTACCCCAGGGAGGAAGAGAAGGTATTGGCTACACCTGTCACTGACAAAGAATGAATGGCCAGAATATATGAAGAGTTCCTACAAATCAATGAGATAAAAAGTAGCCTAATTTTAGAAATGGGCAGAAGATTAACTAGTCCCTTTGGAGGAGAAGGAAAAGAAGCATGCTTACCTTTGTGACAACATGGATGGACCTAGAGAGTATTGTGCAAGTGAAATAAGACAGAGAAAGACAAATACCGTATGATTTCACTTGTATGTGGAATCTAAAAAACAAAATAAATGAAACAGAAACAAACTCATAGATACAGAGGACATTTTGTTAGTCCTCAAATGGAAGAGAGGTTGGGGACCATTGGAGAAACAAATGAAACAAATGAAAGCGTTTAAGATGTACAAATTGCCAGTTATAAAAAGTATTGGGTTTATAAAGTATAGAGAATATAGTCGACAATATTATAATAACTGTGTACGGTATCAGGTGGAAACTACACTTTATAAGGTATAAAAATGTCTAACCCCTATATTGTATACCTGAAAGTGACATAGGGAAGATGCGTGAGAACTATGTAAATTGACGAAATGTTAAACCAGGTTTCATTGAAAGCCTACAACATGTTCCTGCAAGACTACAGGAAACCTATAGAACAAAGGACAATTTCTGCTAGGTTACCAAGAAATTATTTACCTGTGCAACAAAAGGAAAACAAGAAAAGTCTTTAAATCATACCCCACACACACACAAAAACTGACCCATTCATTCCCTAGGCCAGATCTTGGGGAACCCATAGAACAAAGACTGAGATGACTAGCATGCCCTTCTTGCTGTATACTCATATTGTCAAAGAAAAATGGGAAAACAGTCTTCAAACTGCAATTCATAGAAACTTATCACATACAAACCCAATTCCTTAAACGCTCGGGGACTCATTCTCTGTCTCTGAGAGGAGACCACGCTCTGCTACAGAGCAATATTCCATCCCTAATAAACTTTCTGTTTGTCTCTAACTCTGGCATGTGCTTGCTTTCCTGGGTTCTTTCAAAGACCCGCTTCTTTCTCAGGGCAGACTCAAGTCCCCACTTGGGGTGATTTGTCCTGGCTTGCATCAAAACTAATATCATATTGTTTGCTAACTATAACTAACAAATAAATTTTTAAAAATAGTAACCTAAAAAAAAAAAGAATTTAAAAAAGAGAGAGGCATACTTGTCCAGGCCTGCTGGAAAAGGCTAGCAGGAGTGGGTGCAGAGCCAAGAGTCTGCAATGTCACAGAATTGGAGGGTCACCACTCCCAAGACCTGGGAATCAGTGGGAGATACAGCTCCCTGGAGAACAGACAGAGCTGGTCTGGGAATTGCTCTTCCTCATCTCCGACCCGCTCCTTTCCCAAGGCCACCAAGGCTGCAACACTTTGAACAAAATCTGTGATTATAAACTGTGGAAGTGCTAATGTAGCCTGATTACAGACTCAAATAATTTGTCTCCTGTCAGCAACAGGGATTTTTACTTACTCAGTTCCCCAATAGTTAATGTTGGATCGAAAAAAATTCCAGAAGTCAGAACTTGGCACTGTAAACCTCTTGAGAGGTTTGAAGCAGAGAGAGCTAGATTGGAGACCTAATCTATCAAACCACTCAATCTTTTGGTACGTGTTTCAAACACTCAAAAGGTTTTGGGGAGAAATATAAAAGTGAATGTGAAAAAGAAATCCTCCTTAAATCGCCAGGACTCATTTTCCAGAGATAAACTTTATTCGAGGCATCAAGCAATATACTGAAAGAGGTGAGTCATGCACAAGTAATGTCCTTATATTCATAATTGTACATTTGATACTCTCTGCCCTCTTAAAAGGGGTGGATAGCGAGCAAAGATGAGAAGCAAATAGCTTTTATACAAAATCATATCTATATAAGTGCTTAAGAAAGTCCCCTTTACATTTAGTTTTTCCTTCTTTAAAAGGCGTGTCGAATTTATTTCAGAAAACTAAAACAAGCTAGTTCTTCCGCTGAGGATGAAGTTTCTCCCCAGAGTTATTTATGAAATAATGCAGCTGCCTTTTTCTTTAAAAGGATTCTTGTCTTCTGGAATTCCTTTCACAAGAGGATCCTCTCCAGAACGTTCTTCGATGTAGTTCTTTATTTCTTCAGAACATTTAGAGACCTTAAGAAAATTAAAAACAAAACAAAACAAAACAAAACAAAACAAAAAAAACAATGAATTCGGTTAAGATTGTTCAAACTTTGTCACCACCTTTTAGTGACAATGTAATTGGGTACAATGAGCATTTTAAAAAATAAAACAGAAGAGAATAAAAATGATTCTAAGATATAATTAAAAAATAATTCTGTCTACGGCCATGCCACCCTTAATGTGCCTGATCCTGTCTGATCTCAGAAGCTAAGCAGGATTGGGCCTGGCTAGTTCTTGGATGGGAGACCATCTAGGAAGACCAGGTGCTGTAGGTGTAAAAAATAAAAAAAATAAGGAATTGTAAGCTGACAAGGTCCTTGGAATTTGTGAGGTCAACCAAGGGTTGCCTCGCCTAAAAAATAAATAAATGAATAAATATAATAATAATAATTCTAAAAAATAAAAATAGAAGAGAATAAAAATTAGAGTGCAGCACAGAGCATATATGATATAATGAATGGTACAACCTCTGGAAAATGTATTTCTTGCTATGATCAGGGTCAAAAGTTTGAAAGTCACTGTATTAAAAAGACCATCCCCAGCAATTTCTATCCACTGTGCCTCATGTGATTTCCTTCCTCTGCTAAAACACAGAAATGACATGTCCACAATATTTGAGGAACTGAAGCATATCCCGCTCTCAATTTTCCATGCTAATGAAAAATTGCAGCAGTAAATTTCCAAATGCTTTGGGGTGTGTCCTGCCAAAATTCTCACTTATTATGGGTATGTGCCATGTTCTGCAATTTCACAAAATGAAAAAAGCCCTGGAGAAAGTCTGACTCTGAATGGCTGCCATTGCCGAGTCTCCACTCAGAATTCCTTCCCATTAGTTGCTTGTGGGCAGTGATCATAAAAGACTTACAAGGCTTATTATGCTAATCTAAGACTCTTGTGTACATATAATTTCATTTTAAGCTTTATCTGCAATGGAGAAAGGATTAAATAGTTTCTTCAAAAAGTCTATCCTCAGGAGATAGGTTGCAAGAATGAGTAAAAGAAAAGAGACTAAAAAAGAAAAAAAAAAAAGAGGATTTCTGTCTTAATGAAGGCCTGCATTACTCGTAAGAAATTAGAAGTAAAAATTATAGAAGCTCCAGTAAATTCCAATGGAGACGTCTTAAAACTAGGCAAACGTTACTACTGAGTTAATAATCTAGATTAGTAGTCTTCGACTTGTTTTAATGGTGACCACTAAAGCACGTTTGCATGTGTATCATCAAATGTATGTAATTACTTATAAACAAGTGCAGATATTACTGTGTTAATACATTATGCATAATTATAAAATGTAACCTGGGAATTATTTTTAAAATAAAATTTAGAACTAATCCAAAATCGAAATTTTAATATTTTATTTCCACACCCCAAGGATTCGTTGCACACCATTCTGGAGGTCATTGATCTAAAATATAAAATGAGGTGGTGCAGTTATCTGGCTTGAACTGTGACAAAATAAAACCTTTTAAAGTAGCATTCTTTCAGGTAACACCTGCACTCCATTGTTGCTGATACTTGTAGTTTGTGCACTTTAAGCAAATTCTCACAAGTGATGATGCAAGTATCCAAAACATGTGGTCTGTGGCCACAGAGAAATTTACGAATAAGATTCAAGTTCTTCTAATTTGTATCTGTTCTTGGATTTCTTCATCAGGTTTCCAAAAATATCTGTAACCTCCAAAGAGAATAAGTAGTCAGTCCTCTGATGCATTTCCTTCTGTGATGAAGAGGATATGTTTGAACGACAATTAGCTAGGGCCAGAACTCAGCCTGGAGCCAGAAAGAATTCAGCCTATGAATTCTGTGTCCTTGGCCTGAGCAGAGCACAGGGCTCAGACACAAACAACTGACTGACAGAATAATAGACCCAGTATCAGAAGTTTTGTGTTTTGGTAACTGTCCTATCATGATCTCTGGGGTCTGAAAAAGGAGCTAGTTAGCCTCCTGGAATTCAGTTTTTTTATCCCTACAAGTATGATGGTTGAATGATCTCTAAGAGTATTAGTGTTTGCAGCACTAATGTTTTATATCTCAAAGTGCATAATAAAATGTTTGAATATTATTATAAGGACTTGATGCCTCTTCCTCTATCTCCCAAGGCTCTCTGAAATATTCTCTCCTTCTGGTATACACTGGAGTTTCTGAAGTTCGAAAGCTGATCCATCAGGGTGTGTCCTAGACAAGGAGGCTGGGGAGCTGGCAGGGAGGACCTACTAATGAATGATACCTTAATTTCCACACAGTCAGCTGCATCCAGGTCCTGCCCAATTTCCTATTTGAAGTTTTAAATTACCAGAAGATACTTATCTCTTTTTTCTCCTATACCTTCTGCAAACTGATACCAGATATTACGATATTCCAATCTTGCAAACACTGTTTCACTTCAGTATATTTAGTATTTGAAACTTTATGTAACCTCGAAGGTTCAGTGTGGCCAACACATGTGGGCTTTGCCACACACAAAATGGGTCCCTTAAAGTTTCAAGAAATAAGTACTTGTTGTGTCTCATAACTCCACCCCCCACACTTAAACATGGAAGCATTTTTAAAGATACAAAATCTCTGAACATGGATAGAAAGGACTTCGTACTCCAAAATCTAGGAAGAGTAGGAATTTGAAAGTGAAAGGTTAAGTTTGAGAAAGAAATATGTAAAAAGTAAAACTCAAAAAGCCTGCATCTTCCAAACATCGCTCAAAATGTACATCTTGAGTAACAAGATTCTTGTCATGAACAGATTTACTATCACTGGAATAGGAAGGTTAAGTGAGCATATTTACAATACCTACTATTTCCATTGTTTTTCTTAATTTTTTTTTGTAATTAAACTACAGAGGAATAACTCATTTTAAATTTTTCTTGCTATGGAGAAAGGACCAGGTCTTTTACCTTAAAAAAAAAAAAAAGAGGTATCTATCCAAAAACCTATTCTCCTACTGTAGGTTGCCTAATTGAGGGAAGAAAGAAAGAAATGAAGGCCCCTAATACCAGTGAGAAATTGAAGTGAAAGTTACAAACTCTCCAATGAATTTCACTGGAGACTTCCAAACATGGGCATACATTTTCATTAATTTGTAATTCAGTTCGGAAATGTGTAAAAATTTTTCATCATGATCACTTAAAAGAATTTTCATATGTACCTCGGCATATGTATAATAATTTATAAGTAAGTATAGATACTACTGTATTAGTTCATTAAGCCTACTTATAAAACATAAACTGGAAATTATAAAGGGATGAGAATAACAAATAACTAAAGACAGCTATTCTAACGTTTTGCTTCCAAGCCCAAAGCCTGCTCATTGCATACTTTTGGAAAAGCCCTGGCGAAAATTGAAAACCAGGTGATCTCAGATTGTAAATTGTGATTTTTAGAAAAAACTTTTCAAATACCATTCTTTCTCATAATTAAAAAGGTCAAGAAACTAAGTAACCATCTGCCTTTTCCCTACCACTTGAACTTTTACAACCAACAGCAGGCAAAATTCCTTGTCTGTTTCTCCCATTCTGGGCTCCTCAGATGCTCAGACATTGGGCTTTGCCCATCTGATCCCTGCTCTCTCCACCTCCTAAGATTGCCCCACACCAGGTGGCAGTTCCCAGGCATCACTTCAAGAAGAAGCCCTACAGCAAGGAAAGGTGCAAAAACAAACACACAAACAAACACACACACAACAAACACACTTGTTCTGCTGTCCCAGACCAGGAAAAGGTGACTGGTTCACATCAGAGGGAGGCGAGCGCTGGGACAGCCCACGTACCTGTTGCCTCTGCAACTTCACTTCTTTGCGAAGCTGCTCAACCTCCAGCTTCAGCTTTTCCTTTTCCGGCAAATCCTCGATGTGGAGGGCCGGCATCTTCACCGCAGACCTGGGCTTGGGGACAGCTCTGCTAGGGGAGCGGCTGGAAGTGGCTGCAGAGCGGGCGCCTCCCCAAACCAGCGCTGCGGCCGCGCACCCCGCCCGCGCCCGGCGGGCCCGCCCTCCCGCCGGGGTCCCCGCGCCCCGACGGCCTACAGTCTCCAAGCCGTGGTCGATCCCTCTCTCTCCCTCCCGTCTCAGGTCCCCACAACCCCTGGGGTGCGTTTCAGCCCGTGGGCGACCCGAGGACCCGTGGGGACGTCGGCCCCGGGCCTGGCTCCCGGCCCCGCCACGCCCGCGGGGGACCGGCCTGGCCTGGGGCCCAAGGGTTAGGGCTGCATTAGCCCCACTTTCCTGGAGAAACAACAGCAGTTTTACTTTTTGTTCCTTTTTTTTTTTTTTCGTTCCCAAGTCATATCCGGGTTTTGTTTGTAAAGCAAGAAAAGGAGGACACAGCCCCGCAGGAAACAACGGCCCTTCACCTTTCCGAGAGTTTCAGAAACACCCGGCAAGCACGTAACTCCCCCCGGCGATGGACGGTTCTTGTGGGAACTGTGGACGCTTGGATCCCGACAGGAAAATGAAACTGAGCTGAGATCTCACCCACCACAGCTGTCTATGTCTGTCCACCCAGTGGGTGAAATGCCTGGGAAGGAGCTGCACAGTTGGGGGTTAAAAGGGATTGGGATGTGAAGATTGTTTACGATTTGCAGGGCCATTTTCTGCCGTTAATCCGTCTTCTACATCCTCAACAGCAGAGTTTGTAGTCTTTTCTTCAGGAGAATTTTATTTTATTTTATTTTTGAATGATTGGCCAATAAGCAATGATATTAGAGAAGACAGAGCAGAAATCTTAACGTTCTTAGCAGATTTTGTCCACTCCCCATCTGCCAAAATTTGGGTGACACTTGATACCAAGGGTTTTGAATTCCTGGCTGGAGCACCTTTTTGCATGAAGGCAGTGGATTCATGTCGCATTGGTTTCTCCAATTTCTGGAGGCAACATTCATCTAGCTACCCCTTTGTAAAGCCAGGAGAAGCATCTCATGTGAAAAATGTTTAAGTGCAGTGTAAACTGTCCCTTTTACTATACACGAAAACCCTGCTAATGATGCTTAAAAGACTAGGAGAAAAATAAAGCATGAATTTAAGAAACATTTCCCAAACAGTGAGATGTTTCTCTTTCTCTCGTGGGCTTATCTACTGTCTATAGAGTCAAACTTAAGAGTTGAGGCATTAGCTCAGCATTTCAGGATACTTGGTCTTAGATCCTCATATTCACTCCCTGTTTTGTAAGCAGAGGTTTTGTTTGTCAAAAATCGAGCTACTTGATGAGTACTCCTGGGTTCTAGTCCCCCCGCTCCAACACTGGCCATCACAGGAAAAAGTCACTTTTTTCTGGATTTGGGTTTTCTAAATTTAATTGTAAAATATGTGATGGGGCAAGGGAGAGGTGAATTAGCTAAGGTATATTTAGATTCTCATTGTATTTGTGTATCTACATCTGATAAATCACTTTCACAAAGAAATCTGTTTAGGAGATTCTTCTTCTGTATTAGAAATAACACGCCCAGACTCAGAGAAGTTGAATCAGCTGCTGTTTTCTCTGTTTGTAAGTGGTGAACCAAGACAAAAGCTCACATCTGTCTCTAGAACACATGAATTTATTTTTGATTTCCCATAGCTTACATTTAAAAGGTTGGTTAAAAATAGCTTAAGTGAGTTAGTGAAAGTACTTAATGTGGCCTAAATGAAATAAGCTCAGCATTCAAATTAAATAAGTTGGTTAAATAAATTAATGTGAGATATTCCAAATCATAAAAATAGAATTATTTTGGTCTGGAAATTTCTTCCCTGTGAAATCATCTAGTTGCATGCAGTGAAAAATATTTATAAATCCATAATGATTCTTTAACTTCTTGCACAGTATTATGAGACTTAGAGGTGAAATACATGTCTACATTTTTTAGGTTTTATTCTTCTCATATAATGCATGTGCTAATGTTATATTAAATAAATCGATTAAACTAAAATGAATTGGGAAATGCTAAAAATCTCATGGTCACCCAGCATTCTGAAAAACATTTTGTTCTTGTTTAGTTTTAAATGATAAAATGATGAAAGCACAACACAACACACACACACACACACACACACATGTACTCATGCACACACATGCACACACACGTAGTCCACTATCCCTAAACTTGGCATTTACTACCCAGAGAAGAACTATGGTAAGCAATCGCTCATATATTCTTGCAGAAATATTTTATCAACAAAACGTTTCGGATAAACAAATTTAAAAATCCATATCAGCTGCATCCAAATGTACTGTTAGATTTTTACATATATTTTATATAATACCTATAATAAAAGTTATCATGCAAAATAGTACATGTAGAAACCATTCTGCAGTGAAAATGACAGTGTAATGAGAAGTTAACTTATTATCCCACTGTCTTTTGACAAATGTTTTAAAGAAATTGACAGTCATAAAAACAGCCACAGGATGTAAAGTACAGCATAGGAAATATAGTCAATAATATTGTAATAACTCTATATGGTGTCAGATGGGCATTAGCCTTATCAAGGTAAGCATTTTTTAAGTTACATAAATAGCTAATCACTATGTTGTACACCTGAAATTAATATAATATTGTATGTCAACTGTAACTGAAAAAAATATATAAATCATTGGTTACATTTTAAAAATAAATAAAAAGAAATCTACTTAATAAAAATAAAATTAACGATGTGGTTATTTTCACTTTTAAAGTATAGAAAGCAAAGATCATGAATATTTACCTTAGTATATAAAACAAGAAAAACAATTCTTTGACAATATTTCTTGATATATTAAGTATGTTATTAAAAATCCACATAAAGAAAACTTGAAGAAAATTTTGAGAGCAGTCATATTGGAGTTGATTTAATACTAACAAGAACTCAAAAAGGCCAGGATTCCGGTTTTATTTTATCTAGTGATTTTTGCAAGACATGGATTCTCCCTATATTTTGTTGGTGTAAATAAACTAAGTTACCTCCCAAATTCTGCTTCTATAAAATTTATAAAATAAACAGTGACTGTTTAGGCCATTTAAATAATGATTTTTTTAAGGAAAATATTTAACACACATCTCATATACTCTTATTTTGTTTTATATCTGGTTCGATTTATTACAACGTGGAAACTTTCACGAGCTACCCCATTCCATGTAACTATGTGCATAAGATTTTTTTTTTTTTTTGATGGAATTAATGTGAAGTCACAGGTGACCTATATCTGATTCTCTGGTTTACTTAAACAACTAATAATTCATGGCATCAAAATGATTTATCAAATCTGTTCATAAAAGACTTTAACTTCCATCACATCTAATTGGTCATTCTCATTACTCAGTTCATTATTTTCCTCATGTTAATACATTCTTTTAAGAATTTAGAAAGTTTGATATTAGCCTTGTCTTGAAATGTAGCTAAAATCAAATTAATCCAAATGAAAATAACCATGAGTTTTTTTCTTGCTTAATAAAGCTTAAAGTCACCTATGTATACCAAACACTTTCAAAGTACATGTATCTCAAAAGATATAGTTTGTATACTTTACTCATTCTCACTAATGATATCAGAACGTTTTGTCGAAAAGCCAAATTCTAAGGTTATGCCTGGAGTATTGTTTTGTTTCCCTGTAGTTTTTACCTCATTCCATTTACCCTAGTAATCTGTGGTCCTGAAATAACTTCTGTGGGAAAAAACAGAGTCACTCACTGCCACTTGTAGTTGTACAGGCTGTGGGACAGTCATGATTTCATTTCCTTCTTCACGGATCATCTTTCTTTATACTTCCTTCCTATGATTTTTATCTTACTCAAAATTCTGCAGACAAGCTGTATTTTTAAGCAAAAGGAATTGTAGCCTACTGCTGATTGATTTAATAAGCCAATAAGAATTCTGAATTATCCAATATAAAAAGTGCTGTCCTTGTCTGCTTTTACTTGAATTAAACACTTATTAAGTCTATTAAGTTGTAGAGACAATTCATTAGTTGTAATGGCAGTTTTAAAGACAAACAAAACTTTTTGCTCAGGAAATTTACAATATACCATTGAGATTAAGACAACCATACACATTCTAATAAGAGAAGCAAAGTAATGTTTAAGAGATAGACAAAATACCCAGGAAGGAACGAGGGACAGAAGAGATTGTGTTTAGTGAGTGTCAGAAGAGGAGTGGGATTTCAAAAGGCTGAAACGAGATGAAGTGAAGGGACATTTCAGGTGAAGAGATCAGTATGACTATGCCCCTGAAGGTGGGAAGATGAGGTTTCATGTCAGGGATTTTTTAATACTTAAGTTTTTTGACTATAGGAGGTTTATAATAATAGAGGACATTTATTAGGTTTTCTTCTATATGCTCATCTTTGATCTAAGTCATTTTAAATATTCATATAAAAGTTCATCCTAATCTTTCATTTCTACATAATAAAACTGAGGTTTAAAAAGTTGAAATTGCTTTTCCAAAATTCTCAACTAGAAAGTAGAAGAGCCAGGGTTTTAATTCAGAACTGTCTAGTATACAGCCATGCCACCCTAACATGGCCAATCTTGGCTGATCTTGGAAGCTAAGCAGGATGAGGCCTGATTAGTACTGGGATGGGAGACCACCTAGGAAGACCAGGTGCTATAGATGTTTAAAAAAAAAAAAATGACAGAATTGCCTGACTCCAAAATCTATTTCCCGTTGTTAGATGAAAGCTAGGGACGTTAGTCAAGACTATATATGTTATTAAATTTTATAGCCAAGACTTTGTAATTTTTTAAAAATCTAAACAAAATGATATATGGAACACTTAATAAACACTAATTGCACATGGAAAACCCCTGGAGACAAACCACAATGAAACAAACAAAATATATATTATGCTAGACGGTGACAGGTACTATGGAGGAAAATAGACTGAGAAAAGAAGATAGGAAGAGCTAGGGATGGTAGGAGAGGGATTTTGTAATTTTAAACAGGGAGAAAGCAGCTTCTGAGGAATAAAACTAAGAGATTCCAGTAGTGTGTCTTGGAACCCCTTAAAACCCAAAGCACGTTTGGTATGTGGTAGAGTGTGTTGTTAACCATTCAGCGAGAGATCCAGAGTCCAGACCTCAGAAATTTGCCAATTTGCTTCTAAGCCTTGATTTTCTCAAAATGGGGGTTAGACAAGGGGTTTGACAAGAGTCAGTAGATCTTTACTGAGCACTTACTCTGGCCGAGGTGGGAGGGCACTGTGCCAGGAGCTAAACTTGAAATGACCTTTTAGATTGTCTTCCAGACCAAATAGTTATCTATTATTCTGTTTTTAAAAAGATTACAGTCAATTAGCATTTCTAATCATTAATATATCTAAAATTTGTACTGTGAATGTGAGAGAGCAGCAAGGAGATACTAACAACAAAAATAGTCCTCAGGTTGGGATAACTAACATTTGCTACTTATTACAGAAGCAGAGGCAAGTTATCTCTTGGTTACTAGCACAAAGATAGTGAAACCCGGCATACACAAACTCAATAAGATGCCAGAAAGATACTGATTAGCAGGATGATACAGGTAATAACAATTTTTCCATCATCTTGACTTTAAACTGCTACAGAAAAAAAAAGGACTGTACTGGTAAGAATCATCATGGGGATGGAGTAGAATAGCATGTGTCTCATTAAATGATTCTCGATATTTTGTATAGTTCCTTTCTCAGTAATAATACTAATTAACACTTATTAGAGCTTACTATGTGCCAGGCAAAATGCTAAGTGCTATAATCACCTTTATATAATATTTAATTCTCACAAAACAGGAGACAGAATCATTATTATCCCTATCCTATAGTTAAAAAAAATAACTAAGATTAAAAAACATCAAGTAATTTGTCAGAAGTCAGGCAATAAAGTGCCAAAGCCAGAATTCTCTGGCTCCTCAGAACCTTTATTCTGGTGTTGGTTAAATCCACTGTGCTCTGCGACCATAGACTGAACCCTAATCCAGTTGGCATTCTGAGAAAAGTTCACATTATTGGTGACAAGTAGATGGGTAAGAATGTAGAAAGACTGGGCGTTAACAGTGAAAAGGAAACAAAACAAAACATCAGTAACAAAAATCTTCACAGCACATATTTTGCTAAGACAGATCTTCCATGATTTGAAAGAATAGACTTCCTAATCTATAAATAAGGCAAAAGTTGGGAAAAATATAAGTGTAAGCATGAAATTTCCAGGTAGAATGTTATGAGTGTTGGAAGGGAAGAAACATAAAACATTAACTATATTCTGGCAAGCAAAATAATATAGACTTGTTCATAAAACATAGTAACTATTCTTAAAGAAAGGGGCCAATCAATATTTATTATCCGTTATGTGTTAAAATCCTGTGCTAAATCCTTAAAAAAAAACAGATATGCATTATCACATTCCATTTTTTATTGTTTGTATTTATAAATTTAAAAATTCATGTACCTGCTCAATAGTATTATTACTTATGACCAAAAGTTAATATTGTCATTAAAGCTCAAGATATTCCAAGGATTTTTTTTTTCTTATGAAATCACGCAGCCTCCTTTAAGCTCTTTGAAAGGATTTTTGTCTTCAGGGACACCCTTTACTAGCGGATCCTCCCCAGATCTTTCTTCAACGTAATCCCTTACTTCTTCACAACATTTGGATACCTTAAACGAAAGGAGAAAGAAGGAGAAAGAAAAGACTCATTTGGTTTAATATAGAAACTTCAGAATCCAAGAATGTATTTATTATAATACTTCTTTGTGTTCTATATTTTTAACGTGATTCTGATTTCTGCCAATGCATGTGTACTTTCTAAGAGAAAAAAAAAAAAAAATAGCTGTTCCCTCCCCTGTCCTCCTGGATATTTCCAGGCAAAGGATTAGCAGTTGGCCACACTCCAGCTAAGAGTTCTCAGCAGATACTGCCTCCAGCTTCTTAAAAGGAGACAGGATCCAGGGATCAAAACACAGCTGACAACACAAGTCAAGAATATCATCAGAGGGAACATTAATTAAAACTTTTTCCTCATTCCAAAAATGTGACCTGTAAAGGTGGAAGAGAATGAATAATTGTGAAATTCCAGGCTTGTCACCACTCCTGGATTCTCAGTAGTATACACATGTAATTTTATTTTAAACTCGACTTCAATGATTGATTATGATAGTCCACTAAAAGGTGAGCTCCAGAGAGTCGGGGAGGGACCTTTGGCTGATTTGTTCACAGGTATCCCAGGCATCTAGAACAGAGCCTGCATTTAGTTGGTGCTCAGTAACAAATACTTGCTCCCTCATCTATACCATTATAGTAATGACTTAGTGAAAAATCAGGCTTTAAGGGACTCAGCCAGAGCCTATTAATGTATATTCTATACAAATGTAAATATCAGTGTGCATAGTTTCATTCAGGATTACATGGCATGGTGGAAAGCATCAACACTGGATTCAAGACACTCCAGGTTTGAATTTTGGCTCTGCCCACTGACCAGCTATGTTTTAGTTAAGATCGGTCATCTAAGGTTTAGTTGTCTCATCTGTGAAACAGCAAGAGCAACACTGACTGAATTAAGTGCCTTACAGACAAAGACGCTCAGTCGAATGGTAGCTATTTTTAGCTATTATTCCAATGATTGTCTTTGCCTATTATATTGACTTCTAGTCATTGCAAATCTATCTGGCAGCTTTAGAGACTGCATGCAAAGAGATGTTTTACTCCGACAATAGTACTGCCTTGACAGCAAAATAAATTGAGACATATTATGAACCAGTCTGGTGCATAGATATTAATAATATTTTTGAAAAATAATGATACAAAGCACTTGCTATGTGCTAGACGTCATTCTTGGAGCTTTGTATATATTATCTGTTTATTCCTTCCAATTGCCTTCTGCACTAGATGTTACTATGCCCGTTTGAGAGAAGAGGAAACAGGCACAGGTAAGTTAGATAACTTATATGCGTGTTACATGTGGAGAAGATTTTCTATACCAGAGATACAGTTCCAGAGTCTGAAATTAATTTAGTTTGACTTCCCAGAGCAAGGAGATGGCGAGTAACAGGGAAAAGGAACCCCAAAACCTGAAAGATGGTAACATATATAATGTTTACCCAAGGTAAACATTTCCAGGTGAACTTGCCACAAGTAAATAATAAACACATGAAGACAACCAAATTGCCCATAAAACAACAATCCTGAGTATATAAATCATAAAAACAATTTTTAGATGTTTCAAGAAAAATAACTCTCCTTTATCCCAAA
Source organism: Cynopterus sphinx (assembly GCA_030015415.1). Classification (NCBI taxonomy): domain Eukaryota; kingdom Metazoa; phylum Chordata; class Mammalia; order Chiroptera; family Pteropodidae; genus Cynopterus; species Cynopterus sphinx. The sequence goes on from CM057391.1 coordinate 26,860,349, forward strand.
GTTATATTTTATTTTCCACAATTCTAAAGATTTAAGCTTTTTTGTTTATGTGGTCTAAGCTTTTTTGCTATTTATAAATTTAAATTCGATCTTTATAGCAAAACATGTTTTGCCTATATGGAAAAGGGCAACAGGGAAGTTTGAGATAATTATAAACATAAAAGAAGCCAAAATTCCTATTTTTATTGGGAGTAAGAGTTTTCAGCAAAGTATGAAGATAATACAAACTCCCTTTTTTGCTCTGGCCAGATAAAATGAGATTTAAAAATTTTTTTTTAATATACTTCTATCACTTGTGGAGAAAATTTTGTTTCTACTAACTTTTCTAAACAAACAAAAAATCTAAAATACTTATCTATGTTTCCCAAGGTTCAGTCAGTGTTTGTTCAATTAGTAACTTATTCTTTCGCTATTTCTACTCCTTCCAAAGACAAAGAACTCTTGGTAATCATTTCCAAGAACTGTCAGATGTTTCTAAGAGGAACCTGTAAGTTCTTCTACTTGAAATCGTTTTTATTTCCAAAGAAGGGATAGAAAGTACTCATTCATTACTGGTCTTGACGCTGCTGGAGCGGGTGAGGCTAAACGTATTTGAACAATATCAAAGTATTGTATTAAATAAAGAAAAGGTAATCGATTTAGAAAGATAAAAACAAAATGCCTATATATATTGCTTCATTTTATTGCTGAGCATTAACATGGTCTCTGTCTCATATTCTATATTTTATTTTTCTTTTTTTCCTTTTAAACATTTTTAGTTTAATAATCAAACAAAAACAGGCTAAGGGTTAGATTTGGCCCATGGCATATAGTTTGTTAAACCTTTGACTTAGAGTCTACATCGAGACAATTATGATTATTAATTTTCTAAATCTCTGATGAATTTTTACCTGAAAATTTTATTTTTAACTACATTGAGTCCCTCCTGTGAATGGTGTGGAGCAGGAAAAATAATTTTCCCTCTACTTCTCTAGGTTCTTGGCTGAGAACCCCTTGTAATAAAAGAGCAGATTGACAGGAGAAAAACAAACAGAAATTTTAAAACATATATACTCTCTCCATACATGGAAGATAACGAGGAAAACTAAAAAACTCCCTGAAAAGACCCAGGACACTCCTTAAACACCATCGCCAGGGAAACACAAAAGAAAGACCGGGAGCGGGTGAGGGACATTCATGAGAGGTTCCCAGGCAAAGCACAGAGAACAATGGTAAGGCTGTTAAGCAAATTTTAGTCCTTTGCCTTTCCCATTGATAAGAGTTTCTAGAGATTTGGTCATTCTCTTCCTGGCACAGAGAGGGAGACACCCTCACAGATAGAGATTTCCCTTATAAATATCTCCTACAAAAGGGTAACTCCTGCTTGGTTTTCAGAGCTTCTCCAGAATCTGCTGTATCTTAAAAATAATAGGCCTAAAACAATTCTTATGTCAAAGAGGCTTATTTTGGGGTAGCAACTTCTGCATCCTTTCAATTGTTCCTAATCTAATAAATCCTACAGTATCTCTAGTTTAAAATAAAATTCAAAAAAAGCAGCAGTTTACCAGCATTCTTTCCAGTGTCACTTCTTTTTTGAGCTGGTCAACTTCCATTTTCAATTTGTCCTTTTCTGTCAGATCTTCAATATTGATCACGGGCATCTTTTGCCTGATGAGAAGGTAGAAAATTAGTTCGCACACCAAAATTCCTGGACTTGGCTTCAAGTCAACAACAATAGCCAACACTTTCCTCAACTCAGAACTTACTGAGTGAACTGCTTCTTTCTTGTGTGTTTGTTTTAACTTCCTGTGATAACCGATTTCTCACAAATGCTTTCTGAAAAATTTTAGCATTGATCATTAGCCTTGGGATTTTAAAGCTTCTTATAATCTTCACTAATATGATTAAACCAAGCACTTGACTCAAAACACCTGCTGAGTTTATGGGGGAGGTCAGTTTAGTCAGTAGATAATCTTAAATACCCAAAGCCCCAATTTCTCCTGTTTATTTTATTTATTTTTTCTACGTAAAACTTTGGATTTCTAACCTTCATCTCCAACTCCAAACCCCTCCACCATACGATTTATGCCATTTAAGTTCGCTTAAGGTCATTTTGAGGACTGCCCATTAATCCCCTAAATTGCTAGAGTATTTAATCTGGTATTAACAGGGAAACATACAAAAGGTGTCATTATAAATTCTTTATAAGTAATGGATTGAAATATGCACCGATTGAATGGAAAAACAGCAAACAAACAACTTTGTTCATCAGAAATTACTAGCAATATTACTTCAAAGTGTTTTTCGAAACAATACCTGTAATGCATATGTAACTCCTAGCGAACTGGCTATCAGTGATGCTCAAATGTAGCGGGTTAAAGGAGACGTGGTGAGTCTGATCTGCCAATGTAGATTATAAAAGTATAGATTCTCCTCCACTCTTGACAATTGATTCTCCTTAATTAGATCAGTGGGCAATGGGAAAGATGGCACAGTACCTGGTGGTATTCATATGAAATTTCCTGGAAAATATTTCATTATAGACAAGTGGCACCATGTTTATAATCTCTACTTTTTTGATCTCCTTTTTTCTCTTTTGTCTCTCTTGTCTAATTTTTATAATGACATTTTATGAAATTAATCACATTCAGGTCTTATGCTATTTTAGAGAACAACTTATCATACGTCTACATTAGAATATTCTGATTATATACCAGCAATTAACTTATTTCCTTGTATTCATATTAATGTTTTCATTCCCAAAACCTTTGAAGAAATATTATCTTTCCAATTTTATGCTATCCTGTTCTTCTCTGAAAAAAGAGGAAGTTTAGCATATTTTTAGTGATAAATGCCTACACAGGCCAGCACAGAAGTTAAAAAGAACACCCTATGGGTACCCAAAGCCAATGTTTCCTATACTTTTCATTTTAGCTATTTTGTTCTTATTTTTAAAAACAATGTGACAACATTTCTTCCTGTATAATTCTTGTTTGATATTCTAGAGCCTATTCTCATCTTCTCACTCTTTTCAGATGCTCTACAAAAATTCACAACCACATCTATTTTCTGCTGATCATTATTACCTGTTGACATTGTCCTTTACACAACTTTTCCCTGTCTTGGAAAACTTATTCTACTTGGCAATGGCTCTGACACTCTAATTTGTATAAGAATCACTTTAGGAAGTTGTTGAAATATGAGCCCAATCAAAGAGGTTTTGATTTGGGATAGGGCTTAGAATTTCATTTTCTCTATTCCAGAGAAGTCCTACCATATTATTGCCAGTGAAATGGTCATCTACTGGCACTTGCTGGCTGTGTGCCCCTGACCAAGTTACTTAATCTCTCTGTGTCTCAGTTTACTAGAAAATAGGAGCAATATTACCTACATTGCAGATTTCTTGAGAGGAATAATGATTGCAAAACAATGTGTAGCACAGAGCAAGCAGTACACGTTAGCTGGGTTATTCTCACTCTGTACCCCTGGACTTTCAGACCGTGCTGCCTTATATTCACTTTCTGATAGGTGGCTTTGTAAGTGCTCTTAAAGGATATCATCTGGATATGATTTCTCTCCTTTAATACCTGTAGTAGATACTCTTGGTGCCCTGCCCAAATCCCCCTGTCCAGAGTGGGTATTCATCCTCTCAGCAGCACAAATGTTGATTGCCAAAGGCAAATCTTCTGCATAAATTTGTCCTTGGCTGATGGGAACCACTTCAACTAGTGATGTCTGAGAGATTATGGCCCCAATTGACCTCTGTAGCTAACCTGTAGCAAATGGCTGGTTGAAATGAGATCCTAATAGCCCAGACCACTTGCCTCTGGGCTGAAAAACCTTGGTGTAATTGAGAACCTTTCAGAGATCCCCATTGGTTCAAGATAAAGCTAGACTTCTGAAACCACACATTTGCCTAACTTCTGCTTCATCCTGCTTTCCTCCTTCCTTCAAATGTTTCTCCTGAGAGCTCACCCTCCATAAATCACTAGGACAAAGATTCTTGTCTTCGCTCTGCCTCTAAGAAATCTAAGACAATATGGATTGTAAGGACCTTTACAAGAGTGTCCATATCTTTAACTTTTATATCCTTACTACTGCCTATTGTTCTGTATATTGTTCAGTATACAGAAGAGAATCATGAATTGGTGATAAATCACTTGCAACTTTTGTCATTAATATTCATCTAGACATAGAGAATGGTGCAAGGTATCTCACTTCACTTTATTAACAAATGATTTCTAAACTTTAAAATGCTGTGATTCACCATATTTAATAATATTTTGAGCAAAACGTACTTTATTTGGTGGAGGTGAATCCTAGAAGTTTCAAGAATGCTTGCCAAATTCAATGCCATACGTCTTGCATGAAAAAATTTAAAGAGGGTCAAAACCCTCACCTCCCTCAAGGGCACCCAGACATACTGAGAAGGCAAGTGTATATTGACCACATGAAAAGTCCAAATGCTAAGAGTTGTATTGAGGTCAAGAGTTTAGAAGGATTCAAACATCATTTAATTTACTCTCTATCCCATTTTACATATGAATCAAAGGTGGTCCAGAGAATTAAAATGTCTCAAATCACACAATGGGTGGTGACAGAGCTGGGGTTATCTGGTGTTCCAGTGTTGGTTTTCCATCCTGGGGTGTTTACCACTCCAGCACTTTTCTTTCAATTACCCTTCTTCAAACTAGTGTAAAAAAGTCGGTTTGTTTTTCCATACTCCAGAATTACATAGAAAAAAAGCATCCCCTCAGCTCCCCACCACACCACCCCTTCATACCCAGCTACACGGGCTGCTCATTTCTAAGCTTTCAGGATGGGCCACCTCCCTGTGGAAGTCCCAAATCAGACTAGATCAGATTAGTGGCCTTATGACCAGGCATCTTCATCTTCAACAGAATATAAAGTGAGGACTGAAAACTTATAGACCAACAGGCTAAGGTAGCAGTTACCGCTGACCCAGGGTGGAAGCATGCTGCCGTAGAAGACATTTGCCTTTTACCTCTTCCTCTATCTAGTACTACCAACAGAGGAGCTGAGCTCCAAAACAGAAGAGGGACAGGATGCATCTCACAGTTGCACCCTCTCCATGGAGCCGTGATTCTCAATGGGGGCAATACTGCCCCCTAGGGGGACCTTCGAAAATATGTCAGGTTGTTTATGGTTTACACTGGTTTCTGTGGGTGTGGGTGAAAGGTGTTGGGAGTCTAGAGCTATGGAGAGCAGCTCGTCTTGCCAATGTTTCTCAGAGTTTTTATTAGGTTTCTTGCTAATTTATTTGAGAATTAAAACTGTCTATTATGAAGTTCAGAGGCTGCTTGTTTTCTGTTTTAAAACAGATGAGCACATTTTGCAGTAAGAAAACTTGACAAATAAAATATCTAACTTACAAGGATTATATTAGGGAAAATTTATTTAAATTATTTTTAAGTCTCTTATACAGAGGATCAATCATAGATTCTTTGAAATAGAAATATTGCTAGCACACTTGAAATATTTTGAGTTATAAACATTCAGTTTGATACATTTTCAGAAACAAATCTACTGTAACTGATAATTATATGGGTATAAATTTTCTTATCTTCTACTATCCTTTTTTATCCTGAATTTATTCTAGAGATTATATCTAATAATAGCTAACATTTTATTTATTCATTTAACAAGTATTTATTGAGCACTAGTATGTGTCAGACATCATTCTAGGTAGATGCTTGAGGGCAGAGAAAAGAAAAATTTTAGAAAACTGCCCACAAGGAACATACATTCCAACGAGAGAGACAAGACAAGAAACATGATAAAAGAATAAACCTACCATATATCAGATTGCAATGTGCTAAGAAGAAAAACAAAATAGGAAAAGAATAGAAATAGGAAGGGTCAAGAGAAGTGTTTTCAGTCAGTGAGAGAGGGGCCAGAGAAGGCTTCCATGAGATAATGCTAATTGCATGGAGTCCTTCAGGAAATAAAGGAATGTACCATGCCCATAACTGAGAAGATTGTTCCAAGAAACAATAAGTGCAAAGGGAGCAGTGAGTAAGAATGAATAAGAGGAGTGAAGCAAATATGGGGGAAGGATAATACATCAGTGAGCAAGTAGGTCTTGCGGGCCATTGCAAAGACTGGCTTTACTCTGAGTGACTTAGGGAACATTGGAGGGTTTTGAGTAGTAGAGTGATATTATCTCCATAAATAGACCCAGACATTTTGGGAGGTTGAGACAGGTAATGAGAGTATGAATATATTTTAAAAGTAGAGATAATAGTATGCGCTGAGAGACCAGATATAGAATGAATAAGAAAGTGAAAAGTCAAGATAACTCCAATGATTTGGGCCTGAACACCTGGACGAAGGAATTTGCAATTTTCTGATATCAGGGAGACAGTGAGAAGGGGAATCCCAGTTTGAGATGCCCATTAGACTTTCATCTGAATGGGCAGTCTGGAGTTTAGAGGAGAGGCCAGAGCTTAGGAGAGAGCCACGAAGACAGATAGGAAAAACCAGGGTAAATAGGAATGAGGAGAAAACAAAGGACTAAATGCTGGAACATTCTAAAGAGAAAAAGATGAGATAAAATTAACAAAAAAGAATAAGTTTGCTGTGATGAAAATTAAATGAGATAATATTAGCTAACAACTTTTGAGCATTTACCGTGTTCCAGACACTGATAAACATATTTATGCAATCCCTTTATCACTTTATACCTATGTATCTACTCTCTTCTTCTGTCTTTCTACTAGGGCCAATAAAGTGATAGCAGATAACAAGTATTCATTTAATCAGCAAATATTTATTGAGTAACTACCATGAGCCAGATATTCTTTTGCTTGCTAGGGGTTACAGCAACACATAAAACCAGCTTTCTTATTTCTTACTATGCTTATACTTCATAACTTTATAATTCATCCTTTCTAATTGAATTTTTTTATTTGTCACATAAAAGGTAGTTTATATTTCTGTTTTTCTGAATCTGATTGTAGGTTGATGACACATTTTATCATATTTAGCTTTTGAAAGCCAGTTGCTTTTGTATCTGTTGCTATTTTATTACAGAAATACCATTCTCTCTCAACCTGTTAGCTTATCTTAAAGTACAGGTGACTTATGGACATACAAATATACTCTACGATAACTCACTTTCTTCTCCAGAACAACTGTTTCTCTGTTTCTACTGAGCCAGTTGGGTTTTATAGACACTTGAAAAGAAGAGGGGTAGTGGTAATAGTATGTAATTTCTTCATTCCACAGACATTTCTGAGATTCTACTTTCCAGGGGTTTTTTTTATTAACACTGGGATACAATGGTGAATACAACAGGTAAGTTTCCTGCCTTCACAGAGCTTACATAATAGTGAGAAGATCAAACAGGTAAAATAAAACTAATAAAAATATTGATTTCAAATGATAAATGCTATGAAGATAGTTTATGATACCATAAAGTCATAAGGAGTTACTGGGATGTGGAGCAGCATCATATAGACTGATCAGAGGTGGTGAAACCCAGACCCAACTGCCAAGGAGACAGTGAAGTGAACATCAAGAGATGAGCATTTCATGCAAGGGGAAGGGCTAAGTAGAGGGAACAGGTCATGCAAAGGACCTGAGGTGAGAACAAACGTTTTATATTAAGAGAATAGAAAACACTGTGTAATCTGAGTATAGTAAGATCAAGGAAGAGTAATGGGATGAGGTTTGTAAGGGTGACAGGGGTCAGATCACATAGGGTCAGAGTGTGTGACCTTGCATGGTGAGGAATAAAATGAGAATCTAGTGGATATATTAAAAATACTCTGCTGTGTGGGGTTGAGTGGGGAACAAAAATGGAAACTGAGAGTTTCAGTAAGAATCTAATGTAATTGTCCTTTAAGAACAAATAGATTTGAGATATATTGGTGGCCATGGATATTAAGAGATATAAGAAGATTAAAAATTTAATTTGGAGGTAGAATTGACAGGACTAATGATGAATTAGGCAACATAGAAATGGGAAGGGTTAAAAATAATGCCGAAGTTTTTGGCTTGAGAATCTAAGTAGAAGTATCATTTATAGAAAGAAAAAAGATTGGGAGTACATGACCAAGACTTCAGTTTAGGACTTATAATGTTTGAGATGTCTATTAGACATCAGGTGTAGATGTTAAGCAGATATAAGTGTTTGGAATTCAGGGGTGAGATCAAGACTACACATAAACGTACGTAAGTGTATTGATGTGTGTGCATGTAAAGTTTATATGTGTATATACTTAAAATCACATAAGAAGAGAGTACAATTAGAAAAGAGTTCTCAAGGTTGAGCATTGAGTGAGCTCAACCTTAAATGGGCAGGCAGAGGAAAAGGACAGATTGATTAAAAAGTAGTCGTCAACTAAGCAGGAGAAAACCAGAATGTGTTGTAAAGAATTAAAGAAAAGCATTTCAAGAATGAGGAAGTCTTTGAAATCGTTGAATACTGCTGAGAGGTTAGACAAAGTGGAGATGGGAAAGTGTGGTGTTTGGTGACTTACAGAAGCTGCTTCAGGTGTCAGATATATTGAGAAGTCTAGTAAGGTGTGGCAACATGATGAGTTGCCCTTGACAAGAACACTTCCTGTTCTTCCTCTTACCAATATGGAAGTTTAGCTGGAGCAGAATGTAGAAAAGAGGGAGATGAGGAAATGGAGGCCGCTAGTGAAGATAACATTTCTGATAAGTTTTACTGGAAAAGGGGTCCCTATAGGAAAGGCACATACCATCAAATGTGAACTTTGAGTATGAGATGAAAAAAAAATCAGAGATAGATCACATCAAATAGAAACTATTAAAACCGGGGTGCTGAAGAACAAGAGGGGCAGAGCTGATGTTGCAAGAGAATGAAAGGAGTGAAGTCCACAAGAAGGCAAGTGGGGAACAGACCCAGAGGAGTAGCCAAAGGGCTCACCTCTGACTGGAGCACAACGGGACTTCCATTGTAAGAGAAAGGAAGATAGAGATTACAGGAGACTCAGCTGGCCTGTAGGAACAAGTCTCCCCTCTCAGTCTGGTTTGGTGTATCTTGGCTAGTGTACTCAGCTCTCCTCTGATACAATTCAATTCAGTTCAACTCGGTTTTTCCTGATAGTCAGTAAGAGAAAAATATAGTAAGAGTCTTAGTAGCTGGATGCTGCTTTTAAACTGCAGCTACTTCCTCTCCCTGCCCCCAAATGGCAAGTTGCCCCTCCCATGTGAATTAAGATACAAAACCTTTTTCATATAGAACTAGAACAAATGAACATTTGGCAGACTTATGGCAAGTTAGTAAGTAACATAACTACTGTGAGATTGGACTATAGTATAAAAATGACAATATTTTTGCAAGAAAGGGTGTTTTTATACTCGGAAAGGTCAAGGTCTATTCCTTTCTGCTAAATATAACCCTGAAATAAAGGACTTCAGTGATTAACTCAATCCTCTAATCTGATTATCAACTTTGGCAGATGTTCCCTTTAGAGCATTATAGCAATGTATTTAATTGTACCTATCTGTTCTCAATGATAAACTTTGTGTTTGAGCAAAAAGGAAATCTGAGAGAGAGCTGTCTAGGAACTGAAGCAGAGTCATGAGCACGTGTTATATATAACAAGCCTGACTTCAGTCCCCAGGAACGTGGGAGAGAAGGGTGTAAACACAGTGAGTGGGATAAGGGGATCAGAATTCAGACTGCCTGTGCTAGCGTTATAGCTTTGGCCAAGTCACATATCTAAAGGTTCAGTTTCCTCATTTGCAGAGTGGGGAGAATAGTACCACCCTCAAGTGGTTATTATGGGTATTTAATGAGCTAATGAGTGAGAAGTACAATGAAAACTCTCTATAAATATTATATCCATTATTCTAGTTACTGCTATTGAGGTTCCCACCTGGTTAACAGGAATTGGAGGATGTTTTCTCTTCCTTCCCCCATTCTTGACATGCCATTCTCTAGTGGCTTGGTGACCCAGGCTAGAATTCTGCATAAGTGATGAGGCTGCACTGTGCAGAAAAGGTCTTGGGTGAAACAGTCTAAAATTTGTACCAATCTTCTGGATGCCCTACATGGTTTGATATGCAACAACCTAAGTGAGAGAAAAGATGCCCAGCATCCTAAGCAGGTAGGACATTTGAGAGAACATACATCTAGGAAGAAGCTGTATGAGGGAGAATGAGAATAATAAAATTAGGCGTAGAGAATGCCTCATCCTTTTATGTGGCCTCACCTTACAACATAACGACACTCACAAATGCTCTGAGTCCGAAAGAGGGCTCACCAGCGTAAACACGCCCTGCAAGACCTAATTTGCTAGAAAAGAGCCTGGTTGGTGAAGCAGTCGCCTAAACTTTAACAAAACCCTCATGACTCCTAATCTTTCAGAAGAGATTATCTGGCTTTCCTAGCAGATGTGTAAACTCCTCGTTGGTGCCGGCTGGACTCATTTCGGAATTTATCTTGACAGGGCTTAAATTAACTGCAGCAAGAACTTTTTAAAAAGTATTATCAATGTTACTCATTAAGTGACTGTGTTTTATGTAATAAGTTTCCCCGAATCACTGGGCTTAATTAATTCTCCTTATTCACTCACGTGCTAGACATGACGCCTCACTCTAAGGTGTCTGACAGAGAGGAAATGCTTCTGCCTCAGTCCTTTCCTTAAATTCATGGTTACCTTCCATGTCCATGGGGCTCTCAGAGGATTGCTATGGGCTATCGGCTTGGGGATTCTAGAAGTAAATGTATTCCAGATCAACTTTATATCTATTTGCTATGGGGTCCAGGGGTATGTGAGAAAGAGCAGAGTCAGGAATCTGACACATGCACAGGTGCTCCTGAATTCACTGTAGCTTTTGTATGTTTTAATTCTGTATTTATTGTTCTCCCTAAGGTCTTGGTAGAGTAGAGCCCAGGTCTGGGTATATTAGAGAGAATAGAGGGTCGAGTATCAAGAACTTGGGTTCTAGTTTCAGCTCTGCCAACAACGACGGTAAATAAACATGACTGGCCATTTTACCTTGCTAGATCTCGATTTTGTAACTGTAAAATGAAAATATTGGAACAGATGGTATTCTAGTTCCTTTCAGCATTCTAATTGTAAGAACTCTGTGCCTATTTTAAAGAACTCCAATCTATTTTGAGCCTCTGTCTTTAGCCACAGCTACTCAAGCTGTCACTTGGTATTGCAATGACAAATCAATCTGGGTGACTGTTCTTTCCAGTTCCCTCCAGTCTTGCATTTCCTGTTGACTTTGGATAAAGAAATTGTTTTCCTCAGTTATGTAGTAACCTTTGGCTTAGGGACTGGTTTAAGGGGATAGAAGTACCATGACTTCCCTGTGGAGACTGATGGCGGTAGTCACATGGTTCCTTCCACATGGTACTAATGATTAATTCCATCATTTAAAGTAGTCTGAGGACATTTAGATCCCCTTTATATTGGAAGATATTTTTTTGACGGATATAAAAATACATGTTTCACAATTTAATTTCCTTCCTGATATTCTTGCTTGACAATCTCAAATTCCTAACTACTTCACTTGTTCAATTTTCTTTCTTCCCTGTCCCTGCTCCGTACTCACAGAGGTGTTAAAGATGCACCCTATCTGGCATAGAATAAGGGAAGGAAAGTAACATTTCTAGAGTATCTCTGGATGTGAATTTCAACTGGTACCTACACCACAGAGGGGTGACAAGCCTGGTGTGGGTTCTTTCCCTCTGGGCCCCTTCTCCACCCACCCCTCCTGCTGTGTGTTACACAGTGGGCCTGAGTAGACAGTGTTCTCTGCTTTGACTGAGAGAACCCTGAAGCTCCTTCCCCAGAAGAGACCATTACAAAGTGATGTCCGATTGTGTGACTCCTTCCTTGGCAGAGAGGTGACCTCTGAGTTCAGTCAAAGAGAAGAGCTGATGGGTGCCAAGTCACAGGTTTCAGTCCCATAGGGACAGATCATGTGGTTTTGTTTCCTGATTATGGTTGACACTTCAACTTAAAATTTGTGTCAAAGCACAAGGGGACCTAGGACATGGGGTAATCTGAGTGGATTCTGTGCCCACGTGTGAAGAGCTGAAGCACATCTCTTTGAGCGCCTAGGCACTTTGCCTTTAATTCTCATAATACACGTTTAAGGTACAGTTATTATATCTATTTTGCAGATAAGGAAACTAAGTCTCAGAGAGTTTGTATCACTTGTCCAAAGGAGAAAAGTATAAAATCCAGGTCTCCTCTGACTCCCATTTTCCCATTACATCATGCAATTTCCTAAAATAATCTGCCCTAACTCAAAAGATTTTTCTTATTATATGAAGCAAAAAACGATCAAAAAGTGCCAGCAGCTGTGAACAAAGAACAGAAAGGATGACAATCAGTGATGAATAAGTTTGACTCAGTATCTCTTCTTCAATTTATTTCAGCCCATTTGGAAGATATGTTTAATCATATTCAGAAAAATAGAAATAGGTAAGTTTGAAGCTGAATTAATTGTTCTCCTGAACATGATCCTGGTTAAGTGTTCTGTAAAAAATTTGCCTCCCCTAATAATAAGTAGGAGGAACTGGGAAGGTCAAATCTGATTCGCCTATAAATGTGTCTTTCTAAAACCAGCTGGCTCTCTCAGTGGTTGGTATGCTGGAGCTGCTCACACTGGCTCTAGCAAACTGCTTGTACCCATCTTTTTCCACCTCTGGTAGCCTGAAATTGGCCCTAGTGGGAGAACCTACACCATGGAAATCAGTAAACGTTACAAACCAGACCCGCCCCACTCCCCTTTTTTCCTCCCAAAGAACTGGTGGTTAAACATTTACCCTTGTATCTCTGTCATTCTTAATCATAGATATCTGGTAATGACAGCATAAGTGACACCGAGCATTTCCAGACAAGGCTAATTTTCCTAGCAATATGATTCTATGCCTCAACATCAGCATAATTGAAAACTGACACAAGGGAGTATAATGTGCAAAAAATGCCAGACTATTAACCCATTGTGAACATTGGGAGTCTCAGAAACTTGGAGAACTCCTGTAAACTCCCTCCAGTGTCCTCTGGAGAAGCCAGGAATAATTATTCTCTTAAGAATATTGAATAGAACAAGAGGAAAAGGGGGAGAAAAGGAAGACACATTCATCAAGAGAATTTATTAAAATGTTCTCCAAAAATATTTTTAATATTTCATGTAAAATCCCAGTATAGATCACTTGTTCTGTATAAATAAAATGTTAGGCTGATTTGTGGAAGGGGCAATAAACTTTAATAGATGCACCGACATTAAGATATATGTGGGAAGGGGCTGATCTGCTAAAGGCTTTAGGACCCTGCATCCCCCCAAGGTCACCCGTTTTTGGACATTTATATTCCTACTCATTAAACATAGCTACAACTCTCACACATGGCTGATGGGGGTGTAAAACGGTCTAATCATTTTGGAAAACCGTTTGGCAGTTTCTAATATTTCTAAGTATTTTAACCAAGAGTAATAAAAGTTGTATGTACACACAAAGTAGCTTATTCATAATAACCCCAAACTAGAACAACACAAATGTCCAGTATCAGGATGTTTGTGGTATAATCTTACGCTGGAAGACTCCTCAGCATTTAAAAGGAGCGAACTATGCAACAACATGGGTATGTCTCAAAAACAGCAGCGGAGCAAAAGAAGTACAAAACAGTACTCTATCATTCTATATGCAGGAAAGTCAAGCAAGGGCAGTACCCATCTGTGGTGATCAGAAGAGTGGTTGCCCCTGGCCTGGGGAAGGGTATGAGAAATGGCCTGGGCGTGATGGAAACGTTCTAATTCTTGACCGGAGTGGTGCTTCCAAGGGCGTGCAGAACTGAAAAATTCAGGAACCTGTACACTTAACGATGTATTATGAGCCCTTGATTAAATGTAAAGTAGACCTCGACTGAAATACGTATAAATGTCCAGAAATACACACATACGGAAATTTCTAATTTAATTAAAGGGTCGATCCCAATGAGCCTCGGCCCTGCGACTTTCACACTTTCTTTCCGCCCTGCAGGGACGTGGCCTTCGTGCTGCGGGATGTAGAATCCGTCTCCGGGGGGATACTCCAAGTGGGAGTCTTGCGCCATCGTTTCCTTCGAGTTCGCCGATTTCCCATCCCTGACCCAAACTGCCCCCACCTCTGGTCATTCCCGCCCGGCTGGTCATTCCCGCCCGGCTGAAGGAGAAAGCTGGGGCACAGGTCCACCGTGGAGGGGAATTCCTCCCCGCCCCGGCACACATTTTCCAGGCCCAGGGCGGCGCGGGGTCCCGGCGCGGGGCGGGCGGGTGTGAATCAGCCTCCCGGCGGGGCTCCGCGCCCCGCCCCGGCCGCCGGGTGGGCCCCGAGCGGCCCTACAAAAGGCGGACGCCCACCCCGCGCCCAGGCCGGCGCACCTCCAGGCTGCACTCCGCGCGCACCCCGCCGCCGGCGCCTTCTGGGGACCCCTTGCCTTGCGGGCCGCTGGGACCGGACACCATGGACCCTGCTTGTACCCTCGGGCTGCTGCTTCTGCCGCTGCTCCTACCAGGGCCCGCGCTGGGCAGCGCTGCGCGGGACCCGCCAGGTATCGCCCCACGCAGGCCACCCCCCCACCCCCGACCCACATACACCCCTCCAGCCCGGGCGTCCTCCCGGCGAGGTGGCTGGGGCGCCCCGCACCCTCTCTGCTCGCGCCTCGCAGGCCCCTGCCGCCGGAGGGGCAGTTAGTTGCACCTCAGTTTGCACTTTCTCCCTCCTCCGAGGCCCCTCTGCTCTGAAGCAGCGGGGGGGACAGACCTCCCTGGGGAATCCAAACCCTCCCTTTCTCCCCGGGGATGGGGCTGACCCCTCTTTGACTCTCCTGCTCCCCACCCCGCAGGCAACCACGCGGAGACCTGCCTCCTGCCCCCAGATGTCGGGCCCTGCCGGGCCCAGGTCCCCAGTTTTTACTACGACAGGTACACGCAGAGCTGCCGCCAGTTCCTGTACGGGGGCTGCGAGGGCAACGCCAACAACTTCGAAACCCTGGCGGCCTGCGAGGAAGCGTGCTGGAGGATCGAGAGTAAGCTGCGCGGCGCACCCCGCAGACCCCCGGCCGCCCCTCGGTCACGGAGCCCACTCTCCAGGGCCCGTGTTCCAGAGTCGGAGCCTGACTTTTCTCAAATGTTAAGCAAGCGTCACTGGTTTGCAGTTTCCTGAATGTCATCAGAAGTTTCTAATCACAAACAGCATTTTCTGTCCTCTCCTAACAAGCATTTATCGTAATTCTGAGCCTGTGCAGACTTCACTTTAGGGCAAAATAGTGCAAGGGTAGTAGATGCAACCTAAGTGCTTTTCTCGATCATTACCTCCAAACCTATGGTTTTATGCTTTTGTGAGAACACCGTGTCAATTAGCCATTGATCTGAAACACTTTTAGTGGATTTTATTCTTTAACTGTGATATATAGCTAATTGTAACCTTACTTTGGTCTCCTGACACCCAAACATGTCTGTCTTTGTTACAATAGGGATATAGCGGAAATTTGAGATACTGTTTTCCATTTCATTTTAATTATGTTTATTACATCTGTAAGGCCTGTCACACAGAACATGGGGCTTTGCCATTCAAGGAACTGAACCAGGGGAAAATGTGTATTTCTGTGAATAAGTTCCTTAATTTCATATGTAGGGACAATCATAACAGCCTGAGAGAACAGTTTTTCTACTGAATTTGAAAGATTTATTACAGCTCAATCAGAGCTGGAGACACTTTTTTAAAAAAGCTAAATAGATTAATGGGGATTTGCTATCACAGGACTAAATATGATGTCTACTCCCACCCTAGTTGTTTCTGAAAATACTGTAAAGTTTTGAAAGTAATACTAAGAAGGCTGATTTTTGGATTTTTGACTAACACTGCTTTTTGTCTTCCTTTTCTTAGAAGTTCCCAAAATTTGCCGGTTGGAAGTCAGTGAGGGGCAGTGTGGTGAGCTCAGAGAAGAGTATTTCTTCAATTTAAGTACCATGACATGTGAAAAATTCATGTCTGGCGGGTGTCACCAAGGTGGGAACCAGTTCCCAGATGAAGCTACTTGCAGGGACTTCTGTTCACCAAAGAAAGGTAAATACTATTTTTATGGTTTTTCTGTTTCATTTCTTTAAGATTTTAGGGTGAAAACATCAATTCAATGTGGAATTGGTTTGTTTTGGTGATTTCACATATAATATGATATCAATCTTCACACTATTACTTTGTGAAGGAGTATTATTATTCTTATTTTTACATATGAGAGTACAAGATAAAAGTTAATAACTTGCTAAGTTCTCAGGGCTACAAAACAAGAAAGCCACAATTCAAGTTTTTTTTTCTCTTCTGCACTGTTTCTCTAGAACTATTTCTCATCTATTTAATTTACACATAAAATACTACAGTATGTATTCATTGATGGATGCCATGACCTGAGGTTTGTATGGAATCAGTTGGATATATGAAATAGTGGACTATACATAGACTTAAGATGGTGAAACTTGAACATTTCTTTCTAAAGTTTTTGGGTTAGATTTGTGTATCCTTTATTAATTGCAAACTGTAGCACAAAGAGATCTGTATTCCTTTTTTCTCTCCTCTCCATTTCCTTTCTGCCTCTGGCCCCTATCACAGACTCTGAATTGACAGGTTACTTGGGTAGTATTTAATAGTTGTAGAGACACTATACAGGCCTTTTCCCTAGACACAGCAGAGACATATACACATAGATAAATAAATTCAATAAACAAGGAAAATTTTGCCTTGGCAGAGACTTTGATAAAGCTCTACAGCTATACTGTGTTGAGTATGCAAAATCTTGAATTAATGAGGAGATGGTTGTTGCTGGTGTTTCCTTAAGTTGTTTGTGTAAATGTAAACATTCTGGTGGCTACCTGGGAATTAAATACATGTATTCTTGATAAATAATGAAAGAGCTGATAAACATACTTAAAACTATCAAGACAAGAAAATTTACAAAGCATGTCACATATTATCACTTGAAATGTGATATCTGGTTTTTTTTTTTTTTTACCTGAACATATCTGTTTTTTGGGTTTCATTTCTTTACACATTCAAATGATTTGAGGGCATAGCTTCAGAAGAAATTCTGTCCAGTTTATAAACATTTAGAATTAACAAAATATAGCATTTAAGCTTTCTTGAAATTTGAGGCACACTTTTTAAATGGTTTAGTTTGATATTTTGGATTCAGCATGAAGTTTCTATGGGATTAGATTTTCTTCAGTTCCTTCAGTAATCATCAGTTTTATTCATTTTGATATTATTGCATTTCTAATTTTATTTTCTTTTTTTGTAAAGGTCCATCATACTGCTACAGTCCAAAAGATGAAGGACTATGCTCTGCTAATGTGACTCGCTATTATTTTAATCCAAGACACAAAACTTGTGAGGCCTTCACCTATACTGGCTGTGGGGGAAATGACAATAACTTTGTTAGCATGAAGGATTGCAAACGTGTTTGCATAAAAGGTAGTGAACTTTGTTTATTCAGTTTTTAAACTAACTTTATAAATAATTCATAAGCAAAATTATATTTTATATATCCATTTAACTAATAGCAAATTGCCATTTCTAGACTACTACATAAATAGCACTTTAGTACTGATCAGTTTTGTGAAAATGCTTATTCTGGCTAGCTACAGTAGACAGTTTATCTTTGTGTTTTAAAGATAGAGTATTATTAACTGAGTAGATAGCAAAACTACTTTGTAATCATTAAAAATTAAGTGGAGCATGTTTGTAAGAATGTTGTAAATGGTGATTTACAGTGAGCCTACAGATTGATGTGACATTTATTTTTATTTTGTTGATTTTAGCCTTGAAGAAGAAACAGAATAAGAAGATGCCAAAGTTTCTCTTTGTCAATAGAAACATGAAAATTCAGAAGAAGCTATTTTAACTTTTTTTTTTACATGTCACCTTGTGAATGCTATTGCCTTTCCGGTTATAGCTGAAGAATAATGTGGTAACATGAGTAAATGAATCACTAGTGACTGTTCTTATTCACCAGTTTTTACTGATCCATGTTACTTTTTACATACATAAGTAGCTGCTAATCAAATGTGAATTTATTATTTGAATTTACTATTCAACTAATTTTTATGAGTTAATTTCTTGCTGTGCATAAGATAAAAAAGCAAATATGACTCACCCAGTTCTTGGGGTTGCTCTTCTGATTTTAGACGATGATAGTAACTGAAAAACCTAAGACAATATAATCATGTTCCTTTAATACATATGATAATAAAAAGGACCTGCAAATACATTTCATTTTGCATTTAAAAGTTGGATTATATTTTAGGACCAAAGTAACAAACTTGCAGATTTACCAACAGTTTAAAAAATTTTACAAGTGCTATTACATAGACACTGCTAACTTACTTTCATTTCTGTTGTGTCATTTAAAAGATAAAATAAATTTTTGACTGAATGAAAAATCTCATAAATTTATTAAAATCAGAAATATTCTCCTTGGGGAAAAATTTTTATATCTCTTTGTCTATTCATTTATCTAACCATCTCCACTGGCACGTGTATGTTTTTCTATACACATAGATAGCTATTAATAGTTTTCCTGTTGTTACATTATTTCCTCGGACTTCATGGATTGGAAACCACTAAAGTTGAATAAATTTTGGATTGTTCAAGGTGTTTATTTACCTTATACCAGAAACTGTGTGGATTTAATAATTTAAATTCCACTAATTATTCTTAATACAATCATTCCAGTTATTCTCTTTTTCTGCAATAAAAGATTATTTAAAAGTCCTACATTTTCTTGGCAAGATTAATGTGTTTAAAAGTATGCCCCTGATCCAGCAAAATTATAACTGCACTTACCCTTTGTTTGAGTGAGCCTTCTTTTAAAAATCTATCCCAAAGGTATGGTGACAAAACAAAATGATATATGCCTGAGGACATTTCATTGGTGTATTATTTGGAAAAACTGTTTTGAAACAAACCAGTTGCTCATCAATAGGGAATTGGTTGAAGAAATTCTGGATGAGAAATGAGCAAATATCTATACATAAAATATCATTTGGCCATCAGAATACACTAAAATAAACAGAGTTTAGAAAAATACATATAAACACACATACATGCAAATCACAGAAGATATAAAGATATTAAAAATGGTTGATCATGGGGGTGGGAGGAAACAGGATTGGACAGGTATGGAGATAAAATCTAAGACTGTATCTTGCTATATAGTTTTGACCTTAGACTGTGAATATCATACATAATTAAAAACCAAAATTAAATTTAAAAATAAAAAGCATTCCCTCTAAAATTGGAAACAACTGAATATCGAATAGTGGCGTAACTACACAAAGGATATACAATTATTTTCAAAGACATTCAAAATATGTATTTTGACTATATTTTGGGGGATATACTCTAAGGGTCAAGTAAATTCTGAAATGTGAAAATATTTAATAGTCTTATTAGTAATACTGATATTGTTATATTGAAACTCATATATAGGATATTATACCAAATATTCTTTAAGAAATTACATTTCTTTACAAGTCAGATTTTCAGTGTTAAATATATGTATAAAATTAAGGAATTAAGAAAAAAACTCTAACTTTTAATTAGAATTACAAATATTAGCATAAACTCAAAATTTATTTTCTTTTTCCTTCCCCCAAAAGTGTATTTTATACTCTTGCATTGAAAAGTTGTTGAAGCAATGACAATCCAGTAACAGTTAAGTGCAACTACTATCCAAATTGTGGCTTCTAAATATTGTTTCTAAGAGAAACTAGGGCTGGGCTCTTAGGAGAAATTGCTGAGTCTATTTCTGGAATAGGGAATATGTAAGATGAATCTGGGCAATGTTATTCCAGAGAGCAAGGAAGTTATCAAAGACTAATAAATCATGTTACAAAAACAGGGAAGTAGTATTAAGGGGCTCCCACTGACCTAAAATGAAATAATCTGAGCATCAAAACAAATAAGGACTGTAATATATATAAGCACATTAATATCAATATGAGTTTATAATTACACAAATACACACACACCCCTCACTGGTCACTTTTGAAGGCTTCTAGGGCACTCTCATTACTTTGAAACTAAGTAAAAAGAATAAAATTCATTTTTTTAGGCTTTGAAAACTTTACCACAAGGAAACTAGCATATGCAAGAAAGTTACTCATAGAAGAATCCCACCTAATACATGTATTAAAATATAGAAGATACCCCTAACATGCATCTAAGTAACAATCATCTGTGGATGCAGAAACAATGGCATGAAAAATTAATGGGAAACAGTGTCATGGAGGAATCAGAATGTCTCTAAACCCATGGATAATTTTAATATCACTAAAAGTGTGCCAACAGACATTATTTGCTGACTAATATGATGCAATAAGGACTACACATACCCTCCTCATGAAGTAATCTTGAAGAAATAAATAAAAAAATAAACCCAAAATCAGTTAAGGCTCTAGATCCTATCATAATATCAGACCATAAGGCAATATTGGGGATAAAGGAAAAAAGAAGAAACCAGGGGAATTCAATCAGTCACATCCATAATGTTGGCTTCTCCACAGGACAGTTTAGTATCTCCAACAATCCAACAAAAATTTTTTAAAAATCGAGGAGGAAACAGTGCTTTTAGAGACAAAAAGCAGCATGTCATTAAAAGGTTTTTGGTTGAATAAGGCCTGTATTTATGACTGTTTTTGGTGGTTTTTGAGAATGATTACAGCAGAAGGATCTTGTGTGTGCTGTGGGCCATCAGATGAGTGACACAGAGCCTTTGGGAATTTGGGGGTTCCTAGCAATATGGGAAATTTGATTTGGTGTTTGCTGCCTATAACCCCCCTGTAGCCAAAGGCTAAGCTTAGGGGACCATGGACCCCACTTAACCTATGGCTGCAGCTCTCTGTTCAGCATGAATAGAAAGTAGATCCTTTTGATACAACTGTTCTAAAACCCCAAATCTCTGCCATTTTATATTAATGAAATAAACAAAGCTGTCATAGGATATTCTGCTGTCGAAGGGAAATTCCTTTTTGCCACAACCACTACTGTGGTTTCACCAGACAGCCTGATTAAAAGGAATGTCTCATTCTGTGACACAAAAAGACGAAAAAGGAATTAAATAACACAATCTTTTATTGAAAAATAAAAGTTACTCTGGACTACCACTCAGGCCTCCTTCGTGTATACACATTGTCACATGTTCACCACAGAAACTATAATGGAGCCTTCAAGATTGCCTGGATCAAAATACCTCCAAGTATACATGCTATCTCCCCAAAAGTCTTGTGGACATTTAGCTGACAATATTACCCAGTGAGGTAATAATGTTAGTTCCTGTATTGTAACAGTGCCCGAGAAATTCCAGCTGTGGTGGATCCAGAGATAGATCTCTGGCATGTGTCCCCACGGAGTGCAGCTAAAAAGATCAACATCAGAAGAAAGCTTATTGATCCCTCTTTGGACCTCTTATGATCTCATGGACTCCATTATAGTAGTAAGAACTTGTCTCTCTAAGCTTCATATTTCTAGTAAAATATAGGTCTTGTGATAAAAATAAGGAAAAGTAGAAAAGCGCAGAGTTGTAGCTTTTAAATATTCTTTTTCTATATATTCATTTATAAACTTAGAGATGGAGGCAAGCAAATATGGAAATTAGAATAATCCAAAATTAGTTCTTTTCCCTTCATCCATATGTTCAATTAGTCAGTCACCAAGTGTATCTACTAAAGTCTGTTTCCAATCCTCCTTTTCTTATTCTAGGAAAATTAAAACTTTCTCCCAAATTTCTTGTTTGCTATAACTGCTCCATAGCCAGTCATCCACACTGATGGCAGGGTAATCTTTCTGAAAGAAAAAAAAAAATCTTATCAGATTATTCCTCTGCTTAAGACTCTTCAGTGGTTTCCTACTGGATTTTCACATTACTATCCAAGCCCCTATTGTGTCATTTAAGACTTCTTACAAGTAGAATATGTTATTCCTCCCCAGATTCATCTCCCCCATTTCATTACCACCTATAACCTACAATTCAATAGGGCTAAATTGTATTTAGTTTCTAAAGCATGTCACACTGCTTGATTTTTCTATAATGTGATTATCAAGTTTTGTGCATGAGAACAATCTGGGGGAGCCAGATACACTCAGCTCCCAGGCCGCAGGCACAGAGGTTTGTTTTCGTGGGTTTGAGTTGGTTCTCAGAGATGTACATTGCAAACAATGTTTCCAGATGATTAGGGTGCAGACTTGCACCACACTTTGAGGACCACTATTTTACACCTTAGCATAGGTTTTTGTTTTTGGGGTTTTTTTTGTTTGTTTGTTTGTTTTTTGTCTCACTGCCACCCTAAGTAATGCCTTTCTAAGATTGCCACCTCTGGTTCTGTGGTTCTGAAACCTCCCTACCTCTTCCCCCTTCCAATTCTCCAAGAAGCTTTGATCTACCAGGCCTCAGACTCCAGGTGGGGTAAAACCCTCTTTTTCTTAGGTTACTATTACCTGTATTTTACCAGCTGTAGAATACAGCTACATTCTCCTGTGTTTTGAATAATCTTCACATCATTTCTTCAGTTACATGTAAATTGAAGATTGTGTGTTTGCTCTCTCTAAATTTGGCTCTAGGTATAAATACAGGTGGTTTTATTAGATCTTATGGATCCATACAGTCTTTGGAAATGTATGGAGGGATTACTATTTAAGTAGTCAAATTATTCTAGGGAAACCTGAAGCCTCAAATATTATGTTAAAACTATGATAATATTTTAAGTTTTAAAAACTACAGATCAATTTTACTTGTTTATTCTACTTTGATTTTTATTTCATATTTCTTAATGCATACAGAACATAAATTCTGTATCAACACTACTCTCAGAACATAAGCTCCTTAACCCATTAATGCATTTGTAACCTTATCTTACCTTCTTTATCATGCAAATAGATTCTTTAGCAAAGACACAAATTGATATGGTCCTAGACTAGCTGAGGCCAGCTGGTCCCCTCTGAAATTAAAATAGAGGTTAATCTTATATTAATCTTAAATGTTTTGCTTAGACAGTTCTTTTGATGTTTGATAATGAAGAGGCCTGCCCTCTGTTCTTAGCCATCCTCTCCAGGAGATTTTTCATCTGAATCACAGCACTATAATTCTCATGATGTATTGATAGTCGGCATTATGTTGTAAAGTTAATCTTTTTAGATAACTTTTTCTTGTTGAATACAATTTTTTTTTTTATATAGAGATGTTGTTCAGCTATAATTTTTAAGAATAGATTCTCAGTCCTTTATTTCTTGAGTTTATTGGAGCTAGGTGAATGATGGTATACCAGCAGTTTAATTATTACCCGCTAAAAACAAATGTTTGTTCCAAATATGGTCTATGATTTTAAGTAAACATTCAAAGCTATTTACAACTCCTTAATACATATTGCTGTCTATAATAAAATGTGGCAAAATGTGATTTTCTAAATCAAACTTTTGTATGTAAATGTCATTTCTCATGACTAATAATCAGGGCTAGCCTGATCACAAGATTAAGTGATATTTCCAAATTATAAGTTAGTAGACCTAAGATGTGTAAAGCAAACTTTAGCTACTAAAGGTATTTGCCCTTCTTAAAAAAACAGACAGATGTTATTTCTGGCCTTCCTTTTCTAAGGAATGCAGTGATTTCTATAATGGTATCACAATGTTTTATTTCTCTTTAAAAATAACTCCTTCACTATTTGGATACAGTTATTCTTCAGGTTAATTTTAAATCTGTTTTTCAAGTTAAAAATAATCCTAACCCATTAATCAGATTTACATAATATATACACTTTTATTTGCAATAGAGCTATCACCTTAATATAAGAAATTTATTGGTAACACAAAGGATACAGTTAAGGTCATATTTCTGCCTTCTTTATCAAGTCATAGAATTTTTTTCTAGATTCTACCATCAAGACTTGTGGAAATTCCAGTACTAAACTATAAGAATTCTTTCATTTCACTTGGATAGTTTTAGATTATTGGAAGCCTGGAGGCTTCTTCAATTGCAATTGACATTCCCCTTTGTCGAGTCACAGAGAAGCCTCCTCTCTGACCATGTTCCCTATTTATCCTTCTATGGAACAGGATGCATCGTCAGTGATCATCTGCATGTCTGCTTTGCTTCTCTGTGCTGTAATGGGGTTGTTTCATTCAGTTACTGTCCAAATCAACCGATCCTGCAAAGGAATGTATGTCTACATTGAATCCATATCCTGTTTGCTAATTTTGGAGCCAGGGCTATTTCTCATTGAGGCACACCCAGGACTTACCAACTCACTCACAGCCACCTTCTCTTGAAGGTATTTCTTAGAGGTGCTGTGTGTGAAAGGAATCAGATATGTTTTAATCAGGATGTCTGTAACCCTAGCACTTTTGCCTGTGCCAGTATTTCTACAGGATTCCATGCTTTATTTATTAAGCTCTATGGGGGTAAAAGGCTGATAAAACTCTCCTTCTTATAACAAAGTTAGGTCCAACATTCTAAGGGCAGCTCTATAAATGTATGCATCTTATTCCTTTCTAGAGAATGGCACCCGCAAACACCTACTTGATTCCTTCAAAGAGGAGCTATTTTTATTGTCTCAAAGATGAAGAAAGGAGGGAAATACACAGGGGCCTCTCTGGTACAGCACAATAACGAAAAACAAAATATCACAATAGCAAAAAAACATTCCTTGGTACCTCTTTATTTATTTAAATATTTTATATTTAAAGTTTCTTTTTCTTTTTTTTTAAGTTTTGCTGTTTGTGTTTGTGAAACTGTTTTATAAATCATACATTCGGCTAAATGGGAATCTACGATTTATAGGGCAGTTATTTTGTGATTAATCAAATACTAAACCTTTCTTATTTGTTATAATACCATTTCAATTGATTTTTAAACTTTTCCTACAGAAGGAGTCACAAAATTTTCAAGTAGTAATTACTTCTCCTTGTTGCTAATACCTGCTCTTTTTTGCTTTGTCACAGTGGATGAAATTTCCTGAAGTGATGATACAAAATAATGAAGAAAGTACATTTTTTTTATTTCTGAATTTTATCAACATACTTTTCATGTCTGATGGTTAACAATGCTATTGACTCAGGTTTGAAATGAATAGAATTTATCAGGTTAATGAAATATAATCATCTTCCTAATTACTAGGAGGATTTTCCTTATATCAAGAATAGATCATGGATCTAGTTAGATTTTCAGCAAATATGTTGATATCTGTCTCCTTTGATATTTTGCTATGACAAATTATTTAACAGATATATCAATATGGGCTTATCTATACATTCTAAAAAGTAAACCTTATATAAACATTAAAACTTTTAATATAATGCTGAATTAAATTTGATAATTTTTAGAGGAATTGGTTTAAAATCTATATTTTATCTCTAATGCTGTTAAATTTGTCATTAGTGTATGCTTATTTACAAATAAGTATACTCTAAAATGGCTCATCTTTTCTATGCTCTGTACTTTATAATATTGTAGATTTATTTATTTGGCTTTTCAAGGGTTTTAGTAGCCCACATGTTTAACAGTTTGAGCCTAACACTCTTTTAGAAAAAGTTTTTTGTTAACTTTTTCTATTTTATTTATGACTTAATTTATTCAGGTGTTCAATATCTTCTTGGGTTGATTTTAGTAATCAGTCTTTTCCTTTAATTTGATGGAGGCTTTCAAAAATATTAGCATTGAATTTTACATATCTTTTTAAGACTTTTTTATTATTTTATTTCTGAATATAGCTTCGTTTCCTTTATTAGACTTTTATGTAAACAAATATTTAATTAAACATGATTCCACTGTTTATATGTGTTATAATAAATTAATTTTTGCTTTTATCTTTATTAATTCCACTATTTTGTTTTTGTAAGTATATAAGTTTTTGGTTTTTTTCTTGTTGATTATGGCTTTATATGAAAGATTGAAATGTAATAATAAATGTAATAATAAATGAACTAAAAAAGTTGAAATCTGTGGCTAAAGTCAAATGAATCCATACAAAACATCAATAATACTAACTTTTGAGGGGGTTAAAATATGATAGAATTAAATTGAAAAATTAAGTTTAAGTGGAAGGGAAACTGAATGCAATTAAAATATTTCAAGAAAGTAAGGGTATTTACTGATATTTAATTTTATTAGGTTAAACATGATCACTAAAAAATAAAGATATAATATGTGGTTTCCAAATTATTAAAGAGAAAAAATGAAATTAAAAACATAATCAATTCGATGAGAGTAAGAAAGGAGCAAAAAAAAGTCAAAAGATACAAAATCCAGGACAAATAGAAAGCACAATATAAGCCAAAAGAAATAAATTTAACAGTAACTATATTAACCCCACTTGGAAGAACTTCTATAGACAAAGATTATCTTCAAGAAGTAAATAATAAATTCTAGTTTTGCTGTTCAACAGAGACAATCTAAAACATAAACAGAAAGATTGACTATAAAAGGATTGAAACATATACTAGGCAAATATCAATAAAAAAAACAGTATATTTTTATTAATATAATTCTAAAATTTTGACCGATATTCAAATCTTAAAAATCAATTTACTGGTAAAATGTAACTATTCTAAACTTTATGCACCTAAGAACTGACTGTCTACTTATAACAAAACTGCAAAGCTTAAAAGAATTACAAAGGTAAAATAAACAAATATACCACCATAGTGGGAAATTTTGATACACTTCTCTCAGTAATTGAAAGATCAAGACAGAAAAAAATCATTAAGAATACAGTGGTTATTTAAACAACTCAAAGTTAGTACAATATCATTGTAGTGTAAAAGCAGCCATAGACCAAACATAAACAAATAAACGTGGTTGTGTTCCAGCAAAACTTCATTGACAGAAACAAGTGGCCGGCTATAGTTTCCTGATCCCTCTTCCTAAGCATATACTGAACATTAACAAAAATTACCACCTAACCATAAAGCAAGGCTCAACCGATTTCAAGGTATTGGCATATAAGCCACGAAAACAATACAGTTAAGTTAGTTATCACCAATAAAAAGTTAACTAAAAAATCACTTTGGAAATTTAGAAAAACGCTTATGGGTCTGAAAAAAATAGTTGGAAATTAGAAAATATTTTGAATTGAATAATAAAAAAAATATTACCTATCAAAATTTGTTAGGCAGCTAAGAAGTTACTTGGAAAAAAACTGTTAGCATGTAATGAATATATCACAAATTATGAAAAGCTTAAATTAATGAACTGAACATCCAAGTTAAGAATTGAGATTTTAAAAAGAGAATTGGATTGTCAAATAAGACTCATACAAATAAGAGATCAAGGTTTCTTAATTATATCAAAATTGCAAATAATGAAAGCACAGTCAGGTCATGGAGAGGTCTGGTATTTCTAGCTGGGCATTCTCAGTTCTTTTTTAAAAAAACTGTATTGGAGATTCTCTGGCCCAGAACAATCATACCAAAAGAGCCATTTATGACATAACTATCTCTGCTTTATATTTATATGGTTATACCTTACGTGACATTTTCCAGGCAATCATGTCCTATAAATCTATAGAGTCCAGGCTCTTTAAACAATTCTAAATAACCAAGTGCACCCTGCTAAACGCTTTTGATAAATTAAGACTTCTCTTTCTATAAAACCGTTCATTTAGTTCATTTGTTATGAAGTCTGTCATGAACATTTACAAGGAGATTAGACTGGGTGGGATATTTGCCTTCTTTTCCTGGCCTCCTCAAGCCAGGAGACTAAACACATTGCAAAACTAGTGTTGTAATAATTTATTTCCCAAGAAAAAGAATAATGTAATAAAGTTAAAAACAAAACTCCCCCAAACCAGAAAGCAGAAAACTATAGAAGGATTAATTAAGTAGAAACAAAGATAAATGGACAGAATAAACAATACCAAACAAACAAGCAAACTCTGATTAATTGGCAATATCAGTAAAATGGATCAGCTTCTGATGAGATTAACAAAACAGAATCAAGGACAGGAGACAATAAATAATAAATATTGATAAGTACAGCTGTGAATAGAGATGACAAGGATAAGAGCATATTTGCCACAATTTTTATGACAACAAAGCGGAAATTTTTAATTGAATGGACGCAATCCTAGAAGAGAAGCTGCAGCCAAGCAAGTAATGACAGAGAAACGTGAGGGAAAAGATTGTTGGGGGCTATGAATGTTAATAATGATAGAGCTGAGACTAAAGAAAAGATGGGAATCGAAGTAACAGAATGGAATGATTTTAATGTATTCTCAGTCAATGTGGAAAAGAAACAAGAAAAATTAGTAGGCAAAGGACAAAGTGGAAAACAGAATCAGCTGTGATCGCTGGGAGTCAAGGAATATCACTTATAGCCTGAGAAATCAAGTAGTTGAGATATTAACATTTTCACAGATACAAACACTAATATACTATTGACTAAAATTATAGAGTTAAACTACCAGTGGAGGGTACACGATATGAGTTAATTTTACTGTATTTCATAGTAGGGAACAGATAGGTAGAAGTGAGAAAAAGAGGGAATTGAGAGCATTTTACAAAACTGCAAAGCAGCCAGTAGAAAAGAAATACAAAACTTCGTAAATATCATAGAGCTGGAATAAAAAGCAAAGAAAATAAAACACTTGGTGAAATATTTATAAAAACAGAAGAGACTTCCCTTTTCCAGACTGGCTTATGAAAGGGTTAGGAGCTATCAGTCTGTCCCCACTGGAAAAAGCTGAACAAACTGAAAATCAACAACTCTTTATTGATATATCAGAAAATTGATGCTGCCCTTAAAATTGAAAAGAAAGGTGAATACAGAGAATCACAGCTTACCAGGAGCAGAGGCCCAAGAGCAGAAGCACACAGCTGAAGCAAGCAATTAATAGAACACTTAAATGGAAATTGACTAATTGTTGGAGCCTGAGCATTGGCTAATTGGAGAGATTAAAAACTCCTGGGGGCCTAGCCTCCTAAAGTCGGACACAGTTTTACCATATGATCCAGCATTCATGCTCCTAGTTATTTACCCAATGAGTTGAAAATTTATGTCCACACAAGAACCAGCACATAAATCTTTATAGGAGCTTTATTTACTACTAGAAATTGGAAGCTACCAAGACAGGCTTCAATAGATGAATCGATAAAGATATTGGTCTCAGATCTTCTCTTATGTTTGACTTTCTCTTAACCTGGTTCTTGAACTGGATCATGCTTAACATTTCTTTCTACCTGGAGTTTTAAAAAACAAAAACAAAAACAAAACCCCAAAATGCAGAAACTGACTCGCTTTATTATGGAATGAGGTCTAGGAAGAGGGAAAATAACCAAATCTGACACTATTAAGGTCTTTATTCATCTCATACCTTCAGAAGGTAGAGTATATCTAGAATACATTATTTCTTTTTCAAGAAGTTTACATCAATGGTGTATTTTCTGAAAAAATTAGAATGCTTTTCTTTGTCTTTATACATGGAGAACGTGGCTGGGATGTCATTCCCCTTCAATTCATATGGACATTATTTAATTGCTTTTGTCATTTAGTGTCTCAGGGAAGAATTCTGTGTATGTCTAGATCTGTTCTTTAATACCATAGCAACCTATGATCCTTTTCCATCTACATACTTAGGAAGATTTATTTTTTTATTTTTATTTTTTTATTTTTTAATTCTTCCACATTGGAAGGTTAATTTTGTTTTTTGATTTTTTTTTTTTTTGCTATGGCACACCTATAATTCTAAGAAATTATTTCTCTTGTTTGTCTATTCGCTCTCTTTTCTTTCTTTTTTTTTACTTGGTATATAGGAAAGGCTTATATAGCTCATCCTCTATTCATCTTATTTGAATCAGTTTCAATTCTACTTTTCTCTTCTTCCAATTTTCACCAAAATTTTGATATTTCATTTTTAATTTTCTTAATAATCTTAACTTATCTTGTTTCTTATCTCTTTCTTCTAATTGGATTCTTCTCATTATGCTTTGTTCAATCTATTTACATTTCTTTTTTTTTAGAAAAGCTATGTATTGGCATTCTATTTTCTAAATATTTTTTTTTCCTGTAGGAAATCATTTTTAGCTATTTGCTTTTACTTCGAGTTTTTAAAAATACATTCCTTACATGAATTTACAGTGTGGTTTCATAGATCCCATGCTGGTTTTATACTTTGTCTCTTAGTATAAGAAGAAATCAATACAACCCATTACGATGGTGTATGTAGACATCCCTTATTCCCATTTATTGCCACTCTCTTTACTGACCAGAATACAACCTCAGAAATGCAGCTAGAGATGGGTCTACCTATAGAGAACAATCAATAGAAAATAGCAGATAATAAAGTGACACAGATTTGCTAGATTGATATAAGGCATTCTTATGTTCCCTCTTTGTCATGCCTTCTGACATTGTGACCTGAGGGGAAGAAAAGACAAATCAGAAAACCGTATGCAGTGTGTTTCTTTCACTCTCAGGCTTGTCCATAGCATTTATTGGAAACCCATAACTTCCTTAATGCAATGTTCTATGGTCATCCCTTTTTTCTTTCTGCATCATTTGCTGGGTGTCACAAGCACTAACGGGCTATATATAGAAAGAATGCTACTGATGAGGGATTGTGTTATCCAGCCCCAGTACTCCCTGTTGCCTGATATTCACCCCCTTGACCTTTCCCACACTGAATCAGGCTTGATCTGTGAGACCAAAAGCATATGACAGACATGATCGGATGTAACTTCTGGGGTAACAAAAGATTCTATCTCGTGAGTTCTCCCACTCTCTTTTTTTTTCTTTACTGGGTTACTCATTCTGGGCGAGACCAGTTTCCACATCTTACAGACACTCAGGTAGTTCACGGAGAGAACCATTTGGTGAGGAATAGAAGCCTGTCAACAACAACACAGGGGAGCATAGAAGTGGATTCTCCAGCACCAGTCAAGCTTTGAGGTGACAGATTCCCTGGCTGCCAACCTGAATGTAATCTTATGAGATACGGAGCCAAACCCACCCAGATGAGCTGCTTTCAGATTCCCTGACACTCAGAAACTGCATGAGATATGAAATGATTGTTGTTTTAAGCTGCTCAATTTTAAAATATTTTCTTATGAAGTGATAGATAACTGACATAGGAATGAAGTAAAATATTTTGGCTTATCTCAAAAATTAGTGCTTACAAAATATGTGGATGGTTGACAAGTTTTTGTGGTGGTTTAGCCAAAAAATGTTTTGTTTTTTTTTTTCCTAAGCTAGGAAACAGAGTAAGGAAAGAAAATAAGATCTTTTATTCAGAAAGAGGACTTTTTTCTAGCATGGTTGCACAGTGGGGATGGTGTGTTTGTTTTTTAATCCAGTTCGTTTAGTGTAAATGTCTTTCAGACTCTGATAACAGCTTTTCTCGCAAATATAGATTTCATCATCATTAGTTTTATTTTTCTATATCTTCATGGATAGTTTTGTGACCATCTGGAAAAAAGCTATAATAGGATTTATTAAGCCAATTTAATTGGACCAGAATTTCTATAATAAAATTAAATAGATATGATTTCAGTCATTCCAAATTTACCGATGTTCTTCTCATGGGTCAGAATATAGTATTTTGGTGAATGTTCTCCAACTGTGATTGCTACTTTTTCCGTTTCTTTTTTCAGTCCACCTGTTTTTGTTTCATTTATTTTGAGACTTATTTATTTGGTGTGCACACAGTTGGCATCATTATGTATATCTGGTAAATTGATCCTTTTATCATTATATAATATCCCCTTTTCTAAGCAATTTTCTCTGAGTCTATTTTGTCAGACAATAATATAACTATTAGTTTAAAAAAATAATGCTTAAGTGATAAATCTTTTATCTTTTTACTTTCAACTTACCTATATCATTGAATTTGAAGTATAAGATTTTTGGAAACTGTATATAGTTGGGTCATTTTAAAAAATCCACACCGTCTTTTATTCAGAGTATTTAGACTATTTACATTTAAGGTATTGACATATTACAACCAATCCGTCATTTTATTGTTTGTTTTCTCTTGTTTTTTTTTGTTTATTTCTTTTTTCTTACTTTCTGTGGGATAGTCAACACTTTTTGGGATTCCATCTTGATATATTTAAGATGTTTTTGAGTGTATCATTTTGCCTAATTTTCATGATAGTTGACCTACAACAGTCTACTGGCATGAACATTTTACCACTTTAAGCAATGTGTGGAATACTAATTTTCATTAAGTGTCTTTATCTCCCCACTTTTAAACATAATCGTCTTGTGTATCAGATGGTGTTATAATTTTTGCTTCAATCATCAAATATGATTTACAAAACTGATAAAAAAAAGGATAGTTAGTCTATTATGTATACCTTTATTCTCTCTCTCTCTCTCTCTTTTTCTGGTTCTTTCTTGGTAAGCAAGATTCTTTTTTTTTTTTTTTTAATAATTTCTTTTAGATCTAAAGTACTTGCTTTTTAGCCAGTCCTGAAGGGTAGTTCTCCTAGCAAAGAGTTCTTTTAACATTCCTTCATCTGAGATGTCTTTATTTCTCTTTAATACCTAAAGGATAATTTTGCTGGATATGGAATTTCCAGTTGAAAGTCATTTTCTTTCAGCACTTGAAACATGCCTGACTTCCTTCTGGTCTCCATGGTTTTAACCAAGAAATTCTGTCGCACAAATTGATATTCCCTATGGCAATATTTCTTTTTTTTTCCTGATTGTTTTCAAAATGTTTTCTTTGTTTTGGACCTACAGATTTCTGAGGCTCTCCTTCTTCTCCTTCTTCTCTTTCTGCTTCTTCCTTTGCTTTGCTTCTGCTTCTTCACTTATTTTCTCTCTGTTTTTCTGATTAGGTAAATTCTATTAATCTGTTCTCGAGTTTACTGATTCTATCCTCTGTGATCTCCACTGGTCTACTGAGTCCATTCAGTGAGTTATTTGTCTCTGTTATAATATTTTTCAATTCTCTAATTTTTCTAGAAGTCACTCATAGTTGGCCAATTAATTTACCTTGTTGGTGGTGTCAGACTTAGCTGATGTCAAAGCTATTTCCATTAAATCCTGTAGAGAAATGAATCTACCTGGGCTACCTTCTGTTGGTAGGTTGGAGGTCAGGAAGTAATGGGTCTGGTTTGTCTTTGTTCGGTGGAAAGGACATGAAACTTCCTGTTGTCATGTCATCCCTTTAGTCTTGGCTTCCCAAACTGGTTCACCTTTTTATCACCTTTCAGTTTTCTTTTAGTTGCCTCATGCTATTTCTGGGATTGTACTTGTGCTTGAGTACAGGAGAAGGAGAAGGGAGACGTGAGTCTATTCAATCTTATCTGATTGATTAGTCTCATTCACTTACTCTTGATATGACAGACTGCCTTGACATGGTCCCTGATATAATTACCCATTAGTCTGTGTTTATTCTTTAGAAAATTGCCGCAAGTGGTGTTGCCACAATCCTCAACACTTGGCTCTACCGTAGTCTCAGAAAGGGTCCTGAGAAAAATAATGGATTGCCACTTTGGCTTGCAAATGACACTTTCAGCTTCTGTTTACCTTCTATTGGTCAAAACTAATTGCAAGATCTAAACTAGATACGAGGAAGCTAGAAAATTCTAGTCCCTAGTCCAACAACCATATACTATGGAAAGAGAGTATGTATCTGTAGTGGTTCTCTTAGTAGGTTCTGCTACAATGAGGTTGTAAAGTGTGTTTGTGTTTAATTTTGCAGAATTACCATTTGTTTTCTAAAAGGCGGCAACAATTTGCACTCCCTCTAGCACTGTAGAAATTCTAGTTGCTCTGAATCTTTATCGTCCAAGCTACTTCATCAAACAATTAAATATACAAATTACTGTTAGTAAATTATTTTTTCAAAAATGCAAATTCCTATCAGGCTTTTCTTAAGTAAATCAGTTAACTGCTTTACAATGAAGGAAATAAAACAAAACATAAAAATCTATTAAGATCAGGCCAGTAGTGCCCAGACTTTATTCTCTACAGCCCAGCCACCTTCTCTGAGATTTTAGTAATTTCAGATGGATTTAGTGATGCTTTTTAATTTTTTTTCCCCTGTAGGTTTCAATGCTTAGCACTTTAAAAAGTGTCTTTTAAATTATCGACAGTTAATAACTATCTTTTGAAAGAATGAATAAATGAATTTCAAAGGAGCAATCACATTTCAAACTTCATCATATGCTTGTATTATAGTATCCCTCTATTTGAGGCTGGACCCATTGGTTTGTAGAGAGAACTTGAAAATCACCTTTTTTTTTCTTTTTTATTTGCAATTACCTAATAATATAAGTGGTCAATTTTTCCATCCTTGGGAATAAAAAGCAGAAATTAATTTGTGTCACACTGTGTTGCTTCTTGTTTAATCACCATAATTATCTATTGTGAACAAGAAATAACTTGCGTGGCTTCCTCTACCTGCCATTTTGCTATTCTTACCTAGAAATTAATCACTACCTAGACCACAAAGACTTGTATGAACAGCACTTGTTCACTGTGAAGCTTATAGATCAAACTCTGCAAACATTCTTCATTTCTTAGAGAAGTCAAGAGCAGGAAATGCTAAGTTCAAGGAAAAGTGATACCTCCTTCAACACAGAGTGAGCCAGTGTAAATTTTACAGGGTTCTAGGTCTGCTACTTTTAGAATAAAGGTATATAGAAAGAAGGAAGTTAAAAAATACAAGTTAGCATACAATAGTAATTACTTTTTGCATTTTCTTATTAAAGCTTTTCCTAGGCTGTGAATAGTAGATGATTACAAACAGTTACTTTGATTTTCTACAGAAATTGCAAAACTACATTTGGTAAGGACAAAAATAACTTGAATAACCTCACATTTCTTCTTATGTTAAAAAGAAGCTGGAGAAAGTAACTTTTACTTCCTTTTAATGTCAAGCGTAATTAAAGAGATTTGGATTGCTTAATGCTGAGATATACTCCCTAGAACATAAATCACATCTCGTAGAGAAGTGAGTTGTGTACTATTCAATGGTGAAGTAGCATTATAACCTCAGATCAGTTTGTTCAGCTTGCAAGGCCAAGGGTTCACACATCATGAGCAGTCAGTTTTGCTCTGTTGCAAAACAGACGTGTGGCCTGAGATGGGTAGGGCCAAAGGGGAGTGGCTGCTGTACCCATCCTCCCTGGAAAAAGGCAGACAGAGGGCACGGCAAGGGACATTTTAAGGCATAGTGAGGGGTTCTTTTTTTAAAAAGTCCTGGGTACAGGACTCTCCAGTGTTATAGGGTGATAGATTTGAATACTTTCACAGAAATGCCTAGATGCTGTCCTGCTAAAGGCAGTATTTTAAAATAAATGCAGAAGCTTCTTTGAAACATGCTGGCTTAGAGTCAGGGAGAGCTAAAGCTGAAGAAAGACTTGCAGATATGAATATACATGAATTAATTTCTCTCAGTCCGTTCTCTGTGAAGGGATTGACGTGTGTCCTCCTGTAAGGGTAGGGAAAGAGCCTTTAATATTTGCCATACTGCTTGGGAGAGAGTCCACCAAGGACAGCACAGTAATCAGCAAATGCTTCCAAAGCATGGGAATCTGGAAAGCATCCCACCTTGGGCATCCTCCTGGCCCTGCCAGGCAGAGACAGACTTACTATAGACGCAGGTCTTGCTTTTGATTAGATGCAGCAACACTGTGGTGGGAGGATAGCAAAAGCAGTTCCCCTGGGGTAACAGAGAGTTTTAGGTAGTTATACATGAAGCAGACTAATGCCAATTAGAAAACTGCCCTTGAAGAGGTAGAGAATGTGAGAAAAAGCATGTCTATAGGGAAGGACTCTTTGGAAGCCTCAAACTAGGGCAGCAAGACACACTTTCCTCAGCTCAGATTGACTTCCCGGGCAACGTGCACCTCTTGATCCATAGCCTTCTCTGATCAGTGTGTCATCCACTGGGACTTAAATGTGAATCATGCTGGAATGTCACTGCTGGCTGGCAGGGAGAGGGCCTGGACCAGTACAGAGGGAAGGGAATGAGCCTATGAATGATAACTTGGGGTAATCTGTGATCCCTTTTCCACTGTAGATCTACTACAGGTAGAAGATCTATAGTGCCAGCATGATTGGAGAAGACCAGACTGAACGCCTAAGAGTTTTAAAAACTTCTCACTCTTCCAATTTCTCACTAGGGGACATGCCCCTAAAAATAGATTGTTCAGAAAGTGAATACTAAAGGTTAACCTCTCATAATTGGATAATTCAAACACCTGGCCCTACTCCTAGAACAGTCTGAATTGTTTCTTTATTTAAGAAAGCACAGGTGAATGAATGTACACAGGTACTTGCCAAGATTTTTTTTCCTGCTATTTCATAAAACAGTATTATTCAAAGTCTCTTCACATCCACAAAATCAATTCAAAGAGTGTTTTGAATTATATCGTTTTCACTTCTGTCTTTGAATTCATGGTTGGTGTGGTCACTGGATGTTTTATCTTAAGCTACAGATATCTATTTGCACAGCATCATGGAAGTTTTTTTCCCATTTATCTGATAGGTATAAGTTTATTCTCTTCACAATATGACATACTCTTCTATTTGTTTATTTAATTTTTGTTTTCAGTTTTTTTCAAGGTAAAATTTATATATCATAAAATGCACAGGTTAACTTTAGAGGATAGTAAAATTAATTTTGGTAAATCTATTCAACCATGTATTCATGAACCTGTCAAGATAAAAATATTTCCATCATCCTAAAATATTTCTTCATTGACTTTTCGACACAATTACATCCTCCCTTAGATAGCAATTTTCAGGTACTTTTCTTCTAGTTTACTTTGCCTCTTCCCGAACTTCATGAAACGGAACCATCCAATGTGTGATCTTTTGTGTCCAGCGTCTTTCACTTAATATAACCTCTGTGTGAGAGTGTGTATCCAGTTGTTCTTTCTTTTTTATTACCAAGTAGTATTCCATCATATGAATATTTCACAATTTATTTATCCGCTTCCTTGTTGATTAACATTTACATTTTTCCAGTGTTTGTCTATTGTGAATAATGCAGACTTTATAAGTGTGTGTTTTTATTTCTCTTGGGAAAATGGTAGGAGTGGAATTGCCAAACAGTTCTCCAAAGTGGTTTTTATCATTTTACACACCCACTAGCAACACAGAGAAGTTCTAGCATCTTCACATTTTTAGGATTGTCACACTTGAATTCACATACTAATTCTTCATGTTTAGGGTTGTCAGCCTTTTAAATTTTAGTCCTAGTAATGTTATCTCACTATGCCTTTAACTGGCATTTCCCTAATGACTAATGTTAGAGCAACTTTTGTCCATCTTTCCTTGTAAAGTGTTTGCTCTTTTGCCTGTTACTATTTATTATTATTATTATTATTATTATTATTATTATTATGACATTGGTTAACGAAATCCAATGTTTCAAGTATACAATTCAACAGTAAGTCATATATATATTGCATTATGTTTTCATCACCCATAGATTTCTTTGTTACCACATATTTGACTTTTGTCTGTTATTTAATTGAGTTGTTAGTCTTTTTATTGTCAAGTTGCAAGAATTCTTCATACACTCTAGGTGTAACTCCACTGCCAGATATAAGCTGTACATGTGTCTTCTTCCGGTCTGTGGCTTACTGTTCAATTTTATAGTAGTAGTGTCAGAGAAGGGGATAATTCCCCTCTTTGCCTTTCTTTAGTTATTACAGCTGAACTAAAAATAAAACAGTAAAATTGACACAAGACTAGATTACCAGGAGAAAAACAATTTAATACATGTGCATGGAAGAACCACAATATGATGCTCATATAAAAGAAATGAGGCTCAACAAAATCATCAAACCAGGCACGTTTTATACTTTTAGACAAAAAACCAACAGATTTGTGAGAAATTGACAGGACAGAGCACGTCAGTGCTCATTAGAAAGGAATTTAAACAAGGTTTGAACATTTGTTAGTGAGGGATCTAAACGGAGTAAATTAGAAAAGAGCCAATAAGATTTGATGATACAGAGTTTTCGGCTCTGAGTTGTTTACTGATAAGGGATGTCTTCTGGGTATGGGGAGGACTCCTTTCACGTGGGCGATTTATTTCCTGTATCCAAGGAGACGAGAAAATCAAGGTGCCCTTTCGTCCCTGACTGCTTATCAAGTAACTTTAATTCAAATTAATCAATTGGAACTTGTAAGATATTTGGGGGCTGCTGTTGTGGGCCCCAACAATGTCTTCTGATGAGTTAAGTTTTAATGTTAATTAAGTTCAATTTATCAGGTTGTTTTTTTTTTCCCCATGTGCTTTGCTTTCTATTTCAGGATTAAGAAATTTTTGCATACCCAGATAGCAATGACTATCTCGAATATTTTGTTGATAATGTTTTTGGCTATTTCTTCTTGAGTGAGTTTTGGTAAGTGATATCTTTCAAGAAATTTGTCCATTTTATATATATCATCAAATGTATCGACATGAAATTGTTTATAATAATTTCTTATTATCCATATAGTATCTGTAGGATCTCCTCTTTCATTTCTGATGTCAGTCAGTCATGATTGTTTTCTCACTCCTAAAATCAGTCTAACCATGGATTTATCAATTTCATGAATATTCTCAAAGATTTCATTTTTAGCTTTGTTAATTTTTCATTATTTGTTTTCTACTTGGTTTTTGTTCTTACATTTATTTTCGTTTTTTTTTTCTTTCTTTAAGTTTACTTTGCTTACTTTTTTTCTAGCTCCCCATTATGTAAATTTAAATAATTGATTTTAAACCTTCCTGCTTTCCCAAAGTAAGTATTGAAAGCTGTACATTTCTAAGTCCTGCATTAGCTGTATTTTACCAATTTTGACATGTTATTTAATTTTCATTAAGTTTAAAACATTTTATTGTTTCCCTTGAGATTATTTTTTTGTTTCATGGATTACTTAGCAGTATATTGTTTAATTTCCAATTAATTAGGCTTTCTAGATATCTCATCGATACTGACTTTCAATTTAATTTTGTTTTATCTGAATATACATTCTGTGATAATTCAATGTTTTATATTTATCAAGACTTGTTTTATGACAGCATATAGTAAATGTTCCAAATGCACTTGCAATAAGTGTCACTTCACAGTTTTTAGATATAGTATCCTATAAATGTCAGTTATGTCATGGTCACCAGTAATGTTGTTCACATCTACATTCTTCCTAATTTTTGTGTACTTGCTCTATAAATTACTGTGAAAGGGGCAGGAAAATCTTTAACTGTGATTGTGAATTTGCCTATTTCTCTCTTTACTTTTGTCAGTTTTTGTATCATGAATTTTGAAACTCTCTTATTTGATCCATATATTTATAATTGTTTTGCCTTAATGAACAATTAATCTTTTCTCATTGTAAAATATATCTCCTACCTTGAATTTTTTCCTGATATTAATATAACCACTTCAGCCTTCTTATATATAGTAATTGCTTTGATCATCTTTCACCCATCCTTTTATTTTTATCTATATGTGGCTTTTTATTTGAAGTATATTTCTTGCAGACTCCATATGATGGGGTTTTGTTATTTTATCTAATCCCAGAATCTTCACCTTTCATGTAACTATTAATATGGTTGGGTTGAGGCAGACCACTTGCTGTTTGTTGTCTGTCTCCTATCTTTATTATTATTCTTTTCCCATTTTCCTGCTTTATTTTTAGGTTTATCTAAATATATTTAGCATTTTATTTTATTCTCTTCTTAGCTTTTATAGCTATTTTTCTTAGGTTATTCTTCTAGTGGTTGTCTTAAGAGTTACAATATGTTTTCTTAATTAATTATTGCCTACTTGAGGTTAAAGTTGTACTACTTCATATAAGATACAAGAACCCTGAAAAATACATTTTCATTTTTGCAACCCATATTTTTTAAGTTATTGTCATATGTTGCATCTGCATAAATTTTGAACTGCATAGTAATATGTGTTTTCTTTTTAATATGAGAAGGAAAAAAATCTTATTTATTTTAACCACGTATTAATAATTTTTGGAGCACTTTAGTCTTTTCTGTAGACTGTGTTTTCTATCTAATGACAGATCAGATCCCTGATGCCTCAAGAACTCCATATGGATTGAGGCTCCCGTTATTCACAGGCAAGGTACCAATACAATATCTCTTAGGAATGTACCTTTGCAGTTAAAGGAAACAGTTTTAAATGATCTCATTTTTTTTTATATAGAAAGTAGATGAAGAGGTGAAGCCATGGTGAAATACAAAATAATATGGAAAGAAAGGAGGAAGACAATGTATAATATTAAAAGTGGAATTGGAGTAGTCAACATATATTTGTGATCAGCTAATTTTTTTTTCATTTGTATTTGAACTTGATGTGCAGCTTCTTATGCCAGTCCAGTGGTGGCTGACATAACTTGCAGACTATGTAAAAGAAGAAAAGAAGAACAAACCAAATTCGCCTTCTACAAAGTTATTTCTGTCTATCAAATTCTTACTCTTGATTATAGGGTTGAATACAAGTGACCCCCTCTTAGATCTAAAAATTTTGTTATTTTTGATGTATAACCAGAGTCGTTTTTGTCCAGATATTTATTAGTTACTTGCAACTAATAAGTAACTAGAATGTATTAATATATCTTTATATCTGTTAGAATATATCTGTTAGAATGTATTAATATATCTTTCTATTTGTATCTCCTTGTCTTGCTTGCTTTTGGAAGGAGAACAAGGAATAACAACAATTTAAGAAATACATACTTTGAGCAATGTAATCTATGATCTTTTCAAAGTATTTCAGCCTACCCTATTTTGTTTCTGTCTAAAGATTCAGAGAAAGAAACTGATTGAATCTTGAGCTAGTGCATTTCCCCCCATTTAACATGATATTTATTTCCTTTGATTTTAATAAATTTTAATTGTTATAATTTCTTATTTTTTGGAAACATGAGCCTGAGACCATAGTTTATTTAAGGTTATCTTTTCTTATCCTGCTTTTCAATCTGGAAAAGAAATTTTATTGACCTTTATTGGGCATACAAATGTTAAATTGCCAAATGTCTTAAATCTAGATAGGTATAACTTAAATCTCCCTCCTGTTGGTTTGAACTTTGAGTCTGTCAAGGTATTGATTTGTTTTTGTCAGCATGAATTTTAAATAGCACCTAATGCTGTTTTCCCAATCTTTCCACCTTTCCCCCATTATTTTCTCTCCCATGAACCTGTGTTTTAAAAGATCTTTTTAATCCAACAAACCAGACTTGTTCAACAGTAGCTCATGTTGTCTTAAAATAGATAAATGTATGATTTTTGTTGGCACTTTTAAATCATGGAAAATAACTTGTAAGCACACACTTATTTCTTTTGAGTAAGTCAAATAATGCAGGGGTTGCACGGGGATGTAATAAGTAAAAAAAGCTAGAATACAATGGTTTTCTTAATGACATCGTCTATCTTATTAGGAACATTTTTAAGAGTGACTTTAATCAAGACATATTACTAACAATGTTCTGCTCATATCTAGAAAAAAATTACCTTCATGACATAGTCACAAATAATATTATATGGTGACATTTTTTGATTTTAAGGCAATAAGTAAGGTAAATTTCACAGAATATTAAATATTCTAATGTATCTAAATATCCTTAGCATCATTGTTACCCCCAATTTCCCCCCTCCTTTTATGTCACTTGTTTCAGCTTTCAGAAAAATTCTCCCTGTTTAGAGGTGATAGGATGTCACTCTAACTAGGTAATCCCAAAGTGCTTTTATTTATAAAGATTGCATATATACTCTATTATAGTTTTGTGATATTATAAGGTTCATACCTTTACTCCTTTATAAAATTTCTATAGTGTCCTTGTGGGTTTCCATATACCACTCATCCTGGCCTCATGGTCCCTTATCTGTAGAAAGACTCATGCTTGATTTCTTTCTTTAATCCTCTTTTAGGCTCCATCCAGACTTATCTTTTCCTTAATTGCAAACACATAGTGCTAAATCTATAGTAACACAGGACTAACTTGTATGATAAATGCTCTTCCATTTATGTCCTTAAGTAGAATATGAACTTTCTGATGAAAATTTTATCCTCACCTTCAGTTTTCCTCAAGCCCAGAAAATGTAGTTAGTATTTCTACCTTCTTTCATTCTCCTGAAACTGATCTTTGGTAAAGCACCACTCATCTTCTAATTGCTATATATAAATTTAAGCTTTTATCTCTTACTTGCTATTTCCTCAGCATTAATAGGTGGCCTATTGCTTTGTAAATGTTTTTTTTTTTTTCCCTTGGACTGGAAAACACAGCCTATCTGGGTTTCCTTCTACATCTTTGACTTCTCTTTCTCCATCTGTGACATGGGGTCCTCTTCCCCAAAATACTGCTGTTTCCTAAGGTTCTATTCTCACCACTGTTTTCTTATTTTTTTCTTCTCTCCCTGAATAAAATGATTTATTTCCATGTTTCTGTGTATTTTTGCATGCTAAGCATTCTTGCTTTTTTTCTCTGTCAAATTCTTATAAGTCCTTTGAGACCCAGCAAACTGTCAGTTTCTTTTAATGATGCTTGAAAGCTCAGTTCTGCTATTGCCTCTTCTGAGAACTATTCCCTGGTCTTTCTATATAGATCAAATCAGCAAGATTCCTGATTTATATACATACTTTCATAATTGCTTTTATTATACTATTAACATGCTCCCCTTTTTTTTCTGTGACTCTATGAGCTACTGGAAGGCAAGGTTTGTGTCTTATTTTCCTTTGTATCTCCAGTGTCTAATACACTAACCAGCATGTGGTTTATGCTCAATAAGCAT
Source organism: Cynopterus sphinx (assembly GCA_030015415.1). NCBI lineage: Eukaryota > Metazoa > Chordata > Mammalia > Chiroptera > Pteropodidae > Cynopterus > Cynopterus sphinx. Next base: position 26,903,057 of record CM057391.1, read on the forward strand.
ATATTGAATGAATAGGGAACACATGAATAGATATGCAAATGAAAAAATAAATGCTTTTTAACAGTATTTATTCAAAAGATTTTAGCCCCAGGAACAGTTTACACAACTACAGAAGCAGGAAGGAACTGGAAAGTTCCAGTCCCAGGTTAACATAACTAAATGATGTTTGACCTTAAAATTATTCTGTTATATCTGCTTTCACAGTATAAAAACTCATTTAAACTTAGCAAAGAAAGTCTTCCCTTTGTTCCTATAAATTTTAAAATTTGCGTTTTCTAATAGTCTTTAAAAAAATTCCACTGATAAACCCACCATGTCCCCAATATACATACTAATCTTTACTTACGTTTTGTTTATATGACATTTAATTATTTTTGACTTTTTGAATTCATTTGGCCACATATTTACTCTGACTAGAAAGTAAGAAAGAAATACAAAAAGAGTGACTACTTTTTTTCAGAAGTAAAATATGGTATTTTTTTAAATCTGTTCATACAATCAAGCTTTCAGAGAAAATAATGCATTTATAGACAATGATTAGAAACTTTATGATAAATAATTGTTTTGTTTTATAACATTTGAGATAATTTCTTAATGTGTCTTTTGGAAGTCTCTGGTGAAATTCAGAATTCTTATAAGATTGAAGGAAATTAATTGGTTTCTTAATATTGAGATAATCATTTTTAAGAAATACACTTGACACCTAAAAATAGCAATGCTGACGAAAATGATTAACCCTTGGAATATACCATCTTGAATATTCTTAGGTCAACCATTGCCAGCTTTTTAACTTTAGGAAATAACTAACTTGATGTAATGGAATTTTTATTTTCGACGCTTGGATTTTAAACATCTTTGAAAAAAAAAATCATACCCTCAGTCTTCATGGTCATGTAAAGTCTTTTAGTTGATTCTGTTCACTTGGCTAACCAAGAGAAAATAAAATAATTTTATTGTTATAATATTATCTCCAGAGTGACTTATGTGGATGTCAGTAGACTAAGTTCATTGAAAGCAAGAAAGATTAGATAGCAACATGCAAACAAATAATTTACCATGATTGCTGCTTATTTTCAAGCACATCTTTGTATTATATGATTGGTTCCTTTTCCTTAAAAGCAGTCCAGTTTTCTGCTTCGTAACTTTATTCCTAAAATGAAAATATAATTTTCTGAAGTTGATTTACACAGTTTGTCAAGGAGACAGTATCACCATTATTTGCCTTATTGGATGAAAAAGACTTATTGGGCACGAGGAAATTTTTCCTCTATTTTCTTCCCTAAAACTGCTCTAAAGTCAAACTTAAAAAGAAAAGAAATAAAAGTCCAATTGTTATATCTGGCAGTATTGAGAAAGTGAAGGATGGCAGCCACAAAAAGGAAAGAACAAAATTGTAATCGCTATTGTGGTTACCTTATGGTAAAGAGCAAAGAAGTCTCCTGAAACATTCCAAAGTAGTAATAACTTGTCTTTGAATATACTGAGAGTCAGACAACTCATCACAGAGATCTATCTGCCTTTTAGATTTTCATAAGAGCCACAGTGACAAATCTGGTAAGTTCACATGTGACCCAAAGATATAACCACAGAGTTGTGCCTTTATATTGAAGGGGATCATAATTGTCATCCCAAAATATGCCTCTTTGGAATATTATTTTAAACTGGTTGTTTATAAGGCCCAGAGGTTCAGGAAGAACTTTTGACTTTCCCCCAACTGCCTAAAAGAATCTAAGTTAAGACCTCTTCCAGAAAGGACTTGTCACCACTGATAACTTCAGTTTAATCTGAAACTTCCTGGATGTAGTAGATACGGAGAAGCTTTGATCAAAAGTCCTCTTTTTCACCCATTGTTTTTAGATTGCCCAGAAAACCTTGGTTTACTAAACATTAACTCTTTTCATCTACCTGTAAATTGACTTACTTCTATTTGAAGTCCCAGACTCTTAATTCCACCTTAGTCTAGAAAAACAAATATACCTCATTTTGCCTCATTCTTTTGGAATTCTTCATGCTTATGTGAATTTCCTGTGTGTATGGATTAAAACTTTATTTTCTTCTGTTAATCTTTCTTATGTCATTTTAATTATTTGACCAGCAATAAGAACCAAAAAGGGAAGGGATGAATTTTCCCCACCTAAACAACATCATATTCTCAAAAGATCTTGCATTTAACCGGTAACTGGAATTGGCTTTGTTGTTTAAAATCCTAAACTCTGTTAATTATAGATAGTTACACTGAGTCAGTGTGTAGGTTGAAGAAATATCTGGAAGATCTAGAAATTTTTCTGCTATATACTTTTTGTCAATCAAAGCCCAGGTCAGTTGGAATCATGTGAACCTGGATATAAGAAGTGGGTCATCATTCAGCATTCACAGTCCTCCTAACCTAAAAATGCAAAATAGTTTAAAGACAATCAAATGTAAAAGTTGAGATGAATTCAAGGCTAAGGGTAATGCAAAGAGATGAATAAAACCTAAAGGCATTGCATTAATTTATTCTCAATGGCCAATTACTTCAAATTGAAGAAGAGGAATACAGAATACAATAAGGGAGTTATGTTATCCTAAGAAATTTTGATAACAATAAGAGTCAACTTAAATCAGCATCCACAGATTCTAAAAAATAAACTACATGCCCTACCCCCTCAAAAATTCTAAAACTCTACAAAAACCTCATTGTACACAAACCAAAATAGTCTAAATAACTTGTAAATCATAATTACAGTGGAAATGACATGGTGGTACCAAAGAGAAGAAACAAATTGAAATAATATCAGAAGTGAGTTCAGTGTGAAAGCCTTCAAAGAGATTACTGTCCTCTGCAAGAGGCTGGTGGAACTGCTTCTCATCCAATGATCTTTTGTATTTTTTGATGCAGCAATAAATTACACTCTCTCTCTCTCAACACACACACACACACACACACACACACACACACACACACACACACACCAGAGTTATATCCATATTAGGCCTCTCAAGAATGATTAAAATTTTACTGATTAACCCTTGGAATACACCATGTTGTACTGAGTCTGCTAGAAAAGTTTGAAATTCTTTAGATAAAATCCATCCTAGATATTAAAGATTAGTTTGCTGAGAAATTTCATTGCTGCATGAAGAAGCATGGGAAATCTTTCCATATATATATATATGCAGAGAAAAGAATTAGGTGGCTCTTGGGAACATAACCTTATCCTTCTGGTTAAATTTTTAAGTCTAGTCTAAATTAACATGAAATGAAGTCATCTTTTCAGAGGTCCCAGCACATGTATTGTGAATGGAATGCTTGAGGCAAACATAATTTATCATGTTAAATAAATTACTTTGTGAGAATATTAGATCCCTTATCAACAGATTTAGAAGAAATACGCAAATTAATTATTTTTCCATCAGATATGAGAGAAGAAATTACTCAAAGATGAACAGGTGAATTAGGTATCTGGTTTTATTTATTCTCAACTTATATTCGAAGGTAACATATACAACACATTTAAGATCAATAACTTATAAATACCATAAAATCAGTTTTCTAGCAAACATCAAACTTACGCTTATAATATTTCAAAATAAATTTCTTAAGGGAGGTTTGACTTCTAGCTATTTTTAAATCATTTAATAACTGAACTACTTAGATGAAATAAGCTCAATGGATATTAGTAAATAATCAGAAATAAGTTCTGATTTTGTTGTTAAACATGTAAATTTTTGATGAAGTCACACTTGCAGAATGGACCTTTTGTTTTGAGTGATTTCTTATGCCAACAATCATTACCGATGAGTCTTTGATGAGAACTGAGAAAGACTAATGGGTAGTAATACAATTACCCCTCTTCCTAGAATAGATTTGGTCCGATTAGGACAAACCAATCCACCTGTGAGCATATACACACAAAGGTGATATATCTCATTCATGGCACTTGGACATCTTTAGCCTTTCCTTTATCATCTCACAGCATCTAACAACCTAACCTTTACAATTTTTATACCTTTCCTGATCCCTTTCTTACAATGGTATCTTAGAAAATATATAGTAACCTAAGTTCCAAAAAATACATACATACGTACATACATACATACATACATACATACATACATACCAAAACTACATAAACTAAATTTTTATAATGCTAACGTAGAGTCTTGTACTTTATATGAAAAATTAAGGTATGAGGACAACCAACTTGAATAATTTTGGACAAAAGTCTATTTGGGAAAAGAAGTTATCTACAACAATATTATCCAGTCATTATAGAAAACAGATATTTGCCAAATAACTCCTTTATTGTGAAGAGACATTCTACAAATTATAAGGAATAGTTAAGAAGAAAGGTTAATCTATCATGATAGATTCTTTACAGGTGAGGTAAATCTCTAATATAATCTTAGTAAGGCCCATCACTGCTTTTGGTGAATACTTTGAGTGACTTTTTGTGAGTTGCATATTTTAAAAATATTTTCCTTCCTGAATGCTGCAAAGCCTGTCCTTAACATAATTAGAAGGCGCTTACCTGCTGGAAGAGAAAGAAAATATTTTATAAAAAATTAAATAGTATAAGAAGGATGTTACCAGTACATTACATTGAGAGCAGTGAAAAAGGAGGGCAACAGTAGATTTTGAACATGGAGATAGAAGGAGAAGAAACTTTAAAATACGTAGAGGAAGGTGAGTCAATAGGAAAACAAAATAGAGGTCTAGGATCAGAATACCCACCTCATAAAAGAATCTGAATATATGTGGGGAAAGAGGAATACAAGAGGATGAGTGAGAGAGGATAAACTTTGAATCTTCAAATTTGAGTTTGGAGGTAGTCTCTATTGAACAGTCATGAGGGGAATGAAAAGCTTGACAAGAAAACAACACCTGTTAGAATTGTCATTAATAGAGCTGAAAGTGGGTTTCTGTTAACAGAACTGAGATTTCCTGTAAGCACAAAATCACAAGCAGGATTGGCAGAGCCTGTTTCCAAATAAAATCTGACAGGAAGAACTTGAGTGTGTAAGTATGTCCATGACCAAATTTCCTCCTGCAAAGGACAGAAACCGCACCTGTGTGAAAACATGGAAATGGAAGGTGTCCATTAACATAGATAACATTCTGTCACTGGGTTTTTCCCTTCACATGGACATCTATTAACCACTTGCTGCTTTTACCTGGGAGGAAGACTTCCCCTCAATCTATCATGGTTTCTTTCTTTCTTTTTTTTTTTTTGGCTGTTTTTTTTCTTTCCTGGGTTTTTTAATCTTTAATATTATTACTTTATTCATTTGCCTAATTTCTCACTTTCCAGCAGATACTTTCCCACTGAAATAATGTTCCTGAGAGATTTGTGCAATGATATGGCTTTGATAATGTGAATCGGGAGCTGCTCATTCCAGAGTGTAATTTCCCATTGGTGAACTGCTGAGCCATCAGCAAAGTCAGTTACCCCCTAGGCAGAAAGCCTGAGGCATGGCAAAAGCCATTGAAGAGTACATTTACCATAACTTTTGAAAAGCTTAAGAGATAAGCATGGATATGGTTCCATTATTTTCATAATCATTATGTTTTGCTTAGAGCACAACACTCTTCACTATAAGAAATAATACTAAAATTCATAATGTTTATATCATAGAATTTTACAGTGGGAAGAGAACATACATACTGTTTATACAATAGTTTCCTAATTATAGTAGCTGAAATTCCTTTTTCTCAAATGATATCTTAAGTGGGTCTCCTTTGTCCTTGTGCCAGTTATCTCTAAGGTCGTGCCATGGTTGTTTAGAGAAAGGAGAGATTTCTTTAATGTTCCTTCTTTCATTGGACTTTCTATGTGGTAACTTTTCCTTAAGGAGTTCCTCTATTTTCCATTTTATCTAAGAGATAACTTTCACATTTTCTCACACTAAATTCTATTTTAAAAATCCTGACTACATGGGTGGAGATGTCTTTCCAATAGATTTCTTCTAATAACTTTCAATTAGGAAGACCAGTCTTGATGAGCAATGTCATTAACATCTCCCAGGAGCCTCCTTTCCCAGGCCTAAATAAGTCATTGTTCAGATCTTAAAAGTTTTTATCTTATTTAATGGGATACTTACAAAAGAAAAGCCCCAAATTTGACATATAGATTAAAAATTTTTTAACAGGCTATTTTTTATTCTTCAATAGTGTAGATGACGTAGATACAGAATTGTGTTCTTTCTGAAATAATATAGTTTAGAAAAGTATTAGTTCTCCAAACCAGATGACAATAACATCCATATACTTAGATCTCCAAATTAGAATATTTATCTAATGGTCTGAGCATTGTGCATACAAGAAACTTCAAACTAATAAGATTTTTAAAATTTGAATATTTAACATTATCCTCAAGTTAAATAGTAACGAACTCTGAGACAAAAATTTATTTTGTTTGTTTGTTTGTTTCTTTTTTTCTCTCTTTCCTTTATCCCATAAACTAATTATGCTTTTGCTTTTGTTTTTTTACATAGTTCAGTACTGCCATTTAGCTATCTAAATATGGCTCCCAGGGAACAAACAGAATATTTATTGGCTTTTGTGATTGGCAGGGGCAGGACAAGAAAATAACTCCAGCACAAATATTTGGTTGTCTAGGAGAGTTTTTGAAAAGATAAACAAAAAAGAATAAAAAGTAAAATAAAAACTTTGCTCTTAAGAACAACTATCTGGCAAACTTCCTTGCATTTGCAAAGTAGTCCCTGAAATGACAATCCTGGGACAAGCCACTCTCCTGGTTTGCTTATGAGGTCAAAGTGAAGCTTTCTTTTATACTCGCTTGGATCTCTCTAAATATCTAGTAGTCATGCCCCCATCAGTGTTCATTCTAATTGGCAAGGGCTTTAGTATCCAGGCAAAAAAGATAATCACGCATCATCTCAGTCCTTAGGTATTCTTCCCACATTTGATAAGCTAGGTTATACAATATTCAGAGCAACATTTCCAGTGCTGAAATTGTCATAAGGACTTTGTAAACTCATAGAGCTATTTCCCTGAAGCAAAGCAAATTAATTTTATGGTTGAATTAACATCAGACCCATGCATAAAAATAAAAAGGGAAAAATTTAGTTCTCAAAAGTGGTATTTCAAAACCTTATCTGAAAATGATAAGGAACTGATTTAAGTCCAATGAGCTAACAGGAGATATAACACAACCTTGAATTTAGATAAACACAGAAGATACATTTGGCATGGAGCAATGCGAAAGAGGTATGGTTTCTTCTGTTTGGGTACACTCTTCTACCTGAGTGGGTGAACAGTGATCTGCTTGGGTTACATTTACTGTAACTGGAATCTCAGAATGACTTGGGTGAGCGTTCAAGCCAAAATTAACTAGCATAGTTATTCAAACTCCTGTTTCCAGGATCATTAACTCATTAGCAATGACAGAAAGCTGTGAATCTCTGATCTGAGCAGAAACCCATTTTGTTTTGAAACAAATTCCTACCAACCACAGTGTCCTCTGGGGCTTTGTTTCTCACACTTGTCTTTGAAATATTTGGAGTTTTGATGATTAGCATTGCAGATGTCATATATCCTCCGAAACAGTTTCCAAGGAAAGAGGAGTAGAACTAGAAATTTTACTTCTGAAAAGAAAGCATTTCTACTCAGTTTAAAGTACTAAAATATGAGACGTAAAAATTCTCTGGAGTGAATAGGTGCAGAGTTTGAAAAAAAAATGGAAAATTAATCTCATTGGGCTCTTTTTAGTTGATTGGAAATAAGTTACTTATTCATTTATTATTTATCTTCAATTGAGACTGAGGTATGTCTCCAAAGATAAAGGCTAAGAATACTCTCACATGTGGTCAATTTAATCTCTAGGCTATCTAGTGCTCCAAATGAGTTCTTAGAGTGACCTAAAAACAGTATTTTTAATATTAGCTTAGTATTAGTTGGTCAATTTATTTGATTTTCTCAGTAATGTACTTCATATTTGCTTACAGGGATTTTCCTGTCATGCTGCTTCTTCTAGCATTAACTGCTGCCCACACATTAACAGCACTGTGGAGGTTTATCTGCTGTTAATAGACTGAAGGAGGCTTCCCCTCTGCCTCCTCAGGCAAGCAATCTCCTCACTATAATCATTTATCTCTGGTCCTGGAGAAAATACATCTCTGTTTCACTCTCTCTCTCTCAATCTCTCTCTCTCTCTCTTTCCTTTCTCAATAAAATCTAACCTTTGAGGAACTTCCTCTTACATGATTATGGTAGCAATAGTTTTTTAAATCTCCCTGAAACTCTTCCTTGAAATCGAACTGGTTAGTTTACAGCCATGCCATCCTGAACAAGCCCCATCCTGTCTAATCTTAGAAGCTAAGCAGGGTGGGACCTGGTTAGTACTTGGATGGGAGACCACCTAGGATGACCAGGTGGTGTTGGCATAAAAAAATAAAGAATAAGGGATTGTAAACCGACAAAGGCCTTGCAATCTGTGAGGTCAACCAAGGGTTGCCTTGCCTAAAAAAATAAAAAATAATAAAATAAAAATGAAATCAAACTAGTTAACCAAAAGAATAAAAGAAAAAAAATACTCAAATGACACTTTCCAACAAATTTTATAGCACAGTCTAAAATCCATCATTTTACTTGATGAGGAAACACTAGAGGCTGTCCAATAAAAGCCAGAAATAATACAAGGACTCCCACTATCAGCATCTCTGTTAGATGTGGTGTTGAAGATATTAGCTGATGCAATCAAAAAAAAAAAAAAAAAAAAAGAGTCCAAAGAGTGGAAAACAAAAGGTAAAACTAGCACAATTAGTGTGTGATATGATACAATTGAATTTTTGGAAAATCTAAGACACTCTATTAAAAAAGTGTTACAATTCATGAAAATTTAGTAAAGGAGAAGGATATAAAAGTAGTCTTTATGTATACAAACAGTAATTTCTTAGAAATATAAGAAAAGGACCATTTATAGAAGCAAGAATAATAGTTAAAATATCTAGGCAAAGCCATAACATAAAAATATCTTAATAAAACGTTAACTTTAAAAGGTTACTAAATTACAAACTATATTGGAATTAGAAAATTATGTTTTTTAACATAAAAACATTATAAATGTATCATTTTAATGTTAATTTATAAGTTAGTATAATTCTAATAAGATTCCAAAAATGTTTTCAACTATATATGATTATTGAATTGATATGAAAAACTAAGCAATAAGAGCCGAGAAAACAAAAATTCAGGATAAAAATACTCAGGAAACTAAGTAAAGATAGAAACTTCCTTAATATGATAAAGAGCATTCATGGGTGGTGGGAGGGAATCCTAAAAATAACATTGTACTTAATGTTCAAATTAAAGGTTTAACACGTAAATTGCTCTCATCAATTCTGTTCAACATTGTCCTGAAAGTCCTAGCCATTATAATAAGGCAAAGAGAGGAAATAAAAGGCATCCATTTGGAAAACAAACAAGTAAAACTGTTTCTAGATTCCGAAACAAGATTGTTTATAAAAAAAAAAATTGCCAGAAAAACCTTTGGAAAGAAATTGCAAAGTCGGTGAGTTTGCTTCTATAATTTAAAATGTGTGTTGAGGCATGAAGCAACAGATCAATGAAATAGAATAGGAAATCCAATAATAGACCCAAGTACATGCAGAAATGTAATGTATAAAATAAGCAGGCTTCCTAAATCCCACAGGAAAAGATGGAATTTTGTTACAGGAGAGTTTCACTTTGGATAGTAAAGTAACACATTGTGGTATAGTGATGTAAAAAATGACTAAGCTAGCTGATATCAGGTAAAGCAATTTTAACAAATAATGGAAAATTATTGTTCTATGGTCTTTTAACATTTTTTTTTTGTCGAAAACACTAGACATTTCTCTAATGTGGGTTATGGATGTATGAGAGAATTAAAAAGAATAAAAGTAATATTAATTTGGTACACTCTAAAACATTAGAAACATGGAGAATGAGTGTTTTAGTTCTTCATAAAAATGTTTCAAGAGTAGTTTTAACTGCTCAGCTTCTCATTGTCATTTAACTCCTAAGACAGAGAATGCATCTTTTTGAGGCCTTGGAAAACTGTCCTACTCCTTTCTAAGTTCAGATCAGTTTTCTAAATTCTATTCTTTGCATTTTCAATGTTATGAAATATCCCTGAGTGTTCTCACGCTACTTTTTTTCTTTTGCTGGCATCACTTCCTCTGGCACATCATCTTTTTCATCGCAACTACATTCTGCATTTATGTCATCAGGTACTTTGGGCTGTCCATACAGAGTCTCACAAATGGCAGACGTGTCACCATTCCCACAGTCAGCTTTTTATTTTTTTATAATTCCATTTGTGTTTGATTCCAATCTACTTGCAATGTTATCATTTTTATTTCTTTACCTCCCTTTTCTCTTTGTTGAGCAATTCGTTCTCAATTATCTGCTTTTGCTAAATGCCACATGGATTTGTCACTGGGAGACAAGAATGCAGGACAACTATAGGCCTTACTGTCTGTGCATGAACCGAATGACAGATGTACACTGACCATTTACCAACAATCTTTGAAAGAACTAACATGATTTGTCACTGATCAGGATGTACATCTGTTGTTTATGTTATGATTTGTAAACTGAAGAGTGAGCAGCAAATTTTGTACTGCATTTAATTATTCACAGCTCATATACTATGGTAACTGGAATTTGAACTATGTTGTTGAGGGACAACGTTATTTACCTAAACCGTGGTAATTGAAATTCATACATATTTGAACCATGAAAACATGGATTGCTTGCAATTGTTCGTATAAACTGGTTAGTCATTTAAGAAAAGATAAAATCATATGTGTACCTTACTAGGATAAATTTCACAATAGATCACAGTTTTAAACATAAATACACACACACATAAACTAGAAAAAAAATATAGATGAATTTCTTTGTAACTTGAGTACAGAAAATATTTTCTAACCATTACTCAGTATATAAAATGGAATAATATATTTGACTACATGTCAAATGTTTTCAATGAGAAACGAAAGAAAACAAAGAAAAACTCCATAAGCAAAAAAAAAAAAGGACAAATAAAAAAAAATTTTAAAGATATTTTCATTGATAGGTACTGAGAGCTTTTACAATTCAAGGGAGGAAATGACCAACAACTTGTTAATAAGCAAAAGATATGAATAGAGCATACAAGAAGATATAGTAAAAAGTTATGGGCATAGGACAAGTGGCTTGGCTCAACATATAATAAAGGAAATAACAACTTAAACTATGCTGAGATACCACTTCTCACCTATCAGATTTGCAAAAACCAGAAAGTGGTAGCACCCTGCAAAGCTGTGGTACCGTATCACAACCAGAATACTGATATTGACACAGCTGAGACACATGATATTTTCATCACACAAAGATTTTTTCCTGTTTTACTCCCTTTAACCACTAATTTTCTCTATTTTTATAATTTTGTCACTTTAAGAATGTTCTCTATATATGGAATTGTATAGTATGTAACCTTTTAAGACTGGCTTTCTTTCTTTCTTTAATATTTTTGAAGGTTCATCAGGTTTTTTTCTTTTACTGCTGAGTAGTTTTCCATGTCATGGACATACCACAGTTTGTCTGACCATTCATCCGTTGGAGGACATCTGGATGGTTTCGAATATGGTTTCCAATTTTTGGCTGCTATAAACAAAGCTGCTATAAACATTTATGTATGTGTGTGTGTGTGTGTGTGTGTGAGAGAGAGAGAGAGAGAGAGAGAGAGAGAGAGAGAAAGGGGGGGAGAGAGAGAGAGAGAGAACATAAATCTTCATTTATTTTATTTTTCTGGGATAAATGCGCAGGAATGAATTTGCTGGGTCTTATGCTAATTGCATAGTTAGCTATTTTAAGAAACTATGGAACTATTTAGGCAGAGTGGCTGTACCATTTTGCATTCTAGTTAACAACGTATGTAATACACTCTGACAATCTTTGTCTTTCAGTTGGTGTATTTAGACTTCTTAAATATCCTTTATTTCTATTAGAGGTTATGTCTGCCATTAATATTTTTGCTTCTGTTCTGTTTTATTCTTCCTGTTTCCTTTTTTCTGCTTTTCTCAGGGTTACTTAGACATTTTTTTTAGAATTTCTTTTTGTTTATTTACAGTATTTTTTGAAATGCACGTCTATGTGATTTTCTAATACTTGTTATGGATATTACATTATGTACATGTAACTTATGACAGTATTCTGGTGTCATCACTTTACCACTTTGAATAAAGTATCAAAACCTTACCTTTGCTTATTTTACTCATTTATAATATAATAATCTTAAATATTTACTTTACATTATTTAAAACCATGTAAAATAGTTGTCAAAGTGAATTCAGTTGTCAAACATAATTTAAAAAATTTTAGAGAAGAAAAGCTTACTGTATTTATTCATATTATTGCTTATCATTTGTTTCTTCCTTTTTAATGTTACAAGCTTCCTTCATTTATTATTTTATTACTGTTTAGATAACTTCCTTTAGCCATTAAGTTAGAGTAGGTTTACTTGTAACAAATTTTATTTAACTTTGTCAGAAAATATTGATTTTTCTCTTTATTCCTGAAGGATATTTTCACTGTGTGTAGGATTACGAGTTGATGGTTCTTTTGTTTTAGCACTTAAAAAATATTGTGCCATTTTCTTCCAGCTCCCTTTTTCTGATGAGAAATTCGCTGCCATTTAAATTTTTTTTCCTATAGGAAAGGTGTTATTTGTTCTCTTTCTGACTTCAATGTTTCTTTTTGTTAGTTTTCGGAAGTGTCTTGACATGAAATTCTTTCAGTTTATACTGTTTTGAATAGTCTCAAATCTCAATTTTGTAAATTTATTTCTCTTCCTGAATTTGGGAAGTTTTCAACAATTATTTCTTTGAGTACGTTTTCAGTCTTGCCCTTTTTCTGATTTCTTTCCTACACCCTAATGACAAAAATGTAAAATTTTTTCTTATACTCCCACAGGTCCTGAGCTCTATTCACTTATTTTGTTTGCAATTTATTGTCTCTCTGTTGTTCAAATTGATCAGTTTGTATTGTTTGTCTTCTAATTTACTAATTCTTTTCTCTGTCCCATTCATTCTGCTATTGCGCCCATCCATTGAGCTTTTTACTTCAGTTTTTGCATTCATTTAATTCTAAAATATTTATTTGGGTCTTCTCTATATCTTATAGTTCTTTGCTGAAACTTTCAATTTTTCCAGTTTGTTTCAACTATGTTTATAATCACTTGTTGAAGCATCTCTATCGAGGCTGCTTTAAAATCTTTGTTAGATAAGTCAGATAAATCTAATATTTCTGTCTGTCAATGAATAATCATGTTTAAAAAAAGATATTGATAGCTATATTTCAATAGTTATAATATGGTAGGAACTATACTCTTATGTGTTGATTTATTCCTAGAGTGGCTCTATGAAGTAGGTACTATTACTATTACCTTTTTTTAGGTGATATGGCCTTCTTCCCTCCAACTCCTAGTCTTTGACTGGGTGTTCTGGTCTAGGCTGAAAAGAAAGAAGGTGACTACATAAATTTCCAAGAGTGGAAAATAAGCACACACCTATATTAAATTCTTACATTTGGAAAATAGAAAAAAAAAAAGTGTTTCATTGGAACAACTCTAAAAACACACACACACACACACACACACACACACACACACACACACATATTAGTGGATATTGTGAATTCCTTCTTAGACAAAAAAAAAATTCCATTGTGGACTGGGATCATAAAACAGACATGTGCTTTGGGTTAGGTTGACATTATCTTGAAAATCTGTGGGTGGAATTTTACTAGCTTAAGTCAATCAGTAGAATATCATCTTTTTACTACAGTAATTGGCTCAAGGGGGATATATGACTTATGTTAGCCCACTCATCCTAAAGTCCAGGACTTGTGCCTGAAGATTAAGAAAAATAAATTCTTTTGTTTTGGTATTACTTGGAGCTTCCGCCTTTTAACAAATGTGAGATTGAGAATAAAGATAATAGAGGAAAGAATCAAGAAAACAGCAGAAAAAGGAAAGCAGAACTCTGAACAAACTCAGCTGAATCTAGCTCTACCTCTAGAATTTTCAGTTACATGAAGCAATAAATTAACTTCATAGTTTAAAAACTTAAATGATCTCACATGGCCCCATGAATACAATCTTTTATCTTTATGGTTTATCAGACACAAAGCTTCTACAGACTGTTTATCACTACCAGTCTTAAAGATTTTTTCAAACATTTTTGTCTTAGCCTTCAGGAGGCACAAACATAAGTGCCAATTCTTGTAATATATCAGTTTTGCTGACAAAAGCACTAAAAAACATGTAAAGAGAAATTTATAATATGCTATAGCTTTTATTTTTGCATGATTTTATAGATATTTTGTTTTTCTGCATATTGATAAAGATAACAAATATTCATAGAAAAAATTTAAAGCTATAAGCTATAGCTTATGTATTGTTCCCTGCTTATGGTTCCCATCCCTCTTGTTCCCTTACATAGAGGCAATTACTTTTGTTATTTACTTGAAAGTACAAGGAAATATTTTATACATATAAAAGTATATATGTAATTTTCTGTATTTTTTTTTTTTTGCAAATGTACCAACATATATCTATTATAAATTCCTAGAATTACTAAGCAGGGTATATGAGCATTTGAATTCTTATAAATTTTTCCAAGTGTTTTCCATAAACTCTCCCCAATTCAATTTTGTTAACATTTTACTCTCTGATAGGTAAAGACTGATATATTTTAAATTTACATTTATTTGTTATGAGTAATAATGAGCATTATTTCATATGTTTATAAACCATTTGTGTATGTTTTTCTGAAAACTTTCTATTTATATTGATCTTGTTCTTATTGATTTATAAGATGTCTTTATCACTTAAGGAGGAATCATTGGTTATCATATGTGTTTATGGTAGATAAAGTGGACTGGTTTACTTAAACTCTATTTCCCCTCTCTCCAGTATGCTTTCTTTTCTGTAACTATTAGAAAATTAATACAGTAGTCATCCCTTGTCCACAGTTTTACTTTCCAAAGTTTCAGTTACCTCTGGTCAGTTGTGGTCCAACATGTTAAACGAAAAATTCCAGAAATAATTCATAAATTTTAAATTGCACACCATTCTGAGGAGTGTGATAAAATTTTGTGCCATCCAACTTCCTCTCACCCAGGACTGGAATAATTTTTTTTGTCCATTGTATCCACACTGTAAACACTGCCCAGTTGTTGGTTACTTAGTTATCAGATCAGTTGTGGTGATATGACAGTGCTTGGGTTCAAGTAACCCTTATTTTACTTACTAATGGCCCCAAAGTGCAAATGTAGTGATGTTAGCGATTCAGATACGCCAAAGAGAAGTCTTAAGGTTCTTTAAGTGAAAGGTGAAAGTTCTTGATTTAAGAAAAGAAGATCATATGCTGAGATTGATAAAATCTCCAGTAAGAGTAAATCTTTAATTCATGAATTTGAAGAAAGAAAAAGAAATTTGTGCTAGTTTTGCTGGCACACTTCAAATGTATTATCAAAAGGTAAATAGTAGCCTAAAGCTACATAACAATGCCTATGTCATTCACTTTAATTCATCTCATCCCATGAGTGTTTTATCATCTTATCATCACAAGAAGGATTGAATAGGGCACAATATTTTGAGAGACAAAGAGACAACATTCATTTTATTATAGCATATTATTACAATTGTTTTATTTTATTATTATTTATTATAATCTCTTGTATGCCTAATTTATGAAGGAAAATTTATCATAGGTATGTATGTACCTATGAAAAACATAGTATTTTAGGGTTCAGTATTATCCACAGTTTCACTCATTTATGGTGATATGTTTAGAATATATCACCATGAATAAAGGGGCAGTACAATAACTGCTTCCAGACATCTTACAGCTAGATTTCTGTAGTGAATTGACATTGCAGTTAGATATGTTTGCATGAGATTTGGATAAAAGCTGTAAAAGGGATTGCTTATTTTCAGACATTTTGACTGGCTTTTTACTGTTAAGTAGAATTTTGGAGATGTGAGGTTTATATACGGTAGTTGTTATTCCTCATCTTGAGGCAAAGAAGCTGTTTTGGTGGAAGAGGCAGTGGGATCCCATCCTCCATGCCCATTTACCAGTTTCGTGGAGGATGAGAGGCATTTGTAGGAGTAGCAGGTAAACTTTGTACCAGTACCAATTCACCAGGTTTGTGCCTTCAGGTATTGTAGCTTCCTGACTCCATCTCTCTGATTTCTGAATTCCAGCTTCCCCAGATTCCACAGAGCTTATCTTCACACTTTTTTTCAAGTCTCTGTTCAAATATCCTTTCTATGTATTCTGTTTTAGCTTTCTCTATTCTCATTTTATTTATCTAGTCCATTGTACTTACCACCATTTAACCTTCTATTCATTTTCTTATTTGTTTTGTTTTCCCTCTTTCTCCCCACATTAGAACATAAACCACAGGAAGGGAGGAGTTTTGCCTGTTTTGTTCAGTGCCATCACCCAATTGTGCTTGGCTCATAGCAGAACCTCAATATGTATTTGTTAAATACTGAATGAATGAATTCAGGAGTGGAAGAAAAATCTGATAGAATTAGTATAAGACAGTAAAAAAATAAAAATAAATTTCCCTCTCACTTTCTCTTTCTGATTTTAGTTTGTTTAGTAAACAAATAAACGAAAGCCCCATATATTTTTGAGACTATCTGGACCCTAATGAGTTTCATATAAATAAACAATTTTAGCTGTTATAGCTTTTTATCATTTGAGAGCCAATAGGCTCTTTCTGTCTCACTACTTTCTGATATTTTGGTACATTTTCAATTTTATATTATAAATTTCAGAATCAATGTAACTACTTTCCTACAAGTCATGTTAGCATTTTCTACAGATAGTCTCAAATGAGATTAATTTGGGGTGAAATAACAAATTTATAAAACTGGGTTGTATTATATAAAAGGATTACCTTCTTTTATGTCCTTCAGTAGGCATTTAAGTATTTCTTCATATAGATTTTGTCCTTTTTTGTTGTTTACTCATGCTTTTTTTGTATATCGAAATTTTTATTACATTTCATTGACATAATAATCACTATTTGGACATAAGAAAGTTATTAATTTTTAACAACTTTATTGAGATATAATTTATATATCATAAAATCCATTTATTTTAACTAAACAATTCAATAGTTTTTAGTATATTTTCAATGTTGTGCAACCATTCCCACAGCCTAGTTTTAGAAAATGTCAATCACCCCAAAAAGAAATCCAGGCACATTAATAGTCATTCCCATAATTCTATTTTTAATTTGCTGAGTGATTTTATCATGAGTTTTACTAAATGCTTTCTTTGTATCTATTTAGATGATTGTCATTTATTTTATCAATATGATATATTACATTAATTGATTTTTTATATGTAAATCACACTGGGACATGGTGTATAATTCTTTTTATGTGTTGCTGAATTTGTTGCTGATGAGTTTTTCATCGATTCGTAAGAGATGTTAGTGGGTACTTTTCATTTTCATATTGACTGTCTGGTGTTGGTATCAGAATTATACTGACCTTATAGAATGAGTTGGAAAGTTTTTGTTTCTCTTCTATTTTTTGAAATAGTTGTGATAGAATTTACAAGATTGGTACACCCAGGCTTTCCTTTGTGTGAAGTTTTTAAATTACTAATTAAATCATTTTACTTTTTACAGGTCTTTTCAGGTTTATATTTCTTCTTCAGTTTAGATGGTAGTTTGTCTTTTTTATTTTTCCATTTCATCTTTCTTTCTAGAAATTTGTCCATTTCATCTGAGTTACATAATTTGTTAGCATACAATTATTCATCATGCTCCTTTATAAACCCTCTAAATTTTTGTAAGGTATATAGTTATTGTCATTTCATTTCTGGCTTGTATAATTTGAGTAGTCTCTCTTATTTTATTGGTTAATCTAGCTAGAGTCTTGTCAATTTTGTTGATATTTTCAAAGAACTAACTTTTAGTTTTATTGATTTTTCACTGTTGTTTTTCTATTTTTTATGCTATTTTCTACTCTGATCTTTATTTCCTTCCTTTTGTTTGCTTTAGATTTAGTTTGCTTCTATTTTTGTAGTTTCTTAAAATGGAAAGTTAGGTCATTAGTATAAACTTTTTTATTTTTTAATAAAGTAAAATTTTTATACCTATATCACATCTATAAATTTATCCGTAAGCAATAATAGGTTAGTAATAACAGTCACTGTGTACAAATTTATCTTTTTCTTTCATATAATGTAAATTCTGTTATTTATCCATCTTTTCTTTTTTTATTTTGACTCAAAGTACATAAGTACACATAGATACATATAAATAATATTTATTTACATTTTTATATTTTCTTGTTAATGAAATGTCTGAATTGCATCAATTTTCTTTCATGATCTTAGAAGATAACTGTATATTTTCTACCTCACTATCAGTCTCATGTGGCTGAGCTGAGGCTACTAGTTGCTGGGATTCTGAGAAACATATCGGGAACACTAGGAAGAAAATTCAGATGTTGGCTAGCAAAAATTAAAATTAATTAAAAAGAAAATACAAATGTCCAAGTCAACATAGATGTAGCCAATGCCAAAATTAAAATTCAAGTGGAATTACTGAAGTCATATGATTTCTGAAAATTATGGGCAAGATTTTATTTCTTCACTTGGGATTGTTCTTTAGATATCTAGGTATTACTTTAAGTATAAAAACATGAATTAGCACACTTGTGCATGGTAAAGTTATATTAAATAAAACGTATGAGGTATTATTGATAATAACAAAAAAAGACATGATTATTTTCTAGAAGAGACATTTTATTCTTCAGATATAATAAGCTATAAGACATACAAACACAAAATAGTCTTTCCTTATGAGTTTCAGTTGATTAGATGGAATGTGTGTCTCAATGTTTACATAGAGCTATTTTGGTACAATTTCTCATTTTAGTATGGATAGAAGAAATCTGCTTTTGCCAATCAATAAAACGACCCTGTACCATCTGAACGAGATGAGAATTACCTCCTACTGCTAGTTCAATGTTCTGCTCTTTGGCCCTAAGAACAGGATGTGTATACTATTTACCTTTAGGTCGATGTTCAGATGGAACATTAATTGCCCATTGGGTGGTCAAGATACTTTTACTCTTCTAAAGATTGCAGAATCACTGCCTTTGCTGTCATTTGACAGTTTGTCCATAGCTCCCATTCTTTCTATTTTAGTTCATTATCTGCTGATCCTTGATTATTTGTACAAAACAGACCCAAATAGAAGTCATCTCAACACAGAGATAATATTGAGTTCATTTTAGTTAGTCAGTACTTGCAATCACCTAAAGCTTTTTCTTGTAAGTCAAGGTTTGAGAATGACATTTATTGTTAAAATAGTAATAGCTATTATTCTTGTTGGACCAAGAGTATTTCTTTTCTTAAGTCATTTAATCCTACGGGATGTGGGCAATTATTATTTACTTTTTACAGAGGATGAAATTCAGGCTTATGGAAATGAAATTATTTTCCCAGGATCTTACAGATTCTATAAGGCCAAGATGATATTCAAACCCAGAGCTTCTGAGCCTATTTTCTTAATCTCCAAACTCAAATTCTTCCTAACCACCCCTTCTGTTGTCCCTTTATTAGTTTTTGTTTCATGCTACATACATATTAAGAGTTTCACTAAGAAGAAGGCAATGGGAAAGGAAAAATAAACTCGAATTCCTTTTTCAGTCATAGGAAAATAAGCAATATAGTGATAAGAAAATTTTCCAGGTTTTTATATTTTGTGTAATTTCATTTTTGCAAGCCTGTAAAACCAAGTCAAAATATCAATCCATCCTATCTGTCTCACTTCATGTTATTAAGATGTAAAGAATTTCAGGTTTACAAAAGCCCCTTATTAATATCAATGTCATGGTGAGAGAGAAACTAAGTTTTATCTATTACCATTTTCACTGACAGGCATTTAATAGCAAAATATTGGAGGACAGACATAGATGGATATACAGTCATTTACGACTCCCCTCCCCAAGTTGCACTATAATATACCCATTTTCCTTCATATCCTGTACTTGCCCAATTTTCTGTTTCTTTGAAATCAGTGATAGAAGTGAAAGATTTATTTCTGATGAAAGATAACCAAAGATAATTTGTTTCATTTAACAAATATTTATTGAACATCTATTATATTTAAGGCAATAGGACTATGCAGTTTTTAAAAAGACAGAAAGGTCTCTATTCTAATAGAACTTACATTCAGGAGAACATAAGGCAAACAGGTCTGAACTTTTTGAGATGCATTTCTCTATATTTTATTTGTGAAATTTAACTTCAGGAAAGGTATAACCAGATTTCATCTCTTTGGTAATCAGATCTTTCCAAAAGTTGAATTTAATCACCATAGATTTCTGTGAGGCAAGCTTGGTTTTCCTAGCTCGGTTTAATAAGTTATTCATTAATAATTTTAAACTGGTAAAAACTATAACATTTGAAATTAGACATGGTTTTCCTATTTAAGAAAACAATTGAAATTAGAACATTTAATAAAAGAGTTTTTTATTTTAGACTAGGTGATACATTACTTATTATATGAGTATTATTGCCCAGTTTATGGACAAATACTGTAATTTAGGAGTATGATCTGTTATATAATTTCATGGTGATACATTTTATTTGAACAAGGATACTACTTGTTCTTCATTAAAATCAGAGGTTTCAGATGACTCTCTAGTAAACTAAAATTGTGATTCTAACTAGTGTATATACAGGATAATCTACATGAAAAAATACTGTAAGACTTTTTAAGCACCATCCAAATGTTAGATTTTCTTGAAATATTTTCAAGATTATACAAAATTAGTGAGGAGCCAGAATAAAATTCATGTTTCAGTTTCCTAAACTGGGGCTTTTTGTATTGCATAACCCTTACTTACAAGTATATGAACTTAAGATATATGAGACACAACAGTTAAGCTTTCTTAGTGTAGTAACTTAATTTTAAAACTTCATTTACATTCTGTGAGAGTGACTTAATTTGCCAATACATAGATCCACTTAAAAATTTTAAAGTTGAAGAAAATACTGGCTTTTTAAATATGTCCTTCACGTGGACCAGACATGAAACAGTTTGTGAAATAAAATGCCAGAAACACTACATTTTTCAATAATTAATCACTAACCATTTGTCTCTCTGATAAAACTTGGCTTTGAAGGAAGAAATTTTTAAACTCTAATTACAGCTTACAGAGGCAAAAGGTCAAAAAAGTGATGTTTAGCAGCTTAATGGGATTTCTTATTGATCCAATATAACATTATGAAAAGGTTGTTTTTCTCTTTATCAAAAGGCTATCCGCTTAAACCGATCCCAACAGTTCTAAATTATCAATTTATCATACTAACATGCTACTTTAATCAATTGTCGAGCTCTTAAGGACCTAAGTTACACACAAAAAGCTAAAAGACAGATTTTCTAGTTGAGTAAATATTTGAGATGTTGAAAATGCATGAAAATCTCTCTTGAAATTGAAAAGTGGAAATACTGCAAACCATTTTTATTATAATACATCTACATTTAGTGATGCAAACTCACTATTTGGTTGTAATGAAATTGAAAGCAGAACTGATTTCTTCATTTCATTACTTGAATAAATTAACTTTTAAAAATATTTCTTTAGTACAAGTCAGGAAAAGTCACAGTCCTTTACATGTTGGATTTGTATACTGCTCTTGTATATTAAACATGTTTCAGCTTTGTCATTGTTCTTAAGCTAAGACGAAAAGTGATGTGACCATAGTCCTTTGGAAAGTAATCTTAAATATTAGTTCAAACCATGTGGGGTTATAGTTTATGTAAGCCATAAGGTATAAGTATTGATATTTTTAAATGGCATTTTAGAGTCCAGAAGCCTTACAGTACCCTAGTTGTCGGGCTTTTTATTGCTTCACCCATATTATTCCACACTTGGAATATTAGTTTACCTTTTCTTTTCTTTTTATTTTTCAGGGGGGGCCAACCCTTGATTGACCTCACAGATTGCAAGGACTTTGTCAGTTTACAATCCCTTATTTTTTATTTTTATGTTTTACACCTATAGCACCTGGTCTTCCTAGTTGGTCCCCCATCCAAGTACTAACCAGGCCCGACCCTGCTTAGCTTCTGAGATCAGGGACGGGATCGAGCTTGTTCAGGGAAGTATGGCCATAGACTAGCTTACTTTTTCTAATTTCCAAAAGTTTTCTGTATTAGAACAAGAAAAGCCAGCCAACTGTGAAAAAACAACTATTAAATCTCAGTGGCTTAGCGTGATGAAAATTTATTTCTTCCTCACATCACTATTTGTTGCAAGTTAGCTAGTTCTCCTTCAAGAAAGTTTCAGGAATCCAGGCTCCTTCCATTTTATAACATTGCCACCCTAAACATATGGCCTCTGTAGTAACCATTACACCCATAGTGAATTTACATCACTAAATTGAAGGAAAAGAGTGTGGACAAGCACACAGGAAATTTCTTATTTTATGGCAGGCTTCTAAATGAATACATTACTTCTGCCTAAAATCCATCAGTCAGAATCCAGTCATGCGTTCATATCTAACTTCAAGGGAGGCCCAGAAATAAGTCTTTCTCGGTGTTCAGGAAAAGGAAAGAATAATGGTGGACATATAGTTATTTTCTGTCACAATTTCTAAGCAACCAATCTGCAACTCCTAAACATTTCAGACTGTCATTAGAACCCTTGAAACCTGGTTACTAGTGGTCTCAGGGGAAGCTGTTATAGATACACACCTGTAGCTGGCAGAGCACATAAAGATATTTGATAAACAAGAGCTATCAATCCCTGACAGCCAGAGTGTCTTTCTTTCTTCCTCGCTACAAACCAGCCCCACTCCTGGTAGTTCCCAAAGACTCCCCTTGGGCTGACTCTGGAATAGCTTGATCTGCTCCACAGAGAACAAAGATATTTCAGGGTTTCTAAATATCTCGATTTCTACTTTATAAAGAAGCTAGATAACTTTAGTAGAGGCAGCAGGGGGCAAGAAACAAAATATTCCCAGAACTCAAACTGCTAATAGAAATAAATGCTTTTTTGTTGTTGTTGAGATTGATGTGCACAATTCCGAATCACTCTATTTAGCTGCATATTAAAATTAACTTGCAAACTACTGTGTGGTCATACTGGGTCCTGCTAAAAATCTAGTGAGCTGATTCTTCAAAGAAAGGAAGAATTGAAATTAAATTAGAAATAAAAATTAACAACCAAGGGTGTTTCAGAAATAAACTTCCATTTTATTCGTTCCAGAATTATTTTCAAAGACTCCAATGATGGGTACTGTTGTGAACGGAAGAAGTGATTTTCTTTTCAAAGTTTTTCATTCAATAAGATGACAAAGGTATCTGAAATTACAGATCTGAACGCACCGAGAATCAATGCTTTTCCTACTGGCAACTTAGCAGCTTTTGTAATTGATGTGACAGTTTCATTTTCCCACTGCCACAGAAAATCGACATGTTATTCCATCTCTCAAGCAAATCTAAAAAAAAAAAATAAATTCAGTTTTACTTTTTAGTAGATATTAACATTCTCCAAACAAGATATGGTCACAATGACAAACTGTAGATTCTAGGCTTTGACAAGGTTCTGCTTTGGATGATACAAAACAAAAAGTTGTCAGTGTGATTTTATCAGCTTACCTAAAATAATAGCCTCAACAAGACAAAAATGTAAAATTTTTTTTAAGGGCCTTTTCAAAAAGGATTCACCTTAGCACAAGGTCAGGTGGACATGAGCGATGATGGACATGTGCTCAGACCTTGACCATGCTGTCCCAGAATTCTTTTACTTGCTTTGAGAATATAGTAGAAGACCTTTCATATAGCAATAGAAGACCATTCACACTTTGTTCCATCGAATCTCATCTCTTTTTTTACCGTCTTTTTTCACCTAGATACCTTGAGCTTGAGCCCCACTGAATTCAGTTTCCTGTCTCCAGGTCTTTTTGCACTAGTTATTCTCTCAGCCTGGAATATAGTGCATCAGCTAGATGATGTTGCCATAACAAATGACCCTTGTATTTAATGAATCTTTTCCAAATGGACCCATAATTTTGTCCTTCTGCTCAGCTATGTCCTGGTAATTTAACCAGTCTTATTCTACCTTTTTCTTTTAATATGTGTTAAATAAATTTCCTGTCTGAGAGTGGAAGAAATGAGAATTACTTCAGACATAAAGTGTTTGGACAACAGTTTGTGAATCACTGGAACTAGGTGCTATTAGAATCAGACATGTCTAATGGATCTTTTTGCACCATTCATTGAAATAACCTTTAAACTATGAAGTAATTTTGAGGACCAGAAAAATGAAAGAACCAAAAAGTATTCGGAAAGATAATCTAATTTATTTCCAAATAGAGATCTACTGTCTCCAACCCTAGCAAGAACAGTGTGATTTGATAAGAAACACACAAGACGTTTGAAACAACAGAGCTGTAACCCTGGCTGTTCTGCTGTCTGAATTTGAGCAAAAGTGTTATCTTCTCTGAGCCTTGGTTTCCTTGTCTGTACAATGTAGATAACAGTGTCTTTCTCAGAGAAGGCATTTAAATATCAGATGAGATAAAGTATGAGAAAATAGTCTTTAAGGTCTAAAACTCCATAAAATTCACATATTCATTAGCCAATGTTAGCCCATCCTATGGGATGAACTACTCTAGGCACCGTGTGTGCTTTTCCTTATGGAATACAGTGGTAAATGTCGATCTTATAAGTTATGATCTGACAAAGTTGACTTGTTAAAATTCTTCAATATCAATGAAACAAAAGACTTGTTTTTCAGGGTACGATATCATTTAAAGTTTTGCTCTCATTCTCCTATTTTCTCTTTGGAAGGTGTTATAAATACTCAGTTGTCCTCTGAGATGAACTAGTGATCCACTGTGGCATCTTCCACAGCATGTCATCTAAAATCCCCGAGCTCATACAGTCTATAATTTTCCTTGGCAGTTCAATCTGCTACGAAGAATTGTGTCCAAAATGCCTCCAGAATAAAGTCTGACTTCATTTTTGATGTTTGACTGCTGAGAGCTTTTAAACCTCCCCTCTCTTCTTTTCTTTCTGATAAAAAAGCAAAGTGCTCTTTCGTTTGGAAGGAGATTCCAACTAAAACAAACAAACAAACAAACAAACAAAAAAAAACGAAAAAAAACCCCTCCTATCATCCCTAATTATCAAAAAGTTTCCAAACCAGTCTCTTCTCACTCACAAACCATTTTTGCTCTTCTCTTCCCAGAAAGTCATTCTGTAAATAATAACCACCACACAACCCTTTTTTTTCTTTTTTAAAAAAATATCCTCTTGATGTGTGCCTGGGATCTTCAGACTTGACACCCAAACTAAATTTCTATGAAGTCCATTCTGTGTCATCTAGGGTCCCTAGCTACAATGGTCTCTGAGAGTAGAATGCCTAGAAGATGATCACCATCACTGGGGCTCGTGCTTTTTGGTTAGCTAACTTAACTGGCTTTGCATTTTGAGCTGCTGCCTGCCATACTTTGAGCAGCACTCTGTTGCATTTGCCGAGTTCTAGTGAGCCTCTGTTACAGATTTAATCAATCTAAGTCAGAAATTTCAATAATTAATTGGCTTTTAGGGAAAGAAGCGTGAGATTCAGGCCCTATGTTATGTGTCTCAGCAGATACCTGTTTGTCTTAGATTAAATCACGTGTCTTAATTCCAGCATAAATTGTAACTGACTCTAGATTCAGAGAATGAGTCTTGTCCTGTGACCGATTGTGTCTGGGTGTGTTTCATCCAGGTGTATGCCCTTATTCTGTAGAGGGTTGAAAGGAAAAATATATGTGGGCTTATTGGGTGGAAATTCACATGGAAGAAGAATCAATATCAGTAATTAGTCAAAAATTTGAATTGCTGAATCGCATACTCTTAGAGAGGCAGGTGGCTCACTAGGATCCTACAAAATGCCTTTGGTTTTGCTGCTGCTGTAACATTTATGTCTCTGTTGCCAAAAAGATGCTTGCTATTAGAAGTTTAGTGGAAATACTGCTGGCATTTCTGTACCAAAATCAAGGAATAATTCAACCATTATCCTAACCTTGATGATACTGATTTGAAGCTCTCTGAAGAAAGGAGCATATGATATAAGCAGGGTAGAGAAGAACCTACTGAAGTGTATCTAGTAACTACACACACACACACACACACAGACACACACACACACACACACACACACACACAACAGCAGGGAAAAAAAAGAAAAGAAAGAAAAAGAAAGAAAAAAAGGAAGGAAGCTGGGTATAGATGAAGGAAACACAAAAATATGAGTGAAAAAAAGGCCCCAAATTTGACCCAGTTGGAAATCTAAGAGTTCTTAGGATAATTTACATAGCAATAGTCAAAAGTGCTGATTGGTTTTTGTGCCTCTACAGCATCGATTCTTGATTAACATGTGCTGAAATGCACAAAACTGGCAAACCATGGCCTTAATCAATATGGGGACTCAGATTATAGTTACACTGGGGAACCCCACTAAAATGAAATAAGGTACCCCTCTAATCTTAGAAAAGTTATTGAACATAGAGTAGAGGACATGTGCCTCACGTTAGACACTGGAACTATGTCCTTGGCTAAATTCCCCATATTAATGTACCAATTGCCCCGAAATGTTCTATAGTAAGCATAAATGCCCTGACCTAATGAATAGTAAATTAAAATTAAACAAAATCTTTGCAATTGCAAATTAGCTTGGCAAAATGGGGCTACATGGATCCTTTCCCTGGTTGAAATAGTTAATATAGCTCAAGCTAAATTAGAATTGGGGTCTTCAAAGATTGAACCACATTTTCAAAGACATATTTAGAGAAGAATGATTATTTTCACTGTTTCTCTATTTAATAGTCTAATTTGACTCTTTTTGTACTTGGAAAAAATAAATGGTATCACATAGCAGATTACTGCAACTTGTTGTCTTGGTCTCCTGCTTTAAGTTTCCCATACCCAATGTTATTGGAGTTATAGGCTCCATATAAACAACAACGGTAAGTATTTTTGCTACTGTAAATTACAACAGAAGGCTCCAGAGTCCATCCACACTGTGTAAAACAGGCACTCCCATTAATGTCCCTACAGACTCCCTTATTGCAGAGGCTTTAGTAACCTCCTGCAATGTCTTTTGGAATCTCTTGACCACCTATAATGGTCATAAGTTGTCCATAGGTTTCTGAAGAAAGAAACTGCCCTCCATGACCCCATGCTACATGCTATTATAGTGAAATTTCTGACCCCCCATTACCCATCTGCTTGTCTTGTCTTGGGTCACAGAAGCGGCAATGCTTATGCTCAGCATGACTATTGAGGCTCCTTGCTATAGGATAGAGTCAAACCTGGGCCCTCTGACATATCCCACCTGTAGGAGGTGTTATCCCCCCCAACCCTGTCCTTAATTTCTTGCTAAATACCAGAGTGCTAGGGGAGGTAACTCCTCTCCAAGTTCCTCTGGCTACCTTAGCCCCGTGAGATCAACTGAATAAACAGCAAAGGGAATGTGTAAAATTTATGAATGACATTATCACCATGACAAATGATGAAACTCACTGGAGAGCAGCTGCTTTCCATCCTTCAACCAGGATGTCTCTGATAATGGACAGGGCACTATGATCAGCACTTTGGGTCAAGCACTGAAGCACTGATGTCAGTCATCTTGGCACGGGATGCAGTGGACAACAATCAGCCCTGTCTGCACAATTTTAGTCTCTTGAGCCATTGTAAATGGCCTGGCTGTCTCATCCAATCAATGGCAGCAACAGCACTTTATTTTCAATGAATGCCCCTTTAGGGGGTATAGAACTCTGATAATTTCTTGCCTCAGCTATCCAAAACATAAATCAAGGTCACACATGTGTTGTTGTTTTTTTTTTTAGTTTAATTTTTATTCCACTGCCTTTTTTTTTTCAACTTTAGTTGACAGTCAACATAATTTTACATTAGTTTCAGGTGTACAGCATAATGGTTAGACATTTATATAATTTAGGAAGTGATCCCCTGATTAGTCTAGTACCCACCTGGCACTATACATAGTTCTTACAACATTGTTGACCATATTCCCTATGCTGTATTTTACATCCCCCTGTACTTCATATTCACCTTTCATTCAGCCCCTAACCCCTCTCCCATCTAGCAACCATCAGTTCTCTGTGTCTATGAGTTTGTTTCTGTTTTGTTTCTTAATTTATTTTGTTCTTTAGATTCCACATATAAGGAAATCATATGCTACTTATCTTTGTCTGACTTATTTCACTTAGCATAATACCCTCTAGGTTCATCTATATTGTTGCAAATGGTAAGATTTTATTCTTGTTTATGACCAAGTAATATCCCATTATATAAATGTACCACATCTTTTTTTATCCAATTGTTATTGATGGACTCAGATTGCTTTCATTGGCTATTGTAAATAACACTACAATGAACATAAGGGGTGACATGTCTTAATATAAACTATAGTTACATCCAAGGCCTCACCAAGACACTCTTCAGAGTTCCAGATGTTATTAATAGAGACCAAGGTACTCATTTTACTTTTCAGAATATTTAATACTGGGCTTCTGAAGAAGACGTTCCAAGATCTTTTCTTTTTCTTCCCAGGCTCGTTTAATATATAGACACCATGGAATGCAATACAGACTACTTAAATAGGTTCAAAGTCAACTAAATTAACATGGTGCATTTCAGTCATCAGTCAGCTATTGTGGGGTAGATTGTAACAAAAATATTAACATCATTTGTTGTTGTTTGACTGCTGAAAGCTTTTGAGCTTCATCATTGCTTCTCCATCTTTGCTTCACGTCTGAACAAGCTCGTGAGAAAGTCCACATGCTCCATTCTTTGGCACTGAGAAAATTCAAACCAGGCATTTCCTTTTCTGCAAGGGAAGCCTTACTCCAGCTCCACTCCTCACCTCCACCCTAAAAATCCCAAGAAAGTCTTCTTTCCATACTCTTTCAAACCATTTTCGATCCAGCTTGAGAAGCCAGCTCTGCTCTCTTCAGAAAATCTGTGGTATCATCAGTCTCAACATTCAAACCAAATTTTTTTTTTCCCCTGCAGGATGGTCACAATACCTTGCCCATATCAAAAGTTTTATTTACCACTGCAAAACATATCACTGGAAACCCTAACAAATTCTTCCCTTTTTTGTCACTTCTGTAAAAAGAAACCCACGGAAGAAATGATTCTCTTTTTTAGAAGGAATGTTTCTATTTCCTGCTCCCAGGAGCTATGTCCTCCAAAGCTAGAAAAAAAAAATGTATCCCATTTTGTTTGATGAAACCATATTATTTCATTTCATTTACTAAAAAACTATCCAGTTTAATGGTGCATGATTAGCCTGAGGGCACCTAGCAGGGTGTGTTTGAGAGTTTACAATGACAATCCCTGAGCTTCCCTCAAGAACATTGTTAGCTTACCCATTGTTAGGTTACCGGGGTCTTTATTTTTTCCTGGCTTTGCCTGTAATTGCCCCATTTCTTCGACTTCAGCTATATACTATTTCTGCATAACCATCCTGAAACTTAGTGGCTTAAAATGGCTACTATTTTATTTGCTCATGATTCTCTAGGAGAGAAATTTGAACAGATCATCTTTGCATTTCATGGGACCGACTGGTGCAGCTTGAGTGACTAGGGGATGTCAATATCATTTCCACTGGGGTCATATACCCCAGGCCTCTGTTCTTGCTATTGATCGGGCACCTCAGTTCTCAACCATGTGGAATCTTTACATAATCAGCTTGACCATGCGCTCTGTGTTGTCAAGGTAATTAGATTTCTTATATGGCAGCTGGCTCCTTCTAACGTGCAAAAGTGTTAAGTGCAAAGGCAAAAGTTTCTGGGTTTTTCTCAGGCTTTAGTCAAGAACTGGCACAATGTCACTCATGCTGCACTTTATTAATTAAAACAGATTTCGGTGCCAGCCCAGATTTAGAGGGCAGACTTCACAAGGGTAACATGCTGGGCTGGTTAACTGGATGATAACCAATTAACTAATTTACCCTACCTTCCAGAACAATACATATTCCCAAAGCTACTACCACCTCCAAAAAAAAACTAACTGGATGCCTGACAAACTGGATACGTTTTGACCAGTGTTTATGGGTAGCACAATTCCATAGTGGCAGACACTATAAAGTGCCACAAATAAGATAAAGTGCAGTGGCGAACATAAAAAAATGACCGAAAATTATAGAGAAGAGGAAACTAGAGCTCAGATTGCCTTTCTCTTAATAAGGCTGAAAGGTAGAATAGCTAAGAGTAATTTTCCAAAATCTAACTGGCTCAAGGACTCTTTTCTAACATATTGTAATATCTTAAGCTCACTATATTTTGCTTGAACTTTATGTTTTTTTTTTCTTTTATACAATTTCTTATCTTTTAAAAACAGTGCCTGCTTAAAAAGTATGTGGGGAAGAGAGAGGGTGCGGGGAGGGGAGAGAGCAAGCAAGCAAAGGGTGGGGGGACTTATATGTGCGTAGATCATAAAGAGAGAGGAAGCAAAGTGATCAAGTGAAAATGAAATGAATTGCCAAGTGTCCATTTAGATAACAAGCAGGATAGTGTTATTTACTGTTTCATTCCATTCCTGACATTTTCTTTCACACTGCAGGTTGCCATGACCTCTCATTCTGTAGCATTTCATGATTGGAATTCTGCCACATGACATTTTACTAACCACATTTCATTGAACACATCTTAACCCTTGACATTTGGGCACTGATGATATATTTGAACCTGCACTCAGAAACTCGTTCCTAAGAAGTAAGCAATGTTTTAGAGTCTATAAATGGATGGATATATCCTCTATATATTCAAGACATTTCCCATTTCTCAGATGTAAGACTTCTTATTAATATTTTTTAGTTACAAGTTAAAATATGATTTTCCCTCTATTATGATTTTCTTAGCATATATTATAATCTTAGTAGCTACTATAAAGCTGTTCCAAAGAAATATCTTTCCTTTCAAGGACTATAAGTAGTTCATTGTTTTTCAATTTTTCTTTGCTCAGCATAATCTACTTGCCAAGTAGACTCTCCCTCCACCCCTCCCCCAGTTTTATTGAAGTATAATCAATAATTTAAAATTTTATACATTTAAGTTATTCAACTTGATGATTTGATGTAAATATACATTATGAAATAATCAAAGCTAAAGCATATACATCATCTCATATAGTTGCCATTTTCTTTTCTTTCTTTTTTTTTATGGGAACACTTAAGATCTATCTCTCAGGGAATCTCAGGTACACATTATAGTATTGTTAACTATAGTTACATTATTGTACATTCGATTTTCAGAAGTTACCAAATAGACTCTTATTTGAGATTTTTATTGGTAAATTTCCTCTATATTTTACAATTTTTAAAAAGCAGTATTACAACTTAACTGAGATTTAAATTTTCCTGTTGAATTTCTATATAATCTTTAGAAATCCAATAATATTTCATGTCTTTCTAAAATAGCTGACCATATTTGCTAACCAATGATATCAGAGATTGGTGATCTGCTGCTTATGGGCCAAATATGACCCACTGCCTGATTTTGTAAATAAAGTTTTATTGGAACCGGGCCATGCAATTCATTTACATATTATCAGTGTCTACTTTTGTACCACAATGGCAAAATTGAGTGATTGCAAGAGACACTGTATGGCCTGCGAAGTTTAAAATATTTACTCTGGTCTTTAGAGGAAAAGTTTGCTGACCATGAGAATATTGTACAATTTAATAAGACAGAATTTTGAAATATTTTGACTAACTTCTGAAAGTCAATAATAGTTGTATATCTCAAAGTGACATCAAATGTACACAAACTTCTTGACACTGACAGAAATTTACTTGTTTTTTCCTATCACTCACATTAGTTGTTGAAAGGCGAGAGGCTGAGGAGATAGCTGCAGAATACTGATGGAGGCAAATGCAAAATTACTGAGGCACCGAGAGAACACGGAGAACATTGTCCAACTGAGGGTGGGGACCATTGCTGGACTATTGCTTAAGTAGTTAAAGAATATTAGGAAAAATGGAGATTACAATAAATTATACATGATCTCTTTACACGTATATTC
The DNA here is from genome assembly GCA_030015415.1 of Cynopterus sphinx. Lineage (NCBI taxonomy): Eukaryota > Metazoa > Chordata > Mammalia > Chiroptera > Pteropodidae > Cynopterus > Cynopterus sphinx. The sequence goes on from CM057391.1 coordinate 26,935,173, forward strand.
TTATTTATTGTCTTTTTAGCTGTGTCTAATATACTGTTAAACTTTTAAGTTTTTAATATTATATTTAAATTTTTTTCAAATTTCAGTTTTAGAATGGGCATTTTATTCTTTTTTAGTTTCCAATTCTATACATAAATTCCCAATTTTGTGTTTTATTTCTTTAAATGTATTAAGCATAGTTACTTTAGATGGTATCTGATAACTATTATCAGGATCTCTTCAGATTCTGTTTCTATTATTTATCTTGCTTTTTAAAATTACATTCTTATATGGTTGGATAGTTTTTACTGAGTGACAGATATAAATAAAAAATTTTAAAATAATTTGAACCCTGATATAATGTTATATCTGCCCTCCAGACAGATATAAATTCACTTTGGGTGGATATTTATGGACACTAGCCATCCTGGAATTCCTTAATTCAAATACAGATTAGATGATTTATAGCTGAGTTTCAGACTTAAAAATGGAGGTTCTCTTTTGCTTTTACTCTTATATCTAGGCTAGAAGTTTCAAAGTCCCCACTTAAACCTGGAGATTTAATACACACACACTCCCTCAGTGATCTCTGAATTCCAGATTTTTAATTAGCTCCATAAGTCCCGTTGAATGTCCTGTTCAGCTTCTCTGCCTCCTTTGCACTTTTCCTGCAATACTCTTTGGGGATAAGTGTCCCCAAATGACAAGCTCATTTCTTTGGATTCACTTATATGTCCTGATGTTTAATCCATAATTCTTCCCTGTATTGCTAGCCACCTGATATCTCCAAATATGATGCCATTTAATAATCTGACCAGCTTTCTAAATTGATTTCAGTGGAAGGACTGGTACAAATGGTTAGTTCTCATTTCAGAGGTGGAACTACATTTATTTGACCTTCTGGCACAAAATAATTTTAGGGTCTGGCACAAACTCATGGAAATTATTGTGAATAAAATCACAGTCATTACTTGATAAGATTCTTGTCTATCCTGATATGCTGCTACTCAGAGAAGACTTAATTTTAATTATACAAATAAAGCATAAGACATTTGTGCATACAAAAGAATTTTTCAAACCTTTCACAATAGACTTAAGTTTTCTTAGGGTATCTAGAGTGTAGATTTAGTATCAAAAGAATAATAAGAGACTAGTCTTGACCACCTGTTTACATGTATTCTTTCATTGTTATTTCAGTTCTAATGTTTCTCCCTATTGATGCCTCGGAAGTCTTAAGTGCTGGTGATACATTTATATGATGTTCCCTCCTTCTACTTGTCACCACCCATCTTTGCCTGACTACACAAAAGCCCCATCTGGGATTACTATAACAGTACCTGGACATCATTCTTCAGCAACTAAGCATACAGGCTTATGGACCAGGTAATATTCTTTCTTATGCCTTCCAGAAAAATGAAATTGCTGATATTGGCAAGTAGTTCAGAAACTTTTCTGGGCATCAGTTCATATATGGGTGTGTGCCTGCCAATGAAAGTGTGTGATGATAGTGATTAAAGCTTTTGACATAGACACTGATTATGGATTCAGGAAAACTGACAAAATGAACCCAGAAAAATAAATAAAAATTAATTTGTCTTCATAGCATTAATGCTAACTACTGTCATTTCTGTGAACTACTTATCATTTATTCTTAATTGTGATGTAGCAAAATAATAATTATGTGTGATTAAATATTTGCTAAAGTAAATCTAAAAAAAAACCTAGAAAACTTTGCATATTAGCATTAAAAATGTCTTGGATTCTAATAGCTGATGACTAAGAATGGATCCAAACTAAAAATGATAACAATTTTACCACTTTGCTTTTTTATATGCATAACATACCCTATAAGTTCTAGAGTGGACACATAGTTTCAGAAAGGAGTTTAGGACGTCTGGTCTTGACTACTATCACATGCATAAAATGACTTTAGTTTCTTGCAAAGCTTTTCTTCCAGTTCCCCTGCATTGCTGTGATTGTCTGAGAACATCTCGTGTGTGTTCAGAAATAACCACGATCAGTGCTTTGCTCGGCTCCACAGTCCTGGTAAGGGCTGATGTTGCAGGCACATGTCTCTGTTCCTAACTGTTGCTGCACTAGGGTAATCCCTGGATTATGCCTGTACTCTGACATATCATTCTCTCCAAACATACGTGGAAGCATTAAGAAGCTGGACTGAACGACAAGTCTGAGTAGTAGACACAATGAAATACTCATAATCATCTCTTCTTCCTCAATGATTACTTCTTTGCTCTAGGTCAACTTTTTCGAAGCAAATAAACATCAATGACCATTGGGCTGTTGTATAATTTCTTCAGATAAGCTCAGAAATGTCTGAGCCCCAGTGATAAACATGTAAAATCCTAAATTCAAGATGAGATTGCCTCTATATTTTAATAATCAAACTTTATAGTAAGTGGCAGCATGAAGCTGTTAATACTGAAAACCTAAAACATTCAGAAAAGCACTACCTCTGCTTTCATATAAAATACTCCCAGGAATGGTTGCCAGAGGCTAGGTATACATTCGCCATATTGTGTTATAATCAGTAAAGTATATATAAGAACAAAATGCTTTTTAAAAAAATTCATACACTAGCAATAATTTGTGATGTTTCACACATATGAAGATAAAAACCACCTCTGGGTCTTGTTGTTGTTTGTTTTTAACTTCTAGCCATCAGCCCAGTATATGGTCGGTTCTCAATAGAAACTGGTTGAAAAAATACAATTAAAAAAAGTTAACTTCCATTTTGGATGAACTTTCCATCTTCAGGCATATTTTCATGTGAGAATTTTAAAGCTCTGAAATCAGAAAACCTGGGAAACATATATTTTGGTCAGGCCTGTCAATGATAAAAGATTTAGGATCTGTTCTATGGTAGATCTGGTTCACTAACGGAGGCAATTCTTTCTTGTATAAGTTGACATAATGACAATTATTTCTGGAAGAGATCTTTCTGTTCAAAGTTCTGGAATAAGTACATTTAAAATAATATACATTTATCCCTGAATGAAATCCAACTTGTCCTTCAAAATCAACTTTAAAAATGTTCTTTTCAAAGGCCAATCTATTAAATATATAGCTCTTTTGAAAAACTTTGTTGGCAGACTAAAGTTGTAGCAAAATTTACTCTGAGAAAATATAAGAAGATATAATAATTAATTTTTTACCAGCTTTATGTGGTAGAGTTGACAAATAGAAATTATATATATGTAAGCTATGTAACATGATGTTTTGAGACATGTGTACATTGTAAATTAATTACCACAATCAAACCAATTAATATTTGCATCTCCTCATACTTGTTTTGATGTATATGTTTGGTGAGAACACTTAAGATTTACTCTTAGCAAATTTCAAGTGTATAATACACTTGAAATTATTAATTGTACTCACCATGTTGTACATTAGATCTCCAGAACTTATGCATCTTGAGCATCTAAAATTTTATCCTTCAACCAACATTTTCCATTTCACTCACCCTCCAGCCCCTGGCAATCACTATTCTAGTCTCTGTTTCTATAAGTATTAATTTTTTAGATTACACATATATTAGATCATGCAGTATTCTCTTTCTGCATCTGACTTATCTCAAAATATACATAGCCAAGAAATCTAGAAATATAATTTTTTTCTAAAAACAAAGTATTAGTTCACAGTCATCTTCTATGCCTAGAAATATTATCATGAGGTTGGTTTTCTCAAGTTAACTGATATAGATGACAAAAACTGAAATGTGATGATGCTTTTGATTACTTCCAAATGAAAAAATTTGGCCAGGCCTGGCTTCGAGTTTGAAATTGGATGAGCATATGTTATGTTCTACTTGCTTTAGTTCTGATGGAAGTGTGGACATTTGCAGTCACCCCCGGCTCTGCAGAGAGATGCTGAAAATTAGCCTGCCTCATTTTGTGCCTCTTTTCTCTTTCTGCTTGTCAGGTTGAAGTTCGGTAGAAGAGCTAGACATGAGTGTACCTGTTAATTCAATGGTCATCAATCCCTGGCTAAACATTAGAACCACCCATCAGTGTAGTGCTTATAAAATAGCAATTTTTAAATCCCATAACAAGTTCATTGAATCAGAATTGGTTAGCAGGAGAGCTTGGAGAATGGTAGTTTTTTCTATTTCTTTGAGTACTTATCTTGTGGAGCCAAGGATGGGAACCACTGGTGTAGGTGGCATTAATGAGTGGGGAGGGATTGTTAGTGTTCACTAATGCAGCTCCATTCTTATTTCTTGGCACTTCCCATTTCCTTGTATTAAGTGAGGCCATTTGATACACACGACCTTTGGCCAATGGACTGTAAGTGGTAAAAAGTGAGACACTTCTGGATTTAGTTGACAAAAAGCTCCCACTTGATCCTCTAGCTATCTAATTTTTCATGGCAATTTTGGAAACTCCACTGAGACTGAAGACTTTGAAACAGAGGCAGACTATATCCCTGAGTAACCAAATGAAAGAGAACTGCCCTGGAGAGTGTCTAAACTCTACGTGAGATAAGAAGAAGGAATATTTCATTATGTTAAACTACTAGGATTTCATTGGGTTGTTGTTAATCCTGCAGCCTAAAACCTTGTTATTCAACTTGAGTCCACAGAGTCAAAGAATTTCCATTGCCTAAGGGCTTGTTAGAAATGCAGACTCTCGGGTCATTGAATCCCGAGGAGATCTGTGTTCACATTAAGAAGATCTTGTCAACTTTTATATCATTAAGTATGTTTTACAATTGCATTTTAATTATCTATGTCATTAGCTATACTTTTTGTACTATTTTTAGTTAGTTGCTCAGATTACAATACACATACTTATTGTATCACAGTCTACACAGAGTTAATATTTTACCATTTAACCCCAAATTTAAACCCTTTGCAACTTCGTATCAGTTTATTTATTCCTTACACTCCCTGGCATCATCCTTTATAATAGTTTTCATATGTTATAAACCTCACTTGCAAATGTTTTATTTTTGTTTAATGTAGTCACATATATTTTAAATAAATTAAGAACACATAGTCTTCTATATTCAACTTGATATTTATCATTTCAGGTGTTCTTAATTCTTTCTGGAAGATTTGACTCTTCATATGGTATAATTTCTTTTTAGACTGAAAATTTCACTTTATCATTTCTTATAATGAAGGACTGATTGCAATGTTTTCCTTTATTTGGAAAATTCTATTTCCCCCTTATTTTTAAAGGATAGAGATTTTAGATGACTATTTTTTCTTTCTCAGCACTTTAAAGGTGTTGTTTTACTGTCATTCAGCTTCAATATTTTCTATTGAGAACTACATATTCAAATTATAGTGCCCTGTATCATGATCATGTTTTATTTTTTTCTATTTTTTCTCTTTTTCTTTGATTTGCAGCATTTTGTGAATGCTTAGGCATGTTTTGTGTGTGTGTGTGTGTGTGTGTGTGTGTGTGTGTGTGTAACCTCAGATTTGTATTCCATTTATTTTATTTTCTTTTTAGCATAGTTCCTTACATATCAAGCAAACTGGAATTGTACTTTAAACAATTGCAATTTTGTTGTATTCAGATTTTTATTTATCTATCTAAAGGTAAACTGCAGATTGTATTTTCATCTGTTCCCAGTTGTACTGTATAAATAAGCTGCGGATAGTTTTTACTTGCTACCTGTTTTGATCTCTGTAATTTTACTTCAGAAGATTTATGGAGATGTGAATTTAAATAACCCACTTTATTTACAAATGAAAAAAGTAAGTCTTTTACTGATTCTCTTTATATTATTTTTTTAACCTTTGCAATAAGCCTATGAAATAGATTTTATTACCCCTACTTTGCAGATGAGAAAGCTTTGAAATGTTATTTTGCCTGTAATCACTTCTTGGGCGGTGATAGAATCAAGGTTAAACCCATATTTAACTCTACAGTTCTTAACTACAGTACTATACTGCCAGGGTGATAGTTTTGTGCCTAAGAGTGTAAGGTGCTGGAGTCAGATTGCCCAAGATAAAATCTTGGCTCCACCACCTGCTAGCTGTGACCTCCTGCAAGTTATACAACCTAGTGAGCTTAGAGAATATCTATTCATCCATAAAATGAAGATGGTATAGTACTTTTCCTTATGGAGCTATCTTAATAGTAGATGAAATAATTAATCTATGGAAAGTTTTAGCACATATTAAGTAATATATATTTTATATATTAATTCCTAAAAATATTGCATTACTTGAGGTTTTTGGTGTTTCTAAGGATTTTATAGTGTGACAGTTTTTAAGTTTGAGCACATAAAAACAATATTAAATATTTGGTGGCAGACTTATTGAGGCCAAATTCAAAACAAACTTCAGTTTGTCAATGTATACACTCCACTTGAACCCACAATAGCTGTTCTCATTTTTTACTTTCTTTAAGAGATGACTCTTGCTAATAGCTTCCAACTTTGAAGGTCTAACTGCACTCTAATCACAATAGGGGGCTGCTTTTCTATCTCTCTGTTTATGGAACAATTTCCCTAGAACATCCTCCTATAATCAGATTAGATCCTATTATTTTTCATGTCTCTTAAAGGTACTTAGATTACAAATTTTCCACTAAAAATGCTCAAATAGAAGAAAATGAATATAACTCAAGTTGGTCACCTTAGAGGTATAGAAGTATAGATTTGAGGCTAAAAGAAGCATTTTTATTAAAGCCAACCGATTGTAATCTTCCATGTTACTGAAATAATTGTCGCTGAGAGAAAAGGACATAATTGTTTATTCAAATAATTTACATCCTTATGCCTTCTAAAAATAAATTTGAAGAACTAAAAATTACATATAATATTCAAAAATATTTCTAAGGGTAATTATTGCAGATATTTTTCTTCAGAATGGATTGTCTGAATCATGAATTGTCAGTGAAAAATCCACCTTGAAATTCTATCTAACATTCTAACATAAAACATGACATTTCTATCCACAAGCCATCAAAATGTGCTGTCACAGTTACAAAAGATAAGTTAGAATCTGTTTTTAAAACGGCAAAATGGAACCTAATCCTCACTCTCTCTAGGGGTTTATGCTTTAATATAATCTTATGTTTACTTTAGAACTGCTGAAAATTTGTCAGGGTAGAAAAAATTTGATATTTTATTATATTATAAATCTGTAGTATGTGATATTGCCAAATCTAAAAAAAAAAAAAAATCAAAGGTACTTCAAATACAAGAACTATTGAGAACACTAAGCAATAATGTGGTCTTCAGGCTTATTTTTCAGGGAAAATATGCCTTTAAACTGAAGTTGAAAACTCTCTAGTGAATCAGGAAAAATGTTCTTGGCTCTGCATCTGGTGTAGATAAATTAAATTATATTCTGCATCCTCCCATCCTTAACATGCATTGTTGAATTGTGGTTTAGAGAAGTGTTGGCATTTCTGAACTATAACCAATAATAATAGGTTAATGCAATGCTATTTTTACCTAATTATTTTTGACTCCTCCCCCATCTCTCTATATCTATGAATACATATATATTAAAATAATAACCACCTGCCAAGATATGCACTGTAAGTGAAAAGTGAGGAGGAGCAGAAGATTATGGGGTTATTTTGGTTAACCTTACATTTTTGTCATTGGTAAGAAAAAGCAGAGAGGAGAGATTAGGTAAAATAGGATGGCCAAGAAGTCAGTGCGATGTAGCAAAACATCCAAATCCTCTCTGCATCGAGTGACACGGCTGTTATCCTCTTGTTTTCGGTCCTCTTCAATCATATATTCTCTATCATGTTCAAGCAATGGACAACTTTATTGATAACCTTTCAGAAATAGGGCCTAGGCATATTATATAATCAAAAACTGCACAGTTGTTTCTGTCATGTCACCACAACTGAGAGCCATTGATGCAGAGAGGACTTGACGAATGCATTGATCTCTTACGATTCTAAGATTAGAGAATATGAGGAAAATTGAGCTTGACAGAACTTCAAGAGACTACATTTAATTTTTTAAAAATATGTAAAATTGGTTTAAAGCAAAGATAGTTTCTGTATAATAAATGTTTGAAGATGCATGGTGGCCAAATCAAGTCGCTGACAAGAGGCAGACCGCTCAAACTCTTCCAAATTTTAGTTTCACGCCATGTGCTGTCAAGTTAAAGATAAAAGCCAAAGGATATGCTTGCTTTGAATTGCTTAGTATTGTTTATTACACAGTGTGATCTATCTGGATATTTTGATACTATTTTTTCATAACATTAATTCAGCACTAAATTGTTTCTAAAAAATAATAATTAAATGGGTGCCAAATTTAAATTGTAGATGTAATTTAGCATTTAAATTTGTTTATATATTTATGCATATGCAATTATACATATGATTATACTTTTATACTTTTCTTTCTAAATAAAAGGTCTGAAAGATCTATATTTGAAGGCATCATTATCAGTTCAGCAATATATTCTTAGTGGGGGAAATGATATCAGAGGAACAAAGATGAATGAGATGTGTTCCTCATCATCAAAAAGTATGTCAAATTACCGGGAAAAATTTAAAAGGTAATCTAAATTTTCCAACCTTGCAAAACTGTGCCTAAAATAACTTTTGTTTAATTTATATGTATAGATGATTGTGACCTGTTTGTGTAAAATTAGTTCCCTCAATGTACCCCAGGTTTGGAGAGTTTCCAAGTCACACATTTGTTCTGGAACAACCCTCTCAGTTTATATTGTTGTCATCTCTTTGTTCTGTCTCAATACTTGTTAACTAGTCATAGCTTATCTTGAGAGTGGTGACACTGCTCAAAGTTAAGTGTTTGCCTGATCACCTTTTCCTGCATAAAATTTCAGTCTCATCTAATTTTAATTCAAGGATGACATTTAAATTGAAATTGTTTTATGTCATGAAAGAGACAAATGATAAAACCATATTATTCATTCTCTGTGTGTGCATATATATGTGTGTGTGTGTGTGTATACATATATTTATATGTGTGTATATATACATATATATACACACACATTTATGCATGTACACATATGTATACATGCATATATGTATTTACATATATATAATTTATATATAATATATATACAAAATATATTTATATGAATAAAGTAATAAATATATATAGTTTATATATAAATTAAAATATATATTATATATAGTTTCTATATAATTTTTTTCTAGTATAGTAGGGACTAAAAGGGGTAGGGCAATGACATGGAGGTCATAGGTCATGAAATGTTTAGAGGTAAACATAAATGACTGTGACATCAACAGAAAAAAATGCTTTAATGTAAGGAATGGAAATAAAATTATATGGAGGTCAGAATCAGGAAGAATTACTTATGGTTAAAGAACTCATAGATAAGGTTACAATATAATTTATCTTTTAAACTTACATGCGTTTAAGAAGCTATTGAGGAGCTATGGACAATTATGCCAGGAAAACAAGAGTTAACCAGGATTGTTGCAGACAAATCAGGACATATGGGTCACCTTAGAAGAAGAGTCTTAGAGGAGGTTGCATCTCATCTAAGAATTGAAAAATGGCTAGGAGTTGGACAAATAGAAATAGGGTGAGGGTCATATAGAAGCAACAGCATAATCAAAGTCACAGACATAATTTTTTAAATATGGAGTTTTTAAAAATTCGAAGATGATACCTTTATATACTGAAAGAACCAACAAAGGTAGGTGCTGTTTCAGGATCTTGGAAGGAATCAGTTGATGTGATCAATTTGAGTAATTTAATAGCGTGATTATTTACAGAATTGGGTGAAGATTTAGAAAGCTATATTGGATAGCTAAATTTCCCACACCAGCACCAATTGTGAGCTGTTTCCACCCTCTAAGCTTGAAGTGGTGAAGGGAACTGGGAGTTTCTAGAACCTGAGGAGAGCTACTTTACAGGAACTGTGACTTTTAATAAGGGCCACAGCAAACTTTCAGTGACTTGGAATAAAGAGGATGCTAGTGGAATAAATATCCTGAATTACTCCCCTTTCACCTATTGATCTCTTGCTGTTACTTTCCACTGGAAAATTCTAAATGAAAGCCAGCATGTAAGAAAATTGTTCAGATTTCTGGGGCATGGTATAGGTAGAGATGGGTGGGGAATGGATTTGGATGTACAAAGAGAATATATCCAAAATAGAGATCATAGTTCAATAAGGGAGAAACAAAAAGTTGATTATGGACATTGATAGATCTATGAGTTGATGAAAGGAAATACAAAATTGAAGCTTGGGAAAGACCAAAATTCTTTTGGAATCAACTGAATAATGTTGACAATTAACAATTATTTTTGCTCTCTATCTTTCTAGAATCTGGACTGATTTTCATGTTATAATGCTTTTGCATCTTTTAAAATAAATTTTAAAATATTGTCTGAATAACTTTTTAAAAATTGAATTTCAATAAATTTAACTTAAAAAAGTTATTCAGGTGACATTGGTTAATAAAATGATACAGGTTTCAAGTGTACAATTTAATAATACATCATCTGTATATTGCATTGTATGTTCATGGCCCCAAGTCAAATCTTTCTGTTGCCATGTATTTGACCCTTTTACCATTGGTTGTCTACTGCTCTCTTTCTCCTTTCTCTCTGGTAACCACTAAATACTATCTGTGTTTATGAGTTTTTGTTTATCTTGTTTGTTTGTATATATGTACCACATCTTCTTTATCTAGTCATCTATTGAGTGATACTTTAGTTGTTTCCATGTCTTGGCCACTGTGAATAATGCTACAATGAACACAATGGGGGTGGGCAGCTGTGGTACATATATACAATGCAATATTACTCAACCATAAGAAAAGATTAAATACTGCTATTTGCGACAACATGTATGGATCTTGAGATTGCCATGCTGAGTAAAATAAGTCAGAAAAGTTGAGAACCATATGATTTCACTCGTAAAACTGAAAGCAACAAAACAAACAAGACAAACACAGAGATTCATGAACATGGACAACAATTGAGTGGTTACCAGAGGGAGGAAGGGGAGGGCAAAGGTAGATAAGGGTAAAAGAGTCAAATATATGGTGATAGAAGGAAATTTAACTTTGGTAGTGAATACACAATGCAATATACATATGACATATTATTGAATTGTACACTTGAAACCTATGGGATTTTTTTAACCAATGTCACCCCAAGAAATTTAATAATAAAAAAACTAAGCAACCAAAAAAATTCAGATGCATATATCTTTATGGATAAATGTTTTCAAATTTGAGGAATAGATACGTAGAAGAGGGATTATATGGTAATTCTATTCTTAATTTTTTGAGGAAACTTAAGACTATTTTCCACAGAGGTTGTACCAATTTACATTCCCACCAGCAGTGTATAAGGGTTTCTTTTCCCCACAATCTCTCCAATAATTGTTATAACTTGTATTTTACTTTATTTGTAATAGTAACTTTGATGATTACTATTTCAAATATCTTTGTGTGGCTCTTATTTATGTGTGAACATATGTATATGTGTGTATGTATGTGTGAGTATATATAAAACAAAAGCATCTTTTAATAAGTAAAGTTTCAAAGACCTTATACTGAAATAAAATTAAAGATTATTCCAGCTAAAAATACATTGCTCAAAAAACCTGAAAGAACTGTCAAGTAGAGAAACTTGAAAAGTCCCTAAAATCCTGTAAATCATCATACTAAAATGCCTCTTGACCAATGGAATTCATTCGTGATATTATTTTAGGACTTTGATCCTGGTATGATTAAAACAATTTTAATAAATAGGCTTTGTCTTTTAATCTTGTGCCTAGGTTTTTGACTTATTTATCTTTGTTATCATTCTTATTCATCTTTGCCTGTATTATCTTTTTTTCTTATAATTTCTAATACTTTAGGTCTATCCCAGTGTTTCAATTTGGTGGCTGGAGCCTTGTTAACACATATTAGACTTTCTTGAACCAAAGTGTTTATTGGTAATGTTATGTATAATTTAGGTTTTGATCTATTTTTGAGCTCCATTTTACATTGGTACAGCCTGTTTTTAATGTAACTTCTCATTCTTATCCTCCAGTTATAGCTACTCAATTGAATTATCATTTATTCTCTTCTATTATTCTTATTTAATTTCTTGCTCCAATCGAAGGCTGGACTTCATCGACATCTGCAAATGAAACTGCTTTAGTTCTAGAATCCTGCTCTTCTCAGGTACCAAAGCATGCTTCAATTTCCTGTATCTTCTTTCTCTACCACTTCTATAAATAATCTGGCAAAATGTACCATGAAGTACCTAAATATCGAATCTAATGAATATTTCTATGTTCCTAACCTATTTATACATTTGCTCCTTGTAATATATATATTTTTTCTTTTTAAAATACCTCCTTTCATTTCTGAAACATTGATTTCTCTTAGTTTGTTCCTAAATTTCTAACCCTCCCTTCTTCATCTCTTTGGCTGACTCCTCTTGTTCCGAATGGCAGGCTGTCTCCAAGATGGTTACCATAACTCTTGACTTACGGTATTACACTCTTGTGTCGTACTTTCCACACTTAGTAGGGCTTAGTTTGTAAACAATTCCATAGGATATTGCAGAAATGTCCACATGTGACTTCTGAGGCTAAGTCATTTTTATGACTTCATAGTTTATACTTTACTCTCTAGGATCACTTGCTTTGGAGAAGCTAGTTGCTATGTTTTGAGGATGCACTAAAACTCTTTGTAGTCTTCCAATGGGCAAGGCATAAAGTCTCCTGTCCACAGTCAGCATCAAATTGTCAGACGTGTGAGTCATTTAGAAATATATCCTTCAGCCATAGTCTGCAGTTCACTGAAGGCCCAGCTGACTTCCTAATTATGAACTCATAAGAAAGCCTTACAAGAAACACCTAGCTAACCCCTTTGTATATCTGACACATAGAAACAGTTGAGGTTATTAATATTTATTTTTTAATTTGAGTTGCTAAAATTTTGTGTAGATAATTAACACATCAGTTTATCCGCTAAGTTCTTATTGTCAGCCTTCTGATTATGATGGGAAAGCTGGCATCAAATTAAATTCCCCACTAATAAAATTATGAAAGGTAGGTAAAATATAAAAGAACGGCTATTTGAAAGGACATATGAGTAATAAGGTAACCAGAACATGAAGGGCTAATATTCCAAAGAGGAGGAAAACTCAGTGAGTTGAATCCTATATTTTCAGCCATTAATCTCTTCAAGTTATTTCCAGTTTCGCTTTGCAGGCCATGGGAAGCTGAACACAAAACAGCAGCTTGGAGTTTAAAGCAGTCTCACTGGGCTACAGAAACAAAATTAAACTTTAGGAGTATCAAGGTTGTTATAACTTGAGAGGCCAAGGTTCTAGAGTAAAGGAAACTATAGACAATGAACCTCCCATCTGTAAACAACCTCCCCTTAAGGCATTTGCTGACTTCTGGGCTAAGTGTATAGAACATGAGCCTCCTACAAACACAAAACATCATGAAGTTATTAAAAGAAGCTAAAAAACTAAGTAGAATTTTCATTAGTCTCAAAGTCCCGAGAAAACAAAAATTGAAATTACTATGAATTAAAGAGTAAGGATTTATCTGAGATACCAAGGAGGGTAAATTTTTTGAATTAAAATAAAATGGAAATAGATTAGGTACAAATGTGTCAAGTTGATCTACCTGTATTCTGCTGATAGAAGAAAATTATATCCTCTTTGGAAAAAAATAACAACAATGAAAGTCTCAACTATTTTTTCTAGACACAATGTCTGGGATTCAATAAAAAAATTAGTAGACATATCAAGAAAAAAGATCAATTAATAAAAACCCAGGGAAAAATAGGCAATATAAACAGATACTTAATTAAAAAAAAAAATTTAAGGAGAAAAATACATAGAATATCTCTTTGGAAAACAGGAATTTACAAAAGGCAATCAAAGAAAAGTTCAAAAACTAAAAAAAGAACTCAATATATGACTTTTGAAGCAATAAAGACTGCAAAAAAAGAGGATTAGTAAACTTAAAGTTGTCAGTTTAAATTAAAAATAGATGGGAAATATTGGAAACAGCATACAAACAAAACATACAAAGCATATACAAGAAACAAAAAGTAGATGGGAAATACTGAAAACAGCATGCAAACATGTGGCATGGTAAAAATTTTGACATGTACATAATTAGAGTTCAAGAATGAGAGGGAGGAGAAAGTAGAACAGAAGCAATATTATATCTAATGGCTGAGAAATATCTATTTTTTCATTTTCTTTATAGTGTATTTCACAGAGTAGTTTTTAATTTTAATAAAGTCTAATTCATCAATTTTTTTTTGATTAAAGACAAAGAACAATGCTTTTGGTGTCATACCTACAAACTCATGGTCAAATCCAAGATCACATAGATTTTAACCTGCTTCCTTCTAGATTTATAAAATTTAAAATTTTCTTTATATTTTACATGTAGGTCTATAATCTAATTTAATTTAATTTTTGTTAAAGATGTAAATTGTGAGTCTAGATTTTTTTTTTTGCATATGGATGCCCATTTGGCGAAAAGTTCTAGGTGTACTTAGGTTTCTGGGTTAACTAGTAACAGAATTTAAACTTCAATATTGGCTGCTTTTCTTAGTAGTTACGGAAAAATGTCTCATTAGGCCAGTCAAATTGTCTTTGATTAGCATTTTGAGAATCAAAATTTTTAAGCTGTAAGAAAGAATGTTCTGTATCAGAGTAGTTTGAGAAAAATTATTTAAAAAATCTAGAAACAGGGTGGTCTGAAATCCTAAGATTTCTATGAGTAGAAATATTCTCTATATAATTTTAATACTGCCATATCCAAGAGAAAACTGGTCTTGCTAACCAAGTAGCACATTACAAAAAAAAAAAAACTAAAAGGCTATAAGAAAATAAATAAATAAATAAATAGATAGATAGATAGATAAATAAATAAATAAATAAATAAATAAATAAATAGCTCATGGGTGAATTTGATAGTATTCTTGTAATAATTCATTTTCTTTCATAATAAAATCAAATTGACCTCTGATTTTTATTCAATTAATTAAATTGAGATTGAACATGAAATAATGCCAGAAATGACTTGATTGCTTTACGAAAATTAAGAAAAGTCAGAGACATTTATCTTTTCTCTATAATACCTAACTTTGAAGATTTTGTAGCTCTGATACAGTTAAATTAATATTTAAATCATTGGAAAACTAATAACTCAGAGAAAAGGATAATGACCAATAATACATGTCATCATATTATTTTACCAGTACATGAAAATGAATGTTTCATTAATTTAGTTTTCACTCATTTATTTAATAAATATTTAGTAAGTATTTACTGTATTCCAGGTATAGAACCAGATACCAGACACAGACTGAGAAGAAAAATAAACAAGTCCAATCACTTGTTTGGATATAAATAAACAAGTTACAGTCACTAGATAATGAATCTGTTTAACTATTTTATCTCTTCAGAACAGATTTCTTTCCTTCTTAGACCACAGCTTCTAAGTTATAATTTCTCTGTTCAAGGGCCAACCTATACTGTGCTGTTTTGAACCTAATTCCAAATCTCCAGGAGAGCCAACCTGTTTTGTCTAGCTCAGGTCACTCACCCATTCTGGACCAGTCATCTGTGGCAGACAGAAGGGATATTATAGTAAACATAGCTGCTAAGGGTTTATTTCGTGTGCGTATGGACCCCTTGAAAGTCCTGATTTTGGAAGACACCTTAAAATATACCTCTGTGAACATACAGATCTGAAGATTATTTCTTTATGAGTTGGTACATCCCAAAGAATGTGTTTGAAAGAATAACTTACAAAATGTCAGAACATCCAAGTTCTACTTCCAACAATTACCTGCTGCTCAATGGTTCTGCTAAGGTAATTTGAAGAATGCAAGTAATTCACTCTTGATGGGTCCTAGTCTTTTATGCATTTGCCATCCCCTCTATTTTACTATTATTACATAAATATTTAAACGTGCTCAAGTATTTTGCATGTGAATAAAAATACTTTGCATGTGACTCCATATTCACCAATTCTGAAACTCTTCTTCATCTTCAAGCTGATCTTAGTACTTACCGCTTTGCCTCCCACTCACACTTTGACTCACTTCTCATCTGTCTTTTTTTCCTAAAACTTCCCTGAAACTACTCTTACTAAGGACTTAACTACACAGTTTGTGATACATATTAAAAAAAAATTTTTGCTCTTATCTTCTCAATCTCTCAAAAATATTTGGCTTCTTCATTATTCCCTCCATAACACAATTATTTTCCTAACTACTATGACACTACATTCTCCTAGGTAGCAAGACTAATATTTTTGTTGTGAAGAACATTGGAGAGAAAGCAGAGGTTCTATGACTGTTGGTGGGGGCCAGGGAAGGAGAGGGAAGAGAAAGGTTTACCTGTAAACTTCATGTGATGTGGTGAGAGTAAATGATGGGAGGACTCCTCAGCATCAAGACCCGTGCTCCCTCAGCCTCACAGTGTAAAGCGGAGAGCCTTTCCCCAGGTGCACAGAGTCTCAGAGCAATCTTGTGTTTTTCAATCCATTTTGCTCAAGATATCTAGCTGGAAGGAGGAGGTAAGAATGCAGAAGCCAAGATGGAGGCACAGGTGATTCGGTCTGTTTTCATCTTCCCAACCTTCAATGTGGCATGAGGTAATTAGAAGGTGACAGTGCACTGGCTGAGATCTGTACTCCAGCCTGGTATTCATAGGCACATAGGATGTCCAGTCACTATGGGCCCTGGCACAACATATCATTTGGTTTACTATTAGCCAGAGAGCTGCACAAGTTCTTAGAGTATCTGAGACAAATAAAAAATGCCATGTAAAAGTGAATTGCTTTTGATCTTTCCTAAGGGTATGAACCAAAAGGAACAACATTAATAGCCACAAACCAACCACTTGCCAAGGTCTATATCTTTAGAAAATATGTCAAGGTATTTGTGATTGAGACTATCACCTGGTTATTGTATTCCACTGTCATCTATCATGATTCATATTTATCCCCCAGGGCCAGTCTGGTGAACTGAAGAGGAATAGACAGAAAACACCACCCTGCATCCTTTATCTCTATAATGGTACTGTTAACACCAGCATTACTTTTATTTGCTAGCTTGACTGGCAGACAGGTAATTTCAGTATCTTCTACTTACTCTTTCCTACCTCAGTTGTCCTTATATCACATTTCAGAGACTGTGTGAATTTGAACAGTGTCTAAGAAGATCTATCCAATTATGCAGCTGAAGATAAGAGAACTTTACCTGTGGGCATGCACGGCAATGCCTCACCCTATACCAAAGCCACATGCCACTTGCTTTCCACTGGGATTTTCCTGTTGACATATGTGAGCTATTACAGGGATCCAGCTGGTGCCCAAGTATGCAAACCTGGATGTATGGGGGTCAGGGAGGGGGGGAGGATGGTTAATTCTCAAAGGGAATAAACCTTGGCTGATGTAAGATAGGATCAGATGAACAATTCCTTCTCAAATTCTTTTTGCACTATTTGGAGACACAAGCTTCATAGGTCTTCTCTGAGAATGACCCACAGGACTTTTGTCATGAATAAAGTGTTAGTATATAAGCATTTCTTTCCATTTTGTTTCCTAAGTGACCAAGTTAAATTATTTATAAAATGAGGACAATAAAAGTCTCTGTCTTATAGGACTGTTAATAGAATTACACGAGAATATTTAGGAAAAGCCTAGTACTTGTCACACAGCATATGCACGATGAACGCTAAGTACTATTGTCATGTTCTGTTGTTGTTAGTAGCAATAGTAGTAGTATAATCTAGTCCTTCAAGGGAACAGTTTCAAAATTATTACGTGTGCTATAAAGTATGCAGGCACAAAATCAGCTTTAGTAACTTGATGTCTCGGGTCAACTAAAATCATAGAAAATAAAATAATGTGGTTCTCTCCCTGTTTTTATAACTGTCATAATTTACCATTTGGATTTTGACTGGAACATGGGAAATAAAATCACACTGGAGCATTCCCAATAGGCAGTAGTTTGCAGCAGTTTTAAAAATATTCTTTCCAGCAGTACATTTCAATAATAAAAAACAATAGGAACATTAGAGCTCCTTAAAAGTTCTTGGTAATAACAAAAATGAAGTGAATGGCTGAAGCAGTTTCAAGAGACATTATATACACACATATGTGCATAATGGACAAATTTCTTGGCACATTACTTTGAAGGACCCCAGTCCTTTCTTATACTTCCTAGAAAAAAATATTTTTATTCAGAAGGCAGCAGATACATATTCCCTTCCTAATCTATTGAATAGTTTCTGTAATAAAAGTAGTAAAGGCTGAACAAAGCTTTTTCACCTGCAATGTTAGTACCGAGTATACCCAACATTTGAAATAGTTTCTGCACAGTTATTCTTCTTGAATGTAACTCAAATATTTTAGGTCATATTAGTTTGTGACTCCTAAAGAAGATCTTCAGTGCATTACAGTAGCATGGGGTTATATCGAATAAATGCTAATGAATGAGTTCTGATGGCTCCCAAAGGTGTGTGTTTCACAAACCAGTCTGAATGCATCCACCCTTCTCTCTCCTGTTCCAGTTTCCAGTTGCTCCAGTTGTCTGCAGCTTGTGAAGCCATTGGGAAGAGTAGTCAAAACGTAGCTTCTTGCTGTGATGCCAGTGTTTATGCCGTAGTTACTGGTTTTCAGAATGCCAGGGAATGATTCGCTTCTGGGCAGAAACTAAGAAGGAAATGGGCTCCTTCCCAGATATACTTTGGATCACAGACATGAAGCCTCTCACTCCAAAAAGTCTCTCTCATTTTTCTTAATTTTTTTTTCTTTTTGCTCCTCAGAATGAATAATGTTATTGTTTTAATTACAGTTCTTATACTTTTTAACTGCATAATTCCTTTTGATTCTATTTTATATATTTTTTTCTTTATTGATATTATTCATTTTGAGAGATAATGTACTAATACTTTTCTTTAGTTATTTTAACATTGTTTCTTTAGTTTCTGACTATATTTTAAATAGCTGATTTGAAGTCTTTGTCTAGTAAATAAGTCCAATGCCTGGCTTCCTTAGAGACCATTTTAATTGATTTATTTTTGTGCTTGGGCTTTTCTCACTTGTTACTTTTTATGTTTATAGTTTTTTGCTGTTTTTGTTGAAACCTGGACATTTGAAAAAATTTATGTAGCAACTCTAGAACTTATTTCTTTTTCTCTCAAGGGTTTATTATTGTTGATGTTGTTGTTGTTGTTTACTTAGTGACATTTCTGAAATAATCTTGTGGTCTATATTTTTCGTCATCTATCACCACTAAAATCTATTGTTGGTTAACTTAGTGCTTACCTAATGAACAGAAATTTCCTTAAATGCCTACAGTGAGTAAACCTCCCAGAGTTTGCTAAGGGACACTATGTATGTGTGTTGTTTGGGCACATCTTTTAACACTCAGCTAGGCAGTTGACAATTATGCTTTAGCCTTCATTTCTCGTTTATACTGAACCTGAGGTGAGAGTCTGAGGTGAGCACTTAGGGCCTTATCAGTACTTTCCTAAGCGTGTTCACAACCCTGGGCACGGTCTCAGTCCTGGGCATGGGCTCAGTCCTGTGCACATGCATGAACTTCTAGAGTTCCAGGAATATGTAGAACCTTTTCAGAGCCCTCTATAGATATTACAGTACCCTGATGTTTCTTTAAATTTTCTCATTTAGCCTGTTGTTTTCCCCAACTGTTTCTCATTGCCTGAAACAGTCATGATTTTAATTAATCACCTCTGATCTTTTTTGACAAACAGCCTCAGGTAAAAGGCTTTTAGTATTTGACAAGTTCTGAATTGGTTCAGATAAAGACAGCCTTGAAAATGGGGTGGGTCTTCTCCTGAACCACCAGACATGTCAAGTAGTGTCAATTTTCTGGGATTGAGGTTTTGAAGGACCTTCAATTCCATTTGGCCCCTCCAGTGACTCTCTTTGATTTCTTTTCACTGTCATTGGGTGCTGCTGGCTTTCAGGGCTACCATGAAGTTAAGAAATGGAAAAAGGAAATAGAATAAACAAAAATGCCACAAAGCTCACTGTTTTTATAGAGATTCATCTGTTTCCCTTGCATAAATGCTCCCCGGATTGCTATAAGGCTTGTTTAATTCTCAGAGTTCTTACAAAGGTTTTTCTAATAAGTTTGGCTAGTGTTCTTTTTGCTTTCATGGATCAGAGAATTTTCAAAGGACCTTACTCCACTATTTTCACTGACATTTCACTTGCTTGCTATTTCCAGCTTTCATTTAACTTTGCTGTAGATTTAGTCAACTTCGTATCAGAACCTTGTCCAAGTTTGGTGTTGGAACTTTTCCTGAGGAAACAGAGTGAATGAATTTCTGCATATATGTGCACAGTCCACTTCCCAGCTAAGCTGTTTGAAGCATATTAGCCTACTCTATATGGTCTGTAGGCCCCTTGTGCTATAAACTTGATTGATCAAAATGTTATTCTCAGATTGTGGAAGCTTAACTAAATTATTCATGATACATGAAAAAATTTTAATAAAAGATATTTCATCATGCTATTGATGCATCTATAGGGTATATTCTAGTTCTATAGTATAAAATCAGCTTCTAATAAAAATAATGTCTATAGCTATGCAAAAGTTAACAAACATTGTGATTTTCATTTCTTTTCTTGCTTCAATTGACTCTTATTCAAGTTCCAAAAGAAAATCCAGATAATCTTTGAATTTTGGATTCTAATGGGCAACACTGGATCCTCTATACTAGAGTGCAATATGTGCAGGATAGAGTAGCACTGAAGATTGTAAACTGAAGCCAGAGTTGTTTGGATTGAATTTTGTCTTCCATTCAGTCCACTACTGTCTTGCAGGATGTCTTCAGGGAAGTTTCTGAAAGTCAGTTCATCTCTGTCTTCTCAAATCAGCTTATCTTTCATGTTCTCTTTTGGGTTCCTTCTCTTTCTATCATGCCTCCAGCAGAGAGTCAAAGCAATTGTAGAAATAGCTTCATTTATTACCTTTTCTTGGGGATAACAGTTCTGTGCTGCCTGTTTTCCAATGCCTGAAAAAGTCGTTTCACATATTCTGCCCAATCCTGTAGTTACTTCCATCAGAAGGACTGGTTCAGAACTAGTTACTTTGTCATGGTTGAAAGTAGAAGTCTCTCATTACCAATATATTTTAAATTATCAAATTCTCCCAGACTTTGCAGGTGAAAGTCTCATCAAATTCTCACCTTGTTCCTTTGCATTTGCATTCATTATCATTTTTTGGATGTTTTTTTAAAAAAGCATTTTTTGAAGTAGAATGTACTCACAGTACATGGTGTAAATACAACTATATGGCTTGATTATTTTTGGTTTTGTCAATAATTATTGATGAATAATTTTTTATTTTATTAAATTGTGATCTGAGCATAATATGTTATTTCTAATTTTAAAAATTTATATCTCTTTATATCCACATACATGGCTGACTTTGTGAATGTTCAATGTGTACTTGAAAAGGAATATCATTCTCTATTTTGGGAAAATGAAGTTTAATATATATCTAAAATATAAACATTATTAAAATTGTTCAGGTTTCCTATAGTCTTATTTTTGTCTGCTTTATTTCTCTTTAGACTGAAAAGTATATGTTAATATCATCTATGACTAATGTACTAGTGGCTATTGGGCCTTGCATATATAGTAACTTCTGCTGTATTAAGGTTATCTGTGCTATTTGGAAAATAGGTATGCAAATTGCTATAATAATACTTGTGAATAGTAAATTTTAGCATTACAAAGCATCCTATTGTTTCTCATTTAGTACTTTTATTCTAATTTAGTCTTAATTTAGTTTAAATTCTATCTAATCAGTCATCGAGGTAACATCTTTGTTTTTGCTTTTGTTTGGTTTATCTTGGTACCATCTACTATTAATACAGTGAGATAAGTATCTCAAATAAACAGCACTTTTTACTGTCTTCTATTTTTTTTATATATGTTCTGGTTCAGTATAGCTTATTCTTACCTGTATCCATCTTTCTCAGCATTATCCAATCTCCTAAGGATACCTCCCTTTCTAAATGTCCCTTTCTCCACAAGTGGTGACTCTCCAAGACTGTCACCTTTGGTCCCATTCAATTTTAAGCCTCTTTCTTTTGACTCCTATTAGCCATGTTCTGACCTACAAGGTTTAAACTTCATGTTCAATATTTCCAAATTAGAGTGTAGCAATCGATATAATTGTTTTTCACCAATGCAGGTCCTGGGCACACTGTCCTCTTCTACATAAGGTATCCACTTGACTTTCAGCTCTGGAGTGAATCCTAGAGAGAACTTTTCTGATGGTGGCTATTTATAGCCCATTTCCATGAGTACTGGAGTTTTGGGTCATCTATGTCTCCTAATTATGCTCTAGGTATGGTATATGTATGTGAAATTTATTTTATTTTATTGTTTCCTGTGGCTTTGCAGGAGGGTATGTGGAAACTAAAATTTAGGCAGCTTCCATCATCCTGTGAAAAACTGGAAGATACCTGTTATTTTTCATCTTTCTTTTATAGTTTACTTTATCATTTTATTTTTCAACATTTCTGATCAGTTAAGACATGTTCTTTTATACACTATAGAATTGGATTTTGCTTTGAAAGACAATTTAAAATATTGTTGTTCTAATCGAATTAAACCCAATAATATTTATTGGTATGACAATGTCTGGCTCCTGTTTTGCATTTTGTCTAATGTTTCATTTAATTTTTCAATATGTAGATTCCTTTCTTTTTAAAATTAATTTATTTTAATTAGTTTCAAGTATACAGTACATTGATTAGACATTTATATAGTTCATAAAATGTTCCCCCCTATTGCTCCCTCCTTCTGCTGGTCCTCAACCTCATCATCATATTAATACTAACTGCATTCCCTATGTCGTGCTCCCCAATCCTGTGACCATCTATCGAATACTTTCTTTCCCTTTTTTATTGTTGCTTTTTGATAATTGGTTTATCAAACTCTATAATTTTACTTTTATATAAAGGGAAAAACTATGTGGTACCTTTTATCTGTATTTTCTTCATTTCTTCTATCTTGCAATCTTATTATCACTGTGTTTACCTTTATACTCTTATATAATTAAGCTTCTACTACTTAAATTTGTCAGCTTTAAACAATATACTTTGACTTTTAACATTCCACCTTTTCTCACCTTGTCAACATGACATTTCGGTTAGCTGTCATTTCTATGTTGTCAGAACATTTAACATTTATAGACCACTCTGCTACTTTTATTTCAATCTTTTTTTTTTTTTTAGTTAAAAATTTACTGTTAAGAATATTCATTATTCATCACCACTCCTTTAATGGATTTTTTCTATAACTCATTGGATGGATGAAAATTCTGCTCTAGTAGATTCTTTAGTAAGAGCTCAGGAGCACAATAATCCCTAATTTTCTGTATAATCAAAATTATTAATAACCTTTACATTTCATAGCTTGAGTAAGTAAAATGAACTTTGTTCAGATTTTTTTTTCTCTTATACATCTTGAATATCTTTTTTCTGTTGCAGAGTTTTGCTATAGAAAGATATCTACTCTGAGATTTATTTTGTTTATAAGATTCAGTATATTTGGATGTTCAAGGAATACTTTCTTTGTAATTACATTTCATTAATATTAATAGGTGTAGCTTAGTGTTTACAACACTTCTGGTGAGTTTTTGTCATCTGCCAGAATGTTATATTGATTTTCATCTTATTTCTTGTGGTGTCTTTAGGTGAAGGATGACCAAATTTCTTTTTCATTATTCATATTTAAAGTAGATGAATTCTCCTGAACTAGAAGTATGAGTTCGAAAAATAGTGGTAGGAATATCCAAGGACCCTTTTCTAAGCTTCACATGTCAAAAGTTTCTTTATTCATTGTTTCAATGATGATTTTAAATATGATTCTTCTGAGTTATATGGATATAATTCTGGCTGCTTTTGTTCTGATCCTTACATCCTACCTTGTTTCAGGAAAGTTTCTATCTCTTCTCTCTTCACAAACATCATCTTCAAATGTGGTATATCCACATTTGGTTGTTATATTATGCTGGTATTTTCAGAAATTTGCCACCTTTATATTTTTCTAAAATTTTCTTTGCCTCTCTTGACTTTTCCAAGCTTCTGCCCTTTTTAATTAAGAACTCTAAGTCTCAGAATGAAAACTAATTTTTCAAGTAGAGAGTATTTGCTACAGAATTATGATCTTTCCAGGCCTCAAGACTATCTTCATTCCATGTTCTTCTCTGTAGCACCTTTACAACTTTCTCTTTGGGTTTGTTAATCATCTCTACCTTTGTCAGAATTTATATAAGATTTAAAGTTTGCCAGTTTTTTTCTGTCTTTTAGATTTGCTGATAGTGTAGCTTGCGTGGGAAATTTCTATTGCTTCGCTAGTATTATTTAGGGTAATTGTAGCTACTCTTACAAATAAACCCCAAATTCTCATGTTTTACTAAAGGCAAGTTTGTTTCTTGCTCATGCAAAGTTTAATGTGAGAGTTCTTATTGGTTGACGTATTTCCTCCACCTGGTGATTTAGAGCTCCAGACTTCTAGTTTGTTGTTCCACTTGGCTGGGCTTCAGAGTCCTCCATATTCAGGTGAAAGGTAGAGGTAGAAAATATAAAGAAAATGGACTCATTTCTTAACCACCTTACCCCAGAACTGACACATTTCTACTGCTCACAATTTTAGGCAAGAATTATTCATATGATTTTACCCAAAAGTCAAGTTGGGACTCTCTAGACTTTGCAGGACTTTTCCCAGTAACAACTTTAAACAACAGAAAAGAAGTACAAATATTTGATGGTTTGTCTGCTATCTGTTACTGTTTCCCTTTTTATTCTGTATGGGTTCCTGGAGAAGTGGGCAGATTCAGAACAAATTTGCTGAAAGGAAAATCCCTGGGATAAATTTTAATGAAACCAAATGCAAGCAAAGTGACTGCTTTCTAACTATTCCTTGTTATTTGTTCTTTCTGCTATTAATTGATTCTATTTTTGTGGAGGATTCATCTGGTCCTTTATTTTTGTTCTAAAGATT
Organism: Cynopterus sphinx; assembly: GCA_030015415.1. Classification (NCBI taxonomy): domain Eukaryota; kingdom Metazoa; phylum Chordata; class Mammalia; order Chiroptera; family Pteropodidae; genus Cynopterus; species Cynopterus sphinx. The sequence continues at coordinate 26,960,152 of CM057391.1, forward strand.
GTGTAATCATGCCACAGGGAATCCAAAGAGAACTTAATAGTCACTGTGGTTTTAATGTGTAAATCTAAAATTTAGTACAGATAATGTCTACAGCTATGCCACCCTGAACAAGTTCAATTCCATTTGATCTTGGAAGCCTGGTTAGTATTTGGATTGGAGACCATGTAGGAAGACCAGGTGCTGTAGGTGTAAAAAAAATAATTAATTAAATAACTAAATAAATAAATAAATAAATGATTGTGAGCTGACAACGTCCTTATCATCTGTGAAGTCAACCAAAGGTTGCCTCGCCTAAAAAATAAAAATAAAAAAATAAAAGAATAAAAATAGCCAGCTGAACTCTATGTCTTAAATAGCAGTTTGGGGTCTGACTCTAATTTTAACCTATAAGCAATGAATTTATAGACGGAGAATGGTGAATTTTGTATTTTTTTATTCAGTGACTACTTCAGGTGAAATCATTCTAGGGTCTTCTTGAAAATTAATTGCAAGACTTTGCTAATTTATATTGACCAATACATGAGAACATGAATGACAATTGGAAAGGTAATTTAATTATAAGTACTTGAAATCTTGGATTTCATTTATTAGCTGAAGCAGCATGGACTCGCTATTTGCTTAGCCAATTAATACCTCAGTAAGGGCATATACAAATAAAATTCAAATGAAAGAAATTTCTTATAAACACAAAAAACAAAGAGAAAAATTCAGGAAGATATAAATGTTGGAATGGAGTGATTACTTACTTATTCTTGACTATGCACCTCTGAGAACCCAAGAAAATATTTCTTAATTAAACCATAGCTTCTTAATTCACTGAAATAAGCCATTTGCTAGGCATGGAACTCATTGATTAAGAGGGCTCACACAATGTGAGTTATTTTTCTAAGTCTTACTTGATGTGACCTGTTGATATCTTCCAAGTGACTACACATTGGGAAAAGAGAAATACTTGTGATATTCTGAAGATAATTAGATACTCACTGTGATCTACCACTACCCAGAAATAAAAAACACAAATGTGATCAACCAATTAATGTTAGGGCTTGTAATGGTCAGGCGATAGATTGATTTAATAAAAAGAAATCACATGCAAGAATCAAAAGTAATTCCACATATCTTGGAGTATTCAACTATTTCACATAACTGTATTTCCAGTAGCAAATTAACATACTTTTGGCACCTGATATGTAGCTATTGACTTAGACTGCTTTTTCTTAAACTAATAATTTAAAATTATTAAAATAGTGCAAAAGTGGCACAAAGAGCAGCAGACTTTCACTATTTTACCTCAGGGCTATGTCAATTCTCTTGCTCTCTAATATTATACAACCCAGAATGATACTGATCATTTTGATATTCTACAGAACATTATGCCATCCATTATATTAATATCAGTATGTTAGTTGGATCAGGTGAGCATAAAATGGGAGGAATCACATATGCCTTGAATAAATAATAAATAATAAATAATAAATTCCATGAAAATTTAGAAGCTTGTCACATCAGTAAAATATTAGGAGTCCATGTAAACTATGTCCTCTAAAATAAGAGAAAAATTGATACAGATTACACCGTACAATAAAGAAGCAGCATATTTATTAGGCCCTTTTGGATTTTAAAAGCACCATATATCATACTTGAGTTCACTATCCCACCTATTTACTGAGAAACCCAAAAGGTTGCCAGATTTAAGTCATTCCCAAAGTAAAAGAAGGCTCAGTAGCAGGTCCAAACTATACTATAACCTATCCTACCATTTGAGCTTTATAATAAATCAGTTCCAGTGGTAATAAATGTGACACAGAGAAATATATTGTACCTCTTGGCAATCCTGAAGAACCACCACAATTCAGAACTGCCTCTAGGATTTGGAATAAAACAATGCCTTCTTCTGGTGAGGACTAGTCTCAGCTCCTGGCTTACTACTAAACTTCAGTAAAGACTGAATACACTTAGTAAAGAATGTATTCCTGGAACCCCAAAATACAAACAGATTATAACACTCAAAGTGCTCATTTATGAATGGAATTATTTCATTTTTTGAATCTTGTGCAGGAGTATGTCATTATTCAATTGATGTTGAATGTGGGATAGGCCCTAGCAGACCTGAAAGGATGAATAATTTGCATGAATAGATCAGCAGGGTCCCTGTTCCTACTACTTTGTTGCCTTAGCTTTAACTACACCATAGAAAGTTCCCTATGGCCAGTAACCAAGAAGGAAAAAATGGGGTTAGTTTTATAGTTAGCAGAGAAAAAAAAAGTGTTTTGTTCTTTTCTGCATGATATTCTGTCACCAGCCAAAACTCAATAGCTGCTATATCATAGAGCTCCACAGGGCTAGCCCTGAATGACAGCAGTGAAAAAAAATCTTTTCAGTTGGTTGACTTGTCCGCAGTCCACAGTAGAAGAGTTGGCCTGAAGTATTGATTTACACTAAAACTATTTCTTCAGCAACTCCAGAGATTTTGTAAGCCTTTAATTACCCAGTAATAAATCGATCTCTGCTCAAACCTGCCAAAGAGCATTATAGTCTCTGCAAATGAACCCCGACCAATGAATGTGAACTAATATTTTATGACTTGACTATATAATATATTGTTTATGATTGTAGACTCATTAGAGTCAACTGTCATATATAAAAGACCATTATTCCTTTTGTTTGCATTTTCCAGAAATCATTCCTATTTATATGGTTGACCTAAAACGATCCTCATCTTGACAGAGTGGTAGAGCTGTTATAATAAAGATTGAGATTTTTTTTAAATAACTTCTCAGACTCTGAGAATATATAGAGAGGTGAATTTGACAAGTCAGAATGCATTTGCCTCATGAGAAACACAAGAGGTTAAACACTATCTTTTGGTTAATAAGTCAACTGCCCTGAATGCTTGAGGTCATAAAATGTCTAAGCTGTGATGTGTTGGGAATTTTAAACTGCAGCTTTACATGACCTGGGTGAATGATTGAAATATTGATGTAGGTATTACTCTGGAAAGGACATTAACTTTCATTCTTAATTTTAAAAGTCAGTATTGAGTTCCATCTAGCTGGCCTGATAAATAAACCACAATTGAAAAAGTTGCAGCAACTGATGTGTACCTGATTTGACTGAAGAAGTGGAAAACTATAAAAGAAATAATGTAAAGGTCTTGTTTTCTGGGAACCTTCAGGGAAAATATGCCTCCTTTGGAAATGTCAGCACAAAACATGTAAATAGTGACATTTAATCTATTTCCTTAGGAAAAAAAAAAGAGTAAAAGTTATCAAGGTTGAAGGATTTTTTTTTTCTAGAGTAAATGGTAGCAATTCTGGAATTAATTGTTTATGAAATTTCTTTAAGGCTATGATACAGAATAATACTGATAATAATACCCATTAGCATTTAGCAAGTTCCTGTCTTGTGACTGGCTCTGTATTAAGCAGCTTGGATAATTTATATAGTCTTGTAAAATTGCAGAGGCAAAATCTGAACCTGGTTTGTCTGGCTCCAAAACTTGCAATTTTCCTCAGTACTACTGAAATAAATATGTGTGAACATACATTTGGAAAGACTTTTCATAACAAAGGATGAAATGATTTAGGTGTTGATTTAATGCTGGAAGGTGCTATATCATTCATGCTACTTAAATGGCTTCACAATATTAGGATGATGAATATGCTTTAGAACATTGTAGTTTTCCCATATTTTGGCCAAGCTCTGAGCTAAGTTGCCAGAGAGGTGATGGCACAGAATTCCTAAAACTCAGGGTCTTCTGCCCTTCTCTGAATGATCAGTGAGATAAAATATATGCTGTTAGCTGTGTGCATTGCTTCTATTCTTGCCATCTCATTCATGTGCCCTTTTTGGAAGATTTTCTTCTCAGACTTCAATATACTTCATTGTCCTCTGCTTGTGCTTGACCTCCAACAGCTGGTAGTTGTCTTCTATGGCGATCAAAAGGAAAAAAAATGAAAATAAAATGAAAGAGAAAAGCAATATTTTATTACTAAACACACAGCCTTCCATCCAACAGGGACTTTCTAAAATTTGAAGTGATGGCTTCCAGGTTAACTGGCTCTGACTCTGAAAGCCCGTAGTGTCTGGTTCCACAGTTTTTGCTGAAAATATCCACTTTCAGGACAACAGGAGAGGAAGCCTATAGAAGAATTAAAGTGATGGAATTAAAAATCAAAACATTTGGATTTTACTCCTCACCAATAAGCTGCAAGACTTAAGTTGAATTATTTTGTATTTCTTTGTCTTCGTTATTTTTTATGAGATCTTGATCCTCTGACATCACACGGTTTCTCTGAATTGCACTGAAAATGCTGTACTTTGCATGCATGTGTGCACTTAAGCCTACAGCCTTAAAATATTCTGGTGTATCTTGGGCTTTGTAGTCAGATAGATCTAGGTTTGAATCTTTGTCGGGTCACTCACTGCATCCTTATTGTAATATGGAAAGTGTCATATTTATGTTATGGGGGGGTTGTGAGGATTTAATTATGCAACAAATGGTATTCTGCAGGACAAATTAGGTGTTTTGTAAATGCAGTTGTCTTCCCCACTTGTATTTAATCAGAGTTACTCTTTTAAAAGGGTTGATTTTGGAACAATTTGCCAAATGCCCAATTCTGTTATACCACAGAATCTAGTTCAAAGGAAATATCATGCAACCTAGAAGTTAGGAAACTAAAGTTTTGGTTTTATTTTTCTCCTCAGCATTAAACAAAGCACAAACAATTAAAGATTCTCCCCTAATTATAACTGACCATATAATTTCTAATGAGATACTCTGAGTGCTAAATTGAGTTCTACTAATAAGTCAAGATATCATGCTATGGCCATTTTAACTAGAAGGTTATTATAGTACCAACTGAGAAGACGAATGTGAAATTACAAAACACTATGCCACCTGCCTAAGAGATGACAGATGTTATGCTAAATGGACAAAAAAAAGTCCAATTTTGCTTCCACCATCCTGATATTTTTTTCTCCAGTAGCACAACCTCACCCTTGATTCAATAGCCAGCCATTGACCTTCATTATAAACTAACTGGCTGTTTTCAGGAGCAGTACCAAAGATAGGGAAGTTTTAACTTGACAGAACTGAGGAGAGATCCAGATTGAACAGATTTCAATAAAAGTTATGCAGAAAGATGACTGGCTGGGAGCACTGTTGTTCATGAAATTATGGGTGGGATGAGACAGCCTTCTCTCAAGCTATTGCAGTTGGTATAGGCAATTTTCAAAGAAATTGTATTACTAGTGATTTTCAAAGAAGTGGCAGTAAAAAGATAGCTACCTGTTTCTATTTAGCAACTGGTACATGGCTGAAAGGGAAGAATCAATAGAACATGAATCAGATATATTCTTTGTGATTTCTATGTCTGCAGGTAGAGTTTCCTATAATTGCCATTCATTTTCTTCAATTCAACGATTATTTTGTTCACTTCATAAGTAATTGACACAGATTTGGATTCTGGGGACACATGAGTAGGAGGAAACAAAATTTCCTCTCCTCTTGGCATGAACACATATGATGTGAAGCATCTTTTCACATGGCTATTTTCCATCTGTATGTCCTCTTTTGGTGAGGAAGACAAAAGAAGCAAAATAAATAAGTAAATTAGATAGTCTATTTATGAGGGATAAAAGAACTGGAGAAAAATAAAGCAGCAAAAGTGGTGGTGAGGGATCAGTATTGTAAATTTGAAATTGGGTGGTATGTGAAAACCTCATTAAGGACAGTCTTATGAATAATGTAATACTTATATAAAACTGGCTACTGTGTGTATAAGGTATATATATACACTAGGAATAAATTCAATAATGGCTTAAAATTCAGCCAGGGTGGAAAGTAAAATGAAAGTGACTTTCTAAGCTAGCATTTCTCAAAGTCTGGATCTAACCTGCACCAGAGTTACCTGAGGTACATGTTAAAACACAGATTCTTCACTCTCAACCCACAACTAGTGAATCAGAATGCCAAGGAAAAAGGTCCTGGGAATTGTCATTTATCAAGCTTTTTAGATGATTCTAAGGGACTCTAACAACTGATAACTAAGACTGTCTAATGCAAAGATGTTGACTCAAGTAAAAATCCACTCATTTATTTATTTAACAAATATTTTCTGAGTGTTCGAAATTGTATAGCAGAGATGGACTCATATTTCAGATGGTTCTGATTCAATTGGGGTAACTAGATATTCAAATAACTGGACCAAAGAATGTAGAAGCTTGCAATGGGGTGTTTCAGTTTGAGGTAAAACAGCTAAGGAAATTGCTGACTTTTTTCTCATATCTTATACTTGCAACAATAATCCATTTATGGAAAGGCCTTGCACGTGTATTCTCTGCACCCAAGTCAGCCATTACTTTCTGATCTTTATGGAGAATACACTGTGTCTAATGATGCATGTTTCATGTAAAAATATTTTTTTATAGTTGCAATAATTTTATGATGTTGACACAAAAATTCCCATTTGGTTGTTCATTCATCTGGTGAACAGTTATTGAGGACTACAGTACATAAATGTTCTAGAGGAAGATAAGAACAGACCAATAGATGGGTGCCATAAAATACAATAGATGTCCATGAATTTACGTGCTTTAGGAACACAAGGATGAAGTTACTAACTGCCTTGACTTCTGGGGTTATTTTTCACAAAAGAGATGACACTTGGTTTAGGACTTAAAGGATAAGTTAGACTTTGCTAGGTAGAGGAAAAGGAAAGGATGTTCATAGCATAAATCACAGCAGGTACAGATGCACAAATGCAAAAGAGTAGATTTATCCACATTGTAATACAGTTAGGCAAAGACCATTTAGCTTCTTCTTTAACAGCTGATGAGCATCATCACTGGCCAGTAGAAGTTATCAAAAATATTGCCATCACTAGAATCAGTGTCCTCTAATATAATAGTTTTATTTAAAATAACCCCTAATGGATAAAGAATCAATAATTCCAAACTGAACTCCATGTCAATGCCATTTCTACCCTTGGTATGTCCTTCCCAAGACAGTGGTTGAGTGTAAGAGAAGCTTATGGACTGAATGGCATGGGAGAGAATCACTGTGTGGCCATTATGCCAGTTTCTGCTATAGGGAAGATTCTCATTCACTAGTGCCATCAATTGAGGTATAGGGAAAGGCTAGACAATCACTTTGCCTCTGTGGTGTGATCTCTTGGCCTTGTCATATCCCAGTAATGGTCCTAGCTAACTTTCCTCAGTGGCTGTCTGTGTGGACACCCCTTGAATTTTGGCTTTCTTAACTCTTTATCACTGAACCAAGCAGCCTATCCTAAAGCCCTCAGCTATAATGGTGTCATTTAGCCCCACTGCAGCAAGCAGTCAATAACTATACCCCTTTGGGAAATTACTTAAACACTATGTGACTCGATTTTCTCATTTGTTATATGGGAATAATGATGGTAACTTCCTCAGTGTATGGTTGCATTAATTAAATGAGTTAATAAATATAATGTACTCAGAATGGGGCTTGGCATATTACAGTCCATGCATGTTTGCTATTATTGTTGGTTCTTCACTCCCCCTTGAGGCATATAGAAACTTAAAGGGCCTTTCTCTGTTGTGCTTGTGGCCCTAGGAGCCGGGGGACTGTTTCAGGTTCCTAAAGATACATCTTTCTGCTACAGCTACTGCCTCTACCTTGTTGGCATGTAATCGCCCTGCAGGCAGTCTTCTTATGCTTTTGACTTTTTATTCAACTTAAAATGAAATCCCTCTTTCTTCTTGGGAAGTTGCCTCAAAGAAGTTAAGTCAGGTCACATTGCAAATCTGACTGCCTTTGTCTTTTCCTCCCATGAGACCCTGGGCTAGAGGCAAAGACTATTCTTCCTTTTGACTTGAAAATATATTTCCCTACATCATAATTTGAGATCTCTGTATGGTTTGGAGCAAAATTTTATGTTTGAGATTTTCAGAACTGACTCTTCGTGTTAATGCGAGCTAATAATTTTTTAAAGAATGTTGTCCTTGTAAACCTGAGTTTCAGAGCCATTCTTTTACCTGGACTCCCCAAATATTATTTTGAGTGTCAAAGGTCACATCAATTTTTTCTCTTTATCTTTTTAAAATAAGAATCTTAGTAACCTATAAAACAAATAAGACCTCTTGAAGAATAGTGAGAAAATAACATGCAGTGAAATGTAAATAAGGAAAAGTACATACATGTATTTCAAAAATATTATTCTCATTTTGGTGTGTTCAAAAAACAGAAAATAGTGATTAATTTGGTACTAAAATTGACGTGATGTGTGTGTGTGTGTGTGTGTGTGTGTGTGTGTGTGTGTGTGTTGGGGCAGTAGGGTGGAAGGAAGATGGTTAAGAAAGCTGACAGAGAAGATACAAAGAGCCAGTTTCAATCAGGTTGAGAAGAGCATTATATGCCCTGCTAAGTAATCTTTTTTTCACTTAGTTGAAATAACAACACTGTATTAAGTGGGGTTTACATTTCCATGTCCATTTCCTGTGTTAGAAAACAAAAGCTCTGCTATTAAACTACTCTCTGATGTAGTTTAATATGATGTAGTGACAAACATCACTGTAATTGTCAGAGCTGGGGTAAGAAATCAATTCTTCTGATTTATGATCTATCATATCATACCATTTTTTAAACTACAAGCAACTTCTTTGGAGAATTTATAAACTGGAACTTTCACTTTTAAGATAAATGAGATAAATCTGAGAGAACAATGACTTAAATCAAAAGCACTTCATTGTTCCAAAATTCTTGAGTCTCTAGAGAAACAGAATCCCAAGGCTGCGTTCAATGAGATTCTCTGACATATCTATTGCCTGCCTATTAGTCATTGTCCTACTTGCTTTCACAGTTGATAAAGACAGTAATTTTAACTCTGAGGATATCACATTGTACTTGTGTACAGTCTAAATGATTTTTTTGAGCCATAATTTTCTGAAAATAAAGGTATAATTTCAAGTGTCCATCAGATTAATTACAAATCTTTTGTAGAGATCTCCATAAATATGTTCTTTTATACTATGGTGTCAATTAGCCAAGACCTAAGAGATACAGCAAGTTGCTCTAGTTACCTTTTCTGGAACTAATATGTGTCTATCTGAAATACTATTTAGAATCATCTTTATGTAATTCTATTTATTTGACAATAGGGCATTGGATAAAATACAGTTTTGCAATTAAATAATTACTTTTGACTATGTAAGCAGTCAGTACAATCAATTCATGATAGAAAGCAAATTCTTTACATAAATAATTTAGTTGCTGTTTTCATTGAGAGTCTAAATACTTCATTCATTTAAACAAATATTTATGTTTTTTTTGGTTTGTTTTTGTTTTTGTTCTTTTTGCCACTGAGGATGTATAAATGAATGAGGCAGAAAAGGTCTCTGCCCCCCTGGAGCGTACAATTGTAACAAATTTCCGGCTCCAGATACTATGTTCTGCTCAAGGGAATGGATTAGAGGTGATGAGAATGAAAACAGGACTGCTACTGAAAGAGAATGTGTTGTTCCAGGCAAGACATGGAAGTGGTGTGGGTTTAGGTGAAAGAAAAGCAGTAAAGAGAAGTGAAAACATTTGAAAAATAATAAGGAGGTAGAATTTATGATATATAATGTGTGACTGTATATAGAAATTGATATAGAGAAAACAATCAATAATGACTCATTGCTTTTTGACTGGGTGGTAGTGGGTGGCATTTTGGATTTGGAGAGCATTGAAGGTAGAAGAAATCATCTTTTCAGTTTAGGGCCTGGTAGTTTGGAAAGACCCATGAAACACAAGTAGAAATTTAAAATAGAATGCCTGGCATTTTGTTCAGAACTTCAGAAGAGAAATTTGAGCTAAAGACATAAAGTTGGAATAACCATTATATAGAAGGAATTGAAGTTATAAATGTGGTGAAAATCAACAAGAGCAGGTGGAGAGAGAAGAAAATAGGGACTAAAGTGAAACCATCAGACTCCTACAGCTAAAGTCTAATGGAAGAAAAATAGACAGAGAGGTAGAAGCAAAGCCCTGAGAGTGGCATGGAGTCAAAAAAAATTGAGATTTTTAAAACAAAATGAGTATTCAGCTGTGTCTAAGGCTGCTGAGGGGCCAGAAAGAGTGTCCATTACATCCTATGACAGGAAGGACATTTTCCACAAGTGTGTCTATGGCAGCAGTCATAATAGACTGAACTAGAGAGTGAATGAGGATGAGAATATAGGGATCACAAGAAATTTGACTGTGAAATGAGCAGGATAGAACCAAGATAGAGAAGAATATGGGATCTAGAGATTTAAAAATGAATGAGAAGTATCTAGTACTGAGGGAGGCTTTGAATATATAGGAGTAATATAAGATCACCAGGAGAGCAAGAAACAGTCGGAAGGAAGGAGATTCTGAGCATACAAGGGCATTTGGCTTAGGAAGAAGAGCCTACTCTGAATTGGATGACCTGTGAGCATGCACATAAAATGCAAATATCTTCACACTCTGTTCATTTTTAGAAGTCCACTCATAGTAGACATAGTAGATATAATTCTATCTATCTATCTATCATCTATTCATCCATCCTTTCGTCCATCCATCTATCATACAGCATCAATGTAAATTTTCAAATCTTGTTGCTTCCAAACCATTACCTAAGGGTCAACGTAAAATCATACCTGTGGCAATTTCCCTTTCTTATCCTCCTTTGACCTAGTTGTGGGATGCTATAATGCTGTAAATCTTAACTTTCAGCTGGGATCCCATACCATATGTACTCTATAAATCAGGCCTGACCTTTTTGTTTATATGGTTAAACAATCAATGATCTTTTATGTAGATTTAATTAATGAGAAAAATATTATATTTATTCACACAGTTACCATATACTGTGTTCTTTGGTCCTTTTTATAGGACCATATTTTCAACTTGTATTATTTTTCATCTGACTGAGGAACTCATGGTGTTGGTCTGCTAGCAATGAGCTCTTTTGTTTTTGTGTGTGTGTGTCTGGAAATCTTTATTTTACTTTTGTTTTTAAAAAATGTGTTTCCTGGGTGTTAGAATTCTTGGTTGACTTTTTTTCCCCATTATTTTAAAGATGTTCTTCCATTCTATTCAAGCTTGTACTGTTTCTGATGAAAAATCATAATGTGCCATAGAATCTCTTAAGCCTCTTAGGTCTGTTGATTAATCATTGTCATCAAATCTGAAGAAATTTTGACAATTATTTCTTCAATTATTTTTTCTACCATCCTTCCTCTTGACTCTTTTTCAGACATTCCAGTTAAATGTATTTTAGGCTACTTGAAGTTGTCCTACAGCTTACAGGTTTTTGTTAATTTGAGTCTTTTTTCTATATATATTTTATTTCCGATAGCTTCTATAGTTATTTCTCTAAGTTCACCAATTTTTCCTTTACAACATCTAATCAGCTTTTAAACTCATCTGTAATATTTTTATTCTCAAACATTGTAGTTCTAGAAGTTTGATTTGGGTCTTTGTATACATTGCATGTCTCTCTTTAACATGTTCAACCTTTCCTTTAGTTTTTGAACATATGGAACATAGTTATAATAACTGTTGTAATATTCCTGTCTGCTATGTCTAACATCTGTGTCATTTCTGGGTTAGTTTCAATTAACTGATGTTTCTGCTCATTATGGATTATATTTTTCTGCTTTTGGGCATACCTGGTAGTTTTTGATTGAATATCAAATATTATGCATTTTGCCTTGTTGGAGGCTGAACGTATTTCTATTTCTAGCCTTGAGTTTTGTTCTGGGATGTAGTTATATGGAAATACTTAGGTCACTTTTGATTTTACTTTTAATATTTGCTGGATAGAATATAGATTAGTTTAGAGCTAATTAATCCCCATTACTAAGGCAAGATCCTTCTGAGTACTCTACCCAGTGTTTTGTGACTTATGAGTTTCCCTTGTCTGGTTGATGGAGAAAGGCAACATTCTTGGCTGCAGTGGTCTGTGGGTACTTTTCCCTCCAATCATTTTTGGTAGTTCTTTCCTAGCCTTGGAAAGAGTCAGTTTCTCTCTCTCTGTCTCTCTCTGTCTCTCTCTCTGTCTCTCTCTCTCTCTCTCTCTCTCTCTCTCTCTCTCTCTCTCAGTAATCTTCTAAATACTATATAAATATCCCTCTCTATTCAACTTTCTCCTCTCCAGAACCTCTCCATCTTGGTCTCTACAGAGTCTGAGATTCTTCTCCTCAACCAGTGAGACTGCTGAGCCCTTCCTGGACTTCCCCTCCTCGAGCCACAGCTTAGTAATTTTCTCAAGTTGGGCTAATCATAGGGCTTACCTTGTTTATTTCTCATACCTCAGGTGTTATTATTCTTCACTATCTTGTATTTAAAGTTTTTTAAATTATTGTTTATTTTATTGGGTACAATTTTTCAGTTGTTTCAGGTGAGAAAGTAACTCTCTCTGCTGATACTCTATCTTGGTTGGAAGCAGAAGAGCCTATCTCTTTCTCATTAGTGATTACAGGACAAGATAAATTGCCCTTCACCAGGAAGGTAATATCATCTGCATAATTAATCTTCCTCCAGTTTACCCATAAAAATGTTGAATACTTCAAAACCATAGACAAAACTTTGTACCATGCCAGTGAGATAAAACTTCAAAACTTATATAATCCCATTATTCAAAGTTTTCATGTTATAATTGTAAATTAGCCTATCCATTTGCACCTAGTCATCTGCTTTTTATTAGATAACTAAAACACATTATTTAATTTTTAAATGGTCAATTGTAGAAAAAAATAAATAAATACATTTTCCTGTGTGGTGAGCATTAATTCTATTCTCTGAATATTTCTGACTTTTCAAGTTCTTGGCCTATGGTAGAATTGCACTTCCTGATCCACTTATGGATCCACTTGTTATGAGTAGAACTCTTACAAACGATTTTAGTTCAAACATTTAATTGACAGAGCAAAACCCACTATAATTTGCTTTATTCTCTAGCTTTTGAAGTAGTGGCTGCTCTATCCACCAAGGTCCTTGAGTAAATTAAAAAAAAAATAGTCATCTCTGCCAGCTCATGATAAACAAGCAACATTAGTATGAGATAAACCTTTGTTTTAAATCACTGATATTTGGTGTGTGTGTGTGTGTACCACACTATATTTTAGACTTTTCTTACTGACACAGCTTATAAAAATTATAAAATATCACCATAAAAATTAAAATTTTATTTGAATATCAAACACAGGTTTAGTTTTCTCCCACTCTGTTCCTAGAACCATTTGATAATGATTTTATCTTTATGAATAGCCTTCATGGCATTTTTTCCTACTTCTCTCTCAGTGTGTAATGGTCAACATATTTCTGTTGCTTTTATCTGCCATACAGTATTATGTCAGATGAATATGCTACATTTATCTGTTCTATTTTGATAATTATGTATATGCAATACCTATTGATCTGTTATTAGACATTTAGGCTATTTCTGATTTCATACCACTATAACAACAAAACATTTTTCCATATATCTTTTAGTATATGTTTTTTCTATATGTCTTTGTATACACACAGATGCAGGACTTTTGGGTGGTAGGGTGTACATATTTTCAGTTTTAACGAATAGTTCCAACTCTCTAATGTGACTGAACCACTTTATATTGTAACCATTTTTCTTAGGATTATGCCTATGTTTGTTTATTGTTTTTGGTTTATATATAAATAAGAACCTAGTTTATTCCTCATACCCCCCCCAAAAAAAAATATCCATTTGAATGGTAATTATGATCTGGCACTGTTGAGGACATTGGTAGTACAAAGATAAATAGGGCAAAGTTAAGCAGCATTTATTACACAAAGAGAATCACCTTGATTCTTTGCAATGTGATTTATTAGATAAAATTAGATAATATTTTCTTTAACTGTAGTTACTCATAAAAATGAGCTTTCAGATATGGTATGGTTATCTATAATCTTTTTTCTCTATCTTCAAACTGACTAGTAACATATAAAATGAGCCACTTAATTGAAGGAGTAGTTTGTAGTATATTTTATATGAACTTCTTATGGTTTTGTAAGATGATGATCTCAGTAAATGAAAGAAAAAGTTTTATTTTTATTAAAAATGAAGACTGGAAATATCCTGTTATAAGTTATTTTACTACATATTAAAAGGTACAGTATTATATGAAGACAAACTTGTATTATTTTAAAATGTATATTATAAACCCTAAGGTTTATATTTACAAAGCATTTTAAAGGTTTTTTAAATGAAATACATATCAATAGATAAGATAAAATGGAATCACAAAAAAGAGCTTAAGTGAAATGAGAGAAATCAGAAAAAGAAACAAAGGCAAATGCAACAAAGAAAACAGAAAGACAGTAGATTCTACTCCAACTATCAATAATCACTTTAAATGTGCATGGTCTAGATACACTTTACTAAAAGATTGTCAATTTAGATAAAATAGCAAAACCCAAGTCAATGTTGTCTACAAGAAAGCTACTTTAAATATTAAGTTATATAGATTAAAAGAATAGAGCTGCTGTAGAAAAAGCTTGACACTCAAAAAGTTAAATACAGATTTACTATATGACTCAGAAATCAAGGTATATATCAAGACAATTGCAAATATTTGCAATGGGGTGAAGGGTTAAAGAAGTACAAATTAGTAATTGATAGTTGAGCATGGGGAGCATGGCAGAAGAAATGCAGTTAGCATTGATATGAAGGCTAAGTGGAGGAGGAGGAGAGAGAGGGAACAATTGAGGGAATTGTTTTATGAACATTATAGATGTCTAATCAATGTACTGTATACTTGAAACTAATTTAAATAAATAAATTTATTTTAAAAAAGGAAAATACATGTAGACCCAAAAGCTTATACACGAATGTTCATAACAGATTATTCATAATAGCCTAAAAGTTGAAACAATCTAAATGTCCATCAACTGATGAATGAATAAACAATATGTGATGTACCCATACAATAAAATATTAATAAGCCATAAAAAGCAATGAAATACTGAAATACACTGCAAGTTTTATTTGCAAACATTATGCTAAATGAAAGAAGCCAGACATAAAATACCATATATTATATGATCCCTTTTATATAAAATGTCCAGAATGGGCAAAACCAGAGATTAAAAGTAGGTTAGTGTTTACCAGGATTTGGAGGAAGGTGAGAATTGGGACTAATTGTTAACAGACTTGGAAGTAACTTTGGTGTAATGCAAATATTCTGAAATTAGATAATATCAATGGTCACACAGCATTGTGACTATATTGAAAACTACCTTATTGGACACCTTGAAATGATAGGTTTTACATTATATAAAACGTATTGCAATAAAAAATTTTAAGTAAAATTATACTATGCAAACACAAATAAAAGAAAGCTGAAGTACCTATATTAAAAGCCAACTTCAGAACAAGAGAAATTTTCAGGAATAAAGAAGAACATTACATAGTAACAGAGGAATAAATTCTCCAAGGGATATAACAATCTAAAACATGTATGCACCTAACAATAGAGCATCAAAATGCATGAGACAAACACTGATAGAACTAAAAGGAGATATAGATAAATCTACTATAGACTTCACTACCAAAAAAAAGCAGGCAAAAATTCAGTATGAATAAATATAACCTTGAACAGCACTATTAATCAACCTTAGAACACTCTAAACCCCAGCGTTAAAAGGCACATTTTTCTCAAGTGCATATGAAACATTTACCAAGTTAGACCATATTCTGGTTCATAAAATGAACCTTAACAAATATAAAAGAATATAAATCATACAAAGTGTGTTTTGATACAGCAATGAAATTAAGCTAAAAATCACTAACAAAGCTAAAAAATGCCCAAATACTTGTAAAATAAACAATGCACTTCTAAATAACAAATAGTTAAAAAGAAAATCAAATATAAATTTTACATATTTTGAAACTAATTATAATGCAAATATAACTTATGAAAAATTATGGAATGAAGCTAAAGAACTGCTGAGAGGGATAGTTATAGCATTAAATTAGTATATTGTGGAAGAAGAAAGACTTACCAATCAACCAATAGCCTAGGCTTTCACCTTAAGAAACCAGAAAGAGTGTAAATTGAACTTAACACAAGCAGAAGAAAAATAATAAAAAGTAAGAGCAGAAATTTATTAAATTAAAAATAGGAAAACAATAAAAAATAATGAAACCAAAATTTGGTTATTTGCAAAGAAAAATAAAATTGACAAATTTCAAGTTGAGCTAATCAAGAAAAAACAAAAAGACAAAAATTATCAACATAAAGAATGAAAGAATATTCATTATGACTTATCCCACAGATATTGAAATGATAATAAAGAAATATTCAGAACAATTTTATGACTACAATTACGAAAATTTAGATGAAATGGGACAATTCTTTGAAAGACACAAACTATAAAAATTCACTCAAAGACCATTCCATGGGAAAGGATTGTCTTTTTAACAAACGGTACTAAAACAAGGGAAGATGCAAATGCATTTGGCTAGGCCATGAAAGTCCGTTATTTGGTCAAACACCAGAGCAGAGCTCCTGTGAAGGTAATTTTTAGATGTGATTAACATTTAAATCAGTCGAATTTGAGCAAAGCCAATCACCCTTTGTAATGTGGATAGGCTTCATCTAATCAAGTTGAAGATTTTAAGAAATAAGTCCCCTAAGGAAGAAGGAATTCTGCACCCAGACTCTTCTATATTAAGATTAATATCAGAGTTTCCCTGGATCTCCAGTCTGCCTGATTGCCCCCCAGATTTTGAACTTGCTCATGTGAGCCAACTTCTTTAAATAAATCTCTCAGTAGGTAGGTAGATTGATAGATGTATAAATGATAGATGATGATGATGATGATGATGATGATGATGATGATGATGATAGATAGATAGATAGATAGATAGATAGATGAGAGATGATACATCCTATTGGTTCTGTTTCTCTGGAGAATTCTAATACAGTTCACAATATACTATCGGAACCAGTAATTGGAAACATAATTACTCACAATGGAACCCCAAGATTGCTGTTTATCTGCATTGCTGCCAAAACATGAAAGTTTCCCAAATGTGGACAAACTTTGAATTAATGTGGACAAAATATCAATTACTTTACTTATTTTCACTGATTTGTACTCAGTCTGCTACCAGAGCAAGTGCATTTTTTTCTGTTGACTTTTGTGAGAAATAAGTCAGTATATTCTACTCCACTACCAGTTTTATTCAAAAGCAGAAAAACTAGGTTGTTCATTTAAATTTGATAAACACTATTACTCCATATCCTTAGTGTTTCTAAATGAATCAAGAGTTAAACATATGTTACTGGTAAAAGAGAGAGATTTGCCAAAGGTGGGAAGCATCTATTCTCAAAAAATATCTGGAAGAAGAAACAGAAATCTCCGCTTATCAGAATGTATGTCAAGATCCATGATCTTTAAACAGATGCCTAATTTAAATTAAACCTTAAATTAAACCTTTTAAATTTATACTCTAAGTCTCCCTTTAAAAATATTATGTAGTGTTTTTTATTTATGCATTAAGAGCAATAATATTTAACCTGCCCATCTCACACCTGGTAAGAAACAGCTGCTGCTGCAATAGATGACATTATTCTCAGCTGCTGAATGGACATTCATTTCCAGGATATAACTAAGAATACCTAAGGAATAGCTACACAAACACAATGGGTAATAAAACCAAAGGAAAGAAATGGTCATCTGTTTTAACAAGATAATCTTATTTGCCCCCAATTTCCAAAAAAGCCACTCCACAAGCAAAAACTCAAAACCTCAGCAAAGTACCTTCCAAAATTTCATATGATTGCTTTTCCAAAAGCCTATAATCGAAGTCAAGTGCCAAAATTATGCAAGCACAAAGAAACACCATAGCTAAGGCACACCTGTGGTTTCTAGTTCCCTAAGCAAATGGAAGTTTTCCCGTCTATCACAGCTTCTGACTCCACCAATGGAACAATGCAGCAACTAAAGTCTGTTTGCTTTAAGAAAGGTTAAACGAATCCAAAAGCTGATCTATTCATAGTTTGATAAAACCAAAGAGATGGCAATTTCTCCAAATTAGGTGCTAACCTATGGCATACTGAGGGATGGAATATACCTGCTTTCTTGCTGAGTAATTTTTGTCAGGGTGGTCAGACTTACTGAGTAAACCTGTGATGCCAACACAGCTTTTTGGTCTTCCCATTACTTTTACTTGAAGAGGTCCCAGGAACCAGTCTGCAGCCAGAGATGGGACATTGGATTGAGATGTGAAAAGACTTGTCTCTTCCACACATGGAAGCGTGAGGAAGGATTAACAAGATTCACAGTAAGAGACCCATATAAACAGAGAGAAAGTAAAGGATACATAATGTTAATTTTGGTACCCCTGTTAGATAAGCCATTCAGGCTCATCATGTACTAGCAGGAAGACTCAGGGCATCAATCTCTTTATTTTTATACCCATGTGGTAGTTACTTCAATTGCTAGCTTATGCATCCAATCCCAGACTCTATTCCTTTCTCCCCAGATCTAACCATCCTCAGCAGCCCAATCTTCATAATTTCTTTCATTCACTAAAAATGCTCCGACCTCTCCCCCATTTCTAAACTGGGCTTGCTTCTTAGCCTTATTTTTAGAACTCTGCTCTTTCCCATTTCTGTTGCTGGGAAGGGAGAGGATAATCTATAGTTGTGGAGGAAGGGGAAGTGGAAAAAGTCATTGAGGTTGTCTGGTCTCCTCTTGGCAGCTTGTTTTTACTTCCTCTTCTGATTAATTCCAGATAGTTACTCAAAAAAATAAGACATACTTTATTTCAAGGATAAATCTCCTGTACTGTTGTTTATTATGCTCAGAGTTGTTTGTTTTTTAAGTTTATTTAATTTTTGTTTTTGTTTTGTCCCAATGAGCAAGTTTATTGTAAAGTTCACTTTTATTGCATCTTCCCAATTTGGGGAATAATTTGTGTTTTTTTTTTGTTTGCTTGCTTGCTTATTTATTGCAATTTGTGAAAAATGTGCCATTCTTTCACATGCAGATTAATTAACCATCTCTGTATGTAGTAGGAAACATTGCTAAACAGTGCAAGTACAGAAATGTTAGATTCTTTGAATATATACCAATAATGTATCATATATTAATTCTTTTTCCATTAGGATAATTCATGGCAATAGCATTATTTAAGATAATAATTTAACATCAGAAAAAAAAATAACCAAGGTTTGACTGTAAATTTTTTCTATGTGATGATTAGTGATTCCTGGCCAGAAAACAAATTTCCTCAACAGAATAATTCTTCTTTAGTATGGAACTTCTTTCAAGTTATTAGGCTCTCTGGGAAAATACAAATTGAGAAAAAAAAAGATCTTGGCTCAGCTTAATAGCTGCAGTGTATGATTGTAGGCCTAGACAGAGTGATTAATCCAGAAATAGCAACTATTTACTATTTTCTCTAAAAATAATACTTACTAAAATAACTATTTACTATTTTAAAAATAACTATTTACTATTTTCTCTAAAAATAACAGAGCAACTCAGTTCTGAGACTCAGATTGTGCATTTCACATGTAACGATCCTAATGACTACTTGCCTCAGAACTTATTTTGTAGATTAAATAATAGTCATGCATGTAAAATTACCCTAGAAATAAAGAGAAATATTATAATATTAAAAATATTAATATTATTTTCTCACTTTCTGCAGAAATACCTATATACTTTAATTATATTTATACTATTTTTTTTGCCATAAAGTGGGGTTTATTTGTATTGCATACAATCCCTCGATCTTTTTCTTTGTAGTTTATGCTTTTATTATTTATTATGCTTAAGAGGTCTTTTCCTTTCCTAACATTATACAATATTCATGTACATTTTATCTTAAAAATTTTAGTCTCTATAATTTAATGTTTAACCCAGCTAGAGTTTAACTTTGTTATGAAGTAATTTAGTTATCTGAAACATTTTTCCTGCAAATGATTAGCCAGTTATTTCTTGAAATAGCAGGACCAAAAATCCTATCCCCATTTTACAGATGAATAACAAAAGCTCAAGGAGATAAAATGATAGCCAGGGATGTGAGAGGCTCAAACCTGCCCTTGAGAGCTGATTGTAACCAGCATTTCTCAACTCCACATTCATTAAATTGGACATGGTGGAAATAGTTACACCAGGAAAATTGGCAAACACTACAAATAGCCTTCCGCTTCCTCCTTCCTTCCTTTCTTCTGACAGCCAGTTCATCAGTCCTCATTCACAGTGAGCGGTATGCTGTGCTCAGGCATTAACGTGATGACAACAGAAACATGGTCTATCTTCCTGGAGTGTCATTTGATTTAATGGTAACATATTTAAGTATAAGAAACACAAGTATATTACAAAACAGGTTGTAAAATTCCCATAACTTGACAAGATTTAGTGTCATATTACAAAAAATATGTGGCTGACAGATTTCATCCATACCCCTAACTCCCAGGACAGGAATTTAAAAAGATGTGTTAACTCTCTTTGTCCTTTAGGATATCTTCAGCAGAAAAGTTTGAAAATCAGTAGACTGGAATATTTATAAGGATTGGGGGTTCCTCGTACAACCCCTAGCTTACACACCCTATAATTCTAAGTGATGAAGCTAGAACAAAACTGTAAATCCTCTGACAGCTCATTGGTCTTTTAAGGACAGCCCACTATTTCTCACTAGCTCACTATCATCAAAGACTTAAGGCAAAGCAGAAAACATACGCTGCTTGCCAACATATTCTAATGTTTAGAGTACTAGCAATCATCTCTGTTGCGGGCAACCTCTAAGGTGACTCCCCATGATCCCCACCTCCTGGTATTCCTGAACTTGTGTAATCCCCAACTCCTGAGTTTGGGCTGGACTTACTGACTTATTTTTAATGAATAAAGTATGGAAGAAGTAAGCGGATGTGACTTCTGCAATCAGAATTTGAATAGTCTGTGGTTTGTTTGGAGCCCTCTCACTCTCTCAAGAAGAGTAGCTCTCTCTGACATAAGCCAGCTGCCATGTTTTCAGCTAGAAAGGGATCCACATGGCAAGGAACTGATATCTCCCGCAATAGCCAGTGAGAACCTGAAGCCTGTCAACAGGCAGATGAATTAGCTTAGAAGTGGGTCCTCTGTGAGTTGGACTTTGAGATGACTGCAGCCCTGACTGATGCTTTGTGACAGACAGGAAGTCAGACACTAAGTTAAGCCCTGTCCTGATCTCTGATCCTAAGAAACTATAAGATAATGAATGTTTGTTGCTTTAAACTTTGGAATGCTTTGTTATACAATAGATAACTAATAAAATCCCCAAGGGACTCAACTCAAGGATGATACAATTGTGAGGACTTAACATGTTGACAGTCTGACGAACTTACCCATTTCTAAAATGCACCTACTTCTCTTCCAAAAGCCTCTTTTATTTACTGTTCTTGGGGCATAAAGATGTGAATACTACCTCCTTGTTAGTATCTGAATTTCATGTAGTTGTTGTTTTTTTTTTTTCTGAATAGTTCTATACCTTTTATCTCAGTTCTCCCACTTAAACAGTTTTATTGGCAACTTGCAACTGAACTTTGATTAACCTAGAGCTATGGAACAGAATTATTCTAGGGACAACAGTAAATGAGCATGGGAAGACCAGACTGTATATCCAATTATTTTTATTAACATCAAACTTTCATCAAACTACTCCAGAACAAGGCAACTGGATATGATATATCTCCTGAAGGCAGGGAAAATGTTCTGCCTTACCTGAAAATACAATGAGGGTTTCCCAGGAAAAGAAATACCTGTTCATAAAAGAGCCCAATGTGTACAATTTTGTAAATATGCAGTGACCCCATTCTCAGAGCTTACATATTTTTAAATAACTTTTATCCTCTTCTATGTTTCAAAGGCTTTAAAGTGTTCTATGGTAGACCTTGCTCTACCTGATTTTGTTGCTCTACACTATGTTGTTTCAGATATGGTTTTACAAGTTAATACCTGCACAACAGTGGTGATCATTTCTCTCGATGGACTATGCTGTTGTGATGTATTGCTAAGACTTACTGGGCACTGGAGGTTCGGAGAATACTTCAGGGCCATGTGAGTGTGCACTTAGGAGGAGATACTGTCGTTTGTTAGTTGGAAGTGAAATATGCTCTCTGCAACTCATTAAGCCATTGCTCACAGGTCAGTAGCAAGGCCAAGAATATGGCCTTGGATTTCATATTTTCTGTCTTTGCCTTGCAGTAGAAACAGCACGCTAAGCATTTCTATTTTCTAATCTTTCACCACATAAACTTCCTTCAGAAGGTCATCTCAACCTCCACTGACGCGGATTGCAAAGTCTTAAAATTCTGATCACTTTTCTCTCTCTTGTCTGACGTTATAGAATACTTGCTTGGCCTCGCTTAGTCTACTTGGTTGCCACTTTTATTGATGTTTATATTATACAAAATAGTTCTATTATTCAGTCACCTTGCTTAGTAGATTCCGAATCACTGTTGGTGTTTATCACCCTGATTGCCACTCCAATGTGCCCAACTTTTCCAAAGTGACCTTTTATTGTTACAGCTTGCCCTTTGATGTGTAAAGTTGAGCTGAAGATAGGAAGGAAGCCTCTGACTATTTACGTGTTCCTCAGCTAATTTGTTTTCTGAATTGTCCAGGACTAACACCTTCTCTTCCTGTGAGTTAACAAAACTTTCTTGCAGGGGAGAAAAATTTTGTAGCTACCACATATTTGTAGATGCATTTAAGCTGGATAAATGTTTATTAATATACATGTTTACATTGGCAAACTCAACTGTGGTAGAGAGAGAACCCAAGTCTTTCGCATCACACCTGCCTTCAAAGCTCTAGTTAAATAACAGCTCCCCATGAAACTGCACCAAATTGTTCTAGTTGGAAGCAGTGTCAACTACTTAAGAATTCCTTACCATTTTGGTTGTGCCACTCTTATCATGAACCATAGGTACCTTGCATTTTAGTTATTTGTGTGCATCTGTACCTCTCCACTAAACCATTGATTCCTTGAAATCAATGAAATATTCATTTTCCTTTGTATTGCCTCACAGATTCTTGCAGAAATATTGCTACAGAAGGAGTTCTTTAAATATTCGTGGATTGGATAAATTTTTAAAAATGAATGAAAAGGAGGGGTCTACACTTGCCAAGAGAGGACAGCACTACACAATGAAGACCATGGGAATTGCTAGGAGGCACAGGTGAAGTTTTGAGCTATAAATGATGAGAATATTGGGTCCAGGTATAGGCAGAAGACTGAACCCAGAGTGACATCCAACTATTAATATAAAAATTCTGGTCAAGTTAAAGTGCTATATTTTGATTTCCTGTTTTTTGTTTGTTTGTTTGTTTTTCTACCAACAAATTGACTGTAACAGTTAATTCCTGGAGTTGTCTAAGCCAGGAAAGAAAAAAGAAACTATTAATAACTATCGAACTGTGAGTAATGGACAATTATTCGACAGTTTTTTAATGTTAGAATTGATCTAAGCTCTACAACAAAACATGAAGTAGCTGTAATAGACATAGGTTATGTTTCCAAACATCACATGCCATTATTATTATTTTGTGAAAATAATACTGGAGATCACATCCAACATTTGAATCACTTTGGGATTGCAATGATGTGATGTCATTTCTATGTGCTGACTGACCCTGAGTTGCTGAGTGTGTAAGATGGTAGAAAAAGCAGTGATTAAATCTGGAATATTATCCATTGTATGTCTCACCAACTAGCTGTGTAACTTCTGGCGAAGTCTCTTTAAACTCTCTGGATTTGATTTTCCTAATTTTAAAATGAAGATTTAGGTTGGAAAATTTATCATATTCCTCCCAGGTTTAATAGTCATTGGTTCTAGGGTTTAGGAATTTACCACACAAAAAGGGACTAGCCTTTCCCTTTCTTTCTTCTCCAAGTGGAAATCTGGACAGCCCCCTTCACTCTCCACCAGCCACCGGGATTTTTCTTGGCTGTAAGGCTTCCTGGACCTCAGGAACCCCCTAGTGGCCACAGGGGGATCTCCCTCAATAGACATTTCCTCCAGTTCCTAAACCTTGGAGAGATTACAGACACCACAGAGAGAACCTTCTTCCTTCCTTTGATGTTTTTATTTAGAATTCAGTTGATACTACTTTGTGTAATCTTTTCCAACATCCCTGTACTTTTCATTTTATCTTCCAACTATTTTCAAATTACCTCAAGAAATATCTTTCTCCTTTTTTCCCCCTTCTACCCTTTTATTTCCCTCTGTATTTTATTTATGAGATAAAATAGGGTGACTTCTTTCATTTTTTAAATAATGTTTTTTTCTAAAAATTTTAATAACTTTTTTTCTGATTATACAAGGAAAGTTGTACATTGCAGAAAGTTTTGAAAATAATAAGAAAATAAATTACCCACAATAATGTTATCTAGACTAGCCACTGGAAATACTTCAGGATATTTCCTTTTAAACTTCTTTTGTATGCATACGTAAATAACTTTCAAAATATAATTTGGATAATGCTACACCTTCGATTTTGTT
Source organism: Cynopterus sphinx (assembly GCA_030015415.1). Classification (NCBI taxonomy): domain Eukaryota; kingdom Metazoa; phylum Chordata; class Mammalia; order Chiroptera; family Pteropodidae; genus Cynopterus; species Cynopterus sphinx. Next base: position 26,984,662 of record CM057391.1, read on the forward strand.
TTATAACCAGATATGATTCACTCAACACTTCATATATTGTTTTCCAATATCAGCATTGACTCAACTCTGTATCTCATATTCCCAAGTCTGATAATAATAATACTTTATATGGTGATTATGCTGTGCCTGGCACAATTCTAAACACTTTACATAAGTTATTCCTTAAATATTCAAAATAACCATGTGATACAAACACCGATATCATCCACATTTTAACCATTTGGAAACTGAGACCGAGAGATGCTAAGTAACTTGTTCAGGGTAACACAGCTAACAAGTTCTAAAGTTGGAATCTGAACCCAGAACCCAGCTTCTGAATTTTTGCAACTAATTATTATATGTACCACCCTTTGTCAGCATTTCCATCACTTCTAACTTCAGATATATCCATAACTACACAACTTTTCACTTATCATTTCTCTGGTCTAAAGTGCTACTATTTTCAGCACAATAGCCAGAGATAGTCTTTATAACATAGGTACTATTGAGTCAATTCTTTGGTTAAAAACTTTCAATTGCTTTCATTTGACCCAAAATAAGAGCCCAAGTCTTTTCTGTAATCTGGTTCTCTGTGTTTGCATCTAACTCCCCGGTTCTCCTTGCTCACTGGCTCTCCCAGGCCCGCCCCACAGTGCCCTCTGTTGTTCCGCGAGTGTACCAAGGGAATTTGTACTTGTTCCCAACACCGGGAACATTCTTCACAGCAGAGCCATGTGAATTGCTTTCTTACCTCTTTAAGGTCTTTTTGCAAATGTCACCATCTCAGCAAAACTTTTCCCTACTACCATTTTTAATTTTTTCAGCCTTATTGAGGTATAATTGACAAAAAAGTAAGGTATTAGAAGTGTTCAATGTTGAAATTTGATATACATGTACCTTGTGAAAGAATTCCCACTGTTGAGTTAATTAACTTATTTATCTTATTTAGAAGGTTCTTATGTTACCATCTTGGTCCCTCACTTTCTAATCATTTTTCAAATTGCAAGTAACCTCTCAATTTCTTATTTTCATTATTAAAAATTGCCTTATTTTATTATATTAATAAATATAAAAATTCGTATCTATTTTATATATAGACACATAGCAAATGATTATCTTCTTTATGTTCTGTCTCTTCTCACCAGGATAGGCAGAGGATATGTCCTATTACATGTTAAAAATTTTCTCTTACAAAGGTTAGCTTAACATCTATCTTCTAAATTTATTTGTTATTCTTTAAAAGTATTAATTCTTTAATGCATCTGGAACTTATTCTGCTATATTTTTCCTCAAATTATTTGATCTCTAATTTATCCCATCCACATTAAGTTGTGACACTTTTCACCATATACTAATGTGTGTCTTTTTATTAAACTCTCTGGCCAGCATTATGTAAAGCTCACACTCTTTTAATAATTGTAGTTCTAAAAATGTTTGAATATATGATGGGGCAAGCTAACTCATCATAGTGGGGAAATAACTTTGTCTTAATTGTTTTCTAAGGTATTGTCATCACTGCATTCTTATTAATTTCAAGTTGTCACCTACTTCCAAAGTGAGACTTTGATTAGAATTTTATTAAAACTATAAATTATTTGGGAAGAATCAATACCTTCATTCTAATCAGTGTTTTTATCGAAAAACATGCTATATTTTATTATTTACATCTATGATTTGTTCCCCAAAGACTTTAGGTTGGTTATATCAACTCATGAATCATAAAATCTTTAATAAGAGGATGAGAAATATATGACAAAAAGAGGAGGAAAAGAAAACAAAAGATATAATTAGAAGTGAGCTCAGTACACAAAACTCATTCCAAATGCTTCTGCACACTCAGGAAAAGAGATACATTAATCTGTGTCTAAGCCATGCAGAAGATGTTGCAAAGAGGGAGCTTAATTTCCTTAAGATTAAAAAAGTTTTGAAACCAGAGGTCAATTTCTTCCACAGTTAGACAAAAAGTGGGTCATAAATTATAAGAAAAGCATCTTCCAAGCCATCCTTATTCTAACTTCAGCAACAAACACTAAAGGGTTGTAAACTAAACACCCCATATTGTAGGTTATCACATAGCATCAAAATTCAGTTTACTTAAAGTTACACTATTCACAACCAAAATTATATGATCCACATCCATAACTCCTGGGGGACTGTCTCAATAAAAATGAAGTTTTGGAATACCTAGATTATGGGACAACAATTAGTTTCAATTTATGTAAAATATCTGATTGGTTACTGGCTGTGGGGGAAACAATTCTGAAGCTTCACTGAGGATTAATAAAAAGAAGTTTTGAGATCAATTTCAGAAATCCAGTGGGGCCTGAGACTCCCCAGTTATCAATCCATAAACCATTAGTTCACCTTACAGGAGAAATGAATGTATGTACAGCTTCTAGAAAATCCTCTATAGAAATTATTAGGTAAAAGATGTAAATTTTCAAATTAAAAAAACTAGGCAAACCCTAAACTGGACAACTATACATTTTTAAACAAAGCACCGAAACCTGAAAATGAAGAAAAATATCTCGAATGTATGAGAATGAGGAGACATCGCATTAAAGGAACAATGATTTGAATGCAGATTTCACATCAGAAACTATGAAAGACTGAAGACAAATAATATTTTTAAGGCACTGAGCGAAAAAAATTTTCAATCCAGAATTTTATATAGAGCAAATATATATATATATATCCATCAAGAATAAAGGCAAATAAAGATGATCTCAGATTTAAAAAATTAAGAGAATTTGCCTCCACCGATCTCCCCTAAAAGAAATGCCAAAGAAAGTTTTTCAGGCTGAAATTGGAAACTTCAGGAATAAAAGGGAAATGACAGAAATAGTAATAATTTTTCTTGTGTTATTTAAAATGTGTTTTCATAGTTGTAATAAAAAATTATATTATCTGGGCAGAGGGTTTCTGTATATGTAGATATAATACACTGGTAAACTATAGCATAAGGGAGGAGAGATAAAGAGCCTTTAAGGTTTTAAGCCTTCTGTTTTTTGCTTTTTTTGGGGGTTGTGATTGATAATTTCATTACTACGAGTCACTCTTAAAGCATCAAGTATTATTCAAGTTTACCACTGTTCAGATAAGAGAAACCCTTGAAATTTTAGTTCTTATAAATCACTGTACTACATTTAGAAGGAAAACAAGCATAACATCTGCCTCTTAATTATTAGGGGAGAGGGCTTATCTCTTTAGATTTTTTTCCTTGACATTTTTAATATGGCAAAAAATACACATACCATTAAATTTACCATCATAACCACTTTTAAGTATACAGTTCAGTATGTGTTAAGAATCTTTATATTATTGTACAACAGATCTACAAAGCTTTTTAATCTTACAGCACTGAAACTCTATACCCATTGAACACTAATTCCCATTCCCCCCAGCCCTTTGCGGCCACCATTCTACTTCTTGTTTCTATAATTTTGCTTAAGATATTTCACATGAGTGGAGTCACAAATATTTGTCATTTTGTGACTGGTTTATTTCTCTTAGCATAATATATAATATGCTTAAGAGTCATCTACATTATAACACATTACAAGATTTCCTTCTTCTTTTAAGGCTGCTTAATATCCAGTATGTCTATGTGTAATATGTATATGTATTATACACATGTAATTCATATCACATTTTTAATCTATTTATCTGTCTCTTGGCTATTGTGAATAATCCTGTGATGAATACAAGTGTATAAATATCTCTACCAGCTCCTGCTTTTAATTCTACTAGATATATACCCAGAAGTAGGATTTCTAGGTCATGTGGTAATTCTATTTTCAATTTCTTGAGGAAACTTCATACTGTTTTTTATACTGACTGCACCATTTGAATTCTCTCAGCATTGCATGAGGGTCCCCATTTTTCCACATCCTTACCTACACTTGTCATTTTCTGTTCTTTTGAAAGTGGTCCTTCTGCTAGGTGTGGGGTGATATCTCATTGTTTTTATTTTTTAAGACTTTATTTTTTAGAACAGTTTTAGGTTTACTTCAAAGTTGAGAGGAAGTTATAGAAATTTCCTGTATATCCCATCCCCCCACATATGCCTGGTCTCCTTTATTATAATGCGTCATAATCACCCAAAGTTCATAGTATACTTTACTCTTGGTGTACATTCTATGGATTTGGACAAGTATATAATGACATATGTCCATTCTTACATATCATACAGAATATTTTCACTGCCCTAAAAATTATCTGTGTTCCTCCTATTTATCTCAGCCCCTCACCCACAACAACCACTGAAACTCTTATTGTCTACATAGTTTTGTCTTTTCCAGAATGTCATAAAGTTGGAATCATACAGTACGTAGCTTTCTCAGATTGGTTTCATTCATTTAGCAAAGTGCATTTAAGGTTTCCCCATGTCTTTTCATGTTTTGATAGCTTATCTCTTTTTAGCACTGAATTATATTCCATTGTTTGAATGTACCCCAATTTATTTATTTACCTACTGAAGGACATCTTAATTGCTTCCAAGTTTTGGCAATTATGAGTAAGACTGCTAGAAACATTCATGTTCAGGATTTTGTGTGAACTTGTTTTCAACTCCTATGAGTAAATAACAAGGAAAACAATTGCTGGATCACATGGTAAGAGTATGTTTAATTTTGTAAGAAACCACCAAATTGCCTTTCAAAGTGGTTGTACCATTTTAATCTCCACCAGTAATGAAGGAGAGTTTTTGCTGCTCCACATCCTTACCAGCATTTGTTGTTGGTGGTGTCCCAAATTTTGGGCATTCTAATAAGTGCATAGTAGTATCTCATTGCTTTAATTTTCATTTCCCCGAAGACATATTATGTGGAGCATCTTATGTTCTTAATTTCAATCCTTTTATCTTCTTTGGTGGTATTTCTGTTACAGTCTTTGGCCCATTTTTTCGTTGCATTGTTTTCTTATTATTGAGTCTTAAAAGTTCTTTGTATATTTTGGATAATAGTCCACCAGAGGTGTTTTTGAAAATATTTTATCCCAAACTGTGGGATAATTATAATGAGGACCAGTTCATCCATTATTTCTGTCATAGAATATGTCTTTGGTACTCTGTCTAAAAAAGCATTACCATACCTAAAGTCGTCTAGGTTTTTCTGTATGTTATCTACTAGGAATGTTTTAGCTTTGCATTTTAAATTTTGGTTTATGACTCATTTAGACTTAATATTTGTGAAGGGTGTAACGTGTATCTAGATTCTTATTTTGTATGTATATTTTCAGTTGTTTCAGCACCATTCGTTGAAGAGACTGTCTTCTCTCCATTGTACTGTTTTTGCTCCCTTGTCAAATATCAGTTGACTATATTTATGGGCTTCTATTTTGGGGTCCTTTATTCTGTTTTATTGATCTATTTATCTATTTTTAGCCAATATCATACTGTCTTGATTACTATAGTTTTGAAGTTGGGTAGCATCAGTCTTTTACTTTTGTTCTTTCCTTCATATGGTGTTGACTCCTGAGTCTTTTTCCTCTATATATAACCTTTAGAACTGGGTTTTTAATATCCATAAATAACTTGTTAAAATTTTTATTGGTATTGCATTGAATCTACAGATCAAGTTGGAAATAACCGATGTCTTGATAATATTGTTTTTCTATCCATGAACATAGAAAAGCTCTCTACTTAACTTCATTTTATTTTGTTCATGAGAGTTTTGTCATTTTTTCACATATAGAACTTGCGTATGTTTTGCTAGATTTATATCTAAGTATTTAATTTGGGGGACTGCTATGAACGGTGCTGTGTTTTTAATTTCAAATTCTAATTGTTAAATGTTGGTATATAGGAAAGCAATTTAATTTTCTGTATTAGTTTTGTGTTCTGCAGCCTAGTTATAATTACTTATTAGCTCCAACAGTTTTTGCATCAATTCTTTCAAATTTCTCACATAGAAGATTATGTCAGCTGTGAACAAAGAAAATTTTGTCTTCCTTCTCAATCTGCATACCATTTATTTCTTTTTGTTGCTCTATTTTATTAGCAAAGACTTTCAGTACTATGTTGAAAAGGAGTGAAGAAAGGCAACGTTCTTGCTTTGAAGCTGATTTTAATAGGAAAGCTTTAAGTTTCTCACCATAACTGTAGGCTTTTCACAGATAGGCTTTATCAAGTCATGTCAGTTCCTCTTTATTCCTAGTTTACTAAGAACTTTTATCATGAATGGTTGTTGGGCTGTGTCAAATGCTCTTTTTGCATTTCTGATACCAAGTTGTAGTTTTGATTTGCATATTCTAAAAGATTATTTATGGTAAGCATCTTTTCATGTGGTTATTTGCCATTTGTGTATCTTCATCAGAAAAATGTCTATTCAAGTCTTTGCCCATATTTTAATTTGATATTTGTTCTTTTTGTTGTTGAATTGCAGAAGTTCCTTATACTTTCTGTATATAATCCATATAAGATATATGGTTTACACTTATATTCTTCCATTCTGTAGGCTGCCTTTCTACTCTGTGGATCATTCCCATCAATGTGCAGAAGTTTTTAAGTTTGATGAAGTTCCATTTGTCTATTTTTTTTTAATTTTGTTGCCTGTGTTTTTTATGTCATATCCAAAAAAATTATAACCAAATTTTATGTTCTGAAGCTGTCCTCCTATGTTTTCTTTCAGAAATTTTATAGTTTTAGATATTAATTTTATATCTTCAACCTCTTTTGAATTATTTTTTGTAAATGGTGTAAGCTAAGAATGCAATTTCATTCTTTTTCATGTGGATATAAAGTTTTTTTCAACACAGTTGGTAAAAGAGACTTTCATTTCTTGATTGTATAGTCTTAGCAACCCTTGTCAAAAATCTTTTGGTCATAAATGTAAGGGTTTATTTCTGGGCTCTTTATTCTTTTCCACAAGTCTATATATATATATATTTTATGCCACTACCACCCCATATTTATATAGGATGTTTTAAAATATGAAATTATGAGACCTTGAGCTTGTTCTTTTATTTTTCTGAAATGCAACTAATTTTTGTGTGTTGATTTTTTCATCCTGGAACTTTACTTATTAATTGTAATAGTTTTTTTGTGGAATAGTTAGGATTTTATACATATATGATTATGTCGAGAATAGAAATGATTTTACTTTTTCTTTTGCAATTTAGATGCCTTTTATTTCTTTTTCTTATAAAATGCTCTGACTACAACTTCTAATACTATATTTAATGGTAGTGGTGAAAGTGGATGTCCTTGCCTTATTCCTGATCTCAGAGGGAAAGTTTTCAGTGTTTAGCCATTGAGTATAATGTTAGCTTTGAAATTTATATATACAGGTTTTATGATGATGAATTTTATTTTTCTAGTCCTAATTTGGTGAATATTTTATCATGAAAGAGTGTTGAATTTTTTCAAATGCTTTTTCTATATCATTTGAGATGATTGTGTCTTTTTTGTCCTTCATTTTCTTAATGTGGCATATCATATTGATTGATTTTTATCTGTTGAACCATCTTGAATTTCACATATAAATCCCACTTAGTAATGGTGTATAATCCTCACCTGTGTGTTGAATTCAGTTTGCTCATATTTTGTTTAGAATTTTAGTATCAATATTCATTATCAACATTGGTCTGTAGTTTTCTTGTGTCTTTGTCTGGTTTTTGTATCATAGTAGCGCTGGCCTCACATAATGAATACAGAAATATTCACTTCTGTTCAATTATTTTGAATAGTTTGAGAACCATTGGTATTAATTCTCCTTTAAACCTTTCATAGGATTCACCAGAGAAGCCATCTGGTCCTGGGCTTTTCTTTGCTGGGAAGTTTTTGATTGCTGATTCAATCTCCTTAGAAGTTATAAAACTGTTAAGATTCTTATTTCTTCATAATTTGGTCTTGACATTATGTTTCCAGGAATTTATCCATTTATTTTAGAGTATCCCATTTTGAGAGTATAATTATTCATAATAACTTATCTGTAGTTACAGTTTCCTTTTTATTTCTGCAACATCAGTTGTTATATCATCTCTTTTAGTTCTAATTTTAATATTGAGTCATCTATTTGTCTTAGTCTCTTCAAAAGGTTTCCAATTTTGTTCATCTTTTTTAAAAAAGTAGCTATTGGTTTCACTGATATTTTTCTATTTCATAGGTATTTATGCAAGTGAAATAAAACATCTTTACACAAAAACCTACTAACAAATGTTTATAGAAGTGACCCATATCACATGTCTCTCACGAGGAGAATAAATATTCAAATTATGTTAAGTCTCTTTAAATAAGTATTACTTAAGAATAAAATGGTATGTACTACTCGTGCCTAAAACAACATGAAAGAAGTTAGACTCTAAAGCCTATTCACTGCAAGATTCATTTTATTTTATATTCCAAAAAAAAAAAAATGTAAAACTATATGGACAGAGAACAGATCAAAGATATCAATGGTTAAAGGAATAGATTTGCCTATAAAGTGGCAGCCTGAGGACATTTTTTTTAAAAAGTTTGAAATTTTTCTGTATTTTGATTATGGTAGTGGTTACATTACTATACATTCATCAAATGTCATAGAACTATTCAATATAAAGATTGAATTTTATTGTTTATAAATTTAAAATAAATTTGAATAATATTAAAATACCCCCAAATTTCTATTTGAGTCAAAAAACTGCATACAAATTAATAAATAGCACCTTTTCTTAAAAGACAATGAAAAATCATTCTTTAATCTTTATTATTCTAATATTTTATATTAACGTAAAAAGTAATAGGACTTTTGTCTTCCTATTATAAAGATATCAGTATACTCAGCAATGTTGCTAAAGTAGTCTGTCAAAGGGCCACGTGGAGGTAGAAAAGAAGAGATAGTGGGCTTTTTAATAAATCTTTGCTGCTACATGTGTGATTGTTCTCTAAGTAGGGAATCTGCTATCCTGGTAGTTTTCTGAATCGAGTTGTATAACAGGAAGAGTCGATGAAGTTACTAACTGATTGATGAGCAGAAAAAACAAAGAATGCTGCGATCATTATTAACAGTGAAAAAATATAGACTTTAATAATAAACAGAGAAAAGACACATATGTGTGACTCATTTTCTCTAGCCCTAGTCTATTGTCCTCAAGAACCACCTTATATCTGCATGTTAAAGGAAAATAAATTTTAATACATAATATTTTTTGGTGAGAAATTAGGCTGTAGTATTGTAGGATCAGAGTGATTCAATCCTATAAACATCTGATTCAATTAATTAATTAGTCTTTGAACTTCCCAGTGTTTCTTTTTCTAAATCTCCATTATCTACTTTACTTCTCCATTTGTTTCTTTTCCATTTGTTTAGTAGAAGAAAATAAAATATTTTATTTTAGATATATTATGGATTTTGCTAATTCCAAAAGCTACTGATCCTAGTGGAATAGTTAACTCCATCGGAGTCTTAACCAGCTTGAAAATTATCCCTAAAACAAGTTACAGAAAAGGAAAATTATCAAAATAGATATATAGAAATCATATTTAACTGATTCCCTATAATTAATCTTCTGTTCTCAGTCCCTTGTGGCTCTTCTTTCCCTGTACCCATTATATTGTTTTCATGGCCATAGAAATAACAGAGATAAATGGACTTGATAGAATAAAACTTAGAACATAGACTTTGTACATAGGTATATATGCAGGTGCATAATTTCTTTACATTGAACCACTCTGGTAATGCAATTTTTTTAGAAACAAATGCAATATTATAATAATAAATCTTCTAATTTGAATAATTTTCTGAGTACCTAAATGTTGAACTCTAAATTTAGTGTTGATGAGTCAATATGAGGATTTGTTAAAAGTTGAATGACATCCCATATTCTACTTCTGCCTGATTAACTGAGGAGTGCTTCAAATATATTAAAAATTTATATTTATGATGAATGTTAGTGTTCAGGATCCAGAGATCAAGGAGAATAGACATGTAGACCACAAAAGAAGGAAATGTGAGAGGTGATGATCATGGAATAGGAGAACAGGCCAACCCTTTAGCCTTAGTAAACAATGGGACAATTGATTGGTCAGCCTAGGACCCAGTGTCCCCTACAATGTTGCCATAGTAGAAATCAACTCTACAACTCCTTTGTCCATTTCTGGAATTTGGTGCACTTTCCTCTTTTCCCAGTCCTTTTTTTATCACAGAGTCACTATCACCTCCCCTCAACCTGTGATCTTGTTCCATCCCAATTCAGTTTCTATATATTAGAACATTTTCAGTGACTTGGACCTCAGGAGTCTCTGCTTTTACTTACCAGAGTGTGGTGTTTTTAAAAAATAAAATATTTCTTTACTAAAGTGGGATGTTTCTTCGATAGACAACTTTGAATATATGTTTCCCATAGAAACATATTATCATTATGTTAATATAATACAATACTTTAAGTATATTTGAATTTTACCTCACCAAGAGATATAATTATCCTGTATAATTTTTTTTTCCAAAGAAAACTTTCTCCCAACTTCTGTAAAAGTTTTGAAAGACTACCTATAGGTATAGTAGGAATTCCAAGTAGATACATTTGTATCTGTGTTGTTTTCATCATTGCTGTAAATTTCTAGGCAGTAGAGATAAGGTTAAACTTTTTATTAGATTAGCAAGAAATATAGAGTATCTACTTTGTGCCATAAGCCAGGCTCTAGAGAAGAGGAAATTAATCACCATCAATTGTTTATTATATACAGATTTAGCTGTAGTGTATGGTTGGCCATTTTAAAAGGAACTAAATGAATCTAGCCTCTTCCCTGTGGGAACTTAAAATCAAATATGGCTATTTTAATAAAGCTGAAAAGGTCCAGGAAACATGTAACTTAAATGAGAATTATTTATCAGTCAAAAATAAATTGAATTAAATGAGGGATTGTCTTCTCGGAAGCATTCTAAAAGGGTACAATACATCTCTATGAGATAAGTGAAGAACTGCACTGGTGATGCTCTCCCTGAGGTTCTTTGCTTTGCCTAAACTATGGAAGACTTTTCCCTGAGTCTGAGCGTTGTGAACATCAAGGGCCCACTCTCCATTTTAACACTATGCCTGTGAGGATAGAATAACTCTGCCTGACCACCTCTTTATTCTCTATAGTCATTCCAGACTTGGAACTTTGCCTTTTGATTTGAAAATACAAATTCCTTCCATTGTGGCATATTGGTTTGGTTGAAGGAAACAAAACAAAACAAAACAAAACAAAACAAAACAAAACAAAACAAAACAAAACAAAACTCTGGCCTCACACACAAGTACATAATTGGAAAAGGGAGGAGTGTTTTAGTAGCCTTTTAAGATAATTTGATATCCACCAAAATTTAGTGAACAGTAGTTTCTCAAAGGTTATTTGTAATATGGAATCTGGACCATATCGATAAACATTCCATACTCTGTCACATTAAATTGATTTGTCTGTTTTCAATTTTTAATAGCTCTTTTTTCTATACAAGATTTGGTAATGAAATACATTGTTTATTTGGAAAATATTGGATCACTGAGTTATGTATCTCTTCTAAATGTTGACACATTTCAATAAACAATATTAAAAATTATATTTGTTAATATCTCTAACAATCTTTTCAAAAAACTTTGTATGTATTGGAGAGTTGTCAGAATCATTCAGAATCTCTAATTTTATAATTGGCACTGTTTTCAGTAGTATACTGCAGCTGGTTTGCAATAATTTGTGAGATCCAATTATCTATTCTCAATTCTGTGTTCAGTGATATCTAGTTGGTAATTTGAAATCAGCCATGCTGGGAATATTTACACCACAGAAACTGGCTACAAATCTATAAATTAGGACTTTCTCTCCACCCCGCACTCCTCTTAGGGCTAGTTGTTATACATTTACCTAGACATCACTGGTTGTTTTCCTGGAAATGACAGATTTACATTTTGTTGAAGGTAAAATTTCTGCCAAATATTCTAAATTTGAATAATGACAGATTGTCTTAAAGTTGTCCTTTAAAAAAAGAAATGTTCCATGAAAAAGCACATCATTCATCTTACAATTTAAACCACTAGACAAGTGCTTTTCTTTCAGGCAACCAATGTACTTTTTAGTAGGCAATGTACTTTATGCATAGTTTACCTTCCTTGAAACAGAATAATAAAAAAGACATATATTTAAGTGTCATAATGTAATATAATTAGTAATTTTTACTACTTCATCTAAACATTCCTAAGGAACCAGCAGTTTTACTCACCACTACTTTTCAACAGCTGTGCAAATAAAAACATAATGGAAAATGCAATAACATATTAATATTTTTATTAAAATAGTTTTATAAATCCTCCTAAAGTATTTCAGGATCCTCAGAGTTCCATAGTCTCTACTTTGAGAACCATTATTTTAGAAAAATAAAAACATAGAAAATTTACTACCAATATACCCTCACTTTAAAAAGTCTAAAAAACATAATGCCTAAAAAGACATTAATATGAGATGACATCAGAAGATGCATTTGAAATAACAAGTGCCAAAGAGGATGAGGAGAAAAGAGTACCCTTGTATACTGTTGGTGGGATTGTAAATTAGTGCAACCACTATGAAAAACATTATAGAGATTCCTCAAAATATTAAAAATAGAATTGCCATACAATCCAGCAATTCCACTTCTGAGTATTTATCTGAAAAAAAAATTCTAATTCAAAAAGATATATGCACCCCTATGTTCATTGCACCATCATTAGTAATAGAGCAATACAGATATCCATCAATAGGTAAATGGATAAAGAGGATGTGTGTATATATCACAATGTTATGATATCACTCATGTGTGGAATCCAAAAACAAAATGAATGAATAAACAAAACAAAACAGAAAAAAAAAGAGAATTTGAGGTGCAAGAAGGGATAATGAAAAAATAAAATCATAAGTATGTGTCAAATGAAAGTAAAAATGAAATAACAGCGTACATGTTGAAGGATCAAATAAGCAAGAAGAAACTAAAATAGCAAACAATAAAAGTATTTAATTCAGGAGTGAAGGCAAATGAAAATAAGATATTTGAAATTCTTGATTTGTTTCAGAAGAGGAACAATACATTAACTTTAGACTATAGCAAGTCAAATATGAATGTTAAAATTTTCTAGGGAATCATTAAAACATTAAAAATAGTGTATATACTTACATTAAACTTTGAATACACGAAAGAAAACAGTTGAGAGAGAATAAAGTGAGAAGAAAGGACTGAAAAGATCTTAGCAATCCACCTGAATATATTTGCAATTAAAACTAATAAAATCAAGTATCTTGTATCGTTAAAATAGAAATATTAAGAATTTCCACTTTTGTCTGTGATAGAGTGTTTTGTAAAAGACCAAGCTTCCCATGGAGAATAATTTCTGGCTATAATAAAAACAAGTAAACAAGTGTTTGAACGCATCAGAGAGCAGCATAGACACCCAGAGCCCATGCAATCTAAATTGGGGAGAGAATGAAAACACACTAAGGTGGCCATGACATTATCTGCCCTTTTTCTTGAAATTTTTGCCAATAAGTAATTGTTGCCAACCTAGACAGCCAGCAGGAAGCAGCAGCTCTGAACCTTCAATATTTTCACAAGGCTGGCAAAACAAATAGAATTTAATACTATCAAGACAACAAGAACTGGAGGAACCAAGATGCTGGAGTTTAAGAAGCTACAGAGAACAAGCTGGACATTCTGCATTGTTTGTTTGTTTGTTTGTTTTTTTCTCTCAATACATTTTCCAAATGCTATGCTTTGGATAAGAAATCTAAAAACCGAGAAACCAGTTTTTTTGTGTGTGAAATTCTCCATCCTGACATCTATTTTCTTGAATATATTAATCACAATTATTTTAAAGTTCATGTATGATACTTACAAAATCTAGTTCACTTGTGAGTCTGTTTCTATTATTTTGTTTGATTATTTTGTTTGTTTGTTTTGATCATTTTTGTCACTTGGCTGGTCTCATATATTTTTATTTAAATACCAAACACTGTATGCAATATCATAGATTGTCTGCTTTTTGTTATTTTTTCCCAAAGGGGTTTTAATTTTCTTTTGTAAGATAGTCAGAATAGGACCACACCTTCCTTCTGACAGTAAAATTTACATATTGATGAAAAGATTTGATCAGCAAAAATATATAAGTCTAAATTTGTAGGTATAAAATAGTATAGTTTAAAAAAGATACCAAGCAAAAAATAAAAAGAATAACAAGAAAAATAAGTAATTAATAGTAATTTATAGCTCAAGAAAACAATCTCTAGTAAAACATTGTATCTACGTGTATCTTTGAAGGTGTTTGTAGAAGAGATTAACATTTGTATTGAATAAAGAGATAGTCTTCCTCGGTGTGGATGAACATCATCCAATTTGTTGAGGGCCTGAACAGAACAGAAAAGCAGAGGATGGGTGATTTTGCTCTATTTGCTTGATCTGAGACATCCACAAACTTAAACTTTCCAATGATCAATTATGTAAAAATTGTGTGTATATTATTTGAGTTAGAAAGCATTTGAGGAAATATCTTTACCTTCTTCGGTAATGAGAGAACTTCTCTCGTCATGAGAAGGCAGTGATATGAAGTGGGGAAAAGCTCTAAATCAGGCATTATATCAACTTTGTTACAATCTTCAAATTTATATTTAGTATAATTTATATTGGGCAAATCACTTAATCTGTGTTCTGTTTATCTTTTTAAACAGAGAATTTAAGAGACCTTTAATTGTGCTTCTAATTTTTATATTTCAAACGTCTGATAGTTTTTAATTCTTTTTAAAATTTCTGCCTTCCAAGAGGTCTTGCAAAGCCTCACTAACTTGGTGAAGTCAATCAATACTTTAGACAGTGTTCCAAGTAGGAAATGGAATATAAACTCAGGCTGTATCTCAGTGGCCTTTGAAATAGTGGCATCATGCTTATTGCAAAGTAATATCATATCACAGCAGTGTCAAGACCGTGAAAGAAGACATTTAAACTAAATACCAATAAATCAGAAAAAAAAAGGAAGAAGAAGAAGAAGAGTACCACTGAATAATCTTTTGTACTGCATTCTATTCAGAATCCAAATAGAAATTTTTGGTAGTTACAAGCTTCTCACAGGCAATTTCAAATTCATGCACAAGATCAGTATGAGTAGTCTATTTGCAGGATTGGAGAATAGTAAAACATTTCCTGTAGCATGCAAGTGGCTCCCAACATTGTTGGGGAACTCTCTCTGGGCTGCAAGAAACAGAAAAGACTAACGGAGGTGAGTCAGAGCAGCTGGTGATGCTGGCCTTCATTTACTAGAGAGTATGCTAACCTCCCTTATCAGGGGGAAGGTTTAGTTGGGGCAAGTGTGGTGACCATCTGGGATCCTTCAAGGCTGGTCCTGGGGATGAGTGCTTTCTTCCTCAAAGTTAAAATATCCAGAGTTAGGTTATAATGGGCTATATTGTGAAAAGAAACTTGAAATGAACATTGGGTACCAAGATAAAGACAAAAATTGGGGCCAGAGAACCATGAGTACGTGAATGAAAAATACTAAGTTAAAATAGGTTTTAGGGAAATGCAAACAAATACGGGAGCTAGCAGGTCATTGCTTATGATAGAACTTTTGGACAGCACCAACATACATGTGCAGATTTCTGGGGTGGAAGAAAGGAATAAAGCAATAAATATCACATCTCTTCACTGTCCAGGTTCTGAACAGGTTGAGAAAAAAATAAAACAGTAATTATCAAGAGCAAACTATCACTTTCATTAACTAGTGGCTAAGTTGGAGGAGCTTTAAGTGAAGTTAGTGAAGTTAGGATTGCTAATATTGGACTCCTGAATTAAACAGACTTAGGCACCACATTGTAAGCAGTGCTGGACCAGTGCAGGTCTGCCTCTCTGCATTGTGGAGATTTGCCCAGGTAGGACTCACAGTGTGAAAAAATAGAGGAATATCTGTCTTGTAAGCATGCTTGGTTCCAGAGAGAGACAACTGGTTACCGTCCCCAAGTTTACCACTCAGATAAATTATCCTACTTCCTCAAGGCAAAGTTAGTAAAGGAGAGAGAGAGAAAAAGAGAGAGAGAGAGAGAGAGAGAGAGAGAGAGAGAGAGAGAGAGAGAGAGATCTAGGTTTTAGTGATTGAGTTCCATCCACAGGAAAAAAACAAACAAACAAAAAACAAACAAACAAACAAAAAAACAAAAAAACGTTAGAAATAGGAAAGCCACCTTCCCCACTAATAGGAAGTGGCTGAATTTGGATGGATTTGCTGGGGCAGTGGAAAGAGCTCAGAAAGATATGGAAATACTAGCCAGGGAAGTTAGAAGGTGCAGTGCTGTGCTCCAAGAGCAGGAAGGAAACAGTGCTCATTTTAAGCAACCTCCATGTAACTGAAATATTATTAAGAGCCTTAAAAACTGAGTCAAAGAAAAAATATATCAACCCAGCTCTTTCATCATCATATTCCTATATCTGTCTGTGCTCCAAGACTTCCCTGTAGCTGCTTATCACTTTGTACTTTTCAAAATACTTCCACATATTGTCATTTGTTTATGCTCGTAATCATCCTTTTAGGAGAGGCAAGACTATCATCATTATATCTATTTTATAGAAAACTACAGAGGGCTAAAATGTTATTTTCTTGAAAGATATTTAGCAGAAGAACTAAAACAAGAACATAAGTTTTCTAAAATTGTTATGACTAGAATATGAAACTTTTTATTTACTTAATGGTACAAATAGAAGCTAACAAAGAAAGCAAAGATGTGTTGCTTAATATATTAGCCTTATTCTCAGAATATGAAAATCAAACACCTAGAGTTTCAGGCTGAGCCCTGATGTTATTAACCATCTTGTGTGGAAATCTTTGACCCATTTAATCCATGTGCTAAAATTTTACACAGTACCATATAGAAGAAAATTAGTTTTGTTTTTTAAAACAGGTCTATTAAAGGTGGGCTTACAGATATTTTATTTCAGACTTTTTTAATTTTTTTTTTGCTAAACTCATGGTAATATAGAAAAATTTTTCTAAACATTTTTTAGAGGGAAAGAACATTTGTTTGTAAGCCAGTCACTTATTATTCTGAGAGCACAATATACATTAGGCTCTATGCTAGGTGCTTGTTTATGCAAAGAAGAAAAAGACTTGTCTTTAGTTGAGTATATCCAAGTCAGAAAAATGAACAAACTGGTGAACATAACAAATTATTATAGCTGAAATAAGAGGAGATATAGGCTGAAATTAAGCAAAAAAAAAAAAAATAAAGAGCATTTGGTTTAGAACTTTTAGAACTTTTCTTGGAGATTTTATATAATATATAACTTTTTTTCTATCATAATTTTACTTTATAAGTTGTATGAGACTTGACTTTACCATACTTAGCTTGCAAATAAAAATTATTTTCTTTATTATTCACGATTTTAAAAAAATACATAAATCGTCTATATTAATTATTATTGCATGAATGATCACATTAGTACACCCCTGATTATCACAGTATCATGAGGATAGATATTAGGAGAGAAAAACTCTTGGATCCCAGAGCAGATTAAATAATATAAGGGCTGAATGGTATGTTTTTGATACACAACGTGTTTCTTTCTTCTAGCTGAGAACAGAATGACAAGTCCCTATAGAATCTCTGGACTGACCTGGCAATAAACAAATAATTTAATGAATCCACAGAAAGAACCTACTTTTATAATATTCTCTGTGCACGTTGGGATATTTTCAGTGAAACACTGTATGTCCCCAAACACATAAGATTCTATGGAATGGCTTATGCTGTGACTGAAATATTGAACCATCTTTCATAAAAATAGAAAATATTTCTGGTAGTATCTACCTTATAAGAATCTTTATCTATGAAGAGATTTTTAGAAAGCTTATTCTGGATAGGAAAATTAGCCTTTCTTAGTTTGCCTGATAAAGCTTTCTAAATCTCTCCTGTCAATTGAAAAATTCATTCCATTCAAGTAGAGAAGATCTCACGGGGTCTTGCTTAGCTTGTGATGGGAACATAAGACATAGTCGTGACACAACTGCCCAGTGTGAAACATCAGTTCCAAAAATATTCACCTCTGTCAATATAGGACCTACCTTAAAGGACACACCTGACAGTTCTATAAGGGCTCTTTCATTATAATTTATTTTTTTGTCCTAATGGGTTTATACACCACCTTTTTTTTTTCTGAAATCAATAACCTACCCAGTTGTGTGTTTTTCAGAGACAACAGAAATATAAACGGCAAGTAATTCATCTATTTGATTTCCTGTTTTTGGTAACATTCTGAGACAATCTCTGGCCTTAGTACAAGCAGCTGCACTACAATACAGGGCATGGGATTAAAGCAAGCGATAGTGAGGCCATCAGTGACCCTATAAAGCCTGAGGGGTAAATAACTGTCATTAAAGATCGTGTGGCAGCATTTCTAGAAATGATAGACCGCTTGTCACACAGTAAGGAGTAAATACCTTCAGGCTATAGGAGTAAAACTGGTGGCAAAAATGTAGGAACCTCGGAAAGGGAAGGTGTAGGGGTAGGAAGGAATTAAGCCACCAATCTGATTTGGGGCATTCACTAACAGTCATTTTGATAAGGGTCAGGCTTTATGGTGCCCAAATAAAGGAACTTAATAAGCAGACACTCAAAGTTGGTTAATGATGGTTAATGATGATAAGCTTTGAGGACAGAATCAGACAAGAGTCTGAGCTGGGTAGTGCAAGTAAAAGTACTATTCTACAGGTACCATTAAAGTTAGTACTGAGGGTCTCAGGGATGGAATCACTGAGTGAGGAAGAGGGTGAGGAACTAGAAGGTCAGTAGGTGTTATGGACTGAATGTATGTGTCCCCCAATATTCCTGTGTTAAAGCCCTACCCCACAATGTGATGTATTTGGAGTAAGGAAGTAATTAAGGTTAAATGAGGTCATAGGGTAGGGTCCTCAAATGATAGAATCAGTGTCCTTATAAGAACAGACAGTAGAGAGAGCTCTCTTGCACTCATGTGCACAGCGCTCTCTCTCTCTCCTCTCCTCCTCCCTCCCTCCCATCCCACTTCCTCCCTCCCCCTCTCTCTCTTTTTCTCTCTCCTCATGTCCTCATGCATGAGCCAAGGAAAAGGTAGAGGGAGCACACAGCAAGAAGACAACAGCAACCCAAGCAGAGAGCACTCAGGAAACACCAACCATGCTGGCATATTAACCTTGGACTTCCAGGCTCCAGAACTACAAGAAAATAAATTTTTTGTTGTTTAAGCCACCTGGTCAGTGACATTTTTTATGGTACCCCAGACAGACTAATAAAGCAAGCATTGTCAGACAAAGAACTTCGAAAAGGGAATTATATAATTTTAGTTTTTAGTGAAACATGTTGAGCTGAGGAGTCTGATATTACAGCATTAGATTTTATGTTTCTCAATGGGATGTAAGCTGCAGGAGAGCAGGAATTTAGTCATTCGCTGCTGTATTCACAGTTCCTAGAACACAACAGGAGTTCAATAAATATTGGTCAAATGAATTTCATCTTACCAAAATTGGCCAGAGACCTGCAGTAAAGGCAATTGGAAACAAAGCAGAGAGTAAAATACCTCCCAGTATTGCATTTTACACACAATAGACACTGGACTGGTGTTATACCCAAAACAGAGACAAGTGCAAAAGCCATCACTATATGTTCTCTGAAGTTTCAGAGTGAAAGTCATTTCCTAGGCTACCAAACTCCTTTGGGCCAATTTGGTTGTTTTTCAAAAAGGTAAGAGGTAGAAAACATTTTTGAAAGGCAACTCATTCAGGATGAATGTAATAGACTTTCTCATTTTCTAAGAAAATAGCCATTAAATGATTATGATACAACACTAAAATCAAACTTGGGAACAATGTACAAAGGCCAAAAATGTGTGTGTCCATATGTGTGTGTGTGCGTGTGTGTGTGTGTACATGTGTGTGTGTGAGAAACATCTCATAATTTACAGACTTCACTGATAAAGCAAATTCAAAGTACAAATTATTAATACTGTGGATGTCATATACTTTATGTACACGTATAGGAATTTTATAGGGAACTACTGGAGAGCAAGTGTTTATGTCACATCCAGTTATGTTCCATTAGTCACATGCAGTTACATTCCATTAGTCAAAGCAAATCATAAATAACAAACCCGAAGTCAAAGAGTGAGGACATTCATTTGACACGCCAGGAAGCCATGAAAAGGATATGCATGTGTAATTAATTGTATTACAGAGGAATAAAGTGTTGGAACAAATAAATTAATCAATTACAATCCATATTTTTCTGACAAACTTTTTGAAAAATCTTTAAGATTAGTAGCAATTGGTATTATAGTATTTTTTTCCCTGAATATTAAAGAGGTTAAAGACATTTTTATAGGGCTTTTTGGCCAGGTATATTTCATTTTTAAAATAATATGTGGGAACCAAAGGAGAGAGGAAGCAATTAGAGGGATTGGTTTATAAACTATATAAATGTCTAGCCAATGTAAAGTAAACTTTGATTAAAATTAAAAAATATGTATGAATGCTATGAATATATACCCAAATCAAGTCAATTGTCTATTATATAACTTTGAACTTTTTTCAAATGACTTGTCTTCACTTTCTTCCAATACTTTAAGAACCAAAAGATTTTATTTTAATATAACTGATTTTATCACTTTTATGGTGGATGCTTTTCTAATTTTTTTAAAGTTCTTCCTTATTTAAAAATCATAAAAATAGTATTTTACATTGATTTATTTAAAATAGTAGTTTTGCCTTTAACAATTAGATCTTTAATTCACCTGGGAATTTTGGGGAGTTATAGTATAACGTAATGGAGGCCCAAGTTTTTTTTCTATGTATTTTAACTGTACAAGCACCCTTTGTTAGAAAAGTTTGCATGTCTTCACTAATCTGTTACACTATTTCCCTCATACATTATGTCCATTTACACATCATTTTTTTTCTTGGCTATATATTCTGCCCATTGTTCTATATGTGTGTCACTAAAACATGTTGTTTTATTTATTAGAAATTAATAATAATCATGATATATAGCATGAAAAATTCACCTATGCTGGGAATAGGGAAAGCTAAAATGTCACAAAATTTAATAATCTTACTGGGATTCATCTGTTTTTCTTGATTGAATGCTTCCCAGATTGCTGTAAGCTTTTGGTTAATTTACAGAATTCTGATAAAGTTACTTAGAAGAATTTTTGCTAGCTTTCTATTGTTTTTATGGACAAAGAATTTCTGAAGGTCCTTATTCTGATTTCTGCTGATATTGCTCCAATAAATAAATGCTTAAATATTAAATTTATATCCAACAACTTTTAACAATTCACCTACTAATTCTAAAAATTTATCGATATATTTTAAATGCCTATATGTATAATCATATCATTGATAAATACTGACAACTTTGTTTCTCCTTTTCCATTTCTCATGATTTTTTGGGAGAGATCATTATTAGGATTGGCACTACAATGTTTAATAGAAGTAATAAAAGCAAGATTTATTGTCTTATTACTAATCTCAAATCAACACTTTATGTTTTTTCAATTAAGTATAATGTTATGTATATTTTCATATAACCTCGACCAGATTATGAAACTTTGCTTTTTTCCCTAAGTTTTCTAAGATTTCTATTTCATGTAAATGTTGGATTTTTCTACACAATTTGAAATAAAAATATAATTATTCTCCTTTAAATTCTTAATCCTGTGGATTACATTCATGGATTTTTTAAGCATTTTATTTTATCATATTTTATTATTAATTTCAAGTATACAGTATATTGGTTAGACATTTATATAGTTTATGAATTGATCTCCCCTATTACTCTTTTCTTTTTAACTATCGTAGTAAACTTTGACTTCTTAAATTCTCTGATTTCTTTTTCTTTTATTTTTCCTGGAATATGATTGCTAATATTTTGTTTAGAATTTTTTGCATTCCTATTCATAATTGAAATTAGCCTGTAATTTTTCTTCTTCATTCTATCCTTGTCAAGTAGCAGTGGAATCAATGTTATACCAGACAGAAACAAAAGCTTGAATTTTTTCATCTTATCTAGAAGATTTTGTGTATAATTGGAATAATTACTTCCCTGAAAATTTGGTAATATTGACTTGTGAAGTCACAGAAACTTGGGGTTCCCCTTGTGAAAAGATTTTGATTGTTAATTCAATTCTTTAATTCAAATTCAGGTTATTTCTTCTTAGTTGTTTATGGTAGCATATATTTTTCTAGGAATTTTATCCACTCTGCCTAAAATTTCAAAATTATTAGTATAAAGTTATTCATTGCACATTGTTATAATTTTTAATGTCTGTATCATTTTAAATAATATCACCTTTTAATTCATATTTGTCTCTTATCAGTGTCATTAGAATTTTGAATGTTTACTTTAAAGAACCAACTTTTGTCCTCATTAATCTTTACAACTGCATGTTTATTTTCTCTTTTATTCATTTCTTAAGTTAATTTTCTTACTTTTATTATTTTTCAGTTCTTATTCTAACATTTTGAGAAAAATCTTTGTTCCTTAATTTTCAGCTTTTTAAAAAAACTATATGTATCAAAGGCTATTTTTTTCTTTAAATACTACATCTCAATGCTTTTAAATATATATATTTATATTTTATTCAATGTTATGAGTCATTTTTAAGCAGAGATTTAATATAAATAACTTGCCCTAACATTTTGCCAGAAGTAGAAATCAATACTCCTCTTCTATTAATGGCACGACCACCTGTTCTTGGTTTGTCCTAGTATTGAAATTTTTAAAAATATATAACATTATATATATTTCTCGAAATGGTCATTATTTTTCCCAATGCCTTACTGATTTTAGTAACTTACTAAAATCAATAAGTCTATTGTGCTTTTCTCATCTTACATAGTAATTTCTCTTCTGATCAATTCTACCCAGCAGCATGATCTTTTGGGATCATTACATAAAGATCAGAAGATACTTCTAAATTTCCCTGTACATTTAAATCCCTTTAACATATACAAATAAATATTCCTGAATTCTTATATCTTATATCTTCATTCATTCACATCATCTTTATTGTGTAGTTTAAATAATTTAATTTGCAATATAGAACATCCTAGTTTCCTCTTGTTCAGATTTTTTAAGTCACAAGACTATCATGCTTACCCTAAAAACCCAAAACAAAACAATCTGGACAAGTTTCAAAATAATTCTGAGATAAAGACATAAAGAAATACATATGAGCTAACCTACGAAAAGTGACAAGCCATTCATATTCTTACAATACTAGTGAGAGGAAGAAAAATACACCATAGAAGTAAGGAGAAACTGCTGAACTTTTAACAGCTGCGTGTAGGCTAGTGTGACGTATTAATCGCCTGATAAACTTCAGCTACAGACTGAATCTGTTACCACCTACAATTATTTCCCTCGGATCTTTACCAAACATTCAACGCGTGTATACCAAAACCTGGGGGTAGGAAAGGATTGCTCAGAGATATTCTTTCAAATATGTACAGGGCTTCCTACATGTTCCAGCCAACAACCTTAGCAGGTAAGAGGACAGGAGAAAGAATGATGAAAAAAATTACCCACTGTACCTCAGTCTTTCAAACATCAGAGACTGAGGACAAACTAGAACTTAGAGTAAAACACCCAGGGCAATCAAGGTCCTCATACAGTAGAGAACAGCCTCTCTCTAAATGTCATGATGAGACCTCAGGGCTCAAAAATATTTTTGAAGGCCTAACACACAAAGAAGTGGGACCAGGAGGAAAAATGAAACAAAACAAAAAACTCCACAGCTACTCCAAACCCTAGAATGTGGATGTAGAGCAGAAAATTTTCCATGTATACAGCAAAAGGTAGCTTAATTATAAAACAGATAGTTTTCAGAATTTCACCTGTTTTCATGGACTATAGTGGTTACCAGAGGGTAGGGAGTGGGAGAGGAGGAGTAGATAGACAGGATAAAAGGGGTCAAATATAGAGGGTAGGGGGAGGGTGAAGTGGATAGAGGGGATCAAATATATGGTAGCTGAAGAAAACTGGACTTGGGGTGGTAAACACACAATAGAATATATTGATATCAAATTATAATGAACACCTGAAAATTACATAATTTTATTAACCAGTGTTACCCCAATAGACTTAATTAAAAATAAATAAATAAAATAAAATAAATTTAGGAAATACAAATTCATGTCAGGAAGAAAAACATTAAAATAATAAGAAAATACTATGAGCAATAAAATAAAACAAGGATAAATATGATACAATATTCAGGAGCTAGATGAATTTCAAAATTGAATAAGCCAGGCATGAAAGAATACTTCCCAATAATTCCATTTATATGAATTCCAATAACAGATAAAATTCTTTGGAGTGACAGAATATTAAAAATCAATGTTAAGGTGTGGTTGGTGGGGAGAGAGGAATGATTTAAAAGGTGCATGAGGAACATTTCTGGAGTGGTAGAAATGGTTTATATCTTGTATCCTTTGGTGTTCACACAGGTGTATACAGTTGTTAAAACTGAGCAATTAAGATCTTTGTATTTTATTCCATATTAACCATACCCCAATTTAAAATAAACCAAATGTTGTAAGTAGATCTTTCTTGTGTACTGTGTTTAGAAGAGAGGTTGAACCCTAACACTACCTTACTGTTGACATCTTCAATAATCTGACATTCCTCCTTTGCTTAGCTTTCTCCCAATCCACTAGCCCCATATATCTCTCCCCAAATACGATTTTCCCTACATATAACCCTTCCCAAACTATTTGCTTTCTGGAATACTATCCTCTTTAACCTAACCAAATTCTTATCCCTCAAAGCCTAATTCTAATGTCCCTTAAATCTTCCAACTACTCTTGCTGCTATTATTATTTTTTAAATTATTATTACTAATAATAATAATTATAACTACTATTTATTGACCATTTTATATGCTGTATCCTGTGCTGTTTTATTTATTTAGTTACTTCTCATATCAGCCACATAAGATAGGTAATATTATCCCTACCCCTATATAGCAAACTAAGCTCAAAGGCAATTTGCAAAATATTACCCGACTAGAAAGAAACAGAACCAAGATTGTTGGACTATGAAGACTGTGATCTTAAGCCCATTAAACTATGGTCAGTCATATGCTTTCTTTTGGTCAATATGAGTAAACACTTTAATATAGTGGAGTTTTTTTGTTGTCACTGTCTCTTAAGAATAGAAACCAGAGCTGTCATTTCTTTTATTCCTAAAATACTTAACATATTTGTAGTCGCATGACAACTAAGAAAATAGTTCCTGATTGATTGAAAATAAAGTTATTGCTTCCAAGTCCCTGGGCCTAGATCTTTGCCTAAGTAAATAAAGAAAACAATCACAATAATTATGGCTAAAATAATGGGAGTTTTGTTGACTTATGACTAAATTCTTGCCAATGCTATCACTTGACAGACATTTCTTACACAGGTTAAACCATGGCAACAATTAAAGCCAACCTTTAAATGCTAATGTAAATGTAGGGACATAGTTATTATCTGTACAAATATTTGGTATTCATTAGAGCTGTAATGAAAGCAAATCTAAGTCATTTGGATAAAGAGCTTTTAACACAAAATTAAAGCTGGAGATGTTTCATTCCACTTCCTTGCATTTCTAAAAATCTAAGTGATGGATGCTGCTGGTTGTAATTTGAGTTGTCTCTTGTTAAATTAGTTGAGTGGAAATTCCCTGACATCGTTTGTTTCTTTGCTTAAGTGATAAGTATTGCCTTTCTGAATATCTCAAGGTGTGCCTATTTTATACATAAGTAAATAGTCCTGCAGTTTTCTCCACCCACAGCACTTCCCATCCACTCAGTATCAAAAAGAACCACATTTATCTTTCCCTTCGCCTCTGACTCCCAAGTAAGCATGGCTTTTAGGAGGAATGGCAAGCCTGGAAGGCAGGAGCAGGTTAAAGCCAGGAAGTTTCTATCCTTTTCTCTCTACTTCTGGTGACATCTCCGGCAGGGGTCATGTACCCTGCTGTTTCCAACTTCCAACACACAGCCTTCCACCTGCCCCCATAATTCTAATTCCCACAGAAAGTTCTAACTTCCAGACTCTGGGGATATGACCTTTTCATCTTGCCCCTTGGAAGTGCTGTCCTGCTGTTGTGAACCTCTAGTTTGCTTCACCCTCTGCTTTTTGATGTCCCAGCTATTCTATCTTAAAATAATAGATAATCAGATTCCAGTAATCATTCTCTACATTAAATCCCAGCTTTTTGAAAGACCTGGGGAGGCGTCTGAGTTATTGTTGTCTTTTTTCTTTTTTGGACTTTGACTGATAAACACATTAACCTTTTTCTTTTAGATTAATCAGTTAGTATGACTCAGTGTCCATGTTATAGTAATATACTTTTAAAAACTTCAAGTGCAATAGGAAAAAAGGGTTCAGAAGAACAAGTAAATGATTTATTAAAATCCTTTTATTTCCTGTCTTGCTCATTCAAGATGTGATGACAGCAATTAGTAGCACTATGGAAGTCTCATTGTTCCTACTCTTACTGATAATATAAAGCTAAAAGTCACACTGGTGAGCACAATAACACACATTTTTTCTGTTTTAGTCGGTGTTTCCTTCTTATTTGAATTTGTTAAATATATTTCAAATCCTGATTGGCTTTGTCAGGAATTTCAATTGATATGTTTAACATACTTAATTACAAATTAATTAGTAGACAGTAGAAGTCTTTCAGTAAATAAAATGAAATCGACTGTGTTCTTACATAGAAATGACAAACATATAGTACTTCAAAAGAGAAGTAGCCATATCTTTGAAAGATGAGTCAATCTAAGGAAACATCTTTTTCTTATGGATTTATTAATAAATTAGCAAATTCTGTTCATTTATTTAAAGTTTGATACCACAAATACATATTAATGAAAATTAATACCTTTCTAAAATAAAACACCATTGCTTTTTCTTAAGATAAATTAGAACATATTTTGTTAAACCAACTGAAGTTCAGGATTCAATAAATAGGTCTACTGTAGAGACTCACACAAAAATGAGCTTTTAAGACAAATATCTGGAGCGGCATTGAGCAATGTTGTCCACTGTGTCTTAGATATATATCCAAGAAACTCAGAATTGAAGCTTCCTATATCAGCAATAGCAGACTAAAGCATGTTATTTGTTTCCAGTATTCTAGTGTGAATACTTGAGAGTCGTCACATGCCTCACCAAGACCAGCACCTTCTTTGATAACCTTCCTGATGTAAGCAGTGTCCTTGACCCAATAGCAAGTTAAACTTCTACAAAGTGAGTCAGTGGAAAAAAGGCCTGAACCCACAGCTGCTATCACTTAAATAACTCCAATAGTGACCTCTGTTAACAATAATAAAGAACAATAGCCTAACAAAGACATGTGATGTCTGGGAACGAGGATTTAATGTAACGTAAGTAATGTGCAATCCTGGAAAAACACTTCATCCTTTAGACCTCAGTTTATTCATCTATAAAGCAAAGAATCTATAGCAGCTGATTTCTGGGTTACCTTTACCTCTACTATTTCTTGTTCTGGAATCTCCCCCCTCCCTTCATTTGACAATATTGTCTCCTTAACTGACTAGACATGTGCAAAAGAAAATGAAAAACAGGGCTCCCAATGAGCTGTGAAATGGACAAATAAATGTATGCGTAGTATAAGGAAGCCAGAACTAATATTAGTGGAAACCCTAAAAGAAACAAATGTTAAACCATGCAAAAAAAGAAAAAATACGGACTATCAGTAAGTCTAAGTTGAGTACCTCAGAACAGAAGCACAAAGAAAAGTACCAAAGAGAGAACAACCCAGGAAAAAGAAACTAAGGAGGTAACAATTTTCTTGTGCTTACCCTGAAGTACAGGGGCAGTAAAGCCACTCGGTTCATATTCAGTCTTCTGAGATAATTACAAACAAATGCACAGAAGACTGTGATCTTTTAAGCCAAAATTTACAGTGACCCCCAACAGTATGTTAAAGCTTCTTTTTCATTTAATATGTATGTACCCTCAGCTAGGGGTCGTTTTCTTTTCAGCCTTGTAGGAAGGAATTAATTGCTTAAGTATCTGACAGAGTCAATCTCCGAAGTATTTCCAACCTCCTTTTCCCTCACTTCTTATTTTTTCTCATTCCCAAGTAACCAAAAGTTAACCAGGGGAAATTCAATATCTTAAGGTAGTTTCATTTTAAAACAGAAAAGAGTCTATCAAGTTGAATAGGTTCCTCTGTGCATTTTTACTCTATGAACAATTTATTCCTGAAGAGTAACTGAGAAGTAACTTAGGTGGGACAATGTCACACAACAGAAATGTACCTCTGTATTTGGAGAAGAATTCACTTAGCAGTAGTGATGGAAAATTGAGTCGCCCAGTATTGTGGTCAATGCATACAATTAAAAGGGATGTTATAGAAAAACCAAATAGCTTCCGAATTTCCCGTTATCAACTCACTGTTTAATCTGTAAATTCTTTTGTGTGTCCTCAGAACTGATTGCCACAGAGTTTGGAGTTCTTATCTTCTCATCATAAGATGAGGCATCACATCCATTTCTTTTACACATACATAGAGAACTCAAGACTTTGAAAACAAAGTGGGGTTCCAGGATTCCAGTGGTAAAACTTGACTCACAGCATGTGACCACAAAGACCATAGAAGCGTTATGTAGGTAGAATAATTTATGTTATTCCTTCCCAAACCACCCCCATCTCGTGACCAATCTGCCAACTCTGAATGTAAAAGGGAATCTGTTCCACTAAGTTTGGAGTGCTAGATAGTCCTATAAGGTCAGGGGTTGTCAGTTCTAAATATGGTCATTAAAATAACAATGAAAATAATAAATAAATACAATAAATACAACAATAATAGTGATTGTCATAATATCAAATTCTTATCTGCAGACTTACATGCATTACCTAATTTAATTTTCACAACTCTGTGAAGAAGATATTATTATG
Organism: Cynopterus sphinx; assembly: GCA_030015415.1. NCBI lineage: Eukaryota > Metazoa > Chordata > Mammalia > Chiroptera > Pteropodidae > Cynopterus > Cynopterus sphinx. Next base: position 27,013,546 of record CM057391.1, read on the forward strand.
GTACATATCTTATAAATAAGGAAGATAAGACTTGGAGAAGTTATATCAAACAGCTAATGGGCACAATTTACTCCTTTCAGGTTTCACCACTGGTAATTCTAGATATTTCACCAATGATATTATGCCAAAATTATTTTATATGTTTAATTTAATGTTGTTTCTCAGAAGAAAAGTTTCTGAGACTATGGAACAAATTCTTGATTATTTTTAAATGGTTCACAAAAGTTTCTATAGGTATTTATTTATGATGTTAAACAAATAAAACAATATTTTTATTTTTATTTTTTCAATGTATGTAAAAAGTATTTAAATTTTTTAAAAAAGAGTTAGAGTTGTAATGGGTACATATGAATAGAGATATTCATTACTTATATAATGAATATCTAAGATTTCATCACCAATTGATTTATAATTCAACTGAAAGATACCAGCCACCACACTGATTGCTTTTTAAACAGTTTTGAGGTATAGTTCGACTCACCTACTTAAAATGTACAAGTTAACATTGTTAGCATATTCATAGAGTTGTGCAATGATCATCTCAACCTATTTTAAAATATTTTGTCCTCCCTAAATGAAATCCCATGCTCATTAACAGTAAATACTCATTCTTCTCCAACTGTCCTTCCCACCTTCATTGGCTCTGAAGAACCACCAATTTACTTAAAGTCTCTATAAATTTTCCTATCCTAGAAATTTCATGGACATGAAAATATATATTCTATGGTCTTTTATAACAGCCTTTGTTTTACAGAGGCTATTACTTTAAAGATTCATCTTATAATAAATATTTTCATTGTGTTTTAATATTCAGTTGAATAGATATCCAAATACTAATTATTTGGGATTTTTCACTTTTTGACTATTATGAATTACAGTACTATGAACATTGTGTAAAAATGAACATAGGTCTTTGTTTCTCTTGGGTATGCATCTAGGAGCAAAATGCCAGACTATATGGCAACTCTATTTTTTACTTTTTGAGGAACTGCTAAACTGATTTCCATAGCAACTGCACCATTTTATATTTCCACCAGCAATATATGAGAGTTTCAGATTCTTTACATACTTGCAAACAGTTGTCATTTTTTGTCTTTTATACTATAGTTATCCTAGTAGCTGTGAAGTAGTATTATCCCATGGTTTTGATTTGCATTCTCCTAATGACTACTGATCTTAAAATTGTTTCTATTTGCTTAATAGATAGTTATATGTTTTCTTTGGAGAAATGTCTATTCAAATTCTTTGCCCATTTTTAAAATTGCTAGTGGTTTTGAGGTAAAACTCACACAACATAAAATTAATCATTTAAAAATGTATAATTCAGTGGGATTTAGAACATTCACAATGGACTGCAATGATTATTTCTAATTCCAAAACATATATACATCAAATGCTCAACATAAATTACTTTTATAAACTATGTAGGTAAGTTGTTACAGTAGGAATCAAAACCCTAAGCATCCAAAATACTCTACCGGCCAAAGCTTTCCATGAGCCAAATTCCCAAAAGCAAGCCAAATGTCAGCAATGAAAATGGGCCTTTCTTGGAAATAGAAAGTTGGAACAATTCAGTCTTGCTGGATTAACCCTTTTCCACAAAGCTTGTGTTCAGGATATATAAATAATTCTTAAAACTCATTTATAAAGCAAACAAACTAACAGAAATGCTAAAAATATTTAAACAAACATTCACTAAAGAATATATACAGTTAGCCAATAAGCATCTGGAAAAGATTCTCAATATCTTTACTCATCATGGAAATGCAAATTAAATCACAAATGAGATAACATTAGACATAACTAAAATAGGGTAGAATTAAAATGATTGTCAAGACCAAGTGTCAACTTAAATGTAAAATAATGAAGTCGCATATATTGTTGGTGAGATAACAAAATGGTACAACCATTTTTAAAAATAGTTAAACATACACTTATCATAAAATTCATCAATTTTCTTTTCAATTTCCAAAGAAAATTAAAAATATATGCCAACTCAAAGATTTTCACTCAATTTAAATTGTTTTATTCATAATAGTCCAAAACTGCCAACGATCTAAATTCCATCAACAAGAGAATGTATTTATAAATTGTGGTATATTTTTGCAATGTAATACCATTCCAACGTGAAAGTGTATCAACTTTGGATTTATACAATACTGATACATACAACAAAATGAATCTCAAAAGCAAGCCGACCATGACATAATTTATAAAATTCTACAATAGGTAAACTTGTCTATAACATTAGAAATGAGATCAGTGGCTACCTAGGGCTGGAGATGAGGGAAGAGGTGTTGACTACAATAGCCACTAACGAAATTTGGGGAGTAAACAAAATGTTCTACCTTGATTAAGGTTGTGGTTGTATACATTTGTCTAAATTCATCAAATAGAACTTTTAAAAAGGTTGAATTTACTGTTTGCAAATACAAATATATGAAGCTCACAAAAATGACAGGAAATTACAGCCATGTTAAAAGATTTGGATTTTATTCTAAAAACAATAGCAAGTTTTTAAATAATTTTAAGTGAAGGAATAACAATCTGATTAGTGTTTTAACAAACTTAATTTTTTCTATAAAATACTTCAATTAATAAAATTAGAAAAGAATTCCCCCTAAAAAAATACCTCACAAAAGTAGATTTGTAAAAAATCAAATTGGAGCCACTGGATCAATACTTAATTGCATTTTACTTGTTGTCTAGTTATGTAAGTAAATAAATCTTGCTTTCAATTCAATTTGAATTAATTTTCTGTTACTTGCTTCTAAAAGTATCTTTACTGCTACATCTCATCATTCATAAACTATGTAAAAATAATACACAGATAATCCAGTCAATTATTTTATATATAATACTCATGCATATTAAACAATTACATTATATAATATTTCATATATTTTCACAGCTTTATAATTATACTTCAGTCTACATTTTAACATATAATCAATTCATAATTTAAAATGACACCTCATTTTTATATTATTTGTTGCTAATACTGTACTTTCTCAAAAATATAAAATTTAAACTAAATTAAACTAAAATCCTTAATTGTTAAGTGGTATATATGTGAAATTTGCATTTAAGTAAATATTAATTATTTAATTAAAAATATACATAAACAGGTACATCATGAATTTCATGATATTCTAATCTGAAATTATATAAAAAATTTAAACTTAAAGATAGTCAATAATATTGATTTTTAAAAATTTCTAATAGATAAAAAGATTTTAGGTAGATAATGATGGACAGATAGATATTTGGGATAAGCTTTTCTAAATTTGAGAATATAGATTTATGGTATTAGAGAATGTAAGTATTATGGAAAAAGTCACATTCACAGATTACTGTATATCATTATAGTTAATTTTTTTCTTTTATTGTAAATGGTAAAATGTTGTGAGTGGAGCTCTCTCTTTTTCATTCTTTCATGTAGTGCTCTTTGCTATCAATAAAAAGTTTAAAGAAAAAAGAAAATGACCCATAAGTATACATTGCATGATTAAACCAAGAACGAGCCACATATACAGAGTTTCCATTTATTTCTAAATTGTTCTCTTTATCCTTGCATCTTTCTCTCTCCGTAAGCTACCTTCAAAACAGCACAATGGAGAACAGCAAAAGGCTGCTATTTTGTCATTTAATTTTGTTTGGGTAACTGGTTGCATTTCAACAATGTGTTAAACCACTTCCCAAACTAATTTTAGAACTTGCTCCTAAGGTGGTCCAATTTTTATTTCAGTAACTATAGTATTATTTTATGTCCTGGAATCAAAGCCTTGTTTTTGTTTTCACTTTCATTAATGAATAGGCTAAGCAGAAACTCATGCCTGATCAAACTATATATATATATATATTTATAATGCAATAATGGTTACATTGAATTCTAATTTAGTTGATTAGTGCTATTGATCAAATGTTTGTGTCCCTCAAAATTTTCTATGTTGAAATTTAACGTCCAAGCTGATAGTATTAGGATATGGGGACTTGGGAGGGGACTAAATCATGAAGGCAGAACCTTCCTGAATGGGATTAATGTCTCTGTAAGAGGATCCACAGAGTTCTCTAGCTTTTCTTCTTCCAAATGAGGACACAGCTAAAAGTCAGCAGTCTGCAACCCAGAAGAGGGCCTTCACCAGAACCAGACAATGCCGGCATCCTTTTCTTGGACTTCCTAGCCTGCAGAACAATGAGAAATAAATTTCTGTTGTTTATAAGCCACCTATTCTGTGGTATTTTGTTGCAGCAGCCCAAGCAGACTAAGGCAGGTAGGATGTTCCCACATCAGTTTTCCTTTGCAGTATTTTTATAACAGAGCTCTTAACATGAAGTCTATCTCCACTAACAAACAAACAAACAAACAAACAAATAATAAATGAATAAATTTTATTTTGCTTTGTAATGTCTTTCTCCCTTCAATAAATTAAAGAGAAAAATTTTCTAAAAATTTAGTAAAAATCATCTCCTGAAATAGGAGAATCTTACTAAATAAATATCTAGTATGTACAACAGAAAAAATAGGAGATAGTGATTAAAAGCATGGGATTCTGAATTAAGTGGATCTGGGCCTCAAAGAGTTTTCCAATTAGTAGCAGTATCACCATGGAGATACTGCCTCTCTAAGCTTTACTTTTCTAATCTATTAAATAGACAAATTAAGGTATTGTAAGGACAAAATTAAATTATAAATAAGAAAATGAAAGTGTACTTAGCAAAGTGAACAAAAGTGACAAATGTTAGTATTTAATAAAGGTTAACTTTTATTCTTAAAAATTACTATTTTTATTATTTTTTATCAGACCCTAATAATAATACTTTATTTTCATTATTTGATAAACTCTTGGAGTACGAAGATAAATTAAGATATCAGAAATGGTCTTGTACAGTTTACAGCCCATTAGAGGAACAAGACATGCTAACAGATGTTTATAATACAGTGAGATTATTTCTATCATAGTATGAAAAATATACTGTTATTTCAAAGGAAGGAGATATAGATTAGTTTTATCTCAGAGTGATAGAAGGTAAAGGGTGACAGCTGCTGGAAAGATGAAAGAAAAATCTTCATTGATGTTATGACTAAGCTTCCTTATGATCTACCTGCATGAGTCTGTTCATTTTCCACAATGACTATTTCAGACATTATCTACCTCTGCTCACACATATAATGCCTCCTTTCTGCCCTGCATTCTCACAGATGACAGGGCTTCATAATTTTTGGAGAAGAGAGAAGACATTGGGAGGGAACTCCATTCGTTTCGTTTTTCCTAATATGCAAACATGTCTATGTAAAAATTTATCAATAACCATTCATTCTTGTTACACTAAATAAAACTTACTTTCTATGTGTACTTTGGATGTTATCTCCTCCCCTTCTCTGGAAACTACCTCCTTCTCCTTCTCTCATATATTTAACAACTCCTTTCAATTGGATCCTCCTAGCTGGCTTTTAAATAAGTTGCATCTCCTATATAAAATAAAATATAGCAAACATCTCTAGCCACTGCATGATCTTCTCCTCTTTACAAGCAACTTCTTTAGAGTTTTCCACACTTAACTTCTTCTTTCCCTTACCCTCAGATTTTATCTCACTCTGCTCTGGTTTACGCCCCCCATCACTTGAGGTTCACAGCTCTTTTAAGGTAACAAATAAACCTCATTTGACTAATTCAAACAAAAATACTTCTTACTTGATATCTTGGGAGCATTGGTTATACTAACTATGCTCTGTTCCTTAAAATACTTGTTTTCTTGGCTTCCACGACACAACACTTCTTTTACTTTCAAATTGATTGCCTCTCTGTCTCCCATGTTTGCAGTTGACCTCCACTTGGCCACTGAATGTTAAGATTCTTGAAGTTTCATCCTCCTCTTATGCTATATGCTCCATAGGTGATGTTATCCATACACATGACTTTACTTGTCACCAATACATCATTGGCTCATATCCAACTGCCTACTCAGCATCTCTGTCAATTGTCTCAAAGGCACATCAAAAGGGTTTGATGTAAAGCCCAATTTATGTCTCCGCCTCTCAGAACCACCTCATGGTAGTCTTCCAATGTATAACACTGAATGGTGAAAAACAACAACTTGTTATTGCCAAATAACAAGTTAACAGAAACTGAATGTCTTAATTTATTAGCTCACAGTTCTGTAAGTCAAAAGTCCAATATAGGGCAGGCATAGACAATGAATTGAAATAGGATTTTAGTGTTGTAAATAGTCAATAGTTATGGAATGACTCTCTGTTCAATTGTTATGGTGACCAAGGATGGTAGGAATGCCTGGTAAATGAACTAGAAAAGATACTGTCAATAGAAGTAAAGAAGATATGAATATGCTTTATATAAGTGGAACAGCAATCAGCTTGGGATAAAATACGAAAGAAAGAAAGAAGGAGAGAGAGAGAGAGAGAGAGAGAGAGAGAGAGAGAGAGAGAGAGAGAGAGGAAGGAAGGAAGGAGGAAGGAAGGAAGGAAGGAAGGAAGGAAGAAAATTGGGAGGCCAGAAAGGCAAATTCAAAGTATATGGCAAAGAATCTTATTTTCCTTAAGTACTACAAAAGATTTGGTACACATTAAAACTAATGGGCAGAAGTACAATGGTTTAAAAGACCCTTCATCTCTCAGCATCCTATAGCATTTTTTGGAGACAGTTCCTGGGGACAGGGTGCAGCAGGATGTACCAAATTGCTGTACTTTAATAGAAAAACCACAGCACTTTCTCCCTGTCCCACTCTCACACTGACGTTTTCTTTTTCTTTTCTTTTTTTTTTTATGCATGGGATTAGCCAAGCTAGTCTTTGCAGAGTTTGGGTCACAATAAACTACTTTGTCATAAAGAAAAGTCTGAGCTTAAGTGCCAGCTTCTCAGAAGAGCACTAGAAAAGCCAGGTGCCTATTGTCAGTCCCTCCTACTGGGAACAGGAGACCTTAGTCCCTTAGTTATGTAACCTGGAAAGATCATTCAAAGTTACATATTAGAGAAATTCTGACTGCATCTCTCCATCATACTAACAAAATTATATTTTATTCTCCAAGGTGGGAGAACTACTGAACGTTTCCAAATAAATGAGAGACATGATCAGGTCAGTGTTTAAAAAGATGACTAGCAACAATATGAAAGATGAATTTGGTAAGTGAAAGTACACAAGAGGTAAAGATCCCATTAAGAAAACTGTAAAATAAGGCAGCCCATAAAAAGGCAGATATTCTGGAAGAAAAGAGATGGATTCTAGAGACATTCTGGTTGTCTGACAAAACTTTAACTCAATAATCCTGATTTGTATTAAACCACCACTCAATCATTAACAAGTGTTTCCTTTATATTCTCTATTGGAACTACATTTAAGCTTGTTGCTAGGACATTAACATCATCACACCAGAGTAATCTTCTGGAACATTCCCAACCTTAATTTCTGAGATATTAGCCTTATCATGAAATATGTAAAAAAATATATATATGTTTCATAAAGAATCAATATCTAACCTAAATATGTATTAGTTAAAGCATTTCAAAAACTGTAAGATATTAAACAAATGTAACACATTCCTGATGCCGAACCTTTCTTAGGCAGATTCAATCCCACTCCCATCTGATCACCTAATCCTGAAAACCCCAGAGAATAAGATTAATCTACTTAGGGTCTTTTGACTTCCCTAAGTATCAAGATGGTCCTTGAAATAGCCTAGAATACTGATTTTTATTGAATGATATCCTAATCAGGAGTCTGGTCTTTAGGTCACTTCCAATTACTCAGTAACAAGACTTCTCACTCTTTCTCATTTATTGGCAGCTTCTCAGTCTACTGGTAGAATCACAGAACCATTTGATTCAATTCAAAGAATTTTTATTAAGCAATTACGATATATGCAGCATGACATGGGAGTCACTGTGGGAAAAGTCAATGACACTGTAAGAGAAATCAATGGTAAGTAAGCAATTATTACAATCCTCACATAATCTATAACCCAGTAAGGAAAATGAACATACTCAATTAAAATGTAGTGTTAAAAGTGAAATGATGATGGTAAATATAAAGTACTGTGGGGTATATTGTTATCCTTTACTTTTTTCTATAGTAATTTTGTAAGAAGCCTTTCCAAAAACTGAAATCTGGATGCATTTTTAGGGGCAACCCATGTTGAAATTAAAACTATAGAAGGAAGTAATGTAAGAATAGTTATTCTTAACCTTATCAAAAACTAGAATTTTTGAATATTCCTATATGCGTAATTTTACTCTAATTATATATTGTTTGGGAAACTCAAACTGATGAAAAAAACTTTTGCCTTTAGTTTGCTTGATAAACCACAAATTAAATTTTACATATATGTATCAGAAAAAATGCACTGCAAAAATCTTTTTCATCATTAGGCATTTTTCTTTAAGTTAATGGACATTTAAAATTAATTATGTTCATATTGCTGATAATAGCAGCATTTATTTATGTTTGAAAGATTTAAGTGCATGTATATGAGGCACTTTTAGTCTATAGAAAATACTTGATACATATAAGGATTTATATTTCCTTTAAACTCCAGTGACTTTACAGGTTCCCTGGGATCTGAAGTATGTCATTTGAGAGTCACTGATCTAGGAGAGCTATAGTTCAGAAAAGGAATAAGAACAGTTTGGATCTCTGGGGCACTGAGAATTACAGAGTATGTGAAAGCTAGAATAGAATTGAGAATGATCAGTTAAGTCTGTGTGAATCCTTAATATGAAATATCAAAACTAGTAGGGATATTAATGATTTTCTTTCTGGGTCCTTCTCATTTTACAGTAAGGAAACTGAAACTCAGTGAAGTCAAAATACCGCTAAGAGTATAACCAAAATATAAACAAAAGTATAACCTGGGTTCTTGAATCTATTAAATTAAATAAATACCTTAATGATTAAAAATTTTATTCACAGTTTATTTTTTTCTAAGAGACATATATAAATTTTAATTTGTGGTTTATTAACCAAACTAAATGCAAATTTTGATGTTAATTGTGTAGAAAAGAAAGAAGAAAAAAATATATATTGATAGTAATTTGTATACATCTAAGTTTAATTGGTAACTTTAAAGTACAAATTGTCACATTTTCCTTGCCAAGAATGATAACCACAAATAAACCACAAACAACTTAAAGTTTGTTTCTTCCAAGAAGGATTTGTATCTATAGCTCATTGAGTATTCTAGGTCAGAATAATTATGCAGAAGAAATATTGGACAATACAGGGACTGACACTTCATCTCTATTCCTACAATAATTATTTGGCTTCATTTCCTAAAGTCTTAGATGAGGAACTAATTTCCGTTCTGTTGTTCTGACTACAAATGAGATTGTCATTTGCTTCTGTTTAACTCTGATTAAAAGTAATAACCACTTAAGTATGACTATTTAATCTAGTTTTGATCAAAACCACCTGTCACTACCAATAATAAATTGAAACATGTATTATCTGACATATTTATTCAGAATTGTACTTGTGGTTCAAATAAGGAAACAAGTCCTACATTGCATCTGTTTAAAGAGCACTCCTGTACTTTTAAAGAATGAACCAATCCTGGGTTTTGTCACCAATGGGTTTTAAACTCAAAGTTCAGGAGGGACAAGGCTTTTGCATATGCAAAGAAAGAAATTGGAACTGAAAGCCCTGCATGAGGATGAGTCACTTGCCACACCAATACAGGCAATCAGATATTGTAACTACTGAATCAAGATGACAGAAATAAATATATAAAGTAAGTTAAAAATATAAAATAAGAATTTGAAACAGAAAAAAAATGTAACAAAAAATTAAAACAATGAAAAGTAAAACCACAAATAGATACAGCTGAAATTTTAAAAGCTGTTAAATTGGAAGCTAGATATAGAATTAGTCAGGCATAGAAAACAAAAAAAGAATTATAGACTGTGTAAAAACAAAATCTATTAAAAGTGAGTAGGCATTCAAGAAGAGAAATTAGAAAATTGCAGTGGCAGGGAGGGAAAGCTCAACTTTATCAGGTAAAAATTCCAAAAAATAGAGTTCACATCAGGGAAAAAAGCTGAAAATGTAAGCTGGGAAAGCATGGCAATGTAAACATCAAAGAAAAGTGAAACCAAAATTCAGAGTATAAATTGCCCAAATCACTGCTAACAACTGCATTGCGCATAATGGGATAGATCCTGGGGACACAGAAGAAATACTAACAGAGACCACAAAGAAATCCACTCCTGAAAGACAGAGCAATATAAAGGTAGATCTGTGAGACTGATGATTTTCTTGACTGAGTACCAGATCTAAGACCCTCAACCAACTCTAGGCAAGACTGAAAGATAAAAATTAAAGCTCTTCTAGATACATCATACTCATCTAGACTCCTATTACTGCTGACAGTCAAAGATAAAAAGAGTATCTTGAAAGCAGGCAGAGAAAAATGGTACATTATTTACAGAATAGTGATTAAATAACAGATGACTAAGAAACACTCCAAGCCAGAAAACACTGAAATGACATATTCATGAGGCTGAAGGAGAAATGTTGTCAACTAAGAATTCTATATCCGGTGAACATAAACTCCAAAGATAAAAGTGAAATGAATAATTTTTCTGTAAACAAAAACAAAATTTATATCTCACAAACTTGCACTATAAGAAAATACTGAAGGAAAACAGAGGGCAACTTGAATCTATAGAAAGAAATTTTTAAAAACAAATGGTAAAAATGTGAATATAAATCAGTGAAGATATAGATCAAATGACACTAATAACCACATTAACATAAATAGAATTAAATTTCAGCTCAAAATAATATGTCTAGAATAACCCCAGATATCTGGATCTTAAACAGCTTACATTTAAACAACTAATGATCAAAAAAGCAACCACAAAGAGAATTAGAAAATATTTTTAAACTTTGATAATCAAAGCACACATCACATTAACATTTTGGGGATGCTGCTAAAGCAGTACTTTGAAGGAATTCTGATAGAAATAAAAAAGGTCTCAAATCAAAATCTAATATTTTATACTAGAAACTAAAAAAAGAAAGCCAATTACACCCAAGGCAAGCAAAAGAAAGGAAATAACAAAGGCAGAAATTAAAAAATTTGAAACATAAAAACAATAGGGAAAATTAATAAAACCAATTTTGATGCTTTAAAAAGATCAATAAAATTGAAAATCTCTATTAAGGCTGGTCAGAAAAAAAATTAACTGTACCAAGCATGAAAGAAATCACTACAGATCTTACAAACATTATGAATAACTTTATATTAATAAACTGAAAACTTAGATTAAATGAAAAGAACCCTTGAAAGCCATAAATTACTAAAATTCATTTGAGAAAAAAATATATAACCTGAGTAAGTATATACTTATTTAAAAAATTGATCCATATTTGAAAAACTTCTCATAAAAAAAAAGTCAGGCACAAATAGCTTTACTGGTTAATTCTACAAAATATTTAAGAAAATATTTAACTTTACACATTATCTTTCAGAAAATTAAAGAGAAAGAAATATGTCCCAATTTATTTTATGGATGAGCCTTATCATGGTATCAAAAATCAGACAAAGATATTACAAAAAAAAAGAACTACAGAACAGTATCTCTCCAAAATATAAATGTAAAAAATAAACACGAGATATAAAGGCTCTTGAAAGATTATTAAGGAACAGAGAACGTATAAAGTGAAAGGAGGCCATTTGTTGCCCAATATTCTACTGGAAGGAAGCAGACTGATAACACATGCTACTTTTCATTTAAAAAAGGAAATATGACTAAAAGGGTGAAACTAAGAGCACAGAGAGCATAGTCAAGACCGTCCAGGGCACTAATAAGAGCTCAAGAGACAGAGCAGAGGGCCATGAAGGATTATCTCCAAGTCTTGAAACCTAATCAGAGAACTCAGGACAGAGTTTGCCTGGCTAAATTTCAGAAATGCGTTGGACCAATTACTCCTTTTCATTTTCCATTTTTGCCCTTTATGAATCAGAATGCCTATAACAATTAGCTTACACTTGTCCCACAATTCTATGTAGGGAGCTTTATGTTCATATAAGCTGTCCCTTCGGTTTCACAGATCCATAGATGAAGAGTAAATGTGCCCTAAGAATTACACTTAATGAAATATACCCAAGAGCCTCATCTGCATGTGATTTAGATGATTCAAATGTTGAAAGTTGGAACTTTTGAGCTAATAAGATTTAGATGAAATTCTGGAATTTAAATAATGCTATAGTAGGGTGAGACCCTTGGAATCCTTGGGAGTAAATCAATCTGTTTTGTCCTTGGGAAGAATTTGAATCTTTTGGAGTCAGACGACAGACTTTGGTAGGCAGAATTCTAAGACAGACCCCAGGAATTACCACCCTCCTGTTGTACATGCCTAGCATGATACCTGGAACTCAACAGATTTCACTCTAGTGATTTGGTTACATTACAGGCAGAACTGACCTTCAGGCAATCACCCACATGGGTCTGACTAAATCTGTGATCCTTTGAAAGGCAGTTTATACTCTTCAACTAGTCACAGAAGAGATAGGTTTTCAAATCATAAAAAGAATTGGACATGTCATCGCTACCTCAAAGATCTCTGTTATTAACATGCCTTACCTGAAGTGATAGAAGATAAAAATAAGGATGATAAAAAGGAGGAGAAAGAGGAAAAATTATATGATCCAATAAAAGGTATATGTTTGGGTGAATGCACAAAAGATGTATTAAACAACGAACTAAAATGTTAACGGTATTTATTTAGGGATGGGGAAATTTCAAGGGATCTTAATTCTCTCACATTTGTACGTATCATTTGAATATCTAAATGTAGAAATATATTATTATTTAATATTGAAAAAAATGTTTTATATTAATATTGAAAAAAAAATTATTTTTACTGTGAGAAAAATAAATTTTCAATATAATTGTTTTTGAAATAACATAAAAATGTATCTGTGATATTACACATAAGATAAGGTTGGAAGATGTGGGGATGTTAAGGTGGGAGAGAGATTCTATAAAGTAGTAAGAACAAATCAAACAACAAAGAGAAAAAATATGAACACATAATTTTTCAGAAAAGCAAAACCCAGATAGCAAATAAACAAAGGACAACAATCTGGTGATCATATAAATGTCTAATAAAACCAAAATATAATACAATTTTATACCACTAGACCAGCAAAAAATAAATAAAAAATCAAGTTTAGTAATATCAAGTGATGAGATTATAGAATAATAAAAACTGTGTTATATATGGCTGGAGAAAGAGCAAGTTTGAGAACAATTTGGGGATATCTGATAAATTTGAAGACGCATTTGCTATGATCTAGCAATTTTCTGTTAGAGACCCTCTCATACATGTACACAGGGAGACATGTACACAAATGCTGCAGCACTGTTTGTGATAGAGAAATTATTACAAACAACCCGAATGCCCTTTAATTGAAGGATGGAAAAATAAATTACACTCAATTCATCTACATAAGAGTCACATCAATATAGATGAATCTCACAAAATTCCATCTGAATAAAAAAACCTGAGTTGTTAGAATAAACACTGAATGTGAGACCATTTATATAAAACAGGAAGAACTACCAAATATGGAGCATAAACCTATGTGGGAAGATAAACACTAGATTCTGGAGAATGACTGGAGAAAGATAAATAGGAATGAGATCAAGATAATAAACATAGGGATTTCCAGAATTAGTTTCATTTTAAAAATTTGAAAAAAAAACAAATATGAAAAAATGTTGAATTTGAAAAATCTGATGGAAGGATGGAGAATAATAATGATGAAAATAGATAGATTAAATTTTTATAGTGTAAAGAAATTTTGAAATAGTGTAAAAATATTTTTTTCCAAGCTTCTGATATTAATTTTTAAAATGGAAACATGTCTAAAATTACCGGGCACATAGTATTAATACAGTTTCATTTTATTTTGCTAATTGAAGATAATCTAGTACTACTAAACTGTCACAGTTCTGTTAGGGGTCATTTTTGACCATAATTTCATGAGGAACAGAACTATAAAACTGGATCTATACATAACAGTTGATCAAACCAAGGCACAGTTGAACCAGTCATTTCAACTCTCTTCAAGATCAATACTGATCAATACAGTATTGATTAGACTGCAAGGCCAGATAAAGATTGTGAAGCTGGAAAAATATGATTGTCTCAACCTGATTGTATAGCTAGTGTAAAGTGGCCCAGGGGAAGTGAAATAGCAAAATCCTCCCAGGGTATCGGATGAAGTAAATTAATTTAGAATACTATCCTTCAAGTTTCTGTTGTTGTTATTAATTCTCCACTTCACTTCTTGGGAAAATTTTGCTTTTAATTTTTCTTTTTTAGGCTCAGAAATGACTACATTATTTCTGAAGGTTTTCTGTACTCATTTTACAAAGAGCAGATTCGATCTATTTTGACAATATAATAAAGGGGATATCGCTTCCCATATGCCTAATTAAGACTCAGAATGTAAAATTCAGAGAGGTAAAATTTGGTCAACTCAGACTGTAGCATGAGAAGGGACACGATTCTAATCCTGAAATTTCATAACATTATCCATAATATTATCTGCTATCCATATTCCTGAAATCTGAAGGCTCATATAATGAACAGACACTTTTAATACCCTGTGGCATATAAAACTGTTGATTTACTTTCATATAATTGTGATCATTATTAGAATTAGAATGTATCAACAGTATTACTATAATACACAAATAAAGGAGACCGTGTGCTTTTATGGGCATTTAAAATGTAGTAGATAAAGACATTCAGGATTTTTAAAAAAATTTTTATCTTCTTAAGCCAATCCCCATAATGACATGGAATTACGGAATGCTGTAATTGTTGTCAGCTCAGGGTGAAAAAACATAATCAGAGTACTCAAAGTAGCAGAATTCTGACTATCTAGCAAAGTAAATACCTCTAATAGTCTGCTTACAAGGAATTCCTTTCTACTCATGTAGTATAGTTATTCACAATAGCTGCTGCTAGATATAATCTGCAGCAAGCAGCCTTCAGAATAAGAAAGAGTAAATTCTATTTCAAACTTTTTTTTCTCCTAAGTCAGGGGAAGATGTAGAAATAAAAAATTCCTACAGAACTCTCAGGATCTAAGCCTCCGCACAACAGTGTGGGAGAGGCAACATGATGATGCCTGCAGAGATGTAGATCATATTATTCATGGATACCACCTGCTGGCAGACATGCAGCGTTGCTACAAAGACAAGGGCACAGAGGGGAAACGCATGCACAAAGGGATGGAAAGACCAAAGTATACTGAATGGAGAAATGTGACATTTAGAAAAGGGTGATGAAATTGACTAGGCTTTATAGCAAGCTGGTGACATCTTGTTTTTTCAAAAAAATTTTTAACAAATTTCTGAGTTTTGACTTTGAAATGTCTGAAGTAGTAGTGACATCTAGCAACTAGCTCCACTTTACAACTTTGTAACTACTAATAATCGTGCATAAATTCAAGATTTACAGGCTATTAATTCTTATAGCTAGAATCGGGAATCTCAAAAGACACAATTCCTTCCCCCGCTTTAGGGAAATTCGTCAGTGTCCGGAGACAATTTCAGTTGCCACTATCGGGTGGGGGTGCTACTGACATCTAGTGGGTAGACACCAGGAATGCTGCTAAACATCCTGCAATACACAGGACAGCCCCCACAGCAAAGGATAATCTAGCCCAAGATGAAAAGAGTGTCAAACGAGAAATCCTGACCTAAGGGGATTAATTCAAAGATAAAAATACACAAAAATAACCACGAATGGCAGAGAATATAAATATCCGTATATATCTCTTCTGTTGGTTCTGATGGCCCAGTCCAAAATGGCTCACCTTAGGCATAAGAATTTTCTATTCCAGTTATTTTTTATTCATATTTCAATTATTAGTGTCAATCAAATGTTTACTCCAAAACATTTTAGCAACAGATATTATAAGATGTATACTGTTGATCAAACAGCTACTGGAACCCTGCCCTATGTCACCAAGAAAGCAGACTCGATTTAAAAACCTCGGTTTTAGAATGAAAGAAAATTGTTTTGATCTTCAGGTACAATAGCTAAATTTGGATAAAATTACTTCATGATGCTCCTTGCCCCCATGCCACCTCTTTTCCCAATACAGGATATAAACGTTCCGAATGTTCTTTGGAAACCCATTTCATGTATAGTTGTACTGAACACGTGTGTCACTGGTTTCAACAAGCTCCTTCTCAAGAGGCTTTAAATCTATCCTGAAAATAAGACTTTTTTCTTATAGATTCATTCTGCAAACTTAAAGCATAACTTCCAGTAAATAAACACACAAACAAAACTATCTTTTAATCTTTAAGGACACATGGTTCCTTGGAGACAAGTTTTATGAGGAACCTTTGAGGAAAAAATATCAAATGTATTTTTGTCAATTGCAAGTATACAGAATTGACTTTGATCTTATATGGCAAACTGTTGAAAGAAGACTATAACTGATCCTGTGTAATCTCAAAGCACTTTACCTTCAACATCTAGATATACCATTATGCTTGGCTTTCACTGCCACGTCTATCGTCATGATTCCTTAAAACCAAGAGAAGAGAACCATTTGAACAGATGCTGAGCTTTGCTGTGACAAAGGTGCAATGCAGTGTTCTGTCAAGGTGGTCCTACCTCTTGCAAAATTTGCCCTTCACCTGCCCCTGGCGCCAGCCCAGCAGCCTATGGAGGCACCGTGCGACAGGCTCCTTTGCTTGTCATGGAGCATGGGCCTGAGGGGCCATCACAACATTTTGGGGGTCTGCTGGATGCTCTCCAGAGACAGACTTGTGGGCACCTCTTCCTGCTCTCCCTCTACCTTGCTCCTGCCAGGTGAGAGCCATCTTTCCTCTCTCTCTCTCTCTCTCTCTCTCTCTCTCTCTCTCTCTCTCTCTCTTTCTCTCTCTCTCTCCTTTTCTACAGGTGCCATCTTACACCCTCTACCTCATGACAGCCGTGGGCACCATTTCCAAGCCCTCTCTCTGTGCTGCTCCAGAGCCCCAGTGTCTCCCGGAGGGTAGTTTTTACACAGATCTGGTACCTTTGTCCTTGCAACTGCCTCCAAGGGGGTGCCCCTTGATCCCCTGATTCTGGTGGCCAGCGGGGCTTGTGTTTCTGGGTATCAGGGTCCCACAGCAAGACAGCTCCTGGCAGGCTGCCACCCCACAGACTGAGACACACCTCCAGTCTTTCTGTGAAAGAGGCCTATTTACTTGTCCTGGGCCTTTGCCTGAGGGGCAGTCAGGAAACCTACAGTGGCTGGGAGAGGCCTTCTTTGCGCTGTCTGCCTGCCTCACTCCAGCTCCCAGCTATCTCCCAGACAGGACCTTACACACTCCTGATTTTTGCAACTGCTGCCCAGGTGACATGCCTAGATCACCTGGCACTGGTGGTCACTGAGGCACATGCTTGCAGTCCCATAGCACTGTAAATACTTGCATACTTAAAAAGCTGCTGCCTTAGGGTCTGGCTTCCAATTATATACTACAATACAGCACGTTAGAAAACTCTACCTAAGAAAAAAATCTTCCACAATCTCACCAGTAATCCTTGACTTTTTCATTTATGTCACATTCTAGGACTCATCCACCTTCATTTTCAAAATCTGTATTGATTTTTATCTTCTAGTATGGTAATTTTAAAATACAGTATTTGTTTTAAAAATATATTTTTTTTAAAGAGCTACGCATAAGCTCCACCAAACAAAGCATTAGTTTCTATTATACATGTCACGAAGAACTTTATGAATATCGTAGGTTACCTTCCTTGTGTTTCTTATTTTCTCCTGCAATATTTCATGGACTGACTTTGCTAACTAGGGCCTGTCAAAATAAATATTTTGCATTCATCTCTTCAATTCATGCTTATTAAACATCATGGATATTGTCAGTGGTTACCCATGATATATTATGAAAACCAAACATTAACTTGTCATTTTATTTTTTTAAAAAATTCTAACTTTAAAATCTCTGTGTGCATTTATCATACTTATTTGAAGATCTTTTCAAAACTCCTTTTTAATCTTTGAGGTTTCCTCTCTATCTTTTCTAAATATAGCTTAGTAAGTCAATTAATTTTAAAAAAATTTGCTTAAGTTTCAAAACAAGTTTGCAATCCTTTATTTATTTAAGCACTTTTGGAAATGTAAAAAGATATTGGGCATATTTGAAAGTAAATTTTTAAAAAACTGACCTAATAAATTTTCTGGTGCATAAACTTTAATAAATGCATACCAACCAGTATCTCTTCTATTACCATAAGGCTTAATGAGTATGGTTTTAGGATAACATTAATAATTTCTTTTAAATAAGTAGTACCCTATGTCTTCTTATGATCATTTAATTTTTTTTTAAACTTGGAGACAGAGTGAAGAACTGGTAACTCTAAGATCATTTACAACAGAATTAATTCTTTTCTCTAGAATTTCTACCTTTCTCTTAAAATTGCAAATTCTCTGCCAAAGTTCTCCACCGAATTTTCCATTCGCTCACATCCCTTCTTTACCTGCCTTGGTTATTCTCTCAACCCATAATTGATAGTTGATGCTGGATTTCACCTGAGAGCTCAGCTAGAGCTATTGACATGAGTGCATAGATGTGCCTTCCCCAGGATGACAATCTGAGGGTAGTCAAACTGCTTACCCAGCATCTGGCTTCCACAGAGGAAGCATTCAGGAAGACTAAAAGACAGATGTATGGTCTTTCCTGATATAGTCTCAGATGTTACATAGGATTCCTCTTGCTCTACTCTGTTCAAACTTTATCTACTTGAGTCAGGCCAAAGAAAACCTGTCCATATTCAAGAGCAGGTAAAATAGACATCACTTCTCAATAGAGTGTCAAAGGATTATGGGGCCATGTTTTAAAACCACCACATGGCCTTTACCTCTCAATTAATATATATATATATATATATATATATATATATATATATATATATATATATATATATATAATTCGTTGTATTAAAA
Organism: Cynopterus sphinx; assembly: GCA_030015415.1. Classification (NCBI taxonomy): domain Eukaryota; kingdom Metazoa; phylum Chordata; class Mammalia; order Chiroptera; family Pteropodidae; genus Cynopterus; species Cynopterus sphinx. Next base: position 27,032,543 of record CM057391.1, read on the forward strand.
ATCTTTTCTGCTAATTCCATATTTGTGTTATTTGTAGGTCTGCTTTAGCTAACTCTTCCTTCTTGATCATGGATGACATTGTTCTGCCTCTTCATATATCTTTATATATTCTGCAATATCTAACTAAATGACACATACTGTGTCTAAAAGGGACAAGTAGGAGCTAATATAGATTAACTTCCTCTGGGAAATGACATGTTCCTTCCTCATACAAACCTTTAGGTTAAGATACAAGATAAGTATATCCTAGGTTCCATAATCTGGCCTTTTATTGCAGTTTTAGTTGGATCCAATTCACCATTGCATTCAAATATTTTATTGTGATGGTGAAATCAAGTCTTTCCTTAGCATAGGAAGATGCGAAAGCTCTCTCTAATTTATAAATTCCCAGAATTATGTATTGCTGAGGACTTTTCTTTACTTTCTAACTTTCTACCCTTCTCCTCTGGCCCCAGTTTTCCATGGGCTTATGCTTGGTGAATGTTGCATCCACCTCAGGCTTATCTTTTTTGAGTTCTGCTCTGCCCTCAGCCTCTAGTGGCCTGCTTTCTTGAACTTGATGACAGCTTCATGCACCTTGGAAATATACCTACCTCTTATTCTTCTTTCCCTGTTCCTTTGTCGAAGGTCCCATGGGTAAGAACTTATGGCTATGTGTCAACTTGCTTTGTAACTGAAATTTTCAGAAATCTAACTACTTATTGTCATCTACCTATTACCATTAAAATTTGACTAAAAATTTGACTGTTTCTCCTTACTTCCAGTTATTGGAAGCTTCTCCCACCACAGTGCTAGCAATGACAGCAAGCATAGGTATCTTCTCTCCTAAAAGGGGCTAATTCCTTTCTGGAATTTAGCTCATTTGGATTCCTTTACATTCTCAGTTCTCTAAAGAGTTTCTGAAAGACTATGAGTTTATAAGGTCTTATATGACATGTTCTTGTTTTTTATTTTTTTTATTTAAGTATAGTTGATATACAATCATATTGATTATATTAGTTTCAGGTGTACAGTATAGTGATTTGACATTTTTATACCTTACAATGTGTTCACCCCACTAACAATGATCAGTCACTATGTACACTTATCACAATATTATTGACTGTATTTCTTTTCTTTTTTTCAACCATCCATCCACCCCCTCCCTTCTGGCAATCATCCCTTTAGTCTCTGTTTCTATGAGTTTGCTTTTGTTTTGTTTTATTTATTTTGTTTTTGTTTTTTAGAATCCACATATAACTGAAACCATATAAGATTTGTATTTCTCTGCCTGACTTACTTTGCTTAACACAATACCCTCTAGATCCATCCATTTTGGCTTAAATGGTAAGATTTTATTCTTCTTTTTTTTAATTGTTTTGTATTTTTGTTTTTAGGAATGGAAATGATGGGTTTTTTTAATGCTGTATATAAGGAACTGATTCTAAATGGAAAAATTTTTTTTGTTATGTATGACATGACCTTATTCCACAATGCAAAGAGTCTGCAATATTATTCTTCTATTGGAGCTCACTAGTCTCCACACATTACAGCCATGTGCTGCATAATGACATTTCAGTCAACAACAGACCACGTATACGACAGTAGTCCCATATGATTATAATGGAGCTGAAAAACTCCTACTGCCTAGTGACGGTGTAGCTATCTTAACATCATAGCATAATGCATTATTCATGTGTTAGTGGTGATGCTGGTGCAAGCAAACTCACTGTGCTACCAGTTATATAAAAGTATAGCACATGCAATTATGTATAGTACATAATACTTGATAATGATAAATTACTATGTTACTGATTTAAGTATTCACTATTCTAGATCTTTTATCATTATTTTAGAGTATACTCTTGATACTTTTTAAAAAGAAAGTTTGCCATAAAGCAGTGTTGCAGGCAGCAGCCCCATATATCTTGCGTTTACCTCGTCTCTTGATTGCATCATTTTTTCCTTTGCTTGATTTACTCTTGTATTCTTTTGTTCATCATAGCTCCTAAATGTACAAAACTTGTGCTAATGTTTCTAGTAAGAGCCCACATAAAGTGACTGACCTGGAAAGAAAACTAAAGGTGATTAAGGACTACAAAGGTAGAAAATCAGAAATAGTTATTGCTCGCCAGTTAGACATGTCTCATTTCACCGTAGCTATGGTCTTGAAAAACAAGAACAAAGTGACAGAAGCTGCTAAAAGATCTGCTTCAATGAAGGTAACTAGACTTACAAATATTTGAGAAGGGCCTGTATCAGACATAGAGAAGCTTCTAATGACCTGAGTTGAAGACCAGACACAGAGCATATCTCTCTCAGAACCGTGACAATCACAGCCAAAGCAAAAAGTTTGAGATGTTGTACAAAATGGTTGGACCCAACTATGATGTTGAATTTACTGCTAGCTCTTGGTGGTTTAAATGATTCAGGAATCATTATTCATTACATAATGTGAAAATGAGTGGTAGTCTGAAAATGCTGACGTAAAGGCAGCTAAATAATTTTTTGGAACTTCTAGATAAGCTGACTGTGGAGGAAAATTAATTTACAGAGCAAATATTTAATACAGGTGAAACCTCCTTATTCTGGAAATGAATTCCTGAAAGAACTTTTATTCATATGGAGACCGAATCAATACCAGGCTTCAAGAATGTTAAGGAATCTTGCTTAGGGACAATTTTGCAGGCTGCAATTAAAACCCTCTGTGATCTGGCACAGTGAGAACCCCAGGGCTTTCAAGTATTGCAATAAGCACTCACTGACAGTGTACTACAGGAGCAATAAGAAATTATGGATGACCTTGCTTGTCTTCCAAAATGCCCTCCTAAATTGCTATGCCCACAAAATGGAGAAGTACAGTTGGAAAATAACATATGTTTCAAGATTTTGCTTATTGAAAATCCTCCTTTCATTAATGATTTTCATCCCAATGTCAAAGTGGTATTTCTTTCTCCAAAAACCATCTCTTTGATCCAATCAATGGATCAAGGAATTAAGGCAGCTTTTAAATCTTACTAACTGATGAGGACTTTTGCCCGGACTATTGCTGCAACTGGAATAAAAAACAAACAAACAAACAAACAAAAAAAAAAAACATTGAGAAGATACTGATGTAATTCTGGAAGGATTAGAATATCTATGACTCCATTAAGAACATCACTTGGGCTTGAAATGATATCACCATGGAGCTTATGAATAGCATCTGGAAGAAGACACTCAGGAGGTCCATCTATGACTTCAAAGAATTTGCCAAAGATGAGACAGTTGCAAAAATCAACAAGGTTGTGGTTGAGATGGCAAACAACTTTACCCTGGGTGTGGATGAGGATGGCATTGAGGAGATCCTAGAGGCAGTTCCTGAGGAACTGACTAATGAAGAGTTCTTGGAACTGGAGCAGGAATGCATACTTAAAGAAGAGGAAAGAAAAAAGGAAATTGCAAGAGAAGAAAAAGTAACCCCAAGAAAATTCTCAGTGAAAGGGTTTAGCACAGTTTTTGTAGACTTCAACAAGCCCTTTAAAATTTTTGAAAATATGGACCCCCAACACCAAAAAGTTTTTATTAACAGAAAGAAAGGAATGTTCATGGTGCATTATCTGCTTCCAAGAAAATCTGTTTTTTAAAAAAAGAAAGGAAGAAACAATCCAAGCAAAATACCATAGAGATATTTCTTGAAAGATTGACATTTCCCCACAAGATGTCTCGGGCAGGTCCTTCAGAAGTATTGCTATCACAAGAGATTACAACTCCATATGTGTTATTGCCCCTGAATACCTTCTAGTGAGACAAAATGTTGAGATAGAAGACAGTGATAATGATGATGCTGACCCTGTATAGACCTAGGAATGTGTGTATTTGTGTCTTAATTTTTAACCAACAAGTTTAAAAAGTAAAAATAAATCAATAGATGTGAAAATAGAAAACAACTAAAAGCATAAGGATATTAAAAAATTTTTGTGTAACTGTACAGTGTGTTTGTGTTCTAAGCTAAGTGTCATTACAAGAGTCAAAAAGTTTAAAAAACTAGTTTATAAAGTTAAAAAACAATGCAATGAACGGATAATGTATACTTGAACTGTACCCTTGAAACATAATTTTATTAACAAATGTCACTCCAGTAAATTTAATTAAAGGGTTACAGTAAGCGAAGGTTAACTTATTATTGAAGAAAGTTTTTGTAAATTTAGTGTAGCCTAAGTGTGCAGTGTTATAAAGTCTACAGTAGTGAATAGTAATGTCCTAGGCCTTCATGTGCACACGCCACTCACTCACTGATTCACCCAGAGAAACTTCCAGTCCTGCAGGCTCTATTCATGGTAAGTACCCTATATTAGAGTATCATTTTTTATCATTTACGCTCTATTTTTACTGGACCTTTTCTGTTTAGATATGTTTAGGTACACAAATCTTTACCACTGTGTTACAATTGCCTACAGTATTTAGTACAGTGACATGCTGTACAGGTTTGTAGCCTCTGAACACTAGGCTGTCCCATATAGCTTAAGTGCATCATAGGCTGGCTATACCATCTAGATTTGTGTAAGTGCACTCTATGATGTTTTCACAATGACAAAATTGCCTAACAACAAATTTGTCAGAATGTATCTTTGTTGTTGAGTAGTGCATGACTATATATAATCTGATAATATATCCCTGATGCAAAGCTTTAAATGTCAATTTTTTTTCTTCCCAGGTGAATGTGAAAGGCTTCTGATCCTCTTCCTTGATTGGAATTGAAAGCCACACTCTTGTCAGATCAACAGTCTTATATAATGTGCCAGAAACTGTATTGATCTGTATAATAAATATATCACATCTGGCATAGCAGCTGTAATTGGGGCTACCACTTTGTTCAGTTTTCAGAAATGTACCATTATACACCATAGTTCATCTAATTTTTGCCAGATAGTAGGTGAGATGCAATATCTGCACTCTTCGGTTTTTAAAAGTGGCACTAATCTCTGCCATTCTACCTAAGATGCTTCCAATTTCCTATTTTGTATGGTGGGATGCAGTTGAAGGGACTTTCATATGGCCTTTTCTGCTCTAATGGATATTATTACAAAGGTCAATAAATCAATAGGAGAGTTTCATCAGTTGCTAAATATAGGCATCCTTTTAAGCACATACATATTAGATAAATAACCTCAGAGTGATCCATGAACACATTGAACTAATTGTCAGATAGATTTAGGCCATGGCTCTACTATGTACCTGGTCTCAGTACACTTCACTCAAACAAGAGAATCATCATAGCATTGATGTGTCTCCAGATGCAATTTCTGATAAAGTGAATGAGTTATCTATTGCTGTGCAACAAAATACTAGCAGTTTAAAACAACAAGCACTTATTTCTGATAATAAATAATAATTTCTGAGAGTCAACAATCCAGCAGTGGCTTAGCTGTGTGATTCTATTTTAGGACCTCCCATGATGTTAAAATCAAGATGTTGGCTGGGACTGCAGGCATCTGTAAGCATGGGGATCTGCTTCTATGATGGTTGACTCACATGGCTGTTGGCAGGAGACCTCAGTTCTCTGAAACATGAACGTCTCTATTGAGCATTCATATAACATGGCAAGTACCTTCCTCCAGAGCAAGTGATCTAAGAGAGGCAGAGAGAGTTAACCCATGATTTCTCTTAACCCTACACACAAAACATCATTTCCACCATATCCTATTGGTTAGAAACAAGTCATTAAGTCTGGGTGAATTAAGGGAGAAAATTTGGCTCCATCTTTTAGAAAAAGGAGTGCTTAAAAGCTGTGGTGATTTTAAAATTACCACAAAAGAAAATAGTTTGGTCGGATGACAATCCTAGGAAATATTAGAAAGAGAGAAGAAATTGACACAGGGACAGAGAAGGAAAAGCTCTAATAAAGGATATGTTACCAAGTTACCACTGTAGGCACCTGAAGTGTAACACCACTGGGACACTTGGGAAAAAGGAGGGTCCCCAAGTTTTCTTACCCAGGGTATGAGAGAGCAGAGTATTTATGTAACAACTTCCATGAGTCATTGGTTGACATATGTCACTTATGTTCACAGTTCCTTGTCCAAAACTGGCCCCAACCAACTTTAAGGGAACCAGGTTGCCAGGAATACAATTCTGCCATTTTCCAAGAAGAGAAACATTTGCTTGAAACAGTGTAGCTAGGTAGTGGTGAACCCAACTGATTATGATCATAGCTATTAAAAATCAAAATCTAACCCTGAAAAAAGCAAAATATAGAGCATTCATCACAATAATAGATTGAAGAGGTAATGGTGACAAGTGAGAGTTCTTTGAGACTGGTCCTGAGGGAAAGGGGATGATGAGGTATAAACTCAAAGGTCACAGGGCCTGAGGGAGTGACATCAGACCTGGGGGTTTCCCTGTCTTTCTGTCACCTTTACCAATGAGACATAGAAGGCCTGATTCAACACCTGTAGATTATTATCATCCTAGTACTTACTATATGTTTCCCAAATGATTAGCCACATTATCTATCTATTTATACCACTAACTTGTAGAGCCCTTAGTCCATAGCTGCCTTCGCTTTGCCTACAGAAGAAGCAATACCTGAGCCTCTTCTGAACTCCCCATGAGTGTACCCATTTTCTATAACCAAAGATGCATCCTTAATATCTATAGATGTAATTAATGATAGAGAAAAGAGGAGTTCCCAGCTGGGAAGCACCAGACAGTGGTGAAAAACAATCTGTTATTTGCTACCTTCCTGCTAACCACTATATCTAGTTAAAGAAATTTGTCAGTTCCCACATCACGCTAGATATCTGAAAATATATTATATTGAGGAAATAAATTTGTTAAGCTTCTAATAATTCCACTTATTTCTATCACTATAGGTAGAGTATCTTTCAAATGAAATGTGAAGTGAAGCTAGACTTTCCATGATTATTAGAGATTTCATTATACTTCCCATAAGAGTGGCATTGCTAACCCCAATGACTTGCTCTATTCGAATGAAATTAATTATATTTTGCCTCAGCCGCCTTTTTGAATTTGTAATTTCAGAATGAAAATTCTTTCCTTTTCCACATAATGGACTATTAATTTGTGCATTTTTAAGTTCTTAAATTTGCCAATCACTGCAAAGTTCATACAGAAGTCTTGACTTTTAACCAAGAAAAAAAGATAAAGAATATTTATTTATTTATTTACTTATTTATGTTTTTTAAATTAAATTTACTCAGGTGACATCAGTTAATAAAATTACATAGGTTTCAAATGTACAATTCAATAATACGCCATATGTATATTGCATTGTGTGTTCACCACCCAAAGTTAAATTTCCTTCCATCATAATATATTTGACCCCCTTTACCCTTATCTACCTCCCCACCTCACCCTTTCCCACTGGGAACATTTCTTTAAAGAAGCCAAATGTTCCTTAATGAAGAATGTGTCTTTAAAGGCAGTATTGCCAAATTATGTCAACATATTCAGCACTGGGTTTTTTGTGTAAATAGAGGGATGTTACTAGCCTCCACATTACCATAAAAATAATCATCAAAAATACAGTAAAACATAGGCATTTCTCTAACATAGGAAGGTGGGAATATTTGCCAAAGATCTAACAGGCCCAGGACAGACTTTCCTCCAATCAAACAGAATTAAATCTTTGAAACAAAACAATGCAGCATGCAGAAAACAATGTTTAACTATTTTATGACTTACCTCAAAGTTTTTCTGGTTTGTCCAACTAGAAGTTTCCTACTGAGAGAAAACTTCTTTTTGAGGAAGCAAAATCCCCAGCAATCCCAACTCTCCCTCAGTTATTCTTCATACTATTATTTCACTTTTCAATATTATTCATCACATTTATAGATGATAATTCTGTTTTCTAGTTTATGACATATGGTACAGAAAGAAGAGATAAAAAAAAAAGTATGAAGGTTGGATATTAACCACAGAGATTTTGCTTTCATGTGTCATTAAATTATTTTTTTATTTACATTATATTGATAGATCATCTCTTCTTTCTGTGTTTCCTGAAAACCTTCTTGGGATCAGAAATATTTAGAAGTTAGTTATGGGTTTCTAAAAGTGGCTCTAGAGTCCTTGTAGAAAATATTATAAATATTCCTTACATAAGAAAGCTTATTTTAAAAAAAAGTTTTTAGTGAGAATAAGTGTTAGAAAAGGGAGACACTGAAAATATATTTTGAGCAACACAGCCTTGGATCTGACCAATCAGAATGGATGTTATGAGTAATAAGAACACTCACCACAAACATCTATCTATAACTGTGCCAACTTCACGACTATGCAATCTTAAGATGCAGGTCACCAGGAAAAACTGTTAGGATGTAGGAATAATAATGAAGGCATGTGTGTATTTTTTCCAAACTTCTCAGCGATGCCGATATAATGTGAAATTTAAAAGTATATTAAGAGATATTGCAATCTTCATTCTCTTGACAGAAAAAATAAAATACAACAGTGAATAAATGTTAAGATAATAATATCCCTGACTGATTTAAATGTAGAAAAATGTTTTATAATTACTAACATGGAATTATGGTCACAGTTTCTAGTTCTCTAAATTTACATTGAAAGATTTTATTTTGTATGCAATGCATACACCAATGAATTCATGTCTATGTCAATAATTATTCCTGTCAGATAATAAAATTTACTTAGAGATGAGTTTCATGTGAAAAATGATTTTGGTTTATTGCTAGCAATATATAATTTTGTAAAGTCTCCTACTCTGCAAAAGGGGCCACCCACGATGTAAATGATTCATTAATGCCCCCACACCGTGCATGAGATGCTTAGTAATTCCAAGAAACTACCCAAATTTCAAAGTAGAAAAATAGGGTGACCATGGAGGAACAATATATATTTTGAATTTATTTTGAAAGAGTAAATGCCCTAAGCTGTCTTCCATGTACTCAAAATTTTAAGAAGCTTAAGAAATTTTTAAGCTTTACATTTGATAAAAATAGGCCATGACACTGAAAATTTTAAATGAACAAGAAATGAAAATGGTCACTTGATGAACCCTTGGCAGTTTAAATTCTTGTTTGAGAAAATAACCATGATTTCTCATTTCACCTTCCATCACTCCCCATCACTCTCTATATACCTATAAGAAGAGAACATGTTTTGTCTAAAACAGAATTTCTCTTTGTGAGATCCCAAGCAACTCAGGCTGTATTTAAAAAGCCTAAAAAACTATATATTATGAGATAATGGCATACTTTGTTTTCTTCTTTTCTCATTAACTTTGATAGCACCCATTGGTTAATCAAACTCCCTACAAACAGGAAAGAATATTTACAACTCTCTTGCCACTTAGGTATGTGTTTATCTAGTTATAATAATTTTCTTAAGTGGAAGCATTGAACCTTTGTAAAACATAACACTTATAGAATCACGTTGTCATAAACCACAGGTTTTCCAAGACCTTTTTCACCAAAACTCAGTAAAAATTACATTTTTTTACCATGACCCATGGTATTCATTGTTCGCATACATATGTAATTGAAATAAAGATATTTACTATACAGTGAAATCTAATATTCTCTATTTCATTGTAGTTGGGTCACCCTTAAGCTGCTATATAATCACGTTTTCATTTTCATTGCTTGTCTAAGCCTACATTGTGATGGATCTATATCATCATCCATCTATAGCATACATTCTTCAGTTTAGGGAAAACTGCTGTGAAGATCTTAAAATATTACCTAGACCTTTGTTCCACATGGGAAGAAATCAAGGAAAAAGGCTCTCTCCTAGAAATGATTTCTCTAGAGAAAAAAAAAATGAGTTCTCTAAGGTAACCTACTAAGCCAAGTGAGTAAGAATCATTTCAGGCACAAGAACTTGTCTTGCTAAATGCCTTTAAGCAATCTCTAAAGCTTGACAGAAAAAGTCCAGAGCCTCACAACATTGTGGTAACTCTGTAATAGTACACTTGAATTCACCATGCAGTTCTCCTTGACATAAAATACAAAAGTATAAAAAAGAAGTCATATGTAAAAATATGAATGTGTCCTCATCTCTCAACAAAATGCAGAAACAAACGTTATTTTGCTGGGTTATTTTCTTAAGTATTTTAGTACACTTTCTCAGTTAGAAATATGAGTTTTTTATAATTAAATTTTTTATATTTAATAGGATGTAATTTGGCCCCATCAACCCAAAGCACATTTTAAATAATTATTTATTTAACAAGTAATTTGATATTTATCTTATATCTTCTCCAATCTAAATTTTTTCCATGCATTTGAAAAGAAAGCTGCCTGTTATGTAAATTTATACTTTAAAGATACATATTTTTGGTAGTGTGTGTGCATGTGTGAGTGTGTGTTTACAGTGGCACTATTACTTTTATTTTTAGCATAAAATAAGTAATCTTTAATTAAAGAAAGCATTAACAATTGTAATATTAGTGAAGTTAAATATTCTCAATAGGAATATTGAAAATTTTAAAGTTAGCTGGATATGGAAAACAAACTTAATTACTTTAGTCTTAAAAGAGCTCCTGCATCATTTCTCATAAAGACATTTCAAGTCATGTGTGACTTGGTTCCAAATACTATAGGTCCATCTTATTAATCTCTGAATGCCAGACTAAAAATAGAATTAAAATTCTCCCAACTACAAAACTTTACCTTTAATCATTTGCAACTATTTATGATATTAGCTTGATAGAATACCTGAGTTTGCTAATTATGTTAAAATGTTATTTTTAATGGTGCAAGTTTTGTTCATTTTCTTAGTCTGTATAAAGCATGCTATTGATTCGTATCATAAAAAGGTATCCATTGAGTGAGTAGGAAGCATTAATGTACATGTGCCATTTGCCACAAATGACCCAGAGTTGAGGAGCTCTGTTCAGACACTTCCATGTGGACTCTAAGAAGGTCTTTTTGAAGTGTAGGAAAGTCCAAGTCAGTAGACATAAGAGTAAACTATAAAATTATGTTTTTCATGGTATGTCTTTCTTCAGGGCAGTGAGACTGGCATTTAAGTACATTGAAATGGGAAGACGGAGGAAATGGCCAAAACAGGACTGCTTTAGCTTGAAGCTATTTGAGCTGACAGGGTTAGGAAAACGGACTCCTTCATACAGCCTGGTCTAGAATTCTTGGATTGTAAAAAGAAAAAAAATAAAACAGTTAATATAAAATATTGCATCACCTATTTTGTCTCCTTTGTGCATGGATTTCTTTTGGGAAACAAATGAGGCCTGGGGGTGTTTGGAATAAATACTGTATTTGGCATTTAGCCTAAACATTATGCACCTGGCATTGAGTAAGCCAAGAAGTATATGCCTAGGAATGGACATTTGGAGAACAACTTAGAATGTAGAAGATTCCTGTATCAAAGTGGCTTAAAAGTGGCTTATTCCTTTTAAACCTCAAAATAAAAGTGTACCTTTCTAATATTAATGGGATTGGGTATCCAGAAAATCCTGAGATTTTAAGGTAAAGACCATTTAAAAACCTGCCGAATGAGAATCACTTGGAGGGAACAGACATCTGGCCATGGCCAGAACTAAGATTTGTTTGGGGAATACAAAGGACTTAAATTCTTAAGCCTCAGACCAAAAGAGAAGCTGCAGTTCTTCTGGCTTGAACCTCACAAAGAGTCAGCAGAGCTCTGCTAAATCCTCCCTGGGTATCAAAGGGTGAAATTTGTTTCTAGGGGCAAGGGAACCGGAATTCAAACCAGGGACATGGGCGTTGATTTTCCCTATTTATTGGTTTCATTTATTAATTCAGCACTGAGGACTTTCAGATTTTTCCATGGGAAGTCAGGTTATATTACAATTTTTAAAAATTATGTATTCAAAAAGGATATTGTATTCTAATGAAATTTTTTTTATTTATTCAACAAATATTGATTGAGCACCTAGTATGTGCTAAAGTAGTAAGTTCATTTATAGCCCAAGAGAGTTGAGATGAGTTCAGAAAATGAGAAAATATGAGCTCAGGGGATGAAAAGTTGTAGAGCTGCAGCATAAGGTCTGGGCAGGAATATATTGCTTTTGATGTAGTCCTGAGGAACCAGTCTCCTGAGGAAATCTTCTGGAAGCACAGAAGCTTTTGGCAGAGACTTACCAAGCTCCTTTAGGTTTCCAAAATATTGTAGGGAAGGGCAGACAGCAGCACAATTAACCTCTTGTTTTGAGATCTCTCTCAAATAACTCTAAACATCTGGAAGACTGAGTGACTACCCGATAAAGCTGAAACCAAGAGACTCTATATTTTTTTTCTATTTGTTTCAAGTCTACTTTATTTTCTCAAAAAATGCTAATGTTCTTTAGCTATCAACTTCAGATTGGACCTTGATTTTAAGAAGTAGCGATTTGGAGAAATTGCTTTGCTTAGGAGTTGTAGAAGAAAATCAGCATTTGGAATATAAGTTGCTACTTTTAGATTTGGGGGGTCTTGGATTCTTGGGATATTTATAGTTAAGGGATATAGATATTATTCGAATGCTATTTTTCTGTGCTGTGTTGACATTCTGGAAACTTGAAAGAATATATGTGACTCTAGAGCTAATGTTTTATTTTGACTGATTACAGAAACTTCTGGAAAGATTATAAAATATTTGAGTATGTAGCCATTTTGAAATTCATCATAAATCTTTAATAGCCCTACCTTCAAGTGGCAGAGTTTCATTTCCCTCCTCTTGAGGGTGGGCTGGATTTAGTGACTCACTTCTGACAAACAGGTTTTGGGTAGCTCTTTGGTCTCTCTTCTTGGATCACACGCTCTAAAGGAAGCAGCTTCCATGTTGTAAGGACAATCGAGGACTTCTATAGAAGGTCCATGTGGTGAGAGACCAGGGAATCCAGCCAACAACTACGTGAATGAGATGTCATGGAAGCAGATTCTCCAAACCCAGCCAAGCCTTCAAATAAATGACTGTAGTGCCAGCTTATCTCTTGAGGCCAACCTTGTGAGAAACTGAGCCAGAACCACTCAGCTTAGCCATTCCCAGATTTTCTATCTCAGAAAATGTGTGAGATAATAAAGGTTTGTTGTTTTAAACTGCTAAATTTGGGGGTAATTTGTTTCACAATTAGAGTACAGAGAAACTATCATTAATCCCTGACCCACAAAATAGAACAGGTAAAGTGCTCAAGAAAATGACCACAGCAATGCAGGTAGCACTTAACCGACATTTGTGCATCTCTTCCCCCAAGACAGACAGCATCCCCGCATGCGGATCAAAGATCTGACCTTTGGCTCCATGGAGTTAACAGAACTAACACAAAGACAATAATTTTGGCTTATGGAGAAAGAAACTAAAACTTCTCAGCCTCTCTTCCCCTTACTGTGCCTCAAGGATAAATCAAAATCAGATGAAAAACACTATACCACCAAGAAAGAGGTAGTAACAACACTGAATTTCTGGGGAAGGAATCACTGGTTAACAAATCTAGCAGAGAGAGGTGCGGCTCCATTTAGACAATTTCCATGAAGCTTAGGTGGTGACAAGCCTGAAGGTACTGCCACAGCATAGGGCTACGTACTCTTCACTCTTCCTTTTTTACTCCTTTTCTCTTCTATCCACAATTCTGAGAGAGGTCCAGAACTTGTTTTCTCTCAGAACAAAAAACAACAACAAAAATGGAAAACACTAGCTATTTCTCTCTCTTCCCTCCCTTCTTCCTAGAAACTAGACCTGGACTCTTGTTCCACCAGGAGGACATGCAGAGTAGACTACTTAGCACAGTGTCATTCCAGACAATAAAGTCAAATACCAGTCTCTAATCTCTTACCTCTCCCTCCCTCTCTGTCATAGGGCTTCTCTCTGATTCCTTTTTCTCAAATACAAGCACAGGTCTTGCCATCAGAAGTTAGATACTAGATTCAAAGGGGATTCTTGAGGGAAAGTAGCCTACTGTGTATAGAGAAAAGGCTTTTCCACAAAGCCCAGCCTACCACTACAGGTTTGCATTGCTTTCCAAAGCAAAAACCACAGCCAAGAATAAAATGTCACTTTGCCTTCTCTGTGCTTCTTTGTATATATACATATGTATACACACACGTGTACACACACACACACACACACACATGTCTTCGGGGTTTTCAAGGAAGGAGGCAGAAGTAGAGTTGATTTAATTGGTTCTAACTGACCACTATTTTTTATATATATATACACTTATTAAGTGAAATTTGAGACTTGTTTGCTTGCATTAATTGGGTAACCAAATTAAGAAATAAATACAATGACATCAGCCTAGACTGTCTGATTGTCAGATCGTCAGTCAGGCTAATGCTCTATCTAATGTGAGGAAATGCAGAATTATTCCAAGCAGGAACTGGATATAGTCATAAAAGGCAAATTTCTGCAGTGTCAAGTTCAAAGTAAGGCACATTGGAAATAGCAATTTAACATCCTTTGTCCTGATTTTGCAGTTTCCGTACCCAACTACCATCATTTGGGGAGGCAGTTTTGCCTGAGTATGAACTGTGGAACTGGATCACAGCTGATAAGCTGTGAAATAATTTAAACACTTGGAGAAAGAAGAATGAAAAAAAGACCCAAGAGTTATCACTGTCGTGACAGCTTAACAAAATCTTCTATTTGGTGTGAAGAGAACTTTAAAAAGCTAAATTCTAGTCAATCTAAAGAAGTGATTATTATATATTAAAAGCATGCTTTCAGTGTCTGGTATATGCCAAATTCATTATGTGATTATCTCATTTAATTTTCATTAAAATGGCTGTGAGGGCAGCGCTATTTTCATTCCTATTTTGCAGATAAGAAAACCAAAACTTTTATTATGTTGAGGTACTTTCCTTCTATATCCATTTTATTAAATATTTTAATTATAAATATATGCTGTATCTTTTCAAATGCTTTTTCTGCACTTATTGATATGATCATCATTGTTATCCTTTGTTTTGTTATGTGGTATGTCATATTAATCGATTTTCATATGTTAAACCATCACTGTGACCCTGGACTGAAATCCTCTTGATCACGATGTATAATCTTTTTTATTTATTGTTGTATTCAATTTGTTAATATTTTATTTAGTATTTTTACAGCTGTATTCATCAGAGATATTGATTTATAGTTTTCTTTTTTGTGTGCTATCTTTAGCAGGTTTTGGTATAAGGGTAATGTTGGCCTCATAAAATGAGTTAGGAAGTATGGCTTCTTCTTTAAGGTTTTGGAAACGTTTAAGAACAGGTATTAAATCATCTTCAAAGGTTTGATGGAATTCACTAGTGAAGCCATCCGGTCCTGGACTTTCACTTTGGGGGTGTTTTTTGACACATTGCTGATGGGAGTGTAAACTGGTACAGTGACTATGAAAAACAGTATGGAGGTTCCTCAAAAATTTAAAAATAGAACTACCATTTAACCCAGAAATCCCTCTTCTGGGTGTCTACACAAAACACTTGAAAACATTTATTTGTAAAGCTACATGTATCCCAATGTTCATAGCAATATTATTCACGGTGGCCAAAACATGGAAACCAAAGTGTCTTTCAATAGATGATTGGATTAAGAAAATGTGATGCATATATACAATTGTTCAGTCGTAAGAAAAGACGAAATACAGCCATTTGTGACAACACAGATGGGTCTTAAGATAATCATGCTATGCAAAATGAGTCCAAAAACGTTGAGAACCATATGATTTAATTTATACGTGGAATATGAAACTGAAAGCAACAAGTAAACATGACAAACAAGCAGAGACTCAAACATGGACAACAGTTTAGCAGTTACCAGAAGGAAGAAGGTAGGGGAAGGGAGGTATATAGGGCTAAAGGGGATCAAATATATGGTGTTGGAAGGAGATTTAACTCTGGGTAGAGAACACACATTATAATATACATATAATGTATTGTTGAATCATATCCTTAAAACCTGTGATTTAATTAATCAATATCACCCCAATAAATTTAATTCAAAAAAAACGAGGCTTGAAGCATTTAAATGTGTTGGTAATGGTCACACAGAGAGTCAGGAGGCAAACCTAGGTAAGCTGACCCCACAATGTTTATTCCTAACCAGCTCACTATAGTATTTCTAATAGGCAAGAATCATGAAAAGACTGAAGTGCTATTAAGTACCACCAGCAAATTCTGCTGAAGGATTATGAGATTTCACTCTTGGAAATACTTCACACCTGATGACTTCAATGGAGGGAAATAAAGAATATTTATCTACTACGTCTTTTCCTGGCTACCAGCCTGTTAATATTATATTATTATTGTTTGTCTGTCTTCCTGCCTTTTATTCAAACATTATGGATTACAGGAACTTCAGTTTTTTATGAATCAAAGCTAGGTATTCAGGAGATATTCTTTGTGTAGCTCATAATTGCCACTTTGTTCCAAATTCAAAACACAGTCTTAGGTCACTGTGGTCATCGCCCTGACCAACAGTCTCCAGTACCCTGGACACCTGTGTGCTGCCACCATCATTGCAGTTGTTGTAAAATGCTCTGCTCTTACCTGCATCACTGAACAGTTTTCTGATATGCTTCAACTGTTCTGGTACTGAATTTGCAAAGACAGTATTGCTCCAAGCCCTCAGCTTTGTACAGGAATTTCAGCGATATCTGCTGTTTGACTTTGTATTTTCTCTTTGCTTTAGAATTCTGGCATTGAGTTGCAGGAGCTAGCTGGACAATCTGAGTATCACTTCACCAAGGTAGAATAAAAGGGTGCTTTTCTCATGCTGTAAATAAAATGTCACGAAAATATTTCTTTCCAATACCTTATGATAGTCAGGGAGAGTTGTCAGGGCTAAGTGTCAGCCCCTAGAATAGGTACTTGTTTTCTCTCCACCAGGTTCCTTGGTTCCTCATGAAAATATCCCCTGGCTGATCCACTACCAACCCTCAGAACATGCCCAGATAAATATGAAGGTGTCAGACACAGAGTTCGTGTATTATTCCATCATTCTGACACACCAGAAACAATCATCAGTCAGCCACAGGATGGCCAGTATGTTATAGCATTATATTATTTAATTAGTTAATTAGTTAATTATATTAAAGTGTCCATTTTTCAAATGCATGCTTGGAATCAAATAGTGTGTGACAATATTGTTAAGTATTTTAATAAAAGCATAACGATTCTGAATAAATTACAATTTTATGTTTAGGAAACATTACAATTTCATTGCACTTTAGAAATAGTATAGAAAATTATAACATTATCAATGTACTTATGTGTCAGTTAAAGAGTAAATATGCCAGTTGAGGACATGTCTAATCAAATTGGCAGCATTGATTAGATAGAATCTTGATTCAGAAAGAAACTGCTAGAATAAACTTCCGTTTTTTATGCAAACAAAAGGTAGTAATTAGGCATATATTCGCAGAACAAGTTTGTGTGAGGAGAGTGTAAAATAACCTTTCTTTAATAAATCCTGGCTGTCTTTTCTGATATCCCTGACATGTAAAACTCATTGATGCAAAGAATAAACGATAAGCAGAGACATGAAAGAACATGAGAACCCAATCTCTACTTTCCAAGACTCTAAATTAAGGAAACCTTGGCAGAGCAGATTGTGTTGCTCTTTCTGCCATCCACTGAGCTCTAAAGTTCCCCAAGGGGAATGAACCAAGTAGAAAAGTGTGGTTTGGCCTGTTGACAGGGAACCTCAGGTTCACCAGCAATAGCTGTGCGCTTATTGTTGCACAATGAGTCTGGGACTGAAAGCCAACTTGCTTTGGGAAACAATGGGTGAAATATCAGTTATTCCCAATCAGGACCTCTTGGTACTGTGGGCACCATGGGTCTGGCAAGGGCATCTCTACAGAGTAGAGTTGACATTCTCAGTCTTGTGTGTGACCTGTCTCCAACAGCACCACTAGGTGGGCCAAAAAGCAACAGCAAGAACAGACTCATAAACTCCCAGTTATCTCACAGCCTGGCATTTAAAAATAAAATTGAAATCTCATTCTATTAGAACTGAGTAAATCTTGGGTTTCTTGGGAAAATTCAAGGTAAAAGGATGCAAGAAACATCTAATGGATTTTTGGTAATTATAAACACTTGGAAGCATTAGTTATTCATTCAATATATGATAAAATTATTTATGCATATATTCCCCCAAGTGGATAAAGCATCCTTATATTGGCTTTCTTCTTGCCCATATTCCTGTTCCAGCTATCTTACTCTTATTTCTTGGGATCACCTCCCAAATGAAGCACCTGTCTCAAGTTCTGCTTTGGGAGAAACATGGACTATGACAGGTAATTTGAGAAGCAACAGTGGAATAACCGGACTTCAGACAGGGATAAAAGCTTGAGCAAGACCGCAAAAGTGGGACAGAGGGTGCTACTAAGAGCATCTGCATTCCATGGCTCTAACACAGACTGGGGAGTAACAGAACAATGGAGGGTGCACTGGCTAGAAAGAGCTCTTAAAAACTCAGGCTGGGAAATTCCAAATAGTAGAGTGATTTCATGTCAAGATGAAGAGCTTGGACTCTAATTTTTAAGATGTAATGATTTAGAGAAGATTTTTCATCCATGAAATGGAAGGTTTAAGAATGTATTTCAGGAAGATAGCTCCAAAAATACTTACAAAAAAAAAAAAACTGGAGAAATAGACAAGCTAATAGACAATGTCTCAGTTAAGAAAAAATGAGGCCTTGAACTACAAGGTAGTACAGTAAAAGAGAAAAGGAGGTAGTTATATTTAGGAGACAAAATCACCTAGAAAGCAATATAATCTGACGGTTAATAGTGCAAACTCTGAAGTCAGAGCACCTGGATTTCAGTCACTGCCCAAGGATTGGCTGGGGCAGAGTCTTAAATTTTCTAAACTTTGGTTTCCTAAGATTTAATATGGGGATATTAATACTAAAGTCTGATAGGCACATTGAGTATACAGACTGCAAGCTGCAGGGCTGAAATTGGAACCATGACCTACTACTGTGAGTGTCATGTCTTGATCCATGCCACTAACCATATATACACCTAGGTACCTTGTGGTATATTGATTAATTCTCTCGGTGAGGTAAACATGTTCATCATTATTTTCCAATGGAGAAATTTAGGAGAAATTAATCTATTTATCCATAGTCACAGGAGTAAATGATAAAGCTGAGATTTGGACCTTGATTTGCATGATTCTAAATTTCATACTTTTTCAGAGTTTGAGCTCTTAGAGATATGATGTTTCCTGGAGATCACAAATTCTAAAGATGTATTCAGATGAACGCAGACCAATGCGATTGAAAACTTTGGAATTGAAAACACCAGAAACTATTGAAAGCAGGAGATCAGTAAGTGGATTATGGAAATCCACTGGATAAGAGAGTTGTCAGGGAAGTCAACTGAGGTGGGCCAAGTACTGGTTATTGAAAATATAGGCAGGGTCCATGTGAGAGCTGGTGGGGTATGCAATTAGAAAGAATCAGTAGATAAAGGCAGAAAGGTTTGGCAGAGGATTTTATAAGTGAGTAGTGGGATTTGAAAGATAAATTATTTTTCTTGATGGCAGAGTAATAACTTCTCAAAGAGTTAGAGATTTTTTGCCATGTTATATTTAATCGACGTCTTTTTTTTCTGAATAAAAAGAATTAATAGATCATACCTCATTGAGTTTCTGCCACTGGGAAACAAGAACTTATATTATCTTATAAATTAAAACCTAAAATCACTAAGTGGATATTATAAATTCTCATCATTGGCTTGAAAATTAACAGTAATTTTTTTGCATTTTGTATCAAAATAACAGTGTGATGGCATACTGACTGTGACAAGGCTACTAATTATCTTCTTCAAAATCCCCTCTTTTTATATGCTCTTAGGAACAGAACCCAATTTTATTTGGGTGACAAGTTTACTAGCTAAAAGAATACATTGCATATTTTCTTGTGAAAAGGTACAGTGCAAGTCAATGAGATATGAGCAGAATACTTGTGAGACTTCTGAGAAACTATAGGTTGTCTCTGAAGACCCTAAGGATGGCAGAGCAGTAAGACAAGGGAAACTATATCCCTGATAACCTTGGAGTCATCACAATGCCAGAAGCTGCCTACTTCTAAATTCCTCTATAAATGAGTGAAAACTTTCTTTGTACGTTAAAATGCCTACGAGTTTGGGTTTTCCCATTTCATATGGCTGAAGCTGATCCTAATTAGATTAAATCATCATTGACTTAGATTGTGGTAAAATGTTAGCTCCTCTTAAATTAAAATTCAAGTACATAATAAGTAGATATTTTGAGTACTTAAAATTTATAAATGGAGATTGTAGCTGAGTTAGGCCCATGAGCATCAAATATAATAATTATTTGAAAGTTAATCTAGAAAGGATTAGTCACTTATATAAGAATAGATAAAAATTATCTTTAATTTTTTCCACATTTCCTGTATTTCACACACAGAGCATAAGCAACACAGACAAGAAACTGTTTGGACTATTTTCATAAATAATGAATATTCTTATGATAGAAGAAAGATGTTCAAATACAACAGAAATGCAGGAATTCATTTTAATCTCTAATATTTACTGAAGTACCTATATTTTTCTATTAAATTATATTATTCAAGTAAATGTGCTGTTTGAAAAGGTAATATAATTTTTTAAAATAAGTCTCATGATAATTCAACATACATCAAATTAATAATAAAAAGAAACCAACTGTGGAAAAGTCATAAATATGCTTGCTAAACTCTCTTCCCCAAATTTTGCTATAATCTGGCAATCTGGCTATGACTTTTCTGTTTCATTATCTTTATGGAGTTCCTCACCTCACTGGGAAATTCCAGACTGGAGAAGACATTGGGAGATATTGATCACAGGATAAGGTGCTTTCAGAAGGAAGGAGGGGAGGTAAAAAAAAAGGGGGGGGGCTTGGGATAATATGAAGTGAGACAGTGCATACTTTAAAATCTTCTTGTTAAATGGGAGAATGAAAAAGTAATAACTAATGAGACAGAGGGACAGAGAGACAGAGAGAATGAGAACCTAGATAATCAAGCCCAGTTTCTGTCAGAGTGAAGGAAACTGCAAATAGCAACCTCCTTGGCTTCAAAAAGGGACAATACCACTTAAAGTGCCACACTAATCAGAAAGGGTCACTTGTAACTTCACTTTATCTTGTTTTATGTTTTATCACAGAGCAATTTTTCTAACCCCATGACCTCCATTGTTACTTATTTACAGATGAACCCCAAACGTTCATCTCCAGGTCTCATTTCTGCTCTGAATTCTAGATCTGAATACTGTCATCCTCACATAGACATTTCCTCTGTTCTGCTCCCAACTTCTATGTTCTCCACCTTAATTAATGTCATTACTTTTACTACTCATTTTTACCCACACTCTCTCACCCCAAAGGAGCTTGCTTACCTCTGCAAGCTTTCATCTATTTATCTCCTTTCCATTGTCTCTGCTAATGATCTAAATTAGCTACGATTGCCCCTGCCCTCCCCCCATCTCTCTCTTACTAAGACCACTGGACGTTCTTATAACTGATCTCCATCTTTGATGTCCCTTTTCTCTGTAGCTGAAAACAGTTTATTTTCTAAAATCCAGGTCTGACCATACTTAATCTTTCCTTAAAAGCCCTCAATGACAATCTGTACCTAACCACCTTTATATTTTCGTTTTGTCATTTATTTCCCATGACCTTGTACTCCAGCAGCATGAAGCAACTCACATTTCTTCAAACAAGATACGCACTTGGGGCCGTTATGCATTTTTTGGTGCTCTTTCCTTTTACTTTCCTTCTTTATCCGTTTATATTACCTGTTTGTGCACATCCGAGGCAACTTCTTTGCACTTCCCTGTCAGAATAAATGGTTCTCTTTTCTTCAGTCTGCTCTTAGAAGCATTTGGTATGCATCTCTATTAAAACACTTATGTTTTGCATGGTGTTTAATTGTTTATTTCTGTTTCCACACTAGGCTTTGAGTTCTTTGAGAACAGAAACCATATTTTATCTATTTTTATATCCTTAATATAAAAGATATATAAAGGACATATATAAAGGATATGTAAAGGATATATAAAGGCTATATAAAGGATACCTGTACATAGTAGGTACTTAGTTTTTCTAAATTGATATAAAATGTTACCCAAATAAAGGTGGGTTTTTTTGTTTGTTTGTTTGTTTTATGCATTTTTCTTTCTCCCTAAAAAAAAAATTATCTCTTACTTTAGTTTTATTCTCAAAAAGTAATGACTTAAAATGAGCAGAAAATCAAACCTGGGAGATATTCGTACCACTATTGCATTTACACAGCACATTTTAAGTGCACCATAGTGCTTAATAATCACACTAATTATTTATTAAAATTTAACTCTCTTTTCCAGTTAATTAAACTTGCATTTGGTAAAGCTATCCAGTTTCGGCAGATAAGCAGCTTTTTCTAGGCATATGCGTGTGAAAGGCTGACTGGATACAATTTTGACAGAAGTAAGTTTTCAAATTACTCTTCCTACTTAAATACGTGGCAACATCACGGCTCTACTATCCCAAAGAAACAATGAGACTTAATCTACTGCCTCCAAAGAAGTAAATCTTAAATAATTTAGAGGGTTGTTTTTTTCCTTTATATGTCTACATGCTTATAGATTAAAAAACCTTTAGTGAAAAAAAAAAAACCATAAATATTAAAAGAGCCTACAGCATGGGTTTGGGGTTTCCTAAATAATTTATCTTACTATGAGTAAATGATCCAGATTTTATGCCAACAAAAAATGCAGAGCCCTTATTACCTCGGACATTCTCATCTTGAAAATGTACCAATTCCAACAGAATACTTTCCTTTTCTAGGAGACATTTGTCTTCCTCTCTGTTTTTGGATGCAGGTGCTATTTTGGAGTACGCAGGCCGAGGCAGACATTTTACAGATGTGCAGAGGCTCTGGAACTGCTGATATGATTCTGGAGTTTCGATCACAAAAAATTACATTCCAGTAGGAGTCGATCTGCTCACGGCAGTGCTCTATAGGGCTCTTCCTCTGGACGGCCAAATTGGAATGGCCTCGAAACTCAGTCTCAAGTTCTTTTTCTAAAGGGGTAGCGGTGTCTAATGTTTTTCTCTTTTATACATTTTTAAATTATTTAATTATAAAATGTTTTAAACACACTGAAGAAATATATAAAATAGCAGCTTTCTATATACCCATCGCCTAGATGTAACAAGTGTTAATATTTCATCACAATTTACTTGATAATTCTTAAAAAATAAATAAATAAAACTCTATCAATTTACTCCAAGTCCCACTCTCCATCTTTTCTCCCTCTCTCTCATCTAAAAGATAATGCTAATAGTAGTACATCTTATTTATTGATGCACCTAAATGTAATAAAAATATAAAAGGCTTCTTTCAACCAGGGACTTCACAATTACAAAAAAAAAAAAAAAAAAAAAGAATGAATTCATTCAAAATTTGTGAAACACTAACCCTAGAGTCTAGAGCAAGAATTGGCAAATTTTTAGGAAAAGCGAGATAGTAAACATTTCAGGTCTCTATTCAGCTATTTAACTTTCTTTTTAGTGTGAAAGTGGCCATAGACAATACACAAATGAATGAGCAACTGTATTCCCACATAATTTTATTTACAAAAACAAGATGGCAGGCCACATTTGGCCTACAGGCTGCTGTTTTCTGACCCCTGCACTAGCCAGCCCAGATTGAACTGTTTAATTTACTGAAGAGTTACCTGAAACACAATTATATATAATAAACTATAAATAATATTCACTGTGGTTCTTATAATAACTTCTCTAGATAAGATAAAAATTGTCCCCATTATCTGTTCTCCCCTTCTTTTATAATTATATAATTTTCCCATACTGCTTTGTAGTTTGTGCCCTTATGATTGAATTGTGCCAATGGCAATAGGAACAAGAGTCACGTGGCAGCTTCTGTGAACTTTCCTTAAAAGAAGGATGGCATACATCCTCTGATGCCTTTTCCTTTCCTTCCTGCATCCTGCTGTTTAAAATGTGGTTGCAGTCATTGAACCATTATCTTAGCTCATGAGGATATGAGCCTCAACCTAGGAACTGGGAGAGCAATAAGTTAGAAGGAGCCCAGGTCTTTGGGTACTTGGTAGGAATGGACCCTGCTGGCCATATTATCTCTCAAATTCCCTTTTCAATAAGCTTTTTAATAAGAGGAATACATTTTAATATTATTAACCCATGGTTATGTGAGATTCTTGAAGCCATACCTGATTCTGACTCAGTAGGCAACAGGCAAAACCCTCAGGCTCACCCAGCATCAATATCCTTGTCTAACATTTTTGTCTAAATATTCTTGTCTCTCTTCATTCATATTCTGCATTATTCACTTCCCTTCATCATGGAATTTTCTGGGGAATTGATCATATTTATGTACTAACAAAATGTAAAGAAGTATCAATCTCCTCTCTATAACTATTCAAAGCATAGACCTAAAATGCTATACAGACACTTTAACCCTTTTATTTCCCTAATTCTGATTTATACTAATACCTACGGCAGATTCATGCAAATGCAAAAAATTTCAAAGTACTTTGTTCTACATGTTTGTGCCTATCACCTTGGAAAACGACTCTCAGTTGTACTGCCAAACGTCGTTTCTGCACAGGCCCCACTATAACGGTGGGAGATGTTACTATTTGTGCTGACATAGTTGTGGCTGGAAGAAAACGAATTCCAGACTGGGTAAAACATGAAAAGAGTTACCTCGATGCATGAAAACCATGCAATCTATACTTTGAACTTCTTACCATATGCCCCCTTAGATATAACATCCTGGGTTTAAAGTAATTCATTTCACATCTGTTTTTATGTAAAGCACTTCTACTCATCAGATTCTAGATGATGACTGGAGGAAGTAAGTAGTTGCAAAGAACATTACAATCTCAATTTAAATGTAATTTAAAATAAGAGAGAGATAAGAAGATACAATTAATATTTCTAGCATGGTGAAACTAGGGAGAAAAGAACCAGAATGCTAATGCTGCTTATCTCTGACTGGTGAAGTTATAGGTGATTTATTTCTTCTTTTTATTTTCTAAATATTCTAAAACAAACATTTATTACTTTTGAAAACAGAAAACATTTATAATTCAAGTCCTGAAAAACCCGATTAAACAATGAAAACACATAGAATAAAAAATATGAGGAAAATCAACATGGCACAGAAATTAAGAGCAAATAATAGGCCAATGGTTATTATTTATCTGCATTAAAGGAAGGCAACAAAGATACGGGCTCTCCCAAAATGCATATGACTCAGTGTTCAATTTCACTTTAGTTTGTTTTGAAACACCTCTGTAATTAACCTTCTAGTCTCTCCTCTGAGCCTTTGAACATCAGTTCCATCCCCGGTGAAATTGTACCCATCCCTCAGAGCAGCTGAGATGACTGAAAATTGATGTGAACGCCCTGGGATTTCAATTTCTAGCAGATGAAAAATCAATTTCTATCATTATAATAGCAGATTTTCAATCAATTCACAAAATGTTACATGAGTGCATCCTGTGAACATCAATGTAGAGCAGGAAACAAAGATGAGTGGGAAAGCCCCCCTGCACCCAAGAACATTGCAGTCGAGTTGGAGGAATAAGACACGTCCCAAAATAGTTACAATGCAGTGCTCCTCATGAGAGAGAAACAACCTCCAGTGAATTCAGAAGCAAATTAAGAAAAGTTTTACAGGGCAGAGTATTCCAGTATAAATATGGTAAAAGAAGTGAAAAGTCTGAATTCTATAGCTGGCTGTCCAAGGGACTACATGACACAGGACAGGGTTACAAACCCTTTCTGAGTTTCAGATTCATCTTTTTTCCAATTAGGAGAATTTTTCCAGATGATCTCTAAGATAACTTCTGCTTTTATAACAAACTAATATAGTATTTTGTGTAAGAATTAATCTAACTTCTTCATAGCTACAGATATAGATAAACATACTGTTTGTGTGATATAATAAAAAGGCATACATATGTTTAATTCTCATATAAACCTTGGAAGATAAATACAATTATTACCATCTCCATATTTCAAGTGAGGAACTAAAGTACCAAGATAAAGTAAATTTCCTAAAACCACGTAACTAGGATTCAAATTCAGGCATTCCCCAGTTAGTAACATTCGAGTGAAGCCTTGAAAGGTTTTTAGGATTTTGTAAGAAGTAATAAAAAAGGAGTACTTTCCAGAATGAAAACTCACCAAGAACAAAGGCAGAGAACTAGGTAAGCTTGAGAGCTTTAGGGAGGCCACAGGTGATCTTAGAAAGAGCAGGTCTTTGAATATAAATACAAGAGTTGAAATATTTATTCATTTTGTGACAGTGATAAATTTACTCTAAGCTTTAATTATCTATAAATTAAGGATAATATGTTCCTTGTAGGATTGAAGTAAAGATCAAATAAGATAATGTATCTAAAATGCTAAACAGTGTCTGGCACGTGGCAGGTACCTAATAAATTGAAGCTGATGGATGAATTGACTAGTTTGGTCAAGACACGTCAAGGTACGGTGAGAACCGGACAATATTTAGCTACAAAGGTAGTTAGGATACAAATTGGAAAAATCTTGAATACCTAGCCAGAAAGGTTGGATTTTTTATGGAATCAAAGTTTTCAAGAAGGGAATATTGTGTATGTTACAGCTAATATTAAACTTGTTTGAGTTTTCTGAGCACTTTGGTGGGACAGGAGAAAGAAGATATTGAGGGAGGAAGATACTGGGCTAAAATATAAAAATGTGTGGGAAACAATACACATCCATTAATCAGGACACTGGCTCCAACCTCCCACTTTATGAGATTATGGAACTTTCTAAATAGAAAAGATATATTGCTGTATTCTACAAATGTCAATTTCTAAAAACCTGAGATTATAGAAAGGAATTTTTAAATAGATGATTAGACTGCTTTTATTCATTTACCATCCCAAGTTCAATAGCAAATCTATGACTTCTCATTCTGAGCAAAGGAAGATGTGTCCAGGAAAAAATAGACAGACATAAAGAAAATATGAACTAAATTTTAAAGTCTGAATTCAACAAAGCTGGACACTCATAAGTTAAGAACGAATGTGGAATCAAGCAATTCTACCAGTAAATATTCAACACATTTATTGAACAGGGTCTATGCACCTTATACTTTGCTAAAAGCTTCACACACTTTATTTCAATTAATCTTCACAGCATCCTCATAGCTAAGTATTTTATTATAACCATTTTTCAAATGAGAAAACTGAAACATGGAAGCATTATTTGCCAAAGTAAACAGAAACGTTAAATGGCTTGAACGAGCATTGAAAACCAATCTTTGCTGCTCTACTATTCAGGGCAAACTGATGTAACCATTGTCACTACCACCTTTATCCACATGTCAAGCACTACCACCACCATTACAAACATTAGCATACCCACCATCATCGTTATGACTGCCACAACTGCCTCCTCCGATACTATTATCATCGTCATAACTATCACCACCACCCAATCACGAATGCCAACATTGATAGCATTATCACCACCCCCACCACCACAGCATAGCCCCCACCCTCTCTATCACCACAATCATCCCCACGGCTACCATAACACCACTGTCACCACCAAAACCGCTACCACCAATAACAAGCACCTCCACCACCAACACTCCCTTCTGCCTTTAAGAAAGACTAATTTTCTTTAACCAAATATCCTTCTAGGAAAAATAGTTGATGTCTATAAAATCCAGGAATAAATTTCTTTCCCAACTTCCTCCTACACAAAGGGCATGTACTCATCGAAAACATTTCCCTCCCAAGACCACTGTCTTCAATATTTCTACTCCAGAAAATTGCTAAATTTTTTCAAGATCAAGAAGATCAGAATTAGTCCTATTTTCTATGGTCATGCAGTAATGCATTTTATAGTTAAAGACTATTTCTAAATTTTAAATTTCTAAATTATAAAAGGATAATGTTTAGAGATGAAGTGCATATTTGAGGAGAATGATTCTAAAGCTTTGACACATAAAGGATGATCCATAAATAGACATTATGGGGATAGGAACTTGTTAGAAATTCAGAGTCTCAGGCCCACCTCAGATTTGATAAATCAGAATCTGCATTTAAACAAGAGACTCAGGTGATGTGTGGCACTTTAAAATTTGAGAAGCATAGCTCTAACGCCTTTAATTTAATCTATCATTTAGCATATAACAGTGAGTGATTTTGTCCATTTTTTCTGAAGAGCTCAACTCAGAGGCATGACAAACATAACATTTCTTTTTAAATAATGTATAGAGCTGATTTCAGAAAGCTGGGAATCTAGCTGGTTCATGATTTAGCAATGAAAATGAAAACAGGTATTTTTTTCTTAGGAAGGAAAACGCAGGCTGCAATAGAAGAAGGGAAAATTTTGAGTATGTGGGGAAAAAATATTAGAAAAGGGTTAAAAACAAGGTAAAATGTGAACAGATATTTGAAAGAAACAATAACAGAGAGAAAACATTCTTTAAATAGAACAGGAATGAAAAGGATATGGAAAAATGCTGCCCCCCTTTGAAGTAGAAAAGGGAAAGCTGGTAAAAGCTGTCACTAAGTGGCAGAGGCTGTAAATGAGGTTCTGGAGACGTGTTCTTCACCCCCCCCCCATATATATATACAGTAATTTATAATCAATTTAGTGCTCTGTAGTCCATTTTTAAGAACCACTGTAAGTAACTAGGGTAGTTAAGAAATCACCCTAGGGATGAAATACCTAATTTCTCATAGTCCTTTCCATTCTTTTAATCCTTGTTCCTACTCTTGATCTTTCTCTTTAGGCAGAAAGACCCCCTTCTCTTTTCAGAGTCCACCTTGGAAATGTGTGCACCCTCATTTCCTCTCTGAGAAAATATGCAATTAAAATCAGTTTCTGAAATATTTATATATGACTCTCATGGGCTTATCCTTCTAATATTTTGAATCGTATGATTTTAAGGAATTAGAGAAGCCTTCCTGAGGTAAGGCAGTCCATCTGACTCAGCATCCCTTACAAATAGGTGTCTCTGTTCTCTCCTTCTCTCTCCTTCTGTCAGCCAACTTTAGTGTGGCTGCTTCCAAATTCTATAACATTTTCATACATGTAAGGCTTTAATTTTAGGAACTGGGTCAGTTGTTTCTTTTTCTATTTCTATTTTGCCTTAAAAAATATCTTTTCTTAGTGTTTTACACTGATTCCATTTTATTTCTACCCTTTAAATGTTCCAGCCATGCAAATTATCATCAAAATAAGATTTTTGCTTAAACTCTGAACTGGAAAGAATGTTATAAATGTTTAAACACAATATCTAAAGAAAAGTTGTATAGACAATCCATTCTGTTACGTGATTTCATTCATGTATATTTACCATGTAACTTAAAATGTCACTTCTTGTTTTCTACTAAAAAAAAAAAAACAATTCTATTTCCAGGGCACGTGAAGCTCTGTGTTTCTAACACTTGCCCACCCACACCAGAGTCTGTTAGTGCCAGAGTGTTAGATTTCAGAGAGACGATAACTAGTAAAAACAAATCTCTTCCCAGGCAAAATTAATCCCCTCTCTTCTGAGCTCCCAGGGCACTGAAACACACTTCTGCTGCAGATCTCTGAATTCTTATTAATTGTTTAAATGGTTTGACTCCTCCATTAGACTATACTGTGCCTGGGAGGCAAAAATCCACTGTAATTCAGATGGCTAGGTATTCAGTTTTTGGTTAATTGAAAAAGAAATTATTTTCTGAAAGATCTTTTTTTTTTTTTTTTGGCTGTCATTTAAAAATACGTGAATCTCCATAGAACTGCCAGTTAAAATAATCTTATGCCTCACTATTTTTAATCTATTACATATACTGCATAATTAATTAAAGCCAGTCAAATATATATATTTGTCTGTCTTAGAATCTGGGCTCCTTTGTCAAGTCATTTAATTCATTATGCATCAGTCTCTGCAGTTGTACAGTGGAAGTAATGTACCTACTTCATAAAGTTAAAATGAAACAATGCATTAAATGTTTAATATAATGCCTAGCATATAGTAGGTAGTTGTTGTCCAACAAACAAAATCAATAAAGCTATTGATTTTTAATCAGAAAACAGAAAATTAAGAATCATAGATGTTAAAGACAAATTTTGCATTAGTTCTGAGGGAAGTTGTATATTGTCTTGCATTTCAGCACTCTGCCGACAGATTCTGAGACAACCCAAGCCAAAAGGCTCGTGCCATGTGAGAGTTCTCTCCTAATTTAACTTCATATGGAGCAGCCTGCAAAGCACTGAAAATTACCACTATCCCACTTATTGCAAGCCAGATACCTCCAATCTCCCAGATCCCTGATCACAGACTAAAAATGAGTAAAATACAGAAAGCCTTTCTCGAAGAAATGCACGCACACACGCACACACACAATCACAAAAAGAGTAGATTCCTGACCCACGGGGTATGGATTTCACTTAGTGGCACTGTGAAGTGGCACTGTATGAGGTTTTTACTAGAGAGCTCAGTGTTACTGGCTCCTTTTCATTCACGTCTCAGCTCAAGGATAGCCTCCCCTGATCATCGTAGGGCACACTACCATGCCTGCCTCTCAGTCCTCTGTCTGTGGTCTTCATATCATTGAAATTAACAACTTATTTTATTATCAACCTCCATCCTCTTATGAGAATGTAAACTTTTAAATTCAGTAAATTAATAAATGAATGCATATATCAATTTGCTTCTGCAGATTTTCTCTTGGCTTTTGGATTTCCCTCTTGAATTCTTTCTAGAAGCTAGGAAATATCTGGACATTTCTCAAATTTATCAGAGATGGAGCAATTAAGTTTCCAGTGCTACTTAATGATATAAGCCCCCACCATCGACTCCTACCCTGAGTTATTTTTTATAACATTAGCCGTTAAGTGAAATTTGTGGGAGTAGAATCCAAAAAGAAACTTCCTAGTTTAAGTGGAATTTGTTTTTTCCCTTCCAGGAAACACATTCTGTAGAGAAACACAACTGTGTTACACCCTTCGAAAGGTGAAGAGAAAGCAGATACTCACAATTGCATCAGCTCCTATTTCTGTAAAAAGGTGGAAAATCGAAGCAGGGGACTACCCTCAAGAAAGCTTGATTTATCAGGTGGAAGTTCCAATTGTTTCAAGATAAAAATATTTATTTTTCACCGAGGTGAATTATTATTCCATCTGTCATGATGAGGTCTGTAAATCTGCGAAGGGTAATTATATACAGGATAATCACCAGCTGTTGCCTGTTTGGAAGGAGGCTGCAAGAGGAAAAAACAAAGGTCCTCAATAGGTGCGGGCTTCTTGAAGGTAGGGGGTGCATATTATATTTTTGGGGTCCCCCATGGGTGGCTAGGTGAGTGTGTGGTAACATATGGTAATACTAAATATACATTAAATTGCCAACACATACTTATGAGGGGTTGGAATGAAGTTCAATATAAAGAAAACCTTGCTGATTACTGAATTAACCAAAGCTAGGAACTGGGTCCTAAGAGAGCCCAGAAATTTTTCCTCTAAATTTCTTTTCCAAAGAAAACAAGCAGATCTGTTTAACATGATGACTGATTTTTTTTTCAAAAAGAATGACATTTTTTAGTCCCTCCAAAATGTGACTGTCTCTTCCATTACCATATATAATGAGTTTTAGTAGTGTTAATTTTTAATAAAAGGTAATTTTTCTTCCACTCACTGTAATTCAAAAAATGTATGATTTTATGGAAAAGTCACTGGATTTTAAGACTGTAAATAGCATTAAAGTGATAAGGTCCAAACCTAGTTCTGAAAATGAGTAAACTTTGCTCTAGAGAGACACAGCTGAGAGGTCACTCAAACCACTAATAGTGGCAGAACTTCGCCTCCTCAGCAAGGATAATGGTGGATTTGAGAATTAAAACAGAGTTTTTTACATCAAAGGTTTTTCTTTAGCACTGAGACATGGAAGATAATATCTAAAACAGAATTCTTCTCTCTATGTTAATATTTGCCCCAAGGAAAAAAAATTTAAAGTGGGGCAGAAGGAAAAGGGCAAAGTCTCACAAAGACATATAATTTTAGTCATAATTCATCAGTGAAAATACCAGAAAACTGTGATTGCCACATTTTAAGATGTTTATTTTCTAGATGCCCCTTTGCTGAACTAATTTCACTTAAAGCTTTATTTGCAAATACAAAGTATTCTCTTTGAAGAGTAGCTTATTATTACCAAGTATCTTAAGATACTTTCGATTAACAGAAAAAAAAATACACACTATTTTGCATCTCAGTGCCACCTATGTGTGTAGAACAGACCCATTCTCTCAGAATGGGAACTTTACTCTTTGCTATTCTGTTTCACTCCACTTTTTAAATGTGCCCACAAAATGGATTTCAGAACCCAGGACTGGGTCCTACCCATTTCCAAACACACTTGCCAATTCCTCTTACAAGATCATCCCCAAGTTAATACCCACCCTGCAAGATCTGCAACAGAGAAACTACACAGAAAATATTTCGATAATGTTAAGACAGCAATAGAGTAAAATCTCTATAAATTCCAGGTGCTTCTAACAGTACAAACCCCTTTCGTGTCCAAGAAACATCTGTTGCTGATAATGTTCATTTGAGAGACCAGAGAGCTTCATCTTTGAACCCATTTCTGCTGTATCACCTTCCTTAAAATCTTCTGCCTACAGAGAACTCTCCTTTTCCCCTCCGATAATGTTTCTAATCCAATTAGCACTTTAATCAGTCCGGTTCTCTTATGCTTATACCATACAATTTAAGGTTCATAATACACCATGCCATTTTTCTCACTAATTTTGAGACTGTTTTGTCTCTAAAGAGTTAAGGTTAAGGGTTGTGTCCTACACATCTTTTGTAGTTTTATGGAACCAAGCCCATCCTGCTCTCAGATTACTGATTGTCAATCAGGGATGTAGGATGCCCTAGAATTAACCTCCAACAGAAAAAGTCTCCCTGTGCTCGCTCTATCACACAGTGCAGAGGACAGCAGCATCCTCCACTCGCCAAACATCTTCTTGATTCAATCTTATTTTTATGATTTGGGCTACAACAGGGAAATTCTCAGTGTTTGGTCCCCAGCAGTTGATCACAGGAGATACTCAAACAACATTAGTAATTCTCTCTCTCTTTTTTTTTTTTTTTTTTGCACTAAAAAAGGACAATTAATGTTTGAAAGATAATTCTTACAGGAGGGCATGGGCAGGTTTGGCTGGCCAGCAGCAGCTGGGAAGCAGGGAGCTATTGAACTTAGGGCAGATATCAAAGCAAAGTAAAAATTTGTATCTAAATCCTGAAGTCAGAAGGTTTCTTGTACAGGTTTTGTGCTACAGCGTGTGTGTGTGTGTGTGTGTGTGTGTGTGTGTGTGTGTGTGTGTGTGTGTGTGTGTGTCTATATGTGTGTGTGTTCCTTTACAAAATTCCTCTTCCCATTGCCAGGCTTCCTTTCCTAGTCACATTTTTTTTTTTAATTTTTTTACTGCTAACAACACCCTTCCCACTTAGATCCCCTGAATAAAGGGACTGTACAATATTCCCCTGCAGTGGGGCGGTACTGTAGGGTTTGAATGCATAGTGAGTCACAAACAGCCCTCTAGGTCACCAGACTGGAGGTGGCAGGGAAGGGGGGTGCTTTGAGGGGAGAGAGAACATGGAAAAACAAAACCCCTGGAAGGTCTGGCGGGATAGCTGCCCTGCCCCTAGATTCTGTCTTCTAGTGGGTCTCCTGAAAACCCCCAATCACACAAATTAGGTGTCCTTGAAGTCCCCTTTGGGCAGACACATGCACTTTTTGCCTATAGCAATTTACTTCTCCCGGGAAAGAATCGGAGGCTGCAGGTTGCAGTCTCATTCGCAGGGCATCTCTGACTCCTGAGTGCTTAGGAGAAACTTAGCCCAGAAAGTGAGCTGTGTTGCCATCTGGCTTTCTCCTCAAACGTCCTATTACCTTGTTGTTACCATTATTTCTTTTGCCGTGCACGCACTGTTGCTAATTTAAACCTTGCACAGCCACCTTGCAGTCCTGGGACGCGAGGGATGCTCCTCTCTTAGCCCAACGCCCCTATTACAGAGTTAGGGGGAAAAGTGTCTGCTGCTACCTGGCTCAACCCAGCGGTGGGCTAAAGGATGCTAAGAACTGCGCGTCCCTGCGACAAACTTGTCCGCCTCTCAGGGTGCTACTGCCAGCCCAGGTCTCATTCTGTGGGGACTCACATTGCCCCGCGATCCCCTGGCATCAAAGGCTTTAGGAGGGAGGAGGGAGTGTCGCAGTCCCCTACGCCAAGTCTGGCACTCCGGTCCCCCGTCTTCCCACGCCGTCCTCACTGCGCTCACTCACCCTAGCCTACTGTGCCCACCACTAGCCCCCTACGTGGAGGACGCTGTTTCCCCAAATCCAGCCAGCATCCGCAGCTCCCGACTGCTTGCCCAACTCCGGACGCTATCCCAGGGCTTGCCGGACCCCATGACCCCTCTTCTTACCTCCTGCATCCTGGCTCTTTCTCTTGCTTCCTCTCGGCACCCCAGCTTCTAGCCAACCTTTTCCCCGGCTATCCCCATCCCACTTTCACTACCTCGCCCACTACCGACCCTCTCTACAGGCTCGCAGGTGGCTCAGGCCCCCGGGGCGGGCTCTTTAGGAAACTCACCTCCCTTTGAAATGTGCATCCTCCGGGGAGGGAACTGGGATCCCAGAGAGCTGTCTCCGGGGACGAGCAACGAATCTCCCATCCCAGACAATCGTCTATCTGCCCCCCGCCCCACTTCCGTGCCCACCTACCCCTCCCTACACAAGGTCTAATTCGGGTCTCTCTCCTGCTTCCCGAGTTTGCGCCGCGTTTTAGTCTCCGGGACCTGTGGGGTGAGCCCCAGCCCGGACTGGAGCACGGCAGCCGGGGTGAGCGCAGCCACACTCGGGGGCCGGGGCGACAGGGGCTGGCGGGGAGGCACTTGGGGCTGTCCTGCTCGCCCCTCCTTCTCCAGGGACAGGATGGGACTGACGGGGGCGACAGCGGCCGGGGGTGGGGGTGCTGGCGCTCAAGAATTCCGCAGCCACCTCCTCTGGTACCGGTGGCGGGGGGGGGGGGCGGGGGAGGAGGGAGGAGGGAGGGGTGGGGCGAGAGCGCGGGAGAGGATAAAAACTCCCAAGTCGGGAGAAGTTTGCGCACAGCTCACAGCTGGCCGAGGGCTGGAAGGCGCCGGGAAGGTGAGCCTCCGGGACTCCGGGGAGGTGGGGAGAAAGCAGGAGGAAATAGCACTTGCCTTTTAGCCTGTAATGCAAGCTGGGGCTAGGTTTGAACCATCCCTTAAGGCAGAATTAAAGTGTCAGGAAATCGGGAGGGGGTCACAAGAGGGAGGGCTGGGGACTAACACAGTTTGTCTCCTGTCAAACTAGGAAAGCCAGCCCCCCTAGACCTGGGGGGGCTGCGCCCCGCGGCTGACGGACCGTCCTGGGAGGAGAGGTGCGCACCGTCCGCACCTCACCCTGCCGCTGCCATCTGCTCAGCAGATAGGCGCTGGAGCTTGAGTTCCTGAGTCTCTGGAGTCACCACCTGCGAATTTCCTTCGCTTCTACAGACCTGTGCCAACAGAAAGTATGCTGGTAAGGAGGGTCTGGGAATGGAAGGACTTAAAGCTTTGAGATGGTCCCAGGATGGTTAACAGTGGAGGTGCCCAAGGTGTTTTTGTTGGTTTGGTTGGTTGGTTGGTTGGTTGGTTGGTTGGTTGGTTGTTTTAAGTTGAAATTTTCAGTTTAATTGTGGTGATTGAGGCTGTGACGTAGAGTCAACTTAGTCTCAACCTCTTCACTTTACCCCTGATTAAAGAAAAGATAGTTCTGGGAAGGTGCTGCAACTTAGGGTTTCATGTTGGAGAATCCTCTGATTTTGTGTGTTTATGTGTGACTTTTATTATGCTGTTAATATTTTCTTTCAAATGTTTTATTTTTCAACTTATTGGGTAATAAAATTACGGGACCAAAAGTGGTGGGTTTTTTCCAAAAGGTGTTTATTAACTAACAAACATAACGTCGGCATCTATGTGATGTGTCATGGCCGTTCTGAATATCGGGATGACTACAGTGGTGAATGGAGTTGCTTGTTAAGTCATGTTTTACAGAGAATTATTTTCCAACAATCATTTATGCATAGCAGCCATTCTTCACACCTATTAGGAAAAATATGTTGTGTGCGTAGTTTCCAAAAGGGCACTCTTTTTTCATGATGCTCTTTCCAAGCCGGGATGAAAGACATCATGAAAGGCTCTAACAAATTAATTCTTCTTCCCCAAATAGTCATTTTCCTTGAGGTCCAAGAAAATCCAGCCAAAGTCAAAAATCACAATCCAGTTAGGTTTTTAACCCTTCATTCATACGCTATTTTGAAAATCTACTTAACATTTTTCTATCTGAAAGCTTTGACCTAACATTTTATGATATATGCAAAACTAGATGGCAGGGTTTCATTTACCAATCCTAGGAGACCCTCATGATATCATGGCTGTAATTAGCCTGATCCAAGTCATCTGCTCAAGGCTATTTCTTGAAATTATTGGGTGATTGAAAGTGAAGTGTTCAAAATAAACCAAAGTGTGCCCATGTAGTTTTTGAAACTAATCTTAAAATAGCAGAGTTCCAAATGTGAGTGTGTCTTAAATGATAATAGGAAGCAAATATTTCATACATTTGGACCACTTTGGTTTGCCATTAAAGACAACATAGGAATATATGGTTTTAGTGTTGTGGGATTTATAAAGTATAATTTGCAATAGAATGCTGCTAGCCTACTATGTGTTCAGTTAAAGAACTCAGCATTAAAAAGGCAAATTGCTGGTTTTCTTCACTAGCATTATGAGGAACTAAGGTGCTTAGATTTGCAAAGCATCTTTGCAGTTTACCTCAGTATTCTCTGTGGGCACTTATTTCCATCAATGTTTTAACATAGCTCAAAGCACCCTTTAGCCGGGATTTGTTTTGATTCTATGTCTCTAATCTACAGTTACTTTTAGAAACTATAGCCATAAGAATAATATTCAGTCATATTATAAAATGCTCTAAGATTGTTTATTGACCACATCAACACACTGAGGATAGTAAACATGAATTCCTTATTTTAATTTATTCACAAATACATAAATAATCTTAGAGTTATATTGTTTTATGATGCTTGGAATGGAAAAAAATTAGTTGAGATAAATATGGCTTCTGTTTCCCATTTTCTTGTGTTTTTGGAACTCTAGATAATAAAAGATGATGGATAGAAAAAGATAAAATTTGCTTCAGTCACTTAAAGAAATTGAGCTAAATCTCAGCATAGGAGTTCCGTAGCAACTCTGTTGTTGGTGAGCTTCTCGGACTCTTTCAATGTTAACATGAACGAAGACATTATCTATTGTTGGTTTTTATTAGAGCAAAAAATAAAATGGAAATATAAGACTGGTGATATTTTCAATGAACACCTAAACCGGTGTTCTCAACTCTGGCTGCAAATTAGAATCAAAGGGAGGACTTTCAAAAAAATATGGATGCCCAGACCCTACCCCAAATCAACCAAATCAAAATATCTGAGGAAGGGGTCTGCATTTTGTTTTTTAAAAATGTGATCATAATGTGAAGACATGATTGGGAATCACTGAGTGAAATAATCTCCATCAGATTTGGTAGAGCCTGTTAATGTCAGAAGGTCTTGGTGAAAATAAATGCCATATGTTCTACTGTCGGTCTCATCTTTTTTTTTTTCCTAAAAAAATAAAGTACATGTAATTTGATTTCCCCATTAGAAGAAAGAGATATTTTATCCTTGATGGTAGATGTTTAAACCATAACAGGTTCCGGGCAAAATACAACATTTTTTTTCTAGAAAACAAGCTAATGAGTTTGAAGTTTGTTTGACTGTCTGGAAAATACTTTAATAAATTAAGTCTAGGAGATGTTGGAAATAATGCTTTATGAAACACAGAATGATCTATCTTGCAAAGACCTACATGATGGCGTAATGTGCAAATACGTACTCTTTTGAAAGGAAAGAAGGAGAAAAATAGTACCATTCTCCTTAACACACCAATTACTATATCTCAGGTGCCAACTACATTCTAGAATTTTCATATAAATTACTTTTAATGCTTACAGTAGCTTTGCGAAGTACCAGCTATTATTCTCATTTACGGATAAGGAAATTAAGGACCCATTAAATTAATGAACTTGCTCAAAGCCACAAACTAAGTAAATATAATATGTATATGAACTTAGGTCTTTTTTATCCTAAGTTTAATATTGTAATAAAATATATGTTTATATGCATATTTTATATACAGTTAAATTTAAAGACAGCATTTTTTAAAAAGTAGTATCAGTTAAGAACATAGATTTTAGCATGGCTCTGTTTGAGTTTTATGCCTAGCTCCATCACTTTCTAAGAAGCTGTGTGATTTTGAGGCAAATAATCTAACCTCTCCATGCCTTAATTTTCTCTGTAAAATTAAGTTTTTCTAATGAGAATTAAATGAGTTAATATTTGTCAATAACTTTGGGGCAGGTACCTGGTGCATAGTAGGTTCTATGTAAGTGTTAAATTTTTTAAATGTCATTTGTTTAAAAACATTTGATTGTTAATTATATGCTAAGAATTGCATCAAGTTTGATGTTACATAGAAAAAAATAATAAGACACGTCTCTATCGTCAAGAATTTTATGTCTAATAGAGAATAACCAATACATAAATAATCATTCCACTTGGGTATGAGATTTTCTTCCATTTTAATTATAATTAAAAGCATTATTTTGTGTGACAACTGTGTTTTTCAATGTTAATATAATTTTCCAGAGGTCCATGTAATGAGAATTATAAAACCAATTGATAATAATTTGTGTAGTCACAATGATATTAATTTTTTTCAATTCTATCAAAACACACAAAAAAATAATATTCACATATGTTTCTGTCTTCACCTTATGAGTTTAGAAAGCTGGTAATAGAGAAAGGTTTCAGGTCTTTAAAATTTTATTTTCAAGGTGAAGAATTTAGGGGATAAGAATTGGTGGAGAATGTCATCGGAATCTCTTCTTCAATATTTCTAAATGCAATTTTCTTGAATTGTTTTCCGAAAAGTGTTATGTAATCGTAACACAGTTTTCATTTTACTTTATTTTTTTATATTTTAGGGTAGGAAAAGTCAATCAACCAATTAAAGGTCTCTAAAACAGGACTGGCTCCGTAAAAATCTATCTCTTAGGAGCTGGCCGTACTTCTTCCACTGTGCAGGCAACTCAGTGCTACTGCTCAGTATTATGCGATACCCCCAGGATACCTGTGATACACCTAAGGTCTAAGAGTCAGTCTTTGTTCAAATAAAAATCCTCTCTTTATTAAAACTAACATATGAATTGGTTAAAGAATAACAGGTACTCTAAACCTATGCAGGTATTTCTCCAAGAAATAAAGCACCTGGCCCGGTGAAATATTTTCTGTTTTGTAATCAATATTTAACCATTTTATTTCATTAAAATTTCTGTTTGCAAATGTATGTCTGCCTTCTCTCGTATCAAATCTCAAAGCTACTTCCAGTTCTTCCCATGGATGCTGCATTTTTCTTCCTCCGAGGTTCACTGTCATCCCTCTAGTTTACGCTTTTATTACTTTTAACAAAATGCTTAAGCATTCTAATATTTGGTCACAGTCAGTCTCTCTATGCAGCATTTGGTGTTATACAAAACAGTCAGACTTGTTTTTTAGCTCCCATTTTGTCACCCTCTATTCATAATTATTCAGTGATTGCCCAGGGGCCACTCTTCAGCCTGGCATTTAAGATGTTTCATGATATAATCTCATGTTATCTTTCCTACCCACGTCAAGTAGAAAATCACAACGTCTCCCTAGTTCCAGTTCTGACTCCTTACTGATGCCACAAAAAATTGACTCCAGGTTTGGAGTCCACCCTTCACTTTTAACCCTATGTCCTTGCCTCAAAATTGGGGTGCGTGCCAGAGAAGGAGGCTTTGCATCAATGGTTCAGTTGCAGTGCTGCTTAGCCTTAGTGTTGATTTCTTCCCGCATCCCCAGTCCTAGTCCCTGCCTTTTATTTGTCTGGTAGTTTGGAATTCGGCACTTCCAACCTTCACCTTCCTCCATCCTTCAAAATGTATTAATCATTCACCTGTAACACAACCAACAAATTTCCATTCTTAAAGCTTTGCTATTATTTTAAAACTCAATAAATACTTACTAAATGCCTAGGTATATCCTAGTCAGAGGATATAGTGACAAATTACAGTTCCTGTTTTATGAGGCCTGGAGGAGACAGACAAACCAATAGACAATTACACACCCGTATGGTAAGTACTGCAATAGAGAAATGCCATGAGCACTGCGAAAGACACAGCATGGAGCTGGGCATCGGCATCGGGAAAGCTTTCCTAGGGAAGTGACCGTAAAAGGGACATGATTCAGCATTGAAATGACAAGACAGAATGAGCCCAGCTAAGGAGGGGAAGAGATGAAGTGTTTTACAAGGACAGTAGACTGTAAAAAAAGCCCTGGAAGCTTGAAAAAACATGGTGATTTGGGAAAACCACAGGTATTTTAGTTGTCCCTGGCAAGGTCTGCAGGGCACTCATTACAAAGAAGTTTACATTTTATCACGAAGCCAGTGGCGGTCCTTGTAGAAGTTAAAGTACATAACTGAAATGGTCAGTTCTCCCATTCTGTTAGATCACTCTGATGGAAAAAAATAGGAGAAATATTAGACTTAAAGAAGGATACATACAAATGAACTGGAAGCCAGGAACCTTATTGCAGTAACACAGGCGAGAAACAATTAGGGTCACCTTGTTGGAGACAGAAAAAGAAAGAAACAGGAGATTGTTGTTGGAGTAGCTTTTGTACAGTTGGTGAATGATACATATTGGAGGTGGGATGAATGAGGGAAGTGGCCGAGGTTGTGATCACTTCCAGGTTTCTTTCACAGGTAGTAGGAGAAATGGATGTCATTCACATAGTTCGGACAAGGACTATTTTAGAGAGAGAAGATAAAAAATGTAATGGCACGCGAGGCATTTGGCCCATTCATGTAATGACGTACAGTAGAAGTAGATATAGAAATTTGTGGCTCCAAAGAGAATTCTTTAGTAGAGATATAAATTTGGGAGACATTGAGTGTCCTATTTAGCTGATAATGTAAGAATGGAGAATCTCACCTTTGGATAAGTAAAATAAAAGGAAAGAAAGGGAAAAACAAAGAAAAACAAAGGTAACATGACTTTCTTCCTCATATTCCCATTATGGGCCGGAGCCCTGGAAGCAACAACCCTAAATTATTTGAGTTAACAATCCTCAGCAGGTTAATAACTCTTAGATTATAGTAATATAACTAAAATAATGATAAAAATAGCTACAATTTATTGAGTCCCTACTGTGTACTGGATACAGCAATACTCAGTCATTTCTCATGACAATTCCATGGGATATTACCAAGCCCATTTCAGAGATGAAGAAACAGAGACTTAGAAAGATCACATCATTCACCAAGGTTCACGTGTCTCTGAAGCGACAGTTAGACCTCAAACCTAAGTATGCTTGATGGCATAAGACTGTGCTTATTCCACTACTGCAGTCAGCTGACATTTCCATGATGACTTACAGATCTTTTTATTATAATTAGTATATATTAACTGTCTTGAATTATGAAAGCCTCTAATAAGAGATGGAATTAACAGCCCCTCTCCATGAACTTTCAAGGCAATATTTCTGGAGGCTTTAACCTCAGCCTTCTGATTCAGTGGCTATACTGATAACCAAAGCCCAGCCTTTTGGAATAGCCTGAAACAGTCCAGACTCATGCTGTCTGTCAAGTGGACAGTCTAGGTAGCTATGCACATAAGCAAGAACTCCCTGCACAGTAATAAAAATGTGAAATGTGATACAGTCCTTTTAGACTTTAATGTCTGACCCAAATCTATTTCAATTAAGTAGATATGAAATGAATTTATTGTCAACAGATATGAATTTGGTGTCAGCCTAATACGAAAGCTATATTATTCTTCTGGCACCTAACAGCACTTATCACAGGACTATTCTAGGGGAAAAAATATCTCTTTAATAAGAATAATTTTCCGAGAAAGCTCTTCTGTTGGAGGAAATTTCCTCTCTAGCATGGTGCTCACAAAGTCAACTTGGACAACATGAGGAAAAGGGAAGGCCAACTGTACTGCTGCCAAATTTAAATTTCAAATTGACTTGGCTCATACATTAATTAACCCCAGTTTGGGCATAATTTTCTGTTTCTAACCTTAAGTCTGACAGACAGAATTCTTGCAAGCTTGAGGACGTGTTGCAGAAAATGCTGTTTACAGACATTGAGATGGGATCTCTTTAGCCTAAGATTCAAAAAAGTTCATGGCATAGAGAATACAATAATGCAAATTACTTTACACCTCATTCCTTAGGCCTACCACGGGGCTAAAGGTCAGGACAGTAATAGAACACTTTCTTATTCCTAATGCCATATGTAGACTATAAAGATGACATTACGGTAAAATCCCACCAAACTGGAGAGCGATAGTTATTCTTGAGGGACGATTCTGGAAAAACAAGAATTTACTGAGTTGCTTTATTTTCCCATTTAAAATGAAAATAATTGTATTGCTTCCAACAAATATATATTCTTGCAAATTAGATATATTATTTTAGCGAATAGAAAGTTAATAAGAAACTTGGAGTTTTTCCTAGCTACTAAAATTTTAATACTCTTAGGCAAATTCATGAAGTAGCAACTTTGAATGAGCAAATATCAAAGCTGGAAGTTACAGTCTCATTGAGCAGCACTTTAATTTGTTAAGCATCATTCCTAGTACTTGAGGTGATGCCATGCATTTTCTCGGTAACTGTTACTACACCGTTGTGATTGATCAAGAGGCAAGTACTTTTATTCAAAAGGGGACTGAAGCAGAGATGACATATTTCTCCCCCAGCAGGTGACAGTGCCGTCATAAGAATTCCAGCTTTTTGATTCCAAGTCCAGTGCTCTCCCTTAAGAATCTGCGAAGTTGCAGGGAGTCACAAGCATTTGCAGAAAAACATTTGCATGAATAACTTATAGATGACCATGAGGAGAATTATACACATAATAAGGGTGGCTCTGGACTACACTGCATAAGAGGCAGAGCCTGTCTGGTGTCTCTTCACTTAGTTTCCAAAGCACCCACCACTCATAGTGTTCCTGTTTATTCCAAAATCCTGCTTTCATAAGGGAAAACCCCATTGCCTGAGTCTTTCCACAATCTCCCCCTCAACTCCCTTTGCCTGCCAAAATTAATTGCTTTTTTTTAAACCCTATTCTTACAAACCCTGCCATCTGCAAATAATGTAGTAGTGGAATGAAGCTTTATTCCCATCAGGAAAATAATCTGCATTATCAATGATTCAGGCAGTCATTTTTGAACTTGTATTTCCTGATGTGTGTTCTTTGATCAAATAGATTTGGATCTTTATTCCCAAACTTGAAACTTTATACTATATGTAAACATGTTGAAAGCTTTGCTGCACATCCACCACCTGTAATGTAGCCCAATCACCATCATCTCTCATGTGGACTACTCCAATAGCTTCCTATATGACCTTCTCACTAACTCTTGGACCCCTCCCCTACACATTTTCTGCTAGCAGGAACTCCTAAAATGTAAATCAGATCAGGCTTCACAACCATTTAAGGGCTTCAGATCATGCTCACGCACTCCTCACTGTCTGGGGTCATATGCACAAGTCTAAATAGGTCTAACACCTGCTAAGGTAAAACCTAAGTTTACAACAGGCAATTTATATTAGTAAGGGTCTACATTTCCCTTGGAGAATATAGGGTTTTTAAAAATCTAATTACTTTCACAAGTTATCATAACTGTATCTACTGTGCATGGCCTCTGTTGAATGTACAATTTTTACCAAGCACAGCTGTCACATAGTTGCTTTACTGCCTATGCATAGAGGAAGGCATTTCTAAGCAAAATGCTAAAGAACTTTCCACAAATTATTGGGTTCAAATGAGATTTTTTATAAGTATTTCAAATTGGGATATTCAAAACTACTCAAAATAAGAAGAGCATCCCATCACTATAACCATCTCGTACATTGTGCTTTCTCAGAAATGAAGTTATGGTGTTGAGACTGACCGTACCCTAATCTAAATTGAGCCAAATGTAAAACTTATATCAATATCTGATTCCCAGCAAAGTATAATTTTCAGTTTTCAAGAAAAGTATGTTTTAAAAACTTCCAAGGAAACTCAAATATAAAATGTTTATTAAAATATTTTAATAATGATAATAATGGTAACATGATAATAATAGCTAACACTTACATAGCACTTGCTATGAACTGGTAATGTTCTAAGCTTTTTATAGATTTTAACATATTTAATCTTCACAGCAACCCTCTCAGGTAGGTACTACTATTATTTCCTTTACACAATGAAGAAACTGAAGCACAGAGATGTAAGTAAACTACGGAAGAACACACAGCTAATACACAACAGATTCAGAAATGAAACCAAGAATGTTTGGCTCCAGAGAGTAAGTAAATCCTAAAAGATAAATGTGCTTATTATAAATTTACGTTAAAAGCTTAACAATCAAAGTTTTGTTATTTTAATGTAAAATGTATTTCAGTTTTGCATTTTTCAGGTCTTCCAACAGCAAATCCATGGATTTCACTCTTTTTTTTTAGAAAATTAAAGGAATTAACTAGTGGTTTTCCTTATTTGTTTTAAATATTAACCTCTACAGCTGTCATGAAATGTACCGTGCTAATAGTATTCTACTCTGCTCTGTGGTTTACAAAAAGGGGAAACTGCTCCACAAAGTTGTCACCTCATTCATTAAAAGCAGAGTCAAATACAAAATCTTAATCTGTTTTATTACTTAAAGGTGCAATTCCTACCAAAAAAAGAAATCCAAAACACAACTATTTATAAAACATGGCTTTATATAGAATTTCAAAACTATATTTCAATTACTAACATGAAAATTAGTCAGAAACCCATGATATATACGGTTTTAATGATGTGGAAGAAAAAAAAGTGGTCTAAAAATGGCAAGTACAAATACATTGAGTTT
This sequence comes from Cynopterus sphinx, assembly GCA_030015415.1. Taxonomy (NCBI): domain Eukaryota; kingdom Metazoa; phylum Chordata; class Mammalia; order Chiroptera; family Pteropodidae; genus Cynopterus; species Cynopterus sphinx. The sequence goes on from CM057391.1 coordinate 27,077,540, forward strand.
TAATTAGTCTAAAAATGGTCAAGTTTCCTATTCACTCACTTGGAGATGATAAACTTTCCAGATCTATTTTGGAGTATGGCAACTCTTTTCCATGTGTTCTAAATGGTCTCATTTCCCTATGTGATGACTACATCGGCACTCTCTGTACTTGTGCAATGGGAGGAGTCTGTTCAGATACCCAAAGGAAAGTCTGTGTGGACTTCTGTGTTCCACCTGCTCAGCCTTTTGCAAGCTCTTCTTTATATTTATTATAAATTTTCACCTAAATAACTGTTATTTGCCATCTCTGATATGTTTTTAATTTATTTACCATTTCTCTGGTTATGTTTTCTAATCTTAATTAACTTTGCTGTTTTTTTTGTTTTTTGTTTTTTGTTTTTTGTTTTTTTTTTACTCCACTATTACAACTCATTTTAAGAATGATAAAGGAAAAAAATGGAAATGTGTTTCAGGGACATTTCACAGAATACTGATCTAGAACCTAACTGTTTTACATTAGATTATCCAATTTCCCTGTGAATCGGGCCATTTTTCCAACAGTAGGTTATCATTTTAAAAAAGAGATGCACCAGAAAGTGAGAAGTTTTTATCCTCCAAAGTTGTTTGAAAGTTTAATCAAATGGAGAAAAAGTATGGAGGGGGAAAAAAGCATATATAACATAAGGAAAATTTGTTTTATTTCTTTTATTTCAATCTAGTTGAAAAAGAAAATACTCTTAATATTTCTTCTGTCAATTTAATATGATGCTATATTCTAAGTACTCAAAAAATAGTTCAGGATCTTCTCAAAATATTATATAATAATATTTATATTACCCTCAGTAATGTAAAATATCCACTTAGGACAGAAACAAAAAGCACTTGATCTTTAATACAGAAACTCATCTTCAAAGCCTTTGAAGATTGTGAGTGTCCCTCACAGAAGTGCTGTCATTATTTCTATTCAGTTTCAGTGACCTCTAAGCAGGTCAATCACTTTAGGAGAAGCCAAAAGTTTCATAAACATTTCATTACAGAATTCATCTAGACCCTGCCTAAATTTTTTTTTTCCAGAAAACCAAAGAACAATCAGTTTAGGAACTTAGGAAGATTATGAATGAGAACAGACCAGCTCTGCCGATATCATGTTGACAGCATCTCATCACAGAAGATGAGCTGGAGCCTGCTTTTGCTGATACTTCTCTATCAATTTAACAGTCAGCGATTTTGTTAAGCCCCTTTTTTTGTTATTTGATATTTCCATTTTGTACCACTTCTTAACATAACAATAAAATCACATTTGAGCTCAATTTTATATTTATTATAAATTCTCACCTAAATGATTCACAATAAGACCTCTAGTTTTAACATACCAGGTTTTGTCAATAAAAGTTATCTCCCACTATCATTTTACATGTACATACCCATTCCTAGCCTTTATTCAGATTCTTAAGTCCTAATCTTAGTTTATGCTAGTCCACAATCTACTTATATATTTGAGGAATTTTCAGAAGAAATAAGGCCTCCCTATCATGCTCCTATTCCTCTCAGTCACTTGTAAGTCTTCTAAAACATTTTACCTTTCCCCTATTCCTTAGTACACACATTATTATAGATGATTAGAGCAGTTATTAAAGGTCCTAATCCAACTCCTTCATCATATAGATAAAGAAATAAAAGAGACATGACTTCTTAGTGTCACATAGTTTCCCTTTTTAGTTCAATCACATATTTTGGGAGGATTAGAGGGAATCGTTTTTCCAATTCCATCCCATGGTGCATCAGACAATTTTACATTTGGATTTAGAGGTGAATATTAGAAAGAACATAGGACATTCTCCATTGAAGAGCCAAGATTATAGCAAAATAGGCTGAGTTTATTTCTCCATTTTATTCCACCACTTTCTAGAATCTTCCATCTGGCCAGACTCCTCTCCACATTAAATTTAAAAAGTGGTCAGGATCCAGACATAACTACCAGGGTGACTAAAGAGCAGTAAGTGTGATAGATAAACAGGATCTTTGGTGACTCCCTAAGTTATCCAGGCTGATGGACACCTGAAATGAAAATAAAGACTTAGGCAGAGAGAAAGCAAGCTTATCTGGTCTTACCATTACTCAATATATTCAAGCTGGAATTTTTTTGTTATAAAGAATTCATCTTTTTTTCTTTCCTCTTGACAGTACTTTTAAGCCGAGCTCCAAAATAGACATTGCTGAGTTTTCAAGTGGTAAGCATGTGTTTTGCTTTTAAGATTTCTCAGTGTGCATGTTTAAATAATGTTCAAAACTTTCCTCAGGTAATTTGTTGATGGAATTGCTTTCAAATGCATTCAGAACCTTACGGGACAATTGAACAAAGCAGGTAAGTTTTAGGCACATGATAGAGGGATTGGCTGGAGCCTGGAACAGAGTTTCAAAGACGCCAGTGAGGGATTTGGAAGCGCCAAGGGCAGTCTGACGACTGTGAATGTGCTAGGGAAGTGGGAATGGAAAATGTCACAAAAATAATAACTATTAGTTAGACCTCTGATATATGCCAATCTACATACAAACATGCATTATTTTATTTATGCTAATGAAAACCTGCAAGTTAGGTATTTTTAGCTCCCTGTTACAGATGAGAAAAATGAAAAATCAAAGAAGCAAAATAAATTAATGATAATAAGAAGAAAATAAGAATAATAATTATAATAACATGTTAATTTTAAAACTAATATTTTAGTAGGCTTATTATATTGGTTCATGGATTAATTATCCCATCTCACTTTTATAATAAACACAAGCATTATTATTATCCCCATTTTCCAGAGAATGGTGAGAATTAAATAAAGACGATATAACTAGAAAGAAAGACAGGATTTAAATGTAAACAGCTAACTACAGAGCCCAAGGTTTGAATCGCTAGCCTGTACTACCAAAGGCAGAGAATGCATTCTGGTCCAGATCTATTTGCTGCTCAATCCATAATTTTCCAGGGTGGCATTTGAACTTTAAAATAGGAGTTCTCAAATTTGGTCCATGCTGATCCATGATGGAGTTTCAGTGTCTGTCAGCAATGATCAAAGACACTATCAAGAGTTTCTCCTACCATAAAGTATGTTTAATTTAAAAGATTGCACTTTGTGCTGAGATTATATTATTCCTTTTCTGGAAAAAAATATCCCTTCTTTTTCTCTAATGATGATGATAATTGGTGACAGTTTTGAAAAATATTCTTTAAATATTTGAATATTCTTAAATATTTAAAAATTATAAATTTGTCAATCCCATGCCCCCTACTTCCCATTGGGGACAATAAGACAGAAGTTGTATTTATTCAAAAAGTTTAAAAATATGAGCTCATTTAGAAAAGGAAAAGAATGTTTCTAGAGAACGGGGTATGATACAAGAGAAAACTCATAAATTTGCCCAAGATTAACCCTTACGCCAATGAGTACCAATTTATAGTTTTTAAAGGATTGTCAAGGAAGCGGGTTACACATGAAGCAGGTTATATCAGTGAATAAATATACTGTTATAGAATAGTACTCTCCATATACAAAAAACTTAAGCTTTGGTAAAGTCTTGTGCACACAGTCTAGGAAGTGCTTCCACATTCACTGTCTCATTTGATCTACACCCAATAGTCAATAGTCAATAGTCCCTGATGTCCTGCTACAGGAAGGGTATTGTCTTTCAAGTACACAACAGGATATACTACTGATTAGTATTGTTTGGCCACTCTTAGCCTCAGTTTTCTTTACAGGAGGAGTTACTCTATCTTAAAAGATTATTCCATGGTTTTCAAATAAAGCAGGAAAAGTACCAAATGTGGTACAAGGCACATGGCAGTCAATAACTGCTATCTGTTACTATAATTTTTATGATCCTCATTTTACAAATGATAAAAACTATAACTCAGATGAAAACATGAGGTAAAGTAGTTCATCTAGTTAAATGATGGAGTTGGCACTTCGACCCAATTCCACCCACATTTCAAAGCTTCTTTTGGCTACCCCTCACCCACATTCTATGTGAATCCCAAACTTCTTTTCACTATCCCATACAATTCCAGTCATGACAAAAACCTGAGAAATCCCATTGATTTAATTTGCTTCCATCATTCTGTAGAGATATGTTTTAGATGATGCTGTCTACATGGGCACAGTACATGAACTTCTCAGTAGGAAGTTCAGACGAGATTTTAAATAATTTTTTTGTATATGTCAATCTAATAAAAGTAACATTAAAACAAATACAAAGAGGAATGGAAATTGTAAATATCACCACATGGTATAAAAAGTTAAGATTCACCAGTGCACAAAGAAGGCAGTAGCTGAAGGTAATTTGAATGGGAAGATAAAATTTGAAAACAGACCCAGAATTTTTTATATCTATAAAATATAGATGCCACATGTGACTAGTGCATGCCAGAGAATATATTTTCATAAATTACGCTCACTGATTGTGTGTTATTTGTTTGTTTTTTATTTAAATTTCCTGAAGAGTGACTTCACCTCCCAAGGATAGAGAGAGCATGGCTTTCACGAAAGATTAGAAAAAGTTGGCATCTCTCTGATTCTTTAGTCAGTGCTTTCTTTTTATCATAATCTTAAAGAATAAAAAGTTTCTGTCTTTTTAAAGAGAAAGGAGAAGTATGACATATTTCAGTCCTTAGAGCAAGCAAATGAGGAAGGAAAGCCAATTTCTTTTCTTTCAGTGGGCTTTTCTCTTAAATTAGCGCTCTAATTTAGAGTTCCATCTCTTGAGTTCATCAGAGATCTGGATTTTAAATAGCTGCTTCTAATATATTTAGAGATAAGTGTATACTCAATATACACCATGTTGTGAGAATAAATATTTTAAACTAAAGCATTTATATCTTATTAAGTTTCATATCTTCCTATAATTTAGGGTACAAATTTGCAGCAGGAGCTTGTCACATGGTGTATTAGCCACCAGACAGGGAAGATAACTTGGCTGGATCTCCAAAGGGAAGTTAAGAGTTATGAACTTAAGTTATATATGTTATGAGTTAGGCAGGGACACCAGTGACAGCATGAAAGAGCAAGAGATAATGTTTCAGAATCTTGTTTGCTGCACCCATTTATGAAAATGGCTTAAATTTTTTATATACAAAGACCAACAAATTTATTCACAGAGTAACTTGGCTCCATGAAAAGGAAACAGTAAAAATATTCAAAAAAGTACCTAAGTATCTTGCCAACATTTTACCACCACTCTTAAAAGTAAAAAGAGGAGAGTCACAGCATTTAGCTTTGAGTTTATTTCAATTAATGGAAATATTTTGGATTAAATAATCAAATGGACTTCTAATATCAATAAATCATTTTACTAAGCTACAAAAGGACAAAAAAGGCTTTGACACATAACTCATGAGAGTGTTGCAGGTACTTCATTTTCTGTTTATTTTTATTATCACTTTTTTTACCTTTTTTTTTTTTGTAGTGAGAAAGATATACTTTCTTAGCAAATTTCAAGTCTATAATACAATATTATTAACTAGAGTCACCATGCTATATGTTGGAAGGCACTTCTTAATAGGCAAACTATAGAATACCAGATCGACCCAGTTTTGCGGACAGCCATCATGGGAACTGATTTGTTGTCTTAGCAGCTGGGGCTAGAGAGCAGGACAGTCTTGGCTTACTAATACCCAATTAAGCAGGTCTGTCCTGTGAACAGTGTGTGTGATCCAACTGAGGAAGAAGTACTATAGAAACTTGCCTAACTTGCCCACCATTTGTTAAAGTTTCAATTTGCACCAGTCTTACCATGTTTTCTCAAAATAATTTTCTCAACCTCTCTTCTGTCCTCATGACAGAGAAGTTGATAAGGACAAGTATTTTACTAGTAGTCAGATTTTTTAACCTCTCATCTCCTCTCCTTATTACACTGAAGCCCTTCTCAAACCTCAGCCAGCAATAAAATCATTTGGAGGGCTTGTAGAAACAGATTGCTGGCCCCACCCCAGTGTTTCTGATTCAGTCTAAGGTGGGACTCCAAAATTTGCATTTCTAGTAAGTTTCCAGATGGTGCTAATGCTTTAATCAAGACACCAAGTTCACAAATACCTCCCAGGTATTCCTCTCAGCACTCTCTTCCTCATCCCTTCCAGTGTTTCAGGGTATTCCAGGTTGATTGCCGCAAGCCCACTACCATCTACACTCACATTGGCCCTAGCTTGTCTTTACCTAGACAGAAAGTCAGCAAAGCACCAAAATGAGAGTGTATGTTGAGTGAAGTTTTCCAGATGCTTTGTTTCTTCACTGTCCATGTTTTTACTATTTTTTTTTCTTCTAATACTTCCAGTACTTTTTTCTGACATTTTCATATCAAAAATAGCCGAGTGAAGATTGTTTTTCACTCTTATTTTTCTTCATTCTAGTTAATAAACATAATAAAAAGAATCTCACTTAAAAGATTATCGAGAACAGCAAAACATGAAATCTGCCCTCCCCTCTGAACATCTATACTGACTCTTTGAAAGATAAAAAAAAAATAAAACCTGAAAATCTATTTATTTCAAATGGCATTCTTCTAGTTCACTAAAGATGAAAATTCTAGAAAGTATCTATTTTTTCTTCCTAAAGCAAATGACAAAGTAAATAATGACTTTTTAAATAGTACAAATAAATAATTGCCAAACCTAGTATACAAAAAAATAAAAATTCACCAATATGACTGCTTTTAAAACTACAACTGCTGGCATAGTGATTATATGGAAGATAAGAAGTGCTTTATTTTTTTAGAAAAATTAGTTATAGGGCATACTTCAAGTGTAGTTTTGTTTTGTTTTCTGTATTTATTTAAACAACAAAAAATTTTAAGAAGTGAAAAAAGTATTTAAAAGATTAATTTATTTAATCTTTACATTGCATGCCTACTTTCAAATCATATATATTGCCTGCCTACTCAGCTTTGCATTGTTTCAGGCAATTAAGGTGCAGCAATGAGAGATTAGACAGGCCACGCCTCCCCAGAAGTATTCTAATGCAGAAAATAGGTGATAAACAAATAAATATAACCAAAAGATTAAAAGGAGTTATGATTTTGTATTGTCAAAGGTCAAAACATACCATGAAACTGAAATAACTAAAATACCATGGTAGTGACACAGAAAGGGTAAATAGATGAATGGAATAGAATAAAGAGTCCAGAAACACCTCGGAATTTAGTATATGATAACATGGGCATTTCAAATCAGTAGCAAAATGAGAAATTCAAAATACATATCTACTTTGTATATATACTAAGAAACAAATACTCATCATGTATTTCAGGTCTAAGTGTAAAAATTAAAACCATAAATGCACTAAGAGGAATATAAGATAATATTCTTGTTATAATCTAGGTATTATAATTCTAAGTACAATACAAAATTCAAAAGACATAGGAGGTGAAATGAAAGCTTTGACTACATCTAAATGTAAAATTTCTCCAAAGTCATAATTTCTGAAAATAAAATTATAAGTCAACTAACAACATTGAGAAGAGTATTTGCAACATATAGAACACGGAGTATTGTCAAACATATACTTTGTGTGAAGCACCATCCTAAAAATTAACGAACATTGTATTATTTTTTAAGATTCAAGAAAAGCCTATCAGACATATAGTCTTATTTTTCTCATTTTGTATACAAATAGTCTGAGGATTGGAGACTTTAGATAAAGTACCAAAGTCATCTGGCAAGAAAGAGGCAAAAGTGGGCTTTAAACTCAGATCTATCTGGCTTCAGAGTTTGTTACTAAACACTGAGATTCAAAGAGCTCCTATAAATCTAAAACAAAAGGGAAAAATAGCCTAATTTTTTAAAAAGTTGGAAAGGGCAATAAATCCACGGATGATGAACCAAAAGGCCAAAGTCATTATAATGAGGCTAACAATCAAGGAAAAACAGGTGATTTCCTATTACTTGTCAAAATTAGAAATGCTCAAAAGTTTTGCCTAGCATTTCTATTTATTATCTACCCTAGAAAAATGGGGTCTTTCTATACATATCCTTCGTACCTTATAATGTTCCTTGGAATGTTATTTGTAATACTTCAAAAATTGATATGCCCTAAACACCAATCAATAGGACTATTTAAATGTGTAATGGTGAACCCGTATTGTGCAGTACTAAACAGCCATTAAAAAAGAAGGAAGAATATGTATTGACATGGAAAAATGTTCATCATATATTTTAAAAAAATAAAGTTTTAGGAAAATATATCCAGATAATTAGATCTTGTTTTGTAAAATTATACATTCTGTGTACATAGATGTGCACAGAACAATATCTGGAATGATAATCTTCAAATCATTAATGGTTTCTACTTCTGAGCAGTTATATTGGAGAAGTGTAATGGATATGAAGGAGAATTTTAACTTTTATAATATAAAATAAAGTATTAAATAAAGTTAAACTTCTTCAGTTTAGATGTTATAATAAAAAAATATGTATTTTGTTAAGGCAATAAGAAAAAAGTGTGATGGAAAATATTTTGAAAACAAATTTTAATTGAAAAATAAAGAGCATATCAAAGACATCACAAACAAAACCATGTAGATCATTTCTTTTTGAATAGGTTATCTGAATGCAAGGAAAATACTTCCCATTTATATCTAACTCAAGGATGGCCTTGAGTGCCAAACTGTGTTCATATTTTTCCAAACCACTGATAATAAAAGCCATCTAAATTTCATTTCCGCTTTCATCCTCCATCCCCATTCTGCTGTTTTAAAGCAAGAGCTTATCCTGTAAAAAAAAAAAAAAAAAAAAAAGTTCAAGTATCCCCAACTATCTTGGTGACTTAAGGATAATCTTAATGAATTCAGAAAGGATTATTATGCCCACGTTGATTTTTGAACCGTTTGCAAGAGACAGTATTTTGTTAAGTAAGCCATGCAGTGTGAAATACCTGCTCTGTGCATGTGACTATCTGAGTTTCTCACCTCTGTATTACAGATTAATTTTATTCTCTTTACAGTTGGTGAAAAGGACCTCAGTGAATATGGGATGTTTTAATAAGATTAAATGTTTAGCTGAAATATTGTTCATTCATAAATTTGGTAAAACTCCTCTGTCCACCAATCAGCCTCTAGTCTTGTCTCTTGGCTGTCAAGTTCTTGTTTATCAAGACTTGTTTTTAAAAATATGATTTCAGATTAGATGTTAGCTTGAAGTTTCTACATGCTTTAATAAATTTATGATGGGCTCAATGTTGTGCTTAATTTGTGCCACTTTGATATAGTCATTATCCTTCATCAATAAACTAATAAGTTTGGAATTCAATGTCTCCCTTTTAATAAATGTCTATCCCTTCAAAGCAATTTGAAAGGAAACATCATTTGAAATGCTTGCATTTAATCTGCTCCATAAGTGACTTTTTTCTATTTAAACCACTATCAAAGTTACTTGGGGCTACCAGCACTAGTCCCATCTCAGCTGTTCCAAGTGACCCCAGAAGTGTGTAGGCCTGTCATTTTTTTTTTTTGACAGCCACTTTGAGGGTCAGTCTTTCTCTAGCCTACCCACGGTCCCTAAGGGCTCTGAGTTAATGGGCCTGCACTGCTTGGGAGTGTGGAAGGGATAAGGTATTGCTGGAGCCTGATCAGATCAAAATCCCCTCTATCAAGCTCCTTATCTACTCACCCAGAAGTTTCTCCAACCCCATGCAAATATTGGCACCTGAGTAGTAGTTAAGGTTGACATTCTCTATCAATTGCTTGCATAAACTTTCCCACTAGCCCTTGAACCCTAAAGAGATGAGACCTGACAGTCATCTCACAACCACAAGGACTTTCAGTATAGCAGTTAAGTACAGACTCTGGAGTCAGAGATTCTGACATCAAGCACTCTTGCCAGTTACTGATAACATGGCATAGGGCACACAATTTAACTTTCCATGTCTCAGTTTTCACACCCATTCATTAAGGGTATTAGTTCCTACCACTCAGTTATTGTGTTAGTAAAGATCAAATGACCAAAGACTCAGCACAGAACCTGGTACAGAGTAAGTGCTTAAATATTAATGATATTATGTACTGCATATTATGTACTATATGACATGTACTATTGTATTATTATATTAGATATTTATTATATGTGACATGGCAATTGGATGGTTCACTATCACTGGCTTTAGAAGTCTACACTTGTCTTATCCCTACAGTTGAGACTTCCCTTTAGAACACAGTGCTTAGCTTACACTGGAAATAGGCAGCTACTACTTGCTCTTAAACTTTCTGCTCTTCTCGATAAACTATTGTGGGATCCTGTATCCTTATAGTTCTCTTATATCTTCATTTCCCTAGATTTAGCTATCTTGTTCTTAGAAAAGGTTTATGATGAATATCAATCCCTTTTGGAAGGCAAATTATAGCAGGGTCATCTTTAATAATTTAGGTCACTTGTGCTAATTTCTATCTCCTTTGATCTCTTTGCTTGTGGATTTCCTTTCTGTAAGGAAAGTTTATATTGGTAAGATGGTTCTAAAGCTATATGGAAGAACAGATCTCTTCTATTAAGTGTTGTAAATCTTTCTTGCCAACCTCTAAAAAATAGACTATCATGAGAAATATACTGCCAAACTGTGACTTCTAATAGAAATAGTGTCTCTAAAATGCACAAAAGCACATTTTTATACATACATCAATGTTCATGATGGTTTGCTTAAAATGCACATCTTCTCATATGAAAAAATAAACATGTAGAACCAAAATTTTGTGACAATATACCGAAGCCACCATGATCTATCACACTAAAGCAAAGAGAAGTGGATGTGTCAATCTAAGGCTTGTCTTTTGATCCTGACAATGTTCACAAGTAAAGTTGAAATACAAACATCTTGAACAAATTAACAAAAGTAGAAATGGCAAAAAAGTTTTTTCTCACTTGTCTACCCTATGGCTCTGTGCTGAGGTCATATTTAGGCACAATGGCTGTGAGAGCCATGCCAGAAGGTTAGTATCTATCATGGCTACAGGAGTGATAAGTGATGGGATTTGTACCACATCATTACCATTCCTGCTTGTTTTCAGATCATACATGCATTTGCTTTGTGTGGTCAAAGTATGGAGTGCATTGTGTAGAAGGGGAGAGAGCAATGACATTTGGGGAGCACGGATAAGGACTATATTATGAACCAGGCACTATTCAAAGCACTTCACATATACTCACCTACTGTATAATTACAATAACCCTGAAAATTACATACTATTATTAACTTCATTTTATAAATGGAGACATTGAGGCCCAGAAAAATGTTAGTAACTTGCCCAAGGTGTTACAGATAAGCATGGGCAAAGCTCCTTGGCAGAGCTGTTGGATATCTGGTTCACACTCTGTGTCCTTACCACTGTACTGGTATGCCTCCAAAGCTCTTTATGCAAAAAAAAACATTAGAGAGTAAACTTTTATGGATATCTTTCTACAGCATGAATTTTTCTTAATGTGTGTTATCTTTATTGACCATTTATTTCAGTCACATTTACCAAATAATGAAATCTCTACTTGGGTTGGCTTAACATACCATATCATCATGATTTAATTTTACATCTGATGTATCTATAAAACAAAGTTAAATATTACAGAATTTGATTCCTGTAGTCCAAAGCCACAGGGACCCTTTGCTTAAAGTAAAAGTGCTGGCACCTTTTGTCCACTCCATCCAGAAGATGCCAACCACAAGATGGTCTTTATATTCATTCTCCCAAACGGTTGGGGGATATTAGCACCTACAACGTTTGCTAAACTCCACTTCACTTTTGCTGCTGCTTTTGCATGGTGCCTTCAAATAAAGTTGTTGTTCTATATGTGCAAATGGCCTCTAAAATAGCTGACACTAAAAAACCCATTGAAGGACGTTGTCACTTGGTTGCTGTTATTGTATGAATGTTATAGGATTAATTCTGAGCATATGGATCCTGTTAGAAGCTTTCCATAATAAATTTGGAAGTAGCTGTTGTCAGATAAGTTGGAAAAGTTTATCCGCTTATGTCCCAGAGCTTTATTCCTATGAAAGGCTCTTAGAAGCCTCGCTGTTGAAATACATATTTCAAGTTCCCGAGCACATTTGTTGGTAGTTGACAAGTTGTCCAGTAGGTGGCAGAGTGTCAACACTCTGTTAAAGGCTTTTCCTGTTGAAAGAAATTTTCTTAAACTTGGCTGAAAAACAATCTTAGGAAAGACTTGATTTATCTGTATTGTATTGAACATGCATGTAGCATTTTTATTTCATTTTTGGAAATATATTTTGAGATTAAATAATATTTCAGCTTTTATATTTTATTTGAGATTTGTTTAACTTTATACTCATTCATTTTCCTTTTGCCTCCAAATATTTATATTATACACTTATAATTATTTCTTCCATAGAAATAAGTAGAAGCAGATATAGATTAGAAGTGGATTGCTTAGTATTACATTTATTGGCAAACTTCTTGGAAGGGAAAATTTGCAGATTCTAGATCACTGGTTTATGGATTGCTGAAATTTGATATCACTTTTGTGTACTTTGCAACTGAACTGTATTAGTAGCTGAGCAAAAAAAAAAAACCAGGAAAGTCACATCTACAAATTATGCAAATAATTCAGACAAAAGCATCAATGCAGTCCACTTATTTGAATATATCAAGTAGTTGTCTTGCCATCTTTAATCCATCCAGATATTACACTTGCCTAGTACCCTTTGCAATTGTCCAATTTCTTGTATGTGTGCGTGTGTGCGTGTCTGTGTGTGTTTAGCCTAAATGAAATTCTTGGTTATAATAAATGTAAATTCTAAAGACATTAAAATCTGCAAATTTTGGTCAAATTGACAAATTTCTGCACTTATTTGTCTTTAAAGGGGAAATAAAACCATCTAGTATACCACGTAATAAATACTGTCTAACCAAGTCATTATTTTGAGAAACAAAGCTGCTTAAATGTTCTGTACTGGGAAAAGTAAAAGATTCCACCTCACATTTTGACATATTGTTGTACTTAGCTAAAGTGCAGCGAATGATGAACTCAATCATTGGTTCTGGAGCAAAACTTTGCGTTTAATTGTGTTGCCAGTCTGATCTCTCCAGAGAAGATTTCTATAATTGAAACTGAATTGTCTGTTTGCACTGTTTAAAGCACTGCTCAATCAGCAGCCTATGGGAGTTTGGGATAGATAAGCTCCTGGATAGACCCTCTTAAATACATTTGTCATTGTAATAATATTTAAACACTGCTCATGGTATTTACATCTCAATTGAGTTGCAAAGATACAGAACTACGTTAGCTTTGTGTTTCCCATTAACTCCACCTAATAAGGTCTTTGACAAGCCTTCAATCTGCAAGGGGTTTATCTAGTCAGAAGGTCTGAATGAATTCTAAGACCATCCTCTTAATTTTTTTATTTTGATCTTTTCATCTTGATGCCCAATCCACAAATATTAACCTAAAATTATTCTCCTGGAAAATTTTCTATGAAAAATAATTAATAACTTCAGCCTTCAGAGTAATTGATTTTATATTATCTAATATCAATTTCCTAAACTGGGTTTTTTTTAAATGACCCCAAAGCAGAGAATACTCAAGAAACAAAGTGGAAAATTCAGTAATTAAGATTTTATTCTCTGTTTTTTATTAAATTTCCCCTCTCCCTCTCCACCTTCCTTAGTTAAAAGGGACATAGAACTAAGAAATACAGGAATCACCTGAAAAATGTTATTGCCCTTAAATATTTTAAAAAATAAAAATAAATAAAACAGGAGGTCTAAGAGTACCATATCTTAACACTGACATAAATCTCAAGCCAATCATAATGCCCTTGAGGTATGTGGTTTTATTTCATTGTACACTGGCGACAGATACAGCAGCTTGTCTAGCCTGATGCTTGACACCTTGTCAGAATGCCCTTTTAATATCCTGAGGGATTATGGTCAAAGTTTTTTTAAAATACAGCATACTCTCCCATATTAGTATTTTTAGAGTTTGTTAATTTGCAGCATTTTTTTTTAATGAAGGGAAAGAAAGTGTATTTAAATGTATACGTTTAGGAGGATTACTAACCACTGGTTCATTGATTTAGCCCCTACACTTACTTTGTGCAAGAAAAATGCAAGCATGGAGTGTAGCAGGGAGACTCCTTGTGCTCATTCTAATCCCTACCCTTGTCTAATGATGAAAGAGGGGTGATATGAGGTCAGTCCCACAGTAGCAACAGGACTAAAGTTTAAACTTCAGGAAGTTGACAGTTATTTTTGTTTAGATTTTAAAAAATTAACAACACTGTGTCAAAAATCCAGCAAAAATAATTGGTAATAGAAGCAAAGAAATTCCAGACTCAGAAGTCCCATGAAGTCATCTCTATACCTCTTGCCAGGATAGGGTCTTTAAAAAACATGTTCTCAGGGACGTGGCCAGCGTAGCATCAGCTGCCTAAAGACATTGCTTCCATCATTTCTTTGGCAAAACATCATCGAAGTCCAGCAGGCAAGGTCTTCTGACCTGCATTTCCCAATTCAACATAATCTCCTACTGGAGATACCACATTAACTTTCTGGTAAAAGCAACTTCTTAACCAACATTTGCTTCATTTGAGCCTATAAATCTAGAAGCAGAATTTACATCGCAAAGTTCAAATTCTTTTTATATTTACCATCAGAATTATCTTGCCCTTCTAAGTCTAAATTTAACAAAATCAGTACTCCATGCTTGGCAAAAGGATGGATTTTTAATCTATGTGACATAAAAAGCAATGGCATACAAGAAGGTCACAGTTTATTGGAGTCTAATAGGTTATATTTTTCTGATAATGATATCAACAGGAATAGCATTTGTATAGGGCCTCCCACTTTACAAAGTAAGCCGAGATACATTATCTCATGGGTATTTTATTCTTTCGGTTCCACCAATTTAACACTCAGCACGTCCAATATCGTGCATGAAGCAGCCTAAAGAAAAAGCCCAGACAATAGTATGGTGCAGTTTGTTTTCCGCCCTTCTTCAGCAGTCCAGGGAAAGTGTGGGACAGCTCACGAAATGATGAGTTCATGTTCGGCCTGGGAAAGCTGCACGGCGGCCTTTCCTGCTACTCAGCATGAAATGAGCCATGAGCAGCATGAAATCACTGACCACAGGTGTAGAGATTCACAGTGACATAAATATCTTTGCTGTTAAGCAGTTGGAGGAAGGCTGTGGGAAGATTTGCCACAAGCTCCTCCTGGCCAAGTCTGCCTTTATAAAGCAATAGTCACTTAGGCCACACTGTTGCCAGGGAGCTTGATGAGTCTCATCCTGACCTCCAATTAAAGGACTCATGAAGAAGAACTAGAGAAAGATGTGGGTGAATGCTTATCTCAGGCCATTCCAAGGAAAAGAGCAAAAGCAAAAAAAAAAAAAAGTGCAAAACTGCTAGGTGTGTTTGATGGCAAACATTTAAAATCTATGTGTTAAAAAAAAAAGCTCCACAAACAAAATTTACAAAGACAAATAAAGGCGAAATTGTAAACTTTATGAGAAATTGTTAACAATACAACTATTTAAAGTATTCTAAAATTCTTTCAAAAAATAAGTTTAACTAATGTAAAAATATGCAAAGAAAATGGGAAGCAAATTATCAGAGGTAAAGTCATTAAATTTATGAAAAATGTTCAAACTCAGTAATAATGAGATAATGTAAATTAATGTAATAAATATACTGCGTTTGCCTATAAAACTTGAAGACGATTTTTTTTATTGCAACCTTCAGCCTTATATGGATGTGGAAAGGGGAGACTACATCATATGATTTCAATTTTTAACTCTTCCATTTTATTTGGTAACAGACCAAATTTTTTAAATTTATTTTATTTATTCATTTCTGCATCGTTTTGTTAGTTTCTTATAAACGTAAGCAGGATACAGTTGAATTTTTAACCAAATGAAAAGTATGTCTTTGAATATTAAAATATATTTCAACTATATTTATAGTCATATTAGCATAATTGATCTTAAGTTTTGCTGTAAATTTTCTAGTTTCCCTTCATTCTGCCATTTTTTCGTTACGCAGTTTATGTTTTATTTACCTTTAATGTCTATTGACATTTAAAAGATGTAAGATCTGTAACAATTATTATCACATGTCAATATACCTTAATTATTATGATTAACAGAAACAAATACAAATAATCTATAATTAAAACATTAAATATAGTTGGTTTATCAATTTTTGTTTTTAAAAATTTCTGGCATGGAAAAAAATCTCAGTATAATAACTTGACAACTAGAGCAGTATGATCCCAAATGTATGTATATATACTGTATTCATAGAAAAAAGAGTGAGAGGTGAATACATCAAAATGACAACAATGTTTGCCCCCTATTTATCAGTTATGGATAACTTTTTTTTCATTTTCCTAATTACATGTAATGTGTCTATATGTTTTTAATAATCCAAATACAACCACTAATTGAATTTTAATGTAATGCTTATCAATGAGCTTCTCAGAAGGCAAAAACATCAGAAACTCTTCTAATGCCTTGTAGCAGATTATAAGAATTATTCAGAAGTCCAAAAACCAAGTTTGCAGTGAATGGTCACAGGCCAAGAACGGTGACCAGCCACACATGAACTTCATATTTGTGGATGGACAAATGGATAAAATAGAACTTCACTAGCATACAAGTCATGACCTTGAGATGCCCTTTAGCCCGTAGATTGTCTAACATATACCAAAATAACATAAAACACTCCAGCAACTGATTTTTTTTAATTATACGAGTATTGGAAATATTGTTCTGAGGTCAACATTTAACGCAAATACAATAGTGAATGTATCTTCCCCCAGTTTCTGTCATTTAATTTCAATTATGTTGTTCTTTTATCTTAAAAAGACTTCAGTGCTCATTTTCATGTTTCCTTTACAAAGCCTATGATTTTGTTACTTGGAGTTTATAATTCAAGTTGTAGCTATTGTTCAACTCAGTGGAGTAAATTTGCATGACAATCAGAGGTTACAAATTATAAACTCATGACACATGTGAAATTTTGCAGTCTTTATAAGGTTACCCTGAGTTTTAATGCCAAATCACTTGTCATTTTTCTTAATGAAACTGAATTTTTGCTATCCATATTCAACTATTTTCTATTGAATTCTTCCCAATTGATTATAAATAGGGAGAGAGGTTGAATTAAATTGACTTATAGAAAAATGCCAATGTTTATATTGCTCCATTCTGTTATACCACTTAAATATAATAAAGATGTATATCTTTTATTTAGAGTTGTCTTAAAGTTTGAACATATTTTAAAAATAAGACAATTGGGAATAAAACAATACCAACTGTTTAAAAGGAACAAGAAGGAGTAGAGTTCACGGCATATTTAAAATAAATTGATTACCACTGGGCACTGAATTTGCTTCTGGTTTTCCTGTAAGTAAATGCAAATAAAGAAACACATTTAGATACATAAAGATCAAAATAGTCAGAAAATGTATCAGGAAAGATAAACTTTTTACTGGATCTCAATTCAAACAAAATTTTATCACATGGTTTCTTTTTAAAAAAAAATGGGGAGTATCAGCACAAAACACTTGACACCACAGTCTTACCAAAGATAGACTGTATTTAAATGGACAGTGTATTTACCTGCCTTCCATGCAAGAGAACCATATCCTAATCATTGACTCTTCTCTCCCTATTTAATGTACTCATACAGCTATTTCACAGGTACCCAAAACTCACCAAGTCCAAAACTGTACTACCTGCTCCTCAAATCCTGCTGAATTTAATCAGTGTTTTTGACTGCATGCATCAGAAACTAATCTGTAGTTGCCTTAGAAACTGATACTTTGTTGGAAGGCTCCTTACAGAAGCTGAAACCCATTACTCTCTACCCCCATCACCCTCTGCCTAGGGAATGAAACTAGACATTGAAAGCCTGCAAAAGGCCTGGAAGTACTTTCTTTCTACTTCTTATCTCTGCTGCTCTAGTCTCATTGGCTTCATCCCATTGCCAACCTGTGATGTCCATGACAGAGGAAAATTAATTGCCCCCACAGAGCCTTCATTTAACATGGGTCTTCCAGTTCAGGCCATACAAAGACAAAGACTGCCTCTCTCTTCTTACTCTCTAGAATCTTGTCATAGCAAAACTTTTTTCAGTTCCCAGAGAACATCATGCTCTTTCTCTATCAGTCTTTGCTGTGATACTCCCCATTTTCCCACCCAGCACACATTTACCCAACTAACCCTGAGGTATCCTTGAGTATTTAACTAAAAAGTCATTTCCTCGAGGAGACCTTCCCTTAATTATTATACCATTCATTCATTCATTCATTCACTCAACAAATATTTACCGAGCATCTACTGTGGGTGACATACAGACCTAGGTATTGGGTGAACATTGATCTTTGTCTACATGGACCTTCTAATCTATGAGGAATATATAAGTTTATATTATGATAAATATGATAAAGGAAGGCAATAAGATAAAGAGTAATAGGGGGAATTCAGAGTGGTCAGAGAAAGCCTACCTAAGGAGGTGATATTTCTTTAGACCTCTGAAGACCAAGGAGTCAGGGTTCTGATCCACAGGTCTCAGGATGTGCACCAGCTCCATGGTGCACTTGAAGAATTAAAGAGAGGCCATTATCCCTCAAGACACTGAGAACATGAAGTCCAGAATAGCCATGACAGAAAATGAGATCACCGCCCCCCGCAAATAAAAAAGGCATAAACGAATAATTAATAATCTGTACACCAGATTTGGCTGCAGGTACATTTTGTTTGACTGATAGAGTATCTTAAATATCTCACTCAAGACACTAAATTATATTCTTCTCCTCTAAAGCACTAAACATATTAGAAAATGGTGTCAATGAGGGAATTTCACTTCACCCTAAAATCTGGAATAGAGTTGAAGAGAAAAAAACCTTTTAATTACTTAAGTTTTTATGACTTCATAGTTTAATAAATGCTTTATGAATGGTCATTTAAAATGAAGAAAATTTTTTCACAATTTTTTTCTTAATATTAGTTTATTTCTTTAATTTATTTTTATAGAATTTCAAACTTTAAAAGTCACAAACAATAGTACAAGGAATTTTTATATATTCATTATCCAAATTTACCAATTCATTTGCTTTATCATTTCTCATAATTTTTTGGACCATTTAAGAATAAGTTAGAAATATTGTGCCCCTTTACCTTGAAATACTTCAGTATGTGTCTTCTAAAAATAAATATATCCTTTTACATAACTACAGCCAAGATCTCAAAATCAGGACATTTAACACTGATACAATACTATTATTTAATTCATAGTCCATAGTAAATCAAATTCTACCACTAATTTTTTACATCTAGAATGACAAAAAAAACTTCATGAAAAAATACAAGAAAATTAAAAAGTCACTAAACATAAAAGTAACAATAAAGCTTTCCCCTTGGAGAAAAAAAAATAAGAAATAATCATCTTTGCTATTCCCTATAATTTTCAGAAATTTCTTTTTTTTTTTTTCTATCATGTCAGAAGAGCTCAGAGTTTTCTGCAAGGTTTCTAGTTTTTCTTTCCAAAATCAGTTAATGGGAAACATTAACATTTCTTAAATAGAAATGCATGGCACAGTAAGACAGATTTCTTTAAGCTGATCAGTAGAGCAGAAACAAAATTAATTCCCAGGATTGGTGACAAAGTATGCCATTCACTTCCATGAAATAGCATGTGTCGGTCTGGGGGCAAAAAGCACTTAGCATGGAAAATAGCAGAATTTATTTTGCACTTTTAAAATGCTCTTATACTTTCCCCACACACTTGCAACTTGAAATCAATGACTGGAAGTGAGAAAGGACTTCTGGACAGCCTCACCAGTTAACTGACTCCTTTTCCTGAGGCAGAATAGCAAGATATCAACCTGATCAAAATTTTTTTCTTGGTATATGTACATAACCACATGTGATATTAAATAAATAGGCAAAATTATTTAATACAACAAAGGTTAAGAAGGCACCTTGAAATTTGAGAGGATGCAAATAACTATGTCAAAGGTAAAAAAAAAAGTTAAAAATTCTGTTTCTAACCAGAGAACTTTAAATATCATAGTGTTAGATGAAAGAGTTCAGTCTGGTTTGATAGTTCCCAAAGTCCTGTGGTTTAGTTTGTATCTAACTTCATAATTAGGTCAGAGAAATAATTGACCTGCCCTGTAGCCCAAGGGCAAGTGTTTAAGGAGTATATATGGCCCTGAGCAGATAGCCAAGACTATTTACTTCTAGTTTTCAGTATGAAGTTCTTTGGCAATTTTCTATATATCTCAGTTGAAAATTACTAAGCCAAAGAGAGATACCTTCGGTCTCTGTGCAAATATTCATTCATTCACTACTATACTTAAAAACTGTAAATTTTATTGATAGAAACAGCAGCATAACAATAATCATTATCTGTATATAACGTTTCAGCTATAAAATTCTTAGCATTCATAATGTCATATAATCCTCATACCTACTCCTGTAAGATAGAGGTTCTCAGTGTGTCCATTTTACACAAAACTGTGCTTAAGTCTAAGGAGAATAAAATGTTGAACAAGACCAGCCCATGCACCGAGAAATTTAGGCTTACATAGCGAAGTACACAGGTAGCTGGAATTATTTTTAAACATGAAAGAATACAATTTTCATTTCAACTTGCTTGACATATATATATAAATTGTCCAATATATTTTAGTCATGCAATTAGGAGGGTCTTACAGAACCCATGCCTTAGTGATTAAAAGAAAGGCTGATTGTGGTTGGAGAGACCAGGCATAAGCACTGAATTAAAAATCATAGCTCAACATGATTCCATGACAACAAAATTTACACTCATTTTTCTGTATACTCACATGAAGAATTATAGGAGAATTACTATGATTAAACATAAAGTAATCTGTAAGCAATACTGATTACTGAGTTAGAAAGATTTACATCACGGCTCTATCAATGGCTGATTTAGTGATATTGGACAATTTTTTAATTCTCTGAATCTTAGTTTTCTCACGTGAAAGTTAAAGGTAGTGACCAGTCCCAGTTTTTATATAGATTGAGACATTATGCATAAAATACCGAGTACAACTCAGTAAATGTTAGCACTTTGGTATGAGTATTTGCATAGTTCTTATGAGATAATTTATATAGTTTTAAACACTGCAAGCTCTCTGGACTTGTGTACTCTTCACAAGAATGGGATCTTTTGACACCGTAATTAGTACAACTTGGAATTTTTTTGGCAGTGGTGCTAACATAAGCAGAAAAAGATATAATGTTTCTCTATATGACATTTTTATTCAAAAGGATGACAGTTATTTTTGAATGAGTTGGGTTTGCAATCTCTGAGCCAACCTGTGCACATGTGACAAAGACCACATCTTAAGAGGCAGCGTGGTGTAGTGGGAAGCGAATGCATTGGCTTTGAAGGCAGATTATCCTAGTATATAAATCCTAACTCATCCTTTACTCCTTGTGCAACTTGGGGCATGCTTCTTAATTTCATTCAGCTGTACTTTCTACTCTTTCAACAGGAATTACCAATACCTACTTGTTAGAGCTGCTGTACATATTAGAGATAATATGCAATACTTGGCAAACATTTGACAAGTGTGTAGTAAAGTGTATTTCTTAGTTTTATATTTAGCTACTTTGATTTAAAAAAAAAAACTTTACGACATTGACAAATCATTCAGTCAGCTTTCTCCTTTAGATCGCTCTTTTCAAAGTGGCATCTTCAAAATCATGCTCCTAGTGGATAAAAGAATCTTTTGTTAACCAAGTGTGCTTGATTTGTTTTCCACTTTAAAAATGTGGAATGGAGAGCTGTTCTCTAGGGTAATAAGAGTATCTATACAAAATGCTAAATGAACATCACAGAGGTCAATGCAGACTGCTATCAAACTCATAATCAGTGACCCCTAGATTTATTTCCCAAGGAAATAACATTCATGGCAGTAAAATATTATTTTCTGAATTGACTGGGCATGGGTTGGAGGGAGAGGTGAATATTCAAATGCTGATAGCTTATCTCTGTAAACTGCAGATGTATTTAGCTATTAAACCTTGTGAGCAAAGATATCTATCTTTCCACTCTCCTTCAACCAGAGTGAACCCAGAGTAGCATGAAATAAAAGAACAGGCTTTTATTTCAGTGTGTTTCCCCATCCTAACTTCCCAGTTCATGCCTAAGCATCCAAACACACCAAGTCTGTTCTGTCTTTCCTTCAACATCCTTCCCCATTGGAACCTCATCTATGCTGTTCCATTAACACAAAAACACAAAAACTAATAACAGCTTTGTGCTTCATTCCTCCCACTTGTCTGCATTTCAGTAGAAGTCATAGGCCAACATTTCAATTGAAAACATGAAGCATAATTTGTTAAAAATAAATATGTCAGGCTTCTGGTGGAAAGGGTAAAAGATCAGGAGGATGATTAAAATTTTCCGTAAATACTAAGTCATATTGGATCATTGATGCCCATCTCTTCGGCATTTTAGTTAATACAGGAAAAATGAAAATGTCCATTAGATGCAATTTTGGCTTATTCAAAATGAAAATCACATAACTTAGTACCATGGAAAAGGGGTTTTCTTCAATTTAGATTGCTTAAAACAAGATTAAAAATGAGAAAATTGGTACCACTTTTATCTACTAAAATGTTAGTCCCTGAGTGACTTTTAGAGAAATATCCTTAATCTCTCAGACTTCAGAGAGGAATCTTTAATCCCACATGTTTCTAGATATTGTCTCTCTTCATACTTGTCAGAGTTTAGGGAGGTAAGCACTATTATCACCAACTGGTTTTGCAAAAGCTCAGAAAAGTCGTTAAGGTTGAATAGGTAATTATCAGCAGAGCTGAGGCTAAAATTAATTTATCCTATTCAGTGGGCTACTAACTGAGTGTGCATTGTAAGCCAGGACCCCTACCACCCAACGCTGATGGGCTTTCCTCTTTGGTATTACAGAATTTCTACTCTGCTTGGCATTGGTATGGCACAAGAAAAGAGGTCATGCAACTTTTCACTACACGAATATTATGAGTTGGCCAAGGAGGAGAGAGAGGGCTTTGGCACCTCCAATTGGCATTTCACCACAAAGTCCAAATACCCCAGTTCATATTGAGGAATCCTTCTAGCTATGTTCCCTTGGTTAGACTTCATGTGCCTAAGAGAAAGAAAAAAAATTGAACCTCTTAACTTTGATGTAGAGCTGTTCTTTCTTTCTTTATTTATTTATGTTTGTTTGTTTGGCGATTTTTATTTTACAATCTTTTTTTTAATAGAAAAGTAGTATTTGAAATCAGCAAAACTAACTAAAGGAGTTGATAATCAACCGACTGGAGCATATGATCACTTTCTTTCTAAATTTAAGGCCAGTCCTAAATTTAACCATGATTTTAAAAAGTCTTAGTTTTCTGTGGCTCCTGTGTATGAAAGAAAGCCAAAGCACCATTTTTTCACTAGTTCGGCAGTACGTCAATCTTTCAGAAAGTGTATCAACCAAATAATTTGATACTATCTCTAGAAAGCCACACTTTTCTGCATTGATCAGGAAATGAGAAATTATCTTTCACACCATTGACATTGAATACTCACATCTCTCTTGAGATTTTTCTGCTTTGGACTTGAGTAACTAGGCCTCTATAATGTAGAGATGCGTATTGAATTTCTCCATAATCTTCTGGGCCTTTGGCAAAGGACCACCCCTGCCATTTTTATTCTAAGGAATTGCATCCATAGGCCACAATGTCCACTATTCCAAATCGTAGCCAGATGGACTGTTAGTGGGCTGTTGTAATTTGGGGACCATTTCAATACTGAAATAAAGTACCTTAATAATTTGTTTCTTGTATATTAGCCATTGACTGAGGTTTTGGCCCACCATGGAGAGCAATTGTGCAGCTTTCTCATTACTATCATTATCTATCTGTAAAGCACCCAGTCAATAAACTACATTCTCTGCTGCTTGGGGTCTTTTTTAACCTAGCCTCCTGAATATTAGTCTACTCCGCCTAAGGTAAAAGGAGGTGCAGCAAACAAGCACATACATAAGAAAGACTTACATAGATTAGTGATTCGCATGCAGTGGAGGAAACTGTCAAAGACTGGCAAGGGTCCCCTTCTTGTCTTCAGCACCATCTCACTCTTGGCTCTAAACCCTCCCAACACCGAATATAATCTCTTTAGGGTTTCTGGGTGTAGCTATTAATTATAGAGCCTGCACTTGCCTTTAGACAGACTTAATCTCCCAGTATTTTTTCCAAAATTGAGAAGGAAGAAAGTTTTGAAGTAGTGAGAACTTTGATTATTTATCACTACTTTCTTTGATTCATGTCATGTTGTTATGACAATTATTTCTGCATGACTCTAAATAGTATTTGAGAGTATATAATAGCATTCATACTAACAAAACCCATATTCTTCTTACAGTTGTATAGTTTTTTTTAAATCTCAGAAAGAATGATAATTTTAATTTGGTTCGAATGTTAATCCATTATGAGCTTAGATAATTTAGTTATTCAGTATGCTAAATATGCTTCAGCTATCATTAAAAAATAACTGTGATAATTCCTTAATGATGAGTTCACCATCTTAAAATTTTAGCCACATATTAAATTTTGATTAAGACTTTGGCCACCAAATCTTTTGGTTGTTTCAATTATCCTAAAGTTAGTGCATTCCTTTGTTTGTCTGTTTTTAAGCTTCCGATAGCAGTGGCTTTCACTGCTAATGTCACTGTTGACATGGAAACCAATAAAAAAAAGACCAGAATGCAAAATTTAAGGGTTAAA
Source organism: Cynopterus sphinx (assembly GCA_030015415.1). Classification (NCBI taxonomy): domain Eukaryota; kingdom Metazoa; phylum Chordata; class Mammalia; order Chiroptera; family Pteropodidae; genus Cynopterus; species Cynopterus sphinx. The sequence goes on from CM057391.1 coordinate 27,102,285, forward strand.
AATGTAAGTATAATCGTATAACCATCTATATTCATATTCCCATGAAATTCTGAAATTGCTTTGAAGACTATATAAAAATAAATTGTAAAAAATGAATATTTTGATATTGTCTCCATAGATTAATAATTTGATAATTTCTCCATATTCCAAGATAGTGATTTTCAGCTCTAGTCTGTGATATATAAAGCTTGTGTATGATTAAAGGAAATATCCCTGAACTCACACAGCATGAAAGATGGACATCTGAAACAGCCAAGGTGATAAATTTAGCATTTCAGGTCCTGGCCAGTAGGCCAAAACTTTAACAGCAACTCAGCCTAGGTTCCCAGACTCCAAAATTTCCATTTCACCATCATTGCCTAAAGCAAATTTTTCTTCATAGAGTGAAGTTACAGTTAGCATTGATATAGTGTTATGACAATGTGTTATTAATGCAAATATACTAATTCTAATAAATTCAAAATGAGGAAATTGAAGATAAGAACTGAACATGCTATCCATGATATAATTTATAATTTAGATGTAATATAAATTATAATAGTACTTTAACTTTTACATTCTACTATGATCTCTCTAGACAGCCTTTTACTCCAGGCACCTCCAAGTAGCTTACAGCAGAGGTTCTCAAATTTTAGCTTGCATGGGAATCATCTGGATTGTTTGTAATAGCACTGATTGCTGGGATCAGCACCAGCGTTTCTGGCTCACTAGTTCTAGGTGAGGCCAAAGAATTTGCATTTCTAACAAGCTCCCAAGTGATGCCAGTGCTGCTAGTCCAGGGACTACACTGGGAGAACCACTGGCTTTAAGGACTATTTATCCTTTTAGGATTGGATTTCCACCAATTGGCCATATTAAAAGCTCTAAAACAAGCAGAGAATTTGTTTTTCCCCAGATTTATTGAGAATTAATTTACATGTAACATTGTGTAAGTTTAAGGTACACAACATGTTGATCAATGAGCAAAGAATTTATATAAGAATCTAAGAGTGTTATAGGAGATGCTTTGAATATCATCTATTACTGTTACTGGAGACTCAGAGGTTCTTTCCATAGATGGCGCTGTTCTTCTTCTCTAAACTTAATCACACAGCAGAGCTTGTGTGACAGCCATCTGTGCTCTCAGAACCTTGCTCATAGGGGAACATGTCAAAGATCTTTAATGAATTTTAAAATGCTCCACTTATAGATGATCGAAAGGACTTTTTTTATATAAATGAAATTATGGGCCTCCTGTTTAATATATTACATTAATCCAACTATGTGAAACTGAACCAACGCTTTTGTGTGGTGTGGCATTAAAGTGAAATTAAAAAGTGAGAATAAAATATATAGTTACATACTCTCTATAGCTTCAAAATTTTTTTAAAATAATAAAATAAAAGGTGGGCCACCTGCCGAGTCCCCTACTAGGTTTGGCTATCAGGAAAGGACTAGGAAGTATTCTCCACTATTAGGACAACACATATCAAAAATTCCTATAAAATAGTAGAACCGATCATAGCTTAGACTAAGCAAAAATCTGTATATTTGGACATAAATTTACATCCTCTGTCTGCCACTGACTCCCTGTGAGGATCACTTAACTTCTCAAACTTATGTTTTCTTGGTTCCATAATAAGGGACAATTATGTTGACCTGTCCCACAATTATGTAAGAACACTATTAATGGAAAATGGTCCTTTATAGAACTAAATTTTCTGAAACATAAATAATGGTCAAAGTACTTATTATTTTACCTTTGCATAATGAATTTACCTGAGAATTCATGCTGTAAAACTTGAGTACTGATAAAGAGCAGTGAAAAAATGAACTCTGTTTTACATACAGAAATGTAGAAATAGTAATGTTTGTGAGGCATTTGCTATTCTAAAAGGAGTATAAATTAAAGTATTAATCTAAACAGAGAACTTTGCCTTTGCAAGTATTAACATTATGTGTATTTTACTATCTTTCCAATTGGTACTTTAACTATTTTAGAGCAGTAATCACTGATTTTGCCCAAACCTATCATATTTCCATCATTCATTCATTTATTCAACAAATACTAATACCTAGTGTTCCATTTCAATTATGGCTGGAAATGTGCCTTGAACCCATATTTTAATAAAAGTTATGTAACTCCCAGATACAAGCCATTTAAATATAAAAGTAAAAGAAATAAAGAAGACAAATGAAAAGATAGCAGATATTTATGGGATAAATGTTTTAAAAATAAATTAAAAATTATATCAAATACACAAGTTCTATGGTTCTTCAACACAAGTTCTATGTTGCTTTACTTTGAAACTATATGAAATATATATGTGTATCTTTATATGTTCACTTGTCAAATTTCATTCATTAATCAATTTGTTCATGCATGCAACAGCCATGAAAATAAATTAATTTTTCTATAATCATATTTCAGGCCAGTGCTTACAGCTATAGAATACAGCATGACTCCAAGTGAAACTGGAAAACAAGGTTTCCAAAAGAAATAAAGCCAAATATTTTTCTTTCACAAAAATCTCCAATAAAATTGATTAAATACAAAACATATATCTCTTTCATGCTAAATTATTAATGACTGAAGGTAAATCAGAAGCCTTATTCAAGCCAAGTATTTTGGGGAAAAATAAAACATTATTATAGAGGTCTTATTTTACAAATTTCATTGTGGCTTTTCTTTTGTGTTTATTGTTCTTTAAAGACTAAATGTGGGTAAGACCTATTTCTTGTTATTTCCCCATTAATGTCTTTTAAAATTACATTTTCAAATAATCAATTTTGATATGTTTAAATGGGCAATAATGTTTTAGAACTTATTTATATTATATCATAAAATTTTTAATTTTACAGCAATTTCTCCAACATCATTGAGAGTGTAAACACTGTGTGAGGCTCTGGTAATGCAGAAATGAGTAGTCTAGAGGTGTACCTGAAAGTGTTTAGGCTAGAGGAAATCTTTGTTATTAGTACCCAGAACTTATTTAAAAATAGACTTAGCTTTTGGGCTAATCAGAGGGGTCAGAGTATTTACTATGCAGTTTTAGACTCTTAGGAAAAAGGGACGAATATTTCACAGCAGTAGACAATGGTATCTTCTTTTCTGGAACTTCAAATAAGCCATTAGATTAATCTTCTTTAATGAGCTTACTACATTAAATTTTAATGTTTACAGTTTGAGACAATGAATAACAAAAACTTCATCTCTGGAATGAAAACTGAGTAGGTCTGTTTTGAGGCATCTCCAAAGATGCCTCAGTTTTAATCGTTTTAACCCTGAAGATAATATTTCTTTTCCCGCTAGAACAAACCTACATGAAGTAGCACAGAATTCTGCCCCCATGCAATCGGCTTCTATTTAAGAAGTGCTTCTGTTGTTCATGTTTCTGCTCAGCTGCAGACCTATTCCTAGACAATATGTTGAAGTGGGCAAAGGTTGTTTTAGATGCTCTCTTATGAGAACCATTGTCATTTTCTGAAATGTCTACCTACTTCAGTTACTTGCCATCTTTAATCAGAGGATCTAAAAAAATTATTAAAAATCATATCACTCAATAATTACAAAAGTAAATAAGTGTAAAATAAATTTAAGTAATTAAATTTTTAAATGATAGTTTTATAAGTTTATAGCATTTATAGTTGGAAAGTGATTAAAGTTTAAACATATATGAAGATTTTAGGAACATCCTATACATATAAAATATTCAGATATAAAATTTAAATGTAAACTTTTTAATGAACAGTATGTAATACATATTAACTTATAGAATTATGTATCATACATATAAATTTCTTTAAACATATATTTATATGAATATTTGTTTTATATATATTTATTATATATTTATTATATATAAATATATGTAAATACTACATAACTATAAATATTTTATACACATATATATATATCCTCTGAAATTCACTCATTTACCAAGCTGCCTATTTAGCAGAGAAGGAAGAAATGTTACTGAGTAAATCTGAAGTTCTACATATTTTGTATACAATCACTCCTTATAAAGAAAAACACATTTCATAACACAAATCTAAATTTTGGAGAAAGAGAGCAGTCATGAAAAAGATAGAGTTTTGCCTCAAAACGATTTAATTCTGATCCATAGTTTTATGCTCTTTGGAACAATTTGGTTTACCTTGTATCAAAATATAACTAACCTAATGCCATGTGTTCTGGGACTAGAATGACCCAAAGCCAGAATTCTGGTAACTTATCTTCATTCCTTTTTTTAGAAATCTATTGAAATAATTAGGAATTATACTGTTAAATCAACTTTTAAGACATAAATAGTTATAAGAACTAACATGATTTATTATCCCTGTTGACAAACACATATAATCATTTTTTTTTTTTTTGCAATAATTTGCAGTTTAGACAGTATAGTCTGCCTGAATGGAAAAAATTTCTTAAGTTATCATTTTACATCATGTCATATTTTGTAGAATATTTTGAAAGTCATATTAACATTCTTTGTGACCATAGTTAAATAAATAATCCATATACAAATCTCAGTGATTCAAATTTTTCATCATAAATTATAATCTATTTTCTTTACCTTGTCTCTCAATCAAAACTGGTAATATTTTACCTTTTTTCCCTTCTTTGTTTTATAGAGGGCATTGACAATTTATCTTCAAAGGAAATTAGCAGGGTGGTGAATTGATATAAACAAAATAAAAAATGCCAAAGGAGGAAGTATCTCTACCAAGCTTTGCTACTGTTTAGCACTGTCACCTTGGAGAAAATTATTTCATCACAGAGTTTCAGTGTCCTCACCCAAACAAACAAAAATTCATGTAGTTAGCATCCAACTATATGAACTGGATTCAATTATATGAATTGGATTCATATAGTTGGATGCTAATTCAATTCATATAGTTGGATGCTAAAGCCTCTTTTTGTATTTTACTGCCAGTGAATCTTTCTGGAATAGGGGTTTCTCATTTTTATTTTGACTCCTCATCAGAATAGCTCATTGATAAATATCCATTGATTCTAATCACATTTCATTTACCCTTGTTTATTCTTTGTGTCTAGAAATATCAATGGAAGCAAAAGGGTAAATTCCAAATTTTTTCACATATTCCACTAGGATTACACACTGATTTCCCCCCACACACACACAATAATTATTTTCCAGAGCACTCACTTTAAAATTCACTTAATGTGAAACAAGGCTCTAAATGACATAAGAAATCTTAGTCAAAAGAAAATATTTGAAGCTTTATTGAAATATTCTATAGCCAAAGAAATAACCAAAGAAATAATCAGTGAATGGAATGCACTGGTGTTTCTAAGAACCTTAGAAAGGAGAGAGGAAAGAAGAGGAGGGGAGAGGAGGGGAGGGGAAGAGAGGAGAGGAGAGGAGAGGAGAGGAGAGGAGAGGAGAGGAGAGGAGAGGAGAGGAGAGGAGAGGAGAGGAGAGGAAGGAAGGAAGGAAGGAAGGAAGGAAGGAAGGAAGGAAGGAAGGAAGGAAGGAAGGAAGGAAGGAAGGGACTATTGTCAATCTAATTCTGAACTGGCCATTAAACTTTCAGATTGACAAAATCAATGACAAATCCCTAGACTAAATCTCCAACTTTGATCTCAGTGACTATACTGCACTGCAGTTCTGATATCCAGAAGGGATAGATTGTCATCTGCCAAAGATGACCCAAATTGAATTCCTGGCTCCTGGCTCCTTTGATTTGTGTTTAGCATATACACTGTGACCTGTTCTATGTCATCTTCTGCTCTTGACCTTAATTCGAAAGGCTCTTTGCTTTCAACAAGTAGTTGTTTCTTATTATTAGTCTGTACATACTTCTGAGAAATCCAAACAGATAGCTTGGAAGACCCTAGGAGCCTAGCAACTTCTCTTACATTAAGACTAGATTTGTAAAAAATTCAAATAATTTTTAAAAAGCACAACAGGGTCATCTTTTTCAACATCTCTTGAATTGGGCAAATGAGAAGATAGGAGTGTGTAGAACAGGGGGAAGATAGGACTGTTTAAGTGATTTCTAAATGATTATTATTACAAAAAATATATATATCATTTTCTATTTAACTGAGGCCAATAAAAGAAAACAAATTTTAGCCTCAAAGATTTGAGATTATTATTCCACCACAATACTTTCCCAGTGGTAATTATAACTGACATTTACAAAATGCTTTCTATGTGCTTGGGCACTTCTCTCAGTCCATTGCACGCATTAATTCCTTTAATTCTCTAAACAACCCTAGAAATTAAACATTTATATTTGCCTTTTATTTTTAAAGATAAGAGATTGATACTTACAGGGATGACATGACTCACCCTTACCTCACAGGAATCTCAGATTCATCATATTTCCTCATACCATAGGACTTTACATAATGTTTCCACTACTCAGAACTCTCTCCCCCTCTGCTTGCGAAACTCAGACTCTTCCATCACATTTAATTCCATCTATTCTGTTTCATGAATCCTCCCTGTCTACCCCTGCTAGGAAAAGACCCTTATTAGGGATCTAGAAACTCCAAGTTCTCCTTTATAAAACTTATCATGATTATGATTTTGCATTTATACTCCTAATTTTTTCACTGTTTCCTCGGTGTCACTTTAAATGCAGTTTTGGTGGAAATCTCGTATATTTTTGTTTACTATTATTTTTCCAGGTTCTAGCTATCTGGCACTAAATAGAAAGTAACAAATATTGCTTGTTGAATAAGTGATATAACTCTAAAAATTTACTGTATTCACTAACACACATAACCAAGTAAATAAAATTCGTTTATGGTAAAGGTATACATTTTGAAGTTTCCACAACCTTGAGTAGGGAATCAAAGATTTAACATAGAAATCTATGATATACTTTTCACCATTATTTGACTTTCACACAAGCAATCCAGCTGTAATAATTGTTAGTAGTTCATTCACTCCTCTGGTCACTTAACTAGTTGCTATTGAAAATCTTGTTTGATTCGCCTTTCACAACTAGTAATGAGCATCTTTTCATGTGCTTATTGGCCATTTGTATATATTCTTTGCAGACATTTCTATTCAAGTTCTTTGCCCATTTTTTAATATAGTTTCTTTTTTGTTGTTGGAGTCTTTTTTTTTTTTTTTTTGATAACATATAACACCTGTCTCTTCTTGGGAAATGTCATGCTAAAAATATACCATTTCAAGATATAACATAGGTGTAATTTACATAGAGTTCCCAATCTGGCATTTTTTTTGTCAAAGATATATCACAAGTCTAGTCATTGAACACTTTGAACATTTATCTCGTTTGGGTCTTAAACCTTAAGGATTATTGTGGACATAGAGGCCTATCTTATTTACAAATCATATTTGAGTGTCTACCCAAGATGGCAGATCACAGATTTCACATACAGTTGAGGGAAAGAAAAAGACTTGCTTAACAGAGGAAATAATATGTAGTTAAAGAAATCCTGCTAACATTCTTTGAATAGCACATATTGTTGAGATTAGATATTGTAACTGTCTTATGGTCTCTTATTTTTGCAGTCAGAGGTTGCTTTTATTTCAAGAACAGATGTTGCAAAGGTTAACTATTTTTAGCTACATTTAAATAATGATAATGCATATTAGAGAAGGCAAATGTAAAATGTAACATCAAATTTTTGTTTTTTACCCCTGCTGGTGGGAATTTCCAAAGAAACAAAAGAATCATAAGTAAAATGAAAAACTTGGGCAATTTTCTGCACTACCGCTGAGTGTGTTCTACCTCTGTGTTTTATTGGGAGTTGTTTTTATGGGTGTATTATGACTGTTCTTCATTGGCTATAGAGATTCATTTCCCTTTATAGCTTAGCAATTACTTTTGTGAAATATATTTTTAACACCTAATCACCATCAGGGCACTCTTAAGAGATGTAATTACAAAGATCATCGGACATTCTGTCTTCAATGCATTACTAATTTAGTACTAACTCATTTTTTTTATTACAACTTGCTGTTGGTATCATGAATGAAGCTGTAATTATAGAGAATGGTCCTTGCTGAAAAGGCATTCCCACTGGTTTAAGTACCTTCTTTTAATTTGTGGCATATTCCATACTAGGGATTATTGTCAAACATTTTTTTTTAAGTATACTTCCAGTTACCGGAAGGCAGATTGAAAGCAGACCTAAACAATTAAGATGAGTATAACTTTCCCTCCTCCCCTTAATAGCTTTCTTCTATACTCCAAAGCTACGCCACAGGGAATATTCCTATTAGCAACGCTGAATAAAACCCAGAATAAAAGCGAGTTAGTTTATTGATCGCTTTTTTTTTTCTTTTCTGTTTCAAAAGCAATTTAGGTATATTGTAAAAATTAGAAACTACAGATAAGCAAAAGAAAATCACCTGTAATTCCACCTCCTGGAGAGGTTTTAGTACCATCTTTGCCACTTACTCTGCTGTGGAAGCGTGTGTGATTTTCCAGAGAGAGAGGGGGAGGGGAGGGAAAGGAGAGGGAGAGGGAGAGAGAATGTTTCAAATTTTTCACCTTCTTCTTCCTCAGAAATGTCTTATTCATTCCTGATACGTTGACTTTGGGCTTAACGCATTGACTTGCTTAGGTAAATGGCATGTCCGTAGTTGTGTCTTACCTCATCAAAGCAAAGCTTTTGAAAGGTCAGTCTGTGGTTTGGCTCCTCTGGCATGTCCAGCCCCCGCCATGAGAACCACATGCTCCATATCAGTGCTGCTCCTTTGGCCTTGGTCACAGAAAGTCATGTGGAACAGATCCACACGGGAAGCTTCAGCTGCCCCAGAGTTCCATGTAACCTGAACAAAAATAAACATCTATTTTTTAAAACCCCTGAGATTTGGGGGGTTGTTTGCTTCACAGTAAACCTGACTAATCTTTTACCTAGCAACTCTAAGACTCAGTTTCCACAGCTGCAAAATTACAATAATAGTAATAATACCTATGTAGAAAGGCTATTGAAAGGATTAAGAAAGATAATACATTGATTTTGCCTGCTGTGTATTAAGAACTCAAAAATTAATTATATTGCATTGTTCAAACCTTTCTTCTGTCCAATTATAAATGTATATATTTACAAAAATAAGATTATACTGTATATCCAATTTGCAGTCATTTTTAAAGTAATAGTGTACTATAAAGCATCCATCTAGGTAACTAAATATTCTAATATACATGTTTTAGTGGCTACATGCTATCCCATAGTGTAAATATACCAAAGTTTATTTAACAAATTTATTATTTTGAGCATTTAGTTTGCTTCCAAATTCCACTACAGTTCCATCACTATAACTATTAATGAATGGCAACATGAGAAAACTACTCACAAAATTGTTGCTTTTTATATTTGGAAATTTCTTTATTTATTTGTTTCAATAGGCTTCTCCCTTTATATTTTTCTAAATTATTTCAACATTTTCCTTGCTAATGCTAACTCTAAAAGCGTAGTTGGTATGATATGAAGCACATGGAACATTTGGTTCGCTTTATTTCCCACAGTTCTTTGGTTCAGAGAGTCCTGAGATCGAGATCTGTGAACATCAGCCTCACCACTTGTATTGGGTTAAGAAGATCCTTGATGAATTGAGGATTTTGATTTTGATATTCAATTTTTTTCATTGTCTAGATTATGCATTTGCTTCTGATCAAAGGAAAAAAATATAGTACTGCATTTTTAAATTACACATTGTAGGAACATTGAAGCAGTGAATTAAGAAGGATTTGTTGTAACATAGCCCAAAATTTACTTTTTTTTTTAGACTTAACATAATTCTGCAGAGAAAAACTTTGAAACTGACACTGAAACATTTGTGAATAATTACTTCAATAAAGTTAGAAAAAATCTAAATTATTTATATCTGTCTTTAAGCAATAATTATTCTGAAGTATGATTATTAGTTTGTATGCATGAGTTAGATAAAAGTCAATATAGTCAATACTGCTGATCTTGGAAAATTACATTTGTCTAATGTTTTTAAAATTAGCAGCCATAAATCTCTCAAAGCCTTTTACATTTTTTTCCTTATTGGAGGCTTTTGGTGGTTATGACAGTTTGCTAATGAGAACTAAAAATCTTTGTTAGCCCATAACTCTTCAGCAAGGACTGTTCATGAAGAGACTCTAAGAGAAGCATATTGCCATTATTAGGAATTAATTATTTTAAAAATGTATAAAAATTAAAATTCTATAAAAATGTCAAGCAAATATCTTATTAACCAAGAGAAAGGATGAAATACTTTTAACATATTTAACAATCTTCAAATAAAATGTTGTCAATTTAAGAGACAATAAATCTTTATCCAACTTCTATATTTTTCCAGAGCAAAATATTACATAGTCTTTAAAGCATAGTCTAATTAAAAAGAAAAATCGTGGTCCACTTATTTTCAAACTATCCTTACCTAATACTGGTTTTAAACGTGTATGTGAAATTTGGAAAGAACATAGTTTAGAAGTTTTTAAATTTTGTCTCTGCCCCTTATTGAATAAGAGAACTTAGTAAAATCACTTGAAAGTATGAACTTTTGTTTCTTTATATAAAGTAGAAATAATGCTTACTTGTGTTTGATATGTGGATAATATATAGAATTACTTGACTTTCAGTATGAACTCAGTTCATTTTAGTTTCCTTTCTTCCTTTCCAACCAATTCACTTTTTTAAAAAGTCCTTTTTAATACATGTTTTAATTTGGCTAAAAACTACCATATATTCTTGAGCCAAGGTAATGCACAAGTTTTCTTAATAAACATTAGGCTTATCTTTCCAAAGAATATCAACACTTTCCTGAACCTAAAGCCTAAAGTTCAAGGGTGTATGTATTTCACTCATGCAGCTGAGAACAGAAACTAAGGGAAAAGCTATGTTACCTGTCTCCTTCCTGCCGGGCAGTTAGTTCAGGCCCAGGAAGACCTGCATTTTATCAACTGTGCTCATTAGCAACAGCAGAGAAACAGTGAACTCCAGGTAGAGTCAACTTGTATTGGAGAAACTATTTCCAGTCAAGGTTCCTTTAGGGAAGAGTCACAGGTCCTGTTTGAGTAAACTCTTGGTAACCTGTTATTCCAATTCAGTTCATTGGCTTTGCCCAAATTCTAGCTCTTACTTCTCCAGTGTTTCCTTTATCAACTTTCGCTGAATGCAAATCACCAGAAAGAGGCAGGAGACATGCAAAGAGGTGTCATAGGAATTTAGGCAGATATTGGGAAAATATAAATGGAGATTAGAGGTTACCTAGATGTCCCCAGACACATTCTGAATTCACTGAACTCTGGCTATGTGCTTCTCAGTTATTACTCCATCTTCATCCTCAAACCTAATCATATTCGTGAAGATTTCTTCTTTGGTGTTTCTAATTAAATTTATGATTGGCTAAGTAAGGTTTTGTGTACTAAACTTCTTTATATATTTAATTTTTTAAAGTGAACTGGCAAAGTAAGTCATATGAAAGTTTCTCACAAGGACCAAGATTTTGTTTTTAATAAAACAAGTAGTAGAATGTTTACTTCACCTGAAATGTTAAATTGCCACATCAATATTGACTTTGACACCATTATTTTAGATAAAAGTCACCTTGATCAGAGCCTTGAATATTAATTAGCTATTAGGGTCATGGTGGGAAACCACTGCTATGATGAAAACTATTTGTATCATTATGGCTGACATTTAGGGATCCAACACAACTGGTCATCCTGGTGACATTAATTCCTCTGACTTAATTCCTCTGTTTTTTTTTTTCAAGGTAATCCAGCTAATTTGACAAAACTTTTTGAACTGCTAATACAGCCATGCAAAAATAATATTTTCCAAAGCACTCGAATTTCAGAGAAATGGGTCCTTAAATAATTTAATAGGAAGAAAAGAAAGGCTTTGTGATGATTAAATTACATATGATGGTCTTTTTCTCTATTAATGAATAAATACTACTGGATTTGGAGATATAGGGACAAACATGTCCTTTATAAGGTTGTATTTCACTTACAAGTGAAATATCTTTGTGTAGACTCCCAGAAAAGGTGAGAGGATTGGGAAATGTATAAATAAGGGGATACAAAGGGTAGTTCGCACTCAGGCATTTTCTGTAGCGCATAAAAACTCATAAGAGCAAGAAGTGCATCTGACTCAGTAAATATTTGATGAGTGAGTTTATAAATACAATAAGTGTTCTCTGACTCTTTCCACCTCACCTCCATCTCTCCAAACACAAACACACAGAGATACATTCACAATGAACAGCATGGTTACAGGGAGAGGAGGCAAGAGGAGAACTCCAAGGCTGGTTTACAGCTAGTGAGCACCGGTATGACAGTGCCAGTGGTTAACAACCAGCAATTGTCCTAATCGGTGGTTGTTTAAGTATCAATGATAGTTAAATATTTTGATTAATATAGCATGTGAGTCATGTCTTATTTAACACATTTTATTCAGTAGACACCTTCTACCTTGAGATATCTTTGAAATCAAAACCAAACAGAATTCATGAAGGTACTTAAGAAAAATCAGACTGGACTAGACATGGAACTGTGGTCCTGGGTTAATTCTATCCCAACCAGACTTCAATTACAGAAGAGTGAAGCCAGACAGGAAACTATCCTTTAATGTGAAGCGGAATAGTAATTTATAGAATACACTGGTTTGGGAATCTATGATAGAGGTGTATCCATAGCTCTTCCACTAATTTTTGAACTGATTTGAGGAAAATTACTTCAGTAGATTTTCGCCAACTATCTATATACAGTGAGAAGTTTGAAAAATTTGAATTCTAGAGTCCCTTTCAATTCCATCAGGCATAACTTTTTCTGAAAGAGGATTTTTTTCAGTATGTGTTTATAAGGACACAATAATGTATATATAAGAACTAAATCATAAACCCATGATCTCAAATTTCAGTTTGTATTTATAGAATGATTCAATGTATATATGACATTGAATCTACATAAATATTTTAAAGTTTTACTTAAAAGAGTTGATAACTTTATCAGCCAATACAGTGCCTCTCAGGAAGTCTCCTGGGTAAGAGAGAAGGTCACTTTTCATGTATCAGTATTTGTTTAAAAAGACTTTTAAAACAAAGCACCAACATATTTAACTCAATCATCTATTCAATCAGAGTTGCAATAATCCAGAAAAGTTGTGGCAAAATCTTGCAATTTCTATTCCAATATAATAAAGATATGCTAAGTCTGTAACTCTTACCTATAACTACAGCCTTTTCTGCTAATAAAAATAAAGCAACATGCTTTTCATTCACTAAAATCAATGCAAGTCAACTATTAGCCAGTTTTGCAGGTCCGTTCCTTGAGTGTTGCTGCACATTATTACTGGTAAATATAACCAGTAAAAATAGCTAATTTAAATGAATTTATTTAAAAGGTCCATTGTTTCAGGACTTCTCAGAACCTTTAATATCTTATCAAATATTCTAACTAAACAAAATTTTTCTAGAAAAGAGCACATGGTAATTCACATTTCTCAAACTTTGTCCCAGTGAACTACTTTCTTCTCTGTATTAAATGAGTGGTTACAGAGATCATATTTTGGAGAATACAATGCAGAAAATGCTGGTTTTGTTTATTTTCTATTGGAGGGTCAAATAGACCGACTATCTACTCACTGTGCTGTCTCTCTCAGAAAAATATATATTTTTTTGTATTTTATTTCAGCACAATTAGAGCTAATGTTAGAGTACAAAGAATCTGTAATTATGGTCCAGTAATCTAATTTTATAGATAATGAAATTAATGTGCAGAAAAGTACAGTAACTTACGTAAAAGTCATGTAGTGAGTTTGAAGTTGTTCTAGGAGTAGAATATGGATCTCTTATTCCTTAACCCAGTATTTTTTTTTCTGTACTGACTCCTTTTTCCATATTCACCAGAGCAGATATCAACAGAAGTGCTTTAAAGAACCTGTAAACATGCTAATTACAATCAGGTGAATTTTAGGTTTCCAATTTAAATCCCATTTGTTCAAATCTGAGTTTATTTTTTAATTGTTATATGGCAGTATATATGTACAGACTACGAACATGGACTTTGAAATAAGCCCACTTAGAATTTCTTCAATCCATGCAAAGATTTCCACATCTTCATCTTTGTTCATGTTGCATTTTCAGACTGAATTATTTTTCTTTCAATGGCTCCTATATTGAAGTTAAACTTTATCTTAAAATGGCATTAAAACACATGTGATAAATACATGATGTATTTTTCATTAAATTGATTTGAACCAATTTTTATCTTCCCTTTTCCTATCATGGATGCTACTAGAGATCTAGTACTAGAAAGAATCTGTGAGGTTACAAATCCCTTTCTTTAAATTAGTTTCAACTAGCCAAATTACCTATTAATAAGTTCCATTTGAGTAATGGCACAATGTTGAACTGCACATGATTCTGAATCATTTCTTTAAGATCTCCCCATTTATTAATGTTGCCAACTGCATAGAGGCAATCTATCTGATTCACTCAATAAACGTTTATTGAGCACTTACTGTATCAGGTTGATGTGAGGCAAATAAAAGGTCTTATTCTTTTCAATATGACATCAGTTTAATTCTGCTTCAGTTCTCACCTAGATTCTTCCTTTTACATGGTGTGCCAACCTGCTTACCAAAAGCAGCTCCCTAATTCAGAGAGTGCCAGTTTTTACCAGCTAGACTTGAAGTTTGGATCTAGATGGGCATTTTAAAGTCATGATGAGGCACTCTGTTTTGCTTCATGTGGCAACGTAAATTGAGTTTAAGACAACATTATGCCTTGGCATATTAGATACTGTAGTAATAAAGAATGATTTTCTAAATAGCTTATATAATCAAGGGTTATCCAAACAGAAGACAGTGCTAAGGCCCTAGCCTATCCTGTGGTTTCACAAAATTCACTTCCTGCTCACTCAGACTACATCTACAAACATATTAAATAGCTTTGTCTTCAAAAGCTATATTCAATATTAAAGCTATATTAATTTAAATGTCTGTTATTTTTATATTTTTTAGGAATTAAGAAATCATATGCAAAAACAAAAATGAAGCTCACCTTTACTCGCTGGTGCTTCGTGCTGTTCATCTTTCTAAATGTAAGTAAAACAAAATTATTCTAAGCTATGTTAATCAATAATGTTGAAAGAGGAAGGAATGTTTTGAGTATGAGTGAATGGGCATTAGCACGGGTAGAACACATTGTTCTCCAGAAACCAAAACTGAGTTTCTCAAAACTATCATTTTCTTAATGTTTTGTTAATAAATCTCCCCTCTGAACTTAAAATGGATAGATTAGTGTTAGTGTTACCCAGAAATGTGAGCTTTGTATTTTTACAAAAATTTAGCATTAATTCAAGACATTCATTCATTTATCTTGGAAATTAACATTCAAGTTTAATAATGTGTTTGGATAAATGTTTTTCATGTTAGACATAGATTTGAGTCATAGTTTCTGAGATACTGTCTTTTTAAAAATATCTGAACTCTTTCAGTCTATTGATTTTTTAAATTTATTTCTTATCAAAAACTAAGAGAATTTTAAGTGTTAACATACCATCATCATTCCATAACTCTTCAATTTTTTAAATCATTTCAACTTTACATAATTTTACATTGGTTTATTCCTAAATAATTTAGCAAGTACTTAATTTAGCAAGAACTATAATTGCCTTAGAAGACCCTGCCAAAGCCTATTTGTGTCACGTTTGCTAACCCACCATCATATCACTTTTATAGCACATGAAAAGGAGATGAGTAAATTTTACATAAATTTGGAGTTGTCTTGAACCTTATGCTCTCTACATCAGAACAATATTGGCCAATGAGTGACAGTTGGCAGTAAAGATCACTTAGTATCTGATACTGTTATACTCACCCAAACAAAGCTTGCCTAGGCTTTCAGGATTTCCATTGTTCATTAATATGTCCCAGACTTACAAATTTACGTAAACTTTACATTTTTTAAGGAAAAAAATTACTGACATTTCACTAACGTTAATTTTTAAAAGGAATTTTTATTTTGTAATGTTATACATCAAATAAATGGTTTGTGGAAATAATTGTTAATGTAACCCTTTTGTATCTATTTGGATAATGAGAATAGTTTATTTTATTATGTGAGATTATCATATTATCTTAATCTTTAGATAAAGCACAATATAATTTGCTCAAAGAAATCCAGTATTTGCAAATTCAAGTAGCTATATGCCATTTGAAATATAACAAAAACATTTAAATGAGAAATATCAGAAACTATTAGAATATTTTCTTTTGTCTGTAAGTGCCCAAGTCTTACATACTATTCTATAGATAAATATTGGTATAGTCTGTTCATAAATTGATATCGTTATTTTTTCATGGGTCAAGTGAAATGCTATGTGATCAACTATTTGTGAATATGTCTACATAATTTCAGTTCCTAAAGTGTATAATTAATTAGACATTGTTAGAAGGAAAACTAAAGTAACTGACATATAATAACAAGATAGTTTAAGTATTATCTATTCACCTTTTCTATTACAAAGGCTACAGGTAATTTTAGATGTGTTAAAAAACTAAAGTAAGTCACTTTTATTCAAAACTTTTACCTGATATATTTTCAAATTTGAAGATTGAAAGAATTTCATATATTGGTATGAACCATGGACAGAAATGTTTTCTGGTTTGTAGGCATCTCTTTACTAGCAAACATAACTGCACAGAACACCTAAATGGTTTCATGCTCCCTTTGCTGTGACATACAGAAATTTGCTTACTGTCTGATTTTGCATTATATATTTGATTTGGAGAATTTGTCCATAAAATATTTTTGATCCATCAATTTTCTTCTACAACACTCATATGTTCCACATTAATATTACTCAGAGAAAAGTAAATTTTTAAACAAAATGACATTGATTTTAATTATTCCAAAATGTCACTTTTTAGGTACATAATTGTGGTAAAGCATTACCAATGTATTTATTGAATTCTAACAACCTGATTTCCAAAAGGACTTTAAAGTAGCAGTTTGGGTCACCACATTCTATTAGTCTCATCTACATTAAATCAAAACCACCCACTCACTTCCTAGCTCTTATTTGCTGTAAAGCAATAGGTTTAAAATAGGGCTTAACATGTATAGTGAGCACTCAGAAAATGCCAGTAATGATGATGATAGCAATGACAAGACCAATGATGAAGACGCGGAAAACCTACGTTCTTCTGAGAAGCATCCCATCTACTATGCTGCATTCCCATTTGCTTTGAACTTGTTATACATGCAGCAATTTTTTTCTTTATCTACTGCTTACGTAGAAAGTAAACAGAATATTAACCAGGCATCTAATCCCATGTGGAAGAACGAGAATTAACACTTTACAAAATTCTATTTTATCCTCCGTCATTTTGAAAAACATAAGTAACTGAAAACTACAAATAAATTGTAACATATACATGGTCATTATTAAGGACAGTGACATGGAAATCCTGTTGGTTTGAGTTGTGGATTTGGGGTTCATATTCCACTTAGAGCAGTTCTGTCTGTGGCAGACAATAGGACTCTCTCCTTTCAGCATAGTCACATGGGTCCCAATTCAGTAGGTTTAGACCATTGCAGAGATGGACCATTTTCTCTACACAGAACAGCTCTACAATTGTTCTGTCTCTGTCCTTATAGAAACCACCCATAACACAAAAGTAGGCTGATTGTCTTTTATCAAAGTAGAAATTGCTTGAGCGCTCTACCATTCCCATCAGATTGCCTCCCTCTGGACTTCATGACTAGCGTGGATGAGACCTCCTAGACTGTAAGCTCCCTGGGGGCAGGGGCCTTGCCAGTCTTGTCCACTGCTGAAGCTCCAGAACCTTGACACGTGGGAGGCAGTCAGAGTATTTATTACCTGAAAGAACCAGCGGTGTTTCGGCTGCGGACTACAGCTGTCAGTGGCAGCTTAGTGGTCGTATGTGTGGTGCCATTTACTTGAACCCTTAGGAGTGACATCACATATATGGCAGCTAAACTGCTGCATAGGACAACAATTAAGAGGTTGGGATTTTTTGTTTGTTTGGGAAGATTCATGTGAGATGACTTGTATGCAAAATATCGAACACTAATCTTTATTCAGCAATGCTATATGCTTTCAATGTCTCATTTTATCTTCCTATGAGCATAAAATCATATATTTATTTACGTCCCCCAAACATACAGTATAAATATTACACTTATAAGTAGAATATTTTTAAGTCCTTTACATGGTACTTTTATCTAATCACTATTGCTTCTAATTTGCTTTTTTATTGATGAAGATTATACCAACTCATTAGCAATTTGTACTTGTATGAAATCATCAGCAAAAAGTTTAATATAGTCAATAAACTTTATGAAATGTACATACGTGTTTTTAAGCAATAGTAATTCCATAATTGGAATTATATACAATAATTTTCTATATAAATAATTATATAGTTTATACATATTTATATATAAATAATTTTATATGTCTATATCATCATATCTGTTATATACTTATATATAACAAAATGCTCAATATGTATGTTATTTTGAAAAGAAAGTCACCGAACCATTCAGCTACCACTGGAAAAATCTCACCATCAATACTCAAAGAAGAGCCAGGCCAGAAGCGGACTCAGATTCTTATGGCTCATCTAACAGTGAAGTTCTGATTCCTCATTCCTTCAGTGCTGAAACAATCTCTACTGAACCAGCTTCAAACAAAGTTCACTGGGGATTGTTTCAATATTGCAAGAATGATAAGATTGACACCACTGTCTTCTGAATAAACTACACCTACTCTTTCAGATGGTCCCATCTTCACTATTACTGGTGTTAAAACTGCATTAATTTGAATAATGCTGTAATTGAAAGTACAAGAATAGTATTTTCCACTTGATATGTTTGCACATACTGTCTCCCCATGGCTTCCATGAATTTCCAACTAGTGCACGAACATTTCTTAATTGGTTATCTTAAAGATAGCCACTTAAAGATAGAGATCAGAATGTTACTTCTAGAAAGAATAAAGCAAAATAGTCCCTAGTATCTAAAATATATAAAATAAGTGACAGAAAATATTTAGGTATGACATATTTCATCTTTTAATTTGATTTGAAGATGGAGAGAAAATGGCCCAGAAATAGATATCAACTGATAATTCTCATGTCAACTAAAGATTCTAAGAATAGAGCTATAAAGAATCTAAAATAGATACATAAGCTAAACCAATCATTAATATCTTTTTATTAGGAGGGTACCACAATTCATTAAAAATCATGGTTTCATCATTTTTCATTGAATTACTAATATATACACACATAAATGTGCACACATACACTCATACAAATGTTAGGCTAATAAAATCCAAACTGAAGACTTAACATAATATCTCTTTTAAAAAATACACACACACACACACACACACACACACACACACACACACATATTTACTACCAAATCACATTCCAATCTTTGATGGAATATCTGAGCATTTAACTACTGATAATTCTTTACTTTTTCAGGATTTCCAGTGATATTTTATACTGATCTTCTTGCTAAACTGAAAGATCTACGAGGGCAGGCTCTATGCTTCTTTTATTCAGCACCATATTTTCAGCATCTAGCACAGTGCTTGGCTCATCAAATTCAATGATTTTCTGATTAATCTTAAAACCAGAAGGAAAATGGTTATATGACAACTGAATGCTGTTAAGCTACATTGATAAAGAATTTATACATTTTAAATCATTTTTGTCATCTCATTAATTTCTGTTTTTGTCAAATTCAAGAGGAATTAAAATTAGAAATAATCTTAATGTTTAAACAGTAGTGTCAATTATATTCATAAGTATTCATCTAGAGTTATAGTACCAATGTTATAATAGTAATAATTACTTACCCTCTTCTGTTTGCAAGTGATTTCTACTCAAATGGCTTGCCAGCACCTTTAAAACAAGTCCAAAAGAGAACTTACTTTGTTCCTGTAGTAAGATTTTTCTTTTCCAACATCTTCCCTTTCTCAAGGCTCTACCATTTTTTTCCCAGTTATATAGGCTAAAATCTCTGAGCTGTATGACTATTACTATTCTCCATTCCTTAGTCAAATATGCCATCACATTTTTATTATTTGATAAAATGCTGAGAGTTGCTCTTTCTTGTTCTGCCATGAGATGATCTAGTCCATACATTCAGCTTCCTGGATGTCCTCTTTCAACTAATCAATGGACATCTGATGCCTACCACATGAATTTTACTAACACTCTCTCTTTACAACCTTATCAAGTTTAATTATATTAGCCCAAATTTTTTGAACTTTTCATGTCTCAACACTTTGTATTTGTTTTTTCAGGGCTCTGTATTATCTGACTTTCCTTTATTACTAACCCTCACTTATGCTCCCCTCGAGGCAGATGGTTTCCTTATAAAATCTCACACATGTCGTTTTCTAACTCTGGATTTATATGTGTTCTTTTTCCTCCATCCAGAAATTCTTCGCTCTCCTCTGCACATGCATATACTACATATACTCAAGCTTCAATTCAAATTCTACCTTATCTCAACAGCAATTCCTGACTATTCTTGCAACATCCTCTCTCTCTACTCTGAATTTTTAGCATGTCATGCATTTAGTGATATGCTGTCTTCTAGGACAGGATGTATATTCTACCTACACAATGACATAGACTGGAGAAAAGTAAAGCTCTGCCATGAATAGCCTGGGTTATATATGTTAACTTAATAAGAGACTGTGGGGACAAGAGAAAAGTATATAACACTACTATTTCATCAATATATATGGAAAATTTTCAATTTTAGAATAATTTAGACAGAATAAAGCCAAATAAAAGTGTTTTTCAACAGGTGTGATAGAGAGAACAAGAGGAATTCCTAACTTCAGAAGAAGAAAAGTTAGTGCAGCCTGAACCTTGCAAGCCTTCTCTAAAAGAGTCTCTATGTGGAACGTGGATATAAAAAAATCACAGATTCAAGCACCACTAAAATATCATAGCATCTATATAACACAAATTAGGATGACATATTAGACTGTGATCTTTTTAGACATACACATACACAACTTTGATAAACAGGACCTATAATGGCGATGGGGATTAATCAAGACTGACAAAACTAATGTGAGCCGTATCAAAAATTCAAAATATCTAGGAGAAATATTCAAGATTTACACAGATTTTCACAATGAAAACAAATTACTGTGTATAGTTCATTTGCTGATGAGACCAATTAAAGAGATTAAGGCCAATTATCCAAGGCAGAATCTCTTAGAAGATCATATTTGTTCAATTGATGGAACAAATGGGGTAAATTTGGGACAGTGTGAACCATCTAAGCACAAAGAAAAATTAGCCAAAGAAATTCAATTTAAAAGGCTTACTTAGTGAACAAATATATCTATTTTTAAGAACATGTTTCATGATTCTTAGGAGTTCCAAAGAAGGTAAAGTTGATTTAATATTACAATATTACTATTTTTTGGAAATCAGGTTACATGCCTTGTCTACATCTAAATTTTACAATGATAATAAAATTAAAACAATCTTAGATGATAAAGGGGTAAGTGAGTTTTTATGGGTGCTATACATTTTTAGTAGTGAATGGAATAAATACAAATATGAAATTTGTAGGAAGAATTTATAGATGAAGTGTAAATACTTATTAATCATAAAGCAAAATATTCTACATGGAGACCATGCATAATTATTGCTTATGGAAGGAAAACTAAATGTTTTCAAACTTTTTATTGCTTCATTTACTTATGTATACACCCATCCTTACTCTTGATAACTAACTGATTTTTTTTGTTTTTAATGCAGCGCCCAACCCCAATTCTTCCTACCTCTTCAAATAACACCTATTCTCCAGCACTAGAGTCCGAGCCATTCCTGTATGTCATAGGACGAAGGAAAATGATGGAGGCAGAGCACAAATGCTACCACCGAATGCAACAGTTACCCCCATACCAAGGAGAAGGTAAAAAGGAGGATGTATGTAAACATGTGTTTCAGACATCATTGAGGGTTTATTTTCTTCCATGGGTAAATACATGTTGACTAATTTTAATTTAATACACCAGGAGTTTTAACAGCGGTTTTCAAACCATGGTATGTTTGTGTATTTCCTGCAACAGACATGCATAGTTTCTTTGTTCAAGTTTATCCAAAGACTTTCTGGCCAATTTCTGCACTTATGGCAAAATTATTGCAATAACTCGGTATTCACATTTGGCAAGCAGGAACAATACAGGACTAAGTGAGGGAGTGGAATAGGAAAACAACAGAAAGGAAATTGGAAAATTGTGGGCAAAGAATTTGCCTGAGGTGGAATCTGTCAAAACCCTGTCTTGTTTGGGTCGATTAGGTAGTCTGTTTCCTTAGCTGTCACTTGGTTGACAACTCATATTATTCCTTCTCCTTTTCTACATCCAGTTCCCAGGGAAATTAGAAAAAGATATCTCCTAGGCAGACACTGTTTATATATCCCCTTCTCTAGAAAGTTCTGTGTGATTGCCCAAATATTCTCAGGAACAAGTATATTCTATTAGCTGTAGAGGCCCCAGAAGAAAACAAAAGAGAAGATGGCCAAGCATTGCTATGTTCATTTAAATTCTCTCCCCATCCTCTAAACCAGTTGAAAAGATCCAACAATATCTTGTATACTTTTGTATAATCCAAGACAACACTCTTGGAAGAGGGAAAATTAGTTAAGTATACTCTATTACTACACATGGTTTGCCTTCAAATAGTTTTAATTTGTAGTTCCCATTTTTGGCATTTTCTTTAAATAAATAATCAAGTCAATAAAAAGATGCATGTTACTTTTCTGTCTGCAGTAGTTTCAGTGTTTTAAAGAAACTAGGGAGGCATTAGATACAACTTGCTCCACCCCCCAAAAGAAACCATTTCTTTGAAGCAGATGAAACAGTAGAAACACAAAACTGATCTTTTCAGAGACCAAGTGAGTGCAATAACCTTCACTTCAGTCTTAGTTATCTTGGGAGGTTGAACTTTTGTGCTACTGATCATTATTTAAAACTTTATTTTTGAGATTGATCTTCTTAAAGATAAATCTTCATGTTATAGGATAGATTCAATTTTTGAAGGCAGTGAAAAACCACTTGGAGCCATCATTGCTAAATACATAAAATGATCAATCTGAGGATTGTATTAGCCAGTAATAGAGTGTGATTCTAAAATAATAAGACTATATATGTGATCCAGCTAGCTGCAAATGCACCTTTAGTAAGAATTTTGAATAATTGCATCATCCTTGAATTGAGACTGGAACCATCCAAGGCAATCCCTTTGAAGGTAGTGGTTGGTATGATACATATGTTCCAAAGCCATAGTTTTTTTTTTTCAAGGTAAGCCAAGGGTGAGATTGTATATACTTTCATAAGAGTTCTCTTGTAGCAAGCATTTCTGGAGATACTTTAAAGGAAATATTTTGAAGAAAAGATTCCATACAGAAGACATGTGTCTATGAAGAACAAATGGAGAAAACCCTACAAAAATGTAAATTTCATTGGTAGTTGGTAAAGTTAATACCTTTATTTTGTTGCTGCTGCTTCCACTAGTATTTATAATATTTCAACATCCAAGGAGAGAGCTCTAGAATAACTGTGTATGCATTATTAAATCCTGCTGAGGATTCTGCAGTTTTTGACAACTGCAATGTTCATTTCTTTCTAACTCATCAGGTCTGTACTGCAACCGCACTTGGGATGGATGGCTGTGCTGGGATGACACTCCAGCTGGAGCAATCACCCAGCAGCACTGCCCAGATTATTTTCCTGAGTTTGATCCAACAGGTAGAATATTTATTTTTATTTTATATTTTTTATGTAGCTTTTAGAATTTCCATGGTCTGGAAAAGAAAATCAGGTATAAAATATATTGACCTAACCATACTCTACACATTTTAGCATGTTCTGAAGCATTTCCATAAATAAAATATTACCCAATTACATAAATATTACAAGCTGCCCTTATCTTTTAGGTAATATGACCAGTCAGTTGTCACATTGGTCATAAATTCTAATATATTTTGAATAAAAATTAACAATTTACATATTTTAAATATTTAATATTAAATCTTAATAAATATTTAAATTAATTTTGCTAAAACTATGAACAATTTTTAATGTGTTTTTAGAAATTTTCAGTTGTCTCACATGTTGGTGACTTATGCAAATGCTTGACCTAGGGTTTGTGAATACTAGCCTGGTATAATATGAACAATGGAAGTTTTATATAACCTTGAAAATTATATAAAACCATTATATGTATGGGAAAATAAATTAGAAGTAGTAACTACAGACACTAGATTTATGTTCCAACAGTGGTGTGGTTTGAAGTTAGGCAGGATAAAGGTTTCAGAATACCAGGTACAAAGTGGCATGAGAAGCCTGGGGCTGAATTTTTAGATATCCAGATACATTGGAGGTCTGGCATCCAGGATGCTCAGTGATTAGTGGTCAGGATCAATACAGAAGAATATATGAGGAGATATAAGAAGTTGTCTCAAAGCCTCAATCTAGACATTAGAGCTAACACAGGTGTAGAGAATTGGATTGGGTAGGTGCTAATAGTAAGAGTGATTCTCGATTTGGCTAAGAAGCTGGGGAACTTTAAGAAATCCTGATGCCTGTTACCACCTCAAACATTCCTATTTCATTAGTTTAAAGTACAGGCCGAGCATCAAAATTGTTGAACATTCTGCTTGTGACTAAATAAGCAGCCAAGAAGAAAATATGTTAAACAATTAAGAAAGTGGCCAGTACCAGGGAAAATCAACCAGTTTGCTAAGTAGTTGTGCCAGTGGGAGGCAGAAACTGCAGGTATCAGGGCCAGAAAAGTTCTGTTCCAAGAAACTAGATAGAAAATCTGTCCCATTGAAATAAATCTGGGATTAAGACACTGAAAAGGGAATGTAAGTCTTAGTTATAAAGAAGACTCAGATAGTGAACGTAAGTGAGTCCAGCTAAGACACACTATGTAAGTCCCTATTAAGGGGTGATTGTTCCCAAGAGCAGAGTGAGCCTCAGCCTGCAGAGGGTGATTAAGAGCCTCTCAGTGGTGAATCTAACAGGCTATGGGACCAGGACTCAGACAAGCAGGTTATTCCACCTCAATCTCCATACATCTTCTAACAAGATGAGATGTAACAGAACACAGTAATCCCTCCACACCTCACAGTGCTCATCTTCCTCCTTCTTCTTTCAGTGTCCTTTAGGGAGCGGCCATCCAGAAGGAGTTAAACCATCCAATCAGTGGAAGGGGATGCCAGGGTCTTGACAAAGGAGTATCTTCTTTAAATTATCTGGTCTGAACTAGAAACAGCATTTTGAAAGGAGGAATCAGTGTTTATTTTGTGCTTAATGAACTATGGAAAATCAATCTTGACTTTAAGATTTTTTTCAAGAGTTGTTTGGTTAGAGTTTCTACCATGTTTTAGGGTCAACCAGCTCATCTGGTTATTGTTGTTTATTGACCATGAATGACAAGAGGTTAATTGCCCATAGACTGAAAGTGAAGACATCAGTTAAGAGAGAACACAGCAGTCAGATTGCAAATCTAGTCAAGAAAGTTTCTGGAATTTGGATTAGAACAGAGAAATTAGTCTATCACTGAAACAAGGTTTTGGAGATGCTTTTTTGTGCTTTCTTCAAGGATGAAATGCTAAGTTCTACCCCAGTAAGACAGAAATAATGGAAATGAGATTGCAGGGGAGGTAGATAAGGGTAAAGGGGGTTAAATACATGGCGACAGAAGATGTGACTTTGGGTGGTGAACATACAATGCAATATACAGATAATGTATGGTAGAATCATACCCTTGAAACCTATAGAATTTTATGAATCAATGTTGCCCCAATACATCTAATTTAAAAATTAAATTAAATTAAAAAATAAATAACACCAGTTCAGGCTAGTCACTTCTGGGAATTCTCTGGAAAAGCTGGGATGCGAAAAGAGAAAGGGCTTAATCCTATTCCCCACTCAGCACTACATTCCTGAAACTCAACTAAATCCTTCAAATCTTTACTGACTCCTCCCAATAAACGACGCTTCGTTCATCTCAATTTCATAACTCTATTAGAGGTAACTTGACTGACACAAAAAGCTGTTCTGTAATTGCTCTTGATATGCCCTTTAGTTTTAGATTTCTTTATTCTATTAAATTTAACCACATGAAATTGCCAGCTTTTGACCCATTTGATCCCCCCCCAAAAAAAACCTCTGCAGTTTCATATGGTCACTCTAATAAATAAATATTGTATATAAATGAAGAAAAGTATGGTCTTGCTCTTTCACATATTTCTAAAATCAGAAGTTTAATGTCTGTTAAAAAATATGAGGTACAGTGTAGGTAACACTTTGGAGTCTGAGGGACCTGGGATTAAATCCTAACTCACCCACTATTGACTTTTCAAACTCTATAACTTCTCACTCTCTGCAACCTATTTGTAAAATAGAGATAGCAATGTCTGCTTTACACAGCTCTTCTAAAGATAAAATGAGACAATGCAGGTTAAAACATCTTGTGTAATTAAAACATCTGTATAATCCAGTAGATTCACAATAGTGTTTATTGACTGATATTTACATTGAACTTCTATAAAGTGGTTAACACTTTGAAATGTTTTTTAAGCCTTAATTTATTATTTTTCCTTCTTGGTATTTTGAAATGCTAATGTAATAACTGTTGTGTTTTATTAACAGAAAAGGTTACAAAATACTGTGATGAAAATGGGGATTGGTATATGCATCCCGAGAACAATAAAACCTGGTCTAACTATAGTATGTGCAACGCTTTCACTCCTGAGAAACTGAAGGTAGGTTCTATTTCAAACTTCAGTGTTTGCTGAGAATGTTATTATTTATACACAGAAATAATACATAATTGTAAAGTAGCTGCTACCAAGAAAGTAATCTATAATATAGGAGGAAATCATATAATGACCTATAAGTCCTATGGACTCTATGAAGCGGCATTAGAGAAAATGACATTTTACTTCTTGATTAACATTCAGTGTCAGTAAGAGTTCCATGAGCATATGGAATCAGGCAAGGGAAATAGTGTCCATGAAACGACTGATGGGATTCCCTATGATGCCAGACACTACGCAGCATTTCCAGGTTCTCTCTAAGATCTCTCTTCTCCTGGAAGAGTTCTAAAACTACAGATTTTTTCATAAGTTATAAGCTAACATTTTTCCCCCACTCTGCTCTGAGAGGTCTATGACAGTTTTACTATCAGACCTTAAAGAAACCCTTAGAATTGGGCTTTTCATTGACCTGCCGATACAAGTGTCACTTTTTAGGTATATTTAGTAGAATTCCACTCTGATTTGTTAGTATGTCTGCTTTATTGACTATTAAATATTTTTAATATCTCTACATAGAAACATTTAAGTCAATGGAAAAAACCAAGATACCTATTCTCTTCTTCATGTGCATCAGAAATATGAAAAAATCACTAAATCCACAACCAGTCCCCTCTCCCCACAGAGGTGGGAGAAACAGTTGTTTAGTATTTAGTTACACAGAGTATCTCTAAGTAACCCTGGTGATTACAAAAGAAACCTATTGTTTTCTTTGAAAATATGTCTGTATGTTAAATAATTATTAAGTTGGAAGCTAAAAACACATGAGAAGCTGTAGAAGTATAATTGTTTTTTTATTAAAGACAAAACAAACAACCCTAAACGAAAGAGATGAACAGGTAACTTGGAGACCAGTTGACTAGAGGATACCTGGTCACAGGCACAGGCTGAAGGGACCTAAACCAGTGACCTCTTCACAAATTGCTAAGTCACCCCTGTGTGTTTACATTCTAATCGAGATTTATTTACTTAATAAGGTCTGATTAAAATGACATGTTACTGAGTAAGAAATTTCCCGAATGAGTGCTGATTATGATTTTATAGAAAAAAAAAATATATATATATATAATTTCTGTCCAGCAATAATGCACATAACCAAAGGACTCTGCATGTTTTGAGAGCCTTTTAGCTGAATTAGTACTTCAATCTCAGAACTTTCACAAGGAAATTGACAAAATTAGAACATTGAAGGGTAATGATTTATACATAAATGCCACATTTTCCCCAGGAACTTAGAGAACTTCACAGAAATTATCTAATTTATCTATACTACATTTGTAGTCATACCATGGCCCTGTAAACTATGGAAGGAACTGAAGACTGGATGTTAAGAGACTGCACTGTCCTCCTTTAAAGTTATTTGTCCTCTCTGAGCCTGTGTATTTTTCATTCATCCAATGACTATTAGAGTTATTTCTCTTCCAAACAAAATGTAATAAAGGGTAACCAGCTCTGAAAACAAGTTAGATGTTTGGGGTGTGGTACCAGTCAGTAGAGAAAAAAATTCATTCACTTATTATCCAAGGAATGCCGAAGGCCCACCTGCCCCCAATGTCTCTCCTATGAGCATCATAAACATAAAATGTGACACTGGAAAGTATAAAAGTGTGAGGACAAAATAAGTAAAGAATTTAGATTTAACATTATTTTCTTATAGCACTTTCACCATTCATGTATCAGAGAACTTTAGCCACTTGAACCTATATCTATGGGTGACCAAAGATTACACCCAAAAGGTGTGATTTCTGTTCAGCTTTAGAACATTCACTTCAGTTTGTTGAAAATTGGAGTTAGTCATCAACTGCTATTGTTTTTTCATATTGATATTTAGCTGACCTGGCACCATTTTTTGAAAAGACTTTCCCTACTGTTCTGTAGCATTGAGTGACCAAACATGTCACTACAAGGTTCTGAATTCTTTATCCCAAAGGTTTATTTGTCTCCCCTTGCACCAGTACTACTCTGCTAGATTACAGTAGCTTTATAATAAGTCATGATACTACATAGAGTAGGTCTTCTCACTGTGCTCATCTTAAAATCAACTTTTCTATATTTTGTCCTTTGTATTTAAATATACATTTCAAAATCAGTTTTCATGTGCAAAGAAATCTAATAATTGCATTGAATGTATAAATCAATTTGAAGAAATTTGAGATCTTTATATTATGTTTTCCAAATATTGACTAGAATATGTCCATTTATTCATCTTATTCTCCCTCAGTAATATTTTACAAATTTTTTTGTAGAAGTCACAGACATCTTCCTTTAGATTTATGTCCAACAACTTTGCAAAATTTACTTATTAATTTTAGTCATTTATAAATTATTTTGCATTTTATATGTGTAAGATTATATCTGCTGCAAATAGTAACAGATGAATCTCTAGAAAACCATTAATCTGCTTCCCGTCTCTATAGATTTCCCTATGCTATACATTTTATATTAATAGTATTATATTATATTTGGTCTTTTGTAACTGGCTTCTTTCACTTAGCATAATGTTTCCAAGGATCATTTATGTTATAGCATGTATCTGTGTTTCATTACTTTTTATCACTGAATAATATTTCATTCTATGGGAAAACCATAGTCAGCAGTTGATGGGCATTGGAATTGTTTTTATTGTTTGGTTATTTTGAATAATACTTCTGTGCACATTTTGTGGATGTATATTTTCCTTTCTCTTGGATCTTTTTTTTTTTCTTGCTTTAATCAATCTTCCCAGGGAGGATTGAAATTAATTTTTTAGGAGCTGTTTTGTCTTTGTTAATCAATTTAATTATACAATATTTTTATTGCTGTTATTTCCTTTCTTTCACATTCTTTGAGTTTAATTTTCTTCTTGTTTGTCTTAACTCCTTTAGATAGAAACTTAGATAATTGATTTTCAACCATTTTATTTCTCATTTATGCCTTTTAGTCTTTAACTTTCCTTCTAGGTACAGTTTCACCTGTATCTAAAAAGTTTTGGTGTGTCATTGTGAATTCTTTGATCTGATGGTCATTTAGAAATGTATCGCTTAATTCTCAACAACATTTGGGTGTTTAAGTTACCTTTTTATTAATGATTTCTACACTATTGTGGTCAGTGAAGTTGCTCTTTAAGATTTTAATTATTGGAAATATGTTGAGATTTGCTTTACTGACTAGTGTATTTGAATTTGGATAAATATTCTTTGACTATTTAGTCAGCACTTAAAAAGAATGGATATTATGCAAATGCTGGGTGCAACATTTATTATATGTGAATTAGTAATATTTGTTAATTATGTTTGTTTTTCAAATATTCTATAGCTTAATTTTTTGTCTGTGTGCTCTATTAACTACTATGAAGTATTATTTTTTTGTTTTATGCTTTTTATGGTTTGAATTTATATCATTAGGTGCATAGAAATTTAAAATTATTATGTATTCCAGACAATATATGGACTAGTATAATATTACACATTTTCTTATGGTTAGTGTTTATCTGGGTCATCTTTTCCCATACTTTTGCATCCAACATTTCTGTATCCCAATATTTAATGGTGTTTCTTATAAACAGCTTTTAATTGCTTTAAAAATCATCTAGTCCAACTAAATTATTTTACAGGTGAGGACTATTGAGGTCTAAAGAGGTGAAATGACTGACTTATGAGAGTCACACAAAGACTTAATGATAATATTCAGATAAATCCAATTTTGTGTTCTACATAAAACTACATCATGCATACTCTTAAAATCTTATTATATTCAATCTGTTAATCCAATTTACTATACTTCAATATAATTTAATTCTCTGAAATATTTGTTATAATTTTAGTAGGTTTTTTTAAAGAAAAAAACAGTTGTTGGTTTATACTGATATTTAAAAATAGAAACTATGTTCTATTTTTATAATCATTTATTCACCTATTTATTTTTGTAATTGGTTTTTGTTCTTGTTATTATTCCAGAATGCATATGTTCTGTACTACTTGGCTATTGTGGGCCATTCTGTTTCGATTTTCACCTTGGCGATTTCACTGGGGATTTTCATGTATTTCAAGTAAGTACCTTCATAGCATCTACGTTTAATTTTCTTCTTTAAGGTACTAAAATAAATGGAAAATGCTGCAAAAGTTGGGTGGGGTGCCTTCTGCAAATCATAAAAGACATAGGAGTCATAAAGTAGCAAGAAAAAATGATGTTAATTAATATATGCTCTTCATCCTATTTTTAAGGAAAATGGAATAGATTCAAATTTTTCAAAATGACCTCCTTCACAAAATAAAACTGTCCTCTGAGCCCATAAGCACACTGTGTTAGCATGGTTAAGGTTCCATTTACCATGGCTAAGTTTTCATGAAATAGTGAGAAGAGGATCCTCCTCTTTCTTTTATCCCCACTCTAACATACGGAGGTCATGGCCATGAGTTCAAGTGCACCTTGTCTAACTATGAGCTGTATTACAAGTGGATTTGGTCAGAAGAGAAGGGGGCTGGTGAGGCTATGATAGTGTTTACACAGAGAAGGAAAGTAAGTCTCCCTTCTGGCCTTGACTCACCCAACCATGGTCATAGAGAATGTCTGGAAGATGGCCTCTCATCAAGTGTCAATTTTTCGCTCTTGAGAACCTAGATTTGTTAAGTGCAAGTATCTTTTAAGACACTGTGAGAAACAAAATTTCAATGAGGGTTTCTATTCTGAGGCCATGTCTATACACTTCATTGCATTATCTGTGTAAAATGATTAAGTTGACATAGATAATTATTTCACAATGATGGAGAATTTAAAACATTGAATTTATAGTTTCAGAGTGACTTCATAATGTATGTGAGATATGTTAAATTTGGTCATAAAAGCATGTCCTACATTTAGCATAATTTTTTAAAATAAAGGCAGGAAGCACCACATTTTCCTTTCATGAGAATTCTAACTTCTACACAATGTGGGGTTTTGGTCCACTAATACATTTTTTTGTTGTGGTGGTGGTGTTATATGAATGCTGCAGAAAAGCTCCTTCTTAGGCCTAGGATACAGATAATCCTTCGCATTTTAAATATGTGATATGTAATTAAGCATACAGTATTTTCTAAATAAAATAATTGAATTTTCATTTGATTTTTGTTAAAATATTGTAATGATAATAGTAAAGAAAATCAAGTCAAGGGAAAACCTTCTGTAAACCCACCTTTAACACAACGATTATTTTTTAAATCATTTTTAATCTTTGCCTGTATCTTATATCAAATTTCTATATTATGTTATATCTATATCTTATGTAGTCAAGATTCTTATATTGATTGACCTAGCAACATAACTAAAATTTTTTGTTAAATGAGTAGCAAATAATAACAAATAGAGAATTAGCTCCTTCCATATATGCTTTAACAGGAGAAAGACATAAGTGACAAGACATGATGGATTAATTACTAGAATTAGAATAAAAGAGTATTTACAATGATCAGAATATAGCAGAGTAATCACATAGCATGATTAATCTTGAAATGTCTGTTCATTTTTCAACTGCACCTGACCATGGTGAACAAATACATCATCATGGCTCTCATACAACTTTGATTAAAAAGTCTGTCACTAAAAGTCTATCGTTTAAATTTTTTTAATATAACCTTAATAAAATTGGAATAAAAGCCCCCAAATTTGTAATGGTGCAATTGATAAATGTATTTAGGACTTTAAAGATAAAAAAATGTCAAGGGGGCATTTCTTAGTTTTTTATTTCCCTAGTCACTTAAAAGAGCGGCAAGGTATGAGAGCCAAACCAGCAAAGAAAATAAGAATGTTCTAACAATCATTTCTATATCAAGTCACTGAAAATGGGTGTTCAAAAGGGAAGCACATGGGCAATGTAGAATATTTCTCAACTTCAGTGAGTCCCCCCGAAAAATTAATCTGGTCAGACTCTTGAGAGAATGTGGGGGCAGATTGCTAGGAAGCACCTGATTTTGTCTTCTTATCTCTCAATCCAAGAACCTACCAAATAACAACTTAAATCTTGAGAGGAATAACAAGTTATTGATTTACAATCTGAATATAATAATGGGACTATATAAATTGAAATAGCTAGTTCTCCAGAGCACACACAAGACGCAAATAGAATATGAAAAACACATGCCAAGATGCTAAATATTCAAGTCCACAGAAAGTCATATCTGGTTTTTATACTTGTTTTAATCTTACCCTAAACTTACCCAAATTAAAAATATCTAGGGCATCTGTTTTCTTAAAATTAAAGTATGTTTCTAATTCATCAAATGTTTTCTTTACATTTGCATTTCAGACGTATTCAAAGTGATTATGAAAAATAAACAATAATTCTGATCTATCACTGTATTTTATCTTTTAATTAGCAACATTATCCCAAAATTATTTTCAACTGCTCAACATCACCTTTATAGTCTTTGCTGCAAATTGCAATGGAAGGTTTTATGATTTATGCACCTAAATGGCATTATCTGTGTGAAACCTGAGCAAGAAATAATTATCACTCCCTTGCGTATTTCTACATTCCCAGGGTTGAGTTATTTTGAAAAATCAAAGCAATCAATTTCATAAAGCTTTCATGAAACCAAAATGGGAAGTTACACCCAGCTCCACTTCTGAGACCCAATGCTCTACTCACAATTATCCTATTGAAACCTCAGTCTAAACTAGTAAAATGTGTTTCATAGGATCTATAAAAAGGAATAACCCTGCAGATGTATTCCTCAACCATCAGTCTAAGACAACCTACAGAGGAATTTTAAATTACTAAATATACAGGAGGCTGTGAAACTGTCAATACGTTGCTGCTAAATATCCTGGGATATTACTTGGAATGAGATTAAAGCTGCCTTTAGTCATTATGTGATTTTACTCTGAGCATACCAGGGAAATTAACAGGTGGGGCAAAATAAATAAAAATCTTGCTCACTGTGCTATCAGAAAATAAATGTAGATAGACATGTATATATAAAGTCCTTGTTATTCTAAAGAATAAAACCGAGCTTGAAGAGAGCTTGCCCTCTGCAAGATAGAGGCAAAAAATTTCAGTGATTTAAATTATAGAAAAGACCATACTAAAGATTTTAACTGTCCAAAAGTAGCAGAGTTAAAATAATGTTTGGCCAATACCATGTCATTTTGTTTATTGTCGCTTTGTAGTATAATTTGCAGTCAGCAGAGTGATGCCTCCAGCCTCATCTTTTGTTTGTATCAGGATGTCACATGATATCACTTATATGTACAATATAAACCTAAAAGCAACAAACAAACATGACTAACAAACAGAGACTTATGGACACGGACAATAGACTAGTGGTTACCAGAGGGCAGTGGGGAGGTAGGTAGGGTAAAGGGGGTCAAATATGTGGTGACAGAAAGAAATCTAACTATGGGAGGTGATCACACAATGTAAATATATATATGCCTTACTGTTAAAATGTACAGAGGAATCTTACCGGATTTCATTAATCAATGTCACCAGAAAAATAAATAAATAAATAAATAAATAAATAAATAAATAAATAAATAAATAAATAAATAAATAAGTGAATAGATAGATAGATAGATAGATAGATAGATAGATAGATAGATAGATAAATAAATAAATAAATTGAGGGGAAAAATAAAATAATGTTCAGGATGATATACAGATTATTTCTGGTCCACTGGTTTAAGGAAGAAGGCAGCCTCTTTAGGACGGCATTTAGGTTAGAACCTGTTTGGAGAAAATAGTTAGGAGTAATAATATGGAGAGAGATTATCAGTTTAGCAAGACTCCTCACTACTCGATGCCAATGTTTCTAAGAGAGTTAAAGGTGCAGATGCCCTAAGGGAAGACTGGCTTGAGAAAGTCACATAAGCGGCCATTAATTTGTGTTTGTTTCCTGGCCATTTTAAGCAAGTTTGCAAGAAACATCTCACAGTTTACTCTCTAGAAAGCACAATAATAATTCATTTACATCTATTTTGACTGCTTGATACCCATGCCTTACTGATTGTTAAGCATTTAGAATATTAATTACACTTGCCTGAAAGTCAATAAAGCCTTATATTGGAAGACAGAGACTATTTTCACTGCAGTACATCGTCTACATTACATTACTTTAGCCACATCCACAATAAAAGGAAGGTTTCCACTGGGACCTTCAGAAAGAATACTGATTCCTCTACTACTTACTCAGTATTCTCTATTATTCTCTGTCACATCTGCAGTGGATGGATAGAGAACTTTATCTCGTATAGTATTCACTATTACACATCTCTGGCAACCTTCCTAGTCCTACAGAGAAATCATTAAATCAGTGGTATTAAAGATAGCTTCCTTTCACCCAACCCACCCTTGACATGTCAGGATACCATGTAAATAGCAGTCATATTTGGCTGACTGTTCACTAAAAGAACAGTAGTAATAAGAAAAGAAGCAAGAATTATGATCGAGAGGAGTTCCTTAAGGATAAAAATTTTGTGCTAAATCTAAAGGTATAAAGTCCCTTGTGAGATAGAAAAAGGTATATAATATATTGCATTTTGAGATATTTCTAGGAGTTTTAATGGAATCTATTTCACATTCCTTCTCCTGTCCTCACTTTTCTTGTCCATCGTGAACAAGGTATGATACCTACGTCAAGGAAAACTTAGAATTACACTGGAAGATGTAACCTTTTTTGTACCAATCACAACATTTATTCCAAATGCACATTTTTAAAGCACTAGTAAATTTATAGCAACTTTTACTTGTTTCCTTATTTGCTACTTTCCTTATTTGCTTTGAATGTGACTGTAATTATACTGTCTTACAAGGCATGAATACTGTTCTTGTTTGTCTTATGATATCAAACTGATTTATGAGATCTATAAAACTTAAGGCAAATATTAAATGCTTCCTTGTGCAACTAAAAGCTCCCAAAAAGTGCACACATACATTAATAGGGTACCAATAACTTGAGACAAAATTTTAGTGTAAAAGATTTGCACCAGGTAAACCACAACCATGAAAATGACATTTTACTTTTGCCTTAAAATATGACTTTGAGAATCATGCTCAAGTAGATCATTATCTCTTCTTCATATTTGACTGACACGTTGATTGGACCAAGACAGGAGCAGATTATGTTGTCTTATCCTCCCCCTATTGGAGAATCTGTAGTACTTATGGTTCTGTGTCACTCTAAGAGTAAGTAATGTTCTATCCATCTAAATATCTATTTTTTATCAAGAGGAGTGAAGTATAGCTAACGTTATGTTTGTCCTATTTTTAAGACATTTCATATCTGACAATAAAATGTTGTCAGCTTCTCTCATGCTCATTCAAATAACAAGATATTTGCACTGAGAACAATTTAGCACATAACTACTTATGTTAAGGTTAGCCAATCCTCTTCAGCATCCTATACCTCTCCTTCAGAATAGTTATCACAATGAGAATAAATAAGCAATTATAAGGTATATACAGTCTCTGAAGGCAGAGGCTGTCTGCTTTGTTCACCCATATATCCCTAGCATCTATCAAAAAGTCTGAATTATTGTGGATACAGAGTAATATGTATTGGGTTATTGAATGAATTTTAATAAATTTAAAGTACCTTTAACTCATTTCAAAAAGCTTAGTGTAAATGTCATCAAGTAAGTGTAATAAAATTTTTAAAACTTAATAAGCAGAAATTATATTGAAACCTTCAAGAAACAGAAATTGATATATTAGTCATATTCTTTTGGAGCCTAACAGTTTATCCAGCTTTAAATTATTATTTTCTCATTATGTACATAATACGATACTGTATATAGGTTTTAGCTAATAGGATAATGTCCACTAATAGTTAATACCTGCATTAAGAATTTGGAAAATGTTCAGCATGATACAAAGTATAAGAAATGAGATCATCTACCCTTTAATGTAATTCTTTGATGTACAGTCTTGCTCACAGCTTGAAGAAGAAAATTGCTCTTATATAAAAATTTTTAATTAAAAAATTAGTATTAAACTTTACAATATGTCAGACACTATGCTGGGTGCACAAAACAAATTGCTTTAGCACTTTTATTCTAGTGAGAGAAAAGAAGGAAATATTCCACAAACAAATATATGATCTGTCAGGAGATGAGAAGGAAAACAAAGCAGGAATGCAGGGCCTGAGAATAAGCTAGAGGTGGGGGAAATATATTTTATTCAGGGTGGTTCTGGACATTGAACATTAATCAGTCCTTTAAGTTAATGTTGTGTATCAGCAGATTAGTGAACTCTACGTGATAAAAAGAAAACCAGTAATGAGAATAGTAGCACTGTATGAGGCATTCATCCACCATTCTTTAGTTCTGGATAATGTCAACTGTCATTGAATTAAACCAGGTTGAATCCAATAATGAGACCACAGATATTAGCCTCCCAGTGAGAAAAATTATAGAATACTATGTTGACTGTATGGAAAATGGTCGCTCACAAGTTTAATAGTGCAATATGGAAGTTTGTGCATTATACACGGGTATAATGTCTTATGTAAATACTTTTTTTCTTTTTAAAGCCTTAAATTTGCAACCTACTTTTATAGCACTACTATAAAATCAATTAGGCTCAGTTTATTTAAGTCTTTTCTGCTGCTAAATAAGCTTGTGTGTGTGTGTGTGTGTGTGTGTGTGTGTGTGTGTGTGTGTGTGTGTGTAAGTTCTTCTCTAAACCTTATCTTTACCATAAGCTGCCTCCTGGATATAAAGTTCCACATTCTACTCCTGCTCAACAAGTTAGAAATTTTAAAATATTCTGTATTAACTATTTGCTAATGCTTGTGCTTTCTGAAGAGTTAAAAAACATAGCTACTATAATCAAATCATGCTCTAACAGATGCCTTCACTACTTAAATTTACTTTTTACTACAGATAATTAATGATTCATTTTCCTTTGATTTGGAAATATAGGAAAAGCATCATAAGTAAACTCAGACCATTCTCATATTTTATCTTTACCCAGAATTTTCTTTTAAAAATTTGTAGGATTCTAACTTTATTCCATGAAGATTTTTCAGGGATAGTTGCTATGCTTAATCTTTAGTATCATTAGCTGAATGTTTTAAATTTTCACATTACACTACACATTGTTGAACTGGATCAAATATGGTAAATACAAGATTTTTATTCATTTAAGATAATCATTCCAATTTTGTTATAGCCATCCTATAGGCTTTCTTCATTTGCATCAAAAAATGAAATAGGATGTTCAAACTAATGTTTATTCATGTGAACATTCACACAAATACATACGTACAAATTTATGAAGTGAAGAACAAAGGAATAAAAAAATCCAACAAACTGCTTAGCACTCAAAAGGTGCGAAGTGTCTATGACAACGAGCATAGGCATCCCTTGCATAGGCGTCCTTCTCTCCAAACCACATTCTGCCTCATAATGACATCAAATTTGAGCCTATTTAAAATTCTTTGTGTCTGAGCTCCACCCTCAGAAGGATGTGGAAAGGAGGAACCACAGATTGATTCCGGTTGGAATATGAGAAATAAAAAGATGTTAGAAGAAATGGCAAAAGAGAAGAATGACAGGAGACTTAATAAAGTCTGTATATGTAATGGATCAAGAGCCTGGATTCAGTACTTGGTCGCAGGCCTTGGTTCTGACTTCATGCTCTGTTATCCCATTTGCCATACAACTTCTGCCTGTTTACATCAAGCAAGTCGACTTTTCATCTAAAGCACACTCAAATCCTAATGGTTTCTCTTGTAAGAGTCCTTCTCTTAATTTCATGACATTGGTTATAATTAAAAGTAATTTTATCACTCACTCTTTCAGTAGTTGTACAAAATCACTCTGAGGACTGAAAACTATGAGCTACTGTGACTGAAAAAGTTTAAATATCAAGCAGAAAAGGAGTAATGTTTCTTAAAGATGGGAGTAGCCTCACTTGTTTCTCTCATATTGCTAAAGGAAGTGTTAAAAATATTACCAAAGAGTTTTTCTCCCCCAAGTTCAACTTTTTAACACTGATTAATGCTTTTTTGTTACCTTTTTTCCAGGAGCCTTGGCTGCCAAAGGGTAACTCTGCATAAGCACATGTTTCTGACTTATATTCTGAATTCTATGATTATCATCATCCACCTGGTTGAAGTGGTACCCAACGGAGAGCTTGTGAGACAGGATCCGGTGAGCACTGCATAATTTGTTTTTAATTTTATTTTTAAGGATATAGTACCTATAAATAGTGAACATGGTGTTATTGTTTGACTCAAGCAGCTCTTTGCATGTGTAATTATATTTACTTTTACAGTTAAGTTTTGTATTAAGAAAGATTATCATTTCTTTGTACTTATTGCAAGTACAGAGATTAAGGCAATGCATCCCAGAGTGGCCCCAGTGTGTCACTAATGGGTTACAGGTATGCCTGGACAACCCCTTCAGTACTCTCACACCAGGCTGGACTTGGGTCAGTCACTTCAGCTATGAGTAGCTATGTGTTTACTCTAGCGACCCATGTAAATATCATCATGGTCTATATCTGAATGACTTGAAAAAAGGTTTAATAGCCCTTACTTCACTCATTCTCATTTCTCAGTATCTGCTGATGATCCCCCATGCACTGAGTTCAATTAGAAACCAGAGGGCAAGGAAGCCCTGATGGAGATGTACAGATCCATTTCTCTGGACCCAGTGCAGTGGAAAGCAGGGTGGAGAGTGAATTTGAAAGCGCGAACAGAAGCTATCTAGCACAGAATGAATGGCCAAGGGATATTTTCATTTTTGTTTCTCGGCTTAACCGTGTTATGCGAGCATCTGTAGATAGCCTCATCTTTCAAAACTGGCATTTAACAGCTTTGCCAACCCTATGACAAAAATGCGTGAAATCTGCCCAGAGCATGTATCCTGCGTGACAGTGGCATGGCATGGGAAAGCAGCTTAATTTGGCTTCTAATGGATCGACAGTGTTAATAATTTTTGCAGCATGAATGTATCCAGAAAGACATTATGACCTATCTTTTAAAACCGCGGTATCTGTTACCTGAGACAAAGTCCTGCCTTACCTGCAGAATGAGCCCCAATGGGTTTACCTCATGAGTTTTCTTTCTTAATGTCAACTGATTTTAATAAAAGTAATCTCATTTTATTTAGTCCTCATAAAACCCCAGTGAAGGGTGCATATTATCTCCACTGCTAGCTGAGTAAACTGAGGCTCAGTGAGGGCACATGTCCTCTGTACTGTGGACAGTTGAGATGGGATTCAAACCCAGACCTATCTCACACAGAACCTCATCTGCTCCTCTGTACTATGTGGTGCTCTTGGTTGTCTTGATTTATGTATTTGGGAAGACATGTTCTTAAAGAAATTGGCTCGGCCATTCCAAAGTAATGGCTGTTCATAATTGAACATGTAAACTACAGTTAATTAAGGAAGCTGACCCCCCACTAGGTTTAAAAAGAGATGTAGAAGCAATTAACTAAGCATCTCTCAGCAGAAAAGATTCAAATTTTTGGCTTCCCATTTCCCAGTAAGTGCCGAAATCCTCAGAAAGGTATTGTCTGTACAAAGCAGACCAGAAAATGGCCATTCAGTCATTAAATAATCAACCCTGGGAGCAGTACTTAGAGCATTGTAAATTCTCAAATAGACTCTCTCTCATCTCTCTTGTGAGGGTCTCACACCAACAGAGCATACCACCTCTGTCATACCAACAGAGCACTCTCTAGCTGTTAAAGTGTAGGGGGCTTCTCATCCATTGTGAAATTGTACTAAACTTGTTATCTTCCTGAAACAGTCTAAATTCAGGATTTTTTTTAAGTTTGCTATCGAATTAAAGAAGCCATTTAACATTACCCATCAAATGAGAATAATAAAAACTGCCCCACTTACTTCTTAGATGTTGTCCTGGAATCCCACCAAAAAGCATAAAACTTTTAAAAAATCCCAAGGACATAATATTACAAGCATTGCTCACAGTTGCTCACTGTTAACCCTTGCCCTTGTGGCTGGGGCTCTGCATGTGGCTTTCCCAACCAATTTGTTACCCTAGTCATCACTCTTATTGGTCTCATGGGTTGTCATCGTGGAATGTTTTCACTTTTATAGGGTAGTTTAAGAGCAGAGATGTCGATGTGCTCCCCCAATCACTGCATACAGGCTGCCCCCTTGCCAGCAACAAGCCAGCTCAGCTCAGCCTTGCAGCTTCTCTATTGCTTAGAAACCTTTAATATGCCCTGTAAGCAGGTGTCTCGGGACCTAGCTCAGCCACGGTGTAGCCAGTTTTCTGGGAGAATGTAAGTACAAGTGTAGGGGAGCAAGAGAAATGTACAGGAAGCCTTCTTCTGGGTATGGAGGAGTGAGGGTGGCTCTCTCACACACTTTAGGCATTCTCAAAGTGAGCTAAGTTTGAAAAACAGGAAAGTTTATCTTTATGACATGATTAGCACTTGGTTCTCCCAAATCAATATATTATTAATATAACAGACTTGTTATTTTTTAGCTATTTTGCAAAAGCAAACTTCCTAGAAAAAAAAAAACTATAAAATACTTGAAAGCTGGAGTTTAATCTAGTCAATCAAGAGTTTTTGAACTAAATATGTATTTTGTGAAAATATCTACTTATAACATTCAGAGAGTATTTGAGTGTGTGTGTGTGTGTGTGTGTGTGTGTGTGTGTGTGTGCGCGCGCGCATCTGCACTTAATGGAAAACAGAGGAACAAAAAGTCTGTATGCCTAAATAAGAAGCCTCTTTTCCTCTGAGAACAAGGCACCAATAACAGCCATTTACAATGGTAATGGGAAATGAGAAATGTCATGTGTGGACACATTGCCCTCTTTCACATTTCGAATGCTTGTTTCCTCCATAAGACAAAATTGGGAAACATATGCCTCTCATCAAACACAAGTAAATATTAAAGGCTAAAAACAGACTGATACCACGACAAAAATTAATTCTTGTCTGTAAATTGTGAAACATACACTTGACCCATCAGGAAAAAATTAGCTCATTTGTTTTTAGTACTTTTTCTATTTGAATACAGTCATTGTTTTCCAGTAAGTCTTTGCTAAATCTCCTATCTAAGCATCCATATACAAACAACACAAGACTAGGCAAACCAAATTAGATCAAGAATAGGCAGGAAAGTATCCTCAAGTGGACATATATGTTATTCATCCTTAAAGCTGTTTATTTAATATTTCCAAGAGAGACAGAGGTCTTGAAATTTGTGTTGTATCTCACCTTGAAAATGTGTATGCTGTCATAACTGTGTTTATAGAAGCCGAATTTCATGGCTACCTTTTCCTATTCAAAAGACTGTTAAAGTGAATTGCAGTTGAAATTATAAATTCAGGCATCAAGAAAGAAGAAAATTTCCTCGTTAAAATATGTATAAACATGTGGAGATAAACAAGAACCAAGAAAGATTTAAGTAGGAAAACTCCATCTTTCCTAGGAGTAAAGTTCTCTACCTCTAAAGAGACAGACAAACTAGCATCCAAACAATGAGAATAGTGTCATCAATATATTATCAAGTCACATGCAAATTTCCATATTTAAAATTTATACTTAAAACGAATTATTTGAAAAATTTCATTTTTCTTGAAAAATTGACATTCCAGAAAACATTAGGCTGAAGTTCTCTATAGCCAAGAAGAGTAGAGACAACAGAGAAAAATCCAAAAGAGACCAAAAAAAAGGACAAGAATTTTTTAAATAGGAAAGTTTGGACATTGCAAATCTGCAAATATTAAATGAAATTGCACCTAACATGAAAAATATAACTACAGTCACCAATTAAAGAAAAGCATGTCCATTGCCAGTTGAACTCCCTGTGACTCAGGCATATGTCTACTTTTGTTAAAGAGTGGAATATATAATTTTTAAAGATACATTCTCTCTTGTGTAAATTAAAGGCAGAGTTGTAGGTTATTTATTTTTTTCATTTTGACCCAATTCTCAGGTCACTGAATCAGCAGTTAAGAAGCAAAAAGATGTTCCTTCCCAGTGCCCATAGGAATATATTTTAGAAAGTTATTTCTTGTAAAAGGTGGTGCAGCATCCCACATGCCATTGCACCACTTCTGTAAGAGTTTATTTAGTTGGAGGCAAAAGAAAATGGTGCTCTTAATCCTCAGTGAGTAATCCTATGGGTTTGTGTCCCTTTTCCATCAAAGTAGTCAGTTTCTTCCCTTGGAAGTTTTTTGATCAAGCAGATTCTCTCCTATAACACAAAGTATGAGAATCTTTTTCCTTCATATTCTTTTTTTTTAAAAAAATGTTAAACTCAGAATAACTTGTGGCATAAGTAAGGGCTGAATAGAACCTCAATTTATTGAGTGATGTAAAAATTTCCCATTGTCATTTGTGTGATTTGAACATTTCATTTCCATAATATCTAAAATTTCATTTTCTTGTTCTATCTGCTTATTTCTTCACGCAGAGTCAGAAGGCAGAATTAAAAGTATTGTTCTTACTGCATCTAAAGAAAGCTGGCAGCATATTTCTCATTTTCTAGAAAGAAATGTCTCTTTGAACTTTTTACCTGGGTCTGAAAGGAACAATACAGGGAGATTAGTTTCACTGGGAACTTGAGTACTTTGCAACTCAAGCCAAAACAATAGAGTCACACCTTATATAACCTCTATAAGTAAAGCAAACAAATTCGTTATGAAAAACAAAGTGAATTTCTTTTCATTCTCATTCATTCAGAATAGTTGAGCCACAGGACTTTGTAGGAACTACATCCTAGTCACAGGGAGAGCAGCTCAGAATGGGTGCTCAGGACTGAGACACTAGGGACATGTGAGGGAGGTGACAAAGACAGCAGAGTTCTTGAGATGAAAAAAACAACACACATAAAACTAAATTGAAATTATCCATTTTGGTAGCATCTGGGAGAAATTAGACTGAAAATAAAAAGGTATGGTGGATTTGAGGGACAATGCAGAGAGAACAATGCCAAGGTGCAGGCATGGAATGAAGTAGCCTACCCTGGTCATTTATGCTTTACTTCACTTTACTTACATGTCCAAACCAATGAATGGTATTTCAACCA
The DNA here is from genome assembly GCA_030015415.1 of Cynopterus sphinx. Taxonomy (NCBI): domain Eukaryota; kingdom Metazoa; phylum Chordata; class Mammalia; order Chiroptera; family Pteropodidae; genus Cynopterus; species Cynopterus sphinx. The sequence continues at coordinate 27,146,097 of CM057391.1, forward strand.
AGATCCTACAGTGCAGAAAAGTATACAGAATATCTTTAGTCCTTTTAAGTTTTATTATTTACGATTAACCTCTTTTCCATCTGGTTTTGAAGAATTTATTCCTAGAATGGCTAGAAGCATAAACCCAATTTCCAGTTTCTCTCATCTGGTCAGTCGGGGTCATACTCTACACAGGAAATCAGTGGCTTACAAATGGGTCTTGTGACATGGTTTATGTAGTGAGTCTTCATCTTAATATTGGCAGCTAGTTCCCCTCTTTGAAAAGGCCATCATGAATTTAGTACAAAACTTCTTATAGACTTATTTCATTTCCAAAAAGTTTCCAGTTGAGATATAAAGAGTTTTATACACTTCTTTGGTGTATGTTCGTTCATTCCTAGAATGCTATGGAGCAACAGTCAGTTTGTTGTTTGCTGTTCTTCGCTGGATTTCTCCAAATACTACAGCATTGTTCTTGCTGAACTATAGGATCTCAAATCCTAGCTCTTCTATTTCCTACCATGTTACTCTGCAATCTTGAGCAAGTTACTTAACCTCATTGTGCCTCACTTTCCTAATGTGTAAAGTGGAGATAACAATAACACCTTCCTCATAGAGTTGTTACGGTTACATAAACCAATATGCCTAAAATCTACAAAACAGGGTCAGACAATAAAACTCTCAAATGTTAGCAATTATCATTTATATTATAGTTTTTACCATTGTCATTAGACCTTAAGCACTGTCCTTTTCTAACCATGGCACCCAGTTTCATTTCCACGTTACACAGCATAGGAGATGTGGAAACTCAGCATTTATAAAGTATTATTTCAATCTAAAAGGCACTGAGTGTAAAAAGCAGACTGTGGAGTGTACTCAAAGGCCTGTAAATCACAAAATATCAAAAAGCCTATGGTGTGAGACTATAAAACTTAATCAGTCATGGCTTGAGATTCCCCAGTGAAGAGTAATATAATTTGCTCATTGTAACACATAAAGACCCTTGAGCATAGCAAGCTGTTAATTTTTATTCCTCTGCCACATTTCGAATAGCCTTTCTTTTCCATCGCGTGAGTATCCTGCTTTTCTATTTACTGTAGTTTTGTTTTCTGAACACATCCACAGCGCTTGCTTTGCCAATTTCTCAGTCATCTTCCAATGTTCTTATCTCAGATGGGACTTTTTCTCCAGTGATTTTCCCCCCTGAACACACCAAATCATGACTAAAGTGCCACAGATTCAAGCTCATGCTCTCTAAGGCTTTATTAGAAATCAGCTCAGGATTGCATGACAGGTTCACATTTAATTGAAAACATTATATCTTTAAATTCCTCTGGGGAAAGATTTCTGTCCTTCCCTACAAAGTTATTTAATGCCGACTTCTGGGCTGGAAAATTTTTCTCCTTCGTTCTGCTAGCTTTAAAGAATGTAGAAGTTGACAGTTTTCAAGTTGACATGAGAGCTTTTTTGCCCTTTAGTTTATCAACTGCACTGGCATCTTGTCATAAAGTTGTACAATTCCTCCTCATGAGGTTTTAGTCTACATGCGAATCAAAGTCAGGATGTTTTCTATTGCACTGTGAATGTACTGGAACAGAAAACTCATGCTCTTGAATGATCAGGATTATTAGCACTGGAAGGCCAGTAAGTAATCAAAACAAGTCATTGGTTGGGTTCAGCATAGCTCCTGGCTCACATATGAGAAACTTTTCACTTGTTTATCAACTCTGCTGCTAAGGAGCCATCACCAACAAATCAATGAACTTCAGGAGCAGCATTAACAATTTCTGGGTTATTTGCATCATTAACCATAGAAAAGGGGCCATAAAAGTCATGTGATGAATCCTTGGATGCTCTCAAAAATTATGGGCATCAGACATATTGCAGGAAAATGAACCTATCTAGTCTATGTAAGTCACCAGAATGCAACAGGAAAAGAATATTTTGGGGACTAGGCTTCCACTCCCCTAGATGGCTATTTATATGTGGGGCTAATGATCTATGTACTATCACTCTGATTTGTGGATACAGAGGGTGGCACGTGGTGACAGATGCTTGGGATACAGATACTTTGGCTCATTTTCACCTTTACCTTCTTTTCACTGTTAGATTCTTGCCCATTTCTTTCACTGATTATTTCTATCTTTTTATGACAGGTGAGCTGCAAGATTTTGCATTTTTTTCACCAGTACATGATGGCGTGCAATTACTTCTGGATGCTCTGTGAAGGGATCTACCTTCACACTCTCATTGTGGTGTCCGTGTTCGCTGAGAAACAACGCATGCGGTGGTATTATCTCCTGGGCTGGGGTATGTATTTCCTTTAGCTGAGTGTTGAGCCACCTCCACCTCTGTCTGTATATTTACAACCTCCTTCTAGTCTTAGTCTCAGAGAACCATCAGTGGCCACAGTCCTTGAGGAATGCTGTGACACTGGTGAAGACAGTTCAATCTCCAAGACAGCATGGTAGAAGTCCTTTACCAAGTTCACACACATTGTGATGAACATGGGGGTCAGTGTGGAGATGGAGGGGTACGATTATGAGTTTCTGCAGGTAACCCAGATAATTAATGGACAAAAATATGCCCTGATTGAGAGAAGACATGATTAGGTTCCCTTCAGTTTTATCATCTATTTATAGAGCAAAAGAGAATTTCACGTTTTGGACTCTGTTTGTCCTCCACCCTGGCCCCACTTCCCTTCCTCGTGAATGCTCCTTCCTGTAAATACATCAGCAGGACTCCTCAGGTGATAGGTCAGGAAGAGGAGTCCAGCTGAATAACAGACATAATCTGATGGGCCTCCAAGTAGAGCCTATCTGACATCATAGCACATGGCGATGGTTTTGTAAAGCCTGTGGTTGGATTGTTTAAGCTGTGGCTGCTTCTGTACAGACTGACTAAAGTAGGTAGGGTGCTGAGGTGTGTGAAGGCTCTCTAGGATTACTCCCTTTCCGCCAGGGCTGCTAACAGTCTAGTTCACTCTGGTGGAAGGAGAACAGAGAGCAAGGTAGTGTGAGAGGGACAGGGTTCTGGGACAAAAACGCATGCTGCCTTACCAAAAAAGACACATCCCACATTTCACATCAAAGGAGGATCCTCACCACATAGCAAGGCTGACCTCGCTGACTATGAGTCCCAAAGCAGAGGCTGTGAATTACCTTTAACTAAACCTTCCCATTAATGCAGCATTTGGGGGAGCCCTGAAAAATATTGGTAAGAGGAAAGATTTACTGAGTAGGAAGGATAATCTGAAGTCTTTCTAAGAACATGAACCTTTGTATTTAAACTGCTGCCTAACAGATATTGTTGCCAACAGTATAGATATACTGTTGTACATAAGTAACCCAAAGTTTTTCCTCAATCTACCACAGGGCTGGCCTTATGCAGTATTTGCTTCCACAACACTCAATCCCTAACAGAAATACATAGACTTTAACCCATCACATGACTCAAACCCAATAAAATAATCCTATAATACTGGATCAGTGTGGAAGACATTTGAGATATCTCAACATTGAACTGATGGTGCTACAACAGAGAATAAAATGTTCTAATTTAGGCAAAAAAAAAGAGAGAGAGAGAAATTATCAGAATCTGGACTATCATATGGAAATCAAGAGCTAAAACATAGGTAGGCTTACAAAAGGGCTGTACCGAGGTGAATCCTCGGTACAGCCCTTTTGTAAGCCTACCTATGTTTTAGCTCTTCTGACCTTTTACCTATGCTTAGCCCTTCTGATCGACAACTAGGAGAATCCTCTCTCTATCCTTTGTCTCTGCTTTGCTCTGAGCATCTGTTTTAACCCTTCTCTTTCTCTACAAACCATAGATCACAGGTCTCTGTTCCCCCAATCCTCATTGTAAACACAACCTACCTAAATGTTTCCTGAGTTCACGTTTTTCTGTTCCAGCTACACAAAGAGGTTAAAATCTTGTCTTTAAGTCCCAATTCTGAATAGCAAGGCAAGAGAATCTGATTGGTCCAGCTGAAGTCAGGGGTCCAGCCATGGTTCAATGAGCTGTGACTAAGGATATTGAGGAGGACATTATCATATAGTATAAACATGTCCAATGCGGGGTGACCTATCCAGAAAAATAAAGGGGGGAGAGAGGTCTTTGTGAACCAGATTGCCATTTAGAATACACCCCAAAACATCTCATCTTGTGGGCCATTTTCTCCTGAGGGGCAGCATGGGAAGCCCCAGTATCCTGTCTTCTTAACCATCCAGTGAAATTGGAAATCAAGCTTGTGAGTCTCCTGCTGCTCCCACTAGGTGTTAGGTTCTGTCTGTCCATGTCCTCAGAACAGGTCAGAATACAAAGGTCAAAATTGCCTTTTATTGTTTTTTTCTCTTAGTGCCAGCCTTTCACACGAGGTTGACCTTTCCTTTCCCTGCCTTCCTCAGCTTCATATATGTACTCTCTCAACAGTTTCTAAACTTCCAAAGCTAGTCATGCCAGGAATCAATTGGGTACAATTTAATCCCTTCAATAGCAGTTGTGAACCCAATACAATAGTAATAAACTGGTGCTAGTCACATGCCTTCTGATTGAAGGCCTGAAGCACCACCTTACCCCAGACAGGGATGCCACACACATGCACACACTCAGAGACACTATTCAAGCCCTACCTATTTTACTCATTTCCTATGAATTAAAATGTACGGCCTACTTCTTGCACCAGTTTTGACTACTCAAGAACATCTATCTGCCACAGTCAGAAAATTTTTATGAAAGAAAGGCTATAAATTTCCTCTTGCTTGTGACAGAAGAGATGAGGGCACCTGGAAGGAACAATTTACACTGCTCTTTTCATACTGATACATTGTGAATTAATTATAAAACTTTTTGGTGTCATCACAAACAGCTTGATGAAGATATGCACTTAACACACATAAACAATTCAGAGGAAAAAAGGAACAAGCTTCAACTGTTTCAAAATGAAGGTAATGAAAACAAATAAAATATTTATAGGATGCCTTAGCCTTTCTTAATCAATAACACTTAAAGCTTCATCAGAATGATTCAAGTAGAATCCTAAAGAACAATGCACTCAGTAAGCTAACACATGTCATCAATTTAAAAGAATAAGATTTGCACTTACATTGATAGACATTTGGAAAAAGATAGCCAACCATTATAATTCTAAACTGTAATTATTTTTTAGCACGCCAGAGATATATGCAACTTCCTTTACTCCTCTCCCCACACACAAACACACACCCCAAAATTTCACCAAACTCTGGAACATTCAAAAATCAGTAACAAATCTCAACTCTGAGAATAAGGTTGAGAGACAGCCATGAAGACGTGTTTTAAACCAATAACCCTCTCAGAACTTTAAGCAAGCATTATCTTTTGATGGGCAGAAAACAACTAAATTACAACCAAAGTAACTTCTTAAGAAAAATAATTTCACAAAGTTTAAATAATTTAACAACAGTATTGTTATTGTTCTTGAAATTATTTTTACACCAAAAGAGTATTACAGGTCCTAAATTTTACAATGCCAAGAAATGGGGTATAATCTATGCTTGAAAAGTCTGAAAGCGCAGCAGCAGAAAACTTGGCCCAAAAAATCGATGTCTTAAGACCAAACATCTTTTGCAAGTGATGTACATCCCATCCATTCATTTCAGTTGTAAATGATACTACCTACTCCAGGATCCGGAAGGGATCTCAAAGTATTCAAAGGGGCATTATGAATACTGTCTCTGGGCAAAGAGTATCTGGTGGTGAACCTCTCCCCATCAGAAAACAAAAGAATGCGTCCTCCAGTAGTTACTCACTTTCTATAAGTCTGCATGGGAACCCTTACGGGTCTGTTTCTCTCAAATTGAAGAAACTTCAAGTCCTGCTTTAGTTCTCAGAAAAATCATTTATTTCACAACCTTCTTCAGATTATTTCTTTCCCTTGCTGGTTCTCCTCTCTTTATAAATCAAAGCAGGAAATCCTCTCTTCCCCATGAACTTTTGCAATGAGCAAATAGAATTTATCTAGTCCCCCTAAAAAGAAATACTCCTAGGAACAAATAATTACTCTTACCCTCATCATCTTCAGTAGGAGGGAAGGGTTGTTATGGCTCTTGGGATCTGGAGGAAGAAGAGGAAAAAGGCAAAGTGCATAAAAAGTGGTATCATGTGTAGAGGAAGGCAAAGAGCTCTAGGGATTAGCAGATATGGGGTTTATACTACTCTCTATATTAAGTAAGAAACACACTTTTCTTTTTACAAAGTAATGAGGTGGAAGTGAGATCTCCCTAAGCCTCTCTTGTGGTCTAATTTAAAATATGTATTTTAAAATAAATCCAGAGAATAAATTTTTCTTTCTAAACCCAAGTGGGTAAATGGTATATTAGAAAGAACTGCTATGAATACAACATGATTATGTTTTGTGTAAATAGTCAAAATCAAAATTTTTTCAGGTCAAACATTTAATCAATGGTCTTATCGAATTATATGCTCCACGGGTTTACAAGCTGAAACTGTTCTGGGTGAAAACTCAATATTTGCAGGAATTCTCTTTTTGCATATAATTCACAAAAAATCAAAGTGTGTTGGTCTAATTCACTTCTGATCTGATGATCATTTTAAAACTTGTTCGATAAATATCTCAACCAAATTAAACAATATTCTATTGTTAATGGGTACATCTGAAAAAAATGAGAATTTTTTCTTACAAAAATGACAACTCTCCTCTAGATTACCTTTATAGAATGAAAATTGATTTTAAAAAGGGATAACCTGACAGGATGCATTGCCAGTAACTATCTTTATTGTTCTATTTATAAATTCAAAGTTGTTTTTCACTAGCCCTTCTAGTTTAGTCAGGGAAGTCGATACTAATCGGCCTTAATAAAGACTCTGCAACCAGAACTGACAGAGGGTAGGGAGCGAGTGCATCAGCTACTGGGAAGTGTTCTCACTGAAAGATCAGTCCATATGAGATAAATAGACAGAAAAAAAACAGAAAACCTAAAAGATACAAGTCTTTCAGAGCAATCAGACGATATTTCCATATGCTGTCCCAGGTCATTTCCCTCTGTGGTGACCCAGTTTCTCTCCACATGAGAGCTCAGGTCACCTACAATAAAAAGCTTTTTGGTCTCAGTCAACAGTCATCATCACCATCACACAGACATAATGGTACAATAGTCACAGCGATAGTAACAACGTACCTGTCATGCTGGATAATTTGTAAATGGCTTTTAATTATTTGGGTGCTCTTAAACTCTCTGAAAGCACATGGTATTCTAACTGAGAGTGTTTTTACCTGGTTTAATCAAAGATAATTTGTGCAGAAGCATCAGGAAAATATCTTGACAGAGACAGTTAACTTGCCATTATTTTTTAAAAGTGAACTACCATTTTCCCCGCAACTGCAGTCACAGCTTATGCCCAAGAATCCAGGTGTAATTTGTACCTTTTCGTATTTTTAGGGTTCCCATTGGTGCCAACCACTATCCATGCTGTTACTAGGGCACTGTACTACAATGACAAGTAAGTATTATCATGGTTTTTAGTTAATATATTTGTAAATAAAATGTATTTGTATTGATGTCTTCTTCCCCACTTTAATTCAGCTGCTGGCTGAGTGTGGAAACCTATTTGCTTTACATCATCCACGGCCCTGTCATGGCAGCATTAGTGGTGAGAATTGCTTTTTAAATTCATAATTAACTGTGTTACATCTGGGGATTTCTGTGAAGATGGGTCAATTATAGCATATGTATTATAACTTTTAAATGAAGCTAATTTAATGATAATCTATAATATGAAAAATAATTTGAGTCTTGAAATGAAAAAAAAAATTAATAATATTAGAGGTGGGCACATTTCCATATACCCCACAACAATGATATAGTTGTTTTTTTTTTTTAACAATTCTATAACTAAATTCTCCTAGTTAAAACTAAATACGAAGATGCTGAGGGATACAATGATAAAAGTGTTGCTGATTAGAAAGTGAGAGATCACAAAGTCCCCCTGCATTATTTTCTCTGGGCTCTGCCAAACAAAACCATCTTCCATTTCGTCTTTGATACATGAGCCATCATCCTCATTACCAATGATGATGCATTTACAATATTTCAGTCACTTAACATTGCCATGTTGTTTCAAAGCAGATACACCATCAGGACATTTTACTTATTAGGAAAACTAAACCCAAAGACTCAAGTAAACTAACCCACAATCAGATGGCTAGTAAGAATTTGGGTTAGGGGAGAATATGACTGTCTGAATCTCTAGCCAAGCTCTTTATTTATACTCATGATTTACTATGTGTTGGCCAGGATCAGAACCATCAAATTTAATATTTAGACATTTTCCCCATTAACCACAAACATCGTATTCTGTTCAAATAAGAGTGAGGAAAGTAAAAACGGTCTGAGTTATAGACCATGTTCTGCTCTTGCATAAAGAGGCATCAATTTATAACTGATTAAATTGTGTTAGCTTCCAGATTGTCTTCTAATTTTCCTGGGCTTTTAATGTGAATTCTATTTTCCTTGCTCATTTTCAGAGTAGTGAAGTACTTACTAGCCCAACTGTCTTCACAAAGACCCACTGACACGGCCCTTGAATATTTACAATGCTCCATAAGAATTCACTTATTGCTAACGGTCTCTTTCCTTTCTTGGGCTGTAACATTTATTTCTTTTTCAGTTAGGAAAGTCTTTCTAATTATTTTTAAATAAATTATCAATTAAATTCTAAAAACACTTTGTTAAAAAGTAATCTTCATAGCTAAAAACAATTGTACCCCACCAGAAAGGTTAGTACTAAAAAGTGGCCATACCAAATGTTGGCAAGGTGAAGAGCAACTGAAATTCTCACATAGTGCTAGAAGGAACATAAAGTGAAGACATCTCTTCGAGAAATAGTTTTTCAGTTTCTTATAAAGCTAAACATACATTTGCCATTTGTACAGGCAATTCTACTCCTGGGTACTTATTTAAGAGAAATGAAAACACACTTTCACACAAAGACTCATATACAAATATTCACAGCAAGCTATTCACAATAGCCAAATTGTGGAAACCATTTCATTTTCATCAATAGAATGAATAAACAAGTGATGGGTATTATTCTTAGAGTACTACTTAGCAATAAAAACAAATGAAATGCTCATGTACACAACATAGATGAATCTCCTAGGTAGTATGTTAAACCAAAGAAGCCAGACACAGAAAAGTAGAAACTCCATTTCTATGGTAATAGAAATCAGTGGTTGCCAGAGGTGAAGTGAGGGAGCCCTAGCATACAAAGGGGCAGGAGATGACTTTCTGGGGTGATAGAAATGCTCTTTTCTTGCTTGGTGGTGTTGTGACCCAGGTGCATACATTTGTCTAAACTTCTCAAGTATAAGCTTAAAATCTCCATGTTACTGAATATACATTATACCTCAGCATATTTTTTTAAATGTTATTTTAAAAAGAAGACTAGGTTAGCTGTCTTCACTACATAAACTTTACAGATAAAATTTTTAGTCCTCATTTCACTTAATTAAATCATCGTGGTTGTGGGGTGTATCTTCATAACAAAAAGATAAGAAAGCAAGATCTAAAACAAAGCAAGGTTTAAAACTTTTCTTCTTTGTAAAAGTAAAACTTAATAAACAAACATCCTCTTTACAGTTGAGCCTAATATATTTACATGTATGGAAAAATATTTTCTCATTTAGAAAATAATAAAGAAATATTAATTCAAGTTTGAAAAGGATCTTGGTTACACTGATACTTTAGGGCAAATTGTACAACCTCTCATGTAGTCTCTCACATCCTATGCAGTTGACATCTGCTCCCCACACTGAACAAACAAGAATTAAGAAAAGTGGGTGTCTTTAAGTGGTACTGACCTAGATGATTCTTCCATTATTAACATCATATCTTTGTAGGTCAACTTCTTCTTTCTGCTCAACATCGTCCGTGTGCTCGTGAAGAAATTGAGGGAAACCCAGGAGGCCGATTCGCACATGTACCTGAAGGCAGTGAGGGCCACTCTGATCCTGGTGCCCCTGCTGGGAATCCAGTTTGTCGTCTTTCCCTGGAGACCATCCAATAAGGTGCTTGGGAAAATCTATGACTACCTGATGCACTCTCTGATTCATTTCCAGGTAAGAAAGCTGATGGTGTGTTTTATTTTACTACTTGCTCAGCAGGTGGATGCAAGATGATCACTATAATCAACATATTCTCCTATAAATCTCCGTGTTAAATCCAGCACTATATCAACCAGATTGATTAGAGTTGTTCTTTTAGCAAATGATAGAATCATGACAAAACACACACACACACACACACACACACACACACACACACAATTTCTAATGGAATATTCTTATAGCAAAGCACTGGATGTAAGTAGTAGTAATTGTTTTTCATGGAGCCTTGACTTGCAATTGCAGTAGCAAACTGTTCCTCTGCAGGCTGTCTATTTATATTGATTGTTGATCAACATAATGTACAAAAAATAACTTCAACTCTATTCTTCCTTCTCTTTTTAGGGATTCTTCGTTGCGGTGATTTACTGCTTCTACAACAGCGAGGTAAGCAAGCATTTCACATCATACCACCACGCATTTATATAAAGCCAGCACTTTACAGTTTCCAAAGGGCCTCTTTGCATTTGCCCTCACTTCTACAGTTTTCCTCACAGGATTTCATCACTTGTAGGATTGTGTTATTTCCACCGCCACAAGCTGACTCTTTTCTATGTGTGTGTGGTACAATTACAGATATTATCCAGACAGGCGGCTAAATTCTGATATCCTTGGATTATATCATGAGCAATAGTGTAAGCTATTCTAGATTCTCACGAAAACACAAGTCATGTCCTCATTCTCTTTAAAAGACCAAACTCCTCATGAGGGCAGAGCCAATATCCAGCCAGTTCATACTGGTTCACTGCCTTCTTTTCCAGTTGCTTAGTGCCAGTGTCATACCACTTAAACAACTTTGTGAATAATATTCAGAAGTATCCCTTAGCATTTAATTAATAGGATATAATAGGGATCCAGCTTCCAAAAGTCTTATCAAAACATTTAAAGCATGCAATTACTTTTTAACTTACAAGTAAATTTAAAGTGTTTTTTAATTACAATTTTTGTAAATTAATTAAAAAATAAAATAAAATTACGATTTTTAATCTTAAATTCGGATTGCAGCAGGTCTATTGGGTCGTAGTGGCAGAAAGTGAAGGAGTGAAGGAGCGGGCCTTAAAATCTTTTTATTCATTAGATCAAAACTTCTGGTATAAACCCTGCCTTCCATTCAAGTACATAACTGCAGATGCTTATGATGGACTTAACAAGAAAACAAAGACTAGGACAAAACTATTCAATTCCAATATGATTTTCTTTTTTACAAAAAAAAAACAAACTTTTTTACAAAATGTTTTATGTAAACTGACACCCCAATATATCAACCTTACACAGTTGGTTAATAATAGAGCCAGGTGTAATAATTACATCTTCAAATCATCAGACCAGGGTTGTTTTTAAAGTTGACAATAAATAAATTGATATAATCAGGGGAAACTCTAAAGTGACCTGTGTTAATTGCTTTTATAATGGGTGATGAATTCATATAATAATTCAAAACTTTGTACTATTTATACATTATACTATTTATCCCCTTGGCATCTCCTAACATTTCTGATGCTTCAGAAACAATGAAAATCTCCTTGTCTATTTTTTTTATATTCAATGTCTTTTTTCTTGGATCCAAGCAGCATTAGGCTCAACCTGTGGCATTGTAGGAGATAATTGCCCTTATTAAAGTGTGATTATTGAAGTGTCTTTTACATGCTGCTAAGGGCCTATTCTAATATGTGTGGTTTACAAATTAAAGCAGATTGCCATCGCCACAAAAAAAGGATAGGTTATAAGATACGATTGTAGAAGGCTATGAACATTTCTTAGTAATAATTTTAAAAACTTAAAATAGACTTCAAATGCTTTGGCATCATGCTGAGTTGGGTACTTCATCAAGATGCATGGTGCTCCAATGGGGATTAGTTTACAAAGACAAGTGAGAAGAAACGCAGGCTTCCTTTTTTTTCCCTGCTGGTCACTTTTACAAACTCCCTCTAAACTTATTACTGTCTACCCCAGACACCTCTAAATATCTGTGTAAGTTTTAGCTATAAGACAGTATCTCAACAGGGCATCTAGTGGTAGTAGTTCCTAGATTATAAACCTGGCATGTAAGGACCTATGTTTAATAGGCAGTACAGCCAAAATAAAGCCACACCACTTCTTGGGGCTAGTCTCAACAAGAAAATATATTGTGTAGAAACCTAAATCCAAACTCCAAAAAAGAATTGGAAAGCCATCTAAATATATACTAGATTCTCAAAAAGATATGAAAGGAGGAATTTCATTGCATGGCAAAAAGTAAAATTTACTTGTGTTTTATCTGAAAGTGTAACTAACTCAATAGGGATATGCTTTTCCAGATGTAATCAGCGTATGGTTTTATATCAATCCTTTCTGATATAATCAGTCTAGTCTTTCTCCAATTCTGTAGCTCTCCCTATTGCACAGATTGCAAAGCAAAAGCCCAGAAACTAGTCAGGGAAGCACAGGATCTTCTTGGGGAGTGATATAGAAGATGAAGGGAACAATGAAAGGGGAGAGTCTAATGTACTTGCATTGGAAAATATATTCTTATGAATGATTTCCCTGTTGAGAGTGTTTTCTATTCTTTTCCCAAAAGCTCCAACACCATTCTTTTTCCATTGCAAACCACAATGTGAAGAAAACTCTTTTCATTTGCATTATCATCAGATATTTCAGAGGAAGTGACTATCAAACGTGATATCTGAAACCATGTGTGTAACTGAGAGTTTTTTATTTTCTTAGCACAACCATCCTCCAAAAAAATGATGGAAGAGTTTCATTTTAATCTAAAGACTTGAAATCAGCCTCCTGTCATAATAACAGTATAGCAATAGTAATAACAGTGGCTTCATTGTATGGTACTTTAAAGTTTGATATGTCCTGTTACAATTTAATCTTTCAAACATCTAGGTGAAGTAGAAGAGTTATATTAAAGAAAGGAGTCTCAGAAAAGTTAAGTTTCCTGCCCGTGATTACATGGCTAATATGGTCAGAATTGGTCTTCTGATTCCATTCAATAGTTTTTTTTTTTCATGGCATCACATAAAACCCAGTGAAATGATCTAAAGGTTAAAAAGGAATGAAAAGGTGGTGTGATGTTATTCAATGACAACCTTTCTCTCCTGTCCAGACAATTGCTGGTACAATATTACAAGTGGTTCTAATATTTTTCCAAAGTAGCAACCCACTTGCACTCCAGAGTAATTCTCAGAAACATATACTTTCATGAGAGGGCCAGCAACAGTTGTAGAGGATCAAACGTCCACTGGCTTGCAAATCACCTCAGGGAAGAAATTCAAATTCTCCAAAACCTGTGATTCTAAGTCTTATACTAAAACCCAGGGTTTCATATTTGCATGAAAGAAACTTTAGTTTCTCTCTTTGGTTCACTCTAGACATTTTCAGCATCCCCATCCTAATGCTACTGGACACGGGACACCGTCACACTAATTAAAACATAGTCATGAATGATCGTTTTCTGCACTGAAAGAGTTGTGAACTTGCTCTAGAATGAATGTTGACAACCAGTCCACAGATATTTGTTGATTAACTGCTTTATGCCAAACAGCATGACAAGTTCTGGAAATACAAAGATGCATAGGACATGGTTCCTGATCTTCAGCATTTCACCATACAGGAAGAAAGAGAGACATATTAAATCTCATAATGAAAGGTAGCAAGAGCAATAATGAATACCTGGATGAGTGCAACAAAAGCACAGAGAAGAGATGCCTAACTCTCTATTATGGGTCAGGAAAAGCTTCCTGGGGAGGACAGCAGAATTGAGTCCTGAAAAGAGGTTTTAGCATTGGCAAAGGGTGGGCAAGGGTCATTCCAGGCAGAGGAAGTGAGTAGAGGCCTGATGGGAGGAAACCATACAGCTGGTTGGGGGAAATAGTTTGTTTTTGGGGGATCAAGGCAATAAGTAGCTAAGAAACACCTTGGCAGAGAGACGAGACAACTCAGATGAAAGCAGTGGAATGATGAAGTTTTTCACTCTTCTTACTGGCAGCATCTCTGCCTAGTGTCCAACTGCTCCTACTGGACACTAAATCCCTCCTTTATGTGCCTGGCTGAGTGACTGAAATAGAAGCATTTTTGGCAAATAGCTAAAGAACAAAACTAACAGACCGAAACTTCATGAAACTTTTGATGTCGATTTAATTTCTCCTCCTGAAGAGAATAACCCTGATCAGGTTCAGCCCACGTGAAATATGTCACCCATTGCTATCTTGAATGGCAACAGCTGAGTGCAGAAAGCTAAAGTGTGTGAAGGAATACACTGTTTCCAATCCTTTTTCCCTAATAGGATGTGTGTGCCACATTGATGAAACTAAATCAAATTCATTATTTGGATATAAGGGCTAAAGAAGAAACCTTTGCACAAAAATAGCAAGTAATCTTGCCAATGGTGGCTTAGGCAAGTAACTCAGTTCTCCTCTTTGCAAACTCTTCTTCTAAGACTGTATTCCACAGCCAGAGCATATACTGCGCCGCCCTTTAGGTCAGAATTGCAATTCAGCCAACCCACCTTAATCTCTGATAGGTCCAAGAACTGCGCCCATAAACTTGGCTGAGGTCATGTCCGACAATTGCATGAGAACACGACTCCCTTTTTTCTTCCAGGTCCGAGCCGCTGTGAAGCGTCAGTGGATCCAATTCAAAATCCAATGGGACCAGCGCCGGGGGGTCCACAACCACAGGCGCCCCCGTTTCCGCGCTGCAGCTGCAGCTGCAGCTGCAGCCGCCGTGGAGGCTGAGTCTGGCGACATCCCTGTCTACATCTGCCATCAGGCGCCGAGGAACAACGAACCCGCCATCAACCTGGGCGAGGAGGGTGCTGAAGACATCCCTATGGAAATCATTGAGCAGGAGTCATGCGCTTAAATGTGAAGCCAATATAGCTTTGTGATTACTGAGCCTTCATGCCCTGGGAGAAAGACCAACCATGCATTTACAGTGATCCCCATCCTCCCAGGAGCCAAATATCATTTGTGAAGAATTATTAAGTGATTTTTTTCCATAGTGAATCTGAAGAAAGTTCTTCTTGGTACTATTGCTATGGGAGACGGTCTAAGGAATGGAGTCTCCCAATGCAACACTTGTGAATTCCATCTTTCATCCAGGACTGAAATGCAGGTGTAATGCAAGCAAAGTATCCAAGAAAAACACAGTCAAATTGACCTAGTTCAGATACAGGGTGCTCCTTATTAATCTTGAGCCATTTATACCTTTGAGAAATTAAAATCACTGTCACTGTTTTTCTTTTTAACTCTAAACTTTGAATTAGAATATTTCTGTATTTGGCTATGGATCTGATTTTTAATTTTTTTATTTCAATCAATTCTAAAGTTACTCAGATGTTTTACCATTCACACGTGTGAACCACACAATTACAACATGACCTCTGCAAGACAAAGTGGCTTTCTAATATAGACGTGACTGAGCATATGGAGAGGAAAGACCTGCATTTGGCTGGAAGATGTAATGCTTTGAATGAAAAAAAAAAAAAATTAGAGTCCATTTGATCAAAACATTAGGCGAGCCAATTTGTTAAATGGTCTGTTAATATTGTATGCTCAGACTGGTCTTGGATGATCCTGTCCAGAGGGCTGCCCTCACTGCAGTAAGGAGTTGGCCTTCTTGTTAAATGTGCTTTAGTCACTGACATTTTTAGAATGAGAGGTCACAAAGAATCCTTTGCTAAATTTTTCACAAAACTGCCAAAAATATAATTGCTAGTGGAAGAGAATACTCTCTTTAAAGAGAGTTTTCTATTTTCTGAAGCTTCAGGATTTATAGAGCAAATTACTCCAAAGTTTATAAAGCATATTACCTCTTGCCCTTGGGTGCTATCTAGCTGTAAAAGACAAATTTGTTTAAGACTGGTAATTAAAAGACTCCATATAAGTCCATTAACTGCCTTTCAACCAGCTTTAAAGCTTAACAAGATCTCAGTCTTTTCCAGGAAGATCTGCTAGAGCTGATTAGGAAGCAGTGTGCAGTTGATCTCTTATTTGCTGCTATTAGTAAAACCAGAGAGAAAAAATGTAACAGCCAGAAATTTAACCATATACCAAGTTATTTTTTTAAGTAGTTTCTCATTAAAACCCAAAATTATATTCCCATATCTCTCTTTACTTTCTCAATATAAAATCATTAAAAATCCCTGAATACGTCAGTATCATTACTGGCACCTGAAGTTAATTTGTGACTTCTCAACCGTAATCAGTTCCTGTTATTTCATTTGAATACTAAATGAGATAGATACACTGAAACCCTCCAAATCTCAAGTCTCATCTATGTCATCTTATGCCACTGCTTTTCAGAAATGATTTAGTTGTGAAAAACAAAAAATTGATTTGTTCTACTCACTTATTGTATACACCACCCCACCCCATGCCCAGAAAAGAAGAAGAAAATTATATTCTTTCAGAAAATATTTTGGATACTAAAGTAGCTTCAGTCTCCTTTACTGATTGTAAGGGAGGAGTTAAAAAGAAGGTATTTTTCCAATCACAGTGTTTATGTAGTGATGTTTCTATTTTTGTTTACGAACATGGAAAACAGTGTATTTCAGGCAGCTCTAGTACAAATGTGATAATATATTGCTGAAATATTCTAGATGTTATTGAGCTAATATAGTAGGGGCTGAAAAAAAAAGCTTACTATAGAATTGTACATTGTGCCAAATTATGTGAAATGCTTACGCTATTATATGTATAAATTAATACAGAGTATGTTATAAGCAAAAAAGTGTATATGTGCATATTTTTTTAAAAAAAAATACATCCTTCATCTTTTCATTCATTTGTTTTGTCTCTGCTCATTTCATGTTCTTTTTCATTTCATTCATGGTCTGTTCATATCCCATTTGCCTTGTACTGCAGGAGGTGGAAGAGATAATCCAAAAGTATAGGTTAGAAAAACATGTGCAAAAACCTTAAGGTTATTATCTTTGTCACTTCAGCCATCTTCAGTCTTTAACCTGACTATACTTCATGGCACAGTTCTCATACCCTTGATAATATGAAAACCACATGCAAGTGTCAGTCTATAGTGTGTAAGTTTGGGAAGCACAGCAAAGAAACAAAGATGAGAAAGTATCATATCCTTTTATTGTTCTTGGGTTTTTTCTTTTTCTTTTTCTTTTTTTCTTTTCTGTTATTCTGGGACCAGACTTGAACTGTTCAACATTACATCAGATCATTAGAGTTGTTACAATCATCGATTTTTAGTATAGCGTGAGAGAGAGACTAGGTTGAGTAAAAGACAACTAATTAAATGTCATTAGAATACAAAAAGGCCACTATTGGATTTTTTCAGATCTGGAAAACATGAAAAGGAAAAAACAAGGGTTAAATGAGAACTGTGATGGACTAATAAAGGGGAACAGGGGAAGTTTGGAGGTTCTTCATACTATATAGCATCCAAAATTGTTGGCCTCATGAGAGCTGGAGAACTTTTTCAGAAAGGATACTTGAGGTCAACATCTCTCCCTTTAGGTTCCAATGTGTGGTATAAGTAGATACTATTACCCCTGTAATGTTGAAGAACAAAAGTGATTTCCCATCATTCTGTAAAATCTAATTCTTCAAGAGGGTAACTTGAACCGATATGGTCAACTGACCACCTGCTTTGATCCCTATTACAAAGTGATCCAAAATAGGCCCTTGGGTACACATGATTGATGATGGGTCTTGAAGAGGGAAAGATGTTGGAAAAGACATGACAGAAATGCCAGCATCATGGAACTCCAACTCTTCTCCTTCATTCCTTCATTCATTATGATTGATTCAACGAATGTTTCATATACTTTTCATTCATCTATACAAAACATATTTATTAATTGAAGTTATCATCGCAAAGTTTCTTTGCAGTGGTAACTGCTTCTTTCCTGTAGCAATGGTAAAAATCAAAACCTGTAAGTGAACCATTATCCTAAAACTATAACCACTGACACAAGTGGTTGGATGCAGTAGCCCAGCATGATCTTTCCCCTTCATGAGCACTGGGTGGGACAGCTCAAGAAACATTGTCAAAACATCTCTGCATAAAGGTTTAACAAGGACTCATTATCTTGACAAGATCTAAAATGCTTATTTTTCCATTGGATAGAATACAGTTCAACCACTTATCACAGGAGTAAACACTTTTGACTTTAAAAAAATATTACTCACAAAAAAGGGAGATAAGAAGCCGTATTTAGAAAAGCAATTAGGTAAACTCAGAAGCAAACTACATTTGTTATTTTGAGAGAGGTGACAAGATGCCTCGCTCCTAACTGAAGCTTAGTAAAATTGATTTTGCTCAACTAATCCATAATAACTTGTGTGGGGTTGGAGGATAGGGAAACAATAACCAAAAGCATAAAGAAAAAAGGGTGATGATACGTGCATGTGAGGAAAAGGAAGGTAGAAAAACCACATATGAAAATTAAGAACTAAGTATATTTCTGGTTTTTATTGTTCTAGATGTAGGATTAACTTCTATTTGATATCTGTGAATAGTATGGAACACTGAAGGAGAGAAAACAGCCACTGAAACTGGAAACTAACTTAAATCAGGAAGATTTTCTAATATCCTATCTCCCTCCATTCAGATTAGCAAGCATCCCTGAAAGATTTTGGAGATTTTTTCATTATCTTTAGCATTGATCAGACAGTTTCTTAGGTCACTGATCTGTGTCCATTATCCATTTGCAAAAATTCAATGCCTTCTCTCTAGCTTTCCCAGAAACTCTCCCATTGAGACTCAACCTGTGCTCTCACTCTTCACTGATTGACCAGCAATGACACTGCATGTCACCACAGTCTCCTTGACATAAGAGATTTATTGTCTTATTTTAATTTGGAGAAATTGCCTCCAAATAAAATCTCAGAGTATTAATGGTGAAATGATGAATAGAAATTCGATAAAACCAGTTGAGATGTCTTTAATTTAAAAAAAAATCAGAATAAAACAGAGACTTGGTCCCCATCTAATTATGGCAGTCTGGCTGATCAAAGCTAGTGCCCAGAGGCCCTACACTGAAACATACACCCAGCTGCAAACTCTCAAAACTGTTGCACAGCAGGGTAGGTGGTTAGCCTGAGGACAGCAAGCATTTCTCTGGATATAACATTTCTCCACTGTACCCATGCATTGTTTGTGTATGTTATCATCATTTAAAAAAAAAGATATTATGGGCCTTAAAGTTACAGATGACATCCCTTAAAGACAAATAATTTGAGAAGAAAAAATGAAAGGAATGGTCGCCAATTACTGAAACATTACAGTCAACATAGACACATAGACCTACAGACATTAACTTACTTACTCTTTATAACAACCGAAACTAGTTTTATCTCCACTTTAGTGAAGAGAAAACTAAATAGAAGAGAAGTTGGATAATGTGTTCACCATAGACACATAGTAAGTAAGTGTCTTAGCTAGGATTTAAATTGTGAGTGTCTAATGCCTCTGCTATAGTGGTTTGCCTTAATGTACCATCCTCCCCCTCAAAGCAAAACTGTTCCTCCTTTTAACTATAAAGGATACTGGATAGTTGTCTCCTGGCAGTTGAGAGGACAGACATTGTATGCAATATCTATCTTTTCAGTCCAAAATTAAATTAATTCATGGTCCACAGATTCCTTCAAATATGAACAGTCTTCAGATATAATTTATCCTTCTATAGTTTGAAAGGACTCCTTTCTGCAATGATGATTTCCTTCTCTAGCCAGAGAGTTTTTCACACACAGTGTTGGTTTGCAACTTCTCCACTTCCAATGTGGTCCTCATGCAGATATTTGGGAGATGAAACATGTTTTGGGAAACATTCTATGGTCTCTTCATGGACACACCTGGCCTAACCTGAGGCCTGCTGAAGAGCTGGGTAAAAGTAGGCAAGACTGCTATTAGCACTTTCTGTAGTAAGACTTCTACTTACTGGTTTACAAGGATTGAGTTCTGAAGAGATCAGATGATGAGAACCATGCGTATTCATTCACCCATTCTACTATGAACCAGGTGGTGAAGAGAGGTGGAGAGTGGAGAAAGCAGAGGAACTGAGAACTATAAGGACAGCCAAGATGGCAAACTAGTTAGGGCCTTTGGCTCCTTCTCCAGACATCAACCCTGGAGAATCTATAGAAGCAGAGGAGACACATGCATTTAAGGAATTGGTAATTAATGAAAAACAGGAAAAAAAAAAAAAAGAAAATCTAGCCTTCTCAAACTACTGCATATTTTGAGGAAGAAAATAGAGGAGGGGGTCTAGAAAACAGCTAAAGACTACAGGCAATAAAAAATAGGATGGAGGAAAGAGTTTTATTGTGTTCTACTCTTTGCTTTCTCCATTGCTTTGGGAACTCACCTGCAGCAATAGGCTTGTTGCTGGTCCCAGTGTCTATAGGATACTCTCACAGCAGCACTATAACCCTAAGGAGTAAGGACTTCATGAAAACAAACAAGCATGTACTTAGCAGTGACCTGGGGCATTCTTCCCCCATTTTCTTCTTCTCCAGTTCCACGAGATTGGTGGATTACAACCTGAGAATCTTGCCTCATCCCCATACTTTTACTCAGCAAGCTTTATAAATGGCCAGGTTTAGGTTTTCCTGATAAAATAGCACCTGAGGAAGAGTTCTAGGAGACTTCTGTAGTGACTAGGTCTTTATTTACTCTGGGACTTACTCCTTTCCTTCTCCTTAAATTCACCATGATCCACAAAAGCAACACCTGTCTTAGGCCATTCCCCAATAAACATTAGAGACCAATTACTCCAGAAACAGGAACTCATAAGCAAAGACAATTAGATGTCTCAGGAATACAGTTATTCCAAAGGAAAGCCAACAAACTAAACTAGGTCTCTTTTCCGACAGGACTGTGAAATGCTGATGAAGAATCCATATGAGCTTCAATATGTACATTGAGGGACATAACTACAACTTGTGGCAATATAAAAAGGAATACAAAATAATGCAGAATACTGGTTCTGGAAAAATGCAATATTTAAATAACTTTATATGCAATAGTTAAATAATAGCAAATTAATAAGATAGACACAGCTCAACAATGAATGAGTTAGAAGATTGGGTTGGAAATCTGATCTGCCCAGAGGAAACAGGAAAAAATACAGTGATAGAATATGGAAAAGAAAAACAGAGATACAAAGGTGGAAATGCCAATATCTAAATAACAAGGAGGCCGAGAGACCAAAAAATGAAAAGGGAGAGGAAACCATATTTGAAAAAATATTTTTAAAACCTTCCAGGATTAAAAATAAAAGACCTCAAATAAGAAAAACTCAGATTGCTAAATAAATACCCCAAACTAAAATTCTTGTTAATATTTACAAAATTAGGACAAGATTGACATAACAGAGCAAGCTAACAATTTTATTTTTTAGGAGAGAAGATAGAAATTTGGACAATTAAGAAAGCAATATGAATAAATAAACATATTTATTGGGTCTTAAGATTATGAAATATATGTTTTAGTATAAGGTTAATTAGAATAAACTTGTAGTGGCCATAAATTAAAAACAGAGAATGTCATGTTGGTTTAAAATATTAAAGCCCCACAATGTACAGGCGAGAGATATACCTAAGACAAAAAAAAAGAAGAAAAAAAAGTTATGCTAGGAAAATACAAGCCAAAAAAATATATAAGGTTCTCTCAATATCTGACTAAGTAGAATTTAAAGACAAAAACAAAAACAACACATTATAAAGAACAGAAAGGAAATTATGTACTAGGAAAAAAGAATAATTGAACAAGATGATTATATCCATCATAAACTCATATGCATCTAAAATACAGCTTCAAAATATGTCAGGCAACACTGAGAACTTCAGGAAGAAATAAATGATTTTTCAATTGTATTTGAAGATTTTAACATACTGTCTCAGAATCTGATTAATCACACACTGGAAAATCAGATACTGAAAAATATAACTATCAAACTCAAGCTATTAAAAATATATAAACTCTATATTCAACAAACAAGAAAGATGTACTCTTTTTGAGTACATAAAAAAATGTTTTTAAAAAGCCATATTTAACACAATAAAAAAAAGTTCATTAATTCCCAAGGATTGATACCATTCAAAAGATCTCAGACCAGGATGCAATCAAATTAAAAATTAATAACAAAATTGTATTTTAGGCAATCTGCTGTTGGAAACTATAAAAATTTCTATATAACCTTTACTTTTTAAAAAGATTAAAAATTACAAAATGGTGACTGTTTTATATTGATGTCATATTAGCTTTGAACTATTAATACTAATTAGATAAAGAAAGCACCACATCTTTAAATTTATGTGACCTACCTAGAGCAGTCCCTTGAAGTATACTTAAACTTTAGATGTATTTATCTAAAAAGAAACAAGAAGGATAACAACAGTGTAAAAGCAATAAGCAGACAAAAAGCTTGCAAGAAGAAAAATGTTGTATGAGAAATTGCCTTGATGCAATGTTATCTTCCAAGTATACTATCAAGTAAGCTATCTCAGAGGTCATGGCCCAGAAAGGCTCATGGACTAAATGAAGGTGCTCAGATCATGCAGTTTATTTAATCAACTGAAAACAGTGAGAAGATTGGAAAGAAGATGGGATAGGCTAGCACATTTAGGATAAAGTGCTAGTAGGGTGGACTAACCACGCTACCTGAATCTTTGAGTACAATGTTTCTATATCCTCTCTGGACCATATATTCCCTGCCAAAGGTGTGGATGTGAGGACCAGAGTTGAAGTTTGAGCAATGGACACAGAAGATAGAAGACGCTTAGAGCTGACACATGGTACTTGCTCTTACAACACAGACAAAAGGCCAGGTACTCATGGTTACAGTTGCATCTTGCCAATTTTCATAATTAACACCTCTGTGTTTTTTCTGCATTTCTTGTGCAGAAGACATAGGAGCTAGAATAGATGTCACCATGGTGGCATATTTAAGATCTTATGCCTATTGAGTATCTTAGAAGCCTCATGTATATGTAGAGTATAATGAATATTAGGGATTCAAGTGCCTCAGTATCTTTAGGGTGTTACAAATACAAGGTGTCATGGTTCCTCTATATTTTATAGTCTGTGTGAAACTCATGCATGTTCTATTCAATTTGTTCTATGTCTAATATATCTTATAAGTTACTAACATACTTATTGCCCATACTTCTCACTTATTTTCCTTGTCTTTATAGCAAAACTGAATCTTCTATTTACAGAGGGATGTTTCAGAGCAGAAATCAGTGAAATAAAGGATTTTTTAAAAGACTAACAAAAATAAACATTTGGTTCTCTGAAAAAAAAATTTTAAAAATACTTTTAATGAGACTTATTAAGGGAGAGATGCTTATTTTGAAAATACATTTAAAAAATAGAGAATAAAGACAGTTCAGAGATTTAAAAAACAATAAGATTATTATGTCCATATATATAAGTTTGAAGTAGAACTATATACTAGTAAATTTGAAAGCTTAAACAAAACAACTAAATTTCTAGAAAAATAAACAGTATATAGATAAAGAGGGCACAAAAAATAGAAAACTTGAAAAAACTAATTAGTCAGAAATCAGTCATAGGTGGTTTTATAGATAAATTCTATCAAATTTATTGAGGAACAATTAATTTCTACCTTAAAATATTTCCCAGACACACAAGATTTTCCACAATGTATAACAAAAGTGACACCACACATCAGGGGAAAACAATGA
This sequence comes from Cynopterus sphinx, assembly GCA_030015415.1. NCBI lineage: Eukaryota > Metazoa > Chordata > Mammalia > Chiroptera > Pteropodidae > Cynopterus > Cynopterus sphinx. The sequence goes on from CM057391.1 coordinate 27,169,902, forward strand.
AATTACAGGAGATGTGTTGAAAAACTTGTCTCACAACATGTAAAAAAAATAAAATTGGATCTCTTACTAATCCCACATAAAAGGAAGAGTCTGGGGAGATGAAGACCTAATTGTAAAAGATAAATATATGCACTTACAAAAAGAATATGTAAAGCAAAGAAAGATTTCTTAAACAAATTTTGTAAGCTAAAAGACAAAAACAAGATAAATTTGTTTACATTAAAATAAAGATAACTAGTCAATGAATAGTGTCCTTGGTAAACAGATATCTTTGACAGATGATAGAATGGAAGATAAAACTGACAGTGAATACCTACAACATAAAATGAACTCTAGAAAATCAACAAAAAAATTAATGACATGGAACATGCACAAGCAGGTTATAGAAGAGATCATCCAAAAGGTTAAAAAGCATATGAAGACTCATTAGTTAGCAGAGAAGTGCTTATTAAGCCAATAATGCTGCTATTAAACACAGGGGAAGGACCACTTCCAAGGAGAACCACTAAGGCCTGGACCTCGTCTTGTGGGAGGGAGAACCCCAAAGTGGACATTAGGTTTATCTGATTCAAAAGTTCCACTGACGATATGTAATTTAGAAACAAGTGGGCATCTCTATTTGGAGGAAAGCAACACTCCTCAGTTCATTGAAAGACTAGAAAGGATAGAAGAAAGTAATTCTGAAAGTTTAGAAAGGAAGCAAAGCCAAAGCTTGGAACTTAATAACTATAGAAAGACACATAGGAAAGATAACTCTCGACTGATTTACATGACAGGTATGCGGTCAAGGAAGGTGAAACTGAAGTACTTAATAACAAAAATAACAACCACCAAAACCCCCATCAATTTAAAAGTCAATTAATAACAAGAAATAACCTGCTTACCCCTGCATTTAGTATATGTGTTGAAATAACTGGATCAAAAAATATATGTTGATGCACAACTCCTCCATCCACACCACCATCTAAGAGAATTTCTTCTTTGTTTAGACCAGATAGCCTCACTGTCTCTGCCATAGCACACTGGACCATGGGTAGATACATAATCTAAATTGAGCTAATCAAAATCTTTCAGTTACCTTAACTGATATAGAAATTATTAATTATATGGTGCTGAACTTTGGAACAATAAATTTACAAAGATTCTGAATTCACAGCAATTTTTAGCCAGATATACACTGATAAATAAGACAAAGAATCAGGAGAATAAAATAGACACACCGAGAGAATAGATATAAGGAACCATGATGTGTGTGTGTGTGTGTGTGTGTGTGAGAGAGAGAGAGAGAGAGAGAGAGAGAGAGAGAGAGAGAGAGAGAGAGAGAGAGGAATAAAATAGTTGCCTGAATACTTTGTCTCTCAACAGACCTGTCTGTATTTCCAACAATTCTATTCTTTAATATTGCCAGGTAACTTTACAATTAAACCCTCTTTTCCTTGAGATAGTTTCAATAGATTTCTGTCCTAATATTGCTGTGTGTTCTAAGATAATTGGCTTCTTGCAGTATATACCTAAGACCTGAACAAAAGCTTGCCAAGGCTTAATAAATGGACCACACATACTCTTCCTACTCTTACAGGAATGAATAGTAATGTCATAAAAAATGTTTCCCATCAGAGTTTTAGGTAAAAACTTAGGGTCATGGAAGCACAGATGGTTTTCATCTTTTCTTCCACATGGAGGATGTATTGCTAGAGAAAGTATATAAATAAGATGACTTCAGTCTGAGAATATCAGTGAAAAATAGAGTTTGATTTTCTGAAACTTGTTACAACAGTACATTGAGTCCCTACTGAAGATTTGTCTGCCCAGTCCAAAGGCTGAGAGGATTCTAGTGGGCAGAAACCTACTGGTAAAATCAAGAAATCCTCTAACTGAACAACGAGGATAATAGTACTCAGATACAACTCTAAAACCTCCTCTGAAGGACCCCAGCATGACTGATAAAGTAGAATCACAGGAGAAGAAAAGCATATGTTCAACAGAAAATTATCTGGGAAGAAAGACAGCCAAAATTCTTATATCCTACACAGATTATAAAACAGTGTGAAATAGTGTGAGAGTAGCAAAGGGAATCAGAAATATTAACACAAATAGAGAAGTACTGTCACATGGCTGTTACAGAAAGTTAGAGAGACAACAGCAATCGAAAGATATGATGCCATATATATATATATATATATATATATATATATATATATATATATTTAATTATGGTGACTTTGGTTGACGAAATCCAGCAAGTTTCAGGTGTATAATTCAACAGTAAGTCATATATACATTACATTGTGTGTTTACTGTACATAGATTTCTTTCTGACACCACATATTTGGCCCCCTTTAGCCTGTCTATCTCCCCTCTTCCCCTACCTCCTACCCACTGTTAACCACTAAGTCCATTGTCCATGTCCATGAGTCTCTGCTTGTTTGTCCTGTTCGTTTGTTGCTTTTGGGTTTATATCCCACATATAAGTGATATATAAGTGCTATCATGTGATTTTCAACCTTTTTTGTCTGCCTTATTTCGCTTAGCTTGATTATCTTAAGGTTCATCCATGGCAGTATCTCATCTCTTCTTATGGCTGAGTAATATTCTATTATATATATGTACACACACACATATATATTAAACTCAACTATTGAAGGAGTGAAGACCAGAATAGTATATTGAAAATGCATGGAAAAATCATTAATTTGCCTATAAAACCAAAAGTCAACTTGATGAAGAAGGGGAATAGAACATTTAAAGATGCCAGCATGGTATCCATGAAGCTCTCTGAGCAAGAAACAGCACATGATGACAAAATATGCACAGATGAAATTTCTATTTCTATTAGTGGTTGATTAGGTAATACAGACTAAGAAGTCTTTGCTTCCAAGTCCTCTTTACCTCAACTCTTTTATCCTCTCAAAGTGTATGATAGGACAAAGATGGAAAGTTAATTTACAATTTTTTAAGACCCCAGTGTGGTCTTAAAAATCTGTAGAGATATTGGTTATTGTAGTCTCCATCAAAACTGAGACATAAGGAGTGCTATTTTCACATTCTATTTATGATACCAACATATATGTACATGAATTTCACAAACCTTATATTTGGAGAAAAGGTGGTATAAAGAGCACAGCTTCTGCTAGAATTTGATTAAAATTTGGTTCCAATTTGATCTCTGCTATTTAGTACCTCTGTAACACATTCTTCGTCTTTTAAATGTAGACATCAACTTCACATAATCTTGAGAATTAAACTAGATAATAAGTAAATATAATAACATTACCGACTCACTGCAGGAATTCAACCAACTCACATTCCTTCCAAGCTGCTTTGAACTATGAACTGTGATCACCAATTTCCTAATGACATTATGTCAGGAACTAAGGGACAGAAACCATCCTCAAACATGGGCCTTCATACTCCATGTGTCACTCTTGTTACCACATCAGCTTGCCTGAATGTAGAAGCAGATATGAAAATCTAGCTAACTTCATTAACCCAGTCACCAAAGAGATATGCAAATATGTAAAATAGCGCCACTCTTCTCACTGTCATTTTTTTTAAAACTTTTTTGGAAAATATAGTTATATTTATACAAATACACGATGTTATTATGTAATAATTTTTTTATTTTAAATAGATATTTAATTAATAAATAAATACAGCAATTGTTTGCATTTTACAGCACACATACTGAAATGATAGTTACCAAACATTAACAGAGGTCACTCATGATTGATGAGGACTAGATTATTCAGGGAGTTTTATTTTCTTCTTTAAATATTTTTTTTCCCTGAACTTTCATAATGAGCACATATTACTCTTTCATTCATAAAACACCATGTCAATTTTGAAAAAGAAATAAAATGAACTTCAGTTCTTTCAATAGTATATATATTACATAGCATCCCTGAAAAATTATCTCTATTCAATTCAAACAATAAAGTACATATATTGTTTATAGTCATTTGTGCCACAATTGAGATATGTTGCATTTTTAATAAAGTTGATTGATATTTCTTCATCATTAAATTTATAGGGGTGACATTGGTTAATAAAATTATATAGGTTTCAAGCATATAATTTAATAATAATTTATATTACACGGTGTCTTCATCACCCAAAGTTAAACTTTATTTCTTTCAGTAAAAATAAATTAAAAGCAGAATGTTTTCTTCACTTGGAAGCAGCCTGATATCATGAAAAGAGAATTTTTCTTTTAATCTTCTCTTAACGAACTCCTCTCCAGAATTTAAGGAATGTCACACTGAGTACTCTTCCTCAAGTAACTTCTTTCCCTTCCTGCCATTATTTTATTGCTGTATTTTTTCCTCATAATATTTACCTGAAATTATATTGCCCACTAATTTATTTTGTTTCTGTCTCTCCATGACTGAACCTAAGTTCCATAACAGTAATACAGCTGACTTACTTGCTGCGGTATCATTAGAGCCTAGAATAGTATCTGGCACTAGGAAGCATTCAGTAAGCATTTGCTGATTGAATTATTTACTCATATGATATTTGTGATGCCAGTCTAGTTACTATAATTCAAAAAAAACAAGAATATGAATTTTAATTTATATTCAGTTTTAGTCAACTCTTTTTTTTTAACCAAATATTTGAGGGGGGCAGTAAGTGAAAGATTTATTATACATATACATAACTAAATTTTTTTAAAGTTCTAGAAAATGCTCCCTGCCCCCACCTCAAGCATTTGAGCTGTGCTTTAATAGTGACAACATACACAGAATTGTTTTTCAATCCCCATATACTCACCTAAGCATCTCAACCCTTCTACTTCCCAGCTGTGTATTTGGGGAACTTAACAAACATTTCTGATGATGGGGTAGGGCTACTGTATGCATTACTGGTCAACCACCTCTCTCCCCGTGCTAACACTCGTTTCTGTATTCTGCTCTGAGAGGCCAAGTCTGGACTCTAGAAACTACAGATCCCAGATTTTTTTTGCTAGCTGGATTCCAGTTAAGATTTGTCAATGGGAGTCATAGGCTGGTGATTGGAAAGTTCCTAGATTCTCTGAGTACCCCTTCACCCCTTGCTGCAAATGACCCTCCAGATTAAGCTCCAGCTTCCAGCTTTTCTTCTCACTCCAAGCACCAGCTATACTAAGCCCTTTCAGAAAATCAGCCAGCTGTTTAGCATCGGCAGTGTGGGTCCCAGAGCATCAGCACCGGTCACACTGCACACTTCCTGCTGTGTGCTTCCCATCTAGTATCCAAGCACCTTTGGCTTGTGCCCTACCTCAGAGAGCCAAGCACCAGCTCTAGAAATGGAACAAGGTTTGGGGGCTCTCCTTTGAGCCCCTGGGTTCTAACAACTTAACTCTGCCCTTCTTTTACCCAACCTGCATGTCTACTAATCTGCCTATCTAGATAAATGATGCCCTTCCTCAGTCATCCTTCCAAATTTTTGCCTCAGTAAACCACACATTTGTGATCTTTTGGATTGTATACAAGTGGTCTAAATGATACATTTTAAAGTCTATCATGTCAAAGGTCTATTATATTTCCAAAAATAGTTTATAAGAGATTAGACAACAAACATGATTGTAGCTGCACATTTGCATAAATATTCCAAAGTCTATAATTTCCTGTGTCCTTTATAAGGACTATTTTACCACAAGAAGCTTTACTTCCTAAGTGGATAAGTTTCCAGTTAATCAGAGAACTAATTTCTCTGAAATAAAGTGTCATTCATTTCCCAAACCACTAACTTTAGATTCCTCACACTTTCATCCCATTTTTATCTTAGAGAGAGGAAGTAAGATAAATTACTTTACTTAAAAAGACCTCTACTTTAATATTTCCATGAGATTTTCTTAAAGATTTTTCAATCAGTAAGAAAGTCCTCTAATATAATGATCGAAATACTGTTTTTTGTCCAGAAAGTCAACTTTTAGTTGTGACATGACATTGTCACTAAAAAGATAGCACTATATTTTTCTAACATTTCCTAACAGATCCAGTAATCAATAAGTAAAAAATGTTGCATAAAGCCCAGAGTCTGTTAGTAGTTGGTATATACTTCTGATGAATGAAGTTATTATCTGAAATTTTCTAAATTCTAAGCAGTATTAAGGGAGGATAATTCAATTTTTCTTTGTGTCCCATATTTGTCTGGACAAATTTGTAGAGAACTAAGTGTCTTTCTCCAATTTAATAACTATAAATCAGCAAGGAGTTGTTTGGAGCGAGGAGAGAAGGGAGTTATCTGAAAGATTCTAGGTCTGTTGGGAAACAGTTTTAGATGTGTAAATTCTGCAACGTTTAATGGCTCTCCTGTCTTCACAGTAGAGTTGTTTTTTCTATGCATCATGAGTGGTCCTGACTAATCTTAAAAAAAATGCAGCCCTTTCAGGGTGTGTAGAATGAAATGCTATTTTGGGGGCAACACACTAGGCTCTAATTGTAGAAACTGATTTATTTTCTGGAAACTGAGGGAGGACTGAAAGGAAAATGTGATGACATCTGGTCCTGTACCAGCCAATTTTTTTTAATCTTCAGGAGGAGGTAGTTTTCAAGTCGAAAATAAAAGACGATTTTCACAAGTGACTATGTGAGACTCAGAACATGAGAAGCAATGCTCAGATCCAGGTCCATAGGGAAGGTCCATAATGAAGACAACCAATCCCACACAGACCACAACATGGCCAGGCATAGTGAGGATTAAAAGCAACAAAGAACAGTTTTGTACTTTAGGGTTTGGTCATGTTAGCAATTGAAAGTGATGATACTTTGGACCGTCTCAGAAGTCAACACCCAGGTGGATCCCTCATGAAGACATGACCAAACACAGGGGATGTCCACAAGGCCAGGCTGATGACCAAAAGACCTGGTGACATGGCTCAGTACTGAGAGAGCAGCAGTACCTTGCACATGGTGAGGGTCACTCCTTAGGGACAATTATGATGAGAACTGGTGCTTTAGATTACATACAAGAAGGCTACCAAATAGTGAGATTGGGGAATTCATGCTAATTATATTCATATTCGCACAAACTGGAAGAAAGTGATTTTTTCCAATTATGCATATTTATCATGTTAAATGCATCTGAAGGGAAATTACAAAATATTTGATTTGAAAAAAATTTTTTAGTCTGAGACCATTATTCTTGAGGTGTCTAGTTAAGATATCTGTAAATCAGTCTTCTTATCTTTGTGGTTTTCCAATGCCACCAAACTGGGATTCCAGGTAGAAACCATTTTCCCTTGCAATTACTAAAACTGAACATCTTAATATTTTTCTATTCTACTCATTACTCTAACTTTTTTACTGTCACATTTCAGGTCTGAATCGTTCTGAAATTAAAAATAATATTTTCTACACAATTAGAAACCACATTTGAATAGAAACTTAAATAAAATTAAGCACAAATCGTCTCTATTCCTATACATATTTTAAAAAATCAGCATATGTAGGAAGAAATATCTCTAAGGAAACCACCTTATGTCTCCTTTGGCACTTTATATATTGACGAATTCCCCCATTTGCTCCCATTGGTGCTAGGAAGCTCTACTGGGTCTAGCTGGTGCTAATTTCTAATAACTGAGAACTTTTTTCAGCTCTCTAACTCAATGATCTAAATGCCTCCACTTCAGTCTAGAGTCTGGGCCACAACCTCCTCTCTACAGGGACTGTCTGCATTCAGGTGTCAGTGCTAGTATACATGAGACAGCAGCCTATGGCCCAATTAATGGCTGTCTGTCTCCTCCTTGCATTCATCTTTGCAAAGTATGTGAGAAGGGGGTGCATCATAGGCAGTGGGGGAGAATCCCTGATCCACTAGCTCATCCTTGCCTTATTCTCACTCCATACAGCCAAAGAGAGGGTTTGAGAAGAGAGCACCAGGAGTATATTTTAAAAACATATCTACATCACACATGTACAGTTCCTCTTACTTTAACATCTGTGCTTATTCTGCTCTATGATAACCACTTTCATCAATCATTATTGCTATGATAAGGAATGTATCATCAAGTAGAGACATGGTTGATTGTTTTAAATCCACCATCATTGTTTTACACAGGAAAGAACTGAGGCATAAATGGAATTGTATGTATTGTCTCTAAGTTTAGAAAACTGGTCAGCAATAAAATTGGATTAAATAAGTGACTACTTGGGCTGGGTCAATGCCAATCCAATGATTCCACATGTCCCCCAAGGAATGCCTCAGACCCTGCATCCATGCAAAAAGTGACATGTTTGTTAAAGTTTAACTTTCCCCCTGTTCTTCAGCTCTCCAGTAGATCCTCTCAATATGCCTTGCCCCAGGTTAGGAAGCAGGGTGAGCAGGGTCACCTAGAGGGTACTGATGGGACAGCAAGAAGATACTGCCTACATGGAGAGGCTAAAGAAGGGGAAAGGAGAAGTATGATGTATTTCTTGTCCTATTACATGCTTCCTTCTCTCTTTACCACATAAACCTTCCCTGCCACTTAACTCAGAAGAATAAGAAGTACATGAGAACTGTCCAAGATTGCTTCTGATTTTGTCTAAGAATTGAGACCTATTTTGGTATAAACCAAGTATAAACCAAGCAGAGGTCTGAAAATAGATCCCTTGAGAAATAGTGGCCTGCTGGACATGGTTGAACTGGAGGGTCAATAAAAAAACTCCAATGTAATGCTAAACATTCACAGTATTTAAGAAAGGCAGTGGCATATAATGGACAGAAAGTGGCAAATATTAGAAATGTATACTCAAGTTAGTTTGAGTATTAGCTGAAATCAAACAATGCTTGTGTAATAAAAAGGAAATGGCAGGTCTGAGAGGAACTCCGTGGGCAGACCAACTAGAATTAGTATTTCATGGGATGTGGAAAATGAAGGAAAATGTGGAGCTGAAATGGCCTCAAGATTTCCAGCCCTATGACTAGAAGGATGTTTATGGCATTAACTAAGAGAGAGGACTGCAGGAAAGAAAGAAGTCTGGAGAAAGAATGTCAGTAAAGAAAATCTTGGCTTGGGTTCCTAATATGCTTCAAATATAAATGAAAGCATGAGAAAATATGATCCAAGTTAGTCAAGAACTTTAAATTCTGACATTTTATTTTATTTTATTTTATTTTTGCTGTAATTTATGTAGTCTTACCAAAGCCTATTTTTTGTTGGGAGACTGGTGCCTGAATATATTAAACCTACTCTCCCTAAGACTCTGTTCCCCTCTAAAGGAGAAATAACAAACCCATTATACTTATGAATCAAGAAGCCCCGAGTCAAAATGGACTATATATTCACACTTTTCTAATAGACTCTAATTATATGTAAACAGTTGAGTATGTGAAATTTCCTGTGTTATTAAATAAACTTGAAATGATGAGTGACTATAATAAGTGTGTTCTCCATTTTTTTCAACAACTAAAAAAAGTCCACTTTTTTGTTTCTAAAGATTAGTGTAAACACAGTGAGGAAGGAGGAATATTACTTATATTATGTTCATGTTTAGACTTCCCTTATAAACTTTTCTGATATAAACAACAAATATATATTTTATAATACAGTGTAATTTTTAAAAGTATAATCTAAAATATTACATTGATCCAAGGTCATAGTCCATTTCAGACTTTTGCAGCAAGAAAGATAATCCTGCTTTCTGATAAAGTGGGCAAATACTTTCCTGAAAAATTGTTCCCCTTTTAAGTTCCATATTCCAGTTCCCATGAAAGGTGTCTGGATGGTTTCTTCCTATAAAATCAGCTGTATTATATTTAAATTTCAATTGTATAACAAACTATACTCATTTAACCTTTCATGCAAGATTTCTGTTCTTTAACTTATAGTTTTTCTGCCCTTTCCAAATGATAATCGTGTTTTGTAGGTTTAAATGAGAAAGATACTATCCACCCAAAATCAAAAGAAAGACAAATGACTTGTTTTAAAAGGCCTGTTCACTTCTTAATCTAGGTCTATCACTCATTCGATAATGCAATAAATATTTACTGAGCACAACTGCTGTGACAGACACTGGGGTTACAAAGTTGACCAAGATAGGTCCTTTCTTAAAGTTCAGGAAGGGAGACAGACAAGTAAGCCAATAACTACAGAGCTGCATAAGAGCAATGACGGACAACTCTTCAGGTGCTATGGAAGCACAGAGGATGAAGGAAAACTACACCAAGATGAGGGGGAGTGAGAAAAATTTCAAGACTGTGAAGCCTCAGGTGAGTCTTGAAGGATGAATGGGCCCCCTATCTTTTTACTTTTATGCTTGATTAAATATACCCATGCCAAGATGTTATGATTGAGAGGGCCTAAAGAGTCCTTGCTCATAACCATAATCCCTGCCACTATGCCACATTGTTTGAAATTCCTTGTAAATCATTTTATATTAAGACTCTCTCTGAGGGAGACTATTGTCAAATGCAAATTTTTTAACTTGAAAGGTTAACACAATTATAACAACCATTCATAGATATAGTTCATCAATTTCTGAGCAATGGATAAGATCAAGAAGTGGGATTCTAAAAAGAGAAAATTGGCAGGAAAGAGAATGAAAATCCAAGATCCTCTAAGAATTCTGTGAAGGGCTTGCCCCAGTGGGGTACCACCACAGGGGTCACCATACAATAGCTTCCTGATAAGGAATGTGTAGAAGAGAAATAGAGTAGTACTTAAGAGAAGAAGGAAAAGAGGTCTAACTCAACATTTCATTTCATGTTAACTTAAGTCTTCTACTTCCTAGGGAAGAAGTAAAAAACTCTCATATTTTAGATCTCAAAGTGGAATGTAGCCAACCCAATGAAATGAGCCAAGAGACAAAGCTTGGGTTTCAGTTTTTCATTCCAGTTGAGAAGACACCCAAAAGAGCCTCTGAACTATCAAAAAATTTTGAAGTAAGAATCATGTTTATACACATGTTAATAAACAGAAATCAAATGTGCTGAGTTGATTCCAAGCTGTCTGAGAAGACAGAAAATTGACATTTAATCTACATGTTAGAAATCAAAGACCAGGTAAGTCTTGCCTATCTCAAAAACATTGTGGAGAATCTGCTGTTTTAAAAAACATGTGCTGTGAACGTCCACTTCCAGGAAATGGAGTACTCGTAAATTTCCCATGGTGGCTCCAATGCCTTAGTAAGCAAACCAACATGCAAGTTTGCACATGTCTCAAAGTCATGCTGAAAATGCTAAGGACAATCAACCACAAAGTGCCAACTAGGCTTTAAGCTATAGCCAATCAAATAACTTTCTTCCTTTAGTTCAGCACTTTCTCTATGTGTCTTTCCCCTGGCTCCTTTCAGGGAGCCTCTAACCACTTATGATTTTAGTGCTACCAATTTGAAGTTGAATCAATTTTTGTTTAAATAAAATTTTCGCTCAATTAAAGTTTTTAATATGCCTCTGTATTTTTTTTAACAATCCTTAACATGTGCTTGTGAGTTTATTTATTCAGTTTTAATTGCTCAGTGCTGTCTTCCACAGTCCCAGTGAGTTATTCTGAAGTGAAGCTGGCTGTTGTTACATGTTGTTTCCTCCACTGCGATGCTTCCTCCTGTGACACTCATTAGCCCCTAAGTGTCTTTTCAAACAGCTGTCCAGTCTTTCCAAGCAAACTGCCAGCCTTTCACTGTATCTTCCCGCACGAATTAGATTTTCAAGGCCTCCGGTCATGTCTGCTACTTATCTCTGAACTCCTTTCATTTTGCCCATATTTCTCATGAAATGAGATGGTCAGGACTGAATGCATTACTCACCAAAGTAGAACCAAAGGAACATACTGCCTTTCAAAATTATGATGGAATTCCTTGGCTATGTTTTTTAATAAGTTTTAAAAATCCATCTCCCATTTAAGATTTGAATATAATTTTCTGTCTACTAATAACCAATTGCATTTCTGTTCCTTGAGTTTATCCTTCTAGTTCAAAATCATTTGTGAAAGTGTTTCTCTAAAAGGACTAGCTCCAGAGAGTACCATATTATTTATATTATTTTAATATGCTTAATTTTTCTATATTTAATTTTTTAAAAAAGCATTTTTTAATCTCAACATGACCAAAATTTTGAATAAGTGAAAATTAAAAAGTACTTTTTAAAAAGTAAAATATTTTAGGAATAACCTAGTTGAAACAATCTTGTCTAGAAAGTGGCAAACTAAACCTATTTACATAACAAATTCCTACAGACTGCTTTTGAAAAACTAACTTAAAAGTCATTATAATTAACCTTTTGTTTTGACACAGCATCAAAATAATAAAGCGCCTTGCAATTTACACAGCCTCCAATTTCATTGTCAGAGGAAAGATGTTCTCAAGTGTATCAGATCTAAAAGTAATCATTCTATTCTTGACAATTTGAATTACAAAAGTTCATATAATTTTAAAATCTTTAGGCAATGTAATCAGTAAAAATAATTTTTCAAAGAATATTTTGAGTTCAAAAAGGATATATTCTTAGTGATTTTGTTAAGAATAAGAACATACTATGTGCAATAGTAAATATGAACAACCTCCCTTCCCCTGTGGTTCTATTAAAAAAAAGCAAACAAACAAGCAAATGAAAAATGAACAAACAGGTTATAGATAGCATAATCTTATCCATCCAGGCACAGAGGAAGGCAGAGCTATGTCAGTCTATCTGGGACCAAATGTTTTGCCAAAAGGAAAAAAACACACTTTCATTAAGAAAAGTCTTGTAAACCCTCCCCAACCTCCACCTCTCTCTCTCTCTCTCACACACACACAGGCTTTTAAAAACAAGGAGCTATAATGAGACAAGAAAAAACTGTAATTGCTGGGCCTTAAAAAAAAAATTGTGAATTGTGTTTTTAGGATATTGAAATATTTATCAACAGTGAATGAGGACAAAAATAATTCATAAAAGATTATATCAGACAAATATCTGTCTAAATGAATCTGGCAGGGAATGTTTTCTTCTTTTAAAAAAAAATAATAAATCACAGGTCAGTCCCTGCTGAAGAGCAACACTGACTGATTTCACTTAATGGAAGCATTTTGCCATTTTTACCTAAAAGATTTCAGAATATCTTATGTTCATTGCAAATGGTAGAGAAAGTATAATAAAAATGGATTAACACAAACCATCCTCCTAAGAAAGACCCTAAGAGAAAATAATGTAACTCCTGTGCCTTTGACAAAAAATATATATATAGTAATTACTTTATTCTTCTTGTAGATGATGTAAATAATGTGATCTGATCTTAAGTGGCTTATTTGGGGGAACTTTCTAAGGAAGTTTGAAAGTATTTCTGAAAAATACAATCAATAATATTCCATATTGTTAGATTACAATCTATTTAAATATGGCTTTCCACGTTCTGGCAAATCATCTTGACTTGAGAACTAACCAGCATAAAAAAATTCCTAAATTTGTGTATGAAGTAAAGATACTTTTGACTTCCCTCCCCAGTAACCTAATATCAATAAACATTAAGGCCAATTTCAGACATTGTTATTAACCTGGGATCTTGGTTGCAAATGACAGTAAGCCACCTCAAAAGAACCAGGGGTCTTAGTTACAAATGATAGAAAGCCAACTCAAGTCAGTATAAGGAAGAAAAAAAGGAATATATTAATATAGTTGGAAAAGCCAAGGTTAAACTGGGTTTGAGCATAATAAGAACCAGAAGTTCAAGGTATCAGTTGAACTCAGTTTCCTTTCTCTTCTCTGAGTCTGGTTTCCTCTGTGTTAGCTTTGTTCTCTGGCAGGCCCTCTCCATTAAATGATCCCCGGCATTTCCAGCTTTTCTTTCCTAGTTCCAGTTAAAACTCAGAATCATTAGCTATGCCTGGGTCATGTTTCCATGCTTGCAACCAGAAGCAGTGTGAGTAGGGTTCTGTGTGAGCCCATCTCCAACACCAAGAATAAGGAGGTGTGGGTGGTTCCCCCTCAAAAAATCAAAGTACTAGAAATGGAAATAGCAGGATGAAGCTGGACAAGCAAAACCTACAGATGTATATCAAAAAGAGTCAGGCCCCCCTGGCTACATGTAACAAGCCCAACCCCAGTTTAGGCAATAAAGGCAAGCAATACATTTCCAAAAGAAGAAGCAGGGTAAACTGAACAGTAGTTGTCCAGATTTGTAATGTGGCACATTATAAGGTTCAATTTTATTATGGCCCCTATAAATATATCCTCCATGTCTCTGAGCCAGATTTGAGAAATAAACAGATCAATAAACAAACAAATATCACTGTGGTAGCTATGTTTCAGTGAAAGAAATACAGTGTCTCCAAGTCCTGTCCTCTGTGCATTGCCTGCAAGAAGAATTCTCTTCCAATACAAAGCTGTCTTGCAAAAACAGTTTTTTAAGCGGGTACAAGCATTAGTTTGATCTTGTACCTATAAATGCACCTGGAATAACCCAAAAGTAGAGTTGGTATTTATGTAACATAAACTATCTTCCTGTTTTCTTTGACTCCGAGGAAGGTGATATGATTTCTTCCATATTATTTCAGTAATTCCCCAGTAAGTGAAACTGTAGAGCTTTTTTTCTCCTCATATAATATTTGATTTATTTTTATCTGGTATGTATATTTAATATGTATAAGTATAGACTGCTTCAAATTACTTTTGAAAGTACAATGGGGCATATTTTGGAACAAAGTAAACATTAAGATATTTTAGATATTTATAAATGTCAGTCCAGAAAATTTTCTTTTTCTGGAACTTACATCTTATTCCTTATAGACCCAGTCTCTCCTATTATAGCACAAGTTAGAAGACAAGTTAGGAGTTTGTCTATATCAAGGAAAATTTGAAAACAAGTCCACGATTCAGAAAAGCTATCTTACCTCTAGAATATGTATGTACCAAATTTTGATATGCCAAAAAAAAAAAAACTCTACAACCAGCCTCTGTTAAACAAAAGAGCCATTTCTCACCTAATAAGACCTTTAAGTTTACATTGCTCTTCAGTTTGTAAAGTAACATGATGAGGTGGCCAGCAGTTGAGCTATTGCCTGTTAATATCCCTGGTTTTCGTTTATGCTGAGCCCTGTGTGATGTGAAAGAGATAGACATGGGACAATCGAGGAGAACAACACGTGCAGAGGCCCTAAAGGAATGAGAGATTCATATATGTGGGTTATAGAAAGAACAGAGTAGCTGGCCCAGGCTGAACAAAGCCAGAGCATCAGCTGAGGCCAGAGAGGTGCTCAGAGTGTGATCAATATTTGGCGTGAACCTAGTGTAACAATAACCTATGGTGGCCTTGAAATGCCTCTGCCTGAAAGATACAGAAACAACATCAAACTCATAAAGATTCACTTCAAAGTCTTCTTAACTCAGTTTGTCATAATATGGGGCAGTTTACTTTGAAGACTGAAACACAATCAATCTCTTGCTGCAGATACTATTCTTTGGTGAACATTTTTGGCTTTCTGGAACACCTTCCATTTGCACAATGCTGTTGTGTGAAGAATAGTCAGTTCATGCAGGGGAAATAAGAATGCCCCATGTTGCAGTAAATGGTATTTAACTCAGATGGGCACCTCACATAATGGGAGTAATTGAACATCAACTGAAATGGAACCTAAGGTTGGGGGGAAGAAAGCCTCACATAGGCCCGCCCTGAGATTCAGCATTACAGAACTTCTTGTATGTACTCTTCTGAACACTTAGAAAGAGAGGTATTCACTTCACAATCTGAGAGACACAAAGGAAATGCCAAACGAGGCCTCTCTGGAAAAGGACACGATACCCTGACTTTAAGATTTGAATGAACTTTAAAGGATCTACTTTCGGGAACTGCTGTGGTTTCTCTCTCCCCCGCCCCCAATTTCCTTCTCTAGCCCCTTTTCTTTCCACCCATTCAAGACATCCCTCTACCACTGTCTACAAGGGGCCCTCTTAGAAGTTTATCAAAGTCAAAAAGAGGATTCTTCTCTCCAAACTTGCAAACCTGTTTGGGATATATCCCACATCTAATGTGGCACAGCTGGATCTGGTTGATGTGTCAACCCAGGAGCTTTAAGCAATGCTTAGCATCATATTTTTTTCACTTATAAGCTGATTATTCAAAAGATTGCTCATTGTCCCAAGCAGAAACGAATGGTATTATCACTTTAAAGAAACACACACACACTATTCTACCCACTCTGGCATTGAAAAAATGTGATGCTCACTCACATGAGGTTTTTGGTTTTCCTCTGAATGGGAACCTTTGCCTGCAGTTAGCATAGGAGGAGAGGCTCTAGGACTTTCTGAAATCACATCTTTTCCTGAAATGGCTTTTTTTCACATGCTAAAGTGTTTGAGCACAGTAGAAGAAAGGAGACTAGAGAAAATAGCCAATACTCATATTTCTGTAGGGTCCAAGAGGACATATTAAAATTAAGGAAAACTTACAATATTAGCCAGGGTTCTCCAGAGAAACAGAACCAACAGAAAATATAAACATATATAAAAAGATTTATTTTAAGGAATTGGCTTAAGTGAATAGAAACTGATGAGTCCCAAGATATACAGGGTGACTCAGCGGCCTTGAGATCCAGGAAGGGGAGATGTTTCAATTTGAGTTCAAAGACAGTAAAAAGCTGATGTCCCAATTTGAAGACAGGCAGGAGGAATTCTCAGGAGGAGAATCAGCCTTTTTATTCCAGTCAGGCCTTCAACTAATTTCATGAGACCCAGCTGCATTAAAAAGTGCAATTTGCTTAGTCTACTGATTCAAATGTTACCCCAATCCAGAAACATCCTCACAGAAACACCCAGAATAATGTTTGACCAGTCAAGTTGACATATAACATTACCTGTCACACTTACAAATATAACAAAACCTTAAACCATTTCCCCAAATTAATTGTTAGATGGAGGTTATAGAGCCAGAGGCTTGTTCTTCTCATCCAGAAATTAATGCTATTTCACTCAGGGCCTTTTCAGAGGATTAGAAGTTCTGCACAGAAATACTGAAAGTGCCATGTTATAACTTTTTTCATACAATCTAGATTATTCCTTATGAAATTTGATGCAACTGAGACTTACTGAGATTACCTGAAGCTATAGATTTCCTTTATATTGTCCCTGACATTAAGAAACTTGTAAACTTCCTTCAAGAAAACTAAACTAGCTAGATATTCCCTACGAGCTTCAGAATAAAGATAAAATAAAATCTCAAATAACCCAGCTTTGATTAAACTATATTTTTCTATATTCCTTTTGGGGGAAACAAAACACAGTTAACTAAGCACAAATTATGAGAATTAATTTTGAGTGATGACTAAATTACTTCAAGGTCTTTAATCATTGTCAAACAAACAAATAAATAATAACAAAACCCTCAATTATATACCAATGTGTGCATTTACTGGACTGAAATTATTTAGAAATATTTTGCCAATAATTATTGAGCCCAAAAGAGTTTGGAGATGGTTTGGGTTTTCGAATCAAATATGACGATGTATAGGAGTATAGCACGCTATTTAGAAAGGGACTTTGTGTTTTGCTGGTACTCAAGACAAAAATGCTCACTGGGCTTTTGTCTGGGTTCATGCAGGGGTATAAAGCTGAATTTCCAAGAGAAGGAAGAACTCCCAGGTTGGATGAAGGCAGAAATGACCCTAATTTTGAGAGTAGACATTTTCCTTTTTTGTATCATTTTTTTTTTTTGCAGGACTCCAGATAGGGATAGAAAGACAAGGTATGTATAGAGGGTGATTACAGAGAACCCTGAGATACTGCACAGATCTCTGAGTCTGAGTCTTTGATTAGCAGAAAAGAACTGTGAGTTGCCTCAGGTAGACTCAAATATGAGCATCCAAGAACACAGGGAAAGAAAAACAAGACCCCTACATGTTGCTTACAAGAGACTCACTTCAGATTAAAAGACACAGATTAAAAGGGGATGAAAAAACATATTGTTTTAATGAACCTAGAAGTTATTCAAGTCAGACAGATAAATATAAAGACTTTATGATATCACTTATATTCAGGATCTAAGGAATAAAAAAAAACAAACTAATCAAAAACAGACTCACAAATATAGTGGACAATTTAGTGATGGACAGAGGAGAGGGGAGTTTGGGAGGCTGAGAGAATGGGGTGAAGGGATAAAGAGTACAAACTAGTAGCTAATGGATGGACACGGAGGTGGGGAGCACAACATAGGAAATGCAATTAGAATCAATACATTGGATAGTTGGAGGGTCAGAGGAGGAAGGGAACAATTGGCAGGGGGGCAGTGTTTCATGAACTATATAGATATCTAACCAATGTACTGTTTACTTGAAACTAATTTTAAAAAATTAAAAAATTTTTAAAAATGTTCTCCATAAAAAATTCCTGTTTCTTTTTAGAAGTTTTAAGACTTTAAGTTTTATATTTAGATCTAGAATCCACTTTAAGTCAATTTTATGTATAATGCAAATTATTAAACACTTTTTGTTTTGTTTTGTTTTGTTTTGCATATAGATATTTAAAGGTTCTAGCACCATTTGTCGAAAAGACTTTCTCCAATAAACTGCCTCCGTGCTTTGTTGAAAATTAATGCAGAACCACATATATGTGGGTCTATTTCTAGAATTTTCATTCTGTTGCATTGTCTATATGTCTACATCTTGACAGCACTACAAAACCATCTTGATTGGTGCAGCTATATAATAAATCTTGAAGTCAAAGTGAAAAAGACTGTTGAAAGCAGGCATCCTTGCTTTGTTCCAAAACTTAGGGAGAAAGAATTCAGCCTGTCACTATTAAATATAATGCTATTTGTAGCATTTTTGTAGATATTCTTTATTAAGTTGAATAAGTTCCCCTCTGTTTCTTTCTCTGAGAATTTTCATCATGAATGAATGAAAAATTTTTACAAATGCTTTCTCTGCATTATCCTTTCTCCATTGAATCAGCTCCAATGGAATCAAATGGGAATCAAAAGCAGAAGGATAAGATGGTAATCTCCAAACACCTGGAAATGCACTTCTAAAGCAACACACTTCTAAATACCCTACAGGTCAAAGGGAAAGACTCAAGGAAAATTACAAGAAAAAAACAAACCAAATAAAAGTCCATCATATCAAAACTTGTGGAAAAAAGCTAAATAATGCCGTAAGTGAAACTTTCGCATTGAATGTTTATATTAGAAAAGAGGAGGTCTCAGATGAATCAATAATTTAAGCACCTACCATAAAAGATCAAAAGTGCCCAAACAACCAAGAATAAGAAATAAAATAAGAGCAAAAGACAATGAAATTGAAGACAGAAAAACAATGGAGAAAGTCAATGAGACAAAGAACTGGCTCTTTGCAAAGATCAATAAGATGGAAAAAACCTCCAGTAAGACTTAAAAGTGAAAAAAAGAGAAAAGAGAAATTATCAATAGCAGGAATGAAACAATAGATATCACTATAGGCCCTGTGACACCGAATAATGAAAGAATATTACAAAAAATTCTATATGAATAAATTTGACAGCTGAGATGAAACAAAGCACATACTCGAAAAACACCAACTACCACAACTCACTCACTAGAACACAGGTCATTTGAACAGCCCTATGTCTATTAAGGAAATTGCATTTGTAATTTAAAATCTCCCAAAAAGAAATCCCCAAGCTCAGCTTGTTTCACTGAAGAATTAACACCCATTCTAAACAATCTTTTCCAGAAAATAAAAGAGAAAACACTTACCTTGATATCAAAACTTTACAGACAGTTCAAAAAAGAAAACTACAGACCAATATTCCTCTTGAATATAGACACATAAATTCTTAAAAATACTAACAAATAGACTTTATTGATATATAAAAAGAATTATACACCATGTCCACGTGGGTTTTATTCAATGGATGCAAGACTTGTTTGATATTTCAAAAAGCAACAAATGTAATCCACATATCAATTACATGTGAATTGCATTTCCCTCACTAGCCAAAGTTACAACTATGTTACACACCTGAATAGGCTCTAGTCCCATGTCAACACAAAGGCACGATAGGGATGAGTTTTGGTCTGCCTTATAAAACTCCTCAGACATCCTCAGTAGGCAAGGTATCTAGGCTTGTGCTTTTTGTTTACTGCAGGTAACGTTACCAGCTCATATAGCGATGATGCCCATTTTCCAAATTACTGACATAGTCACAGGGGAAAGGGAAAACAAAACCAACCCTCAGCTAAAAGTTAATAATAATACCAACTCATTAGCTGATAAGGCTTGCTTTCAATACAATTTGTAAAGCACTAGTTTTATCAAATTGCAAAATGACAATTGTAGAGCAGATATAGTGAGTCCTTCTACTCTGTCAGCTCTTTGAACTGGTGCACTGTAGAGTATCAAGAACACCTTTCCCTAGTTAGAATTTTCTAAATTCCCAGGCTAGTAGAAATAGCAGAGAATAACCAAAACAAAAAGGCTTAATGTTAAAAGTATTTATTATGTGACTCAGAAAACTATAACACATCTTAGAGACATCATAGTTTACTCATTTCCTATAAAGACACATCATTTTTAGAGGATTCTAAGAAATTAAAGCAAAGCCAACCAAACTCATTACCATCCACCTGCAAAACTGCGGAACATATAGCAACATTCCTTTAGCCTTCAATCGCGTAGCCTACATGTTGGATGTGGAGGTAACCAAGAGTGATATAAGTAAGAACACACAGTTAGTAGGCAACTTGCTCAAAGAAGGTGCGGTATCTAAATCCAGCTCTAGGTACCACTATACGTATCTCATTCACCACATCCCAGTTCCTGCATAGAAGGAGACCTCAAATCAGATCTCTTCTCTAAGGCTTATTCTGCTAAAGGCTGAAGAAGAATTCTTGCTTTGCCTTGCTGATGGTTTCATCATTCAGAGAGTAGCAGAAGGAACAGAACTGTGTGCATTGCCTGCACATCTATAGGGGGCACTATTCCCACTGCAGGCTATATGACTGTGGCTTCCTGCAGTTGTGTAGTACACACACACAGCCCTGAAGGCAACTTTTTAAAACTACATTCTTCAAACAAGGGACAACTGATTAATAAGGTGAAGATGATGAGAATGTTAGTAGAACCAAATTTCTAGGATTCACAGTAGCATGGTCAAAATGGTCACTAGTCCATAATAATAACATATGTATATGTGTGTGTGTGTGTGTGTGTGTGTATACATATACATATATATATATTGTTTTGTGTCAGGCATTTTACATTTTATTTTATTTAATCTTCCACTATGACATATTCTATTATTCTGATTTTGCAGATGCAGAAACTGTGGCACAAGGAGGTTAAGTAATTTGTCTAAGGTCACCTGGCACATGAGACCCTGGAGCTGAGGTATTTAACCACTAGGCTATATATATATATATATATATATATATATATATATATATATACACATACACATATACTACCTCCATTGAGACCAGATTTTAGAAAATAGGCAGGAGAACATCACAGTTCTATGTCTGGAGACTAAAAGAATTTAACACTGGGGGGAAAAAAAACAGTAAATAAGAAAGAGAGAGAGAGAAAAAAGAGAAGAAAGAAGAAGAGGAAGAGGAGGAGGAGGATAAGAAGGAGAAGGAGTTGTTCTCCAAGACATCATTGTAAGGAAGGAGCTAGAACTGTGTAAAGATGACAGTGTTCCTGCCCAAGGGAATATTCTATAAAATTTTACATATTTTTACATAGCATAGTTAAAAAGTAGAAAAGATAAAAACAGAGATAGGTACATAATCAGTCAAATAGAGAAGAGTGACAAGGATGTTAAAGAACAGCATGACCTAAGATACAAGAAGCCTCAAGACAAGGTTCTGACATATGTGTTCCAAGCAGGAAGAAGGAGGAAAACACATCATTCACTGCTTGTGGCATGTGGACTAATATTAATTAGGTTTTTTTTAAAAAAAAAAAAAAAGAAGAATGTTCTTTACTATTAAAAGAGAAGAAAAACACGATTAAAATAAATGGAAGTCAGAGACAGATAACACCCCCCTAAGTAAACAAACACCTAGAAACTTTACACGAGTACAAGTCTTTTTCCTGTGGTTATATAGGAACAAGAAGTGAGAACAAGCAGAAATTTCACAATTATGTGAGTGGGGGAGAGGTGACTGAAGTTGGGAATTAGGTGAATAACATTCTAATTTATTGAGAGGAATTAGGCTTCCCCCACAATCACCTGGTGAGCTTATCACAGAATACTTTGCAGAATTCAAGAATAAAATAATTTAAAAAATCATTTGAGAACACTTTTAAAAGGAAAAGGTCATTAATAGCCAGCATAGACTTACTTTCCATTTTGGGAGTGTTGCTAGTATTTTATTTCCAGCAAAGGATTTCACAAAAATTTCATATTACCTTTATAGTCAAACTGAAAAAAAAAAATGGGGAAAGTCATGGCTCTTATGCATCTATCTAAAGAGTTTTGATTACTGAAGTTGCCTTATGCTGGGCCTGAGAGGTCTGTCCTTGTTTCTGTCACACTTACATTTTTATCCACTTGACTGAGGACATGCAAGAAATACTTCCTTATCACTAGGGTAGCAGAGTATGACATGGTTCATATTCAGAATGACAGAATCTAAAACCAAAAGATTCTACACAGGCTGTAACAGGCCAAAAGTAAAACAATAATGAGATGAAAATTATATAAGAACTTGAATGGACATTTAAATGATCCACTGTAGAAATGCTGAAGAGGATAGATTTTAACAGCCCTGAATAAACTTAAAAGCGTTGGTTGACTGCAAGCTCAAAAGGACTTAACATTCTGTATGTGTCCCGGCCATTGGTCAAGGCAGCTGCAGGTAGCATTAGTGGGAGAGTGGTAGACAGGTTTCTATACTCTCCCTGATCAGAGAAAAAGCAGAGGACAAGGACGGTAGGCCACATGGAATGCAGTTGCAGATCCAAGAAGATCAGAGCTTGTGAGGAGTTTCCTGATGCTGAAAATTCTCGGGACGTAGCCAGGACTGACCTGGTGGGCCTGCTGTAAATGATATCCGGCCTTGTGGATGCCCAGAGGTTACAGATATCCATAACTTAGTGGAAGGTTGCAGTAGGTGACTTCTAAGCTGCCTACCAGCTTCAAAACTGTGAGATTTTACACTGGAAGCTTCTCGGCACCTTGTCATGTTGTCCCTGGGCCTACATAGTTTGAAATCACTGCTGCCTGTTCCAGATGTTTCCTCTCAGGCAGATTCACTGGATCCGGATGAACAGGATGTTCCTTTAGGTTCACAAGACTCCTGACACTACCTACCTACTTGTCACCCTCCACCTCCACGCAGATCCCCCAATCATAGCTGAGATAATTGCTTGTCTTTTTACTGCATGTTCAATAGTTACCTCTTTTTATTAACATATTTTTTACCCTTCAACTCTATCTTGCCAGATGGACAAGTCTAGTTGTGATGCTGTCATTGCTAAATATTCCCATTTCAAATGCTACAATGATGTCGGTAATACATAATCCATGAAGCTTAGGGAACAGCAGCTCATAGCATGAACTGCACAATCCCTGCCCAACCCAATCCGTGCACAAAGTCTTCTAACCATCATTGTTTTTATTAAATCATGATCTCTTCCCAAAGTTACTCTTCATATTCTGAAGATGAAATCTAAGAGCTGAAAGAGCAAAGAAGAGTCAAAAGAGAAAGAGGATAAGTTTGAACTGCAACAAGAAAAGGAAAAATCTATTTGGGCTTTAAAAAAAAAAAATTAAGATGCCTAAAATCATAAAAGCCAACTTCCTATGATAATGGTTATATACCAGCCAAAACACACTTTAAATTGCCAAAGTACTGACAATTCCTCTAATATGCTCAAAGTGAATAATAGAACTTCATTTATAAAGATTTTGCCTTTTCTCTACAAGATGGTTAGAAAAGCATTTAAATCCGCTTCCAACAAGTGAGCTTTTAAAGATGAAGACAAAGTACTTAATGAGGAAAGTATATCAGGCACTGCCAAATCTCAGTCCCTGGGTGAGCACTAATTAAAATCTCATTTAGAATTTTATTACTGACACGCACTTAAATCTCAGGGACAAAACTGCAGTTAGTTTACTTGTAACAAACCTTGCCTCAAAGATTAACGACTCAGAAGAGGTAACTAATGGACCTCAACCCAAATCAAATTTAAAATAACCATCCCATTATCTGAAGAAACAGATATCAGGCAGTACATTTGTCTGTTTAGTGATTGAAGCTGGAGGTGCAGGGAGATGTGTGAACAGAAGAGGAAAATATCAGGTCCTTTTAAACTTATAAACTACAAAGAATTCTACTAAAAGCATTGAGAATATTCTGACAATCTTAAGATATTGATAAATGGTAGGGTTATATCTCCAGTAACCCCTCTGTTGGTTTTCTGTATGTTTCCCTTTTCTTTGTTTCTCACTAGCATCCAAGCACCATTTTTCTTCCTTCAACAGTCAAAGAAGCTGCAATAATAAGTCTAAGAAACTGTTGACCTAAGTGTTAAAAAAAAAATGCCCATGTGCAGAACCACTTTCTCTATTTCCAAAAACCAGATTGAGGCTAGAGAAAAGGGCTGCAGGAGGTGACTGGGATAAGAAAGGAAGGCATGGGGAGAACAAAGGAGGAAAAAGGAAAAGCAGAGTGGGAAGGGACTCAGACCCCGAAGTGTGGATACCACATATAACCTTTGGGCCACCTAACACTCAACAGTCTCAGACTTAAGACCCCTGAATAAAGATTGGAACTGGAAATCTTGTTACAGAGATGAAGATAAATAGCAACCCTCCCCATACCTGAGGTGGAACTGAACATAACACTTAGTTTCCTAAGAAGCTGATGTGGCAGCAGAAACACTACCGCTGTCACATGAATCATTCCTGAATTTGACTTAAGAGTCAGAAGAGGATTGCTTGGGTGGTTTGCATCATGGAAAAGACACTTAAGCATTCACCTATTATAACAGCATGAACACCGATTCTCATCTCCCCAAATCAGGACACATTTCTCACTTGCGATAGGCTGTGCTATTCAATCTGGAGTTGCTCAAAACAGGAGTTGCGTTGAGGGCCAGCATGCTTTCTGCAGTGTGCCAACTAAATCCTTGGGAAGGAGGTAAATGTGCAGCCAAGGAATTGATACTAGGATGCAATTCAGGTAGACCAGTGCTCCAAAGAAAGGGGATGAGGTCTATCAGTGGCCAAAACATGGATCACATGGCTGCTAGAAGCAGTGATGGGAAGAGCACTGGATTCAAGTTCTGGTCCCATCCTTGTAGTGTGACCTTGGGGAAATTGCTTCAGACTCCTGGGTCCCGGTTACCATCTCCACAAAACAAGGTTACTAATAATGACCATCATTTACCAAATTTTTACTATAGGCTAGGCTGTGTTCTAAAAATTTTTTTTCATTTTTTTTATTCTTATAATAGCCCTATAAAGCAGGCATGATTATTACTCCCATCTTAAGAAAACAGAAATGTTCTAGAAAATTATGGCACAGAAGGAAAAGCAGAAACTAGGCAAGGATAAAAGAATATTAACTCAAGTTTCAGGAATGTTATCTACTTAGATGTTACTACAAACTGGTTGGTGGTGGGTTGACTGTGAGAGAGATGCACAAATGCAGTGTCCAGCCCCTTCCATGGGAGACCAAGTCAAGATAATGCATCCAAAGGAATGCAGCACAGAGATCTCGGAATGAGGTATGTTGTAGACTGGGGAAGTGAAGTGATAATGAGGGCTGAAGCAGCCAGGAAGGTGTCACTGAGCAGATTCCAAAAGGTAGATAGAGAAATGGAGATTGATGAACAGATTGTGAAGACAAAATCCTCCTGGGAGGAGCTGACCAAGGATGCAGACGCTAAGGGGACTGGTCAGAGCAGGTTTAGTCTGCAGGCTGCATGCAAAACAAAAGTAAGTTGCACGCATATTCTTTTGAGAAAGGATATATCTTTAACAGTTCTCGGAAAGTGTATGTAGTTCTTAGAAATTGTTTCATAAGAAACACACCAAAAAAAAGCTATGCTTTTTGTCCCATTATCCTCTCGCCCAGTAATTCTGACTTGTCATGACGGTCACCTGAATGTATTAGGAAAAAAATAAGAACTCTATTTTTCAGTTTAGGCACTAAAAGATGTTCTCATACACCTCCTGCATAGAGTCCAGCTATGGCTTTATAATGGAACAAGGGCTTGCACAAACTATATTATTTATAACCACAGTTGTGCATTGACCCACCTGTCAGATGTTTCAGCACTTCTTAGATTTGGGGACTGTCAGCAAAGTAAAATTTTACAACAGGCGATTCACCAACAATAACCCATGTGCCTCGCTTCTCTGACGAAATTGTCAACTGGCTTCTCTCTTCGCCTGATTCAATTAATTGCTGAATAAATCAAAAACTGAATCTCTGTAAAATATGGTACATCGATTGTATTAATAATTCCTGCAGTTCCACATGTCATGATTCACATGCCAATTAAAAATCTCCTGGGACAATCTGTCTCATGCCACTCAAGTCAGTGCTGGCCTGTCCAAATACTAGTCACTCATAGAGGCTCATAGGGAGAAGGCAATGCTCTAATGTTTATTTCACTAAAGAGTAACACTTCTTACACTAAAGTGGACAAAAAAGAAATATTGTCTGAAAACAGAAAAAGGAGGCTTCTCAGAAGAGTCTGTCTGGGTAGCTCTATAGCTATATGTAGCTGTAGTCCTTCCTATAAGGGGAAAGAAAGTTCCAGGTGAACAACATTCTCTGGATCACTTCATCCACGTGTGTGTGTGTGTGTGTGTGTGTGTGTGTGTGTGTGTGTGTGTTTCTGTGTGTGTGTGGGCAGTGGTTCTCAGACTTTAGCATCCATCACAGCTTGTTGAATACTGATTGCAGAGTCCCACCCCCAGAGTTTCTGATTCCCTGGGTCCCTGATGGGGCCTGAGAATTTGCTTATCTAACCAGTTCCCATGTGATGCTGAGGCAGCATCACCTTGGAGAACCACACTTTGAGAACCACTGGCCTAGGACACTATCAAAACAAGTTACGCTTCATCTCAGGCAGCTTGAAGGTGTCAAAAAAATTTCAAGGACTTAAAGCAAGTTATTGCTTTTCAACCTAATGTTTCAGCTTCAGATGATGTGTGCACCTCTCTTCAACAATCATTGCGTAATTCATCCTCTTTCCCAATATTGAGAAGTTAATAAACAAACATCAATTGTGTCTGATCCAGTATAAGGAGCTTTGGAGTGTAAAGTATACTCTTAACAGCCCTGCCCCAAAGAAATTGTACTGGCTGTTCGGGAGAGTATAAGGAAAAATTCTAGTTTGAGGGGCCTGAGAACCTGCATTCCAATGACCATTCCACCTATTGTGTAGTTTTGAGCTAAGGTCCATGCTAAGTGCTACCAAGATGCATATGGGAACACACAAATGGACATTCTGGGTCATTCCCTCCTCCCCCCAGTTAATGGACCAGGGGAGGTAATTTGTTCATTTGTACACAGAGATTAAAATTATAACTCCAGTGCCCGGCCTGCATTGTCTACATCCAAAACTGCTTCTCACTCACTAATGAATAACATCTGCTGCTTCGTTCGTGTCTCTTGCTCAGTCACACAAGACATCTAAGTTTGCCACATTTCCTGTCTTTTCTGTGCCCTTTCCACTCACCTTCTGTGTGCCAACCACACCGGCCTTTCTGTCCCTCCAGCACACTCATTCGTCAGTCTGCTTGCCTGATCCCTACTCTTCTTCAGCTGACTCTTTCCTGATTCCCACTTCCGATTTTTTTTTTTTTTTGAATACTCACCTAGAATGTCTTACATCTGTTTATCCTGCTAGATATAAGCTCCCTGAGGTCAGGAACAATCTGCCCAATCCACTAGAGCCCAGCCAGGGCCTAACAAAAGACATATACACTGATATGACCCTGGAGCTCACGCAGGCTGCCTGGATGACACTAACCTGGGAAGGGGCTGCACTGGAATTCATCTTCCTGAAGGAGATGGCTTTCTCCTTCTGGCCAAAGGAACTACAATGTCCACAGGCCCCGGGTCACTAGGTGGTGGGCTGTTCTCATATTTGCTATTTAAAAAACCCTCCCCCAGTACAGTGTCTGTACTCTGCTATCCCTGTCACATCTTTCATAGAGACAATGGCAAGGAAATGGGGGACAATATCTTTTTTTTTTTTTTTTGGTGTACCAAGTTTGTAAGTTTCCCCCCCCAAAAAGACTAACTTATTCTACATGGTGTGGAGGAAAATGTCCAGGGCCAAACTGTGAGGCAGATGGCAACTCTGAAGGGACAAAACCTGCATGACTAATACTCATTAATATTCATGGGCCAAGTATGATTTTTCTGCTCCCTAAAGAAAGCTTTGGCGTTATGCAATATGCTGATGACTTCCACATTAACATCTACAGCCTTGACCTCCAGATTCATGTGTGTAGCAGTTCCTTCTACACCTCCAATGGTAAATCTCAAGATATCTCAAACTCGCCTCCCCAAAACTGGCTTCTTGATCTTCACAAACCCAGTTCTCCCAAAGATGTCTACTTCCTCAAGCAGAAGTCTTAGGTTCACCTTTAACACCTCTTTTCTCAAACACACCAACCAATCAACAACCCTAGTCTCTTCCTTTGAAATAAGTCCAGAATCTGACTAACTCGCATATCCACCACTGCTATTCCAATACAAGCCTGTCTTGGTTTATTGTATTAGCTCTTTGTCTCCTTGCTTCAGTCATTAGCCCCCTATAGTCTTTTCTCAAATACACAGGTAGAGTGATTTTGCTAAAATCTAAGTCAGAAATCAGGTGTCTGCTCTTCTCACAACTCTTCAAATGCTTCCCATTTTAAAGTAATGTCCAAAGTCCTCTCCACAGTTCACAGGCCTTCTCTCTGTGACTCCCTCTTGCCACGTCCATTCGGCTCTCTCCCTATTAACTGTACCAGTCACACTGGCCTCCCTACTGTTCTCAGAACAGCAGCCTTCACCCTTGGGGCTTTGTACCTACTATTCTCTCAGCCTGTAACACGCTCCCCCCGATGACTGCATGACTAGCCTCACTTCCTTCCAAATGAGACCTTCTGCAATCTCCCTTGTTAAAATTGTATTACCACAACCACCACCACCATTCCCTACTGCTTTTACTCCATAGCACCTACTCCTGAGGATAAGTTTCATTAAAAAAATAGCATCTTGGTTGGGTGCTTAAAGATGGAATTGTGATCAGGACGCAGGGATAACAAAAGAGAAAGTAGATAGCGGGTAGTCAGCAAAAGTTGTCTTCCAATGGTTACCTGAGGGTGTAATGACACTTAGGCTTCAGAAGTGACCTCTGTTGAAATGGAAACCCTGACTAAAATGTCTCCATGTCCCCTCTGTTTAAGGCAGAGATCAATATGCTGTTTACAATAGCTGGACAAAAATGCCCTCAGTATGGAAATATCTTTTCTTTAAGACATATATCCTTTAGGTTACTGATAGGCAGAATCAGGAGACCAGGGATGAGGGGCAGAGGGGAGGGAACAGAAGAAAATGTGGGTTGTTGATCAAGAAAATCCCTTTCTATATTGAACAGTTCAGCTCTGTGTGAAAAACTCCTTAAAGAGTAAAGTTGGAAATCCTCGGCAAGGCAGTCTTCTTGGTCTTGAGATCAAGAAGTGATCACTAAAGTAACTTACAAAAAGTTGTTCTTCATCAAAAGCAAAAACAAAATGTTCTAAATAAATCATATTTTTAAAGTACAAAGATCCCAGAGGGACACTAGTTACCCTTCCTCCTCAAGGTCTTACCCCTCCCCCAAAACCCCTACCAAGAGAAGAATATTTAGTTTTGGTTTTATTTTCAAATAAAAAGAAAATGATGCAGGTATACTTTTCAATATTCACAAAAGGATGTGATGATCAAGAAAAGTATTATCAGATCTAATGAACTACTTTCAAGCTCTGCTCATTTTGAAAGAGTTAAGATTCTCCTGTATAAAATCTGACATAGTTTTGTCCTTGAGAGAGCTGTGCAGATTAAACTTTTTGATGGCCTTTAAAAATGTGTGGGTGAAAATAATTGAGTAAATTTTTTTCATTAAAAAAAAAAACTGTAAAAAGCTGTGCTGGTCTTAACATTTACAAAGCTTACATCAGAGAATTAATAATTCTTGTCGTTGATCACTGTCAAGAGTTAAATATCATTTTGTTACCCACTAAATCTGTATTAAAATTACTCCAAAGAATAACTGCCAAATGTAAATATTTTTCCCCTGGACCACTTCTTTTTGCTCTAACAACAATTTATAATTCATCTTCAGATCCAATTTTTCATTGCTATGCTTTCAAAGTTAATTGAATTATAAGCCGTTTTTATTCCTATATTTTAGTGAGTAGATAAAAAAAAAAAGCTATTTCATCTAACTTAAAGTTTCACTTTAGCACTTGTATAAATAGAAATTTTCAAGGGAAATTCTTCTTAAAGATGTGATAAAATACCAAATGTTTGGCTTCAAGAGAAATTCTATTTCATTTTGTAAATTCAGCAAATGAGCTTATTAGTCAAAGTAAAATAAGATCTGTATAGGTTTTATAAACTGAAGCAAACTAGTTCGCTTGAATTGCTACGTATATCCTTAGCATTTTATAATGCAAGAAATGTATTTGTGGAAATAATCATTCTCAGGGGATAATTTACCATCCTCTCATATCAACTTAAAATTCTGAATTCTACAAGATTCTTTCATATAAAATGTCAAAGTTAACAAAAACAAAAAAAGTAAAGGTTTTGGAACATGTATAATGCCATTTACATTTTCAAGCTTTTCAATTGCATTTATCCTAAAATTAGTTTCACAAAATGTTTTATGGTTATAATTAATATCACCGCATAATGTATTTGAAAAATGTCTGGTAACTCTTGTTATTAGGTGATTTCATGATTTAAATCTCCTGTTACTGTTTTGATATTTTTAGCACATACGAAGCTACCTTTTAATACAAATCAAACAAACAAACAAAAAAACTTTTTTAAAAAAGTATCAGAAAGATTTACTATTTTTATTTTGAACAGTGAAAGCAAAGTTTGGATAAGTTAAAAGGTCTGACTGCATGGCTGAGGCTCTAGCAAGTAATTCTTTTGTATTAACTCCCAACCCTGGAAAACATTTGACTGGGTAGATAATTGCTGCTTGTACTATCTAGGGTGAATTAAAGTAGAAACTAAAGGATGCCAACTATAAATTCCATGTAAAACAGAATAAGCAGCTGCTAATCAACTAATAAATGAGGTTGATTAGGTCTTTATGTGCTAGTTGAATATAGCATTTAAACACAAAGACCAAGCTTATCTCATGCTTGTTTTCTTCAAGTGGCTGCATATAGATAATGGCTACCAGCAGAATCTACCTTAGAAATACACAGAATAGTTCCACAAGTGGATCATAATGGCAACTCATACCTTTTCACCAGAGGAAAGATTTACTGTCAATATTAAATTGATGGAATATAAACTGAGAAGCGAGAAGGTGAAAACAAAAAGCTCATCACACAGACACAGACACTCATACCCGCACACAGACATATTCTGACAGTGCTTTGTATTATCATGTGCTGGTTATGGTTATCTGCAGGGACCGATGAACAATGAGTGGATAATCATCCTTATCACCCCCATGCTTGGTTACATGCCACCCTTTGCTCAACACTTCAGCACCTCAGCTCCCAGGAGACTCACAGGTCACAAGGGAGAGACATTTCTCATAAGATGCTTCAGGATTCTGTGAGCTACTGATGTTATAGGTCATGTCCAGTAATCCCGGACCAACACCACACAAGCTTAGATGTCTTCTACTTACCAGTCAGAAAAAAACATGCAAAAAATTTCTTATGAGACAGCTGGCAGGAGTGCATGGGAAATCGTCTTTCATGTTGTATATGCTGGTAGGAAATTCCTGACTTCAGAGCAAAGTTTAGAGGAACAGTACATGGTTACTAAAGATTGAGTTCCAAAGTTTACCACTGGCTAAACTCACATTATTTTACACCTGAGGTACAAAGCAGATACTTAAGAAAGGCGAACACAATTCTATACTTAGGCTTGACTAACAGACAGCTCTTCCCCTGAGTCAGCTAAGCGAGGTTTTGTTGTCTTAAGACAAAAACTGAATTCAAAAAGAACAAAGCTTATATGAAAAAATGTCCCATATTAAAAAAAAAATCTCACAATCATTATTCTGCATGCTATTCAGGCACTGAAAAGGTATATACCCAATGAAATTACTTTCCACCATTGGTTTCAGGATGTAAGACGATTAAAATGAGAACAAGCTAAGAAGGTTCCACTGTAGTTCATGAAATCTGCCTGCCATGGAAAAATATCAAAATGTAGTCTCACAGAGGCTGGTCATGTTGTAGCATTTATTAAATTTCATCATTTATGATCATTGTATCATAACCAAATTAACCCCAACATAAACCTTTAACATTTGAAAACACAGAGAACATACTGATTTTTCAACTATTTTGCTTACATGTACTTTCCAATTCTCATGCAGTGCTCATAATTAGAAGATTCTGTACATTAATGCTCTCACATTAAGAACCAAGTTCAGAGGGTAGAAAAATGCCAACAAAAATCCATTCTCCAAAAACTGCTCATGGATATTTTTCACTGCTCCCTATAACTATTTGCTTATAGTCCATTCTTCTGTAAAATGTATAATGATAATCATATGATGGTAGTTATGATGAGGCAATAATCATCTCAGGAAAGGAATAGAACAAATAAAAGCTGAAGAGAAGAGATCAAAGCATATTAAAGCCACTGCAGAACACCACACAGACTTCAACGTTTTCCACTTTCCAGTTGGGAGAACATGCACAAAGTATTCTTAGCAGACAGTTATCAGGAGTGCACGAAAAATTGGCCTTCATGTCAGATATGTTGAGAGATGATCAATGCCACTGAGGACAAAGAATTGTGTTCATTATCTTTTGGGTCTGTCTATATCATCTATAGCTGCTAGAAGTTTCTGTCTTGCTTTTTTATTGATATGGGATCCCAGGCAAACATTTACCAGATTGGTCAGCTGCTTCGTTGAATACTCCTGCTCAAAAAAAGATCAAAATTTAGTACACTGAGAGACAAGTATTTGATCAATGCAATGAAAGGACAGGCAGACATTTGGATCTCAGTGAAGAGTTACTGAGCACTACAAACCAGTGAAAAGCAGTGGAAATTATAGCTGAGACATGAAAGACAAACTGTTTACTGAGCTGTAATAATGGGGAATAAGAATACCATAGCAAACATTTGGATCAGGCAGCATGACAATCTTTTTAAGATGGTAGATAATCTGACATGCCCATGCTTTTTATTTTTAAGATCACACACTTTTTGCTTGTTCTGTGACAGCCTTTGTTATTGAGTTTTTAAAATACACTGACATTTCAAATTTTTAAAATGCTACTAAATAAGTATTTTCCAACACTCTACATTTTACAAACATTTTATGTAAAAGACAAAATTCTCCAACCACAGAACAACTCTTCTGAGAGATAATAAATGAATCAGGTAACAAAGATCAGAAAGTTATTGGTTTTTAAATCTTCATATGTAATTAGTACCTAGTAAGTAAAATTAAAATTATGCCTATTTTCTGCTGTACAAATCTATTTGGTTCCTGAATTTCGGATAACAAGTTGCTAGGAACAAATAAATAGGGACTCATCAGAAAGTTTTACCTACTGATGAGTTTCTGGGGGTTAAATAAAAGAGTTCAGATAGGGAAAGAGAGTTGTGTCAATCATCTAATAAGAACAGGACTTCACTGGACTTAACTATTAAAGAAAGTGCAATTTCAAAATATGAAAAAAAGTTCATTTAAAAAACTCAGCAAATTATCCAGCTTGTGTATCTAACCTCATAGCACCTGTAAGCACCTGGTAAACTCTCTTAAGCACTCAGCCAACACCTAACAAGTGCCACTGTCATTAAGCATCAGACTAGATACTGTGGGGAGGTCCCTGGAAGACAGGACAGTCCCTGTTGCTGGGAAAATTTCACTGAACGACAAATATCGGTTAGATAAAACTCTTCCAAAATACTACACTAAAAATTTCAGTTCACTATATTAAAAGGACAACTAAACCGGTCATTGTTCTTGCATCAAATAATGAATATCTAAGAGTTGTGTGTTTTCTCTTCAGCTTTTTGTACTCTTTTCCATAGATCCCATGCTCAGCACCAACCCCGAAGCGTTTACAGCTTACTTTACTAAATGGATCCTAATGACACTCAGCAGTCCACCTGAGTTTAGCATGTTGGCTCTCAGATGTAAGAGGTCAGTAGTCACATTTTTCTCAGTTCTGAAATCATTGAAAATAATATGTACATTTCTACTTTGCTCTGAAAGATCTGAAAATGACCTACAAGTAGGTACATGTACACAAAACTCAGGCTAACAGTCCAGGCTAATAGTCATTTCATTTTTCTAGAGTGTTGAAATGAAAAGATGAGCCTGATAAAAATAATTCTGTATTTCTTTACCTTACCCAATCAAATGAAATAAAAATTTATCTAGCTTTTACTGATGTTTACAGCATAAATAAATGTGAATGCCAGAATTACTGAAGAAATAAGATTTGGTAATAATTTTAACATTTCCCATATTTTCATTAAATTTGTCCTCACATGTTGCCTTTCTAGACAAATGATGCAACAATCATACAGAAAAGCTCCCCATATTAATTATGCTCTGGTAAGATATGCTGATTTGAACTGTGCCAAAAATTCAGAATCTTAAATAACAATAAATAGTATTTTTCTACTTATCTAAGTATCTAAAAGAAAAATAATCTCTTCTATACTTAAGGTAAAATCTAATGAAGGCTGAAGTTACATTTAGCCATTTAAATATCAACATATTCAATCATCACTACTACACATCAGTGTGTTCATGATGTCACCAGTTCATTCATTGTTGAGGGCTATAAGAAGATTTTTAGCTTGTGAATCATTTCAATGTTGCACCTTTCCTTACATCACAGGTGCAGGACAAATATAGCTAATGTTCAGACTCTATTGTTCCAGATAATTACTGTTATAGTTCACAAAGGTCTCAAAAAGATTTGATTAGGCAAGGGGCATTGCACAGACACAGTGTGAACATGGTAAAGAAATAGTCTGAGCAGTTCATGCTAAAAAAGCAAATGCTTCTTTATATTTCACTCTCATGGCTTTAAATTATATAACAGACAGGAACAGAACAAAGGAAAAGAAATAAAAACTAATTAACTGTTTTCCAGCTCTCACCCTGTGCTCTTTGATCCAGCGTTCCATGTCATTCTCAGTTAGGTAGTAGGCTTTAATATAGGTTTCCACAAATTCTTTATCAGGAATGGGTCTAATATCTGTTAGTTTTTCAAGTTTCATTAAAAACTGTTGAAAATCCAATTGCATCAAGGCACGACCCTCATTACTACATTTCTTGACATTGGCATACCTAAGATACACAATAATAAAAGAAACAAAAATGATGAGATGGTTAGAAAAAGCAACTTTTAGGTTCTTAAACTTTTCT
Organism: Cynopterus sphinx; assembly: GCA_030015415.1. NCBI lineage: Eukaryota > Metazoa > Chordata > Mammalia > Chiroptera > Pteropodidae > Cynopterus > Cynopterus sphinx. The sequence continues at coordinate 27,205,346 of CM057391.1, forward strand.
CTAACTCCAACCTGGATAGATTCTCCATGAGGTTAAAGGGAAAAGAACATGAGCTGTGAGTTAGAAATACTGGGTTGTGTTTGTACCCAGTCGCTCAGTAGTGATTTTACCTATCTGGGCCTCCATTTCCCCATTTACAAAGCAAAAAGATTAAACAACTTCTAAGAATCTTTGCTGCTCTCCAAAATTCTCCATACTTAATTAAAATAATCACCTGTAAGAAAGTTAAACTGGCATTCCAGTTAATCTAGCTACCAAGAATTATTTATAAAACTAAGCTATGAATACTCCAAAGTAATCTTAGTTTCATAAAACTGTGTAATATTGTAGCTACTTGATACAGAGAAAATAATTTTTCCATGAACATTCAACAAAGTTAAAAATTGTGAGAATATAAATATAGAAAGTATATACATATTTTTCATAATAAAACATTTAATAGACTTATTCTGATACCCCACACTATTGAAATATAGTGTGTTCTGTGGTTAACTAGTAATAAGATTGAATATATTAACCCTCACATTTTATTACTCATAAGTCAGTATCTCAGTTTTTCAATCATAGAAAAGATGGAGAATCCAACCCTAGAAAATGAGGTACTTCCCCTCATTCCAAGAAAAGTAAAGTCCGTATCATTTAAGGTGATCAAGCTTTAAAAAAAAAAGTGTATTATACATAAATATAATATTTCTTATTCATTTTTCTATTTTATTAAAAAATTTATCAAAAATATTTGGTCAGGATTGTTGAAACAGCCATTTTGTGATTTTTAGCACTGTTGGTTTCAACACAGAGTACAAGATTGTTGTTGGCTTGTCATTGTCAACTTCCCCCTTTCTAAAATATTCTTTTTTATAACTAATAAAAACTGATAAGAAATCAGATAAATAGTAGTGTGAAAATTCAACTGATGTGCAATTCTAGATTACTCTGAATGGCCTCTGAAATAGTGGATTGCTCCCCAGGAATACTATAAATGTATTACTGATTTTTACTTGTCTCCTAGATGTATGGGCAGAGTAAGCAGGGTCTCTTAGTGGGAACATTATTACTGATAGATCTGTGAAGTCAACATAAGAAAGATTTATACAGTTTACAATGATATAATAATGATATTATTAACAGTGATACAGTGGTTAGCAGGACTCATTTTGCCATCAGAAAACAGGAGTTTACAAACTCTGCATCTAAAAACTGTGAATTTAGACAAGTTATTTCACCTTTTTAAGCCTCAATTTTCTGAGGCTAGGTTTTTTTCATTGATATAACAGTAAGAATAACAGTGTCATCAAGGAGAATTTATGTTAGGTTTTGATGATATAATCCTATGAAGTCACTGGTTCATAAAATGACACATAGTGCTCAATAAACGTTATGTATCAGCATTAATATCATACCATTAGGTAATTATCATTACCTAAGTTTAACTTTCAGATAACGATTAGAAGCCACATTCCTCTCCTCCACCAGGTGGTTCTAGGTCACCAAAAAAATTATAGACAGAGGCAACACAATGGAGTTTAAGGTTTAGTCTCTAATCATATTCCAAAGTCAAATCTGAATTATTATGGGGTTATCTGCTAATTATCATTATCTCTACCTGTTTTCTCCATCCATTAGTGACAACATATAATGTTATTCATATGTTAAGATTTACTATTGACAAATCAGATAACACTTTCATGAAAAACTCACCCTTCTACAATAGTTCTATTAGCCAGTCGTATACAATGTTCCCAAAGTATATTAGATACAGGCAAAGGTATCCGAACTCTCTTAGAAATGTCATTTAACTTCCTGTTAAACTGCTCAAATTCCTAAGAAGACAAAAATCATAGCTATATGTGAATATAACTATAATGTCACATTGCTTTCCCATCTTAGTGGCCAAAAAAAGGTTTATAAAAACTAAGAATCAAACCAAGTAAAACAAAAAGAGATAATGACAGTAAAGATATTTAAACTTAGTGTGAGGGTTTAAGTATATTGAATTTTATAAACGATACTTTAATACAGAGTGTATATACTATATTTCATCTCAAAGAGAATAAGTGTCACTAATTGATCAAACAATACTAACAATGTTCAAATGTTTTTACATTTCAAATTTTCCTGATTCAGTATGGATTATATTTTTAAAAAATATTCTTAATAAGCTTTCAATTCAAAGTGAACTGTTTGTAATTTATGGTTATCGTCTTTACAGAGCAATCTAAGTGCAAATTTTTAGTACAAAGGATAAAATGAAACAAAATATTTATCTTGCCTACAGAAAAACTGAACATTTTTATTACTTATTAGTAACTTTTACGATACCACTCTACTAAAAATAAAAATATACATAACTAATTTAGACAATTCCAGCAATTACATGAAAGCAGCAGATGGTTCACCCTTCAATAAATATATCTCTGGTTTCTTTAAAATATTTTCTAAATATATTCATTCACAAAAGTAAATACTTTTGATCCTTCCTTGACAATATAGTTCAAATAAATTTAAGAAAGTTTAAAAGGACATTTTTTCTTCAGTTTCCTCAAAAGAGAGTTACGCAATGTTTAACAAGACTGACATGTTCTAATTTCCTAATAACATGTAGGAAAAAAAAATCTAATCTGATAATCACCAAACTACAATATAATAATTATTGTGTTATCCTTTGCTACTTCCTAAATCAGAATTGTTAAAATTTAGTTTTGATTGTTAATTGCTTTTAATCATGAAAAAAAGTGCATCTTCATCCATAAGCTTTCTTTTGAAATCAAAGTTAACAACTGCTCTTCATCTTTCTCATTTCATGAATCTAGCAGAGCAAGTAGTATTTCATATATTTATGATTCACTAAAGTCTGCTTTAGATTTCAAGAGTCATGATTCAATACTTTTCATTAATATTTTAAAGATAAAATTATGTGCTTAGTATGTAAGATGTCATTCCATCATTGCTAAAATCATGTTCAGGAATGCTTGTTGTTAAATGGATAATAAAACCATTTTACTTATGAGTCTTTTGAGGCAATAATGCAGACTGCTTTACCTAAAGGTTTGGACTTGGAAAAGTAAAAGAACAAAAGTTATCATAAAAGTTTCTTTATGAAAGGTTTTAAGTTGCTAAAAAATGGGTTCAGGTTAATAATCTGAATAACACTGTTTTTTTCCTTATATTAATATTGCTTGGAATTAAGAATAACTACAGCAAGCTGCCTCCTTTTAGTACACATATTCACTGAGTCCAAAGTCTCTTTCTTGCATCCCTATGAGTACTATGGTTAGCATGTCATAAAAAAAATTAACTTTTCAGAAATAGAATTGTTCAAAACAGAGAATGTGATTATTTATAAATTACACTTATCTTTTACATTTCAAATGAAAATTCCCAACTGAAATTTTCTGGGTGCTCCAGAAATAGTGTTCTCTTAGAGTCACCAGGGGAACAGTCTCCTGCTAATGAACATCCACTACTGCAGAAATATCTTCCAATTAAACAGAAATATATTCTTGTCGTGACAGTCATGGCTACTGAGATGATATGAAAGTCAGCCAAGACATGCCAATTAAACTCTACTCAAAGTGGAAAATTAGTGAACAAAACAAAAAATCTACAAAGTATTCTTGAGTCTAAAGGACATAAAATCCACATCAGGGACTTTAAGATCATGATGCTAGAAATGAGGTAATACTGTAACTATAATCCCACTACTTTAGAGCTATGGTAATTGTAAGAATGGTTGTTTTTAATTATTTTTAAGAAAGATGTTTCCCAGAGTACTTGCCTTTAACAATGCATCTACATATATATTGTGCTGTGACATAATTTCTTTTACATCCCATTTTACATTAGCCATCAGAAGCAGCATCTGTTCATAATCAATGGCTTTACCAGCTACAATCCAGTAAATTGGTTTGCGTAGTTCACTGGCAGTTGAGACTGTCTGAAATAAATTCCAAGAAATAAAAACAAATATTTTCTAAAAGTATCAAAATTACAAAGAATATTTTGTTCTTATTTTTAGTATTCATTGTATCAGAAAATAAAGCATTATTCATCTAGGTATTTCAATTATAAAAATAATTAGCAGGGGCTAAGTTCTAACTACACATAATTTTAAGACATTCAATAAACTTGAGGCCACAGACGCTACAACTATAAAAGAGCTACAGATTTTCACGCAGTCTAGCAAATACTTCTCAAATTCCTTCACTTCTATTTCAACTCCCACTACCCCACCTTGAGATTCCATTCTCTCTCAACTGTATTTCTCTAACAGACCTCAAGCTGTTTTCCATGCCTCAAGGCTTGCCAACCAAAGTTCATTCTTTACACTGCCCCCTAAGTACTCTTTCCAAAACACATACCCACTCATGCCACTCACTTTTTTCAAATCTTCCAGTAGCTGTCCAGTACCCTCAGAATGAAGTCCAGCTCCTGGCTAAGACTGCTGTACATCACGTGGCTCCTGTTATCACTCCTGCATCCTTCCCATCACTAGCCCTCTTCTCTGCTCTGACAATTTGAGTTGTCTTCAGCTGCTCACATGTACCAAGCTCCCTCTCACCTGCTTGTCATATGAGCCATTCCCTTAATTTGGAATATACTACCCACTTACCTGGCTGGTCAAGTTTAAGCATACTTCCTCCATAGCGTCTTTCTAGACAACCTGCTTCCAACTACACTCCCTTTCTTCCTGTGCTCAAGGTTTAATACACTGCCACTGTTTCTTTCCTCTTTTCATACTTTACTCTGAATACAGTATTATTTGGCTCTTTCTCACTAGACTAAAAGTTTTATGAGGTACTCAAAAAGTATTTATTTAATACAGGAAATTCAGGGGTGAATAAACAAATATTCTAATCCAGCTCTCTTGAGATTTGGAGAATGACCACCAGTTAAAAAAAAAAAAAAACCTGAAAACTAAATGACGTGCAATAGTCTTATCTTTCTCACAGTTGAAATGACACACAAGACCATCTCTGACCTGAGAATAAAACTGCTGAAGAAAGGGCTTTTTGACTGCAGGCATCACAGCATCCAGATATGGCTGAAGGAACTCAAATTGTTCAGCCAAGAATACCCTAAAGGAAATAAATAATCCATAATGTAAACAAAATGCAGGAGCAGAACCTATCAATACTTCTGTATATGTCATCTTGCAGACCTCTAAGCAAAAGTTTGACAATTAAAATTATTTTCCATTTTAGTGACACACACACTTACAATCTACACAAAATCTAATGCTGAGTTTATCCCTGAATGCGAGCTGAGAGAGAAAGGTAACTTTAGAAGAGCTAATCTGGAAACCAAGGTGTAAAGTCATGTTACTTTGCATGTAAGATATGCGCACAAATAACATAAAAGATTGAAGAAAGAGTACAGCACTATTTTTTGAAAGGATTTCTCTTAAAGATCCTATTCAATTATTCAACTAGCATTTAAAAGTTATTTAACATCTGACACTTCTCGGAAGTCACCCAAACATTTATGTGCAACAAACTAATTTGGCTGAGACATACATGTGAACTTCAGGTTATTTGCCTGGAAGACTGTCAGTAGCTGCACTGTTTTTTCTTTACTTTTGTTATGCACACAAAACTGCGTTTTATGGAAGAAGTTATATGCTCTAATTGTATTAAAAATTAGGGGGTTTCTAAAGGTCAGGAAGCATTCTTGCTGATGACAAGGGTCAACTATATTTAACACTAAACTGACAACATAACTAGTTTCTCTAGAATTAGAATTCAATAGAAAAATAGAAAGATTACTATCACATGCTTTTTTAAAGTTTTACTGAAAGTAAGGATCATGTTGTTAATGACTGACAGCCTAAAAATTTCCCTCCTTCCATTTATATAACTGAAAACCAACCATGCAATTTTAAAAGTCGATTGGTAACCTATTTTAGGATACACTTTTCAGAAATATGTAAGTGATATAAGTGGAAGATGTATACAGCTAGTAGTCTAATTATACAATGCTTACTTTTATAATCTTTCTTAAATATTTAATGACAAAACAACTGTTTTTGACAACTTACAAGGATTCTGTGGCTACCACTCTTTCTGCCAACCCATACAATGTATCCCCAGATGTCAAAACCACTAGGTGACTGAGGTGTGGGCTCGGTACCTTCTCCTTTCTCTCTTCTGCTGCTGTGAGCGTGGCAGTAGGATCAGCTGAAACTTCCTGCAAACACAACACACATGTACACACAACTGAAACAGTAAATCTAATAACATTACACAATGTGATATGACAAAAATTGAAACTATAATTAAAATCCTATTAGGCATATATTAATTATATTTACTGACTATTCCTTTTTTCCTCTTTTCATATTTTCTAACTACAGGAACTTTCTCTTGTATACTAAATTTAAATGATCCAACTCTATATGCTATTATCTGTGCATGATCTAAAGTTGGCCAAAAGAAAATATCTTCATGAATTGACAGATTTTCAGAGACAACAGAGAGATGCCGTTCAAGAACTTGTAAATGCAGAAAAAGAGACTGCTGCTTATTAACCAAACTTATGGTAAAATCTAAAATTATGGTATGAGTAACCATTTCACACCCATTCCTAAATCAAGGGAACCCTGGTATAAACTCAAGGAGGCAGGACAAGAATGTAGTTATAAAGTGAAACAGAACCAATGGTATTGTGTATGTCTAGGGATAGATTATCGATGAGAAGGAAGATAGTGAATGGAAATAAAAGAAAAAGGATGCCCCCAAACCAAGGTGTGTTGAGCTTTAAAACATCCTCAAAGAAAAATAGCACAAGATTTGGATACAAAAAAATCTGGTGTACAAAACGTAAATCTAGATTACTTTTTAAATCAATTACAGTCACAAACCTTCAAAATTTTCTTTGTGAATAAGAGACATCAAATGCATAGGACTCTGCAAGTATAAGTTAGATTTATAAATTTAACAAAATGGAAATAAAACATAAAACCTTTCAAATCAGCAAATGGTTTTATTCTTCTTTAGTTCTTTTATATATCCTAACTTCTACTAACGATATCTCTTTTCAATCTCTAATTACCCAGTTAGCAGTTAAAAGTTATTTTGAGAACAACTGTGCTTTCTCTAGAAAGAATCAAAATAAGGGAACTATGCTAGTTGGTCAATGCTGCAGCTCCACTCTTTCTTTCTTTCTATTAAAAAAAAATAATAATCACCCCACCCCTGCAAAAAAAAAAAATCACAAAAGTACATACTTTTTGGCACCAACTGGTTGCCTATGCTACCAGCTTTTAGTGTGAATGAAATTTAATTTAATTTCAGTGGCTATTTAATCACCATCTACCAGACAGCCCATATGAGAGACACAGAATCCATGAGTCCCCTTCCTCCTCACCTCCATCATATGCCTAAACAGACACCTCTCTACTTTGTTTCTCCTCATGTCACTACTTCATCAGGACCAAGACCACAGCATTCCTAACTAGACTATTCTAAAAGCCCCCTGATAGTGACCTCCCACTCTAGCTTCTCCTGTTTCTACTCTACTTTCTACAGTTAACCTGTTTATTTTTCTATAATACCAGACAATCTTTCTAAAATGAAGACATGATGACACCACTCCCTAGTGTAAAAGTTTCAAATGACTATCCACTCCCTACATGAAAAAGCTTACACCTGTTACCATGAGATTCTTTCTTTACAACCAACACCAGTTATCTTGCCAGCTGCATTTCGAGGTAATCTTGTAGAGCCCTAAGGTCTAGCCACACTGGCCTACTTGCTACGCCTGTTCTACTGACATGCTTGTCTTACTGGCACTCTTCCCCTTGTCTGCCTAGCTCTCTCCTTTTTAAAGCCTGAGATCACATTCACCTCCTTTCCGTAGCTTTCTCAAGAAGAATTAGTATCTTACCTGTGTTAATGTTATCAACGCATATACATTTGTCTGTATGTGGCATAAGGTGCACTTTATCACAATTATCCCCCACATCATGAGGGCAGGGACCAATTTCATCATCTTTGTACCTCAAGACCCTGGCATGCCTTCTGGTATTAACAGGCCCTCAATTAATTTAATGGATGGAGATGATAAGAGTCTTCATTTCCTCTCCTCTTGTTCTCATTCAAGCCCATTCCAATGAGGCTTTCATTGGTCCCACTCCAAAGAAAGTTATCAAGGTCCCCAATGGCCTCTTTATCGCCAAATCCAGTAGTCAATTCTGAATACCCATTTTATTTAACTGATGTGTGGCACTACATGGCTGATCTTGAAAAACTTTCTTCACTTAGTTCCCAGAACACCATACCCTCCTGGTTTTTCTCCCACACCACTGGCCACTTTCCAGACTTCTTTCCTAGTCTGTCCTTCTCTCCCTGGTCTTTAAACACCACAGTGCCGTACAGTTCAGTCCTCAGATTCTCTAACTTACATTTTACTCCCAAGATGATTTCATCCAGTTCCATAGTTTTAAATGCCATCCATATGCCAACAGCTCAAAATTTATATATTAGCCTTGACCTCTCTTTCATCATATCTGAAACTGAACTCTCGATTCTCCTCAAATGTGTCCCTTCTAAAAGTCTTATCTATCTCCAATAATGGCACTTCCATTCCCCAAAAGTTATGTGTCATCCTTGACTCTTCTGAGAGTCATATACTGCTTCTAAAAAAAATCCATCAACAGATCTTGATGTGCTCACCTACAAAACAGGACCAGATTCTGACCAAGTCTCACTACTTCTTCCACTAACCCTTTTGTACAAGCCACCTCATCTCTCTCCTTAACTGTTACATATTGCAGCCAAAATAATTCTCTTTTCAATAATTAAGGCAAATCATGTCAATTCTGCTTGAAGCTCTTGGATGGTTTTCTGCCCTCCTTAGAGTGAAATCCAAAAGTTCTAGATGATCTAGGCTCTGTCTACCTCTCTGCTTTTACCTATCACTGACCCTCTTGCTTACTTCAGTCCAGTTATACTGGCCTCTTTGCTCTTCCCAGAATAGGCCAATTATGGTACCATCTAAGGGTCTTTGCATTTCCTGTTCTCTCAGCTGAAATGTTTTCCCCTGAAATAGACTCCCTACAAGAAAATAAGCTGCACATGAATAGGGAGTTTTGTCTGGTTCCTGCCTCTCCACCAAAACTGTATCCTTAACTCCTAGAACAGTGTTTGGCATCATGTATAAAGTGTTCATTAAACACACACTAATTAAATGTTCATTGAATAAATGAATTCTCATAAGGATGGCCCACTCCCATTTCCTTCAGGCATATGCTTCACCTTCTTTAAGTGATCTTGTCTGATCACCTAAACAAAACGACATTCTTTTTCTCCTCATTTTACCCTTCTTTCCTAGTTCTTCATTACTCTCAACATAATCTGACATTAGATGAGATATTCATTTATTCTTTATCGGCCTCCTCCACTAGAGGAACCACAGTCTTCTACAAAATACCTAGGCACTCAATATGTATTTGCTGAATGAAAAATAAAGATAGGTATCGAACTACTGTGCATCCCGAGTCATGTCCACTCATCACAGAGCTCTTTGCCTTCTATTTCCAACACCTCCTACAGCACTCTATATTTTTTCTTAGTTGAGAGTTATGAATATCCATCTCAGAGCAAATCAAGTAATAATGAGGAAATCTAAAACCTTGAAACAAAAAAAACTAATAACAAAATTGGGGAAAGAGAAGAACTCATTTGGGCCAGATAGCTAGGCTAACCAAAACGGACCATAGTGGGATGGAAATAGGAATAGAAAATAGTTTCAGAAAGGTAGATTTGGCTGCTATCAGGTAAAAATGTAAAGTGGGAAGGGTTACTTTGCATGGTTATGAGTTAGTTCCTTACAGAAGGAAAAACTCAATCAGAAGCTGTATGCATGTTATGTATAGGGTCTGTATGAATACCCTCTAGGTTAAGTAAGCATAGATAAGTTTCCTTCTGTATTTCTGCAAGTAGAAATCTGGAGTATTATATCCCACAATGAAATCTTCTAAAAATTAAACACACGCTCTTTTTAAATATTTTGTAATTAAACAAAAACTGACAAACTTACACCAATATCATACAATTGAAATTCAAAATAGCTCCAAAATAACCATGAATACCACATATTTATAACAGCAGTTACTTTTGCACTTCATTCTTTTATAATTTGATATCACCATATATAACATATTTATAAAATTAAAAGTTTCTTTGAATTTAGATGCTAATCAGTTAATTTAAGATAGAAGAGGGAGATGGGGCTAGAAAGTGATAGAAAGCAAATAGAGAGTATAATCTTTAGCCTGAGGGAAACGCCGTTTATCTCTGGGGTGACAGGAGAGGCCAAAAGACTTACCTAACTACCTCCTTACCTACCTCCAATTCATCAAATGTGTTGTTTCCCCTTTGCTCACACAGCTCTTTTGTAAAAACTTTCTTGCACAGATCATTAGAATTGTTGCCCCCACTTCATTTTCATAAAGATGCCTTCCTTTGCTCCCAGTTAACACTGGAATTTTGGGCATAAAAGTTATGGTAATTATCTGTTTAAAGGCTAAGGTTCTATGTTTACAGTTAGGGAAATACACTTGAAGAAAGAGAGCCACAAAAATGTCAAGCTGATATAAATAAATGGCATGTGCTTATTGCTCACTTAAATGGATCAGTGTTTCAGCTTATACCAATATAATCAGAAAAGGATATAAAACCTTTTGAAGACAATGAGAAATGAAACCTTAATCAATCTTTATTTTCACAGTGAAAGTCACATAATTTTTAGCCTTTCCTAGCACTAACTATTACTACTAAGAGAATACATATTTATAAACTTCTCTGGATCAATTTAAAATATATTTTTATTATCAAAAATTTTAAATTGGCCAAAAAGGTCTTATGCAAACAATATAGCATCACCAAGCAGTAGATAACTAAAAATTCAGATTTCTGGTGCTATTATCACCTACACCAGCTTCCTTTCCTACTCTTCCCCTATCAACTCCTTTTCTTTAACTCTTATTGAATGAGCCAAACAAATTTTCTTAGTTTACACTAAATTTTTATAATGAACAATTTCAGGTGGCATTTTTAAGACTGTAATGACTCCATTTGCCTTTTACAGCTTATGAGAAAAAGATAACTAAAAAAGTGCTTATTAAAATTTTAACTAACACAGGAGAATTATAAGGAAAAATACTACTTCAATTTAGTGGTTCCAGATTGATTAAGAATAAATTATTTTAATAGTCAAGGATGTATTGAATAGCAAGAAATCAATTAATGTTCTCTAATATAAATGCAAACTAATGAAGTCAAGAAATTAACATACCAGCTTACGAAAAACTGAGATCAAGTCTAGTAAATGACAAATATATTTTCTAAAATAACAAACCAATGCTTATCAGTATGAGTAATAATTAAACATTTAAAACATTGGAAACTAAATGAAAATTTCAGAAAAAATTCTACATATTGCTGTGGAGTCTTATCCTCCAGAGGAGTAGGGCCCCTGGAGAGGCCCTGTTCAAGGTCAGCATGCCTTGCAAACTGAAATCATCAAACTGTCTTTGATTTAAGAGATGGTAAGAATAAGCACATAAAGAAAAGGTATCTTTAAAAGACAAGGTACCAAAGAGAAAAACAGGCACATTTATTTATTTTTTGGGGGTATAGATGTTTTTTAAAAATATACTTCTAAAATGACTACTATACACCAGTTCAGAAAAAAAATACCCAACGAACCTAGAACTAGTAAGAGATACTACAGATACACTGTTACCAACAGATGAGTGGCAGCTTGTCTCAAAGAACACCTAGTGTGGTGCCACTGTTTGCTCGGTCATACTTTTTCATTATATGGTGGATGGCAAAATCTGAAGCATTAAATCCAAGTCTTAAGAGTCAAATATGGAACTATGGTTTGACCATTACAAGCTAGTAACTAGCAGAGATGACAGGAAAACATCAGGGTGAATGCCTCTGATGGTGAATTTCAGTCCATCGATCTTGACGCACTCAGAAGAAACAAGAAAAACTTCAACTGCAGACTAAGATTTGAAGCTAAAGGATACACTAAGTATCAAACGAGGAGAAGCAAAATCGAAACATACATCACTGTCAATAGGGTTGAAAACCAATAAATTTTACAAGACAGAGAGGAAAAAAAGATGGCTTGCTCCAACTAGGAGCTTTGACTCTGAAAATGAAGATCAGGATTAAATGAATAGCAAAGCCATAATAAACAAGCCAGGTTAAACCAGTAGATATGAAACTCACAGATTGGAGTTTATTCATTTACTCTACATTTATGAGTAAATGCTGTGTGCCAAAGTGCTATAAAAAAATTATATACCTATACATACACACACACATATGTATATACGTGTGTGCATATATCTATATGAACCTATATAGATATATATATATGGTAGGCAAAAAAAATCTCCAAATGGTAAGGGAGATGGATGAGATGGACACAGGTTATTTCCTGTGCTCACCTGAGATATCGGCATGTGCCTCACTTTATTCACATCCCTGCTCAAAGATCACCATCCTATTACTCTGCTGCATTTTCTTAGCATTTATAAGTATCTGACACTATATTATGTATTTGTTTATGTCTCTCTGACCCAATAAAATACAAGTTCCAAAAAAATAGAATTACCTTTTTTGTGCATTGATGAATTTCTAGCACCACAACAATGCCTGGCACATAATAATTTCAGTAAGTATCTTTTAAAAGAATTAATGATTGCATAGCATTATAAAAACTTCAATAACAGAAGTATGCACATAATATAGAGCTTATGAGGAAAGAGGAACATGATTACTTGTTTGGGTAGGTGAAGGAACAAAGGAAAATTTGAAGAATCCTGCAGTTAATGTAGATGCAGAAAAACCGAACAACAAAAATCTCTGGCTACAGTGACCAACCACAAGAAATAAAATGTTCTTATTTTAAATGCTTATGTTAGCTTAAAAACTATAGAGGGTCAGCCCTGTTTATGACCACCCTATCTTCTTAAAACTTGCACTGCATTATATGATACAGTCAAGAATTTAGACCCCTACAGCATCACCAACGAACACCCAAACTTCCTGAATTTCGAGGCCATTTAAAGTGTTTGTAAGCACTCTCTGCAACACCGCTCTTCAGCGTCTACCAGTGCCCCATTAGGAAGACCTGCTGAACTTCGGGCCAGGCCTGCTCCCACCCCAAGGCCATTACTCAGCCACTGAACCTTAACCTGAATGTCCTTCTCTCTTCCTTTTGCCACAAAACCCATGCCAGTTCCTCAAAGTCTAGCACATTTCCTTCTTTAGTCATTCTCTGAAATCAAATATGCACATAAACCATTGCTATTTGAACCTGTACTAGATATATAGCCAATATCACATTCTTTCATGTATACTAATTTTTCTCACCAGACTATAAGAAACCTCCATTTTACTTCCTACAAGCACCTAGTGTAATACTAAAACTCAGGTACTCAGTATACATATAGACATACATTTATATGATCAGATGCCTAATTTCTATTTTATGTAATCCAAAAGAATCAATTCCAATCGATTCCTTACCAGATCAATAAGGCTCTCCTGTATTCTGTTCAGAGTTGTTCTTAGTCTACTGCTACTAAGGCCCAGTCCTGTTGATTCCAACTGAAAAAAAAGAAAGACATGTTAAATCATTCTGGAGATAATCTCCCAAATGTTACAACTTCAAGTTAACCCAAGTGAAGTATCTGATGAGCTCTTACTCGGACACTTAGCCTTCAGAAGGTTTCCAAACTGCATTTAAAAATTCCAAAATATCAAGCAATATAAGTGAAACCTTTGCTTTCCATGAAAAAAGAACTATTTTTACATGTTCATTTACAGATCACACTAACATCTATCAATCTAATGAATGTTATCAGTAGTTCACCAGAATTTCTTTCCTATATTATTTGTAGTTACAAAACTTAAGATTTTAGATACTTAAAGATAGTACACCATGTTGTATTTATGTAAAAGCATAATGATGTAGTGTTGCTAATTTATTTTTCAACACAAATTAGAGACAACCTAAATCCTCATTCAAAATTTAAAGAAATTTTTTGTTAGGCTAGGTAAGCATTTCACAGTACAAAATTCTCTTCACTCCAGCACAGCCAAAGCATTTATAAAAATCTTCACATAAAAACATGAATGAGAAGACTTGACTGCTAAGACATGAAAGGTTGGCTCCTTGTGTGATGATTCAATTGATGAATACAAATTTAATTAAAAAAAATCACAGATACACAGACATCTGACATGTTAAAATATTCTAAATGGCCCAGTAAATTTAAAACTTTATTAAGAGTAAATTATAAAACATATAATCCCACTGATTTATATAAATTATATATATGTGTGTATGTGTATATATACAGAAGTACACACACACATCATCATACCTCATCCCTTCTTATATGAGATATAAAAATGAGAAATTACTTATACAGCATGTGTTGGAAAGCTTGCAGCCGAAACAGTTGTCTGATATCACTGTGTAGTACAACTTTAACTAGCTTTATATGGTAATTTTATAACACATTTTATTTTTACTAGGTTTTACAAATTTCATTAATTCAATTTCCTTTTTTCACTAGGTATCATTTACATATAGTTAAATTCTGTCATTTTAAGTATACAATTTGATGAATTCTGGTAATTGTATTGTCTTATAACTAGCACCACAATCAAGATATAGAAGAGTTCCCTCACTTTTAAAAAGATCCTCATGCCTCTTGCACTTGATCCCCTCCACTATCCTTAATCCCTGATCTGCTATGTCACTGTAGTTTTGCCTTTTCTAAAATTCCATATAAGGGGATCTCAGTATGTACTCTTTTGTGCTTGATGTCTTCCTTGTGTTTAGCATGTTTTTGAGATTCATCCATGTTGTAAGCCTAATTAATGAAATTTATAAAAACCTAGGATTTCATGCTCTTTTCCTGCCTAATAGTATTCCATAATATGACTACAGCCCAGTCTTTTTATTCACCAATGAATATTTGGGTTCTAGTTTGGGCTATTTGAATAATGCCAAGATGAGTATTCACGTATAGTCTTTGTGTGGACATGCATTTTCAGTTCTCCTGGGTAAATACCGACAATAACAACATACATTCTTAAATATCTGGTTCTAAAATATATTTTTAACTTAGTAAGGTAAAGACATATGGTTTTCCAAAGTATCTGTACCATTTTGCCTTTCTACAATGTATGCAAATTCTACTTGCTCCATATAATAATGAACTGAATGTTCGTTGTCCCCACCAAATTCATATGTTCAAGCCCTAACCCCCAATACAATGCCATTTGGAGGTGGGCCTTTGGGAGGTAATCAGGGTTAGATGGGGCCCCCATGATGGGATTAGCACCCTTTTATAAAACGAGTCACCAGAGAACTCGCTCTCTCTCCTTCTACAGGAGCACAGAGGAAAGGCCTGTGAAGATACACCTAGAAGGCAGCTGATTTTGTCTTCTTGTTCTGTTAGTTACTGTGTGGTATTAAAATCTATAGCTATGATTATTTTTTTATTCTCTTAAATTCTGTCAATTATTGCTTCATCTGCTGTGATGCTGATACTAGGCACATACACATTTATAATTACTATGTCTTATATTTGAATTAACCCTTAAGATCATTACGAACCCCTCTACTGCTAATACATTCTGTTTTCAAACTTATTTTATCTAATATTAATATAGCCACTGTAGCCTTTTTATGCTTACTGTTTGCATGGCATATCTTTACAAACCATTTGCTTTCAACCTTGGTGTGTTTTTTAATTGAGTGCGGGCTTTGTTTTTAATCCATTCTGATGATTTTGGGCTTTTAATTTGAGTGTTTAGTCCATTAACATTCAATGTGATTACTGGCTGGATTTATAGCTACCATTACATGTCATCTCTTTTTTGTTCATTGGTTCCTCCTTTCCTGCATTTTATTATACACTCACTCACACACACACACACACACACACACACACACACACACACACGTATATATTCATATATGTATTTTATTTATTTATTTGTTTATTTATTTATTTCTGTGTGTGTATGTATATATTTAAAATTCTACTTTTCCTGTTGGCAAAAAGTCAAAAGTTCTTTGTATTATTTTTCATTGTTATCCTATTGGTTACAATATACATTCTTAAAATTTCAGTCCATTTACTCTTACCAAAGTACTGCTTTACATAATATACAGAAATCCTGCCATCTTACAGGTTCATATACTATTATAAGCCTTGCTAAAGTTGTTCTATGTCATACATTTACATTTATTATGAATTCCAGAAAACAATGTTATGATTTTGGTTTGAAACAACTACATGGTTTATAAAGAAATTAACTGAGAAAAGGAAAACAATCTTTTGCATTTCCTCAAGTAGTTTTAACTGCCAATGTTCTTCATTCTTTTTGAGGATCAATGTTTCCACCTGGTATTATTTTCCTTCAGTCTGAAAAACTTCCCTCAGACTTTCTTATATTATATGCACGTCCGTTGATGACAAATTCTTTTCTTTTTAATCTAAAAATGTCTTAATTTCACCTTAATTCTTGCATGGTGTTTTGCTGGATATAAAATTCTAAATAGGCATTTTTCTTTTCTTTCAGCACCTTAAGGTATTGTTTAATTCTCTTCTAGCCTCCAGCTTCTCATGAGAAGTCAGCTGTTAACCATATAATTGGTCTCTCTTATATAAAGTTATTCCTCAGTATCATTGTGGAATTGATTCCATGATCCCATACCGATATCAAAATCTGTAGGTGCTCAAACCTCTATATAAAATGGCACAGTATTTGCAAATAACCCATGCAAATCCTCCTGTATACTTTAAGTCAGCAATTGACACCAGGGACAAGGTGCTCTTATGAGAATCTAATGCCTAATAATCTGAGGTGGAGCTGAGGTGGTGATACTTATGCGGGGGAGCAGCTGCAAATACAGATGAAGCTTTTCTTGCTCACCCATCACTCACTTCCTGCTGTGCGACCCAGTTCCAAAAAGGCCATGAACCAGTATCAATCCGTGGCTTGGGTGTTGGGGACCTATATTTTAAGCCATCTCTAGAGTACATATAAAACCTAACACAATGTGCTGCTATTTATATAATTGTTATGCTGTACTGTTTAGGGATTAATGACAAGGACAAAAAAGTCTACATGTTCAGTTCAGATACAACCACCACAGGCCTAACTAAATAGTACACATCAGCAACAGCATATTTTATATTTTTTGGAATATTTTCAACCCATATTAGTTCCATGGATGTGGTACCTGCAGATATGAAGAGATGTGAAAAGTCTAATGCAGTTTTCAAGAGACAGTTTCACCACAAAATACTCTACTCTGTTTCTTTGCACTTTTTCTGCTTGTTATTTGGCATCTTGTATCTGCAAATTTTTGGCCATGTTTCTTCAAATATTTTTTTCTACCTCATCCTCTCTCTCCTGTCTCCATCTGGTATTCCAATTACAGATATGTTTGTTCCTAACCCTTTGATCATTTTTGTTTTCCAATCTTTTTTTCTCTATATTCTACATCTTAAATAATTTCTATTGGTTCACCTATTCTTTCCTGTCATGTCCATTTTGCTGTTAAGTGCATCCATTCCATTACTTCTTTTTAATGCAAAATTGTATTTTTAAGTTTTAGAATTTCCCTTTGGTTATCACTGTTTCTATTAGAACTTCCTATTTCTCTGCTGAGACGTTCATGCATTTTGAACATTTTTACTTTATTGAAGGTAGTTATAAAGTTCATTTAAAATCTTTATCTCTTAGTTCCAACACCTTGAAGCCAGACTAGATTGTCTTTTTACTTAAGGATGTATTCCACTTTTTTGGTTCTTTGTATGTTGGGTAATAATCAATTTGATTCTGGAGATTCTGGATTCTGTTGACTCTGGATTCTTTTCTTTTTCTCCAGTGAGTACTGTTTCCTTTATTTTCAGTATGTAATTTCTTAGCTGGGCTTGAACTACAAACTACCTCTTGTGTAGTAACTTCAATCTCTGTTTATAACTTTTTTCTCTGGCTGTAGTCATTCTGTTCCACATAAACAGGTTAGTCAGAGATAGAAGTATATAGAATATGGGGACCCCCTCTCTGGTTCTCTCCCCTCTGAATTTCCCCCTACTCTTTTCAGTGTTCCCAGTTTCCTGGCTTTACTTTTCTGGTTCCCCAGTCCATGAAGATTGCAGGTTTTCCCTATACTTGCTTCTACTTGTGTGCCATGTGGACTGCATTTAGTCTTGGGTTAAGGGCTATAGAGATAAAATTTATTTTTACAGCTTCCCTTTTCCCAACCTTCACTCTAGCATGAACTCCCCAATAGAGTCTTTAAACTCTTGTTCATATTTCAATATCTTCAGATAGTGGTCTTCTGTATGTCATCCAGGTTTTACAGTCATTTTCTGCAGGAAGTATCATCCAGGAAGGTCTCAGTCCATCATACCCAGAAGCCAAAGCTATTCATTCTTAAAAGTTTAGATATGGAATCATAGACTCTCTACAAAGAAAGTTTCATTAAACAAATGGTAACTTTAAATGAGGCTCACTAACTCTTGTCAAGTAAAATCCCTTGTAAGATTTACTTGGATAAGAAATAATTAGGACATCAGCTCATGTGTCCTAAGAATCTACTATGTGCTTAATATTCTGTTACAGTAAGCTACAGAACAGTCTTCACTACAGAATATAAACAGGAAGAACCAAGGAAAACCTAACTGAAAAGATGAACAATGGAAGGCTGGGGACAAGGCAAGATAAAGCAATCCTACGAATTACATTATAATAAAATCAAATGCATTAGATATGCAACTGAACATGACGTAGTAGGTTACAACCATTTCAGTGTAGAACAGAAACTCCTAGAAAAGGAGGAATCCCTTAGCCTAATGCATACACTGTGTCTCCCCGGCCAATGACCTTCTAGAACCCCTGGGAAACAGATGCTTATTCTTCCATGAGTAGCATCTATCTAAATTCACTCATATGAGTGTCTTTCTTCTGGGAAAGAAACAGGAGAAACTATGTGCCCTGTTTTTACAATTCTACTCATTACCTGATTCCCCCTCTACTCCCACCCATTTTAAGATTCAACAGCTAACAAGGCAATACGGAGTATTTATTTACTTATTTAAATATGAAAACATCTAGGATTTCTAATAGGCCCTAAAAGCTTCTTAGGAAATTAAAAGCTACCTCTTCAATCTTATATGCTTGCATATACTTATTTATGCCATTTATTTAAATTGTCCTGTTCCAAAGGGATTTAAAGTAGTAATCAAAAATACAAACTTGTTAGGTTAAAAAAGCTTTAAATGCATATAAAAATTAAGTAAAACAAAATAATGAATAGAAAGTAAAATGGAGGGTTTATGCCAATTTGTACAGAAAATCCCTTTTTATAGAGATGCAAAGTCTCTGTTTTGATTTAAATAGTGTTTCCTTCAGTTTTGCAGAGTTAAAAATAGTAGACTCTGAACTATAAGTTGCTCTATTTGAAAATGTGCATATTTTTGATGTTCAATACATTGAATACATCTAATATTCAATACATGGTAACTAAAAGCTGGTATTACTAAGCATAATCTAATAATAGGAAAAATGAGTGTAAGTAAGAGGCAAACTAATGCCACATTTACTCATATATTCTCACTCATATGTACTGTCTGTATTGGTCAATATAACACAAATTGCTTCTAAAATGACATATAAGTAGACACCCAGGCTAAGGACAGTAGGACAGTAACCTTATGTCTTACAGCTAATTGTTTGAATACAATAGCTTTTATTGAGTCCTACGTTGAAAACACTTTAGTATAAAACACCACATTAATGTTCTTTAAAATATAATAAATTTTAAATAAAATATGAAGTATATTTTACAATAAGCTCCTATCTATACTCACTAACTTTCTCAGGTTCTAGAGAACTCTATTGTAAAAAAATCTGTGTCAGTATCTAATGAGCTGGAAAGTCATGTCTAAAAGCATTTAGTTCCTCAAAGTTTCCAAAGGACCCCATTTTAACATTATCTAATCAAGAATGTGGTCCAGAATTATTCTATCCAATATGATTGTCACTAGTCACATGTAGCTATTTATATTTAAAAATAAATTAGGTAAAATTAAATTTAATAAAAAATTCAGTTCCTCAGTCACTCTAGTCATATTTCAAGTACTCAACAGCCACATTTGGCTAGTAGCTACTATACCGGGTGGTGCTGATATAGAACATACCATTATCACAGTTTCCCTTGGACAGTACTTGTCTAGAGGCAAAGCCCAGGAGATACAGCAAGGCTCATCTAGAAGCCTGGGAGATTCTGACAATTAGCCAAAACTCTAGAATGTCTTTTTTTTTTTCAGCATTTATTTACTGCATTACAAAATTTAGAATAATGAGTTAGTATTTTATAGTAACAAATTCTGCAGCAACACTTTGTCTTTGATTATATTACTATTCTTTCTAAGGAACATTATAAGAATTAAGAACATAAGAAATTCAGATCCCATATTAAAAGATCATGTCTTTGCATATTTGGAATCATAGCAAAGATGTGAACATGTATATGATAAATGTAATTACCCACTAAATTTCACATTTTTAAAAGGCGTAAAATATAATACATGAAAACTTAGTATTATGATATATGCACAGGACCAAGCAGTATGGTCTTATACAGAAAACTGCCAAATATTTAGGTAAACCACATAATAATTCTCAAGTATCAGGTCAGTTACCTGCCCAATATCATGTTGTTTTCCTTAGGAGTAGAAAAAGATAAATCTGGTAAGAGCTTTGGAAACACAAAAAAGAGGAGCAAGAAACATTAATTCTGTGGTAAGCAGATGGTTTAGTTCAAAGATTTTCAATTATTTTAATAAATATTTGCTATTATCTTCTGAATGTAGTAAAGCCTGCTAAGGTTGTTAGCCAATATTTAAAATATCCCATTTATTGTGTAGTAATTACACACTGGGCCAGATTTAAACAAAGCAACCTGCACATTTTTCATTGCCAAAATATGTCAATGATAGAAACAGATGCTGTGTGTTCTCTGCCAAAAATCTGAACATACAATATGTTTATCATATCAAAGCTTAAAATTAACATATAAATAAGGCAATTAGATAGACAGCTGATAGCAATAATTTTGTTGTTTTTTTATGGATGTTTTCAAAATAATGTTATTTGTGTATTTTATACAGAGAGAATAAACTGAACTTTATACTTAAAAAATAGATTTTAAAAGAAACAGACTTTCCCCCCAAAGGTTGACTTACTGAATCATTCCGACCAAAAAAGGTATATATTGCATACAAGTAATAATCAAATAGCTGAGACATGAAATGGATAACATCAAAGGCAATTGGCTTAAGAATGTTCATCATCTGCATATATTTACCTGAAAAGAAAAAAAATTAAAAATTAAGTAGAACAAAATTAAATTGTTAGATTATAATTATAAAGTAATAATAAAAATACCAAATATTTTTTAAAAATGAAATATTACATTCCTCTGTCATACTAGTCATATTTTAAGTGCTCAATAGTCATTTGTGGCTAGTGGCTACTGTATTGGATAGAACAGATACAGAACAGTTATATCATCTTAAAAAGCACTATTGGAGAGCACTGATATAAATAATACCAACAAATGTAGATTTTTTTAATATCATTATTTTTACTGTTTGTCAAATATTCATGGAACTCCCTAAGGTGTTCTACAGATGACACTGTACACACAACGCAGTTCCTCATTTCTTGGAGATTCCATTTAAAGTAATTTCTTCAAAAATATTTATGTGTAATAAAACAGAAGACAATGTACTTGAGAAAGTAATTTTTTTTAATAAGCATATACACACACAACAAAAGTAAAAAACCGAGAAGAAAAAGCACACACAGAAGGCACTTCCCATTCCCTAATCCTACCCCTGTGAAATCTTCTATCAGAGGCCAAGAACTTTTCTTTATCACTACATCACTCAAGAGCTCAATACTCTCAAAATGCCAAGAACATAGCCTCCTCATTCCTTCCTTTGGGAGATGCCAATATTCCATTCTCTTCCTTCTAAACATATAATATAGACACAGAAAAAAAATTTTTTTTCTACACTTGTAAACTTGTTAATGTATTTGAAGAGTACATGAGAGATGGGCTAAATCAAATAACAAGCCCCTAATTGTGTTTCTTTTTCATGGGAAATAGGGAAAAAAGCATATCTATAACAAATGCTCTTCTACACAAGGTATTAAAAGAGGCCATTTGTAATTTCTAAATGAGCAAATAATTCAGGTGCTGGCTCTTTTTTATGTAACTGCTATAAATTTTAATTGGTACTACTGAAGACACCATGACTCAAGAGAAAACACATTAACGGCAGTAGGAAAAAAATGACAAATTTATTCTAATGAAAATATCTACTATTAAAATCATGTCTTTATTTCCTAAGAACTCCATATATCTGTCTTAATTTATATGAGAGATGATTCTAAATGGCAGTCAGCTGATCAAGAAGAGAAACACACCTACACACATCAAGAAGTAAAAACCATTCAAATCAGATTTTTATTCTTCTGTTTACAAGTCTTTTGTTTCACCACCATCTTTTGTAATTATTTCACACAATCAGACATTCTTTTTTTAACTCACTATTGAAAATCATTTGAAAAACATGTTCCTAGAACATTGTGGATCACTATGCAGATATTTTATCAACTACAAACATACAATTATTTAAACTGTGACTATTTACACATGAAATAATGAGACACTACCAAAAAAAGGAAAAATATTGTTACATTACTTTAACCTGTAAAAGAAAAAAGAAAAAGAATGCAAATGGCTGGGTTACTACATATCCAGAATACAAAGCTCCTCTCCATTCCCAATAAGATTAAGAGCACTGTTCATGTAATTAATCTTAACAAAGGAGATAAAAATAAATTATTAGTAGGTAAAAACTATTTTAAAGTGCATTCAGAAGGAAAAAAAAATAGATGTTCCCTACCACTCTAAATAAAAAACTTTAAACATAATTACATTCATTCATGCAATATATTCTACAAAAACTTTTAGGTTTACTAAGTATTTGACCTTGTATTAAGACATAAGGAATTACGCAGTCTCTGTTCTCACACCTTAAATGATCATACATGGAAGGCAGTCATTGATAAGCAGGCTGCCAGTATATTCAAATGTACTTTCTTTTTCCAGTTCAAGAGAAAAGAGTAGGCCTTTGGAGGCCTAAGGAGGCTTATATACCTCTCAGATTACTGAATTAAAAGAGAATTTTACAATGAATTAAGCCTGTATCCATGAAGAGAAGAAGTGAGGAGGTAAAGGTGGGTAGATATAATCACCAGAAAAAGAAATCTCAAAAACCTTCTAGACCAGGGGTTGCCAAACCTTTCCTTTAAGAACCAAAGAATACATAGTTTAGACTTTGCACACCATACAGTTTGAGGTAACTATGCAGCTCTGCCGATCTCTGTTTCAACTACTCAACTCTGCCTCTGTAGCACAAAAGCAGCAACAGGCTATATACGTGACAAAGGAGCTGGCTGTATTCCAATAAAACTTTATTTATAAAAACAGGCAGCCAGACTGATTTGGCCTTCAAAATATAGTTTCCCAACCCCTGTAGTAGATGACAGACAGTAAATGAGACCAGGATGATGGAAAAATGCAAATCAATAAGCTATATAAGTACCACAAGGAAGGTGGAAGATATTAAATGGGATGGTGACTGCTCAGAATCAGCAGGTACAGCCATAGAGAAAGAGTGAGAAATGGGGCTGAGAAAGGATAGATTAACTGAAGGTCCACATATGGGAAAAACTCTACCAGTCCACATGCTTCCCTCTAACATTATCCCTTGCCAACAGTTAGAATGTAGGCTGCCAGAATTTTCCCACAGACAAAAAAGTAAAAACTCTTAGGACTTTAGGAATCCTTCCTAAAAGAATTAAGCAAATTAAACAAACAAATGAAAAAATTAAGCAAACTTAAGAAATAATAAATAACAAAAGCTAAGGCTTCTAGTTTGAATGCTACCTCATTCCGAGAATTTGGAGACATATCCCCATACAGGGTGCCAGTAAACCCATCCAGCCTTGCCCTACTCTATATAAAAAATTCACAGGCAGGATTCCTAGTGAGGAGAAAGACCAAGCTCAAACACAGTTCTAACTATTCAGCAGGGAAACCCACACCAGCTATACAAAACTGTTTGACTGTTTTAGACATGAAGATAATAAAAAAATCACCAACTGCATAAGGAAAAGTCAGAGAATAAAAGTAAAAAGTTAATCTCAGGAAAAAAAAAAACAGAATAATTCAAGCTAAAGAATATATAATAATTATGTAAAACTCTATGACAGGAGAATATAGAGGAAAAGACAGAATATAGAAAGGCTCTTAAAGATTAAAAATATGATTTTTAAAGTAAAAATATTAAACAAAAGAAATGGAAAAAGGAAGTTTATAACTCATACAACAAAAGGATATATTAGAGAAAATATGAAACATAAAGGGGCCAAACACTTGAGTAATGGGAAAGGAAAAAAAAAATGGGGAGGTAGAAATCATCAAAAAAAAAAAAAGGCAATATCAGTCACAGCTGAGAAACACATGAACCTTCAGATTGAAAGGGTCGCAGACTACTCAACACAAAATGAAAAAGAATTCACACTCATGGGGAGGAGATATACAGAGGGACCTGCAAAGAAACCAGGCAGCAGCAACATGGACAAGGACCACAATCAAGAGAAACAACTGTGGGCCTGCCTTACCCACAATATCAGCAGGGAGTGCAGACTGTGATTACCACACAAAAAGTGGCCCAGGAGAATTCAATCAGTGAGCCACAACTGCGCAGGGGAAGGAACACAAAGGTAAAAAGAAGGCACTGTAGTGTGTATGCGTGGAGGAGAGCTGTGATTTAATTCCACTGTGAATTATAACGAGAGGAGGAAAAAGTGTTTCTCCAATATTCATGATTTTAAAAATTAAGGTTTGTCAGTCCAATGTATCTTAGGCAACTACAAAAGCAGAAAGTACTTGGCTGGTGGCTCTGTATGTTCCAAAAGATGACCCAACTCTTTTCATCTATAGGAGCTGACAATAAAATGGGGCAAGAGCAAGAAGTGACTCCAAGTTGGAAGGATATTCATTATTCCTACTATAGTGCACTAAGTTGAAAGATCATTAATGGATATGAATAGCACGAAAAAGGCAACTAACTGGACATGATATAAATGAGGCATGAAGGGTAAGGAAGGAAAAGTCAGTTCTACTCAAGCAATTTAGAAAAACCTATAGAACAATGAAATAAAGACCAGAGTAAAAAATTAACAAATTAGACCAGAGTAAAAAATTAAATCCATACCTACCAATTTTTATTCTGTTTATTTCTTAGCCCCCTAAATCTCCAAAATCATTTTCTTGTAATATGTGCTGAGCGATGACACTTCTTAGATCATCCTCTCAAAGTATCATGTAGTAAATACAGCTATCAACTCAGAAGGTATTTTAAAACTGCTTAAAAATATAAATTCAGTCTACAGCCATGCTACCCTAAACAAGCACGATTCCCCCTGATCCCGAAAACTAAGCAGAGTCGGGCTTGGTTAGTACTTGGATGGGAGACCACCTAGGAAGACCAGGTGCTATAGGCATAAAAAAAAATAAAAATAAAAATAAATAAGGGATTGTAGGCTGACAAGATCCTTGCAATCTGTGGGGTCAACCAAAGGTTGCTTCACCAAAAGAAAAAATTTAAAAAATAAAAAGATAAATTCATATAACTACTTTTAGAAAAACAAATATTAGAATATAACCTATGATAAACTTTTCCTTAAATATCACATATAAAAGTTTCTTTAAAAATAACTTTTAATTTAATCATGAGACAAGGTTTTAAAGTTTTAAAACAAAAAATGCACTATGATATATTGTTATCTGACAATATATAAGATTGGACTTATGATTTCACTGACACTATAACTTGACCTTAGTATTTGAAGTATTTAGAAAACAACTGATATGATTACTTGCATTTGTCAAAAACAAAGCAATCATTTGAATTGACTGTTATACAATCAACAATGTTTCTGTTATTTAAATATACATTGTTTACATTTCAATTAGAACAACACAAGAATAATAATAAAACTTCTCAAAGTTTGGTCCTCAGATCAGCAGCATTAATAGCACCTAGAAACTTGATAAAGATGTACTTTCTCAGGTTACATCCCAGACCTACTGAATTAGATATTCTGGGGTGGAGTCCAACAATCTGTGTTTTAACAAGTCCTCCAGATGATTCTGATGCATGCTAAATTTAAGAATCACTGGCTTAGATCATCACAAGACGAATAAAAATTAGCTTGCCTGACAGGCTTTTATACCTTGATTTTCAAAGTCTCCTCTTCCTAATTTTTCTCTTGCCTCTCTAACATTCATTCATGACCTCATTTACTGGTTTCTCTTGCTGTCTGTCCCTCCAATGCATCCACATGTCTTTGCAATGTATTTAATGGATAAAGATACATATGGATTCTCTATAAACTCAAATGGTTAAGATCATTTACTGAGATAAACTTATCCACTACCAGGGTTTAACTCATTTTATAGCAAAGGCTCCAATGACCTGACCAAGTTTATTTTCTTGATCTCCAAATCTATCTAACCAAATGCATATAGGCTATTTGCATTTAAACGGCTGACAGGTACCTCCGTACGTCCAAAACCAAAGCTATCATCAGCTCCCCAAACTTGGTCTTCCTCTCATCTTTCCTATTTTAGTTGTGACATTATAATTGGTCAGTCACACAAATCTAAAATTTAAGAATGATCTCTCATAATGAATTCACCAATCCTGTCCATTGTATTTCTAAAATCTCTCAAATCTGTCTTTGCCTTTCTATTACAATGACCATGGCTTTAAGCAGACTCAAGTCTTCCATGTCTTGCCTGGGAGACTTCAACAACCTCTCATCTAGGCTTTGATCTCCCTCAGCTTCTTTACCTCACGTTATCCATTATTCACACTGTGGCTAGGGTAATTTTTGTTTTAAGGTTTCTTTCTTTTTTAATTTTTAAAATAATTTTAATTAGTTTAAGTATACAGTATATTGGTTAGACATCTATATTGTACATAAAACGATTCCCCCAATTGCTCCCTCCCTCCCCTGGTCCTACACAAAGCCATCATATTAATGCTAACTGCATTCAGCCAGGATAATCTTTAAAAAATAATAATAATAATCTGCATGTTTCTACCTATTTAAAACCCTTAATAAATTCAAGCCCGAAGGACATTATATAAGGCCCTCTGAAATCCAGCTCTTGCCCATCTTTCTTGGCACATTTCCCCTGCTTTCTCCTCCTATCTCCCATCATGTTTCTCCTATGCAGCAAACTAAACTGCTGTCTTCTCTGAATACACTGTGCCTTGCACATGTTGTTCTTTGCACTCTGGCTAGAATGTCTTTACCAAAGCTATAGAATCTATTCATCTTTCAAAGTCAGCTATAGTGTGACCCATCCACTGAGTCAGCCCTTTTATTTGCTACCCAAAAAAGAAAGTTGACCGTTCTGCCTTTTTTCTGCTTATTTATGCTTACAATACTACAATGTAAAGATTTTTCTTTTATTTGTTATTTCTCATATTGGACTCCTAACTACACAGACTATATTTCCAACAGGTAGCAGAGTGACTGGAAAGTAGCAACAACAACAAAAAAAGCTGTAGGAGACAGAGTAAAGGGGGTCAAATATGTAGTGACAGAAAGAAATCTAACTATGGGAGGTGAACACACAGTGTAAATATATATACATTCCTTACTGTTAAAGTGTACAGATGAAACTTATTGGATTTTGTTAATCAATGTCACCATAAAAAAATAATTTTAAAAAAGCTATAGGATTGAAAATGGATACAATATATATTGCAGAAAAAGACTAATTTCCTTAATGTAGAAATTAAAACACATAATTTCCTTATAAAAGATGGGCAGTGAATATGAGTAAGTAGTTTAAAAACAAAAATATCTTTCAAAGCAGCAGTCCCCAATCTTTTTGGCACCAGAGACCAGTGCTTCTATGAGAATCTAATGTCTGATGATCTGAGGTGAAGCTGAGGCGGTGATGCTAGCACTGGGGAGCGGCTGCAAATACAGATGAAGCTTCACTCACTCACTCACTGCTCACCTCCTGCTGTGTGGCCCTGTTCCTAACAGGCCACTGACTGGTACCGGTCTATGACCCGAAGGTCAGAGACTTCTGTTTGAGAATATAAAAGATGTTTAAACTCACTCCATATAAAGGAACTGAGCACACTGACCCTGAAGACAGATTGGGGGAAGAGGTTATAAGAAAAGGAAAAATAGTGTAGCTACCACCGCACATCTGAAAAGTGACCACATGGAAGAATACAAGGAAAAAAGTATAAATTTCTTTTTGCTTTTTAAGAGCAGAGCTAAGACAACAGACTTACAGAAATAGATTTTGATTTACCATAAGAGATTTCTAACAATTACATCATTCTGATAGTAAAACAAGTAGTCTTGCAAAATAATATGCTTCCAGTGATTGTGAGACATAAACCAAAGGTTAGAGGGCCACCACATACTAGGAGCACTATAGAAAAAAATTCTTATTTTATGGAAATTTATACCAAGTGACTTCTCAGACTCCTTCCAAATCTGATTCAATAAATTCTAGAGTAAGTCATGACTCTATGTTCAGTTAGCTCTCTTTGATAAAGAAGAAAAGCCAATTTCCCTGGCAATAATCAGCCAAAGAATGGCATTTTAGAATCTGTCATTTGTGTGTGTGTCACGAAAATATAAACCTTTTCCTCTCATCTCAATTCATTATTACTTTTCAACTGTTTTCCTTAAAGTAAGTGGGACTTCTAAAAAATATTTTGTCATCTTTAATTTGTTCATTAATGAAAGTGAGAAATTATCTTCAAAAACACAGACCATTTTATCAGAGCTAAGTATAATCAAAATAGGCAATAAGAAATTACCATCGCCATAAATAAAACACAGTGATTTTTATAGAAAACCACTAAAATTGCTGACTGGTATCGGCGACTTATTTTCAGAAGACATCTCTATAACTTATTCGTCAAATATTTTGTGAGATATAAAGGCTGAGGTAGGATATAAATGGTGAAACAGACATTAAAAAGTATACTTCATCTTCAAATCTAAATATTTTAAATGGCATTTCTTCATGTTGTTGCTTTCTACAAAATCATCAGTAAAGGTCTTAACTGTAATAAGAATATTTCCTATGGTGTGAATATTTAGTTTGTAGAATTCTTGAATCTGAAAACATCAGAGAATCACTATTCATTCTGCCTACCTGACTGGAAGATTGAGAAGATAAATGAAACAACTAAGTAAAAGTTACCATGTAAATGTAAAACTGGTACTATCATCATCCTATACATATCTCTTGCTCAAATAGAACATTTTTCATTACATTTCAATTAATGAAGAAATTTTAGAAAAAGTAAAAGATACAAATACTTACTAAGTAGTTAACTGAAAAAGAAAAACAAACTTTATATAAGTATGACACTATTGGGAAAAATTAAGATGAGAAAGTATTGACATATAACAATTAAATCTTTTACGTGGTGGGCGCTAGAGTGTATAACAAAAACTCCAAGTAATGATAATTTTGTAACAAAAGTAGACTAACTTAACTGCTAGAATAATTTTTTTTTAAATATGCAGCTACTTACCAACAAGTCTTATTACATTCAATGTTGTATTTGTTAAGATGGGTGCGTTCACTTTATTTAGACTGTAATCTGATTTCTTCCTGCTCTTTAGGGTTTCTCGAGAAATGCTTAATATAGAAAAACAAAAGAACTGCAATTAGGATTGTAAGGTAGTACATTGGTGAGTAATTCAGCTTATGATCTATCCTTCATTCACTGATTAGTTACTGAAAATCTTACCATGTATCAGGTGGGGATACAGAGATTATCCTCCTACCCTTGCAGAGCTTACAGCTCAGAGGGAAAGAGAAATTAGTAAGCAAAGAAATAAAGTACTTTAATGTATTTCTTTGATACTAAGATATTAATTATCAAACATTAATAGAAGCTACATCACTTTAAAAAAACAAATGTTCTAGGTAAATTATACATCAAATATACTAAACATCCTTACTTCAGACTTATAAATATAAAAAAATATCTTCGTTAGAATCTGAAATAAGTATAAGATATGACAGTCTAGTCTGGGGTTCAAACAGATCATAGATGTAGATACTTAAATATCATACATATGTGAAAACCAAAGAAATATGTATATTATCAATTAAAATAACCACAACTATTTCAGTTGCTCACTTTTCAGGAGAGAGATTATATCAATCAGGCTTTCAAACCAATTGAGTATTAACTAGGTACTTTGAAGGTAAAAGATAGAGGAGAATATACTTAAATCTGTCATTAAAAATAAGGTATATGTGTGGTCATTAAATGTTTGACAGTCAAAATTAATTCACTCACATATAATAACCTAAGTTTTCAAAGGGGGGACAGTTTATCATAAAACAAAACTCAAGTACAAAAAGGGAGCCTGAATAGAAGCTCAAGTAGTGAACATAAATGCCACTGGGAAGATAAGTGGAGACTTTCTGTATTTACTAGATTGAGGAAGAAACTTCACATACAAAACAAATGACTACTTTCCTTCCTGAGGTTTTCTGACCTATGTTAAACAAATTTCCCACAAAGGCAGCATTGATTTTATAAATCAAAAGTTTGTTTTCTGCAAAATCCACTGATCTCTAAATTAAGAGCTCTTTGAGTATGTCCAATATCAAATAAAAAAAAAAACACCTATATTTTGAGCCTTTCAGGAATGTTTTTTAAAACATATTAATTTCTGTCACATTATAACAATTAGAAAATTTTAATTCTTGAGTTTTGCTTTTTCTTAACCTCCAAAGGAGATTCTATATGTTAAGTGTGCAACATAAAATGAAAAATACCATGCAATCTAGGAGCAATTTTACCTTTTCACAGGAGCATCACCTGTCTGTTCATCCACATAATCTCGTTTCAATTCCTCAGGAACATCACTGTCACTGTCATATTCCTGATAGGCACTTTTTTCTTGTTCATCAGATTCATACTGAAGAGAACACAGTCCATTTAACAATGAATATGAAGAGCTAACCTTTCTTGGAGTCTTTCAGCACAATAAAAGTACCAATTTTATAAGAAGTAGCTTATAAAAGTCCTTAATAACTTATCTTTCATTTTGCCACCAAGAATCATACTATACTTCCATTTTCCTCTTCATCATCCTACCTTAACCAGCTACAGAGAAAAAAGATAAATATAAAAATACCTACAAAAGCTTGTAAATGTCCCCCAAAAATCAAATCTCCATATAAAGAAAATAAATAAAAACAAGTACACATCTTGCTAGGACTTAGGAGAAAAGAAGGTACATTTGATTTAAAATAAAAAAAAAAAAGGTCTCTTCTCTTATCCCAAGTGGTTTCATCATAATTTCCAAATTGCTAATTCATTGTAAAGAAGTTGAGTATTTAATTCTGGGACTCTGGAAGTGTTAACTCAGATTAAACATATGCAACACACATGCTAATATTCTTTTTTTTTTTTTTGATACTGAAATAATTTACTATTTTGTTTTCTTAACATAGAGGAGTATATTTTAGGGATTAATCCTTTTTCCATTCCTATATATTGGATTAATGTTATACATACATTAGGTTAGCTAGGAAGAAGGCCATTTTAAAGATTGTAAATAATATATGCTCAAGATTAACATACAAAGAGCAATAATCTATTATTATTTAAGTTCTGAAATCAAGAATTCACTCAAAAAAGCTTTTCTAAGTTTTATCAGCTAATACAATTATTTGTTTAAAAGTTTCTAGTTTCAAATTTGAGTTTTTTCTTTTCCCAAGTCACTTGAATCTTTTTCTATCTAATGTTCTACCTAATTCACTTTGATGAAATTTAATTCCAAAGGCACCTTAGAAAGATAAGCTTAGCATCTAGGAACTACTGAGAGCAAGGACAAAGAGTAGATTTGCTCGTGAGATGAAGATGCCTTACTAATATTTTCATTGTCTTAATGGCACCGTGGCCCAGTGCCATCATGGCAGAGGAGTGAAGTCCAAGCCCAGCAAAGAAAACAATGGCAGCATCACCACCACCATCACCATCATCACCATCATCATCACCACCGATTCATATCACAAATTACTATGTTTAAATAATGGCTAACATTTATTAAGTTTTACCCAAATACTATCCTAAGTGCTTTCACAAAATTATCTCACTGAATCTTCAAAACAATTCTATTAAGAAGTTTGACCTTCCATTTCTCAATTTTGGAAACCAGTATGATGATGAGATAGAAAGAAGTTAGTCTAATTCAACAACTATATTTTGAGACTCTAATATGACAGGCCGTATTAAGATGTGGACCCTGACTCTCAAGGGCTTATGCTATACCTAGAAAGATGAGATCACACATTAATAACAGCTAAGAAGCATTATAGGCATTCTCTCCCACTTGTACACAGTGTGATCCTGATGACATTCAGAAAGGTTTTCTACACAAACCTGGGTCTCCTGGCTGTAATGACATGGCTCCATGATTAACATTACAGCAGATCTTCATTTTCAAGGACTTTGTATTTGCAAATTTTCCTACTCACTAAAATTTATTTGTAACCTCAACAACACTTCACAGCACTTTTGTAGTCATTCATGGATATGTGCAGAATGGCAAAGACTTCTGAGGCACCCAACATGTATGTTCCCAGCTGAGAGCAAACAAGGTGATAGATGCTCTACCTTCTTCTATCAGCTCTCCTGCTATAAACATGAGTCCTTTACACACTCTATTTAGTATCACACTTAAAAATATTTTTTGTGCTTTTTGCCAGTAATTTCACTTCTTAGAATGGCAACCAAGCACAGTACTTAAGTGTTGTCTAGTATTCTTAAGTGCAAGAGGACTATAAGGTGCTTTATGGCAAAAGTACATGTGTTAGATGAATTTCACTAAAGTACAAGTTACAGTGCTGTTGGGTGTTAGTTTCATGTTAATGAATCAACATTACATATTAAATAGTGTCTTTAAGCAAAACACATGAAACAAGATTACATACTGATCAGTTGATGAAAATATTGTAACTAGAGGCTCGCAGGAACATAATCCAACATTTCCCCTAGAAACAGTCATCCTGTATTTGCTAATTCAGTGTTCATAGTGACTTTATAGGACAGAACTGCCACCAATAATAACGATCAGATGCTATGAGATTTAAATAAATCACCAGTACAGAGGATAATATTTCAAAAATATTGGAATGGCTTTAAATTCCTTTTAATTTAGTCTACTTATGAAGGCAAAATTTCACAAAGAATCACTAAATTTTAAGTATGGTTTACTATAAAATAATTTCTACTTCATGATAGAAAGTGATAATGATATATTTCAAGATAATATTTTATTAAATTGTATCTTTGCTAAATAAAAAAGAAAACGCCAAACTAAAATACAGAGACAAATGCAACAGATTTTTGTCTGAACAGTTTTCAATTTTACCTTCACTGAACTTAAAATAAAAATCATACTGGGCCTCTCTGGAAATTATGAGGATCAGAAGGACCAATACAAATTAAATACTATGAAAACACCCTATAGGCAGCTATGAGATAAGCATTCTCTCGTTGTAAATATGGGGAAACTGAGGGTCACAAAGTTAAAAGAATTTGCCAAGGGCAACAAAGCTAATAAAATGTGCCTTCAAACCCATTTTATTAACTATTGTTTTTTGAGCTGTTAGAAGTATTACTAAAACATGATTCTTCTAAATCCAAAAACACCCCTACCAGGTAACTAAGCATACATTATCCTCTTGCAGTAAAGGGAGATGGAACAAAATAACACTCTCAGTTGGCCAAGAGTGGAGTTGAGAAAAAAGTACAGATGATCTATTCCCTCATCCATCCATCCATCCATCCATCTATCCAACAAATCATATAAATATGAAGTAAAGAAACTAATGTCCTATTCAGTTAATAATCTAGTAAGAACATAAAGTAACCTAGTAAGAACATAAAGTAAACATAAGGGCAAAATTTATTGTTCAAAAAGACAAAGCCAACAAAGCATGTTGTAAAACCATTACCTGTACAAGTAGTATCACAGGTACGTCGGTATATAGGTTAGAAAGGTGGGTGGTGAATGGATAAATATGTCTAGCCAATTATCTTGTTCACTGGGTAGAAAACTTTTCAATAAGGAAATCTCACTTACATGCCAAATATGTTTTAAAAACACCACATACCCCATTAGAAGCCAGGACATCCTCTGTTTCTTCATCTTTGTGGTTGGCCTGAATTTCAAATGGATTCCCACCACTACAATACTGCTCAAACAAGGTCACTGTGTTTGAGGAACCGGAAGCTGGCTGCTTACTAGGTGAAACTGATGGAGAACGAGACTGTTCCATGAATTTAAATTCCTAGACATTAAAAAAGGAGCCAGATACCTTTTAGGAGCAATAATAAAACTCAAACATATAAACATTCCATATGTAAATGTAGAGCTAGTAAAAAATATTAATCCTGAGTCCTCAGATTTTTCACTTTTAAATCTTGCAAGCTGTCTGAAAGAACAAATTTGGAAAAACTTAGTTTCTGATATCACAACAGTGTTATCTGCATCAAGCTACTTTAGGTTTACTTTATAAAACTGCACAGAAAATTTTAGAAAATAAATGTGAATAATAGTTGTAAAATGTTAACATAGCAGCAAAATACTAGAATATTGCTTTAATCAACAGTCATTTATAAAAACTAATTGGTGTTAGATTAAACACCTTGTGTATTTATATGTTTGTACCGTTTAAGGTATTCTATATGAATACATCAAAAACAAAGCATAAAGGATATATCTTTCTTTATGTTGCTGGTTAAAAACTTTCATTTACTTTTCTTCATATAACAAGCAGCAGATAACACAAACACACACACTGAAGTCAAATAATACATCTTGTAATTCTAGCTTGCCATTAATGCATTATATTCCATTAACTTCCTATATAATGTTGGGTATGTCATCTGGCTTCTCTGTAAAATGAAAGAGTTAATACAGAATGAGAGAATCACAAATGCTAAAGCAGAAGAGTTGCAGCACCCCATCCAAATCATGCATTTCCCAGAGGAAACAGAGGCAGTCCAGAGGGATTCAGTGTCAGGTTTAAGATCACACAACTAATCAGAAAATTTTATAAAAATTTGTTATACATTTTTCTTATACCTTTTAATCTTTTTAATGTTAGTCCCAAATTAAAATTTTTTTCACATTCAATAATAATCTTAAGAATTACACTGACTCATTAAGTTTCAAATGATGTGTTTACTTTCTTTTTAAATTGCAACTATACATTAAATCAGATCCATCATACTGCTTAAAATGCATGCCATTATTTATAAAATTCTAAACAAGGGGACTATAAATTAACGAGATAATTTTTTTAAAAAACCAAATCTACAAGAATATATTATGTGTGTCAAGTGATCACTATCACAGTTGTGAATAATTTTCAAGATAATTACTATTTTTTTGTTGTTAGAACACTTAACATGAGATTTATTCTCAAAAGATTTTTAAGTGTACAAGAGTATTGTTAACTATAGGTAAAATCTCATACAGTACATCTCTAAAACTTATTCATCTTGCATAATTGAAACTTCAAGATTATTACTTTAAAGGAGATAATGCTTACTTGAATGGAAATGTTTTCAGTATACCTTGTAAAAAAAATCTGTCTTATAATTACACAGTGCACACGCACGCACACACACACATAGTATTTTACGGTTAAATACAATTTCAAATAAATTTAAATAGAGCTTCTAAAATCAATGTTAGAATTCTAAATAATGTTAAGGAATTATCTTAGAATTCTAAAATAATGTTCACATTCATATTAATTTTGCTGCCTTTAAAACATTTATTAATTAACATGTTTTAGTGTATTTAATATTTCCACATTAGAAAAGCAATACAATTTAATCAACTAAATAATAAGAAATGATACAACATGAGCATACAGACTATCCCTTTAAAAGAAATAAAAAATAAAACTTTTAATCATGTATTCTTTACATTTATCCATAATAAGAAAACTGCTTCTAGAAAGTCATTCCTTTCAAAGGCAAAAATTAAAGACACTGGACATTCTAATCTAAACAGGAATCTAAATTTATATATCTTAATTTGACATTTGGTGTTTGTAGGACACAATCTATCACACAAGAAATATTTATCTACAATGTGTTTCTACAAAGGGAAAAATAAAATTAAAGATATTTTTCAAATATTACAAATTCTTTAAGGATTAAAGGAATAAACTAATTAATAAAAATTAGTTAAAAGTGTTTTTTATAAGTGCTCCTTTTATCTCTAAGGTATTTTCTCATTACAGGTAAATTTTTGAGTGGCAGCATAAATCAAGAACCTCTCAGTCCCTTTAAGAAATGACAAATATTTTACAAATACATTTTCATTAAAGACCATCAAAATATAACTGATTAAATTTCAATAAAATTCAAATAAAGCAGTAGACCGACTTCTAAAATCATAAGAAAAATTCTTTTAATTGTGACTCTTCTTAAGCAAAAGAATTTTCCTTGAGTGTATAAACTGAATTTGTAAAATGAAACAGATTTTGACATCCAAGAAAGGATCACTTTTGTAAAAGAGACTTGCTATTACTCACTTTTAAGGAGTAATTTATTTTATAAATGTGCTCAAATTTTTTTAAAAAATGACTAAGTAAGAGATTTATTTGCTCTTAAAAAACTTACATGAAGTTGCAAGATGCTGAAATTTGACTTCACAGGACAAAGTTCCCAGGTTTCATTCTCTAGAAACATTCTCAGTTCATCAAGCCGTGTTCTTAATAAATAAATAAATAAATAAAATGAACATTCAAAAAAGTAAACTGTATACAAAAATTAAGAAAATAAAATACAATTATAATTATCATCATCATAATCGACTCTGAGAACTCATTCAGACCAGCACAATAAACACAAATATTTACTTTTACTTGTTAATACCTTATCCTTAAAAGAAAAACTTTCTCAAGTATTTACTAAATTCAGAATATATTTTACTATATTGCAAAAATAATGAATGCATAGAAAATGACATTTTTATTAAGGGACTAAACTAAAAGTTACTCATCAAGTCATGTACTTAAAATATCCTCAGCTAATCATATTATCAATGCCCCCAAAACAGAAGTAATTTACAGGGCTTATGAGATCATAAATACTAATAAACACTTTTCCTTAAACAGCACAGGTCTTAATCATACTTACTAAGCCACAATATCAAGATATTTACCACTCTCTAAATATATTTAGTTCAGTGCCTATTTCCATACAGAATTTATGAATTAAATTACAAGTATGGCACTTACATACCCAACAGTGCTCTAATCACTTATGTCATACTGATCTCTTCTTTAATGTTATTGCTCTAATCTCTATCCTGAATAATCAGTCCAATATAGGCAGTTACAAAAAAACAAATACTCTCTTTCAGTTAACCCAAGAAACAAAAGGCCAAAAAAGCTAAATAGTTAACCAAAAGTAATAGCCAAAAGCAAAAACCCAAATGTCCATTAAACGTCCAGTGCCTGCCCTACTCTTCCCCTTCCTACAAGAAGCCTTATGCTAAAAAAAACTCTAGATTTTTTTAAATCCACAGGTTTTAAAAATAGAGAATTGATAAATCTGTGAAAAGCAGAAAATTGCTCCAAATTTAATTAGAATTAACAAAATCTTTAAAGTGACCATAATAATTAAATTAAACAAAATAGAGAATGACACACAAAATAGAAAGAATTTAAAATTTCGATAACAAAAAATATCAAATACTCTATAACTGAAAAATAACCTCAAATTAGAAACTGATTGAATAATTAATACAGCAAAATACAGAATTAGTGAACTCAAAGACTGATCAATAGAAAATATCCGAACTGAAGCACAAATTGAAGAAAAATGGAAGACACAGAAAAGATGCTAAGAGATATAGGTGAGACACAGTCAAAACATCTAGTATGTATGCAATTAGGTGGAGGAGACAGAGTGAGCAGAAGAAATATTTAAAGAGGTAATGATTAAAAATTTTCCAAAAGTGGCCAACAACTCATACCATATACAAAAATTAACTAAAATGGATCACAGACCTAATGTAAGGTCTAAAACTATAAAAGTTCACAACTCTTAAAATTCAACAATAAGACAAATAACCCAATTAAAAAGTGAGCAAAGGCTTTAAACAGGCATTTTTGCAGAGAAGATATTTAAATGACCAATAAGTATATAAAAAGATGCTGGACGTTATATCTCTTTGGAAAATGTAAATCCAAACCATAATGAGATACCACTTCACACTCACGAAGATAGCTATAATCAGAGAGATTGGCAGTTCCCCAAAATGTTAAACAGAGCTATCTACCATATGACCCAACAATTCCACTCTGTACTGGTTTCCTGAGGCTACTGTAACAAATTACCATGAACCAGGTGACTTAAAACAACAGAAATTTATTCTTTCACAGTTCTGGAGGCCAGAAGTCTGAAATCAACAGGTTAAAATTAAGGGGTCGACAAGGCTACACTCCCTCCAGAGCTCTAGTGGAGAATCTGTTCCTATTGCCTCTTCTAGCTTATGGTGTTTGACACCATTCCTTGGTTTATGGCCATACACTACAACTCTGCCTGTCTTCACATTACTTTCACCTGTATTTGTGTGTCTTTTTCTCTATGTCTGTTTCAAATCCCCATCCCCCATATCCCTCCTAACTGTGATGACATTTAAGGCCCACCCAGATGATCAAGATAGTCTCCTCATCACAAAGTCATTAATCTATTTACATCTATAAAGATATTTTTTTCCAAATTAACATTTAGTTTCCAGATATTGGGACTTGATTTTTGGGGGAAATGGGAGTGGGGAGGAAGATCACTTTTTAGTCTACCATACACTCCTAGGAACATACTGAAAGAAATGAAAATATACATCTATGCAAAAACTTTTACAAGAATGTTTGCAGCAGCATTATTCAGAATACTCCAAAAGTGAAAAAAACCTAAATGTCCATTAACTGTGGAATGGATAAAAAAATTTTTGATATACCTATCTATACAATGGAATATTATTCAGCCATACAAAGGAATAAAGTTCTTACATCCTACAACATGGATGAACATGAAAACATTATACTAAGTGAAAGCAAAAATGCAAAAGGCCATATAGTGTATCTTTCCATTTATGTTAAATGTCCAGAATAAGCAAATACATAAAGACAAAAACCAGACTGGTGATTGTCAGGGTTTATAAGAGGGAAAGAATGACTATTAATTAGTATAGGGTTTCTTTTGGAATGATAAAATATTCAGAAATTGGATGTTGGTGATGGTTATTGTGAAATTATATACTTTTAAAAGAATGAATTTTTAGTATTTTTGGCATGTGACATATCTCAATAAAGCTATTATTTAAAAAAATGACTGAAGTAAGCAGAACTATAAAATGACCCACTCCAATAGGTCCACGCTAATCCCGAGGACTGACTATGATAAGGATTACACCTATAATTATGTTACCATATGTGGCAAATATGTGGCAAAAAGGGATTCTGCAGGTGTAATTATGATTAATAATCAGCTGGCTCTGAGTTAATCAAAATGAGGATTACCCAAGTGGATCGAATCTAACTGAATGAGTCTTTTTAAAGCAGAGTTTTTTTTTCCTTCTCCGGATGGCAGAAGAGGAAATAAGAGAGAATCAAAGCATAAGAAAAATTCAACATGCCACTCCTGGCTTTTAAAATGGACAGGGTCAGGTACAACGAACAGACAACAGCTTCTAGAAGCTGACAGCCAGCGAGAAAATGGGGACCTCAGTCCTAAAACCACAAGAAACTGAATTCTGCCAACATCCTCAATGTGCTTAGATGTGGGTTCTGCCTCAAAGTCTTCTGAGAAGAGTCCAGTTCAGCTGATGCCTTGATTTTGGCCTTGTGATACCATAAGCTGAAAACCTAGACAAGCTAGCTGATCCACACATCTAACCTATAGAACTGTGAGATAATAAATGGGTAATATCTTAAGCGCAAAATTCAAGTAATCTATTATACAGTAATATAAAATTATTACATTGATAAAGGATAACAACTCAGAAACTAAACTTAGTTAACTGTACACATAAAAGTATAGAAAATAATACAAAAAATACATGACAAAAACACTAAAAGGGTAAGAGACTATATAGGGGGAAATAAGTAGGTCAGTTATAGATTTAAGGCCCAACAATCAGAAAAGAAGAGATGATTAAACCACTTAATTTAGACACAAAACAAAGATAAATATATGGATAATAAATTTGATCCTAGAAACACACATTTTAAAGATATTTAAAGAATAAACCTTTTTTACTTAGGCAAGAGAAGTTTTTCTCTCTAAAAGGATAGGTGACCTCTCCATTCCTCTAATACCAGTCGATGTACTGTTAGGATTCTTGAAAACATTTTGTAAGCTTTGATTATCAAAGTAATTCCAAAATAAAATGTACTTGTTAAACAGAATGTTTTGGCAATTATACATTGCTACATAATTTCTATGTCATTACTGTTTAAACTAGAATATCTGTGTTTTGGGGAATTTGGCAGAAGAATGATAGCTTTGGATATACATGGAATTTAACTTGGACAAAAAGGAATTTGAGGGAATATAGCTTATAATTTTGAAAGATAAGAATTTAGATTATGGAAACTGATATGCCCAAATGTGTTCCCTCATATGCTCATAAAATTTTGCCCGAGGAAAAGATGGTGGCATGCAAACTTTAATGTAACCATGAACTACATGAGTCCACTTTATAAACAGATGTTCCACCAAAAAATAAAATGCTTCTATTTTCACCTTTTTATTATGCCTACATCTTCAAGCCAATACCCTACATGTACTCCAAGTCAGAATAATTTGGTTCAAGAATTCTTTCATTCTCAAGAACACTATTTGGTAGTGAGAAATCATGAAACAAACTGTAAGCATATTTAAACACTTTATTAACAAAATTAAAACACTTGACCTATATTTCACCATATTTCATACTGTGTTTCAGTATTTATGTTTGATTTGATGGAGATATTAAGTTGGAGTTTAAGCAATGTAGTGAATCTGGCTAATGTAATAACTTTCATCAATTCCATATATGCATATTAGCATCATTTCTAAACTACCTGTCAAGTTTTTCTTGCTTTATAAAGAAATAGATGTACTACCAAACACAATGATGGTTGTAGAAACACTGGGAAAGAGAAAAATACTAAAAAAAAATAAATATTTACTTTTAACCTATTTCGATTTTTACAATACACAACGAAGCAAGGAAAAGGGGCATGATTTACAGGCAACATTAATGGAGACCTTTTAGTCCAGCCACCTCATATTACCATTGATGAAACCATAGCCCAGAGGGCACAAATGATTTGTCCAATGTCAGTGAGCTGGCAAGCAGCAAAAATAGGATAAAACCCAAATATACAATCTCCCAGTCAAGCTCTCCTTCTAACAACATGGACTGCCTCTCTGATGGGAAACAAGTTCCACAGATGCTTCAAATGCTGAGTTTTGAAAAACATTTAATAATTCGTTTCTATATTCTCTAATTTCATCAAGGTGAACTTTCATGAGGAATCTCCACCATGATTAGAGTCTAGAAATGCCCATCCTGGTTGCCACAGATACAGACATCTTTTGACAATAAAGCAGAATGCAGAATGAAGACCATTAAATAAATTAGTTTTGCATTGTACATATCTTGCAGTCACAAGAATACCAAAAGGTCTCCAGCTGTCTTGCTGGATATAAAACAATCATTGTGAAATACACATCCAGCATGCCTTCATGCTGACAAAGTAAGGCTTCTGACTCCTTCATTGTTCCTTATCTTGTCCCATATGTAATTAAAAGACCCCATTTCCTTATGTACAGCAATGTGTACAGTCCAAGTCTTCTGTTTTAGCAGAGCTTAACTTTTAACGGAAAAGGAAATTATAAATAAAAAGTGTTTCATATTTTTCCCTTACCACTGTTTTCCTGAAGTTTAACCAATCAAAAAATTTTAAAACATTCTTTTCATTCATCAATGAAACTCTGCTTTGGTACAGGATCAATTTAAATCTTTCAAAACAAATATTAATAGTTCACGATTAACAAAGAAAACTTGCACTTAAAGATATTTAGTAATTCATAGTCTGAAGTCCAGTAACCTCTCTTCTGATGTCACATATTACTATGACTAGGTATTGATTCTAAATAAGGAAAGATAGCAGAATTTCAAATCCTGAGTCTCCCTGGTGCCAAATAACAACAATGAAATCAAAACTGAATTTTAAACAGAAAAATGCAGAATAAAATGCAAGACAGAACTCGATTCAAATAATAAAATGTATGTAAGGGACACAGCACAGGGTCCAGCTTTTATCAAAGTCTAATAAATGTTAGCACTCTCAATTTAATGATGCTTTAGCATTCAATCACATTGCTATATGAACATTATTTCTCACCTTTCTTCAGTCCCCAAATCATTTTTAGCTACCTTGTTTAAAGTCTGTAGTAATTATTTTGTAAAGCAATATAGTACATAGTCTTAGCTTTGGAACTAGATTCTGAATAATGCCCTCTTCTCTAAAAGCCTTCTTACTCCTACAAGGCAGATGCTTTCAAGCACTCCCTCACTGAGTGTTGCCTCTACTGATTTAACTGACTTCCTACCTCATGCCATATGTGTAGGCAGAGAATCAGCCAGATTTTTTTTGTGAAATGATATAATAGTCACCTTTCACACATAAAAAAATCAGTACAATATTTAGTTCAATATTTTGAAACCCTCAAGAGAAATAATATATTAAATTGACAATTCATAAGTAATGAGAATATTTTATAAGATTTTTGGTGAAAAATCCTGAATAATCCTAAAAATAGCTAAAAAGAACATACTCTTTCAAATTCAAAAGTAATTGTTTTAAACCAATTAATGCTGTAAGGTTAAGCATTAGACAAAAGTATTCTCAACATCTAAATAAGTATGTTCATATTTTATTAAAGTTCTTACCTATGGTAGTTTTTAAAATAATTGACACTTTGTTTTCTAATAGACTCTTGCAAAACTTCAGACTTGCTACCACAAAATTCTTCTCCAACTTGCATCAATCTAGTTGGATAAAAAGATGTACATAAATTTCAGCAATATCCTTATTAAAAAAAAGAAGCCTAGAATCTCTTTTTCAAAGATAACAAATCATAAAATTTGGATGTTTGAAACAAATTCTAAAAATCACAATTCCATTATGGTCTATAAACATCCAAAGGGCAAACACACACAAACTCAGCAGAAATTAAATTATAAATGTTCAATTATCTTCATTTCCATGAAGAAGTTATAGCAGATAATTTATTAATTCATGATTTCTTTGATTATCATGGTTGAATGAATCAAATTAAAGAATAAGATCTCAAACACTACCTGCTGATTATATCTAAAACAAAGATGAAATCATCATATTTGAATATAGACAAATCGGTTCCAAGCAAGTAGGTTTTTACTTTTAGCTGAACATCCTGTAAAACAAACAAACAAAAATTTCAAGTAAACCCAAAATATTCTCAGTAAATTCTTAGAACCATTTATTCTATAGTCACACATTAAAATAAGACAGGAATATATTAACTTGGTAAACGATATCTATTCAGGCCAACAGCCAACATCCTTAGAGTGATATCATACATCAGATATAGCATAGTAATAGTCATGATCATCACTATTAACACGCACATGAGCAGTAGGCATTATATCCTCATATAGGGATATGAAGATAAAAAATCATCATTATTTATGCATGAGTTAGTAGCCTAGCAATCCCAAAATAATCAACTCAAAAACCGAATTAATTAGATAACTATGTGATAACATTGACAGTTTCATGTATATCTTTCAAGCACATTAAAATGGAGAGATTCCGTTTAAAATAAATATTAAAAATATAATATATTTAGAAATAACTTTAATAAGAAATATCAGACCTATAAAAAAACTAACAACTCCAATGGCATACCAAAGAAATTTCAACAAATTGAGTCAAGGAACAGGATAACTAAACAGTGTAAAGATGTCAATTTTTACAAATTAATGTAGCACTTCAATAAAATTCTAACCAAAATCATAACCAAAACTTTTCCTCTAAATAACTATTCTAAAATTCACCAGAAATAATAAACAGAAAATAACTGCTTTTTAAAAAATAAGGCTTTGAAAAGATGGAGTAAAAGTTAAATGCAACATTAGAAGACTTGTACCACCTGTATTAAATATATTAAAAACTTAAAAAAAAAAAAAAGGAATGCCAGTAAAATACAGAAAAGTTAGTGTAATAGGATAAATAACTCAGAAATACTGTTAATATATATACTAGAGAAGTAAAAATCACAGTTTTCTGGTTGTTAACTTTGTTTCTAGCATTTTGATAACTTCACATAAAATTGTTAATCCTACAATAGCC
This sequence comes from Cynopterus sphinx, assembly GCA_030015415.1. Taxonomy (NCBI): domain Eukaryota; kingdom Metazoa; phylum Chordata; class Mammalia; order Chiroptera; family Pteropodidae; genus Cynopterus; species Cynopterus sphinx. The sequence goes on from CM057391.1 coordinate 27,250,040, forward strand.
CTGTTGAGCAAGCATATATTATCCCCCTACAGGGAAGAGAAACTTAAGTGAATGAGAAAGCTAAGACTTGAATCCAGGTCTACCTGCCTTCAAAGTCCTCTTCAAGGTACCTTGCTACAAAGAAGCATCACACATAAAAAGGGAAGAAAAACATTAACCAGCAAGTAGTAAAGGAAAAACTGAATAGGTTTGGGGCAGGTGGGGGAGAGTCCTCTCTTTATATCAAATATCAAAAGATTAAATATGTTTTTATGTGTTTTCAAAATATTAAAAATTATTATAATAAAGCAAAATATTATGTTAATGCCTATTAAGTTTCTAGGCAGTACTCTAGCTATTTAGGGATATAGCAATTAATACAAAGTTTAGATAAATATTTATAATTATCAGATGAATATCTATCTGAGCTTCACATAGAAAAGAACATTTTAAGAACAAAGTAATATAATTCACAAAGAACAAAGATCACTAGTTTGACCTCATAATATTAACAACCTGCATACTGAAAATATAAGTGAAAACAGACAAATGATATACAAAGGATTACTCACTACCACATACATTACTTAGAACCTATGAGCAAATACATGAACAAATAATTCACAAATCAATAACCAGTACAGTTTTAAATGTAAATTTCTCTAATAATTATGAGTATGAATTAAAACACTAATAAAAATATAAACATTTCATTAAAAGATAAAGTCTCTCTTGAAAAAAATTTTTTTACATAAAGGATGGTCAAAGATTTATCAGGAAAATATGAATGAAATAAACACAGCAATGGTAATAATTATAAAAAAAAAGTAGAATTCAAAGCAAAATGCCTCAGGACCAAAGAGCTTTTTTAATTAATAAAGGGAATTATGTACAAAGAAAGTAAGTAAAGTGGTTATTAGCACTGCAGCATCAATCATCAAGTATAAAAGAGCAAAAAATATTAGAAATAAAAGAAAAACCTAACAAAACTACAATCATTCTCAAAGATTAAAACTGCTCCCCCAGAACTGCAGAGACCAAGAAAACAAAAAACAAATAAGGATATAGTTTAGAATAATACAATTAATAATGAGGTTTCTTTGATATATAGAACCTAATTTCTACAAAAAAGAAGAAATGCAGTGTTATTTTTCAAATGCCCAAAGAAGAATTTTAAAAGTGGGTGGCATACCAGGATGTAAAGAAAATCTCAAATTCACAAAAAGCAGAAATATTGCAACCCTGATTCTCTAAAGTAAAAATAAACAATAAGCATATGAAATGTCATTTCTCACATACCAAATATTTAAAGATAAAAAAGAATATCTTGAAGACCAAAACTTTGATATGGTTAGATGTGTAAGTTTCATGAGGTCAAGGACCATATGGGTGGGTTCACTACCATGATTTCAAATCCAGTGTCTGCCACATACTATCTCTGATGCAGACTTTCCTCTTAAAATATCCTAATGCATGGGAAATTGCCCACAAATTGTCACATCCTCAATTCTTCTTTGCAATTTAGGATTTCAGATATTAAAAATGTATTATGGTATATACAGCATATATTATATAACACCCCCAGTGGGGTCAGAAGTAGTATCTCAAAATAAAACACATTACTATTCTTGCAACATATGAATGTTCAACTCTAATGGGATAAATAAATACTAAAAAGCCTAATGACAATACTGGTCAGGTTCTGCTGCCAAATGAATTCAAACAAGGTCAGGTCTTGCTTGCTAAATGTGTTATCAAAAAATATTTGTTGTTCAGTTTTCAATTGCCTTGTAATTTCAATATAACAAATACTCAATGAGTTCCTAAAGTATGCAAATTCCTGTCCTAGAATTGATTGAGAATTGGGGTTAGGAGTAAAAGAGTAGAAGTGATGGAATGAAGATATTCTAAAGCTTGAAACCTACAACACAATAATCTATACTCAAAAGCATGATGATTTCTAGTAAACTGGTCAAATGGTTAAATGAGAATACCTTTACAAATCTGTATATTTGATTTTTCTATATCAAGAGTGCTATCAGGTTGCCAGACTGAATGGAAACTATATAAAATGCCAGTTCAATATTTCAAAGTACATTGAATTACCAAAAAAAATCTATGGATTCTATAATTTTAACTAAGTACAATTAGAGCTTATTAGGAGGCTAAATTAGAAACAACTCTATCTGACCTTGGATGTATATTCAATGAGTATGAGATTTCCCTTTCCATTATACATACTATTCAGAAAAAGTCAGACCAAACTCACAAATAATGGTAAATTAAAAATCAGTTTAATATTGTCAAATTGGAAAATAAATTGAAGCTTCTATAACTCTCACATGAATATATTTTAAATATTAAAGTAAAAATTCAAATAGTATATCCAATATAAAGTTATCAAGTTTAGAACAACAGTAAATTATAGCTGCTATGTAATTCTTGAGAAAATTTGTTTCAGTATATATTTATGTAAACAACTTTTTCAAAAGAAATCCTACAAAAGATGGCCAAACTAAAAGTCAGCCTCATTAAAAAAATCAAAAATACATTTTAAAAGATCATAACATGGTCAAAGCATGTACAGTTTTCGAAACTTGAAAGAAATCCAAAAAGAAAAAAGTTATCTTCAAAGAAATTATGCTTTTATCTAGGAAGTAACAAATTTTAACAATTGATAAATACAATAAAAATTGAGTTAATAAACTGCTTAAGAAGCTTTAGAATATACATTCAGCCAATAAACATGTAAGATTCCCTGAAGACACAAAAATCATAGACTTAGAATTCTATATTAGATTCCAATCCAAGTATGTCACATATTTAGTTACTCTTTTAATTTACTTTTAAATTAATTGAAAACATAAATTAAAAATAAATAAATAAAGAGTATCTCAATAGGGAAACAATTTCTTTAGAAAAAGCACAAATTTGCTAGGACACTAAAATCAAAAATATAATCAAGGAAAATATAATTATTTCCAATGGAGATTTTCAAGTTAGAATTTCTCCTATTGTCACTTGTAATCAAATTTAATTGTCAAATCATAAAAATTAATTTCAGTGATAGACTTACTTCAAAGAAAAACTAACACATGATTAAATATGCAAAAAATACAAATAAATACAGAAAATTTAGCACTGACTTTCTATAACAATTTTAACATGAAGGTTTCTATTGCTTTTGTTAAAAAAAATAATTAAAAAAACCAAACCTGCCATATTCGTGTAAGTCCATGTTCTAATTTCTTTTTTATATAGCCACGATCAAAATGTGTTTCTTCAGTACCCATCATATTACTTCCTTCTGAAAATAAAAAGATGACATAGTTTTAAATTAGCTTCACAATATTTTTCTTTTCTTAAAAAAAAAAAAAAAACTCATTTGGACTCCCATATATTGTAAGCCTATGTAAAATATAGAAAATATGTTCAATATTTATATAACCAAAACAACATCAAAAAGAGGTATTAGGATTATGCCTATTTGTTAAGATAAACTTAGACCCTGAAATGTTCACTTATGCTTAAGACCACTCAGCTCAAAATATGACTAGTGCTGGACGAGAATTTAACTTGGGTAGTGTGATCTCAGAGACCGCGTTCTCAGTGATCCATACACTATCCACTGTCAGGGCTTTACAGGGCCAATTAACAGAATTATCAATTAATATGCATGGTAACAACAGTACAGGTTGTAGATAATCAAACAATGTCTACGACAACAGATAAGATCAATGATTTGCCTCAAAACAAATCTCCCCCTAAAAGCAACTGAAAATACACATGTACATTTATATTAAAAAGAGTATGTCTTTACATAACTAAACTGTGTGGAACAGGGTGTTCTCACAGTTAGGCTAGCATGGTGGCCACCAGTAACCACCAAAGTCCCTTGAGTAGACCAGGTCCCAGATACATGCCTAATGTACCTACAACCACTCCTACAGCTTCCCCCCATTATCTGTATGGTCTGGCTATTAGGGACCCAGAAGTTCAGGGAAGTGCAACTTCAGAGTTTTACTTTAGAATGGTAAAGTAACAGGATATCAGTAGTATCACTTTAGAGCTACAGCAAATGAACTCTAGACCGTTTCAGTTTTATGAAGTTTTGTTAAGAAAAATTTTTCAAATTACTGATTCCTACAATTTTATTCATTAACGTGAATAAGAAAAGAATAACTGCAGGTGAATGAATAACTTTTTGGAGGCCTAGATATTGTTGGCTTACCACTAGACTAATCAGTCCTAAATACTCTTAAAATATAAATACTAGGATCAAGGAATTTTAGCAGAGGACAAAGCACATAAGGCTCAAATAGAGTTTTAAGATTGACTCTATACCCCAATGAAAATACATACATATAACCATATAATCATACTTATCTACATATGCATAATAACTGTAAACTATCAGCCTGAAGCATAAAGCGAACTTTACCATGCTGAATATGTATTGTCCCTTAAACTCTTATCTTATGTCTAAAGTATGTGTTAAGATTTTCCTTTGGTTTCTCCTTAAATAATGTACTAGAAATGGAGGGAAAAAAGTATTAAAATGTCTTAACAGTTTCCACATCTGGAAAAAAATGATTGCCAAAACAGAGTAACTTTTGTGAAAATTTGGATTCCCAGTGAGCCCAGGAATTCTCTGAGTAACCTGAGATTTTTAAAAAAAAAAAAAAAAGCCTATGAACATTTCATTATTATTATAATTATCTCTTAACTCATTTTTGTTGATATTAATAACAACACAATAACCAGTGTAAGCACTTTACATTTTCTCTAAACTTTACAGCAACCCTACAAGTAGTTGTTACCATCCTATAGGGCTTTTTATTAGCTTTGTTTTTATAAATCTACCATTTTAAGGAGCAAATTTAGGCCTGGAGAAGATAAAAGTAACTTCTTCCTGTTCTCACCTCTGGTAAATGGCAGTCAAATTTGAAGATAGATAATCTCTGATTACAAAGCCCATTGCTCCCAGAGGTAGTACAAGGATGAGAATACACACACATCAAAACAGTCTGGCCCAGAACCCTGCTTCTGTGCCCAACCCTCTTCCCTGCTTTCTCCTCTTTCTCTCCCTTCTTTTATTCTCCATTCCCAACAATATTTCTGAAAGGATGAAAATCCTTCCATAGAATTTTTCTCTCGTTTTTTGCTATGTATATTTATGAGCTTTTAATGAGTAGAGAGAAATATTAAACACGTGTCTTCCATACCAAAATCCTGTTTAATCAAAAACACTAATATCTAGGTATTCCTCCACCCAACCGGAGAAATCAAGCACCTCGGATATCAGAAATTACTAAAATAACTTCTAATATCTAATGACTAGCTACATTAAATTGTATGTAATACAAAAAAACTTATGCAGTATAATTTATTTGGCCCATATTAAAATGTTAATAAAACCATTTATTACTCTTTAAAGCATTTTAAATCTTTAATCTTAGTTATTGTTCAAGGTAATCATAAGATATATAATTACAGAAAGTAATTTAAATATAATAATATAATTTCTCAAATGTTTATTCTTTATTTAGCTGACTATACAGTCATTTAAAGTTGCATTTTCCATTCAAAGACAAATGTTTTAAAATATAATTTTTTATGAAATTTTAAGTCTTGCTATATTTTCAGGAAGAAAAATCAGTATAATTACTAATTCTTAGAATCTAGCTTTATTAGTACAACTTGAAAATTAGCAAAATAGATTTAATATGGAACATGTAGCATTAATTTTACAGTAAATCTGAAGAGACTAATGTCTATCTAGTTTTCAACTATTTATATTAATACATTTCATATTAATATATATTAAAACATATTAAAATATATAATATGGTTTATATTAATATATATTTGAAAGTCTTTTCTTAATGGTCCAGTCCTAAAGTTATCAGCACATATTCTTGGAAACTGGTAATATTTGTCACTTAAGAATTCCTTTGACGTAGTTAATCCCCAAAAGTAATGGAGCTTTTGTAGCAGCTGAATCTCTTTTTTTGATGAACATTTAATTTATGGTCACTATAGTCCCTGAAATCCTAAAAGAATGTCTGTTCCTTTTTTCTCTTTATACCAGAAATATGGCATATTTATAATTCAAATTTTTTTAAAATTGAAGTAATTTCCTACCAGAAGCAGAAGTGGTATCCTCATTGTCATGCTTTTCATGCCATTCCATAGTCCTGTAATAGCTGAGCATAACTTCCCACAGTGCTTTGCACAGGTCAGCAAGGCATGGAATGTAGCTGTCTGGTGTAACGTGCTAAAAGAAAAAGAGAAGGTCCAACTTTCAAATTATTACATTTAAGAAAGCTAATCAAAATAAAATGTTATTAATCAAATTCATTCAAGAATTAAAAATAATTAAGAAAAATTCTTCCACTAAAGAGAAAGTTCAATAAGAAAATTTTGTTCAAGTCATTTTTATTTCAACATGGCTTTTAGTATTCATTAGGGATATCAGCCCATATGCTACTTATCAAATTATAGTCACAGAATCAAAATATCTACAAAAAATTTTGAAGTAGCAAGTGTTCCTATAAATAGCAGTGTATACTTCCCCAAATGTATTTTTTCAAAGACATGCTTTTTAGCATGCACACACAGCTTTATATTTATCCTTGGATCTGGGGCACAACTTATGAAAAAGAAGTCAGACTTATAATTTAAACATGTCATTTATGTAAATTAAATAAAAACATTTGATAGTCTCTAAATTATTTAAATAGCATGGATACAGGTATTCCATATCTGACAATAACATTTAAGAATAAATTTTTATATGGCATGGCTATGAAACAATGTGGTCTCAAATCTTCCTAATGAAAATGCATGGAATTTCTCCCCTCTCTTCTCTGTAAAAACTCAGTTGTCATTTGCCTTTTTTTCCTACAGGTAGAGTGTTGTCTCCATTCTATTTTTGCAGGCTTCCAATATGTTATAATGCGGCATTTGCTCCACCATTTGAGACTTCCTAGCGTTTCTTCAGTTTTTAATCAACCCACCAAAAACAATCATGTGGACAAAAGACCAGAAGGTTAATACTCTGGAGTATGCCCTCTAAGATAAATAGCTAGGAGAAATAAGCTAGATAGCCAGTATATGTATAGTGTGATTGATGCTCAGGATACCACAGCTGGTAGTGATCCTCTCCCTTTCAAAAAGTATTTTATCTCCATAATGACCTCTCCCCCCTCTAAACTCATTTACTAAAACATTCGTCTAGCAATTAATAAAAATACTAACTTGTATATATGACTCAGTACACTTTTGTGTAAGCATGCCCAATCTCTTAAACTCAACTAGGACATAGTAAAATAACGGAGTTGTTAACCTCTATAGTCAGAGTACCTAAGTGGGGTTTATGCCAAGATTGGTAAGATAGTTCAAACTTACAAAAGCTATTAACCTAATTTGCCACATTAATAGATCTAAGGAGTACATAGCTTCGGCAGCAGATATACCAAAGCAGGTCTAAGGTAAAAAATAAAATAATTATCCCAAGAGATGCTAAAGAAAACAGCCGTTCTTAATAACAAGTCATGAGAAAACAAAATGGAAAGGCATTTCCTTAAATGAGGAAACTCTAAGAAATACCCACTGTGGTCAGGGACAAGACAAGGATGCCCACCATTTCTACTACTATTTAACAATGTTCTGGAGATACTAGCCAATGCAATCAAACTAAAAAAAATAATTAGAAGCAAAAGAATAGGAAAAAAGAAATACACCTATTTCTGTCTATAAATGACATAATAATAATATACTTATGATAAAGCTAACCAACTCAAACAATAATTCTGCAAGGTAACAGGTTATAAAGTTAACAAGCAAAAACCAATAGTACTTACACACACAAATAATAACCATTTAGAAGATACACTGAATAAGAAATCTCCATTTATAATAACAGCAAATATAATTTTTTCAGAATAAACTTAACAAGAAATGATCCAAAACTCTTATCAAGAAAACTGACAAACATAAAGTAGACTTAAAAAAGAGAAAGATAACCCTTCTTCTTAGTTTTGATATCTCAAGATCATGATCATCAAGATGTCAGTTCTGCCTAATTTATGAATTATTGAGATACTAAGAAATAAGTCCAGAAATAGATCCAGCCTCATACGAAAGTATAATGAATAATAAAAATAGCACCTCACATCACTGAGTTGCAGATAGTCCTTTTCATAAATAGTGCTGGGACAACTAATCAGATAGACAAAAAGAAAATTAGACCCATTCCTCACTCTGCACAGAAAAATAAACTCCAAATGAATAAAAGATCTAAATAACAAATAAAACTATACTAGCCCCAGAAAAAAACATAAGTCAATTCCTCTCTCATCTTCATTGAAGAAAAAAGCTTTTAATTGTGACTCAAAATTCAGAGATAATAAAACTAAAATCTGATAAATTTTACTGTGTAAAAATAAAAAAAAAGAATTTGGCAAAAAAAAATTCCATAAACAAAGTCAAAAGACAAAAAACAAGTTATTGATATAACACAATAAATAGTTAATATCATTCATTTATAAGGAACCCTTAAAGTTTAGGGGAAGAAGACCAAAAATCATATAGAAAATGGAAAGAAGGCACAAACACACCTCACAAATAGACTTAACAATGGCCTTTAAACATATGAAAACATGTTTAACTTCACTGCAATAGAACAAATATAATTTAAAACTAATTTTCAACCACCCATCAGATTGGTAAAAATTTTAAAACTGACCACTGACAAAGATTCTGTCCTCGACCAAATTCTAGCCAGGCTCCTCTGAGCCCCTTCTCAATTTTGGTCTATAAAGATTTGAACAAAACACAAATTTGGTTTCTAACAGCTGGAGTCAGCATCCCTAAGATGACTCTAGCCCCGCCTTAAACGGCCTGCCTGAGAAAATTCAAGGCTGCCAAAAGAATTTACTATTCAGACCAGCTAACACCTGAAGATAGGGCCTCCTGTCTCCCAGCTCTAAAGGAGGGGTGAGAGCCTAACTTCAACAAGCCCTAGTTAGCAAACCCAGTTGCTAACCACCTGCCTTCTTTTTTCTTTCTCTTTTTTTTTATAATTTTTCATTTCCCTAACTCTACTGAGCCCCACTCACTCCCTTCCCAATTTCCTCATCCACCATTGAAAATGCCCAGTTGCTTCAGTGCAATGGAACTTGAGTCCTGCTGGACTCTTTTCTCTCTATTGTAATGGTATATTACTAAAATCTGTCTTTAGCACTTTAATTAGTGTGTGTCCACCATGGCTTATCTTTGACACCATACATACTTTATTGGCAAGACTGTGAAATAGGCACTCTCATATATTGCTGTTAGGAACGCAAAATGGTACAACCCTATGGAGAATTTGGCACGTCTAACAAAAAACTACATGACTATTTCCCCTTGGACCTGTCAAAATACTAAAATCTATCTACATGTTCAAACACAGGATATTGGTTGAATAAACTATCATTCATACAAATAAGAGAACTATGTAACTATGAAAAATGATAAACCTACCCACACATTTTTGAAATTTAAAAATTTTTTAAAAGATCCCTTTCATATCACATATCTATAAAAGGAAAAATTTTTAAAGTTCTATATATATATGTAATAATAGAAAAATTTTTAATGCATATATCTGCTTATCAACACAAAAATAAACAGGGGAAAAAAACAAGCATTGAAGTTGGTTACCTACAAGAGGTGGTGTGGGGGATGAAATAGAAGGAATATAGAAAGGGATGACACTTCTCTGAGTATGCCAAATTGGCTATAGGTACCTATTTACAGAAAAATTAGAACGGCTATCAAGATTTACATATGGCTTGCAGAGATCAATATAAAATATTTTTGCATAATTTATGCCATAATTTTGGGTAATATTGATGTTTACTTTTCATATCTGCTTTTATAATTACTACCTTTACAATGAACCAGTCTTGACTTTTTTCCTCAGTGTGTTTTTACCACATCATTACATCTGATATATCTCTTATACCACACACAAGCAATGAAACAGATACTGATGCACAAGGTAATGAAAAAGTTAAAAGCAGAGGGCAAAGAAAAGCAAAAATCACAAAAAAGTTCTGGGCTGCAACTCAGCAATCAATCACTTCAATAAAAGTACTCTTCTACAAGTCTATTTTTCTAACATTCATAAACTCAACTTTGCACAGATTTATATTTATATTATACAATTAAAATCTAATTATATCTCAACAGTCATTATGGTAGATGGACAGAAGGCGATGTTAGTCTTATATTTTCCTAAAGAAAAATTATGTTTATACAAATAATCACATTATAGCTCACTAATTAGTTTTTATTATACTTGTCACAGTTTAACAAACCAGAAAATTGAAACTTAAAACTAACACCCTCTATTCTCCACCCAACCACTGTCTAGCTACATTTGCCTACTTATTTCAGAAAAAGGAAGTTTTTTTACTATGTTATGTCCTGATGATTTGCTTAAATTTAATGAGTTTGGATGAGATATACACAAAGAAATGTATGTGTTATATTTCTTTTCCAAAAAAAGTTGAAATTCAGTGAGCTTTTTTTCACTAAATGGATTCAAGTGAAAATATTTCACAGATCTAGCAAAACCAATGCCCTGCCTAAAAGTCTCCCCCCACCAAAAATTCATATTTTACTCTTTTCAAGTATGTCCACATGTACAAATATAAGACTATGATATACTGATATTAGAAAACAAGATGATTCTTGCCTACATTTATATTCTAAACCAAAAACAAATGTAGAGATTCATTGTACGAAATACTTATACAATAAATAGTTTAAGGAAAAAAGGCAAGGTGGGTAGATTTAAAAAAAAAAATACTGTTTTCAATAGACTTCAGATCTGTTAATCTCTGTATTTGCAGACTATGTTGGCAATAAGTTAAAAGAGTCAATTTGCTTAAAAACTAGACTCCAGAGACCACTCCACTATACCATGCAACCACTGGTATCAACTCTCGTAGCATGCCTCTCATGTTTTCAACACCTTATTATTAGTTATTTGCAACATCCTCTCATCAGTTTAAAAATATCACCTCTAAATTTCAAACAGAGAATCTTATTATACAGATATGGCTGAACCATAACTATAAGAGAGATTCAAAGAAACCAACGAATCAGCAAATAACTGCATAAGTAATCAAAAAATAAAAGGTAGGCCAAGAAGAGTCTTGAGCTTCTGAATTAACAGCCCATACAATTCCCACACAGACATCAATTCTTCTTCACGTCGGCAGAGCATAACAGAAAGAGTGATAGACATTGAATAGGCAGCCCTGGGTCCCAGTCAGTGCCACAATTTACCACTCACATGCCCTTAGATAGTAAACCGCCTTTCATAAAAGTGTTAGAGATTCCTGCCTACCTCTTTACTGCTTTAATCTATTCACTGTTTACTAAATACCTAACATTGTGACACAGTTCAAGTTCCAGTTAAGAAGGGCTTCATTTAGTATAAGACCAGGAATACCAAGGCAAAGGAACACAATATTGTAATTCCATTCTATGTTCTTATCACATATCAATAATAGCAATAAAAGTCTTGAATTAACCAATTCAGAAAATATTCACACAGTGAGATACCCCAAAAGACTAAAATACACGTCTTGGTTTTTTTTAAATTAAGAATATACGGGAAATAGAAATTTGATTGTCAAATGTTTCTCTATGTTCTAGAGCTTTTTACTTGCCGTTCTTTGACTGAAAGCTAGTAGCAACAATTTATTCAGTAAAGGTTTTGAGGTGAGGAGAAAAGGGGAGGAGTAAAGAATTTTAGAAATATCTCAGAAAACATGCAGAAAAAATATTTTAAGTCATCTAAAATATTTTCTTAAATCTATAATGTCTATAAAGATAACATAATCCCTAGTAATTGGTGATTATAAAAGGTAAGAAATATCCTATAGAGAAAGATTTGGATTCACAAATCTGGATATTGTAATGCAAAATGCTTAATCCAGCATTTTGACCATGCTTCACTATTCAAACAACAAAATAAGCTCCTAGGTCAAATCTTGATTAACACTTTCACATAATACACAGATCTAATTTCCCACTACATTACTATCAGCTAAGAGTAACATTTTACATCTTCCATTTCTACTGTTAACCATCTCAAGCAACCTACATGATCAAAATAATGATGAAAGTAGCTTATTGTAACCAACAACATCTCAGCCTTAATTATAAACTATAAGTTTGATAAGAATCTAGAGGCTATTTCAAAGAACAGCATAAATCCAGAAATGAATACAAGCAGGCTTTTCAAATTTTAAGCACATCATGAAAGTCATCTTTTGAAAGTTGCTTAGGAGCGAAGTTAAGTGGTAAATATAAAAAGGAGGCTGCTAGATTTAGTCTTTTATTTTTAAAAATTATTTTAAATTATTAACTTATTTTTATACCCACCAGAAATCTCTACTATCAAATACCTACAAAAATTTCAAGATGATTTTTATAGTAAAACATCAAAATAAAAATTCTTAGGATTATCCTTAAAGTATTACTTTGTTCTTGCTTCACTTTGACTTAGCACTCTAATCACATCCTAACAAACCTAAAGGAAACATGTTTTGACATCCTCACAGAGATCCAAAACTCCTGAGGCCAACATCCACCTCACTCCATCTAACCACACACACATACTGATAGATGGATTACAAAAGACGGCAAAAAGTTATCAGAATGTTTAGATTAATGCTGTTAACACCATGAGCTCACACCACCAGAAGCTGCTGGGAGGACTACTGCTTACCTGGGAGGCTTCTGGGGATATGCTGCAATTCAAAACAGCACTAGGTCCAAGGAGCAGAAAACATCTCTGAGGAAGCTGAACTCTGGACCAAAATAAGTGGCTGGATCAAGCAATTGCAAGATTTCTCCAACCTCCAATTACTTCTCTAAGGGCAAAGCTGTACAAAATGTGAACATTTTATGTATTTTCTAACCACTAGAAACCAGAGAGATGTGGACTAGATGGCACATGTTTGGGCCTGAGGCCCAACTTTGTGACTTACTTGGTCACAATTCCAGCATATCATTTCATGTATCTAAACCACAAGGGATGATGCAAATAACCTAGAGTCTATCTCAAGCTTTAAAAACTATGACTCTTCATAGATAAACATATGCAAATGATGTAGCAAAACTTTCTTGTACCAAATTGGAATCATTCATGATTTAAAAACAAAAACATCATGGTGAAAAAAGTCATTCTCATCTCTCAGGCATTTTATCATTAATACTAAATATGTATATAGACATGAAGATATATGTATTATCTGTTATAAATGATGCCAACTTAAAACAAAGTAACCAGCACCCTCTAAATTGTAAAATAGACAAAGGGGGTCTCCTTTAGTACCATTCGCAGGTCTTTCTAATTGGATATTAAATGGCCTTAATAAAATATACAGCTTAATACTATAAAACAAGCAAAGCATGTATAATCAGAATAAATAATTTATCTTTCAAAGTTTCAAAGTATATGATGTTACAAAACCCTGTGCTGAGATTATCACCAATAAAGGGACAATACTTAAATGTAAAAACACCATCAAGTTAAGAATAGGGTTTATTGGCAAGTTTCAAGAATGGCTTTCTATCATTAAATTATTTTGTGTTTCTGCTGGCTGCTGAGTGCCACCCCACCCCCACACACAAAGTCATCCAGCAGTCTAAATTACATTGATAGTTTTAAGGGTTCTTAGGCGGGCATCAGAGAAGCCTTGACACACATGAGCCAGTTTCAAATGACTAGAAAATCCCTTCTCTTCCAGCCAAGAGAGGGAAGGTTGGTTACCCAGAACTACAGTCCAAAGCATGCACTCCATAAGCACTTATTAGTCCCAGGATACATTAGAAACAACCAAATCATCATTCTGAAACAGTTAAAGTAAGCTGGATAACCTACTGTTCCTTTCACCTGCCCTATGCTGCCTTCCTATCATGCTGTTGTTTAGAATATTTCTTTAACCCTGGACCCAGCCACATACATTGTGCTTGTTGAAATCCAAAACACAACTCGCAAGTTGCAGCCTCCTCTTAAATAATAGATACAATTTTGAATTCCTTAAATCCCTTAAAGAACTGTGGTGATTTCAGACATTTTACATTGTTTGAACTTTTCTTATTCTACCTCTGATCATTATTAATGTTAAGTCATTAGGTTATAAACTCTTTAAAGCCTTATTTATCCTTGCTGAGCTGAACTGATTACTTGACTAACAAAAGCTGAGTAATGACAAGAGAACTGGCTAGCAATTCAGATTGCAAAGAAAATGGAGTCTTGTGTCTTCTACCAACATCCATGAAATGGTAGCAGACTAGCTTGTCAGTTTATAAGTAAGATAAAACTTCAGACCTTCAAAGTTCTTCGCAATCCAGAGAGTAACTGGCAGGGAAAAAGGAAGAGATGGATAAACTTTCCTTACCTATCTTTTGATCATTAAGTTTTAAATTTTAAAAATTATCAAAACTTATTCACTATTACCTTAAATATTTAGAGATTAATATATAATTCATATAGAAAAAAAATTAGCTGGGTGCTATACATATGTGATAAGAATAAATCTGACAGCTGAATTCTTAGAGTATTCTAAAACTGACCTGATAAAGCACTCAAGTAAATACTATTCCTCTAACTGAAAAGGTTTCTCTGACCAACTGTTCAAATTTGTAGCTTCCAGTAGGAAGGCCTACTCACCTATCCATCCAAATCAACCTCAGCAATTAATGAAAAGTCCCAGCTTAATTTCCCTCACATCCTAACTATGCCTGAATGATATATTATTCTTGATATGCTATCTTCTAGTATCTGATAATCAAACTATTAAATACAAAATAATCAGCATGCATATGTACACAGAAATAAATAAAAGCTGACACTCCTGATGAAGGGTGTGAATTAAAACATAATTTCTGGAGGGCTATTTTGGAAATATGAACCAAAAGCCTTAAAAATAAAAAGCCTTTGGCAATGCAATTTTAGGTCTTGTCATTTATCCTAAAGAAATAATTAAAAGATGTGTGTAAAGATTTAGCTTTAAGAATACTTACTACAGTGTTGTTCATAAGGACAAAAGCTAGAAATAACAAATCAATTAATTAATATACAAAATCTCTTACACTGAAATATTGTCAAGCCATTGAAAGTTATGTGGGTAGCATATATACAGAAATGGAAAATTGTTTATAACATAGCAGGTGGGAAAAATGTTATAAAACTGTGTTTACAGTATAATCCTACTTTTAAAGTCTATTTGCTTATAAATTCATTAAGAAAATAGCTCTGCATGCAGAAGTATCAATTTTTATATTCTCCTTTTTGTTTATCTGTATTTTCCTAGATTTAATATGGTTTAGCTGTATAATTTAAAATATGTATACTTTAAGAGTAAACATTAATAATTGCTTCATTTGAACAACTATATAATCTATATTGTCTAACTGTAAGACTGTGAGTGATGTAAAAATATATAAATAACAGACTAGTTTAAAAAGTCAGAGAAGAGAAAAAGTACAAAGAGGCAGTTAATTCTATAGAAAGCCTCAAATAAGATGGTTACTACACATGAACGTTAAATTTAGCTCTGAACTTCCTGGCAGTTTATCACATTTATAATACAGAGAATCTATACTCTCACACTACTTGCTAAGAGAAAACATTAATTCTCCAAAACTGAAAGTACCCTGAGAATTTAGAAACAGAAACATGATTCTGACTCAAGAAGAATTTGTCTTTAGGTTTCTATATAAACATCAAAATAAACTATATCTTCAGCAGAGATCTTACCAAAAATATTCATTGTCCCTCAAAAAAACTGACAGTAAATCATGATTCAACATCAGAAGATATTTATAAGAATGAAGATTTAAAAGCCTGGAAGAACAGTACACTAAGAGTGCCTTTGCTTTATCTTTCTATGCTGTATGCACATAAAGCAACTGCAAATGTTCATGGCACAGAGGAGGTGCTCCATGTTAGTTTTCTTTCCCTTCCACTTACATGAATTTGAAATGTGTCAACATCACAGGAGTTAGAGACAAAGAGGACAATCCAATTTACTCAAGAAACATTATTAAATACCTCCAACATGCTAGACTCTAAGAAAACAAATATTGAAATGATTTCAGAAAGTTTCTTCTAAAAGCCAGACTACATTATTCCCCCAAGTATTACTACATTAGCAAGTTCATTTCAAAAACAGAAATCAAAACTCATTAAGGTCATTTGGAAAGGAACAGAGGGAAATGGCTGAGAAAGCTTAATCAATAATAACCTAATTAACATTTTAAAATAAGCCCCCCAGGGAAACCTATCAGGTTGCCAAAAATAATTCTGAAAAAAAATTTCTTTTAACTGATGTATACTTTACAAACTTTCAAATAATCTACAAAGGGTTTCTCTAGAAGATCACTACTTAGTATCTTTAAATCCACAAACTGGTATAAACATGTAAGGTACATAAAAATGTAAATGTAATCACAAATAAGACTAAATTTTTAAAGCAAAAAACCACTATGCCTTTTTACATGGCCCCTTTCCAAAAATGAATGCATTTTAATCCTCATTTGAAATTTTTGCTAAGTATTAGTCATTTATTTATACTTCAAAATAACATACACATTTTTTCAAAAGAACCTAAAGTACTGACCTAAAAATTGTAAGCCAGTACATTTAAGAAAAACTGGGAAACCATACTGAAAGTTAAATTATAAAAAGAAAAACTGTGCTTCTAATTAAATCATTTAGAAAAACAATTTAGTAAAGAAAGAAAAATAAGTACATTCAATTGCAAAATGATTTCAAAAGCTCAAATCCAATTGAATTTTTCAACTCAGAATAATGCTGACAGGACACAAATGCAGAAATTTCATAATGAGACAGGATGCTGCTGGGCTTAAGTTCTCTGAAGTTCTCTGTTAGCCAGAGTAAACAAAAACAGAACGCTAATTTTGCCCCAGATTTCTTTGTAAAGAAATATTTTTTTAAAAAATTGGTTTAATTTCATTCTAGCCCATTTAGTAACACACTGATATCTATGAGTAGTTTAAAATAATACTATTAATAAGACCAAGCAGATGATTTTCTCTTCATTTCCAATCTCTTTTTTCATTTAAAAGAAATATAATTGTTCCTTGTTAACAGGAACTCCATCCTTCTCTCAACTCCAGTTGGTGTACCATTTCATTTATTTCACTTTTTAATGTTACTTTTAAATTCTATCTTCCTTCAAAATACTGCTACTGTGCAGAGAAAACCTGCCCGAAAGTCTGGGATCTTTCTTCTCACTTCCAAAATCTGCCAGTCAACTCCCTATTTACATTTCCTGAGGGCTTTTCTTCCCTGACATTCCACGGCCACATACATTCCCGCACTAGTATATCCTCAATACATCGCTTACTTCTAATTACCGCTAAAATGATTCTCGATTGCCAATTATTGAAAAATTATGAACCTTACATTCTAATACAAGCTCCTTCATGGATTATCTCCCTTGCCTGAGCTGTAACATTCCAGATCTTTGATATGCGTTCTCACCAAGAAAAAAAATTTAAATTTCCTTTTATCAGCTTATTTATTAAACTTCTAAGGGTTCCCTCCATTTTTCCTCTCCTGAGGTAACCACCTTCAACTAACTGAAATCTGATGTGAAATAATTTCTTCCTAATCTCACCTGATTTAAACATGCCAAATGTAACTCAATATTATAATTTAAAACGTAATTAGGTTTCAAAGAAATGTCCACATCCCTATATGCCTGTAGCAGCACTGACTTAAATAGTTATGAGATTCCTGGGATAATCTCTGACTTCCTTAAATTTTTATCAAGATAGTGCCAAAGAAAATGAGCCACCTTAAAACACATCACATTCATCACTTCATTATTCAGCTGAGTCTGTTCTTTCAACATAAAGAACCTGCCATATCTAACTCTGCTAAATCCTTTCCTCAAAAGAAATTCCTCCATGAAGTCATCATAACATTTGCTACTATTCTCACCACTTCAAACTAAAACTTCAACAGTCTGAATATGAACCAGAACCGTACAACTATATTGGACAAATAACAATATATGTACCTGCTGCTTGGGGGGGAGGAAGGAGTGGGGAAGTGGGTTGTTCCCCAAGACTAAGCTCTAGTATACCACTTAATTATTTCCTTAATTACATACACATACACACACACAGACATCTCACTTACTATATTATACATATGTGGATAATTTTATGAAGAAGTAACAGATGTTTCCTGGCAGTAATTTTAACAAGCATTTACTCAAGATGAAATCAAGAAAGATAAGCCTTTTATTATCTGAAAATTTAAATATACACAGCTACTTCAAAAGGTTATTTTAGAGTAAGCTATAAGAAAAAAAGTGAAAAAAATTATGATAAATGCCATGATAAACACTTTAAGCCCAATTTTTTGCTCATAAAAATTTATAAGTACGACTTCCAGTTTTATATTATATAAATGCACCAATGATTTTTTTTCAGGAAGCATGAGCATAAATATGTATCTGATTTTTAAAAGTATATAAAGTTTATTGATAACAAAATACACTACACTCACAAATTTAACCAAAGTCAAGAAGACTGAAGGACAAAGCCTAATTTGTTTAAAATGTTTAATTATCAAAAGTTATTTTCTGCTTTAATAGAAAAATCACTAACTTGAATTAAATTGCTTTACTATTTAAATCATCTATTAGTGACAATACTGACAGAATCAAAAATAAAACTGTTTGAATACTTAATTAAAAAATACATACTACCAACCTACAAAAATATATGAATAAGAAAATAACACACTTCAAAATCACTGAAATTTATCAAATGATGGCTGTACTTAAAGCTGGATATTTAAAAATATAATTATACATGATATCACACTTAAAACTAATAATCATAAAATCTGTGAAAGTCATGATTTATAAAGTTATTTTAAAAATATTTTTTAGCTATATTATCAACTATCCAGTGTCATTAACTTCATTCTTAATCTAGCACATATAATCACATCCTTCTAGAATATCTATTGTAGCTCAAGTAAGGGTATTTCTATAGATCCCAAAGGACATAATCTGAACTTGTGGCAAATAAACTCACTGAAGAATGAAGATGAGCTTAATTTCAAACATATTCCTAGACATAAGTACAGTAAAAAATAGATAACTACTTCCTACAACTGTTATTTTCTTAGTTGACATTAGAGAAAAGTCTCCAGCGAGAGAAATAACAATCTTGGGCTAGAATTAGAGATCAAGGTCAACAATGACCTCCATATTGTCCAATCGAGTGGTCAATTCTGTGATATCACCTCATTCAGACTCTCAGAAGCATCTGAGATGGTTTTACAGTAGATTCTTCTTGCAACAGTTCCTTCTGTAGGGCTGCCGTGACACCACCATCTTCTACTTTTACTCCTGCCCAGCTAGCTGCTCTTTCTCAGCCTCTTCTACTGGTCTCTTCTCTACCCAATCACTAAATGTCACAAGGCCCAGGGCTCTCCTGTCTTTATCCACATCCTTATCCCAATCTTCCCATCTAGTACCATGATTTAAATACTATTAGATGCTGATGACTACCAAATCTATAACCTCAACTCTGAACACTTTAGGTTCTTTTATCCAACTGCCTGTTAAGTCCATTTACATGTTAATAGGCATTAAATAGAATTCATAAATTTCCACTACAGACCAGACTTCCTTATAAAAGCAAATGACACCCTCATTCTCCCAGTTCATTCTCTTTTCATCACACTCTATCTACATCAATTCATCAGTTGGACAAATTCTAAAACAGAGCCCAATTCAGTTCAATTCTTACTTGTGGGTTTTACTATCTATAGATCTACATTTAAGAATGAAACAGAACAACTGGTAACAGACATTAACAGAAATAGCATTTATTCACCCAAAAAGAATGAATCAAAGTGTGTATGAAAAACCAGCAAAAATGATTGCTCAGAAGCATCTTAGATGCAATCATAGAAGAGAATTAAGAGCCTGAGAAGGATAAAAGAAGCTATGAGAAGGTAGAGAATTCGTTTAGAAGCAACTGCACTCCACAAATCTGTACTATCTCATCAACTTATACAATCTGTATGACAAAATCTTCCAGTTTCTTTATGAGGACAAAAATAATAAGAGAAAAAAAATTGGCAACATACTTCTTTATTAGTAGCATCTTCAAATAATAGGTGCTAAGGAAAATGAAATGTGAATTTAAAAACTGAGACGTGAACAGTAATTAAGTTACTACATACTGTACAAAGATCCTTATATTGCAGCTTTTGGAATTTTGTATCTGTATTTCCTGCACATAGTTCCACATAACCAAGGACAACTTGAAACACGGTATTATGAATGGCTTGGGTAAAGTGCATATGAAGTTGATCCATTGCTGTCTATGGAAAAACATAAAACATAATTTTGTGTTATTAAAATAAATTTTGATAGATTTGAAAAACAGTTAAAAACCTTATGGATTACAACTACAACACAAAGATCACTATTATTCACAGAATGATAATTGCAATGTTGATTATGTGCAAATAACCCTTCAAATAACCACAATATCAAATCTATCACTAAAGATAAATTTGAATTGCAAACACTGCTCTCTTACTCTGTATTTACGATTGGTACCCATTCTGTTCTTTCTCAAATGTCATACATAATCATATCTTTGGATTCCCTCTGCCATCATTCCCTTACATTGTTCAGAATGTGTCTCAATGGTCACCTTCTCAGATAAGCCTTTCCTGACTATCCTGTATGAAACAGTACTTTTCATCGTTCTATCCACTTACCCTGATACATATTTCTCTATAGCACTGTTACTGCCTGGCATTACATTCATTTATTTCTTTAATGTTTGTCTCCCTCACTAGAAGGTAAGACATGAGGCCTCAAATCCAAGTGCCTGGAGCAGTGCACAAAGTAGGTACTAATATATATTTAATGAGTAAAAGAATTTCTCTATTAGGGAAAATTAGAAGTTAAAATCATATTTTCAAAGGTCTTCCAATATGTCCCTCAAAATTACCAAATGTCTTCCTTCTTCTATTTTTCTCTAGGTATAGCTGAAAACAAAAATAAAGTAAAACAAACAACCAAATATCTTTATACAGATTTTAAAATGTAAATAGAGCTTAAATGGTTTGGTAAAGTCTTAAATTTCTTTCTAATACACGAAGCCAACTAAGAAAAGAAAATATTTACATCTATCATGTTTAGGTGTTCTATAGATACACGTATAATCCTGTACGCACAGAAGATACAGTTAATTTACAAACTATGGCTCATTTCAAGTTGTTCAAGGAAGTGCCCCCTTGAGCAGTAAAAGTATATAAAGCCATGCATCATCAGAGTACTGAAGACATTCTGGGGATAATAGAATCCTCTGAAAAACCTAGTGAATGCAATTTAACCGTTTTACAAACAAATGTACGCAAAGCACAAGGTTTACATACCACTCTGAAGTCATAAAGTTCCAAATTAAGAACTTCTCAGTCAGGACCAAAAGCTGAAAAAAGGGACTGACTACACATCCTCTCTCATTGAATTACCTTATTACTTGTTTTAAAACCTACATAAAATTGTGAAAAACCCAACAAATACTTCATAGTTCAAAACAAACTTATGTTAATGTTTTAATCACACTACATACATTCTGAGCGTATGTGAACCACCATGTTACTACTATGAATACAGCATAAAAATTTACTTTCTTAAATTAAATTTTAAGGACACTACACTAATAATATTCAGACTTAAGCAATCATAAAGATCAACAGAGTCTTAATTTTAAAAAAGTAAACATCCTTTTGTTTACTAACCTGTGTTTTTCCAAGAAGTCGATAAGCTTGCTGAACTTTGGTGTAATGGTTAATGTCAAAATTCTTGCAGATTTTAGAAAGAGCTACATCCAACTGTTCCTATGTATTTAAAAGAGGAGGCAACAGCAGTCAAGGAATTGTATTTTCAAGGCAGTGAGAAGAAAATATCAAGATTAATTTCTCACTTTTAATTACTATCTAAACACATTTACTATCATGCTAAATTTAACAGTCAAAAAGAAATTTAAATAAAAATATAAATAAATTATAATTCTCACTTATCACCAACTATATTCAAGTTTACTGAGAAATTATTGCTATACTACTAAAAACCCATGCCTCATATTGCAAGAGACATAAATAAGTATAATAGTTACTAAGTAAGTTATTTTATTTTTAATTAACTCTATGTCTCTTCAAACACCTGCTAAAATCTTATAATTATATGAACTGAATTTGTAGGACAATTAAAAAAAATAAAACAATCCTTCTGTAATCACTGAAAAGTAATTTTCAACAAAACTACACTAACCTTAAAAGTACTTTTACATCTAAATGCAACAATTTTATAAATTTCCATTTCAGTAATTACATTTTAAAATAAAGATTTTTCTACATAAGTACAGCAAATATTGTATATTAATAGTGAACAAATCTTGAGCTTTCAAAAAAAGTAATCATTAAAATATTCAGGTGATTATTTACTTAAAGGTTTTTCAAAGTAGTTATCTTTATGTTTGTCAAATAAATTGTCATTCTTAAAAATTAGTAAATAACTACATTAATGATCAAAAATTATTTTCAAAAAAGGTCATTTGAAAGTCTAGCCACAACTTTTATCAGAAAAACAATAATATAAGAAGAAACCAAATAATTCTTATTAAATTTATTAACATGAATACCCTGCTTTGCAAATATTGCCAAAAAAAGATGAACTCGATAAATGTAAGAAGAAAAGCAAGACTTCATGTTCACAATGACATATCTTTTCCAGTTTCCACATTTTTATATGAAATATTATTATGAAGTTCGGAATTTAGGAGGGTTTTTATTAGCCAAAAATTAATTCCTAAATAAATTAACTCGCTAAACTAAAAAGGGGTAGTAGTTGTTAATCAAAAAGTATTTACTACCCAGTAGTAAATATTTTGGCGCTATAATTTACATGAGAACATACCTATGACTAAGTTTGGGGATCTCTGTGGATATACTGTTTTCGGGTCCCATAATTCCGAAAGTATTATTGAGTTTACAAGTAGATTAACACTAACTTGACAACACACAAATATTCCAAATGAAAAATGACAAAGTGTAGCAATTTAGAAACACTGGTAATAACAAGTCAAAACATAACATGCATCTAGACTAATCAAAAACCCTTGAGAAGAAAAAGCCATTTAACTTACGCTATAATTCTTACCTCAATTTGTTCTAAAGTATCTTGCAGCTTTGAATTTAGTTCACTATTAAATGAAACAGAGAGTTAGATGTGCCTTTTTTTTTAAGAGACAGCTAAGTACTAAATAAATACATGCTAGATGAATAATAAATTCACAGATCAACAGTATGAGCAGTAAGTTTTTTTGCTGATTCTATAATAAGGCAAGAAAAATAAAAGGAAAAAAATTAGAAAAAATAAGTATCACTACCCACAGCAACAGAACTGTATAGGTAGAAAATACAAAAGAATCTATAGATAAAACTAAGAATTTAAAAATTAAAAATTGATAGCAAGTTATAAAAGCATAAAATAAATTTTCAAAATGAAATTAATTTGTATATATTAAGAACAAGATTTAAGACAATTTTTAATCCCATTTCAGAATAGCAAACATCTAGGAACAAATCTAATAAAAAATATGTAATACAAAACTGAGCTAAAATAAAGACTTAAATACACAAAGGTATATATCACGTAAACAGACTAAAACCTTCAACATATTTACAATATCATTTCTCACCAAAATGATCTTCTCAAACAAATAAAATTCTAATGAAAATCCAGCAGCTTTTTTTTTAATTGACCTGAAAAACTGCTTCCAAAGTTTATATGGAAACACAAAGGACTAAGAAGTCAGAATATCTTAAAGAACAATGTTGGAGGACACCTACTAAAATAAGTAAAGACTTATGATAAAATTACAGCAATAAGATAGTGTGGTAAGTAAACAGATCGACAGAACACAATAAAAATAAAAGGCAAAAAGCTGAAAAAGATAACATGACAAAGATGTTATCTAATTGGCCAATAAATATAAATAGGCACTCCAATTAGGTATTCAGGAAATGAAAATAAAAACTATGAGACAACATAGCAAACAACCAGTATGGCTAAAAATACTTTTGTTAATTAAAAATGACATCAACAAATGGCCAGAATGTAGAGCAAACAGAACATGGAATTCAATGCCACAGAAGGGGAAACAGATAAAACCTCTTTGGAAAACTGACATCTACTAAATTTCAATACTAACTCTATATCCCAGAAATCTTAGATACGTGTCTAACAGGAATGTATATACAATCTTTGCACCACTATTTGTAATAGACAAATACCGAAGCAATACAATTGTCTACAAACAATTAAATGATAAAGGGTGATGTATTTATATGATGAAATACTATAGCAATGAAAATGTATTACCTGAATCTCAAAAACATGATATTGGACAAAAATGTCAGTTAAAAGTACATACCATATAATTCCATTTCTGTAATGTTCAAAACCGGTAAAACTAACTTCAGTGACAAAAGCCAAAACAGTGATTACCTTGGGAGAATAATGACTGAAAGCATGAAAGAAATTTGTGGGGTACTAGCAGTGTTCTATTTCTAGGAGGTAATTACACACTATGTTCACTTTGTAAAAGTTTATTGAGTTATGCACTTGGGATATGTGACTGAATCTGATTTCATTACTTTCAATTCTCCCTAGGTCAATTAGAGGGGGAAAAAAAAAACCCAGAACTGATATTTGAATTATAATCTCATTACTTAAAAAATTTTGCAATATTTAACAAAATAAATACAATCATAGGGAAAATATTTAACAAAATGATTAAAGCAAAGGTAAAATAAAATAGTAAAAACAAGGGAAGATATAGTTTGGTAAACCAAAATTATACAAGGTTTTTATTACAACTGTTATTTGACTCTTAACAAATAGGAAGGGCCACAATATATAATTCAGTGCCAATAACATCAAAACATACCAGTAACTCACGGGGGAAAACAAAAACAAAACAAAGAAAAAAAATCATTTTTACTGTCATTAAGTTCTAAAAGAAAATTTTGCCAGTCTTGATAAGCAGGATAATAATCTTTATATCCTAAGACACAACACCTTGGAAAAGCCTTCCAGAAAATACAATAATGGATTCCTTGCATTTGCTTTTTTTTTTTTAATTTATTCATTTAGTTTTGAGTATACAGCACATTGGTTAGACATCTATACAGTTCATAAAACAATCCCCCCAATTGCTCCCTCCCTCCCCTGGCCCCCAACCTAGACATCATGTTAATGCTAACTGCATTTCCTCTGCCAAGCTCCCCATCCCCATGCCCAACTATCAACTACTAATTTGTACTCCTTTAATCTTTCACCCCATTCTCCCAGCCCCCAACCCCTCTCCTTTGTCTATCCCCAAATGCATTTGCTTCTTATAGAGCCTTTTAATGCAAGGTGAGGAGAAAACACCAGAGTAATGTGATATACATAAATATAAACAGATATAAAGCAATTTGTCAAAAAAGTAAAACCAATAATCACACAAGCATCCAGTTTTGATTGTCTCAAGGATAAATGTCCAAACATCTAGAGGAATTAAACCATTTTCTATAAATACTATCTATCAGCAGCACACTTTTGGTTAAAATTGAGATTTGGAGATTATATACTGTAATACTATATCCTTTGACAACCAAAAGTGTAGGACTCATTCCTTATTAAAAAAATTAAGGTCTCTAAATAAAATTTATACCTGAAAAATAGCCACAGATACAGGTTAAGGGAATACTTGTAGACAGGACAAAGTTTTCTTTAAAATATCATTGTGGGACAATTTTTGTCCAAAAAAGAAAAAAAAAATGAATGAAAATAAGAATGATAGTTAAAGGCCCCAAAATAATACCCCTAAGAGTATAGCCATGGCAGTACTTTAGCTCTTAAAGGAATTAAATCATTCTACAACTCACCCCCCCAAAAATCGGTATCCTCTCCCAAAGTTGTTCCTTCTCCCAGGTTCTCTGTCTCTTGATTCATATCATTACCAACCCATTCAATCCAAGTTGGAAATCTCAAAGTCAACTTTGACTCTTCCTACTCTTCATATGTAACTAGTCATCAAATCTTGATGATTTCACCATTTCAGAATTTCTCACATCTACCTATTCTTCTTTCTCAATTTTGTGTTTTAATTCAAGCATTATCACCTTTTACTTGAACTATCTTAACTCCCTAATAAATCTCTACACACAACAAACACACATTACCTTTCAGTCCATCAATCCATTTATTTGACAAATACCACTGACCTACTATATGTCAAACATTGTATGAGCAGGGGGTCTAACTTCAGATTGGATTTCATTTGATCTGGCAGCATAGCATTTTTAAACAGCTTGTACATGAAGCTTTAGGTAGAACCTAACCAGTCCAGTGGGCCTGACCATTTCTGCTGTCTAACATCTGGCAGCTCTACATATATGTTACCTACCTGGTCCCTGAGTTTGCAACTCTTAATTGGAAATAAAATCACATTAACCCACAAGTTTAAAACCTTTTTTAATGGCTCTCATTAAACCAAGGATAAAGCCCCAAATTAGTATGGCATATAGGACTCTTAACAACTAACATAAAAATTAACTTCCCATTCATTTTTCAGTGCCTATATTTTAGACATATGGACTATGTGCAATTCCTCAAGCAAACTCTAGACTTTCACACTATATGTTCTTGCAGGTAATGTTCACAATAACTAGAACACACCTCCTTTTCTTACTCGCAAAAATCCATCTTTCTTTCCAGGTCTAATCCAAATGTCATCTTTTCTGAGAAGTCCTCCCCTGCTAACTAATGCTGTTTCACAATGCTCTGTTTGCAGCTCCCTTTATTATAGTGAGTAATACCTGTGATTGCCTCTCTAAGTAGAGCTTATTCCCTAGTGACTTCCCAGGACTAACTAAACTCACACCTGACCTAAAGCAGGTAATAAATATCTGCTGAGTTAAATTTTCAATTCAAACAAAAATCACAAAATTTTACTAGCATAACATTAGCCCTTATTTTCTACCTCAATAGAGATAGAAAAAAAGGAGAATGTTTTAAAGAAAACCACACTAGACATTTGTCTATAGGTGCCTTAGCAAGAGGCATAAAGAGATAAGTAGAACTAAATCTAGTTTCACTCTTCTATGAGACTCATAAATTCACCTAAAGCTAAAAAGTTATGGAAAGAAAGAATACCAGGAATAGTAAAGTATATAATAATTTCTTCAACTTCTCAATTGAAAAAAATAGTCTTTAGTGTTCGTTCATAAAATTATAAATCTAGATGTTTTTATTGCTTCTATTAATTATGGTTAAAATTATTCTATATTCTACATATTAAAAGTTAATGCAAACATGGTAATTTAAGTAGTATGTAGATTTTAAATATAAAATCTATAAATCAAACATTTTTTTATCGAAATGCTTTCAAAAGCTACATCTGCAGTTTGACAAATTAAAATACAGATACAAAAATAACATGGTTAAGGAATGGACATATTAACTGTACAGTCTTTAAAGAAATCCTTAGCCATCATTTAGAAACATAAATTCAAGTCATTTAAGTCAATTAATCAAAGTATGTTAAAAGGATCTATTCAGAAACTTTGGTATACATAAAAGCACCATTATTGTCAAAAAAATTAGTTCTAAGATGGAAGGCTAAAAGCTATTAAAGGCTACTTGCAAGCTTAATAGAATGAATCAAACAATTTTGGGGACATTTTTACCATCACTACAGAAAATACTAAAGATAACATATCCATAAATAGTTAATACCATTCTTTTAAATAGCTAATCTAGGACACACACATGTGTAAAATGAGTCCTAGAAAGGCTGCATAGAAATCAAAATTTTGTAGAACTTTGACCAAAAGACAAGACAGAACAAAGGTAATTAACATCTTAATGATCTTTCTCAGCAATGTTATTAAGGAGCCATGTGATTTAAGTAGTCTCTTAATATCTCTGAGCATCAGTTTCCTGGACTAGATCTAAAGGGTTGCTTCCAGCTCTAAAGAATCTATTTGATATTCCAGTTTGAAAAATCTATTATATGCTGAATACAAGTTTACCCAATTATATTTTTGGAATATGTTTACATAGAATGCTAAAATTGCTAGAACAAACTCAAGTAAAATTCATACTTGTAAGTTTACAGTGTATCTCCATGGCCCAGAAAAATTCCAGTCTATTCTAGCGGTTTCAATCCACTTACAGCTGACAGTTTATCAATAGATTTCAGAGAGAACCTGATTTTCAAACACTTCGAAGCCAGATCAACAACTCCGAGGTACCAGGAAATGTCCACATAATCCTTCAAACCATGAACAGACTATAAAAGGACTCTTAATATCACTTTGGATCTACCCAGATCTCTGTCCACACTCTCTTCAGAAATCCCTGACCTAACCCAGAAGACAATCATATACCACAAAGAAAGCTCCATTACTTAGGATACTAAAGATGTTCAAAACATCTCCAAATTTTATAAATTGTAATTCTAAAGCAGAAACCAGGCACAGGAGCCAAGTCTTGCCAACAGTCTATTTTTAAATAAAGATTTTTTTTAAATTAAATTTATTGGGGTGACATTAGTTAATTGGGTTTCAAGTATACAATTTAATAGTCATATGTATATTGCACTGTATGTTCACCACCCAAAGTCAAATCTCCTTCTGTCACCATATATTTGACCCCCTTTACAAGCTTTTCCTATCCCCATCTCTTTTCTCTCTGGTAATCACTAAACTGTTGTCCACGTCTATGAGTTTTTGTTTGTTTGTCTTGTTTGTTGCTTTCAGTTTTAAATCCCACATCTGAATGAAGTCATATGGTTCTCAACTTTTCCTGTCTTGTTTCGCTTAGCATGATAATTTCAGATCCATCCATGTTGTCACAAATGGCAGTATTTCACCTTTTCTTATGACTGAGTACTATTCCACTGTACATATGTACCACAGCTTCTTTAGACAATCATCTATCAAAGGACACCAGTTGTTTTCATGTCTTGGCTATCATGAACGATGCTGCAGTGAACACAGGGATATATATTTTTTTACAGATAGATGTTTTCAAATTTTGGGGTTAGATACTCAGAAGAGAGATTGCTGGGTCATTTGGTAGTTCTAGTCTCAATTTTTTGATGAACCTCCACACTGTTTTCCATAATGGCTAAACCAATGTACATTCCTGCCAGCAGTTTTACTTAATTTAAACACAGACACATGAATTTGCTTACATGTTGTTCACGGCCCGCCTAGTAGCCCAGTTTCTAGGGTAGGGCTGAATAGTTGTAA
Organism: Cynopterus sphinx; assembly: GCA_030015415.1. Lineage (NCBI taxonomy): Eukaryota > Metazoa > Chordata > Mammalia > Chiroptera > Pteropodidae > Cynopterus > Cynopterus sphinx. Next base: position 27,279,471 of record CM057391.1, read on the forward strand.
CCAAGATGTTATAGCCTATAAAGCTTAAAATATTTACTATACATCCCTTTAATGACAAAGTTTGCTAAGGCTGTGTTAGAGTTTAGCAGAAGACTTTAGTTGGTCACCGATCAATGTTAAAACAGGAACATTTATATGTATATGTGCTTGTGTTTACATGTATACTAAATGTTTTAACTAAAATTGTATAAATGTACTTCATTCACCCATTTCTGGTTTAGAACCAACATTTTTCAATTTTATTAGAGTCTTAACATCTTAGTCTCATATGAGTCAAATCACAAATAAATTGTCTGTAATTTTAAGTTTCAGTTTCTCTAAGGTGAAGAAGGAAGTTTAAGATGATACAAAAAAATCCAAATACCAAATCACATTTGGTTACCTTATACCTCCCAATTTTTATAAGTTGTCTCATCTTAAACAAATTCAAAGAAAATTTATTTTTAACAATATGTTTTGTTTTCCCAATGCATTCAACTTAACTTTCAAAAACTTATTTCATTAGTTTATTTAACATAAATACGGCTGGCAGAAAAAAATATAATTAACTTTATTAAGTATATAACTCAACTGCTAAAACAGAATAATAAAAATTGGCCTACTAGCCTTGAACTTCCACTGAATATAATAGCTATTAGTGTAATGGTGGTTAAAAACAAGTTCTGTATTCCAACAGACCTAAATTTAAATCCTGGCTCTGCCACTTATTTTTCAAAGCATCAATTCCTCATCTATAAAAAGAGACAATAACAACACCTCTGAGGAATATTTTATCAGTACTAAATAAGAAAAGGTAAGGAAAATGATTAGTACAGTGCTTGACACATAGTAAAAGCCAATTTCAAATATTATAACCATCACGATTCAATGTTTAAAAGCTAAAAAGTAAAGCTCTAGTGAGAAAAACCTTATTGAAATCTAATTGAGAATTTCTGAACAGTCAGTGCAGCCTTAGTTAATGGTGCCTAGCTTCTACTGCTGCTCCTATAAATGTCAATATTTCCCATTCCCACAGGAGTATAAGAATGAGCCATTCACAGCATGAATATCTCTGATGGTCTTTTGTTTGTGTACTCTGTGCTCTTAACTGGCATATTATCCCACAGTCCTGCCTGTTAACTGCCTGTTATTTTAAATTCCTAGAGAACAAATAAATTTTAAAAGCTCCTGGCATAACAAGTACATAGCACCTCATGTGAATAAGCATTAAATAATACTTCATTCATGTCTCATTAGGAGTAAAGAGTTTGACACCTATCACTTTTCCAGGTGACTTTCTGTCAATCAATTCAAAAAAAATATCAATTAAAAGTGTTCCATGTCAGTTGTAAAGGTGAATAAAACTAGTGTTACAGTTCCATTTATTAAAGAAGCTGAAACACAGCACATCTCAAGGACAATACAAGATATTAGAGAACTTAACAACATGTTCAATTTTAGAAGACCAAGAAAAAAAAAAAGAGCAAAGAAAATTCTGTAGAATTAAAAAGGTACACCTAATTTAATAAAGACAAAAATATAAGAAAGTTAGAATAAAAGTCCTGTCATTTTTATGGACTCAACCTGTCCCACATATAGACTAACTCGCTATATCCCATGTCACATTGTCTACAAATTGACAAATTTCTCATGTACCCCTAACTAGAGGAAAAGGGTTAAATAAGAGGTAAGGGGAAAAGCAGATCGAGTTAGGCAGGATAAATGTTGGCTAGCAAAGGCAACAGTCCTAGCATGTGGAGAAGAATTGCTAGTGGAGGGGCTGTCATCACCACCAAATAATTCTGACTAATCTGTTCCCTGAGCCACCCTGACACTGTCACTAAATCACCAAATTTAAAACACAACTCTAACAGCTTTCTCAGGTAAAATCCTATTACAATAAATTTCTTGGGAATTTCAACATATGTGTGCATGTATTTTTACCTATTTTCAGATGATAAGAGAAACATTATTACATGAATGACTCACATATGTAAACATAGCATACTTCTTATATATTGTACTATATAAAATAAAACAATTATTAATTTCAATCTCATTATAGATATTTACAATTTCAAAACCTGACCAGGTTAGGTAATTGTACCATATATGACAGTATACATTAGTGAAAAAGTACTTAGAATCAACTTCGTGCAAACTTTAAAAAGCCCAAATAATTACTTTCAAAAAACATTTTTTACAGTTAACCCTCATCAAGCAAGATATTTGCTTTAGCATAGCTAAAATTTTTATTTAATGAAAAAAAATAAAGTGTCAACCCAAGTCATTTGCTCCCTTTATTTCTTGCCACCAAATTTCTACATCCATTCTTTCCTACTATAACAGACGGTGACCTTTTCAAAGTCAACCTGTTATAATCCCTGCAAAGCTTTAATATATTACTATGTTCTCTATTTTATTTCAACTTTTCACTCTTTCCCATCAATTTTCAATTACACAGGTTTCTCCCTCTCAATTGCTCATCTTTTTCCTCTTTGTAAAATTTCCTCATTCTATACTTAAATTTCAACCAAATCTGTCCCTAAGAAGGTCAACTCTGACTTCTTTGCTGTCATAAAGTCAACAAACAGATATTTTCAGTCCTCACTTTCCTTGACATCTCTTCAACAAAGACTTCATGATCCCTGTACTCTCACATCCACAATTCCTCAGCTCTTGTCTTTGCAAACTCCTCTTGCTCCTCCTTCAGGTCCTCCTTTGTCTTGACCCCCTAAGGAGAGTTAGATCACAAGCTTCCACTGTATGTTCAACTCCTTCTAAGGTCCCATCCCATCCCACCTGTGCCTTTTCAACTCCGCTCTTTCCTGATAAATTGTGTTCTCTAGAAAAACAAGATATTAGCTATAATATGTAGATTCATCACTACACAGCCAATTCCAAAGCAAAACACCTGGAATATAATAAATGCTCAGTTAATACGTAATTGCTTGAATTTTGTTTACCCAATCATAAATAAGTTGTTCTCACTATAACAGATTTATCACCACAGAATGAACTAAACGTGTGCTATGCTTTTTCAGGACCCGAAAGGCCTTGTTAAAATTTCAGATACATTCAACATACTACAGCTAATTCTCTATTCACTCAATTTAAAGAGTGTAAAATACCTAATCAAGTTTTTAATAGTGACAGTTAATCACTGTCAAATGGATAAAATCAAAATATCACTGGTACTACCCAAATATGTATTTCCTAATCCAATAAAAAGTGTGTTGCTTTAATACGTATAATCCTGAAGAAAAAAAATACCACATATGTTTAAATAGCATTTCTAGGGAAGAAATATCTAGCCCTTATCCTATACCCAGCAGAGATCTATGATGCAAGAATACATTAAAAGAAAAAAAATAATTCAAAGCTGTATTAATGTTTTGGTCTAGAATAATCTTTTTATTTTGCAGATACTAGCAATCAACATTTATAATTTCAGTGTGCTCGCTGACTGCCTGAATTTCCATAAAGGACTAGGATAGGTATGAATTTAATTTGAAACTGGGTTTGCTTGGTAAGCATACTATTATACTTAGATTGTATGTTTATTTGTGATGGTTTTATAGAAATGATGGTACTGAGCCTTCTTCCCAAGGTACTGTCACCAGTAATACAAAACCTTCATTTTAAATAGACCAAAAATCCATTAATAAAGTTAGAACTAACAGCAAAGGATGCAGCAGCCATTTTTACATAGAACATTTTATAAATAAACAAAAGATATGATACATTAAATATAAACACTTAAATATTACAAACATGACTATTACATAAAGTCAGTTCACACTTAAATTTCCAAAAAAAAAACATTCTTATCATGAGACAAACATTTGAACCATCTGGATCTGAAAAACAAACTATAGTAACACTCTCAATATTTATAAGCTGAGTAAAGTTAAAGAAGAAGAATTCCCAAAAGATACAATGGAAGCATGAACAAATTTACTCTTCTGTACTACTCTACAAAAATGAAATCAATCAGATTGGAAAGAATATGAGTTTCAGAGAGGTGACAAGAAAGGGTAGAATTAAAAATATCTAATCTTTCAAACCTTAAAAATTACTATTTATAATTTTATTGTACTGCCCATTTGTGAACAGGAATGCTAAAAGAACACAGCACTTAATATTAATTTTTAATGTTTACTAACATTGTATGTTACCCAACTCCTACATTAGAAACAAGCAACCTAGAGGTTATTATGCTGAGTGAAATAAATGACAGAGAAAGATAAATACCATATGATTTCACTTACATGCAGAGTTTAAGGAACAAAAAGAACAAACTAATCAAAAACAAATTCACAAATATAGAGGACAAACTAGTGACAGTCGGGGGGTGAGAGGGCTGGCAGAATGGAGTGAAAGGTTAAAGAAGTACAAACTAGTAGTTGATAGATGGTCATGGGTATGGGGAGCACAGCATAGGGAATGCATCAGCATTAATGTAATGGCTAGATGGCAAGCCAGAGGAGAAAAAGAGCAATCAGGAGTATCATTTCGTAAACTATATAAATGTCTAACCAAAGCACTGAAACAAATAATAAAATAAACTTTTTTTAAAAAAAAACAGCTTTAGAAAAATATTTTTTAAACAAACAAACAAACAAAAAAAAAAAACAAGCAAGAGTCAGCTTAAAATTTTTTCTATTACCTTACCTTATGCAGCTGTAATGTTTAAAAGTACTGGCAGCTTTCTGACATTCCAGGCACAGCTGAATAGCTCCTGGATAGTCTTCTTCCTTAAGATAACAACAGGAAAAGTCATTAGACTGGAAACATTTTTCTTAAAGCCCCTGAAGAGAACAAATCTCCGCTTATATTCTATCCAAAAGTTACAGAACCAGAAAATTTTAATTCCTTTTAAATGAGGATTAGAATACCAATGACAGATAATAAAATAGAAAGAGGCAACTAGGTCCAGGACTAAAATGTATGCATAAAAAAAATATTCTGTTCCCTCGAATACACAGTAACAGCTCTCTGAGACCATGCATGTAGATAAAGCCTATATAGAATTATAAGCTGTTTCACAGGGAAGATGTTTCTTAACTATTAACGTATCTTCTTTTAGTAATATTTACATAAAACGTACCAAAACAATATGCATTCTACTTGTAATCAACATTCAACAGTTCTACCACCAAGAAAAAAATATTTTTAAACAAATAAGTTCGGGAAAAAAGTAAAATATTCACTCATTCATAGCCTGAGAATATTTTTTATCATCTAAAAAGTAATTTAATGTCAAATGAATTTTTCACATAATTTCTCAAAACCAAGTTTAGTGGTGATAGTTTAGAATATAGAGATTATACAGAAAACTCTAAATTTTTTTTTTCCTTAAGCTTATATCTAATTTCAAGAATGCAATTCAAACCACTAGGGATTCTGGGATGATAATAAAGTACCCATTTGAAGGAGTTCAAGCATTAATGGGAAACACACCCATATAACATTAGGCTTTTAAGATCCTTAAAACAAAAGTAGATTGAGAATGCTAAGAAAGCATCAAAAACAGATGACTCACTCAGAAAACCAATTAAAATATATTACCAAACATAATACATGACATTACCTTAAATTACTGCTTTATGTTAGATAAAAAAGATAACTTTATTGCTATTTGAGTGTAAATGCAATCAAAAGAACTGAATTAACCTTTCCATGTTGCTATAAACATGTCTCCAACTAAATTTTTCTAAATGAAGTATGTCGATAGAAAATTGTTCTAGAACCAGTACCTTTACATGTCTCTATATTATATATCAATTTGAGAAAAAAGTTTATCTGATTTTTTTTCACTCTAATTTTCCTGTTTAATATTATCAGGATCATCAAATTTCCAAGCCTCATTAACTTACCTCTAGCATTTCACTTAAGCGCACATCTGTTCTTTGCTGAAAAAAAACAAAAATCAAAGGTAAAATCTGTTTCAACCATAAAATTATTTTAATCTGTAAAAAGTAACATATATACCAATGTTTTTATAGTTCTCAGAGATTTCAGAAGTCCAATCAGCAATTGACGTTTCCTTTGATTTGCAAGAAGACCTAAACTAGCTTGAGTAAAACCTTCCTTTGCGATATTCAAGTGTCTGCAAAAATGAGCAAAAAACAGTTAAATTTTTCTAGTGTAATAAAAATACTATCCACACAGAAGAATCAGTCAACTAATGAGGTAGTATCCTGTATCACTCTTAAAATCAGAGATTGTGACTACTATCACAAATTTATATGACATTTATTCAACAGCTCAATCTAAGCCAGCATTACTCAAAGCATCATGGGTGGAATTGTGCCAATGCTCAAACTTTTTCTGGTCCATCACAAGAAAAGTACAGAAAATGAGAATAAGCACTTAAAGAATTTAGAGCAAAAGTTAACATAATAATTTTATGTTTGATGATTTAATAATTTAAAAGTTGAGGTTGGTTTTTTTTCCATTTCTCTAGTATTTTGCTTTTATTGCATTTTACAAAAATAAGTCTGTTACAAGTTGGAAAATTTAAAAAAAAAAACTGGTCTCTCACCACAGTAAATTTGAGAAGCACTAATATAAGCAATACAGAAACAGTAATGTTTTTAAGCCATAACTAAATTTATAACTTTCTCCACATACTTTTTTAGTGCTGTTTTTAGATCATAATACATGTTCAGTTAATGAATGGTATTCTATAAACCATTCATAATAAAAAATCAATTATCAATATAGTTTCGTTTTCCTTGAAATGTTCCAGGTTGAAGAACAAAAATATCATCAAATGTAATACCTCCTCCCATTTGTGCAGATAACAGCAGCTAACTGAAGACCTGTCTGTAATGATGTAACTCTTTCAAGTTCCTATGGAAAGATCAAGTATAAGTTATTGTTTGAGGCATGTTATCTTTCCTATTTGCATGATATTCTAACAAAACCTTTAGTGGGTTTTAAAGAAAAGCCTGCTTGGAAAACAAAGTAGCAAAAAAATTCCTAAACCTGAAAAACTGATGGTATATTTTCCAACAAAGTTATTTAAAATGACAACCTTCAGTTGATCTTCACAATAACAAATAACAAAATATTTAGCATTACTTATAAGGAAATCTATACCAAACTTGCTTTATATTGACATAAATGAATAGTGATAATAAATTCATTTAAATGTTTCTACCCAACAGAATTTCACAAGGTAATCAAGTATATGACAAATATGATTTCTGTTTGCTAAGATGCTTTGACAATGAATGTCTTCATTTGAGCACTAGTAGATATTTCAATGAAATTTGAAGTCTGATTTTCTAATGAAAAAACAGGTTCAACTAGACAATTCTAATTTTATCAAACTTTAAAGCCAGATAGTTATATTGCCATAAAGCATTCATTATTAATAATCTAAGTGTTACAAAATAAATAGAAGCAATTTTCACTGGCCATTCTAAAGTTTGGAAAAGCAAAAAAATTACTTTGGAATCAGTTTTAAAAACTCATTTCTTCAGTTTGGTAAATTTCCCCAAATGAGAGAGAGAGAGAGAGAGAGAGAGAGAGAGAGAGACACACACACACACACACACACACAAACACACACTCTCCAAATAGTTGATATGTTGTTACAGAACTACAGAATAAATTATTTCAACAGTTACAAGAGTCACTCAAACTTTTTTATTAATTTCACTATTGCAAATAACAAATATCCTACCTTTACATAAGCAGGCTGCTTCTCAAGGATTAAATCTGCTACTTTTTTAGAGACCTGTAAGAACATGCAATCAAAGAACATTTTTTAAAATTTCATGCTTCCTATTACATTTTACATTTAAAATTTTTGCAAGAATATTCCACAGGTCTTCCCAATAACTTCTATAGCAGGTATCAGCATGCTATATGACCACACACATTTCTCTGGGCTATAAAATTAGTGAAAGAGGTATATAGCACAGAGCACAGCACTTTGTCCTTAACAGAAACTCAATAAATGGTCAGTAAGACTATTAATATTATGAGTATCATTATCTGATTTAACTAAATGCACAATGTGTAATCACCTTTAAGGGTACAGGATGGGCTTTAAAAGATGAACTTGTTAAAATAAATAAATGTATGATCAATCAAATTTATAGAGATAATATCTGGGAAACAGCACAACCGTGTGCCCTTTAGATCCTTTCGTACCACACAAAAAGACAAACACTAATTTGGTCCTCTTCTTTTGAAAAATTGAAGACATGTATTTTTCTGGAATACTGTGAAGGTATCTCAGGTTTTCTTCATCAATTCCATGAATAATGTTAATGTATGCAAGTCAGAATTATAATGAGTTTGAACAAGAGGTTCTTATTTCACAATTGCAGGTGCCCCTGCCAGACTACACTATGAGGTATCACGTGTAGCACAAAGCATGGTGCAGTCAGGTATTCAGTGAATGTTTGCTAAAGAAACGCAATTGGCTCCCTTTCCAAGACCAACTGAGAATAAAACATTGCACACACATTCACATACTACATGAATCCTTTTGTTTTCTTAATCTGCTTTGATTTGTGTGTATGTATATTTGTGTAGGTATGAATTTGTATAGATGAACCCAGACCAAAAAAAAAAAAAACACCTAATTTTACCAAAATTGTTTTTATTTTTAAATAGACATAGTTATTGTTAGTCTGCACTGTGCTAGGCAGTGTACTTGATGCTTCTCCTACATTATATCAATTAGTACGCATGACAATATCTATAGAAATAGGTTATATGCGTCCTCATTTTCCAGATGAGTAATCTTAACCATAGTACTTACTCACCCACAGTCCCACAATAAGTTGAAGGCCAGGATTCAAGCCCAAGTTTATCAAATTCCAAAGGTCACTATGCTACATGGCCCTAGTGATGGGGTACATTTCCAAAAGAATACTACCACATAAAGTACATAGATGGAGTATGTATTAAAACATGTTGAAACCAAGAAAAAGAGAAAATGCCACCATCCACTGAAATCTAATTCTCTAAAAGCACAACATATTTTTCCTACACAACCCTCTAGAGCTCAAAGTCCTTCCTCACACCACAGCTGCTGCCCCCAGGGAGATCCCAGCACCCACTGAGACATGTGGGTGTAACACAAAAGAAAGAGAAGTATATAGTCATGAGTCGCTTAATGATCTGTTAATGCATCATTAGGCAATTCTGTCATTGTGCGAATATCATGGAGTGCACTTTCACAAACCTAGGTAGTATAGCCTACCATACACGTAGGCTACATGGCATAGCCTAATGCTCCCAGGCTATAAACCTGTACAGCACGTTACTGTGCTGAATACTATAGGCAATTCTAACACAATGGTACTTGGGTATATAAACGTATTTAAACATAGGAAAGGTACAATAAAAGTACAATATACAAGATAAAGTGTATGTGCAGCATGCACAGTGGTGGAGGCAGAGGGAGGGCTGTGGAGGTAGGAAAGAGAGGGAGAGTAGACATCAGGAAGGCAGAGAAGGAAGGAAGAGAAAAAAGAGCAGAGATCAAAGGAGACCCAGAGAGATAAAGCCCGACTGGAGAAATAAGAGGGAGATGAGAGGGACCAGGAGAAAAGAGAGATAAAGAGAAAGAAACAGAGGGAAGGGAAGTGAGTTTGGAGGGGCAGCTCCCAGGCTCACCAACTCCCCAGACTTCTCTTCTCACTCCCAATCCCAGGCACCAGACTCCAGTAGGCACAGGGCCAGTGGACAGAATACTTAGCCTCTTTGTCTATTTAAACCACCCAAAGCTAGCAGTAAATTCACCATCCTGGATCCAGCCTTTTCTTCCAACATTGCAATCAAGTTTTGCTTATAATCTATTTTAAACTCATGGAACCACTGTTGTATACGTAGTCAGTCACTAATCAAAACATCAGTATGCGGCACATGACTACATTTTCCTTTATTTAGATGTATTACTAAAAAGCATATATTAAAATAAAAAAAAATTAACAAGAGCACATCCTATGACAACGTAATTTTTTACAGCATAGTTTGAGTTTTATAAAAGTGCAGCCTAACATTGAGAAAAATCTAGAATCACAGAATTTTACAGCATTGAAGATAATGCAGGCCTAATCCATTACTTAACGGACTAAACAAAAGATTTAGCAAGCCTAAGTGACTTTCCCAACATCACATAATTAAATGGTGACTAGAATTCAGACTTTCTGAATCTTAGCCCTGTATTCTCTTTGGACCTATTTCAACTAGAAGTAGGGGACTTTTATTTTGAGGTAAAAAGACTCCATCACAAAACTATGGGTAGTTTTGCGAGACAAGAAGCCTAAAGGTACTTAGTAATCTGGGAAAAAGTTCAAAATTATTTGATCACATTTATGATTCCAGAGAAAGAACTACAAGTTCTAGAAGCAAATCTATCAAGGTACTGAATGTGAAGAAACTGAATAGACATTATATTTTTATATGAATGTATCATTATTTCAAAGTCATATTAAATAATAAAATTTAATACATTAATATCTTAGTTAAACCATAAAATCTGCAAACATTACACCTCTCCGCTGTTTCACTTACAGTTTGTCAAAAAGAAATGTTTTTTACTTACTGCAGCTTGCTGTTGTTTCAATTTGTCTCTGTATTCCTCTAATTCTTGCAAATTGAGAACAGAAGGGAGCTTCTGAAAAATAAATCCATAAGAGAAAAGCAAAAAATAAATTGTTTAATTTGGTTTCATTTACCTGCACACATCTGACTTACAAACTACAATCTGTGCATATAAAACAGTGTTACACCCCATTCTCGTCCATTTCTCCTGTCCCTGCAACTTACCCACTAGACTCTGGACACAAAAGCCTACACACCTTTGTTAGTCTAAACAGCCCTCTAGTGCTCAACTTCCATTCCTCACCCACTATCTGCCCTGCAACCACCTCCAACCTCCAGGAAATTCCAGGGACCTCTGGCCCCTGGGCTGGGAAGACACTGCCTCCATGGCTTGTGGCAGAAGAATGTGAGAAAGTCCCTGACCCTAAGCCCCTACATGACTAACCACAGGTATAGCTATACCCCTTGTGTATGACAGCACTCAAAACATATTTCCCCTCTGAAATACTCTGAATCATGACTAAACAATTATATAAATGTACATTTACAGTTAAAAGTTTTAGAGCTTTTAAAAACATATTTAGTCAATATAAAATAAAATAGAGGCAGCATACTAACATACTGTATGCTAACAGTTAAAAAACAAAAGTACAGAAATGTTTCCTGGACCAATATTCTACATCTGCACTTATTTTTACATTTTTAAAAAATAATTCCATCTTTAAACAACATTAACAGTTCGTTTAATCACAATATGGTCATTACAGACCAGTCCTGGTATCAAAAAGATATAATGTCCCTAAAAAGCATTCAAATCTTACAAATTCAATCACTTAAAAAACAGGTTTTAGGTAGGTTTTAATGAATTTTTTTTTACCTCCAGCTCATATTTAACAATATCAAATGAGTCTGTAGAAAAATATACTTGTTCAATACTATTAATTAGTTCTTGTTCAGCTTGAGGGTCACTAGGCTGTTCTCGAAGTTCTCGGAATTCCTCCTTTAAGGAAAAAAACCACAATTACAACTTGTAGCTGTTATAACTATATCTGCATAGAAATAAGTAATCATCTCTCTTAATAGTCACAAATCTCCTAGGAATGATTCTGACCAAGGAGACAAACTGACAGAAAATAGGAAAGTGCATGGAAAATTAGGAAACAGTCAAACACTAAAACCTATTCATCTTTTGGAGAAAAAGACTAGACAGTTTGAAGTTTTAGATTTTACTTTCCATTCCTTATGTGCCAACTAGTAATTAAGAGAACTTAGATATTTAATGAAAAAAAATATAACCCTCTAGTATCTATCATACATATGTATCACATATATACATGTTTTCATCATTTAACATTCTAAAATCTATCTCAGCACAGAAAACAGGGAACAACATCTCAGTGGCTTCTGGGTCACAATTACCATTAGAGTCCTAAGCAGCAGATATTCTTCCTTCTGCTGAATATCTCACCGCTCAGCTAAGAAACACTGGCTCCAGAAAAGATTCACAAGTTTAGCTGTATAAGTCTGTGAGACATCCTTCTAAGTGTACTAATACCGCAGTTAATCTGATTATGAACCTAAAGCTCTGTATTTGATAAAAAGCGTCTTTCTGATGATACAGCATGGGGCTTTAATGAATTTATACAAATAAAAAGACAGTGACAACAAATTCCTACCCTGATGTCAGCATCCGTACCCTATACAGTTTCAACGCATAATTGGATAAACCTTCAATTAACTGGGAAATTTCAATAATCCAGATACTCTCTGCCACACTAATTAATCCAAGACATTATTACAGACGTATAACAATATAGTCACTTGATTTTTAATTCAAATTAACCTCAAACATTTAAGTACACAAAAAGGAACTGGTACTTTAAATCATTTTAGTCATTAAAAGAATACTTAACAAAAATTCTTAATGCATCATCACTGATTAAACACAAAAATTATACGGTCAACTAGGGGATATTATTTTCCAATTAGAGGTACTCTAGATTATTTTATTGCAGGGCATAGTTTTCATTTGTAAAGAAAACCTCATATAAAAAAAGAGGCTTAGAGCTTCTATATCTTATAGACTTTAACTTATATTTTAAATTTGTAAAACTATTAATTATTAATCTAAATTATGTTAGATTCAACCTAAAATGTTAGAGCAATAAATTTGAAACAAGAGAATATTTAACTATTTGAATTTGAAATTCCAGTAAATCTAAAAGAGAAGGCAAAACCATATACAATTCAGACCTAAAAGTACATGAAACAGAAAATGCCTCTTCAATTTACAAAGTACACTAACAAAAAAAAGTCAAAGGTACAGCCATCACTAATTTAGCATGCAATTAGATACTATGAATACAGTAAGAAATCATTGGCCTATCAGTGAGAACTGTATTCCTGAGAGGTTTTATCTACAACACTAATCTGTGTAGCACCCTGAACAAACAGCATTGAGAAACAGATTTGGGTCAAACCCGTATCACTTGCAGAAGGGTTCCCAACTAGCCTATCCAAAGGCAATTCCCTCCTACATGCAGTGGAAATTTGAAATGACAGTGAGATATGAAATAGAAGATAAGAAATTTCTGGCACTCTCCCTCCCTAAAAGTACCAGCTTTAAATTAAATGCTGCAAGCTAAGAAAGGGAATAAAGCCCAAATGGGGAAATGACAATGTTGCCTCCCTAAGAATTCCACAGCACCACAAGCAAATAAATATACTTGATACCATTCAAAAAAAATTTTGAGAATTATAAAAATGGCTAAGATTGAAAGTATGAGGCATGGAGCTAAGCCAAAAATTCAAATAAACAGTAATGAATGAGCGCATTCATCTTAAGTGTATAAATGCCAATGGCATATAACTCCATGGTGAGGTTCTCCACATACTACCCCACCAATTTACCTAAAGGTAAGGGCACTTAGGTTTTAGTTGCAGTTCAGCTATTAACCTTGGGCAACATACTTAGTCTCTCCAAGTCTAGCTTTTTTTTTTTTCTGCCTGTAAAGGACACACACACACACACACACACACACACACACACACACTCACTCATTCTCATTCTCATTCTCTCTCTCTCAAAATGACAGTGAAACAAATAGCCAAAGTTATAAGAATGTCAAAGGGAAAACACGATTTCATTTATAAATATCTCACAAGTGTACCTTTCACAAACATGATGAATCTGTAAGAGTAAAATCTGTTTATGTACATAAAAGGTCAAATGTCATTCCTTCCTAGAAAACTAAGCAATTTATATCACAGAGAACAGACAAAGCCATACAATTTCAAAGCACTGACATGTAACACTTGACACTCTAATCTGAAATAAGGAGGATAAAACCAACAAAGACAGAAAAAGAAACAGTACACAAGTAGGATTTAATCCAAAACAAATCTCCAACACTATATTTCTATAAAATACAACTTAGTGGCTCCTGTATGAAAACATAAATCTGAATTCATTCAGACAAACTTCATTCTGCTTAGACTCCAAATTACCTTTTAATCTCACTGCACTTGGAGCCTATAAAACTGTCACCTAATCATTCTCTAAATGTTTCATCACTGTTAGTACTGCCTGCTCAATCAGATTACACACTTCTTGAGAACTGAGATTTCTCCTTATTCTCCATCATTATGCCCTGTAGTGCTAAAGCACATTGTAGATAATCACTGATCAAACTGAAATTAATGACACAGCAAGCTATATTTATATATTTATACACACACACACACACACACACACACACACATATGAACAAAAAGAAAGGAAACAACATGTGCTTGTTTTGATAGTCAAATTTTTCCACAAACTCTTAATAAAAGGTTTATTTCTTCACACTAGAAATAAAAATAAATGTTAGATGATAAGCTTATTTATGCATGTAAATTAGAAAAAATCAGAGGCATCTAGATTGTTTATTCTTAACACAATTACTTCATAAATTTGCTATTAAATAAACTGGTTACCTATGACTGAAAATGTAGAAAAATACATGATTCTTCACCTAAAACAGAACCAAATTTGCAAGCCAAAATATATGTATGAAGCAAAATTTTACATAAACAAAAACAAAAGATTTCCTACAAAAATCTGGGGTATAAGTTAACAAATGAAACTCCTTAAACCATATTAAAATATGTGACTTTTTAAAGAGTTACAATAGTATTAAATACTTAAGCTAAATTGGGAATAAAATATTTCAGTCTTATAGACTATTATACTATTACTGAAATTTTTCTAGAATTTTTATAGTAAATTTTATGTCAGTAACTAAAAAATACATATTATCATTAATAGTGGTATAAATGTTCTGTAAAACTTGAAAATCCAAAATAATTTGTCAGCAACTACAGACTATCAAACATGACACAATTTGCCTATTAAGGGTAATCTACCACCCAAAATATAGGAAAAGTACATCAATGTCACCCAGAATTAAAGCGAGAGAAAAACTACAATTAAAGTATTAAATTAAATTGTAAAAAGGATAAAAACAAAAGTTTTTGACAAAAAAGTACAATCCAATCTCTCTTACATACTATCATTAGAAAATAACCTGCCTTAAAAAGTTGACAATCACATGATATCACTTATTTGTGGGATATAAACCTAAAAGCAACACATGAACAGGACAAACACAGACTCAGGGACATGGACAATGAACTAGTGGTTATCAGAGGGTAGGGGGTGGGGGAGAAGGGAAGAGGTAGATAGGGTAAAGGGGGTCAAATACAGAGAGGGAGGGAGAGAGTGAAGTGGGTAAAGGAGATCAAATATATGGTAGCTGAAGGAAACGACTCTGGATGGTAATCACACAATAGAATATATAGATGTTAAATTATAATGAACACCTGAAAATTACATAATTGTATTCACCAATGTTACCCCAATAAACTTAAAAAAAACAATAAAAAAATAACCTGCCAACTTTCAAAAAGCTCTGTTAACTTAACCTTTCCCAGTCGAGTCCTGTATTTCAATTTAACAATTTTTTTAAACTCCCACAATGTAAAAATTCCCCATACTAGGTCATACAGAAACAAAGATTAGTAAAATATAGCTTTTCCCTCAAATAATTGCTAAAGTAATAGGAGGGGTCAGACGAATAAACAATAATAATGCAAAGCCAAATATAAGGGAGATACAGAGGGCATCCACGGAGAGTGAGCTCACATATGATGGAAGAGGTGGCATTTAGAGAATAAGAGAATAGGTAAAATTTCAAATTCAAGAAATTGAGGAAATCAGGTAACAAATATAAAGCAAAGCATAATTAAAATACTGTGATGGGAAAGCATACAACAAGTTAAGCATCAGAAGGTGGCTTCATGCAGGGTAGAAAAATGTAGAAAAATGTGCCAGGTGCTATATCAAAAAAAAATTAATATTTTCTTAATATAAACCAAGGATGATTATTTTTAAAAAGTGGTGGACAACAAAAAAGTATTTTAATATTTTCGAGGCTGTCTTTTCCTAGCCTATTTTTCTATTTTGATCATCTACATGATAAAGCTACATGAAATACATATAGAAATTGCACATCATCTGATCTGGTGACAGCCAGACTGGAGGTGGGTGGGGGAACTGGGAGAAAGCAATGAAGGATGAAGGGTTAAAGAAGTACAAATTAGTTGTTAGTCACCAGGAAGGGGTGCACAGCATGAAAGAATGAAGACAGCAGTAAGGTAATGGTTATGTGTAGAGCCAGAGGAAGAAAGAGTAATGGGGAGAAGGGGATCATTTCATAAAATATATAAATGTCTAACCAATGTACCATATACTTGAAACTAATAATAAAATAAAAATGCATGTCATAAATGTAACTTTATGAAAAACAAAGGAAAACAATCAGAAATTTAAGTCAATATCTTTGATTTTAGCCAAGCTATTTTACCTCTCTACAACAAAAGGTTTTAAGAAAACTGAGGATCCAAATCTATAAAACAATTGGAACCCTCAAGTGTAAAGGGTTATAAAACACTTCCAGCATATTTATGGTTTCTAAGAACTAGGCTATAACTTTAGAAAGCAATTTTCCACTTAAGAGCTCATCTCTTAAAAGGTATTGAAGTTTAGGAGGAGAAAAAATATTACAAATTTTGCATTTAACCACAACTTTCAAATTATACAAAATACCACCTATTAAACCCACCAATACAATTCCAGGACTTTCAATTTTATTTACTTTTTAAGTGTAAAAAGTTAGACAACTTAACAGTTCTTATCATTATTAAAGGCATTTAACCTAATTTTTAAATACACTGAACAGCTTGGAAATTTATAATCCTCAATAGTAGGTTTTTATTCAAACAAAAAGATGAATGTAAAATCTTGATTTCACAGGTCAGGTTTCAAACCCCACAGAAAATTTATAGAATCAAATATGTACTTAGATTAGACCACAGTTCACATTACACACCTGAATGTCAGAATACATTGTGTTGGGAGGGAGTAGGGGAGAAAAGGAAGAAATTTTACACTTGTATAGTATTAATTTGAGTTTACCAAGATAAATCTTATCAAAGGCTTTTTTTTCACTATTGTCTTTCTTCTTCAAAGTAAAAAAGCTATTCTGTTATAGTAAATCTTAAAGATGGAAATCATAATCTTATCAAAATTAACATCACATTAAAGCTCTAACTTGAACAAAAATAAGTTTAGCTACCAAAATCTATACAGCTAAAAGAACGAATAAAAACATGAAGTTTTCAATATGCAATCAGCATTATAAAAATCATACATCACTGAACAAAAATAGGTTTTCTGTTTGCAAATGAAATAGGATTCAAGATCACAGATACCCTAAAACCACATATATACCACATAATTTTGTAATAAATTGCCAGATGTCTGATTACGTGAGGAAATGGCATATTTTCTTAAAATCCCACTAGAACAACAATAATAATCCATCAAAGCAGACGGTTCATCAGTTTCTGTTTGTGTGTTTTAAATAAAACATAGCTTTTAAAACCTACCCTATTTTTCTTTAGGCTTTCAGTGCCATCTAGTGGAATACGGGTAAGGTTACAATTTACAAGGTTTCAGCAAAATAAGATTTTTATAAAAGTTATGAAAGTGGCATTATTTTAATCCAACACCATAACCATTTAAGTGAAAAAACTAATGTATTTTAATCACTTTCTATACAATGATAGCATTCCAAATATACAAATTTGTTTTTAAGGAAATTGATCACAACTAAAAATTGATTTTAATAACAAAATTGTACTGATTTATTAACATGTACTGAAAACCAAAATTAGAAAGCAAAACTTTCACAGTTTACTCTACCAAATATTTTTATTTACTTCTCTTATTCAATAATTACATTTTAACAAATATTTTCATAAATGTATATGAAAAGGAAAATAGTAACGATTGCTTTAGAGACATCAAATATATTTTTTAAGGTATCTTTAAAAATTTCTCAACTTTAGTGAACATCATGTTGTTTGCCACATGCCTGTCCATTTCAAGTTAATGCTGAAGAAAAGACATGTCATAAATTGAAGTATAGAGAGAAAAAATCCACTGCGTAAGGCTTAATTTTGTTTTTCTTTTAGGTTTCAAACAGCTCATCAGAACCTCACTCTAAAAGAAGTACTATCTAATTCTGAAAACAAAAAATCACCGCACCATCAATCCCAGTTTCTAAAAACCAGTCTTTCCAATTCCTTCACCTTCCACGTCCAATAAAATCTTTGGTCCTAAATTGATTTTAAAATGTCTCTCAAATTTTAACCTTTCCTAACTCATTTTTTTCCCTTCTGTATCCTAGTGTCCCAGTATCCGCTCAAAAATCTACCTGTACTCTAGTTATCCTTCAAAAACAGATTAATCACCCACCCTGGAAGACCCTGCACTCACTTCTACCTTCCCTGAATCCTCTCCCAGCTGTGCCCCCACTGTGCCTACTTTAGTATGGACCTTTATTGTACTTATACTACTCTGCAATTATCTATTTTTGCTCATCACTCCCACATAGGTTGAGGTAGGAACAGTCTTATATCTCTTTGCATCTTCAAAACTTGTAACTATGGCTCAATAAATGACTGCCAAATGCACTGTGTGAATGATCTTGTCTGACTAGCTATGAAAGAAGGATTAAGAGTATCAAAGCATCTGAAGACAAGAGAAAATCCAATCAGTTTAAAATATGACAAAATCTATTTCTCAGGAATTAAATTTTAGGTCATTCATCACTAACTCTTCATTCTATTTTTCCCCATGAAAACTGTCAGTAAAATTTCTAATTTATTTTTTTATCATCCTCAACTCTACCAACGGTTCCTTTACTTGGCTTCAAATCTGGATAATTTGGGATCTTTAAACACTACTGAGACCTGGCTCCATCCTACATACTGTGATTTAATTAGAAAGGGTATGGCCTGAGTACTGGTAATTCGAATGTGCAGCAAATGTGGGCACCACAGACCTTGGCTCCAAACTACATATGCTAAGATTTTTGAAATCTGCCACAAAGTTTCCTTTCCTATAGCATGTTCTGTAAAGAAACCTAAATTTTTTACTTTTATTTTCTCCACCAAAATTCTAACTTTTCAGTATGAGTTATTTGACTCATATCTCTAAAAATGGGACACAGTGTCATTCTGTCTACAAAATGCAGAAATTATACTACATGATTTCCAAGATTTCTTCCCATTCGGAATTTATATATTTCTCAAAAAATTACCAAATCGACAGTACTTTTTGGATTATCAAACACACCTAATGCCCTTCTTCAGTTTTCTTTCTACTCTCCTTTTTCTAGTAAGTTGAACCATGGCATTTGCCAATATTAGAACATTTTTAAGCTAAACAGCCATTTCATGTGATTCATCCTATTATCCTCCTCCCACTTCTCCACACTAAAACCTTTTAAAATATAACACTACCCAAGCTAAACTACTTTTCTTTAAAACCCTACTGAAATTGCAATTCCTTGTTACAACTCAGACATTATGACAAGAAAATAGAATCAGTCCACTCCTGAAGACTAACCATAACTATTTTTATGTTACACATATTCTTCAGTGAAGTAGAGCTATTAAATAAAAACGATGTTTAAAAGTTTCTCAATACAAGTATATACATTGACTACTTAAATATAAACTGTTTTTTGTTGATTATTTTTTTCAACTTGCACTAGGATATCAGGGGAACCCTACTAAGATACTGTTCTATTTTATTATTACAGTATAATTGATATACAAGATTATATTAGCTTCAGATGTATGACATGACTCAGTATTTGTATACATTGTGGAACGATCACCACAATAAGTCTAGTCAATATCTGTCACCATACATAGTTACAGAATTTTTTCGTGATGAGAACTTTTTAAGATCTACTCTTAGCAACTTCCAAATATGTAATACAGTATTATTAACTATAGGTGCCATGCTATACATTACATACACATGATCTATTTTATAACAGGAAGCTTATAACTTTTGACTTACTTCACCCATCTCCCATGTTGCCCACTCCCAATCCCCACAATCAGTCCTCTGCATCTATGACCTTGGGTTTTGGGGATTTTGTTGTTGTTGTTGTTTTTATATATTACATGTAAGTGACATCATACAGTATTTGTCTTTCTCTGACTTATTTCACTTAGCATAATGCTTTCGAGGTCCATCCATGTTGTTGCATATGGCAAGATGTCATTCTTTTTTATGGCTGAATGATATTATATTATGTATATATACATTATTTTATCCATTCGTCCATCTATGGACACACGTTCTTTGCACACCTTGGCCACTATAAATGCTGAAATGAACGTAGATGTATATATATCTCTTTGAGTTAGTGTTTTCATTTTCTTCAGGTAAGTACCTAGAAATGGGATTGTTGGATCATATGGTATTCTATTTTTAATTTTCTGAGGAGCCTCCATACTGTTTTCCATAGTGGCTGCACCAATTTACATTCCCACAAACAGTACCAAGGGTTCCCTTTTCTCCACATCCTCGCCAACACTTGTTATCGCTTGTCTTTTTGATAACAGCCATTCAAACAGGTGTGAGGTGCTGTCTAATTGTGGTTTTGATTTGTAGTTCCCTGATTAATAACAATATATATTTTATATGATTTATTTTTATATAATCACTTTAAAATTAATGTTGCAGCTAGCTCTTGATTGTCTGAACTTAAATGGCTTCAAAAAATGATCTTAAGTTTTTCAAATTACTAAAAGCTCTTCAATGAAATGTAAAATATTAATTTTAAATGATTATTTTAAAATATATTTTCCTTTAATAAAAAATTTATACTGTGAACAGAAAATACGGTAAATAGAAAAAGGTACCAAATAAAAGAAACTGACAAAATCACCAACATGATAAAGGTAAACACTGCCTTCTGGTCTCACACCTCACACCTGTTAGAATGGCTATTAGCAAAACTACAAGAGATAACAAGGGTTGGCCAGGGTGTAAAGAAAAAGGAATCCGTGCTGTTGGTGGGAATGTAAACTGGCATAGCCACTACGAAAAGCAGCATGGAGGTTCCTCAAAAAATTAAAAATATAATACCATATGACCCAGCAATGCCATATCTGGATGTATCCAAAGGAAATAAAAATAGGATCTTGAAGCGATATCTGCACTCCCATTTTCAGTGTCAGACAGTTGATGAATTGATAAAAAGTTATACACACACACAGAGACATACCCAGGCGTGCGCACGCGCAACGTAAGGGGATACTCTTCAGCCATCAAATAGAAGGAAATTTGCCATCTGCAACAACACAGATAGATGTTGAGCACTTTATGCTAAGTAAGTCAGAAAAAGACAAATACCATATGATATCACGTATATGTAGAATCTAAAAAAGCAGAACTTATAGAAACAGAGACCAGAATGATGGTTACCAGGGGCTGGGGGGAGGGGGAATTGAAATGAGGTGATGTTGATCAAAAAGTACAAACTTCCATTTATAAGATTAGTAAGTTCATGGGATTTGATAAATAAAATTTAATAAAATTAAAAATATATATGTATGACCTAACTATAAAGTAGCACTGAAGTCATGAAAAAATTTTAGCATTCAAGTTATACTAAGCTATTGAGGGGGAGCAGAGCTTGCCACCCTAAAATATGCTTCTTTATGATTATTTTAAGCTGGTGATTTTTAAGAAATGAAAAGACTGGGACAGATTCTAACCTTCCCCCTGACTAAAAGAATTTCGATAGAGGACCTGCTTAAAGAAGGATGCTATCGTTACAGATGATTTAATTTAATATGTACTAGTATGTGGCAGATGGGGAGGAACCCAGCAAGGCCTATTTGATCAAAGTCCTCTCAGTGTCCTATGGTTAAAAATGGCCAAACATTTATGTACCAAACATTTGCTTTTCCATCTCCAGGTAAATTGCTTTCCTGTACTCTGAAGTCCCAAACTATAACCTCCCTTTTCTCCTTAGCTTGAGATGGCATATAAGCCTCAAATGCTAATTTGTCGTCTGATCCCATACTCTTACACAACCTTGTATATACATATGTAATAAATTTGGTTGTTTTCTCCCATTAACCTGACTCATATCAATTTGATTATTAGATCAGCAAAAAGAACTAAAACAGAAAGGGGAAAATTTCCCCCTCCCCCACACTATGCTGTGTAGAAATTTTCTGAACATGAGACCTCTTAACTCTTAATTTCAGGACTGACTGCAAACTGACCCATATCAAACTTAGTGTTTAGTGTACTGGCTGGAGCTTTGCCACTCCCTGGACCCAGCAACTCCGCCATTCTCAAAACCACCTAGGCTCACCCCACAGCACTTGTGATGTTTCAGGAGGAAGGAAAAAGCCAACATTTTCTTAGTGCAGGCTAAATTTATGCTTAGAGCATTAATACTTATTTTACTATAAACTTTTACAATTTAACTAACTTATTTCTTCTTAGTATGTGTCAATAAGACCAAAGGCCCAAGCTTAACCTTCACCTACCCATTTACATTTGCTGACCTTGTGATCCCAGACTTGTCTCTTTACCCAGAGCCGGTCATCTGAAAATATATACCACATGCCATTGGTGGAGCTAAGGGGGGGACTCAGCAAGAAGACTTGTAATGAGATCATCATAAATTCACTTCCTACCACTACTAGAAAAATATTATAGTTCTTTGTTTAAAGACAATAGAAAGTTCTTATGTAATACATTTATCTGTTTTATTAAAGAGGCTTGCTCAATTTTATATTGGTTCTGGAATATCTAATACAGTCTAATTCAAGGCATGTCTATAATGCATAATAATCTTTTCTTACGTCAAAGAAATAAAGAGAATTATTTATCGATTAGGATTTATGGTTATCTCTTAGTTCCCAAGTTTATCACATTCAATTATCTTCTATAACATTACATAAAACTTCAAAATGTGTCTTTAAAGATTTGTCTGAGCCATTTCATGCAAAAGAGTTGGCTAGGATGTTATCATATTTGGAGGACATGTTTGGGTCTGACTAAAATAAAGGCTAAGCAGTAAATGCCACGTTCACTTTATGTGGTAAGGTGCCTCAAAAATGAGGCAACTGAAAATGAGCAATTGCAGTTGAAGTGTGACGAGAGGTCTTATGATTGCTAATCAAGAGAAACAAGCCCTATGTATTAAGATTCCAGCCACAGAAAACAAACAGTAGTTTTAAATATGATCAAATTGAAAATCACAAGAGCAGACATTCAGAAGAACAGGCTTTGATCTATGATGGAGCTCCTAGTCACAGAGGCAGCTCCAAGTGGCAACGACCCAGAATGGGAACAAGCAAGGATTTATTTATTTAATAGTGGTTAATAATTCTCCTGAGAGGAGGCCAGTTAGCTTTCAAATAACACCTACTAAATTTGTAAACTAAGACGTTCACATGAATATCACTGGGTTAAAATTTAAAATATCTACAATTAAGTATATGTTATGCTTTAGCTACTTATTCAAAAATATCTCCTCGTAACAAAAACATAATTAACTTTGATTTTTGGCTCAGAGTGTCACAGCATAAAAAAAGCATATTATTTCATTTTATTTTTTCAAATTACAGCACATAAATCAATAAGTTTCATATATAACTGCTTTCAGGCTGACTTTGATACAATAACAAACTTTAAATTTATCAATTTCACATTTTCTGCTTAACTTTTAACAAATTATACTATATCCTAATGGGTAATGAAAGCAAAGACAAGTCCTAGCCTACTGTATTACAAAAGTTTACCTAGCTTATCAAACAACCATCTGCCTGTGGGAAGGAAAGCTTCTGTGAATCAATTATTATCGACAACAATATTTTTCTTAAAGAAGCAAAGTCATGCTCACACACATAGATCAATACCTTTCCAGGGACCCGGAGACTTTCAATGGCACCAAGATCACCAAGGCTTTCTGGGGGGCTTTTCAGACCCTTCAAAAAAAAAAAAGATAAGGATTTTAATTGTGATGCAGAACATACCTATAAAAATAGACATCGCCACTTTAAAAATAGAAACTCTCCTGCTTTAAAATATATAAAGCATATATTCTTTCATTTATACACATAATACTATTAAACCTTGTTAAGATGTACTTTTGGATGCTTAAAATAAACATTTCATACGGCATCTTCATAACTAATGGTTGAAGTTCAACTTAACCATGATCTAAATATAACCAAGAAACCGGAGTGACAAAAATCATTCTATAAAATCACTGACCTATTAATCATTACCGAATTCACCTTATAAAAAGGTCCAAGTATTATGATTCACAGATATAATACACCAACCAAGCAAGTCAAAGATTTTCAAATAACACTAATTGCTTAATTGATATGTAAATAATCCCTTGATTTTACCTAATTATTTCTCACCAATGCACTCAATTTATACTGCAAAATTAAGACTTAAATCTCACGACTCAATGCTTTCTACCAGTTCTTTACCTTTTTGGTACTCAGTACTTTCTATGTTCACATCAACTGAAAGTCTCATTTGTGCCAGGTAAAGTTATCAAGACAGAAAGAAGTCAGCAACTTAAATTTTCTTTAAAAGCCTATTTTTAAAAATTGGCTATTCAAAGCAGATATGCAGAGTCCCATAATATTAGTCTGTCTGTAAGCAAAATTAGCTGGCACATGAATTTAAGAAGAAATTTATGCTATAGTCAAGGTTTCATCCTTCAGGTGCTCTATACTGGCCCCTTGGTGTCCTCAGTAATCAAAATATATAGTACATTTAGGTTGAATATTTGAGACTTAGAGAAGAACTTGATTATTTTTAAATTTTAGAGGTCTGTATTGTGTCTTCCTTATTATAAAATACTACCAGCATGTATACAATTTTTACGTCAAGGTGCTCTGCCTCACTCTCAAGTCTTCCATTACCCCCAGAATACTCCATCCACTTTTCCTCTTTCTGTCTCTTTCTTACACACTTCCCTCCATCACCACCCCACATGCTACCCTCTAAAGAAGCCAATACCCCTTTTTCAGAATGTAATCCTTTAGGCAGTCTTCCTAAATCCCTATGCTTCAAAGGACACTATTTCTCAGTATTGTCCATAAATCACCTCCACCAAAGTCACCTGGGGAATTTTTTAAACAAGATTCCTGGGCTCCACCACAGATTTAATGAATAAGTATTTCTGGTTTAGGACCAGGAACCGTACCTTACAAGCAGCCCAGGTGACTCACATAATCACTAATTTTCTAAACACTCAGCTAGACATTTGCCAACACAACACTTCTGCCAAAGTAGTGAAGTTTTAAATATTAAATCTGTCTCTCTCTCCCAAACTGGAAGTCTCAAGAGAAGGGAGATACCAAGTGGTAGTTGCCTCTAAAATTCCAGAAACAGTAAATACCAAAGAAATGAGTAAATTATTCTCAAGTTCTTGGTCAGACTCCAATCTCCAATTAGAACTGTTCCCAGGGGAACATGTAATTGACTTTAAAATGAAGTTTCCAGGGAAGTTTGCTGGAATAACAAAGCATACTGAGGTTTATTGTCTCACAATGAGTGAGGAAATAAAAGTATGTAACTACTCCTGTGTTTGTTCTTCCTTGTCTCAATTTCTCACCAACAGTCATCATGAGGGCAAAATATCAAAAGTGGTAGAGAAGGCGAGGCTGGGTTATAGAACTAAACTTCTATATATATGCATATATAAACACACACACACACACACACACACACACACACAAATGAGGGTAAAACTTCCTAATTTGATTCAAAATCACCACCACCCTGAAAATACCTTTTTAAATATAACTGACATGCCTTTTAAACTAACATTTTAAAAAGTATAGATCTGTTTAACCAATCCAATAGAAATCTTTGGGGGAATATACCATGTGTAATTTTTTCTTTTCCCAGAGCTGCTCAGTAAAGAAACTAATACTTGAAATGTAAACAAGTGATATATACCAATAACTGGAAAACAGTCTTACCTCTAAATTAGTCACCACTTGCAATAATTTGCTACTGATACATGGCAACTTTACATCAAATTTACAAAATAAAAATAATAAAAACTAGAAACCCTATGTATATGTCAGAAAGCAGGGGGGTGCAGTGATTCCAGGAATGAGCTCCGTGGCCTTGAATAACTTACACAACCTACCTGTCATTTTATTCTAATGATGGTGACAATAGCTCAGAGGCTGTTATAAGGAGTAAAGGAGATAATGTATGTGAAAGGCCAAATAACAGTGTCTGGTACATGGCAAGCATTCTTTAAGTGTTAACCATTACTCTAAATATTATCATCACAGAGAAATGCTTTCCTTTTATCTTATCAAAACAGAAGCAAAGAATTACATAAATGTCTCAAAGCACATATGACATTCTCCTGTATTTCAGGATTACAGATCTTGAACCCTTGATTTACAATTTAATAAATTTCTACTAATAAATATGAAGTCATCATTTTTATCTTCACCACTCTAAAGCACAAAATCATGGTTATAACTGTAATACTCAGAATTTATTAAATTGAAACTTTCACTGTAATTATTAACCATTATTTGATTTTCTTTTGTTTTTGGCTTTTATTTTGATAATGTCCTCAGTTTAAATTTATACAAAATTCAGGATAAATTAACACCTGCCTCTGTGCTTTATTTCTTTGCTCAAATCAGATTAACACTTTAGGCTACTTCCATTATGTCTACATGAATCTTCAATTTCCAGTTATGGGACCAGCAACTTAAGTCCCAATATCAAAAGAAGCATGTGAGATGATTTGTGTTTCCTTCTCTTTTCAGCAAAATTCAACAGGGTATTTATACTCAGTCTTCAGTTTCTCAAAGCCAACCACCCTAATCAGGCTTTCCTCCCCACCACTTCACTAAAAGTGCTGTTGTCAAATCACTGATGATCTTCATGCTGCTCAGTCCAAAGGTTCATTGTCATTTTCACCTTATATGGCCCATTTGTGGAATTTAACCCAGCTGATCACTCCTTCTTTTAAATTCTTTACTTGGCCTCCAGGACCCACTCTATTTGGTTGTCCTCTTTACACAACATCTATCCAACAAATATTTATTGACCACCTGTTACAAGACAAGTGCTCTTCAGGATGCTGCAGGCTTATTACCTCACTGGCAATCTGCCTTGCTAGAGCAACTTCTTCCCCCAACCTTGTAACACTGAATTCTCAAAAAGTCTAACTGTGGACTCTTGTTTTATATCTACACTCACTACACCAGTGATTTTGGCCAGTTTATATGCTCTATATGTTTGTTAACTCCCAATTCTTTACCTATACCCTGAATTTTCCCTCAGGAATTCAGACTTTTTTAGCCAACTGTTTATTTACTGCTCCACTTAAACATCTAGGAGGCTTTCAAATGAACAAGTCTAAAAACCATCTCCTTTCCCTCAATTTGTTCCTCCCTCAGCCCTAACCACTCCATTAAATGGTAATTCCATTCTTCCAATTGCTGGGGCCAAACCCTTTGAAGTCAGCCTTGATGCTTCTCTTTCTCTCATAGCCCAAATCCAATCTGTCAAGAAATCCTGTCAACTTTACATTAAAATATAACCTCAAGCAACCTCTTCTCAGCATTTCCACCACTAGCACCCTGGTTATGGCCCACGTCCTCTCTCACTTAGATTACTGCAGTAGCTTCTTTATTGGCCTCCCTGTTTTTTGCTCTTTTTCTGCCTTCAGTGTAGAGGCACACTTCAGAGATAGTACAGATTCGGTTTCAGACCACTGCAGTAAAGCGAGTATCTCAATAAATGAGTCATAATCTTTTTGCTGATAGTCTTGCCTTCAATTTGTACAAAAACACATCTGTGCAATAAAAAAAAGCAAAGTGCAATAAAATAAGGTCTGCCTGTATTCTTAAAACAAAGACCAGAAAGATATTTCTGAAGTATATGACATATAGAATTTCATCACTTCTCTGCTTGCTATTTCAGTCAAAATAGAAGTATGGCCTTGCTATGAGAGAGGAGGAAAGTGTATAAGGTGAGATCAGGATAAGGTTAGCTTCTATGTTACCTGGATTCTGGCTCTCAGCTCTCTTACCTCATCCTGACCTCATCTCCTGCTACTTCTCTCCTTATACCTTTCACTCTACCCACATTGTCCTCTTTCTGTTCCTCAAACAGGCTTCTGCATTAGGGGTTCTGCATTTGCTTTTCCCTCCACATGGAATGTTCCTTCTCAGACACCCAAATGGTTCATCTCCTCACCTCCTTCAGGTTTTTACTCAAATGTGACTTTCTCAGGGAGGCCTTCCATGGCACCCTATCTAAAATTATAAATGACCCAAATTGCCAACAACTTCCAGGACTCCTTAACGTCTCTCCTTCCAAAGTAGTTACCACCATGTCTGCCTGAGCTCTTTGTTTTGTTCACTGCTGCATCCTCCCAATACAGAATTGTGCCTGGCACATAGTGCTCATAAACATTTGTTGAATGAACTATTAGAAAAGAGGCCAGCATAACAGAGAAAGATGAACAGCAGATCTTGTCCAAATAAAGAGAGCCAATAAAGCCCACTCTCCCACTCTATTCCAAACCAAGGTCCTAGGAGAACTGAAATTCCAAAAAACCTAAGTTTCATAGACCTTAGTTTTAATATCTCTCCACATTATGTTATTAGCATACTCTGTAGCCTCACCAAAAAAAAAAAATCATCTTTGTGAATATTTCTCTGTAATATTACTACATTTAACCCAATAGTAAACAGCACTAAATCTAATCCAGTGTAACTCTAGGGAGTACCCTACTTTCATACCTCATAGATTCAAGAACTGTGGAAGCCAAGTTTTAAATATATATAAGTAGGATGACTTTTAAACTTGTGCAAAATTCCTAATTTTACCTCATTTTTTACATATAGATGTAGCTTTTCATATGTGTTCTTTAGCTTTTTTTTTTTCATCCTGACAAAACACAGATTTCATCTGTTCATGTACAATTAGAAACTAAGGCTCGAGTTACTGTTTTCAGCACAATTTTTACTACATTTAAGAGACATAAACTTATTATCACTAGTATCTGGACTTTCGTATTTTTTCTCTCCCACTCATTATTACCAAATATGGTTAAAAAACAATAAACCAACCAAAGCTGCTGTATGATGACAATGCTGACTACACTGAATTTATCTGGCAAGCAACAAGAGAGAGCACCAAACTTAACTAATGCACAAAAGTCCAAATTCAGCATTCCAACAGGAGTTTAGGGGTCTGAGTGGTATAATGTATGGAAATTTACATAGTTTTAAAAGTCAAACAGATACCAAAGTCAGTCTGAAATAATCTTGTTTGAATTACTGCGACAGCCTGCTCCCAGTTTTCCTGCTTTCCCACCATAATGCAGCCACTGAAATGATCTCCATGACCAAGCACTTCCTTGATAAGGCCCAGGAACTGTGTTAATTCCTTTATTTATCTATTTAGTTTCATCATATCACAGCGTTATTTATTGTTCTCTGGAAATCTACAATATGTAAGCTGTTCAGATATAAGAATGGCCAGTTGTAGTGAAATATTAGAGATGAAATAAATAACATTATCTAAAATGAAGTCATGATCAGTAAGCACACAAATGGAAGCTTCTCTCTCTTACTGACTGAAAGAAGCTGAGGCCTTATTAGGAAGTCCCTAGAATTTATAAGATGAGATGTAAAACGGCCTGTTTTTATTCACGAATTATCATTGTGGAGAAAAAAAAGATTATTATTTTGCCATGACAATGATAAAAAGTACTTCGCAAAGAATTTTCATATACATTAGCTTATTGATGACCCTCAGTGCAGAACTGTGAGACCGAATTAACAACAAAAAAAAAAAATTCTTCCCATTTTCAGAAACGCAAACTACAAGGTTTGGGAACTTACCAAAAATATGCATAAAGCTACCAATTCTGTCATCAAATATCCGCTGTTTTCACTCTTTCCAAGTCATCTCTGTTGCACAGACCTCACCTCCCTAACCTGGCCACCTGCTCAAAGACCACTGACAGCTTGGATACAGAGAACCCTGTAAGGCAGCTGGGGCTGTCAGTGGAAAGATGGCATATAGGGTAAGAAGGGAGACAAACATAGCTCTGACTCCCCTCACTGACCTCATCTGAAAGCAGGTTTCTGGAACGCCGCTACACGTTGGAGCAGAGCTCGATCTGGGCGACTCAGGTGAATTTTCCAGAGTGTGCATGGCCTTTCCCCGTACCCCAGACACCGACCACCACCAATAAATCCGGTCTCCTCCCGCAGCGGCCCAGGGACAGACCATCTCGGCTCCACTCCAAACGGAGATGAAGGAGGCCTTGGCTTCAGCCTCCATGACTTACCTGTCGTGTCATAAGAGATTTGATTTTTTGCATGTCGAAATCGTAAGACGGACGCCCTGCTGCAAAGAACTAATAAATCACACTGAACCACTAGACAGCTGGTCCTGACACAGGGAAGCCATAGTAAGTGGTCACGTGAAGCCGCCGACCTTTCCTCTTTCCCTGAGCATGCTGGGAATTGTAGTCTTCCGCCTGCTGCCGGCATGCGCAATGGAGGAGGGGAAAACAGTCCAGGCACTACATTTCCCAGGAAGCAAAAGAGCCGGTGCTTCGATTCAGCCTGCCAATCTTCGGAGAGACCTAGCTGGTCAGCAGTCTCTACAGCGGCGTTTGGCCTCGCTAGGTGTGCTTCGGCGAGGTGACAACCTCACTCACGGGTGATCAGGCATTGAACGATAGGAACAAACACTGAGAATACAGTAGATCAACCCCACTGACTTAATGCTCCCTAGGAGTGTGAAGCAGGAAACCGCATCTGGTCCAGAGGAGCAGCGAAGGAGAATGTGAAACGGACGGGGAGGAGCAGGAACTCCGGGAAGTCACTCTCCAAGAGGTGATCGGAGAAGTTGGCACTCCCCAGGTAGCTCTAGGTTCGGAAAGGAAAGGTGTGGTTCGAGTTATTCAATAGGCGGATGTCCCCGGTTAGGGCTATTCTGCCGCGGTCTTGGCATCCACTGCAAAAAGCCTTAAAACTAAGTTGTAAGGCCCACTTATTTTACTGCCTGCCATAATCTAAGGCAAGAAGGAGGATGTAACAATAATAAGCACACACGTCACTTTAAAGTCCTCTTTTCAACTTCTAGCAATTTAGTTAAATTGGAGAAAGTAATAAGTCGTTTGTGGATTAATTTAAGAAAAAAACGCAAATTATGAGACAACCCGGGAAAAGTGACCCAGGGCTAACGATAATAGCTAACACTTATTGAAAATTTACTACATGTCAAGAACTCTGCGAATGGTTTTACATGTTCCACACGAGCATGTTCGAGCAATGGTTTTACATGTTCCAACCCCTATGGGGTTGATAACTATTACCTACATATTAAAAATGAGGAATGGAGAAATTAAGTAACTAACATTATTGCATAGAGAAACTAAAGGTCTGGTTTTCCAGGTCAGGTTTTAAATAAAGATTTGATGTATAGTGTTGAGAATGAATCCTGAAGCATGGTACCAATGATTTTTCTTTTAATTTAAAGTTATTTTTAATTAATGTTTATTAGGGTAAAAAAAAAGTTCAAAAATATTTCTTAAGACAACTTAAAAATGTTAAAATGTGCCACATTAATGAAAAAAATAGGAAAACAATAGTATAAGTGGTAGTTATGGCAAAAGTAATAAAGGCAGTTTGGAAATGATTAATGGTTGGGGGACACTAATAAAGTTATTTTCAACTCTGAAATTATAGTGTTAGACCTCTCAGAGTCTTGTACTTATTTTTACAAATGAGGTTCTAATATTTGACCTAGAGTTTTGTAAGGAGAAAGGAAATGAGCTAAGTGAATGCAATTCATAAACTGTAAAGCACTTTACAATTATGAGGTATTATAGTCATGATTCTGCCCAATTTTCTGCTCCTTCGGAACAACCTGTACATACTTCAATCATTGTGCTTTAAAATTCCTTTTGAAATTAAATATTTACCTATGTGCTCCTCTGATTCTGTTATCGCTGACCCTATAAAGAAATTCCAATCACTTTTGGGCAATCCTAGTTTAGTTCTTTTTTCACATGCTCTAATCTTAATTCCCATACAGTTCTTAGTGTGTGAAAATCTTTTAAGATTGAGAAGTTTCTGAAGACACCAAAAGAAACAAACTGCCGGCCACATTAGCATATAAACTGAAACCCAATTCAGTAAATATTTGTTTATTGCTGGGCACAAGTCAGCACCATTCTAACCACATTAGATTAATAAGGTATAGTTGTGGTTCTGAAGAAGTTTCCAGTTTAGTTGAAAGGCATATAGTAGGGATGTTCCAAATCCAGTAGTTCTCAAGCCTGACTGTTCAGATTCACTTAAGTAGTATACCATCATTCTTGCTATTGTTCTCTTTTGGGTTCTCTGTTTAAAATCTTCAATGATTCTTATAGGCAGCCAGCTCTCACATTTCAAATTCATCCTTTATGGAATGAGAAAATTTATCTACCTGAGGTTTTCAGGCTACTAATAATATGTGTATTTTTTGACTAGAACCCAATTCAAAAACAAAAGAATGTTCTCTTTATTCAATGTATTTGTTTTTTTCTATCAGCCACATTTTCTCTATCAAATAGATACAGAAAAGGCAAGAAAGTATTAAAACTTCATTTTACTCTAATACTGTACAATTTAGTTTATTTCTTAGAAACTAAGAAGAAATGGACAACTCAAGCTTCTAAAAGTTCAAAGGCTGTAACCGTAATATTGAAAATATGTAAAATAAATCAGTGCTATTATTCCAAATAAACTATATTTTCTAATTCAACATACCTTAACACTATAGAAAATAATTGAGCCACACATGATGCCTTTTTAACTGCCTTTGGAAGAAAACTACAGCCTTAAAGACTTTTTTTAAAGGGGAAGCAAGTTATTTCATTTCCCTTTTTCAAAAATACATGTACAAGATTTATTTAGGACTTTCTCACTCATCTGAAGGCCATTAGTGAGTAGTAAGCCAGAGCGAAGTAATAGAAAATATGGATGGCCTGCCAACAAGTCTTGAGGAAAGCTTGCTGAGTGATAGTCATTTTATAAAGGAGTGCTGGCCCCATTTTTTCAGGTTGGAATATCAGGGCTGAGACAAGTTGATCTGATTTGGAACAGTAGCATTAACAGTAAAGTAGGATAATAGCGTATTTCTAAGGCCCATACAGGAGGAGCCTCTGGACGCTTAAATACAAGCCGAGATCCTGGTTTGATGAAGAAGATACATTTCTAATCATCCTATAAATATCAGCAGTGGAAAGATGTGACCTTTCCCAGATAATGTAATTACACTTCCTGGGCAAGCAGCAACAAAACAGAACACTTGCTGAAGATAAAACTGTGACCTGGAGAGGGACCCAAGAAGGAAGACATTGCTGCATAGTTTTTTAGCAGCCATGTCATTAGATCTAGGCTTCTGGGAGGCAGCATTGTAGACATAAAGATATAGAAGTGAACACCAGCGCAGGCATAGGCAATTGCTATGACTTTCTCTAGCAGCCAACTCCTTCCTCCCTGTAAACTGTAATCTTTCCTAAAATCTATCTAATTATACCATGAGACGGTGCTTTCTTTCCTTAGTTCTGCTCAGTCCCCACTGTTTTATGTTGACTTGACATTTCACCACCTCTCCTTCCCAATTGTTCCCACTATTGCAAATACTCACATGATACTAGTAATTAAATAATGTGGATGTTTGAAATGCGTGTAATAGACTGCTTTATAAAGCAATACCAGAATTACTTACAACTTATAAAAACTATAGTGTGACTTGAGAGGTGACAAAAAGTCCTGCACCATCTATCAATATCCCTCTCTGTCTCTGTCTCTGTCTCTGTCTCTCTCTCTTTCTCTCTCTCTCTCTCTCTCTCTCTCACACACACACATACACACACACACTCGTACACACTACCCCCAGTAGCTCCTTGCATTGCTTTAAATTTAATCACCATGGATATAATTGCTTTAGATTCATCAGCTTTTTCATTATAAATGCAAATGTAACTAAGAGTAATAAACAGGCTCCTGAATAGTATGGTAGAGCTGAGTTCCCCAATGGGTTGCAGGTGAAATGTGAAATATTAATGGTGGAAAATTTCTTATAATGATAAAACACTTTAAACCACTTTTAACAAGCATGTAAAACCTTACAACAGTTGAAGCTGTATTTTAACATTACCTGTAAAGCTTCCTGTGTAAACAGCCTGAATGCAGAAATTACTCCCACAGGTAAGAGTTTATGCCCATCACCTACCACTAGAGGGCGATTGTCGTGGTTATGCCAGATAGCACTTTACCAGGATGTGCCATACATATTGTTATTTTTTTAATGTGTGCCTTAATGTGAAAAGATTATAGCTATGATTCATTTTGTCAATTATTTACCAATAATTTATTTATTGGTAAAATTTATTCCAGTTATTTATTCAGAATTTATGTTATGACCTATGTCAGAAAAGAATAGTTCTGAATATTAAAAAATAATAATAATGACAATAGAAATCACTCCTTTAAATTGAGTAAATTTAACATTAGGAAAAGCTAACGACACTGTCTTTCTTTCATTTTATAGGACCCAAAAAATTTCATCATGAACCAGCAATGGGTTTGATACTGGAAAGAGCTTATTTAATAAAAGCAATTAGAGATTAAATTGATTTAAAAGATGTGAGGAGTCCATGTGAAATATATAGAACTTCTATATTACTTTCTAAATTTTATTTTGTGCAATCCAGTACTAAAATTTATGTGCTATTCTTAAATATAAACTGAGAATCAGGAGACATGAGCCAAGGAGCATTTGGGGTTTATTTCTTAGGAAACAATTTAACAAAAATACTAGTTAAGCTAAAGAGTCATAAATGAATAAGACCTGCCTCTATATTCAGTGAGCCCAGAGAGAAAATAAACATGCAGTAAAATTCATTGAAGTTAATGATATAAGTGCCGCAATAGACGTGTGTGCAAGATTTAGAGATAGCAAGATTTAGAGATATCACAGAGAAAGTCTTGGTATAGTGATTACCTGGGAGGAATATCTTGCCATTTTTCTGAAGCATCAAGAGATTGTAAAATGACCTCTCAAGAGGCCTCAGGTTTTCCTAAAGTCACTCACCTTCTTTGCCTACAGAAGCACTTTTGGAAGAGTTGGGAACCTTAATACAGAAAGTGTTTCCAAACTTGGATTCCAAAATAACTACCATTCCTTTTTACACCTTTAATTATGCTGGAGGAATATTCTTCTTTCCCCTGTTATCACTGAACTTCTTCAGTGAGCCTTTATTGGTAAAATTGATTTACATGGAATCTTCCTTGATTGGTTGCAGATTTGGTTATATACTTTTTATTTTATATAGTGGAAGGCTTAGACTAGAGCATTCTCGCAAGAAAAAAAAATGGGCTAACTCACAACTTAGTAAATTAAGCAAAAGTGTTCAGAATGCCCACTGCCATGACAGTTAAGAGGGAAGGCTAAAAAGCTGCAGCCCAGACACCACAGTAGAGGCAGGATCTACCACCCCAGGCCATTGGTTCACTTCCTCTATGCTTCAGCAGTGAAAATGTGGCCTCAAATATTATCTGTTGGCATAGGCTTTTTATTATAACTGTGCTAGCCCATGATTCAATGTCACTTGGAAACACACCTGTGGTTTGCTTTTAAAAATAACATAAATCTATAGATTCAATAAAATCGTGGCAGATATTTGTAAAAGGAAATACTACATTAAAAAAATCATTTTAAAAGATATTCAGGTGCTGTGTTTTGATTCTTTGGTATATCTTTTACATGCTACTTAGTGACCTAAAGATGATTTGTAACTGTTTAGCAGATATGAAATACTTCAATTTTCATAGAAAAAAAAAACTTAATTTCAAAATAATGACATAATTTTACATGATAGAAAAACAGCCTTTGTTTTTCAGAAAATTTCACAACATGCTCTCATATATGAAAGCATAGTTTTCAAAAAAGTCTCCCAAAAGGGTGTTTTCTTTCATGTAATTATTAATAACTAAAAGTAATTCATGAAATATACTGACAATTGCTGATAATTGCTAAGAAGCTGTTCTGAAAGTCATAAGCCTGTATTCTCTCAGAACATATAACAGGTGTTCCCACTCCCTGTGTCCTTTGTATACACATTCATTCTGTATTCAAATCACAGAAGCAAGAGGCAGGATAGGGTCTGTTACCTCCCTGCTAATTTCCCTAGCAAATAAACGAGCAGCTGCTGGTCCAGGAACCAGGTTGCCACTACGAACAGGGCACTGTATACATGGGACAGGATGCTTTCATGGAGTCTGTCAGCAGCACCGTTGGGGTCTTTCACTGCAAAATATACCTTCTCCTTTTAGGTAAGTCACTGTATGAATTGTGTTTTAGTTCTTTTTTTTTTTTTTTTTTTTAATTGTGGCTTTAAGGTAAATGTTTGTTTTAGGCTGTAGATTTACTCAGATGATTGAAAAATAGCTCAGAACCTTTAAACAACACACTTTGTTCCAGCAAAGAAGCAAAAACATTTAGGAGAAATAAGGTTCAATAAATAGATGGTTATTTTCTTAGAACAATTACTGTCAGTAGCACTCATTAAGAAAGTTAAGACATTCTAAAAACCTAATGAATTTCTTCCTTTTACAGAGAGTACATATAGGTTCAATACTCTTTAATATATTTCATTTTGGCAAATACAGGCCATGAATTTATGACTGCTTTATAGTGAAACTCAAAACAATTTATGAAAATGGTTTTCTGCTATTTTTATTAAAGATAGTGTAACAACTGTTAACTCTACTTCATTTTAAATTATATATCTTATGAAATATGGAAAAAGGTGAGGTTCAAAATGGACAAAAAGTATTTATGCAAAATTCAGACAAATGTATTTTTTAAAGTATTATTTCTCCAAAATGCTTTTAACCTTTCTGTTTGCCCAATGACTATTCCTATTAAAATTTTATTCCCTACCTAAATATTTTTTTCCTCAGTTTCTTCATCCTTAGAAATTAAAGGAGTCTTTCTCCAACATTCCCACTGTTTCTATGTCATCACTATTTTCACCAGATATTTTTTCATTCTTTCTATTTGTAAGTTTTAAAAGTCAAATGATACCTTGTTTATATTCATTCAACAGATAGTAATTGAAATAAGATTTTATTTCTTAAATTTTAAGAACAGCTTAGCTAAATGAGTAATTCAAGTTTTAACCTTCTTCAGTAGTTCATAGCTTTGCCTTCACTCATATATTTCATTATAGTTTTCTTTGTAACTGGGATTGTTATTCAAATTTATACCTAATGTTATACATATTTGAAATGTACAGTTTGAAAAATTTTTTTAAATGTTCAACTTTTCCATAGTTGTGATTGTTCCAGTGTTTATGTTGTTCAATTCAAACCTATATTGATTTTTAGGGTTTTTTTTAATTTTTAGAAAAATCAAACAATTACCATAACTAGCTTTTTATCTTTATTCATTTTTCTGTGACTTGAAAGTATCCTGTGTATCATTTTATAATTGTTAAGTTATATCAGGACCATAGTCATTTCATAAGTAATACTTTGTACTTGGCTTTAAGAAGAACTTATAGATAATTCATTTGAGGAATTTGACTAAAATAAATTTAAAAATACTTTAAAAAAATAATATATTCATAAGTAAAGTAGTTACCACCCCCTAACACTTTCTTTTTTTCTTAACACAAATTTACTTTTTTTTCCCATTGGTAGTGTATTGTAAAGAAGGTAATGTGGAAATCTTTCTGGTTTTTTTTGAAATATTGAATTATCTTTTTTGTTTTTGTAAAAACAAAATTTTGAAGCTCAAAAAGGACTTTGTAAAAGTCTATTCAAAGTAAAACTTTATAATTTCTACTTTCTGTAAAGATGCAAGAGTTTATTTTCAGTCAACAATAGTTGTGTTATGCTTGCTAATATCATACATGATAATGGGGAAGTAGCTGCCAACTATTTTGAGCTCCAGCTAGAGGTCACTTTGCAAAGTCTGATGTTTATATTCAACACAGTGAAACTGGTCTAGGGAGTCTTTTGCTGGAATGTAGATAAATTTCACAATATGACTTCAGGTGTTCCTTAACACTGGACATTCTTTTAAAATGCTACTTAAGGAAGTCTCTACAGGGATGATTATTGCTATATCTCTGATGTCAGATTTTTAATTGTATTAGCAATGTTTCTCCAGGTTAGTATAACATTTTATATGCAAAAAATATGAATTTTCCTTTGTTATACCCCAAAAGTATTAGTTAATCTAATAATAAAATTGAATTTTCATTTAAGTTCAAATATTTGTAATGTCAAAAGGAAGTTAAAATTTTAACAATTCTGTATCATTTTATTGAAGTCTGTGTTCATATGGAAGTTGACTTTCTAAAAGCAATAATTGTAGTCCTTTAGATTTTCTCATAACTAGAAAAGAGCACTTGAAAAATTCTCAAAATGAAGCTAATTTTTTAAAGTTAATAAACTACTGTTTTGACAGCATGGATTCACCACATCTGTAGTGGGAAATAAAGCAATGGCTAGAGAGTGTGATCATAAAATGTAGAGGAAGCATCCAATTATCTGTCTAGTCCTTAAAGTTCACTACAAGTAAGGATTGCATCATCTC
Source organism: Cynopterus sphinx (assembly GCA_030015415.1). Classification (NCBI taxonomy): domain Eukaryota; kingdom Metazoa; phylum Chordata; class Mammalia; order Chiroptera; family Pteropodidae; genus Cynopterus; species Cynopterus sphinx. Next base: position 27,318,145 of record CM057391.1, read on the forward strand.
TATAGATTCATGTCTTTCTTACAAAATAAAAAGATTTTAGGGGGCTGATATAAAATACCATGTAAAGAAAATTCAAGTCTTGATGACATTTTTACTCTTTATCTGATTAAAAATGGTGTAGGCAACCTAAGTAAATCACTATTGTAACAGCTGTGCTTTTTCTCACTGTCATACATATATTTGAAAAAAATTTCAAATGATATGACTTCATATTATTTTCTGTGATAAGCACTGAATATATGCAGAGATATTAATGTCAATATATTATTTAAGGTATTATTATGTGAAGCAGTTTCTAAAAAGATCTGAAGAACTGGTTCATCCTCCCTAAACAATACTGTAAGTGTCATATAAAATGTCCTTTTCTATTAAAGTAGTTCCATTGTTACCTGGGCTGCAATATTCATATTTAATATTTTATTAGATAAAATTTGCTTCCCCTAATTTCAGTCATAGACTCTCTAGTCAGTCTTTTCATACTTAAGAGTCAATATTCTGATGCAAGATCCAAAAGTACCAACATTTCTATTCTAGTCATGCTAGCACTCCATGGTAATAAAGTATGTCCCAACCATTCTCAGAATATTACAATCTCTGTTAATCTTTTTCAACTACAGCTATTTTAATAAATAGATAAGAAAAGGTTCTTATCCTTTTCAAAAAAAATCTAAATGACGACTTTTGCAATGACTTCCCTCAACGACAAGAGCAGACTAGCCAGAATTGTTTTGGGCCATCTAGATCTACATCTCAATCTGGCAGTGGTTTCTAGGTCAAGCTGTGAAATGTATTAAATGGACCAATAAATCAATGACCAAACTGCTCACTCTCAGAGGCAACTATTGAGATTTGTCAGCAGCCATGCAGCTTTTTCCAGTGCATTCTCAAAGCGATGACATGCATCCCCACCATCCCCCTCGATTCTTTGGTAGCAAACACAGAATTGCCCATTCATTAAAGATATCAATGGACTGACAATACGTACTTCAAAAAATTTGGAACCCTCTCTCAGTTAAATATGGACCTTTCACCTTCAAATGTAGGGTAGTTGCTCCTCTGAGAGGAATACCCCAGAATATCAAGCATATAAGCATAAAGAGTAAGAGAGGCTTTAGACCTCATCTAATATTACCCTCTTTTTTGCACAGGAGAAAACTGAGGTCTAGAGAATAGAAAGTGACCTTACTAAGGTCACTTAACTGACCAATCTCCATTTTATCCCAAGTATGTGTCTTTTACTAAGACCTCACAATCAGTGGATTTTGATACATTGTCAAAGTATCAAATATAGTAATCTCTCTGCAAGTTTAGAGAATAGGTTCCTAAAATTCCTTATTTAAAGACAATTAGCAAGTAATGGATAAGATAAGGGAGTTCAAGATCAGGAGGGAATGATAAAACCTTCAAATATTTTCATATGTATTCAAGTAAAAAAGGAGAGAGTGATACACTTAATACGGTGGAAATTACATTTTCTATAAGTTAGTAATGATTGATACAAAAAAACTAATTTTTAATTTTTTGCTTACCAGAAACTTGTCAGGGCTTCCTATTACCAATTCAATGAAAGACATGTAAATGCATGCTGTTTTGCACAAATAACACATACACTAAGAGGAATCTTTTCCTGTACTGACCTCCCATCCAAATGCTTAGTGTCTTTATAAATCCATTGACTTCAAGAGCTTCATTTCTTTCTGTCATCCTCACATATCTCAGACATCTCTAGTTTTAAGCCCTAGATTTACTCTCTCAGCTTCCCTTCTCTCACTTATGATTTCCTTGTGGAAACAAGTACCCCTTTTCTGCAACCCACTTTACCTCTTCCTTAGAATTCCCAGCAACCAGTTCCTTCTTTTTCTAATGATTCAAATTAGAGACAACTACAAATTTAACATTCTTGCACTTGCCAGAAAAGGAAACAGAAGCAAATCCTCATGGCTTTGTAATTCCTTTGTTATGGACCGAATCACTAAAATGAATGTGCAGGTATAGCCATTATCAGAAAAAAATAATAGAATTACAAGTCAATTACAAATATACACAGAATTGAAAAAGGCTGCAAGACACATATTTATTTTTCCCCTAGAGTCACCTTTTAGTCCATACTGCCTGCTCCAGTTGAGCATCTAGAAGTCTCTTCTCCTAATGTCTGATCTTCCTCTTTGTGCTTTCTTCTCCTGGGTTATTTTCTCTAACTTCCCTGCTCTGCTAACAGCTAGCCAAAGACCAAAACCATGGAAATCTTTGCTCTTACCTTCCCCTGGGAAGGAAAGAGAGAAATATCCTATTGGTAGAACTTGATTCCTCAAAGAAGCAGGCCTACATCTTTCAGTTTCTCCAATGAAATCATAGGACGACAGGTCTTTCTACCTTTCCCTCCCTACTACTGATGGCTTTTCATAACAAGGCTTAGATAAAGCTTAAAGATCCCTTTTTTAGTAGGGATGAAAAGAGGAGGCCATCAAAGAAGTTAAGCATTCTATATATGAGAAAATTGAAATTGTAAAACCAAGGACCCGGTTTGATGTATGATCTTGATTTCATATGTAGCCCTAGCACTCTATTCATTTTCTTCACAGCCTGCCCTGTAGCCTTAGTCTTGTCTCTTACTAGTCATTAACCCTGAGGCAGCCAGAAACAGTGGCCTTATCTTGATTAAGGGTCACAAGTATGGACTTTTGTTAAGCTAAAGATAATATCTTGATCTAAGTTATGTTTCAGCTTTAAGCCCTAAGGTGGACTGAATCCCTGGCTACTTTTCCATGAAAGCAGACTGAGGGGCGCCAGAGCAGACCTGAGAACTGTCCTCACGATCTGAAGAAATTATTTGTTACCCTTATCTCGCTTCTGACCCATCAGCTCCCAACACAACCCAGAACTCTTAACCCAAGGTGCCTTGTGATTTTGCCCTGTACAATCTGTAACCTACATGCCACTGGGGAGTTCAGGCTTTTGAGCATTACCTTCTGGTTCTTCTAGGTGGCACCATTCATAATAAACTAGCCCACGTTTGTCCATTGCAGTTCTCAGTGTTTAGCGGTAGGCTCTGCTCCCGCTAGGTGGGTGAACTCTTTCTGTTGAATGACAAGTTTGGGGCCAAATATCCATCTCTTCTCATCTAGGATGTTATTCCATTTTAATCCATATATCTTCTGTTTCACCAAGATTTCTCTTTCTAGTGCATCATTCCTATAGCCAGAAACATTCTGGTCAGCATCTATTTTAAGAAAAAAAGAAAGAAAAACTGGGGTGTTTTTGTTGCTTCCCTTCACAGCAAAACTCCCCAGTGATGTGGACTATACTCACTATCTCCAATTTCTTTTCCATTCTTTCTTTTTTTCTCTCACTGTTCAAAACACTTCGCATTTAAATTCCTTCTATTCTCTCTATTCCTTCTATTTCAAATGTTCATATGATGTAGGTACTATATTGCTCCTTTTAAAATGAGAATTTTTAAGCAAAGATATTATAATTAGGTAATATCGTAGCCTTCACTAAGGAAGACTCTCTTCTCAATTGCAAATACATAGACATGCTAGATAAAATAAAACAATATATCACAGCTCAAGGTAAAGGTAAGGAAATCTCTAAGTTCCAGAAATAGAAAGAAACCTGCAGACATAGCAATGAGTATGTGGACCCAAACAACCCAGGCAAGCAGGAGGCCAGGAGCCAGGGCTATGGATTGGGCAGAGCAAATAGCTCAAGGCCCTCCAGACCATCAGTTTCTCTTAAACTCACTATAATCAGGCTTTCGTGCCCAGTATATCCTTTCAGTATTTCCTCTTGGGGGTCTGATTGGCATATAAAATGAACATGTCCAAAACTGACTTAATCTTCCCCCAGAAAATCTGTTCTCCCCACAGCCTTCTCCATGATTAATGTGTTAGTTGTCCATTGATAAAGGACAATTTTATTCTTCCAGTTAATCGGGTCAAAAACCTTGGAATCATTCTTGCCTCTTTTTTGTTTTTCATATCCATACCCAATGTGTCATCAAATCCTGTTAGCACCATCAGCCTTTCCTCACAATATCTTTTACTATCACTCTGGCCTACTTTATTGCAGTCACCACCGAAGTGACTCTTGTCCCTATTTCAGTCTATTCTCACAGCAGCTAGAGTACACCTTAAAAAATAAGAACGATCATATCCCTCTCTGCTCACAAAACTCCAGTTACATCCCTATCTCACCGTGACCCTAATACACTGCCTGATTTCTGGCCACCTTGCTCTGACCTCACTCTGACCTCATGCCTCCTTACTGAGCTCCTCCTCCACTCTGCTCTGTCTGCAACTGTCTTTTGCTGTTTCTAAAACACACAAACCGGATTCCTGCCTCTGGGCAGGAATGAGAGATCATGACTGATAATGACTGAAAGCCATTCTTTTTGGGATATTTGCATTTAGCGAAGTGTTGGCTAATAGGGAGGTTTTATTCATTATTTCTAATAATGGACTCTTAAGTCATCTCTAAAGACTGCATTCTTGGAAGGAAGTAATTCTGTTTCTCAAATCACATAGTTTAATTATGAAATGATATGATTCAGATATTAATTCAGTCACAATTTCAAGCTTTTTTTTTTTCAAAGGTTTCATTGGATTTCATTGGACTTTAGAACTAATACTCTTTCCCAGTTCTCCTTTTCCCATTATTCTTTAACAGACATAGATAATAACTTCTGCTTTTCCTTTTTATCTTGCCTTAAAGAAGTCATGCAATCAACATAGTCTTTGGGTGGGTGGAGTTTTTAAAATGCAGGAGGTTTCAGAGACAAATATTTACCTCTACAGGTAACCGGTACTAGAATATTCAGTACCTAGAAGCCTCTTCTTTGAAAGGGATTATCGCCTGATCAGGTCCTCTGTGCACTGCCTCTTTAGGTTGTGAAATGTGGCTCTGGGTCTTTACTGCTTTCCTTTCCTTTGGAACAGGTGCTTGCTCAGGACTGAAGGTAGTGGTGCCATCACACACCATCCATGGCATCAGGGGGCAGGCCCTCTACCTCCCTGTGCATTACGGATTCCACACTCGGGCATCAGACATCCAGATCATATGGCTGTTCGAGAGACCCCACACAATGCCTAAATACTTACTGGGCTCTGTGAACAAGTCTGTGGTTCCTGACTTGGAATACCAACACAAGTTCACCATGATGCCACCCAATGCGTCTCTGCTCATCAACCCACTGCAGTTCACTGATGAAGGCAATTACATCGTGAAGGTCAACGTTCATGGGAATGGAACTTTATCAGCTAGTCAGAAGATACAAGTCACTGTTGACGGTGAGTACACAATAGGTGTCACTTTGCAGTGGCTTAGGAGATTAGACTACTGGGCTTTAGGTCCTGGCTCTGCAACTTTGGGTCAATTAAATAACCCTCAAAGTTCAGTGTATTACAGCACAAATGACATTGTCTACCTCGTGAGGCTTTCTGGGGATTAAATGACACATGCATATAAAGGACATGCACAGTGCCCAGCTAAAGGTAATCAAGAAATAAATAGAACGTATTTGTTTGCCCAGAAACTATCAAGTATAGTAGCTGATATAATGAAATGGAGAAAATTTTATTTTCTCAATAACAATATGCATTCTGAGAAGAGCCCTATTTTTGTCATATGAATATTTTTATTTTGGAATACTGTTTGGGGAGGGTGAGACTTGCTCAAGGAACAATAAAAGTTTCTGGTAATGTCCTCTGAGGGAGAGTGAGTCAGCTAACTTTCACACATTTATTTTCCTTATTGAAGTGTGTAGGAGGCATACCTTAAATATACTATGTCCAAAGCCCAACTTCTTCTTTTTCCCTCTAAACTATTTTTAATATGTGTGTGTGTGTGTGTGTGTGTGTGTGTGTGTGTGTGTTTCTCTATTTTTAGTAAATACCAATTCCATTTCATCAATTGCTTAGGCTACATTTGCTGTCATCATTGACCTCCTCTTTCTCTCATATCCCATATCCAGTCCATGAGTTAGTCCTGTCAGCTTCACTTTCAAAATATATAGAGAGTTCAGTCACTTCTCACCACCCCACTATTGCCCCACTTCACTCCACCACCAGCTCTGACCTGGACTGTCCTAACAGTCTGCCCCCCAGCCTCCCAGCTTCTACTTCTGCCTCCTGTAGCTTAAAATCTTCCCACAGCCTTCTGTGTTACTCACAATAAAAGTCAAAATACTAACACGCCCGTAAGGTCTGCCGTGGTCTCCCCAACATTTCCAACACTTTCATGACCCCAGCTCCTACCTCTTTTCCCCTCACTCAACTCTGTTCTGGCAACACTGGTCTCCTTGCTCTTTCTAGAACAGGACAAAGACACACTTCAGGACCTTTGTACTTGCTGTTGCCTTCACTTAGACTGCTATTCTCCTAGATAATAGCATGGTTCCTTCTCCTACTTCCTTTAGATATTGGTCAAAATGTCACTTTATCTATGAGCCTTTTCTGACCACTTTTTGTAAAATATAACCTCACTCCCCCAAATACAGAAAGAGAAAAGAGAGAGGGGGGGAGGGGGAGAGAGAGGGAGAGAGAGAGAGAGAGAAATGCAAGTCTCTATCTTGAATTCTTTTCATAGCACTTAGTTCCACCCGACATATTATATATTTTTGTTTGTTTCTCTTTCCCACCTTTGAATACAAGGTCCACAGGAACAGGAACTTTGTATTATGTTCTGCTTTGTCCTCAATACCTAAAAGCTGTTGCTGGCCATGAGTAGGTACTCAGTGTACATCTGCAGGGAAAATGAGTGGAGACTAGAGACTGCTAGAGAGCAAATACACAGGATATGGAAGCAGATGCCTGGAGAGGAAGTTTGTTGAGGGGTGTGGGGGGAGGAGAAAATTCTAAAGGGAATTTTTATGAAATTCTCCCGTGCAGTATCCTTTCTCTCACAGAAATTTTTAATAGAACATCCATTACCTATTAATGTGTAGTAAAATTGCATCTGTTTAGAGGAATGCAACCAAAAAAACTTAATAAGGGTTTAGGGCCCACACAAAAAGTCTTCTCAGAGAACTCCCACATCTGAGTTACATAACTTTAGGCAAATGTGTGATTACAATACAAATGTCTATTTTCATGATTGGTTCTCCCCATATGCAAGACCTTCAACATGGTATGGATCTGACTTACCTCATCCCATGTCTATTTCCACACATAGATATGTTTTAAATACAAGCCTCCTTAATGTAATAAATGTACACAACTCCTTTTTCTTTTTAAATCATAATAATGTAAACAAAAAAATATCCCAAATCTTTTGTTCTTGCCAGAAAAAATAAAGGATTAAGTTAAATGGACAAGCCAGTCGATTTCACCCATCTCAAGAAAGGCTGGAGGCCTCAGAACTACTCAGCTGCCCTGCAGGTCGCCCTTTAACTCTCTTTCTCCTTATCTTTCATGTTCTTCTATCTCCTCTGGGCTGAAGGCTCTGGTCTGTTTGTTCCATAATGAACGTTTTTCAGTGTAGAAAACTGCATGAGTCGAGACAGATTTGCATAAGAAGATACAGCAACCCCAATGAAAAGCTTAATAGGAAATTGAAATCTTAATATTGGAGCCAATCACCTGTCACTTATGAATCATCTCACTCTCTCTATGCCCTGTAGTCATACACAGAAGGAAATTATCAATTTTAGTATATGTGCTGCTGAAGCGAGCACAAGAAGGAAATTATCAAATGCATCTCTCCAAAAGGCTGGAGAGTGACATTATCAGGTTTAAAGCCCTCTTCGTTTTGCCACTGACTGCTGTGTAACTCTGGGAAAATCACTGTCCTTTATCAAACATAGTCAAGAACTTCAAAAATTAATAAAGTTTGCTGAAAATGGTTATGCATACTTACATAATTTCTACCCTTATCCAGAGTTAAAACTCAGGAAGAAAATATTTACTCATTTTTGGAAATGTAGTCATTTGACAAATATTGTTGTGTGGCTACAGTGTACCAGACTTATGATGTAAAATTGTTTTCCTATGTCTTTCAGTTCCAACTGGAATTTCTTTTCTTTTCTTTATTCTGGTGAGGCAACCCTTGGTTGACCTCACAGATTGCAAGGACCTTGTCACCTCATACTTCCTTTTTTTTTCCTTTTTTCTTTTTTATGCCTACAGCACCTGGTTTTCCTAGGTGGTCTTCCATCCAAGTACTAACCAGGCCTGACCCTGCTTAGCTTCTAAGATCAGATGGGATAGGGCTTGTTCAGGGTAGCCAACTGAAATTTTTATTGGAATTGTCTTTTATATTTCTAATTCGATGTAATCCCAGTAACATATTTTATCCTATTTTCAGATTGAGTCCGTGTTGAAATGTAGGCTTTGGTTTGTCAAAGTGACAGATGTTGCAACACAAATGCAAAGCAATAAAAACAAATAATTAGTTTGCTTACATAGAAGGAAAAGTAAATGGTACATATATGATGTTCTAAAACTTTTCCTCGTTCCCCCACAAGTATAATATATATGCTCTTGATATTTTTCCAATGGTGGATAGAAGCTTGGGTTCACCATATTCACCCCAAAACAGCTGTTCTTGAGACCTTAGGACAAAATCATGAGAGGGGAGTAACAATGTTAGTTTTGTCTATGAGAGTATACCTTTATGGCATTGGCAAAAGCACAATAAACAAGAAAGAAGGAAGCTGATGTTTTCTACCACTAACTGCATTATTTATAATACAGTTAGGTAAGTGAAGGTTTTCATTAGAACATCCTTGAAGATTCAGTTCTAGAATGTGGTTTTTCTACTATAAATGGTATGTTTATATGTTATCATTTTGCATTTTCCATAACTTTTTTATCCTCTTCTTTAATTATTGCCTCAACTGTCTATATTCACAAAGTGTAAAACTGTGGAATCATCCCACTGGATTTAATATTTGGAAATCTCATAGACTTTTGCTATAATTCTGTAGGGGCAAAAATCATTTCTCTCTCTCTTGATTTTGCAGACCCTGTCACAAAACCAGTGGTGCAGACTCAGCCCTCCTCCGGGGCTGTAGAGTACGTGGGGAACATGACCCTGACATGCCTTGTGGAAGGAGGCACCAGGCTGGTTTACCAGTGGCTAAAAAATGGGAGACCAGTTCATCCCAGATCTATCAGCTCCTCTTCTCCTCAAAACAACACTCTTCATATTGCTCCAGTGACCAGAGAAGACATTGGGAATTACAGTTGCCTTGTGAAGAACCCTGTCAGTGAGGTGGAAAGTGACACCATTATGCCCACTATATATTGTAAGTTTTTTAAAAATCATGAGTTTTCTTCTGGGAAGTTCTCACAAGAATGGTCACTGACACTATCAACACCAGATGTCGCTTGGTTTTTACTGTTATTACACTGTAGTTATAATCACACTTCCTAGGCACTGTCTTATCATGAAATATATTCACTTGCATAACTTGAAGATCAAGTTGAAATTCTAGCCAGAGGCCTTTCAGGATACATTCTATGACTTAGTCCATTGTGTGACCTTATTTCTACTGGAAAAAAAAAAAAAAAAAAGAACTTCTATTTCAAGAATGTGAAAAAATACAAAAGGCACTAATTTATTCATCCCCAAGGAGATAAAGTTGGTAATTTTAAACTAGAAAAGGGATGTGCTCTGTAGCTGACCATAGGGAAAATGTTCCCAGATTGTGGGAAGTGCATGGACAGTGCATTCAAGAACATGGCTGCTCGTCCAACCCATTTTCATAGCTCTATTTTTAGAGTCAGGATCACAGTCAGAGGACACTCAATTATTCTGCAGTTAATTCAGTTTCCCAGGGAATAGGTATTACTTCAAATTTTAATTTTCTTTTTTCTATTGTCTTTATTGTTGTTGTTGTTGTTGAACCTCATGCAAAGTTCATCAAACTCTTCAGTTCATGTTGTAACATCATCACCAACCCAAACAAGATCCCTCTTTTTACTTATTGTATTTTTAACTCAGTCCTCTCTGCTCTGTAGCTCCACCTCTAACATGTTTAATATTGCATTCTAATTTCAGCTTTGCAGTTTTTAGCCTCTACACTAGTGACATTTTGGGCTGAACATCCCTTTGTTATGAGGGCTGTCCTATGCATTATAGCATGTTTGACAGCATCCCTGGCTTCTACTCACTACATAGCAGTAGCAATCCTGCTCCAGTTGTGACAATTAAAAATGTCTCTGAACATTGCTGTATGTTCCGGGGAAAAGGAAAGAAGGGACAAAATCTCCCCTAGGTGAGAACCAATGGCCTATCCCATTGGGAAAGGCTTCCTATCAGTTACCATGTAGCTTAGAGCAGAACTGCAACAGCAGCATCACAAGAAAAGTGAGTCACGACAGAGGAAGACTTCTCATCCCTGTGGTGGGAAGATGGAGGTTTCAGCTGGTTGAACCATAAGGGTAAAATTAAGCCTTATAAATTCCAAATTCAATATCTTAAAGATGAACCAGTTCCTTTACTCAGAAACAGAAAAATAAAATTATTAAAGGGTGCCAAAGAAGAAGGAAATCATTTTTTCACAGGGAAATACCAAAATACCACATGCTGTGAGCAAATTATATAAGATTTGTTACAATCATTAGTTGTACTGTGTTTAGTAAAGGTGTTATTTTATAGCTGAACTTTTAGCTGTACTTTATGTATAGTTTTACATAAACTTATATTCAGATAACATTGTGAAAATATTCTGTCTTCTTTTTAAGTATAGGTGGAGAAATAGATCCATAGAGAAAATATATAAACTGTGACCATCTGCATGACTAACATTGAATTAGAATTTAAAAAAATCAGTTTGGGTACATTCTATTTATCGTATAGTCATATTTTTGACTAAATAAGTTATTCTAATTAAATTAAAACTTCCATTCAACTCCAAGTAGCACAGAACTAAGTATTGAAGTTACTTAAATACTGTACAAGAAATGTGAGCAAAGTGAATCAGATCTAGGGCTATGTAGACACAGCCTTACATTATTCTTTACTGTTTCATCTAAATGGTTTACATTCAAGTAAAGTACAAAATGCAAAACAAGATATTATCTACTGAATATTAATCCTGAGGAACTATAATTCAAAGATTCAATGTGGTGAGAGACAATAGGAAGTTAGATTGTGTTGCAGCATTCCTTGTTAACGGAAGAGAACCTGATCAAGTTTTGTTCTGACCATGTACTCTAGTTAACATCGTGTCTCATGGGGAGTTTAATGGATAGCACAGTGGTTAGGAGCCTGAGCTGTAAATTCAGAAGGCCTGAGTTGAAACCCTGGTTCTTTCTTTACTTGTCTGTGCAAGAGACTCAACCTTTCTGTGCAACATTTTCCTCATCTCTTTATCTACACTGCTCCCAGTGTAAGAGGGATAAAAAAGATTAAGTTAAATTTTATGTATAAGAAATCAGTGAGCAGCAAATAGGAAGTACTTGATAATGTTAGCTTTCTTTTTTCTTTTTTTTTTTTTATCTTTGAGCCAAAACTATGCTGACATAATTGGCAACATGGTGGCAAGAAATTATGGAAAGCCTGGATAATTTAGAAGACACCTGCAAAGAGAAAATTAAAAGAATACCTTGAGAGAACTTTTTTCCTCCCAAAAAGTTACCATTTTTTAATTTAATATATTTTTCTATATAAATTCTTTCTCATATCTCTTTAACTCTCATCTACCTTCTTTAAAATCTAGCCATAGATTTAAATGAAAAATTCCTGGGGAGGAAGTACATAAACAATTACAGACACATGAAAATATCATTTGCATCTTTAATTACACTTTTGTTTTGCTGTATAGTTTACTTTGATCTTGCAAAGTGAAAATAAGATCCTTCTTTCATCCAGGTGCAGGTTTATGCCCCAATCTCATTATTATCACAGAATATGCTGATATATATTGTGAAAAGTATAAAAATGCAGAGAAAATCCATAATCACACCTGTAAATGTTGAATATTATGCTTTAAACTCTGTACCTTCTTTCCTTTTTTGTGTAATTTGAAAGAATTAAAATATCTCAATTTTAATAAATTCAGATACCACATACGTATCTTCTATTTACAGACTGAACTTTCGTCTTTACATTCTTTTAGACATAGCATATGGAAATCTCATAGAGAAATGTCTGTCATGAGTATAGACTAATGACAGAGTAGAAAGAACATTGAGAAATTTTACAAATTTAGATTCTATTTACACATTGTAAAGATGAGTATCTGCATGATTTAGAAAAGATTTTTACTCTTATTAAGTAATAATTGTATAGTATTAATTTTTCTTAATTTCACATTCAAGTGCAAAAATCTTCACTTAGTCAACTTCTCACCTTAATGATATTAATTCATTCACTCATTTATTTATTCACTCATTCACTCAGTTTGGTTGGATTCAAAAATCAACCATCATAGTCTTGTTTGTGCTAAGTAATTATTACCTATAGAAACGTGTATAAAACATATACACGTTTTAAACATATATAAAACATATATAACTCATAGAAACACCACCCAGACTTGTTAATTTATTAATTTTTCTTACTATCACTATTTTAGCCCTACTTTATTTTTGTTTTGTTTTTTTGGTGCACACTGGAACTATGTGCCTTAGGTGAAGTGTTCCCACTTCTCTTTCTTCACCTGGATACGCATTCCTCTCCCTTCACATCTTCTCCAATCAGGCTTATCTTCCCCCACTTTGTCTCACCTCTGCTGTGTCACTAGGAGGTTCATGGTGCTCCTACGGCACCCCATGCCATCTCTCTCCTGGTGCTCACTGCATCGTATTTCCCTTGAGTCTCTTCCACTTGTAAGTATCCCAACCCCAAATACTAGCCCTGAGTTATTCACCTTTATATCCATAGGGCAATACTTGACACAGATTAAGAATTCAATAGAGGTTTCTTAAGTCTGACTAAAAAGAAACATTCATTATCTTCATATCCTTTTCAGATTCCAATGTTACTTAATGATGCTGTAGTAGGGCTAAATTCTCATTACAGATAAGAACTTCTTGTAATGCTTTGGCCCTTTGTTGTTGTTGTTGTTGTTGTTGTTGTTGTTGTTTTTCCTGACCTTTAGCAAAGTTCCTCAATAATCTAGTAAATGTCACATTCCAATATTCCTCCATAAGGTCCACAGCCTAATTTAAAATTTTAGTATGAATCACCTATTCTGTTTTCTTAAGGTACTGTGTCTCTGACAGTTTTCTTCATGAAAGCAAGAATTGTTTTTTATTTTGGCAGAAAAAAAAAAACAAAATCTGTCAAAACTGACCATATATTTATGAGATGATGACATCATAACCTGGTACTGGTCTTGGCGGAAGATGTCAAGCCAGTAATTCAGACAAATATCTACTTACAGTTCATGAAATGTATATGCCTTCCAGCTCTAGTTGTAAATAATAACACGGTAACTACTGCATTTTGTGTGTAACATATGGCACTGCTGCAGGGAAGTAATCTAAATGATAAAAATTAAAGAAAAAGAAAAGAGGTCATTCACAATAAATACTTACCATCTGCTCACAAGCAGGGTGGCAAGCAGCATCATGATGGAAATTTAGGTTCTGTTCCAGCACAGCCATAAATTGTTAAAGAGAACAGATGATGTGTGATTTTATAAGTCATTTATTAAACAGCCATTCCTGAGGCAAAGGGTTCATTTCTCTTGGGAGTTCTCTGCCAAAAGCAAAACAAAAGTCAAAACAAAATTATCTTTCTGCTTTCATCTTCAATGTTAGAGGGCACCCTGGTCAAATCACTCCAAATGTCTTCAATTGGATTGCTCATTCCTATGAATAATGTACTAGGCCGCACCTCAGAGGAAACGGATGGTCAGTTGAAGTGCCAGGGAAAAAGGAAATAACATCAGTGTAATGAGAAGAAAACAGATTGTAAGCAGTGTGTAGAGTATGAAAGATAGATCTATGTGTGTGCCTGAGGGAGGGAAGGAAAAAGAAAAAGGGAAGGAGGGAAGGGAGGAAAAAAAGGAAAGAGAATGAAAATAGAAGAAAGACTTGAAAGTCATACAGTGAAATATGGATATTCGATCTCTGAGTGGTAAATTACAAGTGTTTTCATTTTTGTGCTTCTCTGAATTTTATGATTTTCTGCAATGAACATGTATTTCTTATATAATCAAATAAAATCTGTTACATTTTAAGAAATCATATCAGAAGCAAGCAACTTAAATGCTTCAAGATGTTAGGTTCCAAGAACTTTAAGAGATGCTTGTAGGGGATGAAGGAGTTTGAGGTATTTGAGGCTGACTCTAAATAGCCAGATATATAATTAAGACTGAAGATTATGCCAATCACAAAAATCCAAAATATGGGTAAGTAACAAAATAAACATGAATGTGGGGAAGGTAAGCTAAGATAATCAGATTTCTCTCTTTCGAAGTATGTTTTATTTTAAACTAGAGTGATGTTATTAAGTTAGATAATCAAACTTATTCACCACTCTTCTCTCTAAATAACTGTCTTTCTCTACAAATTGAACCCACTTGCCAAAATAAAAGAATTACTATTTTTGAGAATACTCCATTATGTTGCAAGGTCCTAAGGCAATTCCAAATGAGGAGTTTCCAAAAAAGAGCTTTGAGTAATGTCAGTACGCTTTGAATGAAAAATCACTCATTTTTATGTGTTAAATTATCAGGCAGTTTGTTTTTATAGCCACATTCTGTAAACCCTGACATCCAGTGGGAAGGCAGAAAATGAATATCTGTTTTTATGACCACACTTTTCTTTATCAAGCCTGCCTCACTCTGCTCTCATACTTTAGGTTTTGTGCACAAACTCAGATTTCTTGTTCGATCAATCCCTCCCATTGGTTTTCTACTATGTGAACTACAACCAGGTCCTTCTGGTTAGAGGACTTTGCTTTTCTATTGTTCTGCCAGTTTTGAAAACTTGAAGGGACCCTGCTGCTGCACTGGGCCTGATTAAAAGCCACAGGAACCATGTCTGTCTGTGACACCTCAAATTCCCTCACAATGACTAGAACAGTGTCATGTGCACAGCAACAACTCAACATTGATTTTAGATGAGTGAGTGAAAACAACTTTTCATTCCCATTACACAACTTAGTACTTAGTGGAATTCAAAATGACAGGGTTCCACTTTACAGCACATAGTTCTTCCCCTGAGACCATATCACATCCTGAAATGACAAGAGCAGCATGACAAGGTTCTAGAGCAGTCACAGGAGAGGAGCATTCATTTCTCTTCGCTTTACTACTTCAACTTTAGTTCCTGGTTACTTCAAATTTCTGTTTACTTTCTGAAAGCAGGATCAACTCATGAATGCACATTAGTATAAATGTATAGGTTTTTTTCAGATGTCTGTGTGTCTTTAAGGAAGCAAACACATAAAAAGTTTATGTTCCCTAACTAAATATAATTATTGTTTGGCATCTTCAGTTTCTGTTATATCTTAGAAAATTTGTTTCCAAAAGAGTAAATTGGTCAGAAAATGCTGATCTAACAGAGAACCACTCTGAGAATCTGCAAATTTGAGCCTGGCTTGCCAGTATCCAGAATAGCTTTAGTATGGCATGAATTATGGAGTTTCAGAACCTTTGAGATTAGGTTATTACTGAGCAAACCATACATAGCCTTATTCAGTTCATAAATTTCTTGAGAGTAGAAACTGACTTACACACTTTTTATCTCCAATATATTAAATATATTATCTAACACTTAATATCTAGATTAAATAAGTACAGAATTAATATGTACAGAACTAATAATATAATTAGGCTCCAAGGAAACTATTGTGACATAGAAAGTTTTATCACTTATATTTTTAGAGAGGTAATATGAATAATTAAATGCATATATTTTAGAGTCCCAGCTCTGCTATGTAATATCTGTGTGACCATGGCACAATTAATTTTTTAAATCTTTCTTCATTTTATAATGGGAATAATAACATCCATTTCATGTGTTGCTTTAAAGATTAATTGTGGTTGTCTACAAAGTACTTAAAGGGCCTTCAAATGGCAAATATCCAATAATGTTGGCTATGATTATCTGAAAAACGAGCACAATCATGCCTAAACCTTGAACTTTTTAGAATGTAAGCCAAAATTTAGACTGATTGAGAAAAACCTATACTTATCTGGAAAATATTTTTAAAATTTCTCTCTTTATTCTCTGAAGAAAGCGATGGGAAATGTGTCTTCGCCTGCAGGTCATCTGATGCTACAGAAATAACAAAATGCTACAGGAATATTGCAGTGTGAGGAAAACCACCATAGGACGTTCATGATTCAGTAGTTATTGATGATAAATGATTATTTGTTAATGATAACAAAGATGTATTTTTTCCAAATGGAATTTTAGACTTAGCTTGTGGGGAGAAATTTTTAAAATTCCCTAACTATTAAAATGTCATGAAAATATGAAAATATGGAACACTCCTATACCTAGTTGCACAAATTTATGTTCCCTGTGAAACTATGTATTTTATAAACATTACCATGACATATCCTAGCACTGAGAAAAAAAATAGTAATACTCAACATATGATTGTCAAAGAGGAAACAGAGGCTATAATCCGTTTTTAAAATGCTTTTGAGTGAAATTACTGTTTCAGAAAGATTGAATTTGTCTAACAAGATTGCATACTCATCAATATATTACTCAAAAGCTTAGAACTACTATTATGATGATGACAGTGTTTATAAAGTTGTATATACTAAGTTTCAAGGCTTTCACTATTTCAATCCCATCTCAAATAATTACTATTTGCATGGATATCAGAATAAAACATTTGTAGGTCCTTATCATTTATTGAGAGTCTACATGAGGACATATCTGCCCAAGTTTAACATGAAGACTTTCACAGAAAATAAAAATGCTGCTAAGCTCTACAAAATTTATAAACTTTGTCTAGATTATTTATGTTACTCCTTTATTTTCTTCAACTAATCAGATGGACCTTACGGACTTCGAGTTAATTCTGATAAAGGACTAAAAGTAGGAGAAGTATTTACTGTTGACATTGGAGAAGCTGTCTTGTTTGATTGTTCTGCTGATTCGTATCCTCCCAACACCTATTCCTGGATCCAGAGGACTGACAATACAACATATGTCATTAAGTATGGGCCTCGCTTGGAAGTTGCATCTGAGAAAGTAGCCCAGAAGACAGCTGACTATGTGTGCTGTGCTTACAACAATGTCACTGGAAAGCAAGATGAAACTCGATTCACAGTCATCATCACTTCTGTAGGTAAGTGTGACATAAAAGGCAGGGATCCCAAAGGAACACAAAAGCATGCTGGCCTTACTCCGCCCCTATTTTATTCCTATGTGGAAGAGAATATCACTGTGGAGTTGTTGATATACTCTAAGGATCTCTTTCCTGAGTTAAGTAAGCCATGGCTTCTATGAGTCAAAGAAAGAAAACTCAAAACAGAATGGAGAAGGGATTTAATTGCTAACTCTGAGGCAATGAGAAGGCAATGAGAAGAGAGAACTCAAAAAATTATATATTTCTAAATATGTATTCTTGCTCCCCTGATTTTTCAAACAGGAATATAAAAGAAGCAGGTTACTCATTTGAAAGGCTTATATCTACTGTTGCGTTGGTCAGATGAATAAATCTCCATGAACTGGAAATCTCATTTTCCTATTATTTGACTCCTCTTCTCACTGACCTTCATGGGCTTCCTTTCTTCTTTCATAATTTAAACACCTGAAATCTGTAGTTCTCAAAAAGACCTAAATACCTTTAAAACTACAAAATTTTGTAAGTCTATAAATTTTGACATTCTCTGGGAATCATTTGATTTTTCAGAATGCTCATGGTTCCACAAAAGTTTAATAATCGCTGCCTAAAATATTTATGCCCACCAAATTCCCATCCTCTGAGCTTTCTTTTCTCTCTCTGCAGTATGATTTTATTGTCTTGTATGATTTCATCCCACGGTTTCATGAAACATTGGTGGATCCCAAATCCACATCTTTAAAGCTCTAAAACTTTATACACAGTTGCTTTCTGGATGTCTTTACTTTGAAGTACCAGAGGCAGCACATAGATCCAAACATAAAAACTGAACCATCTTTTTTCCTCCAAAACACTATTCTTTCTATATTCCCTGTTTAAATGAATGGCCCTACTATCAACCAACCTGAGCCAGAAATCCAAAAGCCATTTCAGACTCTTTTCTCTTACTTATTGCCCTGCCCAATAACAAAGTTTGTCCATTCTTCTTTCTTCCTATCTCTCAAACCCATTCTCTTCTCTCCTTCCTTCTTGTTACTCTTTTCTTTTTCCTCCCCTCTCCCTCTTTCTCCCTCACCTTCTTTCCCTTTTACTCTTCCTCTATTACTATCAGTATACTTCTATTCCTATTATCATATCCTTCCTGGACTCACCTTAGCATGAAGGCTAAGACAAGCCAGATTGTTCTTGGGGAACGCCTGGGAGCAGTGGTGTTCAGGGTGCCTATGATTGGTGAAGGAACAAAGTTTGCAACAGATACCACCACTAATATCTTCCCCCATTGATGTCTTCTATTTCTCTGTCTGTATAGCTTTGGTGCCTATAACAAAGAAAGAGTCAGAACATTTTGTTGAATAAAGGAGGCAAAAATATAATTCTGGTAATTTTTAGGCTAAATTTTTCAGTATGTAGCCCTTGGGCCATGTGCATCAAAATTACCTGGAGCAGTCTAATAATGTATTTTCCTTATGACACCTCTGATCTATTGGATCAAGATCTCAAGCTAGGATCTGAGAATGTGAACATTTAGCAAGCACATGTGTGATAACCACTTAGTAAGGTTTTTTTTTCCTCTCTCTACTGCCTTCCAAATTTATTTAAAAGCTCTTCAAGAGCCATTAATAATTATAAGACTATCACAAAACTATAGATTGATAAAGAAATATATAATGGCTTGGGTCCTCCCCAGGACTCCTTAAAGTTGGGATTATTCTTATTTGCAAAATCATCTGAGTATATTGGAATTTATTTACTGGCTTGGTGGGGTATGAAGAGTGCCATCCAGTAGAACTTTCTGTAATGAAGGAAATGTCCAATATCTGCACTATCCAATATGGTAGCCACTAGCCTCGCTTGGCTTTTAAACACTTAAAATATGGCTACTAAGGATCTAAAGTTTTTATTTCATCTTTATTAATTTTAATTTAAATGTATCTGATGGTTACCATATTGGACGATGCAGCTCTAAATTTTTGCCTGAGTTATGTTTCATTTGTGCAGTAAATAATAATATATTTCCCTTATAGATCACAAAGCCTCTATATATTTAGGATGATATAAATCAGGCATTCATTCATTTATTATTTAGCACCTATTGTGGGCCAAATACTGGGGTAGGCATTAAAAATGTCATTGAAAAAATAATTCCTGCTAAAAGATGCTAACAACCTAATATGGGTAGCAGGCATGTAAGCTGCTATTTTACTTTCTATTTTATTTCGCTTTCTATTTTGCTTTCTATTTTACTAAATTTTTAATAGGCTTGACCAGCTTTTTACCTTAGTGGGTAACCAAATCATGATTTTGAAGCAAGCCATAATTAAGCATATAAAATAGTTTATCAGCAATCTGGATGTCATCTTAGACTTATTCTTCATGCTTATTGCAAGTGAAACATGGTTGTAATATGTAGTTGTACGCTGCCATGAAGCCTTTACTACTACCTAAATTTTCTCCATGAATATTGAACCAAGGTATTTGCATAATACGAGAAGCCCCCAATATTTGATTAAGATCTTATTACTAAGGTTCAAAGACAACTACAGTCTTAATATCAAATAATTACCTTCTGTGAAATCTAAAAAACCTGTTTGACCTGTACAAAGACCAAGAATTTGTTATTATAGTAAATAAGAAGAGCAGGTGCTTAGTTTTTCAGAGAGATTCAGGTTGTCAATATTAGTGACCTCTCTGTGGTTTTTAGAGCTATATTCCAACCTCCAAATACCCACAGAACTTTAACTAAAATAGTAACAAATGGCAAAGAAAATGTGTAGTATTGATGTGATTGTTAAGTATTTTATTTCTTAAAAATTTTCCAAATAAGCGAATCATTGCAATGCAGTCTAGGTGTACACCAGCCTACAGTAAAAAAAAAAAAAAAAAAAAAAGGAAGAAGAAGAAAAAAGAAAAGAAAAAAAAAAGAAAAAGAAAACCCCTTGTGACTATTAATCGAATACTTACTGACCATCCTCTTGGATGAGCAGTATGTATTAAGATCTGTGGAGAATTTGAAATGATTTTGAGGGATAAAATACTTGCCTCTGAGATGTTTTCAGAACCAAGTTGTGCTTAGTGTAACCAGAATCAAGTTATTTCTTATTAGCCTCTTCATTTTTAATGAGGTATGAATGTGGCCAACCAAAAGTCTCAGCAATAAGGTATGGAGGGCAAAGGGAAAAAGAGTCAAAGATGACTTCAATGTCAACAATATGGAAAGAAAATAATGAGGTCAGGAATGAATCAAGTTTTATTGGGGACTTTCAACTGGGAAGAGAAAGGCTAGAGAATGTGACAATTAGCTCTATATTTTCTTGTTTGTATAAGACTAGACCAGATGGTGCCTTCCACCTCTGTAGGCTATGATTCACATCTAATTTGAGATATTAATTAACGTTTCTGTGTCTCGGTGAAGATATCCTGTAGATTTACTACTACCTAAATTTTCTCCATGAATATTGAGCCAAAGAAAACAGGGCAAGCTCACACCGCTAGTAAATGATAAAATATCTGACTTTAAAGCTCTTGTTTTTAACCACTATATAAACTGTTTCCCTTGATATTTCTGCCTGAGAAAACCAATAAGACTATAGTCTTTCTAAAAGATATGTCATGTATACAGGATTGTGTGTATATTCTCTTTATCTTAGCTAATTTTATGCCATATACGAAGGCATACTCTGGTTTGTCTATGACATGTGTATAGTTTCATGTTAATGAGAAATTATGAAATATATATAACTAAAAATATCTAGAATATAAATGTTAAGACAGTATAGCAATTAAAATGCTAAATTAGCATCTGTATTTTGAAAAAATGATGATTTTATTATTTAAGGACTTCCTTGAATGCAGGTGTTCCTACTTTTAAATTGTAATGATGTATAAATCACCATTGTGCCATGCAATATGTACATAAAATGAAACTATTTATAATTAAAATTGAAATGTTCACATTGAATGATGACATTCGAATGTGTAAATTGTTAGAGCTCCCAAGGTCCACATGGCTGTAGTTTGAGATTTAGACATAAGAAATGTTTCTAATTTGTATGTGATCTTGATAAATCTATCATTTTTATATTTATTTATATTAAGAAAATGGCCCAAGGAAGGAAAATGAGTTTACTAATTTCTTCCATGTAACTAGAAACTTGGGTTAAGATGTCCAAGAGGTGTATTTCACTCTGGGCCACGAGAGAAAACAACTGAGCTCTGACATCCAGACCCTGAGACCTTAGGTGACATCCCATGAGTATCTAGCATATAAGTGTGTCTGTCAGATGGGGCCATGATGGAGTGTAGAAATAACATGCTCCCCCATATGGCACCTTCATCAACATAGAGACATGAATCAGCCGGCATAATCAGAGAACAGACTGGATGGGAGAGATCTCAGAACTCCATCCTGATCTAGAAATAGGCATGCTGACTGGTGGCATATGGCTGTCCTGTTTGGGGTGCAGTCTCTCAAACAGCCGGGTTGCGATACCATGGATACCACACCTCTTGCCCATATTTGCACTTAACATGTTATTTCATTTTATTTGTTTGCCTAAGGAGGGTGCAAGCAGCATTTGCACTAGGGCTTCGGTAAATGAGTCAATTGTGTTTAAATAATAGGGAGGATGGCATGCTATGTGCTAAAGAGTAGAAATCTCTCAGAGAGGAGGAAGACTGTGGCTCCTGTCAGTGTCCAGAACTACATTCAGGATCCCTAATCATTCTCTGTGGCAATAGGGTCAGAATATCTCTTCTGTCTTATTTTCAAATTGTGCTTCCAGAAGTCTCTCTCTCCTAAAATCACTTGCCTAGAGCTGAGACTGTAGCAACCACGCCCCTTGACTTGATTTCTTGACATATTTGGCACTTTTTATTTTGTGGGAGTGCATTTCAAATGCTGGACCTGGTAAATCTTGTGTGTTCAGAAACAGGATGAAGCCATGTTAAGAGCAGAGAGCCAGGGTGTTCTAGAGGAGAGAGGGGGCTAACAGGAAAGATCATTTGTCCGGAGAAAAGCTCTATCCCTATTTCTCATCTCCAGGGGAAGGATGTTTAGCCTTTGCCAGAGCCAAGGTTTTGGGCTCATAGCAGCTGGTCACTACAGGGTGGTTGGTTCTCTGATGTAGGGCAAACAGAGCCAGGGGAAGAGAGGCAAGAGGGCAATGAGGAAGGAGTCTAAAAAAATAAGGAAGTAATGGTAAAGGGAATGAGAGGGATGCTCTGTAGGACAGAATGTGCAAACCTGGTCATTTTAGGACAGTAACAAAAAGTTAAAAATGAAGAAGACATGTCTTATCTAGTGTAGCACACCTATTTGTTGTATATTAAACCTACTACCAGGCCTGGAGGTACCTGGTAAAGAGTTGATGAATGCTAGAATGCACCTTCACCAGAGGATGAGAAGTGCTCAGAATAATACTTATTAGCATTATCTTCAAGTTTAGGAGGAAAAAAAGCTGAGACTTGAGACTATAGTAAAATGTTTTTCTGCAGTTTTTCTCAGGGTAAAATTCACAGCAGATACTTGATTAGAATAAATTGGCACTGAATACTTCTTTGACGGGTGAGAAGTTATTAAATTTTGGTGAAGGCAGCCTGGCTATGAAGAATTAAGAGAGTCTGATATTAGAAAAGGCTAGAGAAAAAACTGAATATATAGGAGCCTACCTGCCAATTATAAAACGATTCTGTGACCACAGATTAACAGGAAAAAAAACTGCCCTTGTGGTCAGAAAAAAAATCTATGTTCCAGTCTAGGACTGACTGACTGTGGCCAATATTTTACTTTCTTTAAAACTGTTTCTTTATCTACACCTAGAGATAGTGCTTTAGTTTTTTCATTATTATTATTTTCACTATTACTGGTATGATACATCTTTACCAAATAAATGGGGGAAAATGTACACATAACGCTCACACATTCTGCTCAACTAAAGATGAGAATCAATTAGCTATGTGAAATTAAAAATAAAGAGTATTGTGTTTTATTATTATTTCTAAATTATGTGCCATATACCCTTTAAAATAATAAAAATTGTAACTTTGTATGTATATATGTGCACAATTTTCTGAGTCTCGGTTACTATCTTGCCACTGAATATAGTGTCCTATTTACATAACAAACTTCATGTAAAACTCTCTGCTGCCCCAAATTATGTAATATCAGACCTATAAGAGAACTTAAAGAACTGTTACTCTAATCTTATTTTACTAATGTGAAAATCCAGACCCTCAGAGTCAAGTGGCTCTGCAGAGGTTTTATGGAGAAGATGACAGGTACAGGCTGGGCACTTATTGCAGAGCTGAGCAGCCACCGTGTTCTTCACCACACCCAAGTTCTCCACGCTATTCCTGCCACTGCAGAACTGAAGTGATGTCCCTTCCCTGACTTTCTCTACACCATGAAGCTGGACAGAGACAGGCAACTTCTTGATTCATTTCCACATCATCAGTTTCTGATTCACACAATAACGTGAACAACACCTGTTACTCTCATTTGTTGGACTTCCCACATTATAGATTAACTGTATGACTAAACACATTGCTGTCTGGAACTAGGGTTAACATTGCCCTGGTTAATAAGCTCAGTTAAAATAACATCAAAGTGAGGCAGCACAAAGTGTCAAGAGCCTGGGGTCCCTTCTGGACTCTGTCACTTATTACTTGAGTGACTTTGGCAAGCCTCAGCTTCCTCATATATAAGAGATAATAATAATAATAATAATAATAATAATACCTCCAAATAAGATTGTTGTGAACATTTAATGGGTCAATACGTATTATGCGCTCTGAGAACAGAGTTGTTATATTATAAATACTCGGCAAACTTAGCTATTAGCACTGTATTTTATATAGAAATATTAATAAAAGAAATGACTTTCAAAACAAAGTGATTTTTAGTCACAAGCTGGGACTTTTAAGTATTTTGACAATCACACATGCATTGTATGTTAGGGATTACAATTTCTTTATTAGTCAAAATTTAATAGTGTATTTGAAATAAATACCTCCCCTTTCTCACCTTTAATACTATCTCAATTCACATACCTGAATTGTACTAAAAGAGTGAGATAGCAGGAGAGAAAGACCAACCTAGTAACCGAGGATGTTGTATACAATGAGATCAAATAGATATAAGTTAAACAGTGACAAACACTATTGAAAAGTATGACAGGAATTATTTGCTGTATCTAGTATAACATATCAGGGTTATCCTGGGCAGCTCATCACATTTCCAATCACAAATATCCTTAGAGAGTTTAGTGTGTGTTCTACAGTAAGTGTATTCCTTTTATTTCATCTCTCTCATTCATATTCTCTCTCTCTCTCTCTCTCTCTTTCTCTCTCTCTCTCTCTCATTATATATATATTTGCAGTAGTGTCTCATTTAAATAAAGCATAAACAAGTCAAACTATAACTTATCATTGATCTTTTATAAAATATTAAAATATATTTGTCTTTTCATTTAGGACTGGAAAAACTTCCACAGAAAGGGAAATCACTGTCCCCTTTAGCAAGTATAACTGGAATATCACTCTTTTTGATTATATCCATGTGTCTGCTCCTCTTATGGAAAAAATATCAACCCTACAAAGGTAGGTTAACATTAGAAAAAAATTTTAATTGTGTTATATATGTACTAAAAAGTATCTTACTGTGTTTTTTCTCTTTTGGTTTTAGTTATAAAACAAAAGCTAGAAGGCAGGTAATGCATACGTTTCTATGAAAATACATTTTTCTTGAATGCTTTTTCCTCAGTTACTAAGACTGACAGAAACATCAATTTGTCTTTTCAGGCCAGAAACAGACTACAGGAAAGCACGAACATTTTCAGGTAATGGCTAGGCTGAAAGGGGCTATTATCAAGGTAATGTATATTCATTCATTAATATCATTGACATTCATTATTATATGTAATGTACTATCAATGTAATACTAACAATCCCTTACCTTTGAATAGTGCCTTCACTTGACTATCCCTTGTATTGGTTTTATGTAAATCACACAAGTGTGTAAGATAAGCACACTTTTTTATTATTAATTTTAATGGGGTGACATTGGTTAATAAAATTATATAGGTTCAAGTGTACAATTCAATAATATGTCATATGTATATTGCATTGTGTTCACCACCCATAGTTAAATTTCATCCTGTAATCTTAAGAGTGAGAAGGACTTGACTCTATTTTACAGTCAAGAGAGCTAAGTAAGTCTGAGAGAGAAGTCATTTGCCCACTGTCACTGAATCCTGCTGAATCCTGTTCCATCGATCTTATTATTATTTTGAAAATGCCCAGGGCTCTCTCATCTTGTTAATTCCTCAGGTAGACACAATGCTGGCAGCTCCACCCCAGGGAACAGAGAAAAGGGAGGCTGGCCAGGTTTGGGGATTCTTGTCCCCAGCATGCCCCTCACTGCCATCACCACTGACTCCTCACTGAGTAGTTATAAGTTAGCACTGGGACTTTTGCTCAGGCCTTGGAGTCACACAAAGCTGGGTTTCAGTCCCAAATATGCCACTTTTCCCCAGTGTCACCTTGGGAAAAATTATTTTTCTTGACCTCAGCTTCCTCATCTATATAACAAAGGTAATAACTTCCCTCAGGGTTGCTATGAGAGTTAAACACCATGATCTATGTGGGGTTCCTAATATGATTCCTGGCTGCTTACTAAATACTAGACTTCTTCTTCTTAGCTAATCTTTTCTCATAAATGATACAATGTCGGAGCTGGGAGAGGCCCCAGAGAGACCATCTGGTTCCTCCCGGCCACCCACCCCTGCCAGTTTTTAGATGATAGCATTGTATTATATTAAATTTTGTATGTATGGGCAGCTATAGTTATTAATCTATTTTTATTAGTCCTAGTGATCTCTGTTAGATCTAGCAGGGTACAGTAGATACTATCTATGGGTGGTTTAAGACCTGCTCTGACTATAGGGTTGAAGCCTTGGTGGCCCTCAATCTCTGGTAACTGCAAATTTCAAATAACAGACCAGCCCACATGTGTTTATTTGAATATGTAATACACTGCCCTCACATCAGCCTCTAAGAGGATTGTCAGAATTCAGTTTCAATTCTCAGCTTCAGAAGAAGTGATTTCCAACACCGCTTAGAGGCAACATGACTGTAGGGGATTAGGAAATGTTAAATTGTCGTGATACACATACCACTTGCAGCAAACAACAAAGTTAAGTTTTACAAAGGCTTAAAACACAATAGCAACTTGAGGTATTTCATTTGTAAGTAATATTTGTTTTCCATTTCAGGCCATGAAGATGCTCTAGATGACTTCGGAATATATGAATTTGTTGCTTTTCCGGATGTTTCTGGTGTCCCCAGGGTTGGTTTCCCTTGTGGCTGATTAGCAAAGAAGTAGAATTCTGCTTCACCAGAGGTGTAAGCAGCACTCATTTAAGCACTTGGGCATTGTGGTCAAATGGCTACATTGCCCTCAGCAGTGTTTGTTTACTCACTCTGTAATGAATGGAGTAGCTGGATCAGCGGAGCTAAAGCATCTTTCTTAGACTTTTAAATAAGGCTAACAAAAATACGGAAGTTACACTGATTCATTAACATTCTTTGCCTGGTAAGCTCAGTGAAGAGAGAATAACTAGGTAGGTCAAGAAAACTGGGAAAACAGGAAATCGGGAGACTCTGGTTTAAATCATTCTGCATCATTCAATGACTGCAACCTGTCACTTCCCTGAAACCTCTGTTCCTCAGTTTCACCTTCATTTCCCCCTCATATCTCTTGAGACATTGTAAAGACAGTTGCTGTAATATTAGGTTAGGTAAATTAGTTATGCTCTTCAGAAGACAGGTACCATATAAACTCAAAGTATGAAAGTTCACAGCTTTCTTTTAGTCTAATGGTGCATGTGATGTGTGAGGGGACACTTTTATGCAGTCGAAGCCATTTTTTTCAGTCTGCAAAGACAAGGTCTTTTAAAGCAATCAGTCTTGTTTCACAGATGTGCAGAATGCTTCTCTGAGCTACTCAGCTCATTAACATTGTTATAGATTTGTGTAGGAACAATCTTTTCTTGGCTTCCTTATTCCCCTATGATTAGTTCACTTAAGGAAAGGGCCATAAATAGTCTACTTGCTTCTGGGTGTTTTGAGAACTAGCATTAGGGACTAGTTACCTTACTTGTTTAGAGAATTCTATCAATATAAGATTCATCCAGTAAGTTTCCTGGCCCCAGACCTTATTTCACAAATGAATGTGAACAATGGTGAGGTGGTGACTGATTGGATTTCATCCTCTGTAAGGGTCAGTCAGTAGCACAGTGCTCACATCACACCAAAAAAGGGCAGAACAGCATTGCAAAAGCCTTGCAATGCCCTATTCAGTCTGAGACCAGTTGGCTCACCCTTCGCTTCTACAACCAGAAAGACAGAAACAAAATTTGCTGGATCAATTATTTCAAACAGCTTTCACCATGGCAGATAGCACCCCTCTCAGGTATGTGGCTGTTAAATGGGAGAACAGAAAACTGAAGAACTGAAAAGACTTGGAATTGAATTTTTGAAGTCAGGAGTTTCTTTACAGTCATGCACAGTTTTTATTCCTAAGAATACATTAGACAAGAGCGAGATCTACATAAGAAACTTTAAATTTAGCCTAATGATTAATTAGTACTCAGTTTGGAGATTTTATTGGGAGGACCTCTATCTGCTGAAAATGCTACTATCTTCATGAACTTGAGGCAGAGAAATGAGTGCTATCAATACATATCAGAAGCCCTACTTATTTCTGTCAAAAGTAGAATAACTTGATTTGGAGACGTGCCCATCTCCGAATTTGAAAACTCCCAAGGAATCAGCTGAGGCTCTTCATTGGTGGTGCCAGGTGCTTTGAGAAAAAGTGAGAAATTGACACTGAGAACCAAAGGAGGTCAATGAGGACCAAGACACATATATGTAGGAGGATACGTGTGATGAGAAGCCAGAATGGCAGTTGTGTGCGTAGATTAGCAGCCAAATGCCAGGGCTTTGAGAAGAAGGAAAAATAATAATAAAACCAAGATCTGAACATTGAAGTTAAGGGAAATAAATTGAATTAGTAATTTTTTGAGTTTTTAAAAATCAAGATCATCTCCTACCTTGTTGTGTTACATGTACAGATGGAATACTCCTCCTCCCTCTACTTGCTATACATTTCACTTTAGCAACTCTTTCAGAAGCTGGACAGACAGCAATGGCATGAACAAATTTATTACTTGCTAACAGCTCTAATATTAAGTTAGGTAAGTTAGTTATTATCTATAGATTGCTTTTATCATAGACCTTGAACACCTATCCATACCAAACAAAGTTGATCTCAAGTACAAACTGTAAACCAAAATCTCCTTGACACACAACTGATAGGTTGAATCATGTATTCTAGGGCTGCCTGTCAGAGCTTTAGCAAGTGGAATGGAAATAGGTAGTTTTCAGAAAAACATAAAGCTAAGATGTTCCAATATAACCTAGCAGGTAAAACTGGGATGAGATAAAGAACTTGCAGATGATTTATCAAGAACAGAGTTCTCTAGGTGAGCTGTATAAATATAAATGACAGAAAGTGATCAGAAGTATAATTAAAATAGGAAGAGTTTGGGTTAAAGAGAGGAACCAGACTTTAAATAATTGGAAGGCAATGTTCATAGGAAAAATGGGAGTTAATAAAACACGAATTTCAGTTTCAATAAAATACATATTGGCTTTTACCAGACAGAAATACACTACTATGTTTTCCACATTCATCTAAGCTTTTAGTTTTTAGACCCCACTGCTACATTCAGACAAAAACATCTCCCTTTGTGTGGTCTATATTTTTTGGCACTGTCTTTACTAACGTGCAATGTGATGAGGGCTCTCGGCTGTACATCATCCTTTCTTTTCAACCATCCTTGCACACATAATTGGCAAATAGTGTCAAAAAGGTAATCAAGATGTAGTATAAAAAATAATACATGCTCTCTGACTCTAAGCTGTCCTGATATCTTTTCTTCTGCTGTTTTTTTTTTCTATTATATGTCCTTTACATTACTGCTAGCTTTTTTTCTTAAATGAAGAAAAACATAATAGCTTTGTCAAGCTATTCCTTGTCTAACTTCATAGCTATGTTGCTGCACTAAGTACCATGAGGTAAGTGCGGGAAACTGTAGCAAGGAGGAAATGAGCATTGTAGGGAAGATAAACAATTCAAATTCTCTACTCATTACCACCTCCATTTGTTTTCAACAGTGCAGCATGTGGAATACTATTTATTAGTCTGCTAATTTTTTAATGTACATTTTCTAGACGCCAAGTCGGTCTGTTCCAGCCTCTGATGGTGTATTGGGGCAAGATTTGCACAATACAATTTACGAAGTTATTCAGCACATCCCTGCCCAACAGCAAGACCGTCTAGAGTAAGTATGCACTTGCCTTTGATGACCTTAGTTTGGAAGGGCTCGGCATGCAGCTCCTGCTTTCCCTAGAGCTTATTATAAGGCTCAGAAGAAAAATGTTAAAATGGGAAATTATAGTTTCTGTACATACTTACCCACCTGATTATAATCTGAAGAAACAAAACAACACTCAAGTATCTTCTGGAGCCCTGGGTTTGGGCCAGTGGATGAAATGGAGAGCTCTAGGATCTAGCATTTTCCTCCAGTGAATCCACATCTGGGCATCAGAGGCATCTTCAGGCCAGTTCTCAAGCCACCTTGCTTGTCTTAAAGATTTTCCAGTGGCAATAGTGGTTTTAGAGCCAATGATCTGTCACTATAAATAGGACCAAGAAAACAAAACAAAACAAAAAACCTACAAAATGTGCTCAACACTGTCACCATACAAATGCCCAACCCCTTACAGATTCAAAGCAGTCTGCTCCCAAGTGAACAGAAGCACAGTGAGAAGCACGATGAGAATAGAAGTACAGTGGCCTCCTCCCACCGAGAGGATAAAACCTTAGTTGAGGCCAATGCCAGGAAACTACTTATTCAGTTAACCTCACCAAGGAGTCACCCACCAACTTTCCCCGCCTTGGAGAAACGAAACTTGCAGCCTTCTGAAATAGTGAAACGAACTTCCCTTTTTTGTGTGGGCTGTAGCTGCCGGCAGGCATACATAACTGCCACAAATCATCTTCCATCATTTCTTTTATTTGTCATTTATTGACTTTGAAAAGAACATCAATAACCACATACAGGAACTTCCCCCTCTCCCCTCCAGCAAAATAAAGAGTTCTAGAAAAGTAATTCATGCACACCTCTAGGTAAGTACCAAAAATAATAGTTAGCAGTGATGAATGCATGGGAAATCACTTTCAGGGAGGAGACCCAGTCCCGGGGGATTATGCAGTCATTTAAAGGTTAAGTAAGTGTCAAGAGCACCTCAAGTGCACCCTATCAGTGCGTTTATTGTCCCAGGGAACCCAGAGACATGGGAGTCAGGTAAATTAGAAGCAGATCCTGACGAACTAAGAACTTCTGGTTTAAAAAGAAAATCGTTTTAAAGCATTATATTTTTAACCTAGTAAAACATTAAGAGTGAAATATTATTACATGACAGTTTTTAAAAACTCGTCTAAAATGATACCTAACCCTCTTTACTTTCTGGAATAGAAAATTAAGGGATATTTTCCTTTGTTAAATATAAGGAATAGAAAGAATTTTAAAAGTTTGTCTCTTTCCTAATTTTGTGTTCAGTTAAAACTTTCATTCTATTTAAATTCACTTGTTTTTCTATATGTCCTTTATTCTACACATCTATTTTTTTAGTTAGAATGCAAACAAACCAAATGAATACTTCAGATTTATCTTTCAAGTCTCTCAATAATGATTTCAAACTGTGGAATATGACAGCTACAATTTCAGAAAACAAAATAAAAGGATTAGGTTGATTTTACCTGCAAAAAAATACCTCATCTTTAAATTAAAAAAATAAAAACAAAAATCACCCTCTGAAACTAGAATGCTTTCAGGCATGCACTATATCCTTACATATAAATATAAAACTGTATTTTAGAAATGAACTTTGAAGGTTGAAAATAAAGCAGAAAGGTTCTCTTTCAAGCACATTAAGGCCTATTTAAAGCTGCTATCAGAGACATGCTCCTTCAAGAGGCAGTCAACCCAAGAACACCAACTCACGTTCCTAGCCAGAGTGACCTCCCCATCTCCATGGCTTTTCTCTTCTCATCAACTTCCCCAGTCTTCTGAGACTTTGTTTCCCATTGTGTGTCTTTATCTTCCTGTGACTCTCTCCTCCTTTACCTGCATCCTTTGACGTCCTCCCTCTCTGAATCTGCCCTTATCTTTCTTTTCTTTCTCTGTAAGACTGTCTCCCTTCTCGTGAATATTTCTTAAATTTTTTCTCCTCTCTCTCTTCCAAATCATCCCAAAGGGGAGCCAACATTTTTAAAAGTGCTATTTTCCTAAATACGGATTTATATTCCCTATTCTAAAATTTAAAAACAAACAAGTAGAATGTCTTTTTATTTCATCAGAAACTGTTTTGCATTTATTTTATTTCAAATCAATCTATAAAAATTTCCAGGACATTAACTTTCTGCTAGGGATAGAGATTAAATAAGACTGTCTTTAAAGGATTTCATACCTCAGTGGGTTCCTGTTTGCTTATTTTAACTAAGGATTAGTAGTCTTTAGTAGAATAAATATTCACCAGTAGAATAAACATGACCTAAACATGCAGAGATCATTTTCCTCTCCTGATTGCCTGTGGTTTTATGCTCTAGGTCCAATTCAATTCAAAGATCAATTTCATGAATAATGCAGCATTGCATGTGGTAGTGATTCTCTTCCATCACCCATTCCCAAAGTGAAAGTGCCAGCTCTGGGTAAAGAATCATAAACTTACTGCTTTCTTTTACCTCCATTTGCCAGTTGCTTCTGAGATAGAAAAGACAGCCAAAAAATACTTTTCTTTGGCTCTTAGACTATTCTGGCAGTGTTGTTTTCATTACTACATGTGTCTTTTACCTAATTGGTCTGGTGTTTAACAAATTGGTAAGTTGATTTGTGTTCATATTCTAGTACTCAGCCCAGTTATTTGTTATTTGAACTTACGGCTACGTTTATTTAAATGCTGTCTGAAGACCTTATTCAGTGCTCTTGGCACAGTTTATTTTGAATCCAAGACTGTCTGTTAGTATCTTAAAAATAGGACATTCAAGTAAGTAAACCGTTAGTTGCAAAAGGAAATTGTCTACAGAATTTAGTGACTGCTTACTCTTTACACTTATTGGTTTATAAATGTAATTTTTCTGAACTAGTTCAAAATACTCATTATTTGCAGCTATAAAAAGAAATAAAAGGATTTAAGGTTCTTCTACCTTTAGAACTGGTAATCTATATAATATTTTACATTTCTTATAACGTCTTATTGCCAGGTGAGCATTCATGGACAAAGCAGTGCATTCAAGTGAAATAATGAAGGAACATTTTGAGGAAAAACAGTGGAAATGTATATTCATCGGAATTAGTGAAGAAATCAAACGCAATACCTCTTACTCATCACAATCCTTTTAAATGCAGACTAGCCATTCATAAAAATTCAACTGCAGGATTTCCAGCGTACACACAGGAACAATGTACTAAGAGAAGCTGTTTTGGAAAAAGTCCTCAGTGGATAGTCTTTATCATGCTGACTGAAAGAAAAGGCTGGGACTTTCCAATTAGTCTTTTTGTATATCAAGTTTCTCTAAAAGGCTCAATTAATACTTTGACTTTCACCAACATCGACACTACTATATTTGGGCTACTCATGTGCAAACTATATTTGGAAAGTATTTAGCAGATTTTGTTTTATTAATTCTCATTACTGTGATGATTACTGTATTTATTTTTTTATTTTATTTCTAAATTTTCTTCTTGCTATTTGTACCACAGAATAATGATGGTGCCTCAAAAACAAGATTGTGCCTTTTCCTAGGTTGTGAATCACCAATGGTATTTTTGAAAAGACTTGTAAAACACTGAAGAAAATGACTAATCGGTCTTATTATTTTTGTTTTCGTTCCAGGAAAGATGAATTCAAATAAATTATTCTGTTTTTGCTTTTATGTGACCTTCTTTGTCTTGTAGAGTAAAAATTTTTACATAGAAGTCAGATTGTAGAATTAAAATTTTTTTACCCTTTATTCTCATTGTGCAATAAAGTACAGATTATCGAGAACTACTAAAATAAGAATCTTATTCTCTCACAACATTTTTTTCAGACTTGAAATTTTTATTGTACTGAATTTGTTGATTCTGAGAAAGGTCTTCCTCCTTGCATATTGCTAGATTTTTAAAAATCAGTGAAAGACCAAATGGTTAGATAACACCATTTCACAACCCCTAAGTGAAAGAACTGATTCAGATTTCAATCATTATTAGGCAAGACTGCTAGATAAAGGGTAAACCTACTAGATCAGAGATTTGTGACCAGTACTAGTCCATGGTCTAGTTAGGAACCAGGGCGCACAGCAGGAGGTGAGCTGCAGGCTGGTGAGCAAGAGAAGCTTCATCTGTGTTTGCAGCCACTCCCCAGTGCTAGCATCACTGCCTCAGCTCCACCTCAGATCATCAGACATTAGATTCTTATTGGAGCGCTGGTCCCTGGTGCTAAAAAGGTTGGGGACTGCTGCAATGGATAACCCAGGGTCAGGTTACAGAAACTATGAGGGGAAGGTGGTCTGTGGCCTAGAGGGAAGCAGATAAACAAAGTGGTACAAGGCAACTAACTGTTCAGGGTGCAGTGACGCCTGGAGTGTCTGAGTCTTGTAGATCTTGAAGATGAAAGACAAGTATTTATATTTAATCACATTGGCTACAAACACTCTGACATGCCAATGCCAACCTTTAAGGTTTCATTACAGCTAAATACACGTAGAAACACCCAAATACCCAACCATAGGGAATTTTAAAATGATGTTAATGATATTAGATCCATATAATTGTTCACACTGCAATTATTAAAAAAAAGATATATAACTATATTTATACTGACTTTAAACTATGTTTCATGGCCTATCATATTATGCAGAAGAAAAATATGAAGAGAATAGCATTTCTTTTTTAAAGTGTTTGAAGCAAACCACTATATACTGTACTTTCCACATTTTCATAGAAGCCCATGGTGAAAAGAGAATTAAGACTAAGTCCCACAACCCCTTTCTGGTCTTCTTTCTCTACTACCCTTATATGTTTTTCTGCTGGACAACTCCATAAGTCTTGCTACAGATATTTTCTACTGCAACTGATAAATAAATAAAAATAAATAAAAATAAAAAATAACTAATTAGAAAAGGAATTCATGCTCACTGTAAAAAATATATATATACACTTGGAAATGCAGAAGGCTAGCCATACGACAATTTAAATTATTTGTAATGAGTAGATCTTAAATGTTCTCATGACAAAAAAAAAAATTATAAGTATGCGAGGTGATGCATGTGTGTTAACTAATCTTATTATGGCAATTATTTCACAATACATATGTATACCAATTTATCACACCTTAAACTTACACAATGTTTTATGTCAGTTTTAATAAAGCTGAAAAAATAATATATCACTTATATTCTCACCTCTTAGAAATACTGTGCTAGCATTTTCCTACATTAGTTATGCATATGTTTGTTTATATTTTTCCAATTCCAGAAGGATTTACTGTAGCTTATATAAAGGCATAAAAGATAAAATGCTCCCCAAAATATTAAATTGTTAAAGAAAACAGGATGAAGGAGCAATTAGAGTTTACAAAGGCAAGGTGAAAGCAGAAATGAGGCTTATAACCAGGATTGTGAATTCCCTTCATCTATGAATATGGTTTTATACCACAAGGTCACATGGAGTATATAGGTGGATGTCTAAGCTAAATGCAATATGTAATTTTTAGAGCCAAAGAAAGGTTGAAATTCCACTTCAGGGCTAGGAAAGAGCAGGTCAGTTTTACTAGTCACCCACTTACCCCAGGTCCATCTACTTCTCCTGTTCTTTCTCTGTCTTTAATCCCATCCCTCCCTGAGGTCCTTAGGTCTATTACTCGGAGAGCAGATCCTAAAACTACAATGAGTTACAGCTGCTTCTCTGTGTTCCCCTTCCTAGACCCAACCCCAAAACACTTTAAACCATAGACAGTCTCAAGCATCATTTTATTTTATAGGTAATAATACATTCACATGATTCACAAATCAAAATCTTATCAAAAGTGTGCACCGAGGTAGCTGTGTTTATCAGTTTTTGGTTTGGGTTTATGGTTTGGCTATTTTTATGTATCCCTCCAGAGTTTCTTATCACAACCAAAGGAAATACAAACACATATTTTTATTTTTTCAAATTCATTTTCAAGCACTTGTAATTCCTCTCATTTTTGTATCTCTCTCACACACACAAAAATACACAGACTCTTAGCACATGGTTCCACTCACTGCAGCAAGGAATTGCTGAAGGGAGAAATGTGAAAGGATCTAGAATCCAATTAACTTTTGCTGTCATTGGTGTGTAACACTAGATGACTCACTGCTTTTTTAGTAAATGGAGATGAAAATCTCATAAATTAATCAAGGTTTCCAAGGGAGGTGATGAACCAAACCCAGATGTTCACCTAATTAACAAATTAATCTTTAAAAACCAGCCTAAAGTTCCTTCTTTATTTCTAAACACAGTCTTAGCTGTTAGTTTTTAACTTTATATTGCTGCTTCTAATTTGGAATAGAATTATAGTCTTAGTGAATATTATTTTTAAAGAGTATATCCTACCAATAGGCTTTTAAGCAAAAAATTAAAATACTCATGAACAAAACACATTTTCCTTATTCTTTTTCCTGACATTTGTGCACTTCCATGATAAGACAATTTTTTTAAATTTTTAATTCTTTAATGTCACCACATATTTGACCCCTTTTACCCCAACTATCTTCTCCCTCCCCCTTCAATAAGACAATTTTAGTTAAAATAAATTGTACACATACACTCAAAGAAGGTCCATGTGATCTCTCAGCTCTATAAGAGCATGTACCTTATAAAGTTTTATTAAACTAATAAAACCGAATGATAACAAAGTACATGGCATGTAGGTGGCTATTTTACTATATTTATTTTGTGCTTCTATATTGCTATGTATCCCCATGAATTCTCATGTCTTTCTTATATTCCTCTAAAATTCATGTTTAAATATATATTTGAATGTGTGTTTTAGTTGAAATGACAAGTTTTCTTTCTCATAAGCAGACACAGAAATCAAACACAGCACATGGATTTAATATCGTTCCTCTCCCTCCTCATCTCCCAGATACACTGTTTATGGGGATTAACATGTTAATCTTGAAGTTTATAAATACTTTCACACACATTATCTCCTTTGATCTTCACAAGAACTTTGTGGGCTCGACCAAACATGCCCACTTTACAGATGATGGAACAAAAACTCAGGAAGAAAAGACTTTCTTAAAGTCACCAAACTAGCAGGTAGCAGAGCTGGCCCTTAAATAGCACCCCTGGCTCCAAGTCCAGGGTCAATTCCAATGCACCACTTGATTTTTCTGAATATGGCGTGCACACCAGTTTTTTCCATCAGCCTTACCTTGAGAACTTCACTAGTTTCAACTACTATTGGTCTCTCAGAAAAGTTTGTTTTTTGTTTGTCTGAGACCTTTTTCATTTGCATATGCTCCTAGGGAAAATGACAGCTCAATTGTTCACCATACAATAAAGCATAAACTGGCAGATTTCTTCTTCCCTGCAGCAATATTCCATTTTAGGTTTATGACAAAGGCTTACTGAGCAGTCAATACCTTAAATTCTACAAAACCAGTCATCCCAGGAAGTAAGAACTTCAGAGATCTTGCATGATAGCCAGCTTTTCTGATGTCCTAAATGGCATTCATCCCATCATATACACTTCAGAACACAGGCAATAAATGTTTTTTGAATTGTACTAAATTAGATTGCCTGCCCTCTGTGTATTTAATGAAGACACCATTTGCAGGAGGCAAATAAATTACTGTGTTTCCAATAATCAAGTGTTAGGTAGATAGTCAGGCGTGAGATACAGGAGCAAAGGCCCAGCTCTGTAACCACAGAAACTTCCCTTGAAGACCTACTTTAAGGACCTCCCATTTAGGGTAACAAATGACCCCAAATCCTAGAGCAAAAAGGCCATAAAAGCTGCTGGCTAAATCAGCCACAAACTATGTTTATACCTGGAAGTTCATGAATCTAATTATAACAGACTGAATTCTTGGTAAACAACTCTGCACTAGGCAACATTATATAGCAGCCAGGTGTCAATCAAGGTGACCTCACTTATCAATCACCTAGGGATGTCTTTAGGAGACCCCATCATGACCCCCATATAAAACATAGACCTCTCCCTCCCCCGGAGTTACAGCTCTCCATCTTCCTTGGCTGTACCCGTACTCCTCTTTACAGGTATGTAACCTCACTTCCACATGGCGAGCTGGTTTTACCCTTGACCTGTGTTCTACCTCATAATGTGCTTTAAACAAACAAATATTTCTCATATTCACTGAGTTGAAATTCATTTCTTCGGCAGTGAAAAGGCCCTAGAGGTATGTATGTGTTACTGGAACTCCAATCCCTCCAACGGTTACATTCCCGCGTCTGGGTCCTTCGGGGGGGTTTTGTTGTCGTGATGGTTGTGATAGCACTCTGTTAGAGCTCTTCACTTAAACCATGTGCCTGCTTCTGGCATGCTTCGTCTTCCTAAAATATACTTTTAATAAATCTTTTCTAAATCTTACTGATCTGTGATTCTTCACTGCATCGGTAAGCAAGAACCAAGAAAAAAATGCTAACTAGACTTCTGTGCCATTATCCCCCATACCCACTGCCACTGTGGTGACACTGAACTCTGACCTGCCCCAACACAAGTTCCTTTGAAATTGACTCTCGGGGCACTTGATAAATTTGGGTGCTATTTTTCCTTACAGTTCACTAAGGCCCTATCAAACTATTTGTCTTTCAGAAAGTCAAGAGTTGTGAGAGTGCGATTGTATCTATCGAATTTTATCCCCATTACTTATAAAATAACTAGTAGTTTATGACCCACGAATCACTGGTCAGGATTAGTTTAAGATTCCAAACAGGAATGCCTGATAGGCAGTTGTATATCCAAAATGAGAACTTCAAGGAAAGATCTGGGCTTAAGAAATAAATCGAATCACATTATTTATAATACCTTTGGCTGCAAATAACAGAAAACTTTGACTAAAATTGTCTTAAATAATAACATTATTTCAAATGATAAGAAGATGAAATACTAGGTGGAGTCCAGGATCGGTTGATTTAATGTCTCAATGATATCATCAAGAACCCAAAGTTCTTTTCTATCTTCTACTCTGCCTTTGTGGATACAGGATGGCTACAGCAATACTGGAAATTACCTCCAGGCAGCACAAAATCCAGAATATGGAAAAAGCCATCTTTTTGTACTTTTTTTTTTAGGTGTAAGAAAACCTTTCTCAACAGCCTCCAATAGAATTCCAGTGTTTCACTGGCCATACTACACATTCTTTCCTAAGGAATTACTGCCATGAGGAATGGGATTATCTCAATTGATGGAATACTCAGAATTTACTCATCTGGAGATGGAGATGAATCCAACATCCCCAGAAGCACATGGCTAAGTAAGGGAATACTAGATCCTTGAATCAAACCAAAATTTTTATGGAAATGAGGAATAAGGGGAAATGGCTGCAAAAGGGTGCAACTGAAAGCAAATAAAGAGGGAAACATCCATGTAAACACCAACTTCAGGAAACTGAAGAGAAGCCAGGGAAGGTCAAGAAGCAGTAGTTAATGGAACAAGAAAACTTGGAAAAAAACTTTAAGGATATTGCATGTACCTTTAATAGGATTTTGAATTCGCCTGTTTATGGCTTAAATGAAGTTGATTTATACACTCGTTTATGACAAAGACAAAAGAAGTTGCTTTGATACAAATATGAAGTAAGTCATGCCAGGATATCATCATTCTTCATCTGTTATTGATAGGTAGTCAGTAGCCCAGCTTCTGAGGGCTCGCCCACCCCATGTGGACTTATCAGTAAGAACATGTGCTAAGGTGAAGCAGTTGTGCAAGGGGCTGTTTAGATATTCTGAGAGAGTTTGTGAGGTCTATTTGAGAGTTTGGTTTAGGGGAGGTGACTCCTCACTAACCTAAAAAGTCTCCGAAGACTCTTGGGGCACTTACTCCAGTCTTGGGGAGACACTCCTTACAGGCAGTGGTGGTAAACCACTCTTTGGCTCCTAGAAAGAGATAAGCCCTCCTACCAATATTGGTGTCTTCATTCCTTACCAAAGTACTCTAGCAACAAGGGACTTCTACTTTTATGCTGGCAGCTGGAAATGAGCTCTTGGTTGGTCACCCACTCCCAGGGGTGCCTCCTGGTATAAAAAGGTATGCTTCATATTAAATTTGAATTAATAGTGTGATTAATCCATCATTTGTTTGGGGTATGTTATTTCTTTATTTGACTTATTAAGAGATACTTTCCTGTATGCTATTGGCTTGTGAAATTATAAGTCCCACAGAAAACCCATGCTTAATAAATTGCTAGAAAAGATAAAATCAGTCTCTGAGCATAACTTTTGCTACCTCAACCAAACCAAACCAAACAAGACAAGACAAGACCAAATAAAACAGGATAATCTGGGCACACCTAAAAAGAGGCAGGGAAAGGGAGAAACTGAACAGGAATTTTACTGCTATTTT
The DNA here is from genome assembly GCA_030015415.1 of Cynopterus sphinx. NCBI lineage: Eukaryota > Metazoa > Chordata > Mammalia > Chiroptera > Pteropodidae > Cynopterus > Cynopterus sphinx. Next base: position 27,358,063 of record CM057391.1, read on the forward strand.
AAGGGTGGAAAATTTTCAAGTGAGCCAACTTCTGCTTGCTTGTTTGATGTTGACCAGGTGTGGTAATCTGCTCAAGGATATGCTAACGCCAACTTCTGCTTCTGTAATCTGCTTGCTCCTTTGTGGTTCTAGGCTTTATAAGATGCCTCTTTTGGGCTGATCTCTAACCCTGCGTGGTGGAGAGGCAGTCGCTGGCCACCTAATAAACGCTCACAATTCATGTCAATTGGCTCCACGGGTCTTAGATTTGATCATACCACAACACTATGTATCCACAAATACCTAAGAAAGAAAGTTGTCCTCTATATTCTGGTTCCTGATGAGGGAAGTTCCTATGCTTACAATGATCACCACACAAAAACACATTTTCTTAGACAGTTCTATCCTAGTGAAGTTTTATTAGTCTAAATAACATATACTTAATATATCATTAAACTAAACTTGATTTTTTGACTTTATAATTTTTTATTTTAAGGAATGTACCAACTGGGAGTCTTGGGTCTTAGTTTCAAACCCTTAAAAGCAAAGACTGATCTGCCAAGCAATCGTAATTAGATGTTAATGGACAAATATATTTTCTTGATTCCATATTCATCAAATAACCTCTGACCTTGGTATTATGAAGGAAATTGTCCGGCATCTCCCCACTGTTCTAATACATGCACTTAAAATCCATTCACTCATGTCTTCTTTTCTCAAAATGTCCCAATTTGAACAGTAAATTAGATTTTGACTGTACGTGGAAAGCTCTAATCTGCCTCCATGTCCTTCTGGAAAATTACAGTCTACTCTTCAAAACTATGACTTCCAATATCACCTCTGCTGTGCAGCTGTCTCTTATGTGGTACCATAATGCTGCTGACAAAACTCTGATGGAGCCTTAGTCATTGACTATTTTCTCCTATAAGACAATGAATGAAATAATTTTAAATAAATGAAATAACAATTAGTTACAAATATAGAAATATAAGTAAAATACTAAGGTGTATTTTGCAATGTACATACAAAACTAAACAGTTTTTAGTGTCTAGAACCAGTTGTCTAATCTGTAATATGAAAGGGTAAGACCAAATGAGCTCTTTAATTTCTTTACATTCCATGGCCTATGATTTTTATTAATTTACTAAAAATATCTGTATCTTCTTTACAGACAGATATTGTAAGATCTAAATCTTTTTACCAAGCTGCTGCCTTTGGTTAAATAGCTGAAGCAGGAATTAGACATAAAAGTTTTTTTTTTTTCTCATTTGAGAACTCAGCATGGCACATCTCACTTGTATATCATTTATATGTAGCACTACTTAGTGTAAGCACCAATAAGTAATTACATACACAGTGTAATGTTACGTCAGTAAAATGTTCACACTTTTTCCAGCCAGTATTTTTGGATATTTTTCTTTTTTAAATTATCTGCATAAAGTAAAAGAACAAGAAATTTCTAGATAATACAGATAATAATGATGACCTTCAGTATACCAATGACTTTTAGATACAACACCAAAAGCACAATCCATGAAAAAAAAAAAAAAGGATAAGCTTGACTTCATTAAAATTAAAAACATTTGCCCTGAGAAAAACTATATCAAAAGAATAAGACCAGCCACAGACTAGGAGAAAATATTTGCAAAAACGCATCTGATGAAGGACTGTTATCCAAAACATACAAAGAACTCTTAAAACTCAACAAGAAAACAAACAACCTGATTATAAAATGTACCAAAAACCATAACACCTCACCAAAAAAGATACAAAGATGGAAAATAAGCATATGAAAAAAATGCTCCACAACAAATGGCACCAGGAAAATGTAAATTAAAATGACAGAGATAATGCCTATCAGAAAGGTCAAAATTCCGAACACTGACAACACCAAATGCTGGTGAGGATGTGGCGCAACAGGAGCAACATTTACTGCTTGTGGGAATGTGAAATGGTACAGCCACTTTGAAAGACAATCTGGTGGTTTCTTATAAAACTAAACCTATTTTGTAATTTGTTATGAAATAAATGCCCAGCTCTGCTGTGTATTTAAAGTATATGCTCCCTTAACACTCAGAATAACTATATGAAGTATTATCCTTACTCTATACATGAAGAAACTGAGGTTACTAGGAATTAAGTCACCCCTCCAATGTCACCAAGAATTAAGTAAATGTCTGTGTCCTTCTCAGTTGACTCCTGGCCCAACCAGCAAAGACTGCTTTGTGAAAGTATATGGGAGCCTTCATGAAGCCATTATTGACTTACAATGTCCCCAACTAAGGCCTCTAAGCTCGCTAGAGTCAACAGCTGTAGAACATCAACTATTCAATTTGTTCAGTGCTTAAGTCGCTTCCACTTTACAGATAGAAAATAGGAAAAAAAATGGCAAGTTTTGTCATTAAGCAGAATCAACTCGAATCAAAAGGAGTATGCTTCTCTCTTAATATGTATAAAATATATACTCACATATATATACAAATATGTCAATTTCTCTATAGAAAATTTATATAAATATTTCTATATATTCAGGCAATTTTTTCATTGCCATGAGGCAGACTACAAATTTCTTTATCTGCAGAAAGATATGGTGGTGTTCCTGACATTTCTGGAATTGGGTACCCAGAATTTCACCTCGTATATCTGATTCCAAGCTGCTACCAGAATGTTGTCAATGAGAATTTTATTTATATGGAAACAAGAAGGCCCAGGTGTGTGTGTGTGTGTGTGTGTGTGTGTGTGTGTGTGTGTGTGTGCGTGTGTGTGCAATGTCACTCCAAATGGTCTCTAAAGCAGTGGGTGCTTGTTTAAACTAGTGTAGTTTTAATGGGTAGACTCAATTCTCATGTCCTCTGCATCTAAAGCATTTTTATCGTGAGTGGCAAGTAGTCAGGGTTACATTCTGTGACATATCTTTAAAAAGGCACTAACATGAATGCTTCCGAATATCTCTCAAGCATAAACTACCATTACTGAAGACGTTTACAGAGGGAAAGCTAACTTCCAGCTTTTCATTTCAAGCTGAGTCAAGGCAAGCAATATATGTTTCGTCTGTACCAGTAGAGCTATTTGGTCTTATAAGAAAAGCAGGCACCCTGCAGGCCTGTTGGCTTCTCAGTCACTGGCCTATGACATCCAGAAGGGCAGGGTCAGCAGGCACATGAACAGCAAGAATAGCTGATCAAATCCAACTAACACTGTAAACAGGGACAGTTGGGGGCATACAAAGCCATCTCCACCAGGACAAGTCAGTTTGGGATTTACATATTTTGTTTAAAACACAAACACATACTAAAAACTTAGCAAACTAATTATGTCAGAAATTCACATCGGCTACGACAGTACTAATTTTTACATAAGAGGTCTTTACCTTTCTGACTCATGACTAGATTTCCTTCTTTAAAACAGTAATAGAAACAGAAGAATGATTCTGCATAAGACAACTGGTATTAAGGAATAATTTGCAAATGGCGTGGTGAAATACAGTCCACAGTCTAGAAGATAAATGCAGATAGGCTGGCATTGTTACAGTCTCAAATATGAGAGAAGACTAAAAAGCATAAGATTGCAATGTGTGACCAAAGTGATTTGTAGATAATGTTAACAGAAAGGATTATTTTTCTAGAATTGTTTATAGCTTGCTATAAAAGCAGGTGGCTGAGATGTCCATTCAAAATCCCTTCCACTGGAGTCTGAAAGTGTTTTCATTTCTTGATCCTTTAGTGCCACCTATGGTTCCAAATTAGAAAGTGTCAGTTTAAAATACAAATCAGATACTGTGAATAGTACCTGGTTTTAAATTAGCATATTTATTACTCAATTATATTTTGCCTTTGGGTTTGACTAAATAAACAAAATATCTACCTGGAGGGCATCTGACAACATGTGTTATTTTTATTAATTTATCTATTTTAATTAGTTGTGAGCATACAGCACACTGGTTAAACATTTATATAGTTTATAAAACGATCCCCCTAATTGTTCTTTGTCTCCTCTGGTTTTCCACCTAGCCAATATATTAATGCTAACTGTATTACCTATGTTATGCTCCCCATCCCCGTGACCATCTATCAGCTATAATTTGTACTTCTTTAACCCTTCTCCCCATTTTCTCAGTTCCCCAATCCCTCTCCCTTCTGTCTGTTGCCAAATTGTCCACTATATTTGTGAGTCTGTTTTTGATTAGTTTGTTCTTTTTAAGAGATTTTAAAATGTTTAGACTCTTTATCCCAGTAATCCGCGTTTAGGAAATGAGAGACAAAGAATATTTAAGAATATTTAAGAATATTTATTACAGTATTACTTTAAAAAGCATAATGCTTAAATAATTTTAACATATATGGGATGAAATATGCTACAGCCATCTAAAAATGTCAAAAAAGAAAATTACCATTAATTCTTACAATTTTTCTCCTTATAGAAAAATTTTATCTTTCATAAACTATCAAAAACCTAGAGAGAATAACCGATCGTATACAACAAATAATATAATTCATAACCCATAAAATTAGAGAGAGATGTGCCTAGAAAATAGAATATATAAATATACTGGATGAGATTATAGTCTTTCACATATATGTATCAGTCAAGAGAAATGAGATAAAGTTCCTACTTTGCAGAAAAAACAGAAGTCACTAGAAGGAAGCTCCATACTTCTAAAATACAACATGTATACTTACTTCCTTCGGGTTTCCATCCTCATCTGCATCTCTCTGAGGACCATAGAGGAACCTAATCTCTTCACCTTTGCTTTGGGATTGACCCCATTACCTACTCAAGAACTTTATACCATCCATTATCCCTTTCTTCTCTCTTTTGCATATTCAACCTTTCCCCTTTCCTCTCAATTGAAAGTGTTCCACCAGCTTTGAAAGATACTCGTGTCTGTTACATAAAATAATAATAATGAAAAGTAATATATGTATGTATGCATATATATATGTATGTGTGTGTACACACACACACACACACACACACACACACACACACACAATTTCTTTACTTCTTAGAGGTCTGTAAGGCATCTCAATCTGTATTTGACCAAAATCTAACTTGTGATTTTTCCTTCTGAATTTACTCTTTTAGTCCTTTCCTTCAGTTCTGTAAATGGTCCTATCACCAATCTAGTTATGCAAACCAAACCTAACAATCATTCTTGGTACTTCCCTCTCTTTCACCATGCCCGTTTAATCCATGTCCAATCTCTGTTGCTTTGAATTCCTACCTCTTAAATTCATCTCCTTCTATCTCCACTACCCTATTGACAGATCACCTTCATTCTTGTCTGAATTACTACAATAGTCTTAGATTTAACAGTCTTCATGTTCTGTTTATTTTCTCCCAATATGTGTACCGTTCATTTACTCTTTTGTCTAAATGCACTAGCTAAGACTTTCATACAGTATTGAGTGTGAGTGGTCAGAGAGGACATTTTACCTTGTTTTTGATCTTAGAAAAGGCATCCAGTTTCCGAATAGTATGATGTTAGCTGTAGGTGTTCTTCAGATGTTCTTCATCAAGCAGAGAAATTTTTTCTCGACTCCTAGTTGGCTGAGAATTTTTATTATGAATGAGTTTTACATTTTGCAAAATGCTTCTACTGTATCAATTGGTAAGATTGTAAGATTTTTCTTCTCTAGTCCACAGGTGCAGTGAATTATATTAATTTTCAAATGTTGGAACACCCTTCATACCTGGAATAAGTCCTACTTTGTTGTGATGAGTAATTCTTATTAAATACAGTTGGATTTGATTTGCTAATACCTTTTTGAGGATTTTTGCATCTTGGTTTCCCTCTCTTTTTCAATTAAATTTATTGAGGTGACATTGGTTAATAAAATGATATAGGTTTTAGGTGCACAATTCAATAATACATTACTTGTTTATTACATTGAGTGTTCACCACTCAAAGTCAAAACTTCTTTTATCATCTTATATTTCACTTTATCCTTATCTATGCTCACTCCTCCCCCTTTCGTATGATGTCTTTGTCTGATGTTGGTATTAGGTTAATGCTAGCCTCACAAGATAAATTAGGATGTGTTCCATCGGCTTCTATTTTCTGCAAAAAAGCTGTACATGACCAGTATTTTTCTTTCATTTTTTCTTTCTTTCTTCCTCTTTCTTTCTTTCTTTCTTTCTTTCTTTCTTTCTTTCTTTCTTTCTTTCTTTCTTTCTATTTATTTGTTTATTTATTTCTTAGGCAAGGCAACCGTTGGTGGACCTCACTAATTGCAAGGACCTTGTTAGCTTACAATCCCTTATTTTTATTTTATTTTATTTTATTTTTTTACACCTACAGCACCTGGTCTCTCTAGGTGGTCTCCCATCCAAGTACTAACCAGGCTCCCCTGCTTAGCTTCCAAGTTCAGATGGAATCAGGCTTGTTCAGAGTAACATAGATGTATTGTTTCTTTTTTAAATGTCTGGTAGAAATTACCAGTGATTTGGTATCTTAAAAAACATAAGCCTATTCAGATGATCTATTTCTCCTTTTATGAGTTTCAACAGTTTGTGTCTTGTGAGACATTGGTATATTTCATCAAAGATTTTAAATGTGTAAACAGAGTTGTTTGTGGTATTCCTCTTATCTTTTTAATGTCAGTGGGATAAGTAGTGATGACCTCTCTTTCATTTCTGATATTATCATTTATGTTTTCTAGTTTTTCTTTGTTATCTGTATTATGAGTTGAATTCTGTCCCCCCACCTAAATTTATATGTTGACATCCTAACCCCTAATAATTCCTAGTACCCAGAAATATAACCTTATTAGGAAATAGAGTCATTGCAGATGTAATTAGTTGAAATAAGGTCATACCAGAGGAGGGTGGGCCTCACACCCAATATGACCATTGTCTTTATAAAGAGAACACCAGGTGAAACGACTGACACACATACAGAAAAGACTATGTGAAGACACAAGGAATCTGAATAACCACAACCCTTTAACATATACCCCAGGCAAAATGGTGACAATTTTTCTACAGATCATGATTTGGCTGGGTGGGATAATGCAAGGAAGAAAAATCCAACAGATAATTTTTCTCTAGTTATTTGTTTCTGCATAGTTGTTCTCTGCCATTTGAATAAAACTTGCGCAGAAGCTCACATGAAAAGTTTAATACTTGCCTAACCAACTATTTTTATGCTCAATGTGTTCAAGCATGATTCAGGAAGAATGATGCCAGGTATGAATATTGAAAGAGCTTTATAACTGAGGAGTGTGGTCACTTAGAAGCCTCTGGTGCTCACAGACTCTGTCCTTTGGAAGTCATGGGTCAGATCTTCCAGGAGTCCCACTTGCTATGGATCCTGAATAAGACAGATCTTCAACTAGGAACACTGATTCTCATGGGCTCGTGACTTAGCCAATCAATTTCAAACTCCAAAACAATTGAATCCCTAGGAAAATTTATGTTTTAACAGACAGAGACAGAGACAGCCTCCAAGATAGTTCTTTTGCAGGAAACTGGAGAGTCCAAGTGTTCAGAGAAAACAAAAGGAGCACACTAACTTGGATGATTACTGTACATGGAAGTTAACTGAGACATGAAAGAAAGCGAAAGGCAGCCTCTATCAAGAATCTGCTCCCAAACGCTTAACGAAACCCCAGGGTTTCAGGACCATTGGAGCTGCTGCAAGCACTTTTCCTTTCCTTCTCAGATGGGAAATCCTAGAACATGTGACACCTCTTTCCCCTACAACCTATGCCTAGAGACCACAGCTCCACATCCAGAATTCATTCTTAACATTATACCTGATGGTATCTAAAGGGCTTTTTTACACATCATCTCGTCTCATATGCTCTTAATAAGATCCCTATCACCTTTATCATAATAAATGGAGAAACTGAGACAAAGGGAGATTAAACAATTTAGCCAAGATAACTAGACTAACATATTACTGAGTGAGACTTCCCAGATCCTTCCAGGACAACATATCTTACTGCCTTAAAATAGATCTCTTGAGTCTGATGCATTTTTGTGTGGAATCCCATCGTCAGTGAACCATACATTCTGTAATCACTCAGATGCTATGCATTCCAAAGGCACTCTAGGCAGGCAAACAAACACATATGCAGAGTGAGTCCTGTCCCAGTAAAGAGAAATTAGTCCAGGATGAGAGGAGCTGAAATAATCAACCCGCAACTAAGTGCAGGGCTTGTATCCTCTAAAAGGCAGTGTCATGCTGAGAGGGTCCGCATTAGTCTAGGCTATGGGCAGGGGGACGGATAAGCAGGAGCAGGAGCTAGATTTAGCTTCATTGAGTGGGAGTTCACACTATTGAGTACATGAAAAGCCTCCAAACTTGTCATTGTGGCCACTTCATTCAAGGGCCTATTGTGCAAGCACTGAGGTGACCAAGAACACAGGGTTAACATCGACCTGATGAGTTGCCCTGTGTGGCACAACAGAAGGTAAATCTATAGACTTTGCAATCTCTCCTCAAAATTTATCCATATCCCTGTTCCTCAAACTCCCTTGTTTCCAAGATTCCAGTATTTTCTTTCCAGGTTCCTGAACAGCCAGCTAAGCCATTTGCCACTACTCAGGTGTACTTCTAGGTCCATAATTTCCCTGTCTATACAAATGAACGACCAACTGCAGCGCTTAGCGCTCTGCCCCTGGAAGGATTTCGCTTCACTACTTTTTGTCAAGGTTACTATTGAGCGTGGTTGTAGTGAAGCAACTGTCTGTTTTTAGCTGGCACCAATATACTGGGCTGACCCATCTGTGAATCAAGCCTTTGATCAAGGGGTCCTGTGCTTCTAAATTAGCTTAGATCTTGAAACTGGCTATAGAAACAGAATTTTCTAATGGGGTGACTGACATTTGCTCTCTAGCTCTTGATCATTTCAATTATTTAAGTTTGATTATACTTGTCACACTTATCATAGTTTTTGGCTGCCTGTACATCTTATTCCTGGTAATACACTGTGATCTCTTATAGACAAACAACAAGCCCTTGGTTTGCCAATCTGGTCTTGCTGCTCACTATTTTTATTTTTCCATCTTCCCTCTCTTCATGTTTCCCCTGGGAAATTGCCACACCAGAATTCCTAATTATTGAGCCCAGTCCTAAGGCTTATCTCCTACTGTCAACTCTGGCGCTCAGCTGACAGCCATCGCTGAGCTTCTCAAAAGCACTGGTGCCCCCTTTAGCAGTGTATTCTATATTACCTTAAGCAAAGGAGAGTTCTCTGCCAGGAAAAATAAGGAAATACTGGGTTCTCTGGGGACATATAATAATTGTATTCCAATCTGTTTGTAATTGTATTCCAACCATTCAACCTGTTTCTCAAATTTAAAAATGTAAGACTTCTTCCTTTCCCTCACACATGCACATCTACCTCATACATCCTAACAAGTCTTAGCAGGAAAATCATTGGAAATTTTCTAGTATGAATTGGGAATTTTTAAGTAAGCTTTTCATTAGCTTATATGATATATATGGAAAGTGCAAATATGAAAAGTGTACAGCTTGATGAATTTTCACTAAGCAACCACAGCTATGTAGCCAGCACCCAGATCAATAAACGGAACACTATCAGCAACCTAGAATGTACCCTTGTGCACTACCACAATCAGTGTATGAGAGCTCCAGTTGCTTGATCTTTACATATATTTTTAATTCACCATTTTTTCCTTTATTATTAGCACTTTTTTCTCCTGTTTAAAAAATTATTTGCCTACCTTCATAGTCTTCTATTATTTTTTCTTCAAACTTTCTTCTTGAATATTTATAGTTTTGAAAGATATTGCTGAATTTCTCTCGAGGTTATTATCATGTACATCTCTACCTATGGTTTATGAGTTAATTTGTTTCCTCATGTCTTCTTCAAAACCAGATATTATTACACTTTTTCATTTTGGAAACATGATATGATAAAAACATTTTATAGAGTTGTGCTTTAAAACATTTGATTATGAGTGGTGTTGAGAATATTATTATGTTTACTGACTTCTCTTTTTCTTGAAAGTCCTCTTCATATCCTTCGTTTATTTTTTTTTTTTCAATTGAGTTCCTGGGTTTTCTGGACTGATCTATACAGATTGTTTATAAATTAAGAAAATTAGTTATTTATAGATATTACCGGTTTTTAGTTTGCCTAGCTAATCACTGCTCTTTGGCTTATCTTGTGATATATTTTGCAAAGTGATTTACATGTTTACACAACTCAAATTTATTAGCTTTTCCTCTGTATTTCTTCATTATGCCTTCCCCATTTGGATTTTATCTATCTGTTTTAGGGCTTTTACACTGCTGGAGATATTCTACTTTAGAAAAATCTGATTTCTCGATCATCTCTCTGCTACTTTCCTCTGGAGTGAGGATGGAGACACTGAGATGACAGGAAAGGCTTGTATTCTCAGAGAGTTTGACTCTCTCCTCTTTGTTGTCTGCTGACCCATTTTGGTTGGTTTCATCCCAAACTAAGAGTATTTGACATTTTCCAGGATTTTCTATACTTGCTTTTCTTATTTTGAATTTTGAGAGTAGATTCTACATGTCAATTCCTGGATTACTGTGGCTCTCTTTTCCTGATTAACACTTTAAGTTTAAGAAATAAACTGATATGCCTTCTTTTGTTTGCATGTGGCTGGAGGTTTTTTCTTCTAATTTTTAGATTCTTTTTTATTTATTTATTAAATTTTGAGAAGGACGTAACTTTCATTTGTTTTAATACTAAAGAATAAAAGTCCAAGACTAGCCAATATAATTTTTTTAAAAACTGGAAGGCTTTCCTTACCTGCCATCAACTTAATTATAAAACAATCTCAGTAAATGTTTTTCATAAAGGATTTTTTCATAAAGGGGTATCCAATACACAATGAAACAAACTATGGAACTGAGAAGTAGGCCAATGAATATTTTCATACTTGAAATACAGTATGGTTCTGCAGTTCAGTAAGAAAATAATGGGTTTTAAAGATATGGTGTGGACAGTTTGTTAACCCTGCGGAAATAAATGAAATTGAAATCCTTACCTCATACCCTACACATAAATCAACTCCCACAGAAGGCGAAACTAGAAAGCATTTACAAAACATTATAGTAGAATATCTTACAATCTCAAAGTAGGGATATTCTAAATAAGAAAGAAAAAGCAGAAACCATATGGAAAAGACTCATATATGTAACCACACTGAAATTAAGAACTTCCAATTATCACCACAAAATAACAGAAAGGATAAACTGAAAACTAGAAGATACAACATATACAGTGAATAAAGGATTAGGATACAGAGCATATTAAAACATTCTAAAACAAATTTAAAAAACATAACCAATCTGCTTGAAAAATGTATAAAAATGAACAAATAAACAGAAAATTTTATAGAAGGGGAAACATAAATAGCCCTACTAATATGAAAAGATTGTCAACCTCAATACTAATAAGGAAAACAGAAATTGAAACCACAACCAGATACAACTTCATACTCACCCAAATGGTAAAAAATAGAAGCCTCATAATACTAAGAGTTGGCACAGGTGTAGAGTAAGGAGAACTCTTTATTTTCCAGCTTTATTGAAATATAATAGACAGTTGCTCTTGTTTACATTGTACAATTCACTTTACATCTCCATGTCTATTTTATAATTACTCATTTATTCTTCTTAATCCCTTTGCCCTTTTTCACTGTCCCCCCTAACCCCTCTCTCGTCTGGTAGCCCTCAAAGTATTCTCTGTATCTATGAGTTTGTCTCCATTTCTGTTGCTGTTTATTTTGTTCTCTAGGTTCCACATGTACGTGAAATCATGTGCTATTTGTTTTTCTCTGACTTACTTCATTCAGTGCAATACTCTCTAAGTCTATCAAGGCAATATCTTTTTTTCATCCCCTTCCTGTCAGTCTGTATGTGTCTTTTAATCTCAAATGAGTCTCTTATAGGCGCCATATGTGGGGGTCTTGTTTTCTTATCCATTCAGTCACTCTACCTTTTAGTTGCAGCACTTAATTCTCTTCCATTTGAGGTACTTGTTGATAGGAATGTAGGTATTATCATCTTTTATTCACATTTTTGATGCACATTTTTTTCTTCTAAAAGAAGTCCTTCCAACATCTTCTGTAATATGACTTGGTGTTGATAAATTCCCTTAGCTTATTTTTGTCTGAGGAGCTCTTGATCTGTTCTTCGACTCTAAGTGATAGCTTTGCTGGATAAAATATTCTTGGCTGTAGATCCTGGGCTTTCATCACGTTGAATATTTTGCCCCAAGCCCTTCTGTCCTGTATAGTTTCTTTTGAGGAATCAGCTGCCAGTCTCATGGGTTTTCCCTTGTAGGTAACTAACTGCTTTTCTCTTGCTGCTTTTAAGATTGTTTCTTTGTATTTAACCATTGGCATTTTAACTATAATATGTCTTGGTGTAGGCCTTTTGGGATTAATCTTTCTTGGGCTCTCTGAGCTTCTTGGGGTTGTATGTTTATTTCCTTCACCAGGAGAGGAAAGTTTCCCATCATTATTTCTTCAAAGAGCTCTTCAACTTCTTGTTCTCCTTCAGGCACCCCTATGTCACACGTTTTTACATTTAATTATATCCCATAGGCTTCTTAAATTATTATTATAGTCTTGGCTTCTTTTTTCTTGCCATTCTGAATGAATGTCTCTGGCTTCCCCATTCTCGATATTGGCGGTTTAACCTTCTTTTTTATCCACTCTGTTTATTCCCTCTAATATATTCTTCATTTCAGATAATGTGTTCTTCATTTCTGACTGGTTCCTTTTATAATTTCTACTCTATTTTTATGTGTTTTTTTTTTATCTCTTTGTTGAAGTTTTCAATTAGTTCATCTATATTTCCCCTAAGTTCATTGAGCATCTTTATAACCAGTGTTTTGAACACTGCATCTGTTAGATTACTTGACTCCATTATATCTGGATCTCTGTTCTGTTCTCTCATATGGTTTCTGCTTCTTTGTCTTCCCATTTTGGCTGCCTTTCCATATCTGTTTCTACGTAGTAAGCAAAGCTCTTGAGTCTTCCAGTCTTATTAGCATGGTTTTGTGTATTAGGTGTCCAGTGGCACAGTCCTGAGAGGGATTCAGCCGCAGGCCAAGTTTAGGCTCAACCTGTGCCCCTACAGGGCCACCTGTTAAGATTCAGCAGGCAATCCACAGATGCTGTGCTTATAATTACCTCAAAAGGCCACACCAGAAACCGAGGCCTACGGCCACTAGTGTGGGTCTTGAAGTTTGCTCAGCTAAGAGGACAGGACTCACTGAGGTCATACCTGGATATGGCTTGGGTGGTGCTGCGACATGGGGGAGGTGGAGTTTCAGGAAATCCTCTGGGCAAAGCAACCTCTGTTATCCAGTTCAATGACATCTCAGCTATGGTGGTGCTGAGTCCATATACTGGGAGGGTTGAGGGCTTGACAAAGGATCAATGGATGCTGCTGGCATTTCTTCCCAGGAGAGAGATTCATCTCCAGCCATGGCTCTGACAACTCAGTGTCTCCCTGTAAGTCTCTAGTGCCCCCGAGCAGCCCACCTGATGATGGTGCTCAGACTAAGCGCGTCTGTCAATGTGAAAGTCCAGTCACAGACAGGGCCCCTTTAAGAAGAATGTCTGCAGCTGCTGCTGCTGCCATAGCCTCTGTCCCACTCTGCTTCTCTGGACTGGACAGCCTTGCATCTTCGCCCCTACATTCTACCATTACAGGTTGATTTATTATTTCTCTCCCTAGTTGTAGGGCTTCTGTTCATCTAGACCCCATGTGACTCTACATGCTGTTTGCTCCATGTTTCCATCACAACTTTGATTTTGTCATGAGAGAAATAAACAAAGCCTCTATCATCTATGCCATTTTTTTCCTGACTTCAGAAGAACTTTTAATCTACTATTCATAACTTTGAGAAGCACTTTAGCATTACTTAGGAACGTTAATCATGTGTGTGGTCAACAAACAGCACTTGCCTTCCAGGCAATCTTCTCTAGAACAGATTTTGCTCATGTGCATCAAAAGAGATGGACAAAAATGTTCAGAATTGCAGTATGCCAAATATTCATTAGATGAAGCATGGATAAGTTAGATGTGGCAAGTTCATAGTCAGTATTAAATAGCTATGAGAAAATTAACTACAGTCAGATCAATATGGATGAATCTCAGAAACAATGCTGAGTGCATGAATACATACAGTCTAATTCAAAAAGAAAAAACTAAGCATTATAGAGCTTAGAAAATCCAAAAACTCTAAACATATTTGTATACTGATGCAATTTAAAGCGGAAATTTAAAGTGTAAAGAAGGTAAAGTGGTCAAGTCCCTGAGCCTGAAGAAGAGAATGGACTTCAGAAGATTACATCTTTTCTTTTACTGGGGATTAAGAGTGTTACAGATATCAACTGTATGATCCCTTTTTTATTTTTAAGAATCGCAAACCCGCTAATTACTAATTTACAGGTTAGCAGAAACTGCAAGGACAAAACCTTTCGATTAATCATTTCAGTCAGATGTCCAATCATCCTTTAATACTTTAGTGTGCATTTTAGCAAAGAAATTCTAAGCACAATACAAGGAAACACAACCACAACATAGCCATCAAAATCAGGAAGTTAACACCGATGTTTGTTAACTTAAGATATTAATGCTGATTACTTTCAGCTAAGCCTTGCACTTCATTCAAGTCTCACCAACTGTCTCAATAATGTCCTTTAAAGCAAAAAGATCCAGTTTAGAAAACACATGTTATTTTTAGTATCGACCAGCCTGGAACAATTCCTCATTCTTACTGTAATATTTATGACCTTAGCATTTTTTAAGATTATAGGCCAGTTATTTTGTAGAATGTCCCTCAATTTGAGTTTGTCTGATGTTCCAAAATTCTTAAGTTTAAGCTCTGCATCTTGGTAAGAATACATCACAGAAGTGGAACACTATTCTCATTTGTCCCATACTGATGATGTTTACGTTGATGACTTAAAAATATCACTGAAAAAAGGCACACTGACTAGGTTTCTTCCACTGTAATGCTAGCCTTTCTCTCCTTTGTCATTAATAAGTGTTTTGTAGGGAAATTTTGAAAGTTCTAAATTTGTCATTTCTTACCAAAGTTTTCATTTATTCATTTATTTGTTTATACCTACATAGACTTAATGGTTTTCTATTTCATTCAGTGGATTAAAATCTGTTACTACAGCATTTATTTTGATGCTCAAACTGTCCTAGATTTGGCTCATGGGAGCCTATTCAAGTTAGTCTTTGAGACTTTTTTACATGCCCCCATCTTTCTTTGTACCCTCTTTTGCTTTGTTCAAGTTTATATTATACTTTTCATGTCCCATCCCTGGAATCAGCCATTTTTCCAATGTTCCCTGGTCCTTCATAGGAAAATAAAAAGCATTTAGAAGTCAAGACCTGGGAGCTAGTTGCATTCATTGCTACTGGGGTATCTCTCTTCCCCTCTCAATGAACAATCCTAGATAAAATACTCACAACTATATTTATTTATCTGAATATATTGAATATCATGAGTTCACACAGCTATCTCCAATTATCATACCATATCACAAGTTATTCTATTTCCATATTTGTAACCCACTTCTCAAATAATGAGAAATCAGCTTTCATTTCTTTGCATAATTTCTTATTGGATCAATTCTTCTACGTAATCGACCTCCTGCTTCAATGCTGCCACCCCCTGCCCAGCACAGATGCCTTCCTCTCCTTATTCAGCTCTGACTCTTGACCAAGATGGCCTTAATGGACCCCTCAGCCTGACTAACTCTAGATAGGCTTCCTTCTCCTAACCATGAGCACCTGACTAAAGGCCTCCCTTTTCTTAGAACATTTGTAACTGCCAATTCTTTCTTTGCCCCTTTAAAATGTATGCAAATATTCTCCCATTCTTTTGCCAGTTTTACAACCCAGATTGTCTTTCTCCAGAACCAGGAAATCATGCCTTTGAAATGTAAACATCAAAGGAGATAGCGCCTCTGTTTCCCCGTCTCTGTGAGAAGGTGGAAGCCTAACTTCGATGGGCACCAACTAGCAAACCCAGATGGCTTAATAACAGAGAAGAACATTCTAAACTCAGGAGTAACTCAATGTGCTCCACACATCCCATTGACCAACCTTCCCCCTGCTAGTTCAGTATGTTTCCACTAGCTCACCTCAGGGCTTAAAAACCTTCCTCAACTTTTGCTTCAGTACAATTGAGTTCGATCTCCCTTCCCACTATTGCCATAGTCCTGAATAAAGTCTTCCTTGCCTATTTAACTTTGTCCAATAAAGTTTTTGTTTTGACACTCTTCGTTTCCGGTTCCTCTCCCAGAGGGACACTTATTACTCTGCTTGGTCTCCGACACCGGGCACCAGGCTGCCTGTACACCGTCCTCATCCCCTCAGGCTCCAACTCCAGACACTGGTTCACCACTATAGGTGGACACTTTTTCACAATGTCCAGCTTCAGACTCACCTCCTGAGGTCAGCCCTCTGAAGGGCCATGTTCCTGGGCCCTGACTTACTGCCCTGGGCCACCTGGACTCCCCTCCACTTCCATCAGACACCGACCTTTCTCTGCTCATATAATGGTTTTAGGGCTGAATTGTTTGAAAATGGAAGAGAAAGAAAGAGAAGGTAACAGAAGAGGGAGAGGAAGAATTCATTCATTTTAGTCCAGATGTTCTTGCCTTAGTTGTACATTAGAACTGCTTAGGAAGCTTTTAAAAATTATTGATGCCTGGCCCTTTTCCTAGAGATAATATCATTATCCAATAGAGGTAGGTCTTGGACGTCTGCTTTTTATAAAACTCCCCAAATGAGGTTACTGTGGAATGTGAGTAGAGAACCACGCTCTATTAAGTACAACCAGTAGACATAGGAGTGCAGGTGAGTTTTAGGATCTGGAGAATGGACTATGTGAGGAAACTTACCTGATGACTTCAATTTTGTCCATTAGGTAGGAAGAAATGTCATCAGGTGAGAGTGACAGTGGTCAAAATTGTCAGGGGTGGAAAACTGAGAATTATGAAAATATGCTTATTCTGAGAGACAAAGCTTAATAAAGAACTATAGAGTATGGGGTAGTGTACATTGTCTATTTGAAGCTACATGCTTCAGGACCTGGTAAAATTTTTTAAATATTAAATTTACTTATTTTTACAGGTATGTACAGAAAAAATAAACAATGGAAAATAGAGATTGTGTTTAGGTAATATGGTTTTGGTCCCTCTGTCTTTGTATATTCTGTATGTCTTAAGTTTGAAAACAAACTTTTATTATATTCATAATGGGAAAAAATGTTCTAATTTTGGAAAGACAATGAAATCAATGGTAACCAGGCAAACAGAAAAATTTAGGGGCACTGTATTAGTTTACTATCATAACAAAGCGCTATCATAACAAAGTAGCACAGACTGGGTGGCTTAAAAATCAGAAATTTATTTCCTCTCTATTCTGGAGGCTACGTAACCTAACAAGTACTTACATCACACTAAGATTTAAACTTCCTCCTAATATTTCTGTTTGCTTTTTCCTCCCAGCCCCCAACCTCCAATTTTTTCTTCTTATGACTTAAAACACTGTTTGGTGAATAGTTTCTAAGCGATTGTTTGAATTGATCAATAATTTTTGCTCTGTCAGCTTTTTAGTATTTTACATCCTTCCAAATCTAAATAAATACAGTCTCAAGCAAAACCGAAACTCCCTGCTAGTCCACTTCCTCATTCTGCTTCTGCAGTGAGCTCTGACACACCTCAGGCAGAGTCAGAGTATCCAAAGACCGGAAAACTCCACAACTTAACTGCTTAATTTTTTAAAAAGTACCCTTACAATGATATGTCTTTTAGCTGTCAGAAGAGGAATAAGAAAGCAAAGGCTACAATCGACTGTTTCAAGTTTTTGATATAAAAGAATGTTTTCTGGAAAATCCTGGTAAGTTACTGAATCAAACTTTATTTTTTATGCTTATGAGGAGTCAGCTATTTTTTAAAACTCTAGCTATGCTTTTTATATTAATGCCATGTGCTTGTATATGAACCATTACTTGTAAAAGCAATGAAATTAATTAGAAATATCAATGGATTAAATACATATCAATATAGTTAACTAGGGCTGACTTTCTAAGTGGTGAGAGTTTTTAATTATGTTATATGATGAGGAAGATAATGGAGAAACAATGCAAAGAAGTTCAAGAGTTTAAGCATAAAAGATTGTAAAGAAACCAGCAGTCATATGCAATTATGCAAAATTCTGTCTTCATAACTTAAGAGGGTGTAAAAGTTTTATATTCAAAGGTAACACCCTACAGAGGCTAATTATTTTTCTGTGTGTTTCCTTAAACTGTCTCACATGCAATCTGGTTAAAAGCAAATGAAAACTCAACTTCAGGAAATGAAACTTTACTTGTATTTAGTTTCAGTTCATCAAACCACTAGAGTATGTGTATAGTCCTCCTGGGCAGGAGCTTGGATTCTGAAGTGTCCTTCCCCTACTATCAGCTGTAAAAAGTACTGCAGAGAAGAACAGGTCTTCAGAGAGTGATATCTGAGGTGAAGCTGAGGATTTCCCTGAGATGAAGGTAAGTGGGTACAGCTGCAGGGCCCTAAGAGTTTCTCTGATTTGGTACTTCCACTTCAATAGCTAAAGAGAGAAAACGGGAATAGTCACTCAAGAATGGCATCTTATATCTCCTTTGCCAATAATTAATGTTACTGCTACTAATAAGAAGAGTTATGTTCGTGATTGTTTCAAAACAGGAAGCAGAGGGCTCCCAGGAAGCCCAGAGTTCTGTCAAGTCATTTTCAAAAATTTGTCAACACTAGTCGTGGCAATTTTGATCTTTACTACGCTCCAGGAACACCAATGCAGATGCTCTTAAAGTCTACAGAGTGCAAACTATTTAAAAATCATTACTGACCATAACAGACTCAAATCATTACATGTTCACAACTCTTATCATGTGAGGAGAGGGGAGTTGAGAAACTTTTGACATTGTTATCCATCTAATGATATTATTGAAGAGGTTAGTATACTATATTGAGACAAATACTGTCTATTTTTCCATTTAACATGAGAAAAGCTTTAGATCTGGAGAACAAATGTCAGTGACCTTATTAGAGAAGAGTATTTCTATCTCGCTGGTATCTATTAACAGAATCTGAACAAAAGGAAGGAAGAAAACGCTGCCACAAAGTTCCCCCTGCAGCATCCCCTACGCTAGACACAGCACACAATGAGTTACTAACTGTACAGAGACCGAAGAGCTGTAAGAAGAGATGGACTGCCGTGGAAATTTCCCAATGTTTCATTTTTACAGTGTTGAACCCTATCTGAACATTGTGATCACTGGCTAAACCAAAAGAGAAAATCTGGAGTCTGTCCTCTCAATCTTTAGAATATCCAGAGAGAGGGTGAATGGTTAAATTACTGAACGGAGACTCTGGCTCAGAAGAGAGTGAGTCTGTGGAAAGACACAAGCCTCCACCAGGAGAACAGCTTCCCAGAGCAGAGAGAGCAGATGAAAAGAGCAGAGGTGCTGAGGCCCTGACCCTGAGGACCTGGAGTTGAAAGGGACCTCCTTTGGGGAAAACCCCGTATAAGTAGTGGCATCATTTAGGGACTGAGAATGATAGAACAGAAAATTGAAAGAGGGTATTGTGAAACTGAGGTGAGTACTTAGAAGAAAACATTTATTAATTTCCAAGAGAAAATTAAAATTTATTAAAAATGCAGGAGAAAACATTTATTAATTTTCCTTTCCTTTTGATAAAACTTCCTTTTCATTCTCTTTAATCATATGATCGAAGCTAGAGTCAGTTCCAGCCTAATAGGTAGTACAGTAGATATTTCCCCAGATTTCTGTCCAGAAGTTAAGCTAAATAAAATATTTACCCTAGCAAAGTGAGCAAAGTCCTTTGACCCACAGACATTGCTAACTCAAGAGTTTTCAAAAATTCATTATTTTTAACAAATCTAAGGGAATATGTTCTTTGCAACAAATTTTAATTAAGAAGCTACTATGTGTAAAATAGTGAACAAAACTGCACAAAGTTTCTTGTTCTCATGAAGTGCACCAAATAACTGATAAGACAGAAAGTAAACAAGATGAATAGGGAAAACTGTATGGAATATTTAGTTGTGAGAAGTCATAGTAGATTTTTTAAAAACCGGAAGAGGAATAGGAAATTGTGGGAGATGGAATAAAGTTTTCAGTAGCCTGGCATAGCAGTGCCTCAGTGAGAAAGTGGCATTTAACCACGGACCTGAGAGAAGTGTGGGGTGTGAGTCCTACAAGTATCCAAGGACACTCCAGGGGGTGGAAACAAGTGCAGTGCCAGAAGCAGGAGCAGGTTCTACTGGCAAGGAGCACACAAGGAAGTCAGCAGGCTGGACCAGATTTAGAGAAAGAAATAAAACTAAGATGTAATATCAGAAGGGTAACAGAGTGTCAGGTCATGCGAGGCTTTGTAGCTCATAATGAGCTCAGCTGTCGCTCTGGGTCGAATGGAAAGCCATTGGAAGAATTAAACAGAGTACTGGTCTATTGTTTACATTTAAACAGGGTTACTCGGACTGGTATTCCGAGAAGTTCCAAAGGGATCAATAACAGCAAGAGGGAAACTAGTGAGGGAGCTACTCCTGTAATCCAGAAGAGAGAAGATGAAGGCTTGGACCAGTTAGACGTATTGGCCCGTGCTCAGATGCTGGACGGGTTTTGAAAATATAACCTGTAGGATTTGCTCCACGTTGAATGTGGAATGTGGAAGAAAAGAAAGAAAGAATGCCTACAACATATATGTGGTTGTTTGTTTCTTTTAATAATAAAAATATTTAAACATAGAAGAGATGTGCTAGGTGAGGGATGTTCCCTTCTCTATTCTTTCAAACCTTCTATATGTTTGAAACTTTTCATGGTTGAAAGTTAAGGAGAAAATACATCCTATAAACAGTTCCTAAGCAATAACCCAATCAATTGCATTTTAATTTGCTGTAATATTTTTTTTTGATGTATCAGATTCTCAAAAAATTATCCTCAGGCAAAACTAGAAAAGGACCAGGTCTGTTCTGCCTACATCTCTGTTTCCTCATAGATGCTTTCCAGAACATGATTCCTGCAAATCTGCAAGAAAAAGAAACTAACCTAACAGCTCCAGATTAAAGAACCTCAGGAGGACTTACTTCGAGTTGCTAATATAAAACGTGGAAGTCTTCAGAAAAGCCCTCGTAAGTTTCTAATCATGATGACATGTTTTATTAACTTTCTTTAAAAGCTATCTTTAAAAACTAATTCTAAACTCTAAAGCAGAACTTTGAAAATGAATATACTTCAAAGGATACAGAAGCTATTTCTAACAAAACAATTCTAAAAATGATGAGAAATCGCATTGTTTTCATAAACATACCACTAGTTGTAACTTGTGCTGATGCAGAATTCTTTTAAAAAGAAACCTTCCCACAAGAATGGCGTGGAGTGTTTCTGAAGGCGGAAGAAGCAGGGGATGAGGCCAGGAGACCTTAGTAAAATATATTCCAGGAGATCAGGAAATGAAGCATACTAACTGTGTAGGAACCTGTAGCCAAGTCCAATTATGCCTCATTCTGTCTTATACAACTCAAGATGATATCAAAAGTTTACAACTAGTTAAAAAATTAAGCTCTCCAAAGTTTAATTACTTTATTTAAGGCTTTCTTCCTTCACAACTAGCTTGTACAGAGACTATGTGAGAAAATATATAATTTTAACATGCCTTTTATAAAATGAAACTAACTTGCTTTATGGTTTCGTTTCTGAAGAACATGAGAAAGGGCGGAGGCCTGCTGGTCTCCTGCCAGGACTGCTGGCACTCTTTTTTGGAGATAAGGGTGTCTGCCAGCTGTTGAGGCCTAGCATCCTAGGGATGGGCCCCAGTGCCTCTCCTGAAAGCTGCTGCTTTGACTCTTTTTAATCGGCTCCCAGAGAAAAAATAAAAGTCCTGAGAGAATGGAACCTAAAATTAAGTGTTCATAAGGAGAACACTGGGGTGAGAAATTTTTGAGCACAGAATAAAGGAGATAAGGTGAAGGTCTTCTCTGCAGCTCCAATCAGAATCACACCTTTACCCTTTTGAAGGAGCAAAACAAAAACAAACAACCACTAAGACAACAATTTCCCTACACCATGAATGGGAAAGCAGGTTGGCTGAGAGGAGACACACTTTAATCGTTACGTCATTCTCCTGATCACAACCGTTCCCCCTTTATTTATACTACGTAGCTTCTTTTTTAAAAAATTAGTTAATTAATTTTTCATAGTGATGGTTAACAAGATCCAATAAGTTTCAGCTGTACACTTCAACGGTAAAGCATATATATATATACATATATATACATACATATATGTGTATACACACACACACACACACACACACACTTACACTGTGTGTTCATCTCCCATAGTTAGATTTCTTCCTGTCACCACATATTTAGCCCCATTTAACCAATCTATGTCCCCTCTCCCCCCACCCCCTACACTCTGGTAACCACTAGTTTATAGTCCATGTCCATGAGTCTCTGTTTGTCCCATTCATTTGTTGCTTTTAGTTTTATATCCATATATAAGTGATATCATGTGATTTTCAACTTTTTTTTGTCTGGCTTATTTTGTTTAGTATGATTATTTCAAGGTCCATCCATGTTGTAGCAAATAGCAGCATTTCATCTCTTCTTATGGCTGAGTAATATTCTATTGTATATATGTCCCACAGCTTCTTTAGCCAACCATCTCTCGTAGGACACTTTGGTTGCTTCCATGTCCTGGCCACTGTGAATAATGCTGCTATGAACATCAGTGTGCAAATATCTTTTCAGATATGAGTTTTCAAGTCTTTGGGGTAAATACCCAGTAGAGGGATTGCTGGCTCATATGGTAGATCAATTCTTAGTTTTTTGAGGAACCTCCATACTGTTTTCCATAGTGTCTGTACCAATTTGCAGTCCCACCAGCAGTGTATGAGGGTTCCTATTTCTTCACATCTTCTCCAACATTTGTTATTAAATTTCCTGTTGATTACAGCTATTCTAATAGATGTGAGATGGTATCTCATTGTGGTTTTGATTTGCATTTCCCTTATAGCTAGTGATGTTGAGCATCTTTTCAAATACTTGCTGGCCATTTGTATGTCTTCTAGGGAGAAGTGTCTGTTCAGATCCTCTGCCCATTTTTTGACTGGATCATTTTGTTGTTGTTGTTGTTGTTGTTGTTGTTGTTGTTGTTGTTGTTGAGTTGTATGAGTTCTTTGTATATTTTGGATATTAGGCCCTTATCAAAGCATAGCTTGCAAATATATTTTCCCATTTGCATGGTTGTCTCTCTACCTTGTTGATGATTTCTTTTGCTTATCCGAAGCTTTTTAGTTTGATGTAGTTCCATTCATTCATTTTTGCTTTTACTTCCCTTACCTTTGAAGTCAGATTCATAAAATCCTCTTCAAGTCCAAGGTCTTAGAATTTAGTTCCTATATTTTTTTCTATGCACTTTATTGTTCCAAGTTTTACATTAGGTCCTTAATCCATTTTGAGTTAATTTTGGTGTGTGTTGATAAATAACAGTCTAGTTTCATTATGTTGTAGGTGCCTTTCCAGTTTTCCCAGCACCACTTATTGAAGAGGCTTTTCTATCTCCATTGTGTTTTTGGCTTGTTTGTTAAAAATTATTTGCCCATATAAATATGGGTTTACTTCTAGACTCTCAATTCTGTTCCACTGGTCCATGTGCCAGTTCTGCTGCCAAAACCATGCCATTTTGATTACTGTCACTCTGTAGTATAATTTGAAGTCAGACAGAGTGATACCTCCCACCTCATTCTTTTTCCTCAGGATGGCTTTGGCAATTCGGGGTCTTTTGTGCTTCCATACAAACTGATGATTTTCATTCTATTTCTTTAAAAAATGTCAATGGGATTTTGATGGGAATTGCATTAAATCTGTATAATGCTTTAGGTAATGTAGCCATTCTATGTTGATTCTTTCAATCCAAGAACATGAAATAGCTTTTCATTTCTTTGTATCTTTTATTTCTTTTAACAGTGTTATAGTTTTCATTAGATAGGTCTTTCACATGTTTCATTAGATTTATTCCTAGGTATTTTATTCTTTTTGTTGCAATTGCGAAAGGAATTATTTTTTTTCACTTCCCTTTCTGACACTTTGTTGTTAGAGTATAAGAACATTATGGATTTTTAAATATTAATTTTGTATCCAGAAACTTTACTGTATGTGCTTATTGTTTCTAGTAGTGTTCTTGTGGAGTTTTTAGGGTTTTCTATATAGAGAATCATGTCATCTGCAAATAGTGATAGTTTGGCGTTTTCGTTTCCTATTTGGATGCCTTTTATATCTTTCTCTTGTCTGATTGCACTAAGTAGGGTCTCCAATGTTACATTGAATAACAATGGCAATAGTGGATAGCCTTGCTTTTTCCTGTTCTTAGAGGGAAGGTTTTTAATTTTTTACCATTAAATATAATGTCGGCTAAGGGTTTGTCATAGATGGCCTTTATTATGTTAAGGTACTTTCCTTCTATACCGATCTTGTTAATTGTTTTGATCATAAATGGGTGCTATATCTTGTCAAAGGCTTTTTCTGTATCTATTCATATGATCATATGATTCTTATTTTTTAATTTGTGTTAATTTTATTTGTATCACATTAATCAATTTGCATATGTCGAACCATCCCTGTGCCTCTGGGATGAAGCCCACTTGATCGTGGTGTATAATTCTTTTAATATGTTGCTGTGTTTGGTTCACTAGTATCTTATTTAGGATTTCTGCGTCTGTGTTCATGAGATATTGGTCTGTAGCATTATCTTTACCAGGTTGTTTGGTATCAGAGTAATATTGGCCTCATAAAATGAGTTGGGAAGTATCGCCTCCTATTCTATTTTTTGGAAGAGTTGAGGAGAATAGGTATTAAATCTTTGAATGTTTGGTAGAATTCACTGGTGAAGCCATGTGGTCCTAGAGTTTCACTCTTTGATAGGTTTTTGATAATTAAATTTCATGTTGCTGGTCTGTCTATTTAGATTTTCCAGTTCTTGATTCAGTCTAGGGAGATTGTATTTTTCTAAGTACTGGTCCATTTTTTTCTAGGTTCTTAAATTTGGTGTTATATACCTTTTTATAGTATTCTTATATGATCCTTTGTATTTCTTCAATGTCTGTCCCAATTTCCCCTTTATCATCCCTGATTTTGTTTACTTGTGTCCTTTCTCTTTTTTCTTTAGTGATTTTAGCCAGGGATTTGTCAATTTTATTAACCTTCTCAAAGAACCAGCTCTTTGTTGTACTTATTTTTTCTATTGTTTTTTTTTTATTTTCATTTATTTCTGCTCTAATTTTGATGTCTTTCCTTCTGCTGACTTTCAGCTCCATTTGTTCTTTCTTCTCTAGTTTTTAAAGATGAAGCATTAGGTTGTTTATTTATCTCGTTTTTGGAGGTAAGCCTGTAACGATATGTACTTTCCTAGTATGACTGCATTTGCCATGTCCCAAAAGTTTTGATACACTGTACTATTGTATCTATTCCTTTCTATGTAACATAGCCTCTTGACAAGCAAAAGTCCCCTGTGTTGAAAAAACATGCCAATCTTTCAGAGTGTAAATCTGATCAGATAATGTTCACAAAATGACTTTGTAAGCCTCAGTACAGTAAAGTATACTAAAGTTCTCTATAAATATTAACATATCATCACCCAAACCAAGGTTGAAGACAGTGGTTATGCCAAGGAATTATGTCAAAGCATTATTAAAACCTTTGAGCCTAAATCTTTGTCACCTTGGATTAAATACATGGCTACAGCCAAACATGAATCATAAATCATACAAGATGCTCATATAATGGACAGAGTGCAAAATTTATATGAAAGCATTTCCAAACGCATGCTTACTTTGAAGAATTATCTATCTTCTCAGTTCCCATCACAGGAGTGGGCAGCTGAGAAATTTTTTGATGTTGTAAAAAATCTTTATCTTTGAACAATGAGGGACACTGTGAGATAAGGTAGAGATAAAAAGACTAGTTTGGGGTGGACACATCATTCACCCTTTTAAGACAGGTGCTTTCATTTCCCTGGGGCTTCTTGTCAGAAGTCAAACAATAAAGGAGAAAATGAGGGGAAGCGATCTCCCTGTAAGGAGGCACAGAGACAAGCCCTTCCAGCATCCCCACATCACACATACACACACATAGTGTCTCTGGGCATTTAGTGGCTAATAAGCAGGAAATCCTTCATGTGCTGCTTCCTGTAGAGTATTGGTCTCCAACATTTTTGGCACCAAGAACCAGTGTTCCTTTAAGAATTTAATGCCTGATGATCTGACATGGAGCTGAAGTGGTGATGCTAGTTCCAGGGAGTGGCGGCAAAAACAGATGACGCTTGCCCGTTGCTTGCCCGTTACTCACCTACTGCTGTGTGGCCCAGTTTCTAACTGGCTATGGACTGCTGCTGATCCACTGCTCAGGGGTTGGGGACCCCTGCTGTAGAGTGCTGGAGCATGGTTGAATTGCTGTAATCACTGGCTAAAAAAGAAGAGAAAATCTAGAGTTTTCCTGCTAATCTTTGGAGTGCGCAGAGGAGAGAGTGGGTAGCTTAAATTTACCGAGAAAGGACTCTAGCTAAGAGAAGATATAGCCTCAGACCTGGACAGAGTGAGTCTGTGATAAGAACATCTCCAGAGGAGAGTCTATTTGTCCAGAGCAGTGAGAGCAGTTAACATAGCAGAGGGGAATACTGAGGCCTGGAGGGGTCTGGCTTGCAAAGATGTAGGATAAAAAAAACCCTGTTTGAGAAAAATGCTCTTTCAGAGACCATTAGTGAGACAGCAGAACCTGATGAGAGGTGTAGAAAACTCAGGTCATAGCAATGTGCCTGTTGGATGAAGAATATATGTCTACCAATTTTTCTTTTTAAAAATTAAACTCCTTTCTCACTCATTATGACCACCTGACTTGTAAACTGGAGTTGGTTCTGGTATAAATGATGATGATGAAATGAAGATCCTTCAAAACCACAATGAGATATCACCTCACACCTGTTAAAATAACTATTATCAAAAAGACAAGAAATAACAAGTGTTGGTGAGGATGTGAAAAAAAAGAAACCCTTGTGTACTCTTAGTGGGAATTTAAACTGATTCAGCCACCAATGGGAAACAGCAGGGAGGTTCTTCAAAAATTTAAAAATAAGAATACCATATACCCTAGGATTCCACTTCTGGATATTTATCCAAAGAAAACAAAAACACTATCTCAAAAAGATATAGACAGCTTCATGTTCACTGCAGAATTATTTACAACAGCCAACACATGGAAACAATCCAAGTGTCCAATAAGAGATGAATGGAAAAAGAAAATGTGGTATATACACATTACGGAATATTATTCAACTATGAGAAAGAAAGAAATCCAGCCATTTGTGACAACATGGGTAGACCGCAAGGGCATTACGCTAAGTGAAATAAGACATAGAAGGACAAATACTGTATGATCTCGCTTATATGTGGAATCTAAAAAAAATAATAACCCATAGTTAGAGAGAAGAAATTGGTAGTCACCAAAGGCAGGGGGTGTAAATTGGTAAAAAGGGAGAAAGTGGGGAAAAAAGAAAGGAAATTTCCCAATCTTTTGTTCCATAGGCAATGCTAACACAGGGGTTTCCAAAAATACAGTTCAAGCACTACACCACTCTAAAAACTGTAATTTCTTCATTCAACTAATATGTATTGAGTATTTATTTTATGTCAGGCCCTAGTGATTCACCTAGTGAATAAAAGGCAAAAAGGTTGCTCTCCTGGATATTATATTTTAGTCACAGAGAATGGGAAAGATAATTAAGTAAAATATATAGTGTGTAAATTGTAAAAAAAAAAAAAAATTTTTTTTTAAATGAAGCAAGAAAAGGTGATGGAAAGTGCAAGAGAAAGGACTGAAAGGATAGCCAAGAAAGGCCTTACTGAATTTAACTAAAGGGCTGAAGGAAGTGAGGGCATGAGATATACATTTAGAGAAAGAACATTCCAGGCAAAAGAAATGGCTGCTATAAAGACCTAATGCAGCAGTGTGTCTGGTGTGTTTGGGCAATAGCAAGACAACCTGGATAGCTGGGGTAGAGTAAGTTGAGTGATTGGAAGTGATGAAGTTCAAAAAAAACAGTGGAGTGGGCACATCATGTCAAATCTTTGGCTTTTACTCTGAGTGAGATAGAAGAACAATCATTGGATGGTCTTGGGCAGTGTCTCAGGATTACACTGACATTTCAACAGGATCATGTGATCACGTTGGTTGCTGTATTGAAAATAGACTGAATGGGTAGAGGATGTGAGGACATGAGAGAGGGTTGAGGAAAAGTGAGAAAGTAATAGGATCAAATGGGTTAAAGGCTTGGCATTAAAAGAAAATATATTAGAGTTTGAGCACTAAAGGTAGTGAGCCTAAGGGGACAGGAGATGGTGGTGAGAATGAAATGTTTGAATCTGAGCTAATGGAAGGCTTATAGCCATTGGTGATCCTGTGAGTTTCCTAGGGATGCTGTAACAAAGTACCACAAACTGAGTGGTTTAAACAACAAAAATATTTTTTCACACAGTTCTGGAGGCTGCACGTCTTCAAGACCAAGAATTGGTTGGTTCCTTCTGCTGACTGGCTCAAGACTATGTGTATCTTGCAGACTGAAGTCTAAGTGACTAAGAGGATTCAAGACACTACGGCAAGTAAGTGTCATCAAGGAAAGTGGAAGATGCTATGCCCCGTAGCTGCGTGACTACAGGCAGGGTAAAACCTTCTGGTGTGCTTATGGTCTTCATACCAGAAATGACTAGCATGGGTTTCCTCTCTGGCCAGTCATAAGACAGGAGACTGAGGCCTCAGTTTAGTTCATCCTTCACATCTGACCTCAAGAAGACCTTCAGGGAAGCTTTTGCAAGCAACCCCAAACATAGATGGGTCTAATTTCAAGTTTTACTAGATTTTGTGACTTGTTATCAACTAAATATTTTAAAACATAGTTCCTTAAATTTTCCATATAAAAAATTACAAATCTTTTAAAAAATAATTTTTAATTAAATTTATTGCATGTCTACAATTCTATAATATATCATCTGTACATTATTTTGTGTGTTCACCACCCAAAATCACATCTACTTTGTCACCATATATTTGACCCCCTTTATTCTTTTCTACCTCTTCCCTTCTCCCATCTCTCAGATAAAAACTGAAAATTACAAATCTTTTAAAATGTTCATATTTCTCTCTTAATAATTTAATAATTTGGTTTTTTTGATCCTTAATACTTTTAGTCTATCCTTTTAATACTTTCACTTTCTTGTTTTCTCTTATTTAAATGACATTATAGATTCATCTTTTTAATTCTGATTTAGTAGGTCTGGGGTGGGCCCTGAAGATTTATGTTTCTAGGACGTGGTTCCATAGTGTAGCAGTTAGCACTCTGCTTTACACGCAGGAAGTCCTGGGTTCATGCCCCAGTGGAGCCACAGTCCATGGTCTATGGTCACGCTGCCCTGAACAACCCTGACGTCTGATCTTGGAAGCTAAGCAGGATCAGGCCTTAGATGGGAGACCACCTAGGAGACCAGGAGCTGTAGGCATAAATAATACTAAATAAGGAAAGAAAGAAAGAAAGAAAGAAAGAAAGAAAGAAAGAAAGAAAGAAAGAAAGAAAGAAAGAAAGAAAGAAGGAAGGAAGGAAGGAAGGAAGGAAGGAAGGAAGGAAGGAAGGAAGGAAGGAAGGAAGAAAAGATCTACATTTCTAGCAAGCTTCCAAGTGATGCTGACATTACTGATCTAGAGACTGCATTTCAAGAACTGCTCAATATAGTATTCCAGACAAATTTTAACCCATTTCCTGTTTAGAGAAAAAAAGTGTAGCTAGCTGCCACCGTTAGTTTAATTTTACATAAACACGATCTTTGAGACTGAAGCAAATCTGACTGGTTTTCAATATGAAAATAAAATATAAAAACTGTTCTTGGAGTTATTTCTAAAACATAACTTGTCTCTAATCCTAATGTGACAGAAATGTATACACAAACCGAATTCATCAAATGACTCTTTGGCTAACAACTGTTCGAGAACAAAGTTAATATCACACATAGGAATCCTACATTTTCTAGGATTTGACATTTTCAGCAATCAAGAATTACTATATTTTGGAAATGGAAACACCACTACTAATAACAGAATGCTATAAATAGAATGATGTCATTTGCTTCCAAAAACTATCGATATTCTAGCACAATGCAAAAATAATAAGAAAAGCGAGATATTTCATGGCGAACTTTGGGCGTAAGTTAGGATTGTAACCCACGAGTTATCTTGAGGTAAATGCTTCAGCCACAAGCACCACCTGCAAGTAATCTCTGGGCAAACAGGGGAAGTGGGTTAAAAAGTCCTAAACCCTGAATGCCACTCCCTCTCTCTCAGCCAATTAAATCAGAGTTTCAGAATGTGGAGCCCCCAGTGATTTTAATGTTCAGGCAAGGTAGAGAACCCCTGCTCCAGGATGTTCCACGGTATACAGCTCTTAAGAGTCAACAGAGTACATAACTATAGAACCTTAATTGGTTCACAAGAATAATTTAGGCTGAAATGGTTTTAAAAGTAAAAACTCAAAGTATTTTTCTTATTTAATTTCAGGCAGGTCAGGCCAGTTTGAACTACAGCTTACACTTTGGTATCTCTGAGGGCCACAAGAATTAGCCAAACTAATCAATTCTTCTAACGTTTGGCTATCACATTGCCCGAAGCTCTACCCTTGGTGGCCCGACTGCTTGAGTTCCGAAAGAGTACAGGCGATGAGCTAACCAACGGCCTTGTTACAGTATATCAAAGATAGCCACCTTCCTAGCTGCAAATGAAGTTTCCTGTGCTCCAACCCACCTCCACTTATCCAGCTTCATATTTTAAAGTTTACTTGCAATATGCAGCTATGGGAACCAATTTCTGTATTACTTAAGATTCTTTTTTTGAGTTAAAAAAATCCAATTTTCATCAAGTTAAGCCTAGAAGGGGAAATTATGTAAGTGTAAAGGGGTATGTCACCCTAGTTATCAGCTACTGCACATTTCATAATCACAATTACAATCATAGGAAACATGGATACTAATTGGGACTTAAAACAGTTAAAATAAGTACCAGTTGTAAGAATCAACCTTGGACAATATTTTATACATGCTGTTTATATAAAATTACATACATAATTGACTATGTGATTTCAATGATAAAGTATAATACTAAAATACTTATTGTATTACTTTTCTCAAGGAAGGAAGTTGCAGCTTTGATATGAGTGAACAAGTAAATCTACCCAAAATGACCAAAGACTGGACCAAAGAGCATGTGAAACAATGGGTAACTGAAGACCTTAAGATTGATGAGAAATATGGGCAGATTCTGCTCAAAGAAGAAGTGACAGGATTAGTCCTGGAGGAATTAACTGAGAAAGACCTTAGAGAAATGGGGCTAAAACGGGGTCCAGCACTTTTGATAAAACGTATGTATAACAAATTGAATAATAGTTTCCCTGAAAATAATGATCAGGATTCTGGACAATCAGATCATACAAAAGCCTCCAAAAATGAACACCAAAAAAAGCCACAACAGACAAAAAAAGACAAGCAAAATTCAGTGTCATCCAATATTGATCATGATCTCAGTGAGACTAGAGACACCAAAGAACAAGACTCAGCTCTTATGACAGAAAATGAATTAAATGAAGTAGCAACCACTAAAACCACAAAAGAGAAAAGGCTGAAAACTGAACAGTTGACTTGTATGCCATATCCTTTTGATCAGTTCCATGACAGCCAACGTTACATAGAACATTATCTTATACAACCTGAAACAGGACCACTCAATCTCATAGACCCTATACATGAGTTCAAAGCCCTCACAAATACAGAAACAGCCACAGAAAAGGACATTAAGATGAAATTTAGCAATGAAGTCTTTCGATTCACATCAGCTTGTATGAACTCACGCACCAATGGTACCATCCATTTTGGAGTCAAGGACAAACCCCACGGAGAAATTGTGGGTGTAGAAGTCCCCAGTAAGGATGCCTTCGTTGACCATTTCAATATAATGATCAAACAGTATTTTGAAGAAAGTGACATCAGTAAAGCCAAGAAGTGCATTCGGGAGCCAAGATTTGTAGAAGTCCTACTGCAAAACAATACATCATCTGGCAGATTCGTCATTGAAGTAGATGTTATTCCAAAACACTCTGTGTGTAAAGAACACTATTTCTACATTAAGATGCAAAACTGTAAAAATGAAACATGGAAACAAAACCAAGATCATTCACTATTTGTGAGAGAAGGGGCTAGCTCTAAGGATATCCTGGCCAACGTCAGGCAACGGGATGTGGATTTCAAAAAATATTTACAAAATTTAAAGTCACTAATAGCATCTAGAAAAGAGGCTGAAGAAAGATATGAGGTGAAGGCAAGTAAGAAGGAGAGTGAAGGACAAAAGCTGGTTAAACTTCTCATAGGAAACCGAGACTCACTGGATACTTCGTACTATAATTGGTACATTCTTGTAACAAATAAATGCCATCCAAACCAAACAAAGAACTTAGATTTTCTAACGGAAATTAAATGGCTTGCTGTATTGGAGTTTGATCCTGAGTCTGAGAGCAAGGGGGTGGCCAAAACTTACAAAAAAAGCCGTGTAGCAAATATGCACTTTCCAAATCAGTATGAGGAAAATTCAGCTACTATAAGGGAGAAAATTTCTAGTCTGAATCTTTATGATCAGCCCAGCTGGATCTTCTGCAATGGCAGATCAAACTTGAAAGATGAGAAGTATAAGCCTCTAGAACCACACTTATGGCAGAGAGAAAGAGCTTCTGAAGTCAGAAAACT
This sequence comes from Cynopterus sphinx, assembly GCA_030015415.1. Lineage (NCBI taxonomy): Eukaryota > Metazoa > Chordata > Mammalia > Chiroptera > Pteropodidae > Cynopterus > Cynopterus sphinx. The sequence continues at coordinate 27,390,910 of CM057391.1, forward strand.
GATTTTATTTCTCACAGATGAAAACCTAATGACAAGAGGAAAATTTTTGGTAGTGTTCCTATTACTTTCCCCAGTGGAAAGCCCAGGAGACCCACTCATTGAAACCTTCTGTGCTTTCTACCAAGCTCTCAAAGGAATGGAAAATATATTGTGTATCTGTGTAGACTTGCACATTTATCAACGGTGGAAAGATCTACTACAAGCAAGATTGACAATGGCAGATGAATTAACAAATCATAGTATTTCCACTTTAAATTTAGAATTGATAAATAGTACTATCCTCAAGCTAAAACCAGTGACTCAGTCATCTGAAAGGTTTTTACCCTCCAGTGGATCATCTTCAGTTATCCTAGAGAAAAAGGAAGAGGATAAGTTTACTGCACTGGAAATTCTCTGTGAAAATGAGTGTAAAGACACAGATATTGAGAAAAATGAATCTAAGTTCCGAGAATTTCAAAAAACAAAAGAAGAGCATTTTTATCGAGGTGGCAAAGTATCCTGGTGGAACTTCTATTTTTCTTCGGAAAACTATTCTTCAGCCTTTGTCAAAAGGGACAGTTATGAAAAACTTAAAGATCTGATACAGTGTCAGGCAGAGTCTCCTAAACCAATGTTTGTAAAAATCATCAATCTTCATCATCACCCAGGCTGTGGAGGTACTACATTGGCTATGAATGTTCTCTGGGACCTAAAGAAAAACTTCAGATGTGCTGTATTAAAAAACAAAGCAACTGATTTTGCAGAAATTGGAGAGCAAGTTACCAATTTGATTATTTATAAGGCAGCCAGCCATCAGGATTACATTCCTGTACTTCTCCTAGTGGATGATTTTGAAGAACAAGAAAACGTCTACATTCTACAGAATGCCATCCATTCCATTTTAGCAGAGAAGGGTTTGAGATATGAAAAAACATTGGTAATTATCTTAAACTGCATGAGATCCCAGAATCCTGATGTAAGTGCAAAATTAGCAGACAGTATTGCACTAAAATACCAACTTTCCCCCAAGGAACAAAGAGCTTTTGAGTCCAAACTGGAGCAAATTGAAAAACAGCACAAGAACTGTGAAACCTTTTATTCCTTCATGATTATGAAAGAAAATTTTGATAAAACGTATATAGAAAATGTAGTCAAGAATATCTTTAAAGGACAGAATATGGACAGTAAGGAAGGAGAACTCATTTCTTTCCTGGCTCTACTCAACTCTTATGTTACAGATTTTACAATTTCAGTGTCGCATTGTGAAATATTTTTGGGAATCACATATACCCGTACACCCTGGAAACCTGAAAGTCTAGAAGACAAGATGGGAACCTATTCTACACTTCTAATAAACACAGAAGTTGCAGACTATGGGAGATACACAGGTGTGCGCATCATTCACCCCCTGATTGCCATTTACTGTCTAAAAGAACTGGAAGGAAGCTATCACTTGGATAAGTGTCAAATTGCATTGAAGATATTAAAAGAGAATTTATTCTATGTTTCTGGAATAGGAAGAGACAAATTTCAACATGACGTGCAAACTCTTCTGCTTACTAGACAGCGCAAAGAGTATGGTGATGAAACAGACACTTTGTTTTCCCCATTAATCGAAGCTTTACAGAATGATGAAGTTGAAAGAGTCTTGACTGAAGGAAGTATTCGATTCCCACAAAATGCATATATTTGTCAGGCTTTAGCAAGACATTTCTACATTAAAGAGAAGAACTTTACCACTGCTCTGCATTGGGCAGATCAGGCCCAAAAGAAAGCACCTAAGAATTCCTATATCTCAGATACACTTGGCCAGGTCTACAAAAGTGAAATCAAATGGTGGTTGGATGAAAACAAAAATTGTAAGGATATCACTGTTAATGACCTAATACATTTCCTAGAAGTTGCTGAAAATGCCTCAAGAGCTTTCAAAAAATCTCAAGAGCAAACTGATAGGAAAGACTACGAACCAGAGACTTGGTCACCACAGAAGTCCCAAAGAAGATATGACATGTATAACACATCTGGTTTCTTGGGTGAAATAGAAGTTGGTCTTTACACTATTCAGATTCTTCAACTAACTCCCTGTTTCCACAAAGGAAATGAATCATCTGAAAAAACTATGGTAGAATTTTTATCAGGAAAGAGTAATATTCCTACAAATTCAGAAAATGAATATGACTTGGCTCTTAGCAAGTTCACACCTTATTTACAAAATTTAAAATCAGAGATGAAAAGGTGTTTTGACTTTTTTCTTGATTATATGAATCTTTTGAAAAAAAGGGATACCCAAGAAGAAACAGCGGAAATCTTATTAAGCAAGAAAATAAGTCGTTGTTTCAGTAAATACATAGAATGTTTCTGCCATTTGGATCCATTACAAAACAAGGAGAGTCAGTTACTCCAAGAGGAGAATTGTAGGAAAGGTCTAGAAGCTTTGAGAGCAGATAGATTTTCTGGACTCTTAGCATATCTTAATCCAAATCACAAAGATGCTGCAACTACCATGGAAGATATAGTGAACAAATACACTTCCCTTTTACAGCAAAATCCAAACAAACGACTGGTAAAGGATAAACAAAATTTCATTTTGGCTAACATCATTCTAAATTGTCTAAAACCCAACTCCAGGTCCATTCAACCACTTAACACACTTAAAAAACAGCTCCGAGAAGTGCTGCGATTCACAGAACCAGGTCATCAATATCCAGACCCTTATTTCTTAGCCTGCCTTCTTTTCTGGCCAGAAAATGAAGAGCTAGATGAAGATGCCAAACTAATGGAAAAATATGTTTCGTTCTTAAATAGATCCTTCAAGAAACAGTACAGGAGAATGTGCAGATCCAAGCAGGCAAGCACATTTTTCTACCTGGGGAAGAGGAAGGGTCTCAACAGTCTTGTTCACAAGGCTGAGATAGAGCAGTACTTCAGTAAAGTACCAAATATGAATTCATTCTGGCAGAGTGGAGATGTGTGGGAAAAGAAGGAAGTCAAAGACCTCCTGCGTCGTCTCACTGGTCTGGCTGAAGGCAAGGAAATCTCTATAGAATACGGAACAGAGAGAAAAATAAAAATACCAGTGACATCTGTTTATTCAGGTCCACTCAGAAGTGGTGGGAACATAGAAAGAGTCTCCTTCTACCTAGGGTTTTCCATTGAAGGCCCTCTAGCATATGATATAGAAGTAATTTAAGAAGATGCACTAAAACATATATGTTTATTCATCTCTCCCTCTCTGATTCTATTCCTTATTCCCATTGCATTTTGATGACATTATTGGCTTACGTAAGTCTAATCACAGATTTTGCTATTGTATTCCCAAATAAATCATAAGCCTTTGTAGGGCATGCAATGCGTCTATGCACAGTGCTTGACACATAGTAGTGTCCTTAAATATGCACTTTCAGACTAAAAATTGGTATCCACAGGTCACATCGTTATTACTGGTTATAGGTCAATAAAATGTTTTAATTCTGTCAGTCTTATAATTTTTTTAAATTATGAATTACTTCTTCACTATCAAAGCAGAGATTTAAATAGAATGAACGTAGAGGAGAAACCCCTTCTTAGTTTATTGAAACTCCAACACAGAGCTCCACACCAGAGTGCCAATTACTCATCTTGGTATCAATAAAAACGTATGTGGAAAGTAAATATTTTGTTCCCATCCTCCATCTCCCCCTTCACACACAATCACGCAATTCCTTGTACTGCCTTTCCCTTCTCTCAGGCATTGCTTTGGGATGGGAAAGGGAGCAGAAAACAAAGTATCCACAAGCTTGAACTCCCTTCAACAACTTGTTCCCAGTTACAGATGAGTCTGTTTTTGTCCACTCTAGCCTCCTGTCAATGCAGTCTCATCTTCACCTGTTCTTTAAGATTCCGTCTTCTCTGGCATCTTTTTTCCATTTGTTACTCTCTTTACTTCTCAACCTGTGCTATATGGATGCTATTGTGTCAAATATTCTCTTATTTTCATCCAACATTTTCAAAGTATAGCTATTCTGATTTCTCCACCACGAGTCAGTCTGAGTAACCACCAGAAAGTCTTCTCTGACAGCTGTAACTCCTGTCTGACTACATCATTTTCTTCATGGCAATATGTGCTCTCAAATTTCCAGCACCAGGAAAGCCATTGCAGAAACTTGTTCCCAGGATTACACCAGCCAGGACTGCCTCAAACACCATTCTAGAGCTTGGATTTTAAGAGCTGTCTATTGCCTATAAAGTGAAACACATGCTAATATAAATTAAATTGAATACTTCACAAATATATGTTTGCTTATCCATTTCTTTATATCTTCGTCTGATGTTAACTACAGTATCCCAGGCTTCAAACCCAATTCCTCTAATAAAGATGTCTTTTTCCTCTCAGGGTTCTTTTCACTAGTTTCTATGACTCTTTGGGCAATAGTTGTCTCCTTGTAAGCATAAAAAATCAAGTTTGATTCAGTTAATAACCAGGAGTTTCCTGAAAACTTTCTCTTTTTATACAAAAGCTTGAAACAGTTTATTATAACCTTTGCTATCTCATTCATCTGCTGCTGATACAGCTCCAAGCTGCTGCTTCCCTCTTCTGCAGCCCACCTGTCCATCTGGTAGCAGGCTCTTCTAGGGGGCTGCACTCCTCAAATAATTCATAGGCCTGCAGACATAAGTCTGTCCCTTAATCCTTCACACTCAGCTAAGACTGGGCTCCAGTATTCGGCAAGACTTAACTAAAGGCTTTAGATAAGATTTTTGAAAAGTTAGACCAGAAAGAAGGAAAACTGTTACATGTTTATGTTATCAATGACTGTCGTCAGAGTTTATAGGCCCAACTCCTCTATGAGGTTCCTTGGGGGGCTTCTCTCGTCTCAGCCCCTCATACAACAACTATGTCGTAGGGTGGCCCTTGTTCAACTCTCCCAGATGAGAAAAGCCCTAAACATGAATCTTTGACTCACAGATTAGGCTACAAACCCTCTAACGTCCTCAGAAAGAATTATATATTTTTTTTCTGAAGAAAAAAATAAAATAAATTGCAGGGGTATCATCTCACCCAATAAAAATACAAGGTTCTACATTATTATGCAGAGAAGTTCACTTCCCCATCTCAGAAGAGATTCTTTGGTTTATCTTCTAGAATCAAAGAGCCCATTAGAATACTTTCCACAAAACAAGTGCCTAGTCTTCCTTCAAAGATGAATTCGTGTTTTACCTACAGAAAAAAAACAGGAAAACTTAGACTTAAATCTAGTTTATCCCATTTTCACCATCTATATTTCAAAAATATTGGGATCCAATTTACACTCAGGGAAGTCCATTACAAAATAAAAACAATAGTTTTAAACTGATTCTTTTCTTCAAACTCTCTCCCTTTTCTCTTTTTTTTTCTAAGTTGCCATCAGGGAAAACAAAGTAAAAAAAAAATTGTTGGATTGAGTATTTGTAATACTTACTGCATGTTAATTCTACCACCTCATTCCTCAACTCCTATTTATGAGGACTCAGTGCCCTCAAGTTATCTCCAGCCTGTTCAGGGCTCCACATAGTCCATCCATAAATCACCAGCTCTACCCACATAGGAAAATTAATTCATAGCTGATAACAGCACAACAATGGTTATCTCAGAAGGTCTCATGATTTGGAAACAGGATGAATGAAGACAGCCACTGGAAAAAGTTCACACTTAGAAAATAGACAGGCTTTCAATGCAAGCCTAACTGTGCCAGTCACTCACCAAGTTAGTGTACACAAGTAAGTTAGAACCCTGGTTTTCTCATTCGTAGGATGAGGAAAATAAACTTTGTTGGCAAGCATCTGATGAGGATTAAATTGGATAGCACAAGTTACATGTCCAGCACTCAGTAGACTCTTATTAGAAGGCAAATTTAAACATCTTTATTGAGATAATTCACATACCATAAAGTTCTCCCATTTAAAGTATACAATTCAGTGATTTTTTAGTATATCCTCATTGTGCAGCCATCAACACAATCAATTTCCCATCACCCCAAAAGAAACTCTGTACCCATTAGCAGACAATCACCATTAATCCCTTTCCCCAAGCCCCTGGCATCCACTTATCTTCTCTCTGTCTCTATGGATTTGCCTGTTCTGGACATTTCCAATATGTATGACTACATATTGGAGTCATACAATACGTAGTGTTTGGTGACTGGCTTTTTTCACTTTGCATAATGTTTTTGAGGTTCCTCCTTCATTGTATCATGCATCAGGATTTCATTCCTTTTTATTGTCTAAAATTTCATTGTATGAATATACCATAATTTGTTTATCCAGAAATTAAAGGCAACTTATTCTTATGAAGCACTAAGTGAATATTGTTTTGCTGATCTAAGATCAGTGTATTTTACCAAACTTGTTTAGGCCTTCCTGAATCTAAACAGAGTCTTCAATTAAAGAAACTTATTCACTGGTACTGTAATTCAAGCCCCTCCCTCTAACCACACAACCCTAGTTTTCTCGTTCTGTATCATTTATCCCTTTTCCCATACTCATCTTCACATGCAGTTAAGGTGCATTACATCAATCTATATGATTTATAAATAAACACAATATTTCTTCAAGAGTTAAAAACTAGTCCTCACATTGGAAATAGAGAACTGGACAGTTAGATGAAAGTAAAACAAAAAACAAACCCATAGACTTTTTAGTTCATACTCATGCCAGAATTAAATATAAACTGGAAAAAATTATACCCCAGGATATTTCTTCAAATAATTTGAAATGTTTTAGTTTTCATTCTTATTTGAAGGAAAAAATATTATTCTTGAGCATCAAACATGTATGAGTGATCTAAGAGCCAGACTATCTTTAAACATGGTTGTCTTCTACTGAGCATTGTGAAGCCACATTATAATTTCTCATGAAGGGTGGACATATCCAGCCCCTTCGGATCACCAAATCCCATATTAACAATATTCTCAATATTTCTCACAACATAGGGCTAGATAAACAAAGAAACTAGATTCAAGAAAATTAAATTTGCATTAAGGTTGGTATCCTTCTGAAGATATAACTGGTATACTAGTTTAGAAATACCTATGATATAAATACACACCCAATGTGGAATTTATGGTCTTGTGACTAGTGCTTAAGGTTACCAGACTCTTAACAAAGAGAAATGTAACAAGAAGGAATAAATTTTTAAGGGGAAATCAAAAGTCAAAGGTCTCTGCTTAAAGCTGAATAACCTTTGGGTAAATAAAGCACACCTAAGTGCTCTGAGTAACTAATCTTTTTTTTTTTTTTTAATATTCTGTAAAATAGAGTCTGCTTTCCAAACATTCCTAGCTTCTGTGAGACAGCTGGGCCTTCCAGATGCTGACAATGTTGCATCTGATGCTCACAGGGCACAAGCAGGTTCCTGAAGAAAGTCAGCTCTTCAAGGAGCCTTGTGTTACAAAGACTGAAGATGTGCGTTGGACATAAATAGCCACAGGAAGATCCAACTTGTTCTTACAGTCTTAGAAAAATGGAAAGTAGCATTCACAGTGAGTCATGGAATACGATCTATAAATCCAGTCGGAAAGAAAAATTAGTAATAGCTACAGAGTTCATAGGAAACGCCCATGACGTCTGCTATTCTTTAAAAGCTATCTCAGTTGGGTGCAAAAGAACCAGTTCTGTCTGGTAGAATACAATATCTATATGTTACCCTTGTAATGTTATTTTACCTTGTTCTTTCAACCAAATGTATCAAATTTCTAACTGCCTGCTCAATATATACAGATTCATTTTGCTGGCTCAGCTTGAGAGTTCTGAAATGATGTTCATTGCAGTTACTGTAAAAACATAAATATTTATTCATGGCTGCCATGTGTGACCACTCCTAAGACAGTGAGACCATTCTAGATGTGATGCCCTGGTTTGGAACTCCACAAGCCAAGAAGGAAACTGACACCGATGTAGGCACAAGAGGGAGTTAATTGACAAACTCGAGTTTGGACCCCACTCATTCACTGACACAGCAGTGGGTGAGAGGAGCCCCGACTGGGAGGGTTGGGACTGAATTTAAAGAGTAAAACCGCAAGCCTGCCTGGCGTTGCTTAATTGAAGGGTTAGGGTTGACCTTTAAGGAGATTGGGTAATAGGTTATTAGGGCCACCCGCAAGAGGGCTGTGTGCAATAAGGGCCGGGTGCAGAGAGGGCTGTGTGCAATAAGGGCCGGGTGCAGGAAGGGCTGGCTGTGTGCAATAAGGGCCGGGTGCAGGGAGGGCTGTGTGCAATAAGGGCCGGGTGCAGAGAGGGCTGTGTGCAATAAGGGCCGGGTGCAGAGAGGGCTGTGTGCAATAAGGGCCGGGTGCAGGAAGGGCTGGCTGTGTGCAATAAGGGCCGGGTGCAGAGAGGGCTGTGTGCAATAAGGGCCGGGTGCAGAGAGGGCTGTGTGCAATAAGGGCTGGCGGGTGCAGAGGGCTGTGTGCAATAAAGGGCGGGTGCAGGAAGGGCTGGCTGTGTGCAATAAGGGGCCGGGTGCAGGGAGGGCTGTGTGCAATAAGGGCCTGGTGCAGGAAGGGGCTGTGTGCAATAAGGGCCGGGTGCAGAAAGGGCTGTGTGCAATAAGGGCGGGTGCAGAGAGGGGCTGTGTGCAATAAGGGCGGGTGCAGGAAGGGCTGTGTGCAATAAGGGCCGGGTGCAGGGAGGCTGTGTGCAATAAGGGCGGAGTGCAGGAGGGGCTGTGTGCAATAAGGGCGGGTGCAGGAAGGGCTGGCTCTGTGCAATAAGGGCAGTGCAGAAAGGGCTGTGTGCAATAAGGGCCAGGTGCAAGGGAGGGCTGTATGTGCAACAAGGGCCGGAGTGCAGGAAGGAGCTGGCTGTGTGCAACAAGGGCAGGTGCAGAGAGGGCTGTGTGCAATAAGGGCGGGTGCAGAGAGGGCTGTGTGCAATAAGGGCCGGGTGCAGAGAGGGCTGGCTGCAATAAGGGCCGGGTGCAGGAAGAGCTGTGTGCAATAAGGGCGGGTGCAGGAAAGGGCTAGCTGTAATGCAACAAGGGCCGGGTGCAGAGAGGGCTGTGCAATAGGAGCAGGTGCAAGGAGGGCTGTGTGCAACAAGGGCCGGGTGCAGAGAGAGGGCTGTGTGCAATAAGGGCCGGAGTGCAGGAAGGGCTGGCTCTGTGCAATAAGGGCGGGTGCAGGGAGGGCTGTGTGCAATAAGGGCAGGTGCAGGGAGGGCTGTGTGCAATAAGGGCCGGGTGCAGGAAGGGCTGGCTGTGTGCAACAAGGGCCGGGTGCAGAGAGGGCTGTGTGCAATAAGGACAGGTGCAGAAAAGGGCTGTGTGTGCAATAAGGGCGGGTGCAGGGAGGGCTGTGTGCAATAAGGGCGGGTGCAGGGAGGGCTGTGTGCAACAGGGCCGGGTGCAGGAAGGAGCTGGCTGTGTGCAACAAGGGCCGGGTGCAGAGAGGGCTGTGTGCAATAAGGGCCAGTGCAGAGAGGGCTGTGTGCAATAAGGGGCGGGTGCAGGAAGGGCTGGCTCTGTGCAATAGGAACCCGGGTGCAGGGAGGGCTGTGTGCAACAAGGGCGGGTGCAGAGAAGGCTGTGTGCAATAAGGGCCGGGTGCAGAGAGGGCTGTGTGCAATAAGGGCGGGTGCCGGGAGAGCTGTGTGCAATAAGGGCCGGGTGCAGGAAGGGCTGTGTGCAATAAGGGCCAGGTGCAGAGAGGGCTGTGTGCAATAAGGGCCGGGTGCAGAGAGGGCTGTGTGCAATAAGGGACGGGTGCAGTGAGGGCTCTGTGCAAGAAGGTCCGGGTGCAGAGAGGGCTGTCTGCAACAATGGCCGGGTGCAGAGATGTCTGTGTTCAATAAGGGCCGGGTGCAGGGAGGGCTGTGTGCAATAAGGGCCGGGTGCAGAGAGGGCTGTGTGCAATAAGGGCCGGGTGCAGGAAGGGCTGTGTGCAATAAGGGCCGGGTGCAGGAAATGCTGGCTGTGTGCAATGAGGGCCGCGTGCAGGGAGGGCTGTGTGCAAGAACGGCCGGGTGCAGGAAGGGCTGGCTGTGTGAAACAAGGGCCGGGTGCAGAGAGGGCTGTGTGCAATAGGAGCCGGGTGCAGGGAGGGCTGTGTGCAACAAGGGCCGGGTGCAGGAAGGGCTGGCTGTGTGCAACAAGGGCCGGGTGCAGAGAGGGCTGTGTGCAATAAGGGCCGGGTGCAGAGAGGGCTGTGTGCAATAAGGGCCGGGTGCAGGGAGGGCTGTGTGCAATAAGGGCCGGGTGCAGGAAGGGCTGTGTGCAATAAGGGCCGGGTGCAGGAAGGGCTGGCTGTGTGCAACAAGGGCCGGGTGCAGAGAGGGCTGTGTGCAATAGGAGCCGGGTGCAGGGAGGGCTGTGTGCAATAAGGGCCGGGTGCAGAGAGGGCTGTGTGCAATAAGGGCCGGGTGCAGGAAGGGCTGGCTCTGTGCAATAAGGGCCGGGTGCAGGGAGGGCTGTGTGCAATAAGGGCCGGGTGCAGGGAGGGCTGTGTGCAATAAGGGCCGGGTGCAGGAAGGGCTGGCTGTGTGCAATAAGGGCCGGGTGCAGAGAGGGCTGTGTGCAATAAGGGCCGGGTGCAGAAAGGGCTGTGTGCAATAAGGGCCGGGTGCAGGGAGGGCTGTGTGCAATAAGGGCCGGGTGCAGGGAGGGCTGTGTGCAACAAGGGCCGGGTGCAGGAAGGGCTGGCTGTGTGCAATGAGGGCCGGGTGCAGGGAGGGCTGTGTGCAATAAGGGCCGGGTGCAGGAAGGGCTGGCTCTGTGCAATAAGGGCCGGGTGCAGGGAGGGCTGTGTGCAATAAGGGCCGGGTGCAGGAAGGGCTGGCTCTGTGCAATAAGGGCCGGGTGCAGGGAGGGCTGTGTGCAATAAGGGCCGGGTGCAGGGAGGGCTGTGTGCAATAAGGGCCGGGTGCAGAGAGGGCTGTGTGCAATAAGGGCCGGGTGCAGGAAAAGCTGGCTGTGTGCAATGAGGGCCGGGTGCAGGGAGGGCTGTGTGCAATAAGGGCCGGGTGCAGGAAGGGCTGGCTCTGTGCAATAAGGGCCGGGTGCAGGGAGGGCTGTGTGCAACAAGGGCCGGGTGCAGGAAGGGCTGGCTGTGTGCAACAAGGGCCGGGTGCAGAGAGGGCTGTGTGCAATAAGAGCCGGGTGCAGAGAGGGCTGTGTGCAATAGGAGCCGGGTGCAGGGAGGGCTGTGTGCAACAAGGGCCGGGTGCAGAGAGGGCTGTGTGCAATAAGGGCCGGGTGCAGGGTGGGCTTACTGATTAATGGCTTTGGTCCGCTTGACCAGATGACAAGGTGTTGTCCCTATTGTTCTTTTTCAGGGAATTTTTCTTTATTTAATCTGGAGTCTACATAGCAAAATGGAGTTACTCTAGTCCTTCACTAGACATTCTAACATCAGGGCAGGTATCTGGTTACCAATTAAACTAAGTTACTTGCTACTCTTAGATGTGGGTGGAAGGGTATAAATTGTGATGTCTGGCAGCCTCAGATTCTTGATACTGATGTGCAGAGTATCACAATTTCTTTATTCCTAAGCTGGCAAAGTAAGATGGACCCCAGTTTCTATTTCATTTTGACTTATACAGTGGCCTGACACAGAGACCCATCATGCCTTAAAGAGTATTGCTTCTCGTACAAATTTCAACAAAGCCTCAACATTTTTTTATAGAGCTAAACACACACCTATTTGTTCTAGCAATTCCATGCCAAGGTATTTATCTAAGAGAAATGAAAACATATATTCACAAAAAGATTTGTACAAAAATAGTCATAGCAGCTTCATGTATAAATGCCAAAAATGGAAATAACTCCAAAGTCCATTTAAAGGAAATTAGATAAATTGTGTCATACTAACAAAACAGAATACTATTCAGCATGAAAAATAAATGAACTACTGATACATGCAACACTAAAACCAATCTCAATTACATTATGTTGAATAAAAGAAGGCATAGAAATACCACAGAAGAGAATTTACTATACGATTCCATATATATGAACATCTAGATCAGGTAAAACTGATTTATGGTGGGAAAAAAAGTCAGAAGAGTGGTTTCCTCTGGGGCGACTTAGGAATGATGAGGGATGGGCGGGGAGCGTATATGCCATAACAGAAATGTTCTATATCTAGATTGGGGTGTGGGTTACTTTGGTTTGCCAAGCCATTTGTTCCCTGATCAAATTAGTCAGGGTTCTCTAAAAAACAGAACCAATAAAATATATATAGAGAGAGATGTGTGTATACACATGTACATGTTTATATACATACGTGTAAACACACACACATAGTCACACTATTTAATGTCTCTGTGTTTCAGTTTCTTCAGCTGTAAAATGGAGATAATAAAGTACCTCAGAGGGCTGTTATGAAGAGTAAATAAGTTAATATAAGACACCTACAACAGCACCTGGGACATGATAAATGCCTAACAAACATTCAAAAACCTGTGTGAATCAACAGTGGAAAGTGAAAACCAAAAGCTATATGAGCACACACAGAAAGTGTTAGCATTTACTGTTAATTTCTTTTTCATGTTAACTACTTGTGTGGCTCTCACTTAGGCAGTTCTTTACCTGGCCCTAAGAATGACCTTAAAAAAGATGAATCCCTGCACTGTGGCCATGGAGAGCCTGTAACCCTGGTCTGTCCTCCAGAACTAACTCAGGAGCCTTGAGCAGTCACGGAGAGCTCAGAAGAGTCTCTGAAGGTCATTACTTTATACTTTAGGAAAACAGAGATGGGTGGTTAGTCAGCCCTGGAAGGCCAGTGAAATACCACAATAAGCTGCTTCGTACTGGTCCCAATGGCAGTGAAAACCAGTGTTCACAAGGGATCTACTCAGAATATCTCATAGTTTTTCTGTAGCTATACGACAGGGTTCTTGGCAGTCCTCGAAACTCTCAAGCAAAGAACAGATTTGAAACCTGATTTTAACCAAACAGACCAGAAGGTGGCAGAGTAAGGGCTTTTCTGGGGGAGAAAAAAAAAAAAAAAACACCACACATTTCAGAGAGAATAGTCATTTCTATAAATTCAGGACTAGGAAATGAAACTGAAAACGGACTACCTTTCCCCGAATTGCTGGTTTCCAACACACCCATTTCTGAGACACACCCTGTTATTTCTGAGCCAGTTCGAGCTCAGACTGAGCTAAAAGCAGAGAATAAACTTCCATAGAAAAAGGAAGAAAATGGTTGTCTCTAACATCGCTGCAGGAAGAAAATACAGACGTTAGATGTTTTCTGCACCAAAATACATGGTTTTCTCTTTAATCTTGTAGAAGAAATTTGAAAGACTATCTGGGTAAGTACAATATCTATTTTTAATATTATTACTACCTATAGCGTGTTATTGAATAGGAAGGAATCTTTTCAATTAGAAAATTGAAATATACTCCAAAAACAAAAGTAATATTTTTAAGCTCAGATTCTGTTCAGTGCTGTGACAGGAATCAGCTTTCTATTAATTAAAAAATGAGTTACAACACTCCAATAAAAGAGGCCATCGTAAACTAAAGGCACTTTTATTGATGAAATCTCCCAAGAAATCTGCAGCATCTTCAGAAAAAACATATAATAAAAATTTCAAGATTTACTTTACAATAATTAAAGATACCTTCCACCATCTACTCTAAGAAGTATGTGGCTGCTGGAAAATAAAACTCCCCGGTAGCCTCTCAGACATTAGTGTCGGATGATACATATAGAAAGAGAGATCTGAGACAGGGACAAAAAAGGAGACAGAGGTAGAGAAAAAGAGAGATACAGAAAGGCTGCTACAGGAAGTCCTTGAAATTACGGCACCTATATGCTTCTGCTAAATATCCGAGGTTAAAATCTGACTGCCTCCAAGGCAGTCCCTGATCTGCAACTCTTTTTAGAAAAGCTAACAAACCCTACATTTAACCCGACAGTTAATAAATATATGTGGGTTCGATTGTGTAACAAATTGTTTTCTTTTTATACTGGTTGCTAAGATGCTCAGAACCAAATTTTTAAGCTGCTTCTAGTATAGTATGTGAAATTGAAGCAGTAATTTTAGGCACTGCCTTTCCTCCATGGCCTAACTACCTCCTATCTTCCCCTTGATTAGCCTTCCTCCTGATTTCTTTACCCAAGGGTTTATATATATATTCCCGGATCACTTTCTGAAAACTGTTCTGGAACAAGGGAGGGTATAAAGAAATCATCAATATGTGAAATGTTTCTGAACAGTGGCATCAACAGGCAAAGCCAGATGTTAAATAGAAATCATTTCTCTAGCATATATTCTCCAAGAATATCATCATCAACAGTTTTTTTAAAGGCAGTTTTTGAAAAGCACAGCCAACATGTCTCAGATAAAGGCTTTATAGGAAGCAATGTGAAAGTGCAAGCTGTTCAATCATATTTTAAAGATATTTTCTCTATTTAGAGAATACAATCAAAAGTCATTTCTGTTTTCTTTTCTCACATTCCCAAACAAACATTCAGGCCCAGGTCCCCATCCACCCGGCTTTGTGTTTGTATTACGTGTATATGGTATGGAGCTCATGCATAAAGCAAATAATTCAAATAATTCATCAGTCTCATAATCTGGTTTTTGAGGTATCATTTAGGAGACGAGGGCTGAGTTTGTAAAACTGTGACGATGTCAGGAAGACTCTGGGAGAACTATAATGGTAGAATGGGGCAAGAGATAGGGTATAAGAATTCTAGGTAGGAGGACTCAGGAGCAGAAGGATCTGGGTACCCTCTGCTTTAAGTGTTACCATACTATAGATGTGACCAAAGTGAGCTGTACTTTTATAGGGTAGAGGAGATGAGGCTTAGCAAATGGACACGTGAAAATGACTCAGATAACAGTTTTTAGAGGTGGGTGGGATCAAGTTTTAGATAACTATAAAACCAGTATGAATCAACAGTGGCATTTAAAAACAAAAGCTATTCCTGTAGTCTGAAGCTGCAATAATAAATCTCTAGGGTAACTTTCAGACTTCAAATGCCCAGAATTGATTATCTTTGATTGGTAACATACCATCATCTTTTTCTATGCAAGCACCTCCTTTATTTCATTATTTATCGTGTATTTTTACGGCATATTGGCTTTTTAAATAAAGTATAATTTATGTGAAATGAATAAATCTTAAGGGCATACTTCTCTGAGATTGTTATGTGTTCATCAGTGTAACCACTAAAGAGACCAAGATATAAAATTATCAGTCTTAAAAACTGAACCAAAAAAAATGAACAACAAAAGTCATTGAGCAGCAAAATCACTTTATTTGGATATAGCAGAGGTACTGCAACTAGGGACAGGCAAATTATAGCAAACCATAGGCAAGTCTAAAGAGACAAAAGGGAGGTCAGCTTGTGGGGGGTTCTTGGAGGTTAACGGGAGGGCTGTTTTAACAGGAGCCCATTGGTGGGAAACGAGTACAGGGTCGGGGCAATTTCTTATTGGCAGCAAGTGGAAGGCAGTTGCTGTTGCTGATCTCAGTATTAATCAGCAGGGAGGAAAACTTCCTTCTTCTTGTTACAAAAACTGCAAGGGGTAGTACATGAGAGCTGTCCATTTATGGCTTCTCAGCTCCATTTTGAATAAGGTTTCCTTTATTTATTTTCACAAAATATTTTTATCGCATCATTAGTTTTCCTCATGCCACTTCCCAGAAAATATCTCCCTACCAAAAGGTAACCACTATTCTGACTTCTATCACAATAGATTAATTTGTCTGTTTTTAAATTCCATATAAATTAAATCCTACAATGTGGTTTTTACTGTTATGGGCACGTTTAACTTAATTAAAACTATCAAATAGTTTTCCAAAGTGGCTGAAATAATTTATAATTTCACCAGAAATGTGTGAGTGTTCTACTGACTCCACCTCATCATCAACATTTGGTATTCCCAGGCTTTAATTTTAGTCATTTTGCTAGGTATGTAGTATTATCTCACTGTAGGTATACTTTGCATTTCCATGATGGTTGAAGATTTTGGAGCACTTCTAGATTCCAATTCATCACTTCCATCCACGTGACTATCAAAAGCTTCACTGGTTTCTTTTCCTCCCGGTAGGCCAAGATTAGTCCTCAAGCTTGTACATAGATGTCTAGACATTTATCTTACATAACTGCAAATTTGTATAGTTTGATCAACACCTACCTGCCCCTTACCCCTCCAGCCCCTGGTATCCACTGTTCTATGAATTTGACTTCTTTTTTTTCTTTAGATTCCACATATAAATGAGATCATAGAGTATTTGTTTTTCTCTTTTTCTTACTTCACTTAACACAATATCCTTCATGACAGACTTCCTTCTTTCTCAGGACTGAGTAATATTCCATTATATATACGTCTGTGTGTGTACCACATTGCATGCTACATTGTGTGTGTATATATATCACATCTTCTTTATATATTCATCTTGTGATGGACACTTAGATTGTTTCCATATGTGAAAATGCTATAGCACATATAGCTGTGCAGATACCTCTTCGAGATACTCATTTCATTTCCTTCTGATATATACTCAGAAGTGAGATTGCTGAATCATATATAGTAGTTTTATTTTTAACTTTGAGAGGGATCTCCATATTCTTTTCCTTGATGGCCATACCAATTTACATTCCCACCTACTGTGTACAAAGATTCCCTCTTCTCCACATTCTTGCTGACACTTGTTATATATTGTCTCTTACGATTACTGCTATCGCTATCATTATTATTCAGCCTTCTGCCATGTGCCTAGGTCCTTATGGAGGCTGGAATGCCTCAGTCCACTGGAGCCATCTGGAGTCTGGGTCCATGAGGCCAGTACTAGGGCAAGTAGAGAGCCTGGGTATGGGAACCAGCCTGGCACTAAGGTGGGGAGGGAGCCTGGATCTGCTGAGACCTGCCTGGAGCCTGAGGCCTCAGGGGCAGGCCTGGCATTGAGGTGAGGCAGAGCCTAGATCCATGAGAGCCCACCCAGGGGCTGAGCTTACAAGGACTTTGTTATCAGAGTAATATTGCCTTCAAAAAATGAATTAGAGTATTCCTTGGTTTGCTTTGGGAGAGATTTTGTAGAATTGGTGTTAATTTTTTAAACATTTAGTAGCATTCTCCAGTGAATCTGTCTGGGCCTAGAGATTTGGGAGGAGACTTTTTAAATTAAAAATCCAGTTTTCTTTGAAATTATGTGACTATTCAAATGATCTATTTTATATTGAGTGAATTGTGGAAGGTTGTTTTTTTTGAGGAATTGGTTCATTTCATTTGGGTTGTCAAATTTATGTGTAAATAATATTCCTTTATTGTCCATTTTATGTCTAAAGGTTTCAAAATGATATCCACTGTTTCAGTTATTTTTTTTAACTAAATTTATTGAGGTGACATTGGTTAATGAAATTATATAGGTTTCAAGTGTACATTTCGATAATTCATTATCTGTATACTGCACTGTATATTCACCACCCAAAGTCAAATGGTCTCAGTAAATGTGTCTCTTCTTTTTTATTCTTTTTAAGTCTTGCTAGTAGTTTGTCGATTTTCCCAATCTTTTCAAGGAAGCTGATCTTTGTTTCATTTTATTATATAACTCTCTCCATTATATTTCTGTTTTTAACTTAATTGATTTCTGCTCTTTATTATTTCTTTCCTTCTGCTTGCTTTTGGCTTATTTTGCTTTTCTTTTTCAAATTTTTCTAGGTCTTTGTGGTAAGAGCTTATGATTTTGAAACTTTACTTCTTTTCTAATATATACATTTATTGCTATAAATTTTTCTTTTAATACTGCTTTAACTGTGTCTCACAAATTTATATATATTGTATATTCATTTTCACTGCAGTGTATTTTTTTATTTTACCTGAGACTTTTTTTTGGTCCATGAATTATTTAGGAATGTGTGCTTTTAATGTTTTCCTCTTACCTTTATGTTATCAATTTCTTATAAGATTCTGTTGTGGTTGGCAAATATATTCTGCATGATTTCAATTCTTTTAAATTTGTTGAAGTTTGTTTTATCATTTAGGATATGGTCTATCTTGGGCACTTAAAAAGAATGCTCCTCTGCTGTTGTTGGATAGAATGTCTGTGCTTTGAAACCTATTAGCTGATGGTGTTGAATTCTTCTACATATGTTCTCATTAATATTCTGTCTAGTTCTTCCATCAATTGCTAAAAGAAATGTGTTTAACTAGCAAACTGTAATTAGATTGGTCTGAAACTGAAAAGTTCTCTCAGTGGTTAAATATTTTGAAAATTCTGGTTTAAAGCATGCACTTCTGGATTGCTGTGTTATCTTGTTGGACTGACCCTTTTATCATAATATAATATTACTCAGTCTCTGGTAACTTTCTTTCCTCTCAAGTCTACTTTATCTGACATTCATATAGCAACTCCTGTACTTATTAATTAAAATCTTTTTTATATATCTTTCTCCATACTTTTACTCTCAACCTACCTATATTATTCTATTTCAGGGGAGTGTCTTATAGATAAGGTACACTTACCTCATGTTTTTAATCCAGTCTGGCAATTCTATATTTTAATTTCTGCATTTAGGCTATTTATATTTAATGTGGTTATTGATATATTAATACTTATGTCTACCATTTTATTTTTTGTTTCTGTTCTCTATTTTTAAATTCTCTATCTTATTTTCCTGACTTCCTGCGCATTATTTGAAATTTTTTTACAATTCCCCTTTTATCTGCAGTTTTTTTTGTGTGTATCATTTTGTACAACTTTTTCTAATCGATGCTCTAGATATTACATTATTTATTTTAAATATTTTCACTACATACATTCAAAACCATATCAGATAGTACAACAATCAAACATAATTTAGAAAACCAATATTTACCAGTATTATTGCTTACCATGTTTTTTTTTCTCTTCTTAATGTTTCAAGGTTCCCTCTCTTACCATTCTCTTTCTGTTTAGAGAACTTTAACCATCGTTTTAGCGTAGGTCATGTAGGTTGCATCACTTTACATTCTCACTAACAGTGCACAAGAGTTCTTTCCTATATTTCTCCACATCTGTGCCAATACTTGTTATTTTTGAGGTAGTTGTTTTTTTTTAATAGTTATCATAACGAATGTAAAATGATATATCATTGTGGCTTTGGTTTGCTTTCCTCTAATGATTAGTAATGTTGAGCCTCTTTTTTGTTTGTTTGTTGGTCATTGTATATCATCTTTGGAGAAATGTCTATTCAAATCCATTGCCCATTTTTATGTTGGGTTATTTCATTTGTTGTTGCAGAGTTGTAGGAGTTTTTACTATATTATGGATATTACCAGTTATATAATTCACAAATATATTATCTCATTCCATAGCTTGCCTTTTCATTCTGTTAATTGTGACCTTTGATGTAGTTTCATGTAGTCCCATAAAAGAGGCTTACTTTATTTTTTTCTTCCAAACTTTGTTTAATAAGTCCCTCAGCTTAGTATTGGAATTTCAGCCACTCCCAGGCTAATTATCTCCAAAGTTTGAATGTGATATATACCTTTTTCCTTTCAAAACATCACATTACACTGAGTAGTCCTGTCATAAACACACCATCCTATGGATCTCCTTTTATTTTTGACCTTCAGCTGTGAGTGAGTACCTAACAGCAACTGTTGCCAACATGTTCCTCTAGCCTACTCTTTATTTTTCCTTACATTTTTAAAATTTTTCAATTGTAGTTGACATCCAATATTATATTAGTTTCAGGTATACAACATAGTGATTACACATATATAACTTAAGTTCATTGAGGATCCTTATAACCAGTGTTTTGAACTCTGCATCTGGTAGATTGCTTGTCTCCATTTCATTGAATTCTTTTCCTGAGGTTTTGTCCTGTTCTTTCATTTTGGCCAAATTTCTTTGTCTCTTCATTTTGGCTGCCTCCCTGTTTTTTCTATGCATTAGGTAGTCCTTCTCTGTCTCCTGGTCTTGGTAGAGTGGCCTTATGTAGTAGGTCTTCTATGGGGCCCAGCTGGGTGCTCCAGGTGTGTCTTTTGTGTGGGCTGTGTGTACCCTCAAGTTGTAGTTGAGACAGATTGCTATTGCAATGTCAGGAGGAGAGATTCACCCTCAGACATACTGGTTGTGAGAAATGGCTGTGATTATAGCAGACAAGGTACTGTGCACAGGCTGACCCCTCAAAGAGGGATTTGTTTCAGCAGGGTTCTGGTACTTACCACCATTTGAGTGTGTCATTTGTGTTGCTGATTGGGTTGTGCTCTCTTGTGGCCTGAAGCCCACCACTGGATATGTTGGTTCTATGATCTCCTGGGAGTTAGCTCTGGTGTAGGCCAAGGTCAACTACTGCCTGTGCCCTGCCTGAGGCCCCCTGGTGGGAGCTATAATGTGATTTGCAGTTCGTTGCCATCTGTGCTAGGCTTGGAGGCACCTGAAAGAAGCTCAGCTGTTAACTAAGGCCAGCTGACACTAGTGCAGGGCTTACAGCCACTTAGCAAGAGGTAAGGGACACACCAAGGACAGACACTACTTGTCTGGCATTTGTGAACCTTTGAGAGATTTCAGGAAAAGCTGAAGGGCAAGCTGACTAGAACCATCACTGAAAGAGGTTCTTGCTGATCACAAACTGGGTGGGACAGGGTCTCAGCGAATCACCAGGGTGGGACAAATAGTGTTAGCCAAGTTGAAAAAGCATTCAGATTTGGTGCCTGCTTGTGCCTGCTGGCGGGGTGGAGAGAGAGCCCAACAAAGGAAAATGTTACCAGCACTTCTGAAAATGGCTTACTTTAAAGACTGGTACACCTAAAGCAATGTTCCCCCCTCCACTTTTTTTTCTCTTCCCAGATCGCTTTAATTTTGAGCTTCTTGATCTCTATAGGTCAAATTACTGAAAGAAACTAAATATAATTTAATTTTTTTAGATTTAATTTAAATGTTCTAGGTTTCTCATTGTCACAATGTTATGGGAGTAGATTTTCCACCAATTGTTTATTTTTACTTATTTTTTTATTAATGTATTTATAAAATATGGCTTTTTATTCACCTTCTATGCATATGAGTTACTAATAATAAAATAATAAATAGTAAAATAATAAATAATAAATAAATAATAGCTTTAACCTTGGACCATTGCTCTGGCTTCTTTATGTCTGGAAGGGAAGGGAAATCCTAATCCTGAATTTGTATCTACCAACGGGAAGAAATATTACTGTGAATTACTTTATACAAGTGGGCCTATGTAGTCTGTTATAATCCCTAGGCTTATCTCCTCTGTTAATGTGATTTCTCCCATGCAGAAGTCGTTGGAATGATGTACATGTTGCAGCCGTTTTTGAATTGTACTTAAAGCTATTATTATTCAGATTTTGTTTTTTCTAACCATTGCTATTTCTGTAACCCAGATTGACATTAATTTTCCAGACAGTAGTGTGACAATTTACAGGCCAACTAGTAATGCCATTTTTTTTTTACTGTCCAGGTATCAGCTATTATCAATTATATGAAAAATTAGTTTCATTTAATAGTAGCCTCAGAGTTCAGTACCCAGCAAGCTATCCCAGAAGTCTTAGAAAAGAATGGCTCTCACATTGAATTAAGATGCTTAAGGCACATGTCTTATTAAATCAGTTAAAACATACCAAACAAAGAGCAGGGAGAAAAAAGATAGGTAACACACTTTGAGTCTGTCTAAAGGGGATCAACGGGTAGAATATGTCCTGGTTAAGTGGCATATACTTGCTCTAATCCAAGAGGTGAAGAGGGAGGGGTTCATATGTCTGATCACAGTTGTAGCTTATCAATAAGCCTAATAAGCTACACTAAATTTTATTTATATTCCTTGAGTGGAGAACACAAAGGATCAGAATGTATGTCATCAACAGGTAATTTAATTATGACCTTAATAATATCAAGTGCTTCAGTGTTTCATGAATATTTAACACCCATTTGGCCCATCTATTCCCTTCCTATGTTTAACATGCATATCACCTACTTAATCCACCTCTATCATAACATGATTCACAAACTACTTGCTTCTATATTTACTTTCATATATCTTTCTTCTTTCATACATCCTTCTCTATTTAGTTTCATATATCTTCCTTTGTTTATCTTATTTTCTATAGCAGAACTGAATATTTTAAAATAATATAGCAAAAACCATTAATGAAGAAAACTAAAAGTGTATAAGACATATATAACCCATTACAAATTAGTTTATTATCTAAAGTTTTACTTATAAAAATACTGAATTGTTTGTTTGTTTGTTTGTTTGTTTGTTTGTTTGTTTTGGTATACAGGTATCAGAATGGCAGAGCAATGGAACCTACCAAAAAATACAGATGAGTGGACAAAAGAGGATGTAAACCGGTGGCTAGAAAGTCAAAAAATTGACCAAAAACACAGGGAAATCTTGACTGCACAAGATGTGAATGGAAAAATCTTGAAGTGGTTAACTAAAACTAACTTCATCAATATGGGCATAACACACGAATCAGCTATCCAAATAGAACATCTATTTAAAGAATTGCAGAAAACATCCTCTGAAGATCCTATTCGGGCATGTAAAAGGAAAAAAGGTAGTAAAAATGTTTCTAAAACACAAACTTTGATGCAAGAGAAAAATGAAAAAACTTCAAAGCAAAAACGAGAGGATAAAGAGAAATCAGATATGGCTAATGCCTCTACAATAAATACAATTACTAAAGTTTCTGACTCACTAAAAAATGAACTTGTGGAAGACAAAATAGAAGACACAAAGGAAAATAAGCCATCCATAGAACTGACATGTGCATCATACCCTTTTGATGAATTCAGTGATCCATATCGCTACAAATTGAATTTTTGTCTGCAGCCTGAAACAGGACCACTCAATCTCATTGATCCAATACATGAATTCAAAGCCTTCACAAATACAAACACAGCCACAGAAGAAGATATTAAGATGAAATTTAGCAATGAAGTCTTCCGATTTGCTTCAGCTTGTATGAATTCACGAACCAATGGCACCATTCATTTTGGAGTCAAAGACAAACCCCATGGGAAAATTATTGGCGTGGAATTCACCAATGTCACCAAGGAAGCCCTCATTGATCACTTCAATCTGATGATCCACCAGTATTTTGAAGACCATCAAGTCCCAAAAGCAAAGAACTGCATTCGCGAGCCAAGATTTGTAGAAGTTTTACAGCAAAACAGTATTCCATCTGACAGATTTGTTATTGAAGTGGATGTTATTCCAAAACACTCTGAATGTGAACATGATTATTTTCAGATTACAATGCAAAATTACAACAACAAAATATGGGAACAAAGACCAAAATTCTCAGTCTTTGTGCGAGACGGGGCAAGCTCTAAAGACATCATAAAAAATAATGCAGATTTCAGAGCATTTAAATTAGATTTAAAAAGACTAGCAGAGTCTAGGAAAGAAGCAGAAGAAAAAGGAAAATGTAGAGAAAAAACAAGAAAAAAGGAGACTGATGGACCTAAGCTTGTTAAATTGCTGACAGGAAATAAGGATTTGTTAGATAATTCATACTATGAATGGTACATTCTTGTAACAAATAAATGTCACTCAAGTCAAATAAAACATTTAGATTTCCTAAAAGAAATTAAATGGTTTGCTGTACTGGACTTTGATCCTGAATCTGTGAGCAAAGGAATAGTCAGAGCTTACAAAGAAAGCCGAGTAGCAAACCTTCACTTGCCAAGTCTGTACGTGGAAGGGAAAACCACACCAAATGAGAAGATTTCCAGTCTGAATCTTTATCAACAACCCAGCTGGATTTTCTGCAATGGCAGGTTAGATCTTGACAGTGAAAAATATAAACCCTTAGATCCAAGTTCCTGGCAAAGAGAAAAAGCATCTGAAGTCAGGAAATTGATTTCATTTCTTACGCATGAAGATATATTGCCACGAGGGAAGTTTTTGGTGATATTTCTATTGCTCTCCTCTGTGGATGACCCAAGAGACCCCCTCATTGAGACCTTCTGTGCTTTCTACCAAGATCTCAAAGGAATGGAAAATATATTGTGTATTTGTGTACGCTCAGACATATGTCAGAGATGGAAAGATCTACTTGAAGCAAGATTAACAAAACAACAAGATGAATTAGCAAGCCAATGTATTTCTGCTTTAAACCTTGAAGAGATAAATGGCACTGTTCTTAAACTAAAATCCGTGACTAAATCTTCAAAGAGATTTTTGCCATCTATTGGTTCATCTACTGTCCTTCTGAAAAGGGAAGAAGATATCATGACCGCTCTGGAAATTCTGTGTGAAAATGAATGTGAAGGTACAGTCTTAGAGGAGGACGAAAATAAATTTCGTGAATTCAAGGCATCAAAAGAGGAAGACTTCTATCGAGGTGGTAAAGTATCATGGTGGAACTTCTACTTTTCTTCTGAAAACTATTCTTCACCTTTTGTCAAAAGGGATAAATACGAAAGGCTTGAAGCAATGATTCAAAACTGTGCAGATTCTTCTAAGCCAACATGTGTCAAAATTATTCATTTGTATCATCATCCAGGCTGTGGTGGGACTACCTTGGCTATGCACATTCTCTGGGAACTAAGGAAGAAATTCAGATGTGCCGTGCTGAAAAACAAGACAGTAGATTTTTCTGACATTGGAAAACAAGTGACTGATTTAATCACCTATGGGACAATGAACCATCAGGAATATTTACCTGTACTGCTCCTTGTTGATGATTTTGAAGAACAAGATAATGTCTATCTTCTGCAGGCCTCTATTCAAACAGCTGTAGCTAATAAGTGCATTCGATATGAGAAACCTCTAGTGATCATCCTAAATTGCATAAGATCACAGAATCCTGAAAAATGTGCAAAGATGTCATCAGACAGTATTGCCCTAATACAACAACTATCTTCCAAAGAACAGAGAGCCTTCGAGCTTAAATTAAAAGAAATTGAAGAGCAACATGAAAACTTTAAAGATTTTTATTCCTTCATGATCATGAAAACAAATTTTAATGAAAAGTACATAGAAAATGTGGTCAGGAATATCCTGAAGGGACAAGTTATTTCCACCAAGGAAGGAAAGCTCTTTTCTTTTTTGGCCCTTCTTAATTCATATGTGCCCGATACCACCATTTCACTATCACAGTGTGAAATTTTCTTGGGAATCACATACCAGAAGGCTTTCTGGGGAACAGAAAAACTTGAAGACAAGATGGGCACCTACTCTACAATTCTGATAAAAACAGAGGTGGTGGAATGTGGATACTACCGGGGAGTGCGCATTATTCACCCTCTGATTGCTACTCGTTCACTGGAAGAATTGAAGATAAGCTACCACTTGGATAAAAGTCAAATTATGCTGGATATGCTAACAGAAAACTTGTTCTATGATTCTGGTATAGGAAGAAGCAAATTTTTTCAAGATATGCAAACACTGCTGCTCACAAGACAGCGCAATGAACATGAGGGTGAAACAGGAACTTGGTTTTCCCCATTCATTGAAGCATTACATAAAGAAGAAGGGAATGAAGCAGTTAAAAATGTATTGCTTGAAGGTATTCATCGGTTCAACCCAAATGCATTCATTTGCCAAGCGCTGGCAAGACATTTCTACATTAAAGAGAAGGACTTTACCAATGCCCTAAATTGGGCAAATCAAGCAAAAAAGATAGAACCTAGCAATTCTTATATCTCGGATACACTGGGTCAAGTCTACAAAAGTAAAATAAGATGGTGGATAGAGGATAATGGAAAAAACAAGAACATTTCTGTTGATGATTTAACTGATCTTTTGGATTTAGCAGTACATGCCTCAAATGCATTCAAAGAATCTCAACAGCAAAGTGAAGATAGAGAGGATGAAGTGACAGAAAGGTTTTATCAGAAGTCAAAAAGGCGATATGATACTTATAACATTGCTGGCTATCAAGGGGAGATAGAAGTTGGGCTGTACACAATCCAGATTCTCCAGCTCATTCCTTTTTTTGACAACAAAAATGAACTATCCAAAAGAGATATGATTAATTTTATATCAGGAAGTAGTGATATTCCTGGGGATTCAAATAATGAATTTAAATTAGCCCTCAAGAACTTTATTCCTTATCTAACTAATTTGCAATATTCTTTGAAAAAGTCCTTTGATTTTTTTGATGATTATTTTGTACTTCTAAAACCCAGGAACAACATTAAGCAAAATGAAGAGAACAAAACTCGGAGAAAGGTGGCTGGATGTTTTAAGAAGTATGCAGATATATTTGGTCCCTTAGAGGAATTACAAAACAAAGATCTCAAATCAAAACTTAGTTTGCCACTTCAAGTAGAGCTGTATCGGAGAAGACTAGAAGTTTTAAAAGCAGACAAGTTTTCTGGGCTCTTGGAATATCTTATCAAAAGTCAAGAAGATGCCATTAGCACCATGGAAGATATAGTGAGCAAATATACTTTTATCTTCGAACAATGCACTGTCAAAATGGTGCCAAAGGAAAAGCAAAATTTCATCTTGGCCAACATCATTCTCTACTGTATTAAACCTACCTCCAAAATAGTGAATCCAATTAAAAAACTGAAAGCTGAGCTCCGAGAATTCTTGCAACAAGTAGGACTGACTTATCGGTTTTCAGAACCTTACTTCCTAGCTTCCCTCTTATTCTGGCCAGAAAACCAACAACTAGACCAAGATTCTAAACAAATGGAAAAGTATGCTCGATCACTCGAAAATTCTTTTAGGGGGCAGTATAAACATATGTATCGTACAAAGCAACCAATTGCTTATTTTTTTCTTGGAAAAGGTAACAATATGAACAGACTTGTTCACAAAGGGAAAATTGATCAATGCTTTGGAAAGACACCTGATATTAATTTCTTGTGGCAGAGTGGAGAAGTATGGAAGGAGAAAAAAGTCCAAGAACTTTTGCTTCGTTTAAAGGGACGAGCTGAAAATAATTCTTTATACATAGAATACGGAATCAATGAAAAAATCACAATACCCATCTTACCTGCTTTCTTGGGTCAATTAAGAAGTGGCAGAAGCATAGAAAAAGTGTCTTTTTACATGGGATTTTCCATTGGAGGCCCACTTGCTTATGACATTGAGATTATTTAAGGGCCTAATCTTGATCTTCTCCTTCCAAAAATGTAGTCTTGGTACCACTTAATTTTTTTTTGACCTAAAATCTATACTTTAAATTTCCTCTTAAGTATGTTACAAGTCCAACACAGACTGTGGTGAAAAGGAAGAAGTGAGAAATATGGAAAGTATCAAATATCTTCCTTTATTTCAAAAACTCTATCAAGGACAAGACAAAAAAAAAGGAGCTATGGATGGAATTAAGAGAGGTGAATGTAACATATCTGCCATACAGACCCCCTCTTGTTTCCCCCGTTACTCAACCAAGACATGAACTGAGGAAGAGAAGAACTTCCAGAGGGGCTTTCCTGTCAATTGTAAAAATTTTGCAGAATAGGAAAAAAGTTATGTTTTAAGACATTACAAAATCTAGACAATAATTTTACACAAAAAAAGCAAAATCCTCTCAAACTGAGGAGCAACATTTATTCTCACCAAACAGACCAGAAATGTACCACGCACTCAGGAATCTTTCAAAGCGGAGAACCAACAAGTTCTCTGAAGATCATAGTCATAGAAGTCAGCAGATCTTACCAAAGTAGGCTGGAGACTTATACTGCCTTTTCACGTAGTAGGAGACAGTTGAGCAAAAGTGAATTTTGTCTCTACAGCTAAGGAGCTTATATTAAAAAAAAAAATACATGGAAACTCCAAAGCTAATAAATGAAAAAACTCTTGTGAAAAAATACTAATTTGTCCCCTATCCAGGGGATCCCAACATACAGGCAAGAATGCATATATTCTATGCACTGAACAGCATAACCAGTGAGATGTAATCAAAATGCAATTTTTTTCCTCTAATAAAATTGTGAATTTGGACAATCACAAATGGGTTCCAAAACTGATAAAAAGCTGATAAAGAACTTTATAACAGACAAATCAGACTTTCTGAAATCCTGATCAATATTAACTGCAGAGAGAGAGAGCACCAGATGCTATGGACCTTAAAGTACTATACGAGTGCCAAGTAATTGAACCTGAATCTGACCAAGCCTTTAGCTGTTTCTTCCAGTTGAAATAAAACATAGATTACTGATTATACTTCAAAGCAATTCCACATTTGGAGTATGGAGATGGTGAAAGGAAAATAAGTAAGCAAAATAGCTGCAAGAAGGCTGGACCTGAGCTAACAATTGCTGCATGATGCATACATGGGAGTTCATTATATTCTTTTCCTGTGCTTTTGGAATTTTCTGTTAAAATTTCTAAAACCAAAAATACAATTTGTTTTTGTCTTCAAAATTACATTCAAAATTTTTCCTTGGGAGGAGTTTTCCCATTGCCCCTGCATGAAATTTCTCTTGGTGTAAAAAAAAATCCTCTGGCCAAACACAGTTTCAATTTAGAAAATGAGAATATCCAGCCACATTTCCCTATTGGGCCACGTTCCTCTCTGTCCCAGGTTTCAGTCTCCTCTACACAAAATGATCTATTGGATTTCTCTTGCTTTCCCCATGTGATTCTTTTAAACTCAGATCAAACCAGTTTAAGCAGGTACTCTCTTTCCCCCATGACCTCCCTTGGGTGCATGGGAAACTTTCATGGATATTTGCTCTGCCATTGGCAGGAAGTGCAGCAAATTTCCAGTCTTGGGAATAACATGGCCCACAAAGTCAGAAGGACACAGGTCAAGAACTCCAAGTAAATTTCTTGTAGATGGTTCCCTTCTGCCCTTGGAGACCTGCTCTCTAGGCTCAAGATGAGATTCTCATGGTGGTTGGGAGAACTTTTGCCAAAAGAGCCTCTTAATAAACCCTCTCTTCCTCAGTGCCAGCAGAGGACAAACTACAGCCTGTAGACCAAATCCAGCCTGTTTTTCAAATAAAGTTTTATTGAAACACAGCCACACTAATTTGTGTAAGTACTGGCTTTGGCTGCTTTTGCACTGCAACAAGCGTTGAGTTGTAAGAGAAACCTTATAGCCCACAAACCTAAATTATTTACTATCTTGTTCTTTATACAAAAGAACCCTTTGCCAATCCTTACTCTATGCCATTAAGTCTTATCTCTTTATTATAGGTCAGTTGTCTAATTGGTTCTTGGACAAGTACTTTAAAAATATGCATTTTGGTTTATCACCTAATTTTGGTATCTGATGTCTATCATTTTAGGGCCAAAGTTAAAATTTAATACCATTTCAACTCAAAATTCTCTTTTTACATTATAATAATCCAGGTTGACTTTTCCAAGGAACAGCAGAGTAATAAATATATGTGGGTTTTCCTTTTGCAAATTAAAAAAACAGCCAAATTATGCTAGACAAATTTGAAAACCACATTTATCTATCACAATTCTCTTTACCCATTTAGCTTTGTATTTTCCTTAAGTCCATAGAATTAATTTAGTCTTGAAAAATAGAAACTTGGGTGAGATTTAAATATTAAATCTCATTTCAGATAAAACTTCGAATAAGAAAGCATCAGAATTTTTTTAAACTGTCCCCTAATCATTGATTAGGTCATTATAATACAGCAGTTTCCCAACTTAGTTTTCAAAAGAAAATGTTAATCAACACTCCCAAAACAAATGGTGACCTGAACAAATGATCATTGGAAACTACAATATTCTGCTCCTGGCTATTTGGAATGTGGATTAGCAAAAAAATTCAGAAAGTAATACCAAAAGGAAGATCATTTATCAAACAAACTACTTGTTTTTATGTTATTTTTAAATCTCTTGCTCTTCCAAAGGTATCCCTGCTGCACGATAGGGAATGTACTAGAAAAAAGTATATGCAAAATATTTATAAATTTTTTTCACCTTCTCTATTGTCAAAAAATCCAGCTTCAATTGAAATATGTGTACCATTGTTCTTTTCTGTATTTTTAAAACTCAAATGTGTATGTATACCATTATTAAAATATTATAGCGAAGTTTCCAACTCTAAGGTGGCCTTTATAGCCAGACAGTCCTACATCTTCACTGAAAACCCTCCACATAAGTAAAAAAGTGAATTTCCTTTCATCAGTGGAAGGAAATTGTTCAGTTTGAAATCCAGAAATCTGTCCTTTAATTAAATGCTATCATCATCTATTCCTAGTTGCAGGAAATAAAGTTTAGGTTCATATTTCAATGATTCCCTAAGATGATGATCTATAAGTGTTAAGTCCTAGCAGGAAGCAGATGGTACATTTAAAAAGAGTCATTAGTTGAGAGTTTAATAAAATAACTATTTACAAATGTATAGGTAGAGTTTATATCAGGGATATAAGCTGACTGAATACTCAAATTAATCAATTATCAAAAATTAATCAACTATCATTACAGGCTAAAGTAGAAAAATCATGATTATATCAACTGATAGGAAAAAAGCATGTGATGACACACAATATGCATTTGTGATAAAACCTCATAGAAAACTAGGAATAGATGAGGCCTTTTCTAACTTAATAAAGGACATCTACAAACAAACAAACAAAAAACCCTACAGTTAACATCATACTTAATGGTAAAAGACTGAATGCTTTTCCCCTAAGACTGAGAACAAGGTAAAGATGTCTGCTCTTACCATTCTTATTCAGCTTTGTATTGGAAGTTCAAGCTAATGCAATAAGGCAAGAAAAAGGAAATAAAAACAAACAGATCAGAAAGGAAGAAATAAAACTGTTCCCATTTGAAAATGACATAATTTTCTAGGTACAAAATCCAATGAAATCTACAAAAAAAAAATCCATCTAGAACTAATAAATAAATTCAGCAAGGTCATAGGATATAAAATAAACATACAACAGTCAATTTTCTTTCTACATATGAGCAGTGAACACAAGGACACTAAAA
The DNA here is from genome assembly GCA_030015415.1 of Cynopterus sphinx. Taxonomy (NCBI): domain Eukaryota; kingdom Metazoa; phylum Chordata; class Mammalia; order Chiroptera; family Pteropodidae; genus Cynopterus; species Cynopterus sphinx. Next base: position 27,421,676 of record CM057391.1, read on the forward strand.
TAAAACATCAATACCATTTATAATCACTCAAAAAACTGAAGTATTTAAATGTCTAACAAAACATGTATAACTTTTGCTCACATAAAATATTAATAAAAGAAAGTAAAGATCTAAATAAACAGAGAGACATATTATGTTCATGGATTAGATTATAGTGGTCCCCAACCTTTTTGGCACCAGGGACTGATGCTCCTATGAGAATCTAATGCCTAGTGATCTTAGGTGGAGCTGAGGTGGTGATTAGCGCTGGGGAACAGCTATGAACACAGATGAAGCTTTGCTCGCTCAACTGGCCACTCACTTCCTGCTGTGTGGCCCAATTCCTAACAAGCCATGGACTGGTACCAGTCCATGGCCCAGGGGGTTAGGGATCCCGTATTATAAAACTCAACACAGTAAAGGTATCTATTCTCCCCAAATTGATATATAGTCTTAATAAAATTTCTATCAAAATCTCAGCAACATTCTTTATAGATATAGACGAGAGTATTTTAAATTTATTTGGAAAGGTAAAGAAAGTAGAATAGCTAAAGCAGTTTTTAAAAAGAAAAATAAAGTGGAGGAACCAATACATGATTTCAAGACTATGTGGTATTGGCAGAGGGATGACACAGAGATCAATGGGACAGAATAGAGAACTTATACATTGGCCCACATAAATATGTGGAATTTTTGACAAAGTTGTAGAATGAATTCAATGGTTTAAAGGCTTTTTAAGAAAATGGTGCTGGATCAATTGTATGTCTATTGTACAATTGTACAGCTATACAATCTCAAACTAAACCTCACACCTTATACAAAAATTAACTCAAAATGGATCACATGTTTAGGTTTAATGATATATTTTTTAACTTTATAAAATTATAAAACTTTTAGAAAAAATAGGAGAAAATCTTTGGTATCTAGGGCTAAGAGTTCTTAGACTTAACATTAAAAGCACCACCCATGGAAGAAAAAATTGAAAAAGTGGACTTATTCAAATGAAAAAAAAAATTCTTTATAAAAGATTTTATTGTGAAGATGAAAAGACATGATACAGAATTTTAAAAAATTACAAACCATGTATCTGACAAAAGACTAGTATCTAGAATATACAAAGAACCCTTAAAAGAAAAATACACCCACTTTCAACTTATAGCTGCTCAGGAGCAGGAAAAGCTAGTAGCGCTGAGCTGCACCTACTTCACAAGAATATTTCTTTTGGTAGGTTTCCTGGGAAGAATATTCACCAACAGCCTCCACTGCATGGGAGTCCAGGCCTGGCATATCTCTGAGTGTGTGAGAAGTAGGACCAGCAGGCAAATACTGATAAGGATATAGGTGCTCCTTTGGCTACCCACTGGATCCAGAGGCCTTAGGGGTAATCCAGGTCCTCCAAATATCATGAGGTTCTCTGCATCTGCAAAGTGGACTTCTTTACATACCTGGAAAGACTGCCGTGAACCTAAAAAAGAAAGTTTTGCAAATCTTCATCCAGTTTAAAGGAATGGCTTATTAAGTTTATTCTCTGAAACCTATATTTTAGAATAAGTCACAGTCCTCTCTATGGATCTTTCTGAAGGTGAAACATTTGCAAAAGTATCAGAGCAAAACAATAACTGTCTGTAAATGATAAAAATTTTAAATGACATGGGAAAAAAAGGCGTAGATGATAGAAACTTTGTTCATCCCTCCTGTGACCAAATCAAAGCTGTGACAGAAACATGGGGCAAACAGCAAGGAAAGTTGCCTGGTATCTAGATGAATGAAACACTGCAACTAGGGAGAAAAATAATTAATCAACCTGCAACAGTGGAAGGTAGGAGAGGGCAAAGATGTGAGGCCACCTAGTTCCAAGCAGTTGGTACCAGGTGGCTGAGAATGACAGAGGCTATGGCAGCCAATGGCTGAAGACACCTCATAAAGGGGTTGTGTCCACAAGTGAACTTTCGAGGTGGTGGAACTGCTCGCTCTGAGCACCAGTACCTGTTCAACTGCTGGGTGGGGGCATCAAGGACTTACAGGGAGTCACTGAGTTGTCGAAGCGAGGGCTGGAGATGAGGATCTCTCTTGGGCAAAGGTGCCAGTGGTCTTTATTGTGCCTCTGTTGAGTCCTCCCGCTTCCCAGGATACAGTCTCAGTGCTGCCATAGCTGAAACATCATCATCATCAAATTGGATGACAGAGGTCACTCTGCCCAGAGGATTCCCTGAAACTCTGCCTCCTCTATCTCGAAACTCCATCCAAGACACATCCAGATGTGTCCTCCGCAAGTCGGGTGCTCCTTGCTGAGCAGCGCCAATACTCACACTGGTGACAGCAGGCCTCAGTTTCTGGTGTGGTTTCTTGAGGGAACTATAAGCACTGTATCTGTAGATTGCTTGCTGAATCCTAACAGGTGGCCCTCGAGGGGCACAGGTTGGAGCTAAACTTGGCCTGCAGCTGAACCCCTCTTAAGACTGTGCCACTGGACACCTACTACACAAAGCCATGCTAACAAGAACAGGAGACTTAGAAGCTTCACTTAGTATATAGAAACAGACACAGAAAGGCAGCTAAAATGGGAAGACAAAGAAGTAGAAACCATATGAGAGAACAGAACAGAGATCCAGGAATAATGGAGTCAAGCAATCAAACAGATGCAGCTAAAAATACTAGTTATAAATATGCTCAGTGAACTTAGGGGAAGTGTAGATGAATTCAGTGAGAACTGTGACAAAGAGATAAAAAGAACATAAAAATTGAAATGAAAATTATAATAGAGAACCAGTCATAAGTGAAGAACACATTATCTGCAATGAAGAGTATATTAGAGGGAATAAACAGAGTAGATAAAGAAGAGGATAGAACCACTCATACAGAGGATGGGGAAGCCAAGGACACCCAATCACAACGGCAAGAAAAAAAAAGCCAAGACTATAATAATACTTTTAAAAGCCTATAGGACATAGTTAAGTGTAAAAATATCTGTGTCATAGAGGTACCGGAAGGAAAACAAGACGTTGAAGATCTATTTGAAGAAATAATGGTGGAAAACTTCCCTAACCTGGTGAAGGAAATAGGCATACAACCCCAAGAAGCTCAGAGAGTCCCAATAAAAAGGAACCCAAAGAGGCCCATACCAAGACATTATAATTAAAACGCCAATTGTTAAACACAAGAAACAATCTTAAAAGCAGCAAGAGAAAAGCAGTTAGTTACCTACAAGGGAACACCCATGAGACTGGCAGCTGATTCCTCAAAAGAAACTATACAGGACAGAAGGGCTTGGGGCAAAATATTCAACGTGATGAAAGCCCAGGATCTACAGCCAAGAATATTTTATCCAGCAAAGCTATCACTTAGAGTCGAAGGACAGATAAAGAGCTTCCCAGACAAAAATAAGCTAAGGGAATTTATCAACACCGAGCCATATTACAGAAAATGTTGGAAGGACTTCTTTAAGAAGAAAAAAAACGTGTATCAAAAATGCGAATAAAGGATGGTAATACCTACATTCCTATCAACAAGTACCTCAAATGGAAGAGAATTAGGTGCTCCAACCAAAAGATAGAATGGTTGAATGGATAAGAAAACAAGATCCTTGCATATGCTGCCTACAAGAGACTCACTTCAGATTAAAAGACACACAGACTAAAAGGAAGGGGATGGAAAAATATATTGCCTTGATGGACCTAGGGTATTGCGCTGAATGAAGTAAGTCAAAGAAAGACAAATATTGCATACATGTGGAATCTGAAGAACAAAATCAACAACAACAAAAATGGAAACAAACTCATAGATTCAAAGAATATTTTGAGGGCTACTAGACAGGAGAGGGGTTGGGGGGATGGCAAAAAAAAGGGAAAAGGAATTTAAAAGTACAAATGTAGAGTTACAAAATAGACATTGAGATATAAAGTGTATCATAAGAAAAATAGTTAACAATGTTGTAATAAATACGTAAGGGGAAAGAGGAATTAGGTTTAGTGGGGTGATAGTGACATATAGATCTCTAATCACTGTACAACTGAAACTAATATATTATCGTATCTACTATAATTGAAAAAACTCATTGAATTATACAATGTAAATATAAGCAACTAATTGTGTATTTTATTTCAATAAAGCCAGGGAAATAATTTTTTTAAAAGGAAAAACAGACCTAATCCAATTAGAATGAGCAAGGGATATGAAAAGACATGAGACATTTCATCCAGGAGAATATACAATTGTCAAATAAGTACAAGAAAGGATTCTCAACATCATTAGCCATTAGGGAAATGCAGACTGAAACTACAATATGATACCACTATGCACCTATTGAAGTGTCTAATATAAAAAAATAGTGCCAACACCAAATCCTGGCAGAATGCAGAAAAACTCATACATTGCAGATGGTATATAAAGTGATATAACCACTCTGAAATACATTTTGGCAGTTTCTTAAAAATCTAACTGTGCAGCAATTGGTACAGCAATTGCACTCTTGGACATTTATCCCAGAGAAATAAAAACATGTTCACCCAAAAACCTGTGCATTAATGTTTAGAACAGCTTTATTCATTATATACCCAAACTAGAAACAACCCAGATAACCTTCAATGGGCAAACAGATAAATACAATACAGAACATCTATACTAAAAAATATTAGCAACAATAAAATGAAATGGATGATTGATACACTCATAAGTTGAATATATCATTGGAGAAATGGCTGAGTAAAAAACATCCAAACCCAAAGTTTACATACTGAGTTATTCCATTCCTATAACATTCTTGAAATTACAAAATTATAGAAATGGAGGAAAGATTATTGGTTGCCAGGAGTTATAAATTCTAGTCTGGGAAAGCAAGAAGAAAGATGGGCAAGAGATAGAAGGGCAAGAGAAGTGATGCTTATAGGGATGCATTTATCTGTATCTTGACTGTATCAATGTCAATATCCTGCTTGCATTTTCATACTTAGCTTACCAAGATGTTACCGTAGGAGGGAACTAGGCAAAGAATACCCTGAATCTGCCTGTTTTATTTCTTACAACTGCAAGTGAATCTACAATCTTCCTCTCCAATGTTTTTTAATTTAAAAAAATAAATAGCAGATACTATCAATAATTTACACCAACTTTGATAACATTATTTATAAGTTCATATATATGAGTTTTCATATATGAATTAATTCATATACACATATATTACATATACAATTTCTGAAATAGTATATAAATCTATAAATGAAGAATCTATATCTAGTGCATTATTTTGCATTAGCCAGCATTAGAAACATGTTTATTGCTTGGTAGGTTCTATTCTCCAAAGGTTCGTATTGTTCTGATACCTTCCATTTGCTCCCTAGGTCTGCTCTCCACCTTTTCCCACTCTCGTTTGTGCCCAAGACTCTCACATATATGAACCACATCAATAGCCCTCCTCTTGCTCTCAGGCTTCCAGCCGGGGCTGGCAATTAGGACACCTCAATTAGAAATTGGAAGGAAGGAGAAGAATAAGGGTATTTATTACCCTGCTTCTTCTTTGCAAAGTCACCTATCTGGCTGTGTTCTTTACGAAAGGTCACTGCTTCCTTCTGGGGAGCTGCTTGTCAAGACCCTTCTTTTGAGTTCCAAAACCTCTCTCTGACTTCATTTCTTCAGGCCTCAAGGGACATAGCTCTGCTGCCACTAATTCCAGGACAGTTCTTATAGTTTTCCTCCACTGACACCTTTCCATATGTTCTCTTTAATAATCTTCCTCACATTATCCTAATTTGCATGTGTCATCTACTTTCTTCTGAGATTTGACTGATACAGGTATATTCTATGTTTTGCACGAAAGCATTTCCTAGTGGCTGTATGTGATTAATAAGGAATGAGTTTAGCCAATTCCAGAAGGAATGCAAACTTTGTAGAAAAGTCTTGTACTCAGTATTAGGAAAACTGGAGCCTCACCAAAATGAGAAAACGGAAACATTTTACATATGGACCTTTTTTAATCCACCCCTCTCCCCTCAGGTCAGACACTCATACAAGCCCTCAGCTGATTGCTAATAATAATTATGTGTATTGTTCTCTAAACTCTAGTCTTCAAAACCCAAAATTTTGGTTGTGGGTCTCTGAGAGATTCTTTGGGGGAAAAATAACGTGTGGCAAAACTGAAGACAGCCTCGGCAGGTAGAGCTTTCTGACATCCATTTCCTCCAGAACATTTTAATTTTTTTTTATTTATGTGCTATCACCCCACATAAAATCTTATTTGAAAATTTTTATTACACCAATTTAAAAATTTTAACAACCAATTTAATTAACTTTACTAAATAACCACTACAAATCAATTCCTTAAAATTCAAAAGGAAACCTCTAATGGTAGAACTTCAGGTAACAGTAGAGAGAGGACTGGTAAGAGTGTAGAGATTTAGAGTCAGGTTATTCCCATCCAACGTACTTCAAATTACACCCCGTAAGGGGCTGCTTATTGTGAACAGCCACTCAAAAGCTCTGATGATCTGTTTCTTTGTCAACATAAATGCCTCCTTGGTGATTTCCAAATCCAAATCACCAGCTAAGTCAATCTTTATCTAATTATTTTTATCTTTCTCTAGGAATCCTTCCCAGACTAACTGATAATCAGCTTTTAGCAGTCACCATCTGGTATTATTTAGTGGCTTCCAATATGTGAGTCATTGAATCACAAAGAAACTTGGAGTTGGAATAGGTTGTCAAGGCTACTTGGCCCAATTTCCCATACATGCTAGAAGCCCTGCTCTAATTTCCCTGACAAGTGGTCACTCAGTCACCTGAATGCTTTCAGGTAACAGGTATAGCCCTGTTTTGCCAAGCACTCCACCTGTGAGAGATTTTTTTTTCCCTATATTAAGCCAAAACGTGTGTTGTTGTGCATCACCAGATAATGTCCATCATTCCCTCTAAAACAACAACAAAAACCCTCCCTATTTATAGGACAGTTCAACTATTAGCCAGTAGTAATCTTATCCTCTTAGTTTCTTAGTTTCTCCACAAAAATCGTCCATCATCACCAGATCTAAAACTATGCCACTGAGGACATCTGATAGATTCCAGACCCCTCATCCTGCTTGTAGCCGCTTCTTGACTATGCTCCAGTTTTACTTCATTCTTAAAATTCGTGCTCAGTATGGGACACAACACAGAAGACATGTGCAGACCAGTTGAACCCACAGTCTACCTTGCTAATGACATTAGACTGTGTAATGTCATCAAGACTACACCTGCTTTCTTTTTTACCATTTACTACACACCACCATCCGAACACTGAATCAACTACAGCGCTTCCATCTTTTCCACAAGAATCCTGACAAAACCAGATTATTTCCTGTCCTATATTCATGCCTAAATTCAAACCTCACAAGGTAAATACACTCATCCGAGTATACAGGTGAGAAAAACTGTACTTTGTACGTATAGTGGCAATTTTTCAAGGGTCTCACAATAAGTAGCTTAGCAAAGATTGATCGCAGATCAAAGCCTGTATATTTTCTGCTAGGTCATACTGCCTCTTCAATCATTTACTCCATCAAATGTAGCTGAGCACTCTCTATGTGCCAGATACTCTTCTAAGCCCTGAAGAAAAAGTGGGGAATATGGTTTATATGCTTGAAAACATTTAAATGCATGTAGGAAGAATATCTAAAGACACAGAAGAGGAAAAGAATAATCATAAATGTAAAGAGTCAAAGAATACCAAGTACACTTTAAATATATACAGTTTGTTATGTGTCACACCTGAAATTTTTTTTAAGTGCAAGGGGGTTCCACATCCAGTGTAGATGTCGAAGGATAGGAAATACTATTCTTTGCATGGTAACAACAGGAAAACACCAGAAAACTGCAGTTTTCTTTTCATTAACTCTATAAAGAGAAGCAGATGCTCTTACTCTTAATGAAGTAAATTCTTGCGAGGAACAAGCCCTTCAGAGGTGAGAAAAGAACTGCAGTCACTTCCTGGAGGTAAGTGATTAAACCAGGTACAGAGTCAGAGGAGCCCAGTTTCTAATGACAAGGGGAAAACAGCCAATTTTCAATGACAACATGATGAATTAGAATCTGGAATACCCCCAAATACAAAAAAAAATAAACAAATAGCTCAACCTGTGAATCCTTCTCTATAGCAATTTTTGCTGAGTAAGTGGCAGTAGGAACTAGGGTAGAAAGCAGAAAATAATTTTTCAGTCTCATGCAGTCGTGCAGTGTTTAAATTCCAAGGCCATACTGAAGTTGAAGTGTGTGTGTGTGTGTGTGTGTGTGTGTGTGTGTGATAATAACTTTTAGGATTTACTCTCTTTCAAGTATAAAATCCCAGGCAAGGCTGTTCAGGGGATTCCCCACACCTTCTCCCCTCCCCCTCCTCTTGGAGGGACATCTGGAGGCTGCAAGAGGCAGCTTCTTTATTTCTCCAAGTCCGGGGTTCTTACATATGATAGCTCTTATACACGCTCAGATGTTGCTCATGTGCAGTTTGAGTGTTTTTTGTTGAGTTTTAGATATTCAGCTTACTGTTGTTTCAAGAAGAGAGATCTGGGGATGTCTCTCATTCCACCATGTTTCTGCAAAGTCCCCCCAGTACCATTTCTTGAAGAGACTCTCCTCATTAAGTACTGTTGGCTTCCTTGTCAAATATTAGTGAACCATATGTTTATGAGTTTATTTCTGGGCTGTCAATTTTGTTCCATTAGTCTATGTGTTTATCTTTATTTCAGTACCTTACTGTTTTGATTACTATAACTTTGTAACACAGTTTGAAATCAGAAGGCATGATGGCTCCACTTTTGTTTCTCTTTCTTAGGATTGCTTTAGCTACCCAAGGTCTTTTGTGGTTCCATACAAATTTGGAGATTATTGTTTTTTTCTGTGAAACATGCCATTGGAATTTTGACAGGGATTGTATTGATTCTATAGATGGCTTTGGGTAGTATGGACGTAACAATACTGATTCTTCTAATACATGAACACAAGATATCTTTATATTTATTTGTGTCTTCTTAAATTTCTTTCATCAATTTCTTATAGATTTCAGTAAACAGATCTTTCACCTCCTTGGTTACATTAATTCCTGAATATTTATTATGGTATTATATATTGGATTGTTTTCTTTATTTTTCATATATTTCATTATTAGTGTATAGTAAGGCAACTGGATTTGGTATGTTGACTTGTATCTTGCAACTTTACTGAATTGTTTATTGGTTCTAGCAATTTTCTGGTGGAGTATTTAGGGTTTTTCATATATAATATATCATCTATAAACAGACAATTTTACTTCTTCTTTTCTGATTTGAAAGCTTTAAAAATTTTTTTCTTGCCTAAGTGCCCTAGTTAGGACTTCCAGCATGATGTTGAATAGAAGTGGTGAGAGTGGGCACCCCTGTCTTATTCCTGATCTTCTAAGGAAAACTTTCACCTTTATGATGTTAGCTATGGGCTTGTCACATATGGCCCTTTTTATATTCTCTCTATCTGATTTGTTGAGTATATTTATCATTAAAGGATTTTTCCACTTTCCTCCTGTTATTTGATTTCTAGTTCATACCACTGTGGTTGGAAAAGATACTTGGTATTATTACACTCTTCCTAAATTGACTAAGACTTGTTTTGTGATCTATCTATCCTCAAGAATGTTCCATGTAAACTGGAAAAGAATGTACATTCTGCTGCTATTGGATTAAATGTTTTATATATGTCTGTTAGGTCCATTTGGCCTAATATATAGTTCAAGTCCAACATTTGTTTATTGATTATATATATGGTAATACACACACACACACACACACATATATATATACACACACACATACATGTATATATGTGGTACAATAAAATGTAATTGAGATATTTAAAAATATATTACAATGTTGAAGACGTGCATCTTCTAACCCAGTAATTCCATTTCTAATGACATTCCCCTAAATTGTTGATCTTCAAACCAGAATACTTGTTTTTTTGAAAGAATGTGAAAGCATTCCAATGGATACCAGGGCATGAAAAAAGAAATCAGTTTTAGACTTTCAATTTTCATATCTATTCTTTCTAAAAGTGATCTACCCCACCCCACCCCACACACACACACACAAAATACCTGGTTCATTCACATATGGCTTGCCCTTTTTCTCCTTCCCTTTTACAAATGCCCTTCTGATTTACAATGCTCAGGGCATCGAATTACCAAAGTAAACCACTCTAGAAATCTTTTCCTTTTCCTACAATAACTGGCAACATCTCAGATGGAGGCAGTTATATCAGTTTGAGTTCCATAGTGGGGATAATGTACAGCAGCTAATCCAAGAGGCATTTAAGATGAAAAAATTAAACCATGCTGTTTTAAGCCATTGAAACGTGACAGCTGTTTGTTGCTACCACGTAAATTGTCTATCCTTACTGATACGAAGACAAGACCCTGACCAGTCTGTTATATTATGGTGACTTGCCCCACTGTAAAAATCTATTTGGGGGTTTTTGAATGAAGGGGATATTTTTATTTCTCATTGGCTTTCAGAATATACCTTGAAATGTGTACTAACTCATTTTTGAATTTTAAAAAATGAAGTCACCTTTTCTAACAGAAAGTTTAATTTGGCTGATAGCTTTGAAAATTAAATTTCAGGTTGCCATCTTCAGTGAATTGAATTAAGATAAACTTATAGTCCTAAGATTTTTATAAAAATGTTTTTAAAATATGAGTACAGCATTTTATCAAAAAATATGTTTGGTTAAGCAAAATGTTTCTAAATAAAAGAACAAGTATAATTAATAGTTTTTCCCTTGGACTCTTAAAGCCTTATTGATATATTTCTCAGAAGCTGAGAAAGTAATGGCTATATCTGTATAACAAAATATTTTGCAAATCAGGTTGTTTCCAAATTTTTGCTTTCAATAAAACTGGTGGTAGACCTAATTAAGATGTCGATGAAAGATCATTAATGTTTATAATAGATAATTATATTTTTTAATGTAAGTTCATATAATTGCTATAATTTTAACAAAATGTTACATTCCTTTTTTATGTGAATAAGATTCTTAGCAGCCTCAGCTATAACAGTAAAAAGCAGTACTAGAACTGATGCTTACCTCTTATCTTTCTGGTAGTAACTATTATTTTCCATGGATACATAAACTAAAAACACACTCAAATGTAGCAAATGTTTCTAATAAAATTTTTATATTTATGTTTCATAACTACCAAAAAATTATGTTCTCTTGGCCAATTTTGTATTACTAATAATAGTGCTAATAATTCAATTCAGAATGGAATGCTTTAACATTCAGTGTCTTTTGGTCATGGGAAAAAAATCTTTTAAAATTTTCTATTTGTATTTAGTTGTAGAGAAATATGATAGGGCTATTGAGAAAATATTTTCAAATATCAAAAAATACATAAGGCTAAAACTCTTTAGAGTAGAATGGAAATGTGAGTTAAGGAGAAAATAAAAACAATGTGAAATTTCAGACTATTATATGATAGAGCCCATATGTTTCTTTATATTGATGGTGACAGTGCCTGCCTATCACCCTGTTTTGAAATTTGAGCATTTGTATTTTAAAAAATCAATATTTACCCAAAAAAATCAAATATCACATTTGCCACTATTTGAATTTGAAATGAAAAATTTAATATTATCTTAAAGTTGTGCAAGGAACCACACAGTTTGTCAAGATTATTTAGGGTGTACATAAACAAAAGAGCTGCTTTAAAAAAATTCTCACACATGTGCAATTGGAAAAATGTAAAAGAACATCATTCTAATATTACTTGAAATAAGAAAAACTTAAGGAAACACAAAATATGCATCAACATGAAAATGAGTAGGGAAAAAATATATGTATATATGTACTATACAGGAACTAAAATGGTGAACTAGATGTATATAAACAAACATAAATAAATGCAAAAATATGATGTTGGTAAGGTATATTATTTATATATTTTAACCAGCAAAACATTTAAAACTATTGAAACACGTTGTTTAACTAGAAAATACAGAATACAAATCTAAAACATACATGGAATTACTAAACATCAAATTCATGATAGAAGTTAAGTCTCAAGAGGAACATAACGAGATTAAGAGTTGTACAGAGGGGTTTCAATTGAATCTATAATTTTTTTCTTATTTAATGAATCTAAGGCAATTATAGCCAATGTTAGGGTTGCTAAAACTTTGGAAAACTGGAAGATGGGCACATGGATTATCACATACTTATATACTTATCTGTAGAATTAAGTGATTTTTTAATAAAAATAGCTAAAAGTAAAAGACAGCATATAAAAGAAAAACAGTAATACAATATATCTTAATATGGCAGAGGGAAGATTTTTTAAAATAATTATTCCAATAGATAAGAAAAAGGAAAAATGAAATACAAAGAAAAACATGAATACAAAAACAAAAAGGTGATAGAATTTTAAATATATTAATAATCACAATACATGTAAGGAGAATAAATAAAGTCACCAATGAAAAGCAAAGATTTTCTAAATTTTTTCTAAAGCTAGCCATGTAAGGCTTACAAGAGACACAACTTAAACAAAATGATGTATAAAGGTTAAAGGTAAAAAAATTTAAAAAATACCAGGCAAATTCTTTCCCCAAAAAAGCTATTGTAGCTATATTAGTGTTAGATAAAATGGAATTGAAGGCAAAAGGCAATAATGGGGCTAAAGAGAGAAACAATATAATTCTAAAAGAATATGTTACAAAAAGATTAAACAGCCGTGAATTTACATGTATTCCACAATATATACAGAAAGCAAAACACCAACAAAAGTATAAGACATTGACACATCACAATCACGGAGGAAGATTATCTGATTTGTATCACAATATGATAAATCAGGTAACTTTCTCACCCTCAAAATCTATAGAATATAGAAAACTTGAACAGCCAAATTAGTATTTAGACTTCACAGGTATGTATGAAACCCCACAATAAACAAAACCAAACCAAAACAAACAGTAGTCCCCCCCCCACCTATCCACAGGGCATATATTCCAAGACCACAAGTGGATGCCTTAAACTGTGGATAGTACCAAACCATATATACCATGGTTTTTTTTTCCTATATATACTGATCTACGATAAAATTTGATTTAAAATTGGGCACAGTAAGAGGTTAACAATAACTAGTGATACAATAGGACAATTATAACAATGTAATGTAATAAAAGTTGTGAATGAGGTCTCAGTCACTCTCTCCCCAAGTACCTTATAGAACTCTACTCACCTTTCACTTAAAGAACTTTCCAGTTCTCTTTGGCATATTGGAATTGCCAGAACTCTTGTTCTTTGGGGCCAACATTAAGTAAAACAAGGGTTATTCAAACACAGGCACTGTACTACTGCAACAGCCACTCTGATAACCTAGCCAGCTCTTTAGCATCTTAAGGGTAGGAAGTCCAAATAGCATGTAGACGCTGGACAAAGAAACCATTCTCGCCCCGGATGGGATGAGTGGGTAAGCTCAAGATTATATCATGTTCCTCAGAATTACACACAATGTAAAATTTACGAATTGTTTACCTCTGGAATTTTCCATTTAATATTTTTGGACCACAGTTGACCACGAGTAACTGAAACCCTGAAAAGCGAAACTGTGAATAAGGAGCCACGACTGTATATGTTCTTTCTAGTCCACATAGAACAAAGACAAAATGCTAATAACACAGGTTAGCTTTCAAAAGAAGTCTCGACGAATTCCAAGTCATCATCACACAGACCACATTCCGCTACCATAATAAAAATAAATTAGAAAACAGTGATCAAATAATAATTTTTAAGTACTAACATACGTTTAAAAACTTTTGCTTAAACGTACTCTTAAAATAAGAGGGACTCTCAGGTTCAGTCCTGTCCAGTTCAATTTGTCAAACGTGTACTGGGGTTAGATTTGAGTTTAGGCGCCACCTCAAACAGTGGCGGTAATGTAGGGCATCCACTAGATGTCAGTGTTACTTTATATTTATTCTCATTTGCTCGCATGGAAGACAGGAGTCAAACCAATTAGATTTCAGATGCAGTCCTAAACCCTTTTGACTCAAACATCGAATAAGGAAATATTTACAGTGAATAATTCTAATGTGTTGTCCAAATGTAAATTTTTATGACACAATAGTTTCCATATATTTTCTGTGAATTATTTATTAGCTTACTAAAGCAGTTTTGTATGATTTTATAGGCCTTATAAGAGACAAAGACAAAACAAAACTTATTTCCTATTGCTTTGGAGGAAGGAAAATTCCACTAAATTGTCTTCAGTTCATATATGTACACGAAGTAAATTTCTCTTAGAAATACAGCTCTGTGACAAAGTAACACTAATATTAAAAGAGATCTTGAGAAACCATGCACGTATTCTAACTGCCTGCATCTTAAAAACTGACAAATTGGGAACTATTATTCTATTTTTAAAGACTGCAAGGAAGGAAATCATCACTCAGGAAGTTCTTTTTTCCGTCTAATCTAAATCCCTCCTGGTGAAGTTGAATGCCATTTCCTCTAGTGTCAACCTTTCCATCAGGATGAAGGAATAAATTGCCCACCATCCTCATGCAGAGAATAACTCTTTACATCCTGGAATATGTGAATATAATGTTTTTGTGGACTGCAAAGAGGATCCCAGCAAGGGAGGCAGCAATGGATAACTGTCATACAGAGTAATAATAGCCCAGAAGTTACTCAAAGAGACTCTTAACAAAAGCTTTTTGTAATGTAGAGACCTGACCTTGAGGTAAAGAAATATGGGTTCTTTACTCCACTAGCATTCTGCCTTACCTAAGGGAATATAATCATGATTGACCATGAGAAAAGTGCTTTAATTAATTCTTAGAATCCTTACAACTGGTCTGCAAGATAAAAGAGATTGTTGTTATTGTTACCATTATGATTATAACCATTTCCAAATAAGGAAACTAAGGCTTCGGAAGGTTAATTACTTTGCTCGGGGGCACACAACTGGTAGGAGACAGAGCTGGGCTTTCGGTTCTGTCAGGACCCCAAGGCTGGGCTAGTCACAGTACTTCTTCAAGCTCTACAAGCTTTACAGAGTTGGGCTCTGAAAAAGGAAACACAAAAGTAGGAGGTGGGGGTGGGTTTCTTTATCCAAGTCACTGCTCCTCCAATACCTTAACACAGGTGTGTATGAACACTGGGAATTAATACATGGTGATCAGCTGTTCTCTTTGTACACTAGAGACAGAGAGAGGTACTCAAATATAATGAAGTAGTACTTAACAGTAAGTACTATTATTATTACTAAGGGAAGTTATGGAATCTAATACTCTGTCTATAAAAATAAAATAAAATAAAATATTCACAATCACCAGGGATGGTCAAATCTAGCCCTGCCTGCGGTCAGGACACGGACTTGAAAGAACCATCCATCCAAATCCTGACTAATTTTAAACACTGATAATTGCGTTGTCCTTTGCCTCTGCAATGCAAATATCTGTCGCCTATCTCTCTCCCTCCCTTTCTTCCTTCTTCCCTTCCCTTTTGTCTTTTTCTCCTGTTCTTTTCTTTTTGAAACACCAGAATTATGGGTGGGGGAGGTGATGGGGAAATAGGAGAAAGGTACAAACTTGCAGTTATAAGAAAAGTAATTTCTGGGGATGTAACGTACAGCACGGTGACTATCGTTAATTATACTGTATTGTATGCTCGAAAGTTTCTAAGAAAGTAGATCTTAAAAGTTCTCATTACAAGAAAAAAGTTTGTAACTGTGAGCTGATGGATGTTAACTAAATTTATTGTGATAATCATTTTGCAATATAGAAATATAACAAATCATTATGTCGTACACCTTAAACCAATACACTGTTATGTGTCAGTTTTCTCTCAATATAAATGAAGAAAAATTAAACTATAGGCATATAGAAAGTAAAACAACGTTGAAGTTCTCACTTGCCAACTCTCCACTCCCTCTCTCCAGGTAGTAACTACAGATAATATTTTGCATTTACAAAGAAAAAGGAAGTAGCGAGAGAGGGAAGAGAAAAGGGAGGGAGTTATTTTTACAGAGCTGGGATAATATTGTTCATATTGTTCTGCAGCCTGTTTCTCACAAAACTATTTCACAGAGTAATGTTTACACTTTCTTTTAACAAACAGCTGCACACTATTTGTTAACATGGATGTGCCATAATTCATTAGCCTTTGCAAACTGTCTCCAATTAGTTCCTATTCCAAGCGTTGGCTGCACTGCAGTCCTTGCCCACATATCTTTTTGCACTTAATGTGAGTACTTCTGGGGACAGGTTTCTACAAGGGGGATTGCTGAGTCAAAGGTATGGCAATTAGAGTTTTGATGGGCCCTGTGAAATTGTCCTTCAAAAGTTTATAGAAAGTCACAGTTTAGTTTGTTTTTTTTTTTTTTAATTCTTTACATGAATTAAAAATCATTCTTACTTCCACAAAATAGGCAGATAGGAATGATGAATAGGGAATATTCAAATACTTAAGGATCATCATTTAAAGATACTTTCTGCATCCTTCTGTCAATATCATGTGAAACTTGCTTTATTTCATGAGAAAAGAGTGATATGCATGAGGTTGGTTGGTTGGTTTCTTGGCACTTTTTTTAAGACTATTTTTTTTTTAAAGCAGTTTTAGGTTCACAGCAAAATTAAGAGGAAGGTGCAAAGATTTCCCATGTACTCCCTGAACCCACACATGCATAGCCTATTATCATCATCCCCCACAGAGTGGTACATTTGTTACAACTGACGAATGTTCATTGACATATCATAATCACCAAAAGTTCATAGTAATATACATTTAAGTTTCTTCCATGTATTTTCAAGGCTTGACAGACCATTTCTTCTTAGTAATAAATAATATCTCATTGTCCGGATGTATTGCAGTTTATTTATCCATTCACCTACTGAAGGATATCACGGTTTCTTCTAAGTTTTGGCATTCGTGAATAAGGCTGCTAGAAGTATCTGGTGCAGGTTTTTGCGTGGACATAAATTTTCAACTCCTTTGGGTAAATACCAACAAATGTGATTGATGGATTATATTGTAAGAGTATGTTTAGTTTTATAAGGAAACAACAGACTGTCTTGCGGAGTGGCTGTACCATTTTTCATTCCCACAGCAATGAATGAGAATTCCTGTTGCTTCACATTTTCACCAGCATTTGGTGCTGTCAGTGTTCTGATTTTTGGCCATTGCAATAGGTGTTCTCATTATTGTTTTAATTTGCATTTTTTCTGATCACATTGGTTGTAGAGCATCTTTCCATATATTTATTTTCCAACTGTATATCTTCTTTGGTACAGTGTTTGTTACCATCTTTGGCCCATTTTATAATCAGGTTGTTTTTTTATTGTTGAGGTTTAAGAGTTCTTTGTATATTTTAGATTAACAGTCTTTCATTATTTGTGTTTTTTGCAAACATTTTCTCTCAGTCTGTGGCTAGTCTTAATCTCCTGATGCTGCCTTTCTCAGAGTAAAAAGTTTTTAATTTTAATGAATCCAGCTTATTCATTATTTTTTCATGGATTGTGCTTTTGGTGTTGTAGCTAAAAAGTCATTGATATGCTCAATTTTATCCAGGTTTTCTCTTGTATTATCTTCTAGGAGTTTTATAATTGCGATATTTTACATTTAGGTATATGATCCATTTTGAGTTAATTTTAGTTAAGGTATAAGGGCATAAGGTCTGTGTTTAGATTAATATATATATATAATCTAAGGTGTACAATTCAATGAGTTAGGGTAAATGTAATAGAGAATATTTATCACCTCAGAAAGTTCCCTTAAACCCATATCCGGTAAATTCCAAATTCCATAAATACCCTATGCTTTCTTTAGAAATATTCTGGTTTTAGATTTTAGATTCAGATATAAAATTTTATCTTAATTTCTGTGTATGGTATGAGGTAGGAGCTAAGGCTCATACTTTCTATATGTTTATCCAATTACTCTAGTACTATTCATTGGCATAAAGGTATAATGCTTTTTAACTTTTTTTATCTATAGTATTATTCTTTATTTTACTCCAGATGTTAACAGTCTGTGCTTTTTTCTTCATTACACTTATTAGTAGTTTGTAAATATTATTAATATTTTCAAATAAACAACTTTTGGCTTTTGTTAATTTTCTCTATTTTCTGTTTTACTGTTATCTGCTCTTATCTTTTTTATTTCCTTCCATATATTTAACTTAATAATTCAATTAAATTATAAATGTATACATGTTTTAATTTCTTTTTACACAATTCATAGTGAAAATTTGCATAATAGATTTTCTTTTTTATTAAAATATAAACATTTAATGTTTCTAAGCATCAATTCACAAATTTTGATGTTGTATATTCATCATCATTCATTTTAAAGTACTTTATAAATTCCCTTTTTTATTTCTTTTTTGATCCCACAATTTGTTCAGCAGTCTTCAAGATCTCTTATTGTTAAGCTCTAATATAACTCTACTGTGTAAGAAAATAACTGTAAAATTTCAATCCTTTGAAATTTGAGACATTTTATGGTCCAGCCTATTGTCTATCTTGATGTATACTCTATGTGTACTTGAAAAGTATATTATTCTGATTACTTTGAGCTTGTAGAGGCTTGGTTCAATGCTTTGATGGGTTTTGTTTCAATTTTGTCAGTAGTCCTAGGGCAAATCTGTTAATTATGATAGCTAGCCTTTATATCTAAGGCACAACTTTTCTAGAATTTAAGTGTAAATCTTGAAAAATTAACAAGCCTCTCAAACTTGGCAGGACTCAAACTCTAAATTCTGTCTCCATTCAGTGGACAGGGGCTGAAATCTCTGTTCTTTCAGTCTCCCAGCTGTAGTTTTCCACTGGACTCTTTGGAGTCTCTCCTATACATGTGCTGTCCAGGGGTCAGCCAAAAATTTGAGAGGATACTATAAGCAGATTTGAAGCCTACTTCCTCTGTGATGTCTCTTTCTTGGATTTTTACCACTCAATTTCCAGTTACTGTGATAGCCCCCAAACTCCATTCTCCAAATTCTCAGGCCACTAAGACCATGGCTTTCTGCTTGAGTTCTAGTTGTTTTATACTAGAAGGACCATACAGTACCCCTGGGATAAACATATTGATCTTATCCAATGTCATTCCTTATTTTAAGGATCAAATTCCTTCCAGTTTCTTCCTGCTTTGTTCTCTCCAATACATTTAAATAATTGTCTTGTAATATTTTTGTCTACAGTTTATAATCATTATCTGTAGGAAGGATAGTCTGATATAAGCTATTCCACGTGACCAGAAATAAAATTTTTCAGTTGATTTCATCTAAGTGGGAGCTGCCTTCTTCACTTGTAGAAGCTCTGAAATATGAGGACAAGACTTTCATTTTTGAATCACTGGTTTCCACTTGTAGATCATTATTGTTTTATTACCCATTTCCCTTTTGTTCAAAGAATACTCACCGATGGTGCTTGCAGCTGCAGCATTTACTCTGAGATAACTTGTGTTTTACAGTTTCCCATGAAATATAGCACTTTTATTATTATTTTCACATCACTCCAGTATATGAATAGTCTTTGGAAACAAATGACATTATTCTATTTATAGCATTCTGTTTTTAGTAGTGGCATTTCCATTTTAGAAATATTGTAATTCTCGATCACTGAAAATGTCAAATCCTAGAAAATAGCATTCCTGTACATGATGTTAAATGGACGCTGGCAGGGAGCTCCACGTTTTTTCTAAATGGGTAAAGAGTTAAAAGGTAACAATTTCAGTGGAGCAGGTAAATGCTGTGCTGGCCCCCTCTCATGACCACATCAAAATTACAACTAACCTACAGAACAACCATCAATATGAATCACCTGAAATCTAGCTGAACAAAGTCCTAAAATTAAAGATATATAGAAGCCACATTGAGACTGGTAGAAGGGGCAGAGGTGTGAAACAGGCTCCACACCCACATGTGGCAATTGAGAATCTGGAGGGATATCTCAGCTGCAGAGGTACCCCTGGAGAGCCTGGTAAGGGGTCTCAGTCCCATACTGGGCTCCCCAGCCTGGAGCACCAGTGCTTGGAAGAGAAGTCTCCACAACTTCTGGCTGTGATAGAGGCCTGGGGAGTCCCGGGTGTTCCTCTTAAAGATCAGCTCACAGACTTCCTCTCTCACAGACTCACTCGCTCTGAGCTCCAGCCCTAAGGCAGCAACTCAAAAGGCACCAGGGACACATTGGGAGGAATTGAATTGTCTGGCTTCAGGATGAAGACTGGAGGGGCAGCTTCCTCTCAGACAGAAGTGTTCCTTTGTTGAGCTCTCCCCACTCCCAGCTTACAGATGCAAGAAGCAGCCATATTTGAGTCTCTATCAACCTGGATAACACTGGTCACCCTGCCCTGATGATTCCCTGAGACACCACTCCATCCAACTGCGGGCTCACCTAAGCAGCTTCTAATGGCTTTTCCATACAAACAGCCTGTCTTGGTTCATGTTGCAGACTTTCCTGAAACCTCTCAAAGGTCCAAAAACCTCAAACAAGTAGCATCTGGCCTCCAGGCTTAGCACTAGCAGCAATCAGCCTCAGTTCACAACTTATTCTCCCTCACGCACCTCCAAACTCAGTGAGGGTGAAAAACATCTGTGAATCACTTTGTAGCCCCTTCCAGTAGGCCCGAGGGCCGGTACACTGGGTGGCTGCTTCAGATGAAGCCAGAGGACCACTCAGCTGCCTCCACAAATGACACACACAAAGGGCAGGCTTAGCAGGCATCATAACCTTGCTAAAGAGAATACTGCTCTGTAGAGTCAGCCCCTGCACAATAGCTCCTCCACCCTAGTCACAGCCAGTTCTCACATTCAATCAGACTGAGGATCAATCCTTCCCACTGAAATGCAAATAGCAATCAAGGCTCAACTACAGCAAGAAGGCATACACAACCCACATAGGACACCCCTGGGGATCCCCACTCAGGTGACCAGGGAGACTGTGCCACTGGGCCCCATAGAAGACCTACTATATAAGGCCACTCTACCAAGACTAGGAGACATAGCAGAACTACCTAATACATAGAAACAAATACAGGGAGGCAGCCAAAATGAGGAGACAAACATATACTAAATAAAATAACAGGACAAAACCCCAGGAAAAGAACTCAATGAAATGGAGACAAGCAATCTACCAGGTGCAGAATTCAAAACACTGGTTATAAGGATCCTCAATGAACTTAGGGGAAGAGTAAATGAACTCAGTAAGAACTTCAGCAAAGAGATAGGAAACATAAAAATGGAGATAGAAAACACCAAAAATAATCAGTCAAAAATTAAGAATGTAATAGCTGAACTGAAGACTACATTAGAGGTAATCAATAGTAAATTAGATGAAGCAGAGGATTGAATCAGCAATTTGGAAGACAAGGTAGTGGAAAATACCCAATTAGAACAGCAAAAAGAGAAAAGACTTTAAAATGACGATAGTTTAAGGGACTTCTGGGACAACATCAAGCATAACAATATAGGGGTACCGGTAGCAGAAGAGAGAGCGTGAGGGATTGAAAACTCATTTGATGAAATAATGACAGAAAATTTCCCCAACCTGGTGAAGGAAATAGACATACAAGTCCAGGAATTGCAGAGAGTCTCAAGTAAGATGAACTCAAAGAGGTCTACACCAAGACACATCATAAAATGCCAAAGATTAGAGAAAAAGAGATAATCTTAAAAGCAGCAAGAGTAAAGCAATTAGTTGTCTATAAAGGAGCTTCCATAAGACTGTCAACTGATTTTTCAACAGAAACTTTTCAGGCCAAAAGGGATTGGCACAAAATATTCAAAGTGATGAAAAGCAAGGACCTACCACCCAGATTATTCTGCCCAGCAAGCTATCATTTAGAACTGAAGGACAGATAGAGAACTTCCCAAAAAAGAAAAAGTTAAATGAGTTCATCACCACCAAACCAGCATTACAAGAAATGTTAAAGGGACTTCTTTAAAAAGAAGAAAAAATTTTTAAAGTGAATAATAAAATGGTAATAACTACATATCTAGCAACAATTAGTTTAAATATCAATGGATTAAATGCTCTAATCAAAAGACAGAGTGGCTGAATGGATAAAAATCCTTACATATGCTGCCTATAAGAGACTTACTTTAGATCAAAAGACACACAAGACTAAAGGAATAGAAAAAGATATTTCATGAAAATGGAAACAATCAAAAAGCTGGGGTAGCAATACTTATACCAGACAAAATAGACTTTAAAGCAAAGGCTATTACAAGAGACAAAGAAGGACCCAGTAATTCCACTTCTGGGTATTTATTCAAAGATATCCAAAACATGACTTCGAAAGGACATGTATATCCATATGTTCATTGCAGTATTATTTACAATAGCCAAATATGGAGGCAACCTGGGTGTCAGTGGATAAATGGATAAAAAAAGAGGTGGAGCAAATATACAATGGAATATTAATCAGCCATAGAAAGAATATCTTGCTATCTGCAACAACATAGATGGATCTAGACAGTAATATGCTGAGTGGAATAAGTCAGACAGAGAAAGACTGATGTCATATGATTTCACTTATAAATGGAATCTAGAGAACTGAATAAACAAACAACAGAAACAAGCTCATAGATGCAGACAGAATTTTGATGGCTGCTGAATTAGGGGTGGAGGGACAGGTGAAAAGAGGAGGGGATTAAGAGGTACAAATTGATAGTTACAAAACAGTCATGGGGATGTAGAGTATAGTATGAGAAATGTAGTCAGTAGTATTATAATAACAATGTGTGGTGTCAGATGGGTACTGAGTTTATTGCAGTGATCACTTCATAGTGATCACAAACTATATGTGTATGTCTAATATCTGTGTTGTACGCCTGAAACATAATATTGTATGTCAATTATAACTGAAAGAAATAAAAATATAAATTTTTTTTAAAAGGTCGATGATTTAGAGAGACAAACAAATATTGCCTTCTCCGAGAAAATCTCAAATGAAAATGTCTGCATTTGTTTAATTTTGTGTTTGTAACAGAGAGAGACTTAAGACCTCAGCCTTCTAAAGTTCAACCTGAAAGATGTGAATTTACTGTATGTGGCCCTGCAGTATTACAAATATCCCCTTGAAAACATCCCCATGATTGACCATTCATGTAAATAAGGGAAACCTTTGCCTTAATTAGCTTTACTTAGTATACGAGACATTTAAAGAAAAGCCAGGTAAAAGAATTTTGTGAGCTGGGAAATGTGAGATGTTTGTTTTGTTAGGATGTGGTTTAGAGATTCTTTGTTAGAATGGCCCATACCATAAGAGTTCCGGGTGGGTGCCATGCCACACAGGAAACAATTGTAGTCTTCCCCTGGGAGTAAGCCAGAGAGCTAACAAATTCACTGTGCATTGAAATGCTTCATCAACACACCCTCTGCAGGGCCTGCCCTCTCTGCTGGGTCACTGACCTTTATAAGTGCACAGTCATGGCCACCGCCTGACAGGCATGAAAAGAAGCCAGACAATGAATGAGAAGGAGACGTGCACAGAGGGGGGAAATGCACTCATTCAAGGGATTTACTGGTCAGGGATGTCATGTCCTATGTCCAACTCCAGAATGCAAGTGACAGTATTTAAACCATGTATATCAGGCTGAATAAATATAATAAATGATTATTATCAGCATAAAAGTATTCCTGAATATAATTATCAGTTTTACAGCAGCACAAAACAATATATAAAACTGTTCTTTTCTATAAAAATTTTCACCAAGTTCTAAAGGCTTTAGATTATTAAAATTGATTAGAATGTCATACTGCCTGATTTCAAAGGCATTCCAGACTCTGGAGACAGCATCATACATAGTGGCTTGTGAGCAGGAAAAAAAAAATTGAATTTGGGTCCTGAGTTTGTCACAAAGTAGCTATGTAACCTTTGGCCACCTGCTGCAAAACATCGTTTTCCATCTGTATATCAACTAGGTGCTCTCATAGTACAATGATCTCATTTCCCTGATATTTTAGGACATCTGTATTTGTTACTGTCCCTCTGTATTCTCAGATGATTTGTACAGTTTCTCATTCAGGAAGTTTGATAAGATGCCCTAGTATTTTTTACCATATTGAAATTCCATGTTGGTTTTTGTTTTATTTTATTTTTAAAAGGTGTTCATTACGAGAGGGAAAAAGCATTTCACATCCTTCATCAAGGATGTTCCTTCTACCTCCAAAAGTCTATAACTCTTGTAATGAAAAAAGGATGAACAAATTAAACCATTTGTTGATAAACTCTTTGCAGAGACTCCTATCAGTGATAATAAATTACATATTTCTCCTATTGATTCTTGACCAAAATACTATTCTGATAGAAAAGTAATGTGCTACAGATGCACATGGAAAGACACATATGGTCTACAAAGCCAGCACTGTCCTACTTTGCACACACACCCCTCCCTAATACAGTGGTAGTCCCACAGAGTGGTGTTGTCAGCTGATTCTGTCCACAGTTTATGGTCTCTAAGTCTTAACAGCCTCATCCGGTTACATCAGCCTAAGGGCATCTCAAAAATGGCATCTTGTCTGCCAGTCCATTTCCTAAGTGCCTAACAACTCACTTTGCTTCTTGGGGAACCTCTCCTAATTATCAGCTGTTCAGGGAAAGTAATCAAATTTTAACACTAACCGAACCCAAATATAATTACCTGCATAAATCTGCAGAAAGACTAATCATATGATGCATTTCAAAGCCAAATACAAGTAGTTTCTATTATTGATCATTGAGAAGTAACGTTTCTCACTACTTCCTTCTATAAACACAAGGTAACTAAAGAGGTAATATGTGTAAACAATCTCATCTGCAAGTGGGTTCCTAAATTCACAGCACATATCTGCCACTTATAGTAGCTTTTACTCAAAAACCTACTCCCATGCGTGTTAGTAATTATTTTTATCCCCATTCTGCAAAAGTAGAGAAATTTAATCTTGGAAAGGATGACATCAAAGTTCGTTTGAAGAGTTAGGTAACTGTCCTTCACTACTAAACAGAGTGGCTCTCTATGAGAGAGCAGAAGTATCTGATTAGGTACTAAGGAGAAAGCCGTGTCCATCTTATGGAAGAAGACATGATACTTCCTTGTTAGTCCCTAAATATTCCAGGGGCTTCATGAGCAACACTGGAAGAGTAATCATTGTGTTTAGTATACTTACTCTCCAAAGAAAAGGTGCTGGACTATGCTCTAAGAGCTTTTACTCTATTGCATAAAAGGTCACATAATCAGATAGCTAAAATGTAACACAATCCTATGCTGAACCCAGCACAGTTAGGTTTTTTAAGATATATTTCAGTTTGCTCTTGATTTCTCTGTTCCTTTTTAAAGTATTTTTTTTTTCTGGCTGGGGGAGTTGGGGAGCTACATCTAAATGTAACAGAGATGACTGTTAGAGTTCTAAGGGAAGTGAGTGTACTCACCCCACCCACTTCATCAGGAGAAACTTCCTGTGTGAGGTAGGATTTGAGTCATATTAATTTGTCCCAGACCACACCAAAATTAAGCTGTTCAAGTTCAAAACATTCCATGAATTCAGTTGTGAGGAGGAATTTGTTCAGCCATGTTATGGATTCATATTTCTCTCCTCTCCCAAGAAGGTCTGGGCGTCCTTATAAGGGAGAACGCCTGTTTCTCACAGTGTGGAGAGCTAAATAAATATTCTCTCACAGTCAATGCAGAGGTAACTTTTTTTAATGGATTAAAAAAAAAAGAAAAAGCAGTTCTGAGAGTCCATCACTGTTTCAGCCTCCCCATTCAGAGAGAGGGCTTTTGTCTGTCTCTCAGTGGGAGCTGCCATTTTAATGGGGCCTCCAGCGGGGCCTAGTTTGATGATGTGAAGTAGGCCTGGAAGAAGTGAGAAAAATTTTAATTTAGATTTAGGTTAATTTAACCATACACTGGCTTTCAAGTGAGTGAAATTTAAAATATGAATCCACAGTACATGTCCCTCGGAAACCACTACTGGATAATTCCAGCAATTTCTCTTTCTGAAGCTCTTTCGTGTGAAAACCAATCCCTTGAAGTTCTAACAGGCATTATCCCTCCCAACGCCCTCCCCCACCTCAATCTATTTGTCAAGATGAAAATCTGGAGAATTTATTCTTAAAAATTTGCCTAGGTATACACCCATACTTGGACACTTACATGGTAAGTGCTAGATGAAGCACCTTCCAAAAATGGCTTTTAGCTGATTGGTGATGCCAAGTCAGAATTGGGGTGCCTTTTAATTCTGAAGTTTCCCTTAAGCCTGAGTCAGGAGCACAAAGGTACATGGCATACTTCCCTCAACCCACAGCCTCATAGCCGCTCTCCATGCCCTTGCCCTACCTAAACACACTTATAGATAAAACTGTTGCTGCTTTCCTGGAGCCTGCAGGGCCACTTTCTGCAGGCCCTGACTCCAGACCTCCCCCAAAATGGAAGATAATTACTTAATCCTTCATATATTTATGGTCATTTAAGTTACTACAAAATTTTTAGTAATTTAAATAATGCTGCCATAAACATTCTTGTGCAGACATCATAAATTTTAAGCATATTGTATTTAGATGTAGTTGCCTCTGTGGAAACTGAAACTGTCAACTGAGCAGACAGAGGCAGCAATAAGTGAAGTGTAGGTTTTGCTTAAAGTATTAAGCTTCAAGTTGCAAAGCAGTGAGTTGCCACTGGCTTACAGAAATGGAAAGTGTACTTATTAAAAGTTGTATTTGGGTGTGTAATATATTATTTTTCACAGTTTTAAGATTTTTTTTTTCTCAGGAAAGAGTATGTTCTTTCAGATAACACAGCAGCAGATATACAAAGCTTTGTCTCCAACTTTGTAACTAAAATGCATGCGGAACTAGAGCCACCATGTAACTTTGAAATACTGATGAGGACAGAATTAGTCATAGGGTTCTCTGCTGCTAAAAAGACTACAGTGGTTGCTACAATCTATAGCCATGTTTGTCTCTATTTCTCAAGGCCTGAAACTAAAAATTAAAATTTATTTTTTAGTTTGATCGCCTCACTATTTTACATTCTTTTGTTTTATATTCTTTTTGGAAATCCCTTGCATACTTATTAATTGAGTATAGATTCATTCCTTATCCATTCAATTATTGATATACATTGGAATATAATAGAGCTTAGTAATCTTTAGTAAACCAGGAAAAAGTAATCACTATTTACCTTCTGGGCCAATGAATCCTTCATATTCAATTATTTTTTGTACTTTAAATCAATTTACATAATTTATAGAAATAAAAGAGTAGTAAGAAAGCAATTTTGTTAGAAATTTTAATAAAAACTAAACATAGTAAATTCAAATTTTTATTTCACATTTTCTGCAAATGGGCAATGTCTTTAAAATTCGATGACATGTCCACCATCTGTCATGCAGAAACCCGGGCCATAGCTACTCTGTAATACTGATTCTGGATTTCCAATACGTATTTGATTGGTTTTAGCTTACAGCTATTCCTGGTTCTTACTGCATTTCATGTTATCAAAATGCAATACAAGTCTGCACCATATAAGAAAAAATTAGTTTCTGTACTGAATAGAAATGGAAATGAACATATTGTCTGCATATACTTGAAACAAAAAGTCTTATATTTCTAATAATCGTTCAAAACCTTATAGTATTTAGCTATTTTAGTTTTTGTATGGGTTTGAATACAAAGTATTACATTTCAGTGAACCTCCTGCTGTAAGAGATACCTGATCACTAACATCCACTTTCTCCCTAGTATAAACAGTCCTGATACTGTCCTACTAGCATTCTCAGTAGGTCAGTACCTAGGTACTGAAGGGCTAAGCAGGGGTCTGTCTCTCCTTCATTAATTTGAAAATTTCTCATGGGAATCAGAATCTCTTACTCCTTGCTGCTGAGCCAAAGCTAATCAATATTCTTCCCTCTTCCTGTTGCCCTTGGCCCACCCTTTCCCTCTCTTCCTTGCAACCCAGAGGTCAGAATATTAAGGGTTTTCTTATAAAGGTAATTCAAAGTCCTTTCAAGAACAGACTAACTGCTCCCGTGGAAGAACCTGACCCACATCCTTTGAAGAAACTACAAATTGTTTTCAGAAAAAAAGGCAAAATTTAAGTTGCCACCATTGTCATCCAATAGAGACTTGGGTTGCCACCACTTGGCCTAGCAGAAAAAGCTCTAGACTAAAGGCTCAAATGCTGGTGCTTCCACCTACTGGGCACCTGCTGGTGCTTCCACCTACTGGGCAGATGACATTGCCCACTCTTTTAATCTCTCTAAGCAACAGTTTTCTATCAGTAAAATAGCATAAAACCCACCTCACAGGCTAATGTCAATGACTAAATGGGAAGAAAAGAGAAAATCTCTACAAATGTATCTACCACAGTGCTGGTCCACTGTAGGAGTGGCTGTTACTGCTTATGAGTTTAAAATTTTTAAAAAACCATTTGTATTTGGAGACATATTGCACAAAATTTATTAGCCCTGCCAAAGTTCCAAGATTTTGTTTAATTTACAATAAAAATTTTTATTCTTGTATTTACATGTTAGGTGACATGTGGTGGTCTTATGCAAGGTAACTGGTAAAGGTTTAAATAATTTTATTTTGATGTAATTTTATTAGGTTTTTGTATATCCTAATTTATTAATAGAGGAAAAAGAAAGTACACGCATTTGGTTGCTGAAAAGAGAACTTTTTCAATAAATTTTTTAAGTGCCAATTTCCATTTTTCCAGAATATCCTTTTTTATGGAATGACTACTCCTGAGTCAGACCATAAAGACATGTTTTACTAAATTTGATTCCCAACTATTTTGAGGAGTTAGTTTGCAATCTTGAACCTCAGTCAAGAAACCATGTGAAATTAGGGCTGCTTGTATGTGATTATATTCACCCTGTTAGAATGATCTTTAACTTAGAATTTAAATTGTCCATTTAATTCTATCTCTTTTAATCCACTATTCAGCATCATTTCTCCCAAAATCCTAATCACCAAAAACTTCCTCTTCAATCACCCCCACCAAACCCCACCAAAAATAAAATACAGTAATTTGTGAGTAGGAGGGTACCTGAAGTTTACTTCTCTCCCTACACAATCACCAATATTTTAAATCTCATTATTATTACTTTTTAGTTTGTTAAATTCAAATTTCCATAAGCACAGAGCCATTATCAGCTTCTATATAACTGTACATATAGCAAATACTTATCAGTGCTTGATGCAGAGCAGGTGCTCAACAGCAGTTTGTTGAATAACTGAAATACTTTCAAAACTTGTACCATGATTTAATAATGCAAATATTTTCAGTAATATATGGTCTGCATCGCCATCACTAGAACCTGCTTGACTCAGTCAAACTATTTAAATGTCCACTATGTGCCACAACCATGCTAGTCCCCTCTCCAAAATTTATCTAGAGCTTCAGGGCCCACTTCCCCATGCAGGCTTTCATTGACTTGGTTTGAAGCCTCAGAATCTATGTAGGCCGCATGGGACAACTGTACTCACTGCCCTATGCACATGCATGTTAAGGACTGGCAGTTTGAAAGGCATCGAGGGACCTCTATTCCTAGTGAAGCCATCAGTACCCTCATGTGGGCAGTGGCTGTGGGATGGTGGTACTATTCAATGCCTTCAAGAGTGTCTGAAACCAACAAAATGGCTAGAGCAAAATCTCCTGAGGATACTGGGTGCAAGTTCCCTTTAGATATCTCTAATGACTTCTGTGAATAAATAGATGAGATTTCCAAGTTGTTACAGATCCTGTTTTTGGAGGTAGCTGAAACAGCTAGTTGCCTTGAATGATTACTTAAAATGTGACCCACAAAGGCTTGTATTGTCTGGAACTGGAATGCTACTAAAAATAAGTCCTGAGAATCTTAGACTCATTCATAGAAAATGGCCTGAATTCTCTCACTTTTGTATCACCTTTCTTATCAGCCCCTGCCCCTTCTTATCATCCTGGCCTTTCTTCTTTTTTCTGGATATCCACACCCCGTTTCCCTGATGATGAACGCATTGGAGTTCTCCTGATTCTCTTTCTGGAGCATTGTTTACTATAGATTACCACTCCCCCCACGCCACACCCCACATCCCCACCATTCAGTGTAGGCCTCTCTCAGGAGGAGGCACATTCCTCCACCCAGCTTCGCCCTGATGTAGAGTCAAACATACAGAGAAAAACTCTTTGCACACTAAGGTTTGGTACAAGCAGACAGCAAGTAACTGAGACCCTCCATATATATACAAAACAAAAAGACATCTGTAGTTTACATGCTACATGCTTCTAGGTTAAAGGACAGTATATTACAAACATAAATGACACTTTCAGAGAAGCATATTGTATATATTATAATTCCTAACATTGTAAAACAAGAATGTTAGAAGTCTCCTAAAGAGAGAAGAGACCATCTGTGGGTTTGACATGAAGCAGATGAAATAGCATCGGAGAAATGCTTAAAAGTTTGTCTTCCTGATATTGTCATCGATTAAATCATCACTTGACTAGTCGGAGAAGGGTGTTTTCAAATCCTAAAAGACAGTATTTAAGAGGCACCATAGAAATGATGGGGGTGCATCAGAATTCACCCCAATGACTTGAGCACCAAATATGTTTCCAGCGTATACATGATCTCTTATGTTGTTAAATGTAACTGTATTTTACCCAGGGCAAAGCAGCTATGAGAACCAAACCTTTCCTTCCTAGATTCTCCTTGATGTCACTATCCCCATTATTATCTAGCACAAGATTGTGTTCAATTTTTTTGCATGGCATTCCAAGGTCTTCAAATAGAATCGAATAAAGAAAGCAAATAATCTCATGCTTTTATCAAAATAAGCTTTGGCTTTATAATGCGAACTGTAGCTGTTTTAAAGCACAACAGCTGTCAACTGTACCACAGATTCCCTGAATGTGAGCCCTGAGGGACCCTGGAATCTGCATTTTAGCATGCTCCACAGGTATTGTTTTACATACGGAAATTTGAGAACAATAGCCTCAGAATATTCTAGCTTGCCACAAAAAAAAAAAGAGAGAAAACGCTCCACAAACACTGTTATTGTGTTCCTCATGTAATCTTGGAGATTGAAATGAACAGAATCAGGATATGTTTTGTTTGTGAGATTTTGTTTTTTAAACAGAATGAAAGATATGCAAATAGTTCAAGAGAAAAGCATGCATGATAAAGTTCCAAAGAAAAGAATTATACATGTCCTCCAAAATGGGATTAATATGGTAGGACCTAAATACTTTTACAACTTGGATTAAGCCTGTTCTATGGCATCACTTAATTACAATTTTGTGAGAGAAGGAGTACTTTGCTAGGAAATCAAAGCAAAACAGCTTCCAAAATATCACATGTCTTTTCCCACAGCCATAATGCACAAAAAACTATTTAGGTAAATGCACCCAAATGGACACTGTTTATTACAACATTCTTTCCGTAAAGCCTCTTTGGACTAGATCAGCTCATACCAGCCTGAAATGGAATGCCCAAACAATGGAACAGCTGCTCTATAAGTAAAATATCTTATTACATTTTTATTAACCAACCAACTATTCAGAATGTCTTGTCAGTGTGTCACACAAACTGTAATACAGAGTCCTGTAAAACTATTTAAAATCTACTAAAATCTAATGAACAGGAGTGGCTACTTCTCCAAAGACAGTTCACATTTGGCCACAAAGCCCTTCCCAACGTCCATTGCTTGGGTTTGCATAATGAATCAGCTTGCTTGTTTGTTTGCTTGTTTTACGCAGCTTGTTTGTTTGTTTGTTTGTTGTTTGTTTGAACTTGGGCTATAGCTAGCCTCAGAAGCCACTTGAAGCTCCCTGTGATGGCCCTTCCTATCCCTGGATCCTTGGAGCCTACCAGGCCTCAGAGTAGTATCTGATTTCTCCCACACCAAATAGTCTCACCAGTCAGTTCCAAATTCAACAAAATTACGTTGCTCTTCTAAAAAGCCCTGGAAAGACGTGTGACTACCCAGGTAACCTAATCTAATCCTGAGCTTCACTGAGAGAAAGACTCTGAGTGCAGACCACTAGCCAAGCCAGATCTAATCTCTTCTTTTCTGACCTTTCAAGTAATTGCAACCTAACACAATAATTCTTAACAAAGGTTCGGTGGACAAGCTTTGCTGATTCCATAAAATTTTGAGATTGTGTGCGAAGATGTTCTATGTAAACGTGTGTGTGTGTGTGTGTGTGTGTGATATGTGTGTGTGTGTATGCATCTCCCTAAGAAGATTGTCTATAGTTTCCTACAGTTTCTCAAAAGGATCTGTGACATTAAAAGTTATTACATTCACATCTAAAGGTTAAATGTAATAGTGCTGGGTTAAAAACTACCCCTTCTGTTCATTGACTTACTTTATAACGTTCACTTCTTTGTGTCATGAGGACTACCAAAGAACCGAGAAAAAAGTAAGCAGCTTGCCTTTTGTATCAGTTAGGAACTGGCTTTGCCTGTTAGGAACTCAGACCCTGTCACAGTGGCTTAAATAAATTAGGGATTTATTTTTTCTTGTAAAAGAAATCTGGGAAAGGAAATCCAGAGTCTTTATGCTGCCAACAAGATGCCATTAAAGTTCCAGGTTACTTCTATCTTTTTGCTCTGACATCCTCAGCATCTAGCTTTGCACTTTGCAATGACAAGAGAGCTGTCATTTGCCTTTCTTCCAAGGAACTCCTAGATATTCTACCAAATAAATTTATTTGACTTCTTATTGGCCAGAATTTAGCATCAAAGGAGATTAACAAATAAAAGCTTTGGATAGGTCACTTACCTCTCCCACTCTACCTCAGCCCTGGGGTTTTTGTTATTAAGAAACAAAGGGAAAACATGTTTAGTCGGCAGCTAGCAGTTTTCTCTTTTTATGACAACAGATGTTAATGGAGTTATTTCCTAGTTACTATTCCATGGGGAGAAGTCCTTTTATCACCTATTCATTCCAGAAAGCGGAAGCCTGTCTCTATGAAATCCACTGCTCTGCATGTTTGTGAATCTCATAGTCTCCCTCGTAGTCTTTCGCCCACGCACGTGCACGAGCACATGCACACCACTGCGAGGCCTTGCTGCGGGCTGAAGGACCGCTGGCAGTGGCCTCCACAGTCACCTGTCCCAAGCAACCTCCCCTCACACGGCCTTCTACCTTTTGCCACATGCCACTGAGTGAAGAAGGGGGACACCCCCCTCCTCCCACTACTGTTTCTCTTTGTCTTTAAGAGAAAAGTAACCAAAGAACCTGTGTCTGCCATCCGCAAATTCCTTTGCCTTTCTCCCCACGCCATGGCTGCACTCAGCCCTGCCTTGGATCTACCTGACCTTCCTGGTGAGTTGAGTTTACTTGATTCAAACCCAGTTCGGCCTATTTGTAGGATGAAGTAGAAATCCCGAATTCTGGATCTTTTTCCATATTCCGCCTCACTTGATATGATTTACATGGTGGACCAGATGGACTGCTTTCCTGTCTTTTGTGAGAAAACACCCAGAACCCCATTTGTCTTTCTTCCCCTTGAAGGTTGCTGATTTATTGCCCAGAATGAGTTCTCAAGATGACATCAGCCAGTCGACGAGAGCCGGGTGCATGTGTGCTCCAGTGGTCATAACGGATAGGAGTGTTTTAAGGCCAAATATTTCTGTTTTTGAACATATTACTTCTCACTAAGCCTGTTTCCCCGTCAGTAATGGCAGTGATCATATCTGCTCCAAACACAAAGAGATGAAGTTCATTTTCCTGAAATGTGGTGTTTCAGAACTCCTTCAGCAGGAAGAGAGCATCCCCATTTGAGTGCAGGCCACCACCACTTTGGGATTTGCACTGCAGAGTTTTACTTTGAGTCCCTGGAAGTTAGAGGGCCTTTGGGTCCTGCAGGGGGAATCAGGGAGAGGCCAGGCCCCAATCCACTGAATAGAGGACAGAGGGCGTTCCACCCTCCATGGATGGTCTGCCACGTCCTCTCGGCCAAGAGGCCGACGGCTGCAGGATGAGCCTTGAACTACGTGAGAGGTGCAGTCAGGGGAGGAAATGGTATTTCCGGAAATCAATGTGGTCATCCTTAGGACAAACTAGGGAATGGCTTTCTTCCAGAATGTTTTCTCTGTTTGTTTCTCTGCCTCGAGAAATTATATATATATATATACATATATATACATACATATAGTCACAAATGCTTTTTGGAAGGGGGCTCTTTAAAAACAATTAAACTGAAAGTCCCTAGATGCTGCCGGCTGAGCAGTCTCCTCTGTCTGCCAGAGAGTACAAGCTCTGTCTGACTTCCTGTGAAGCTAGTCAGGGCAGAACATCTTTTCTCCGGATCCTCTTCTTAGCAGCAACCATAGCAGTAAATCTTCAGAGAGGCCTCATTAGGCAAGTTCCTTTTTGAACTCCCTCCACCCTCCAGACCTCTCAAAACCACCACCACCATTCTAGCATGTTATTATTTTTTCCTCCTCAGCTTGCATTTTTGTCAGTCTTGACACCTAGGTCTCCCTACACTGCTCTTGCTTTCCTTAACGGACTCTTCTCTGGCTGGAATCGCTCCAAAGGGTGTGTTCATGCAATCAAAAACTTCCCTTTTTGTTTTATCACATCACTGAACATACTAGATAAGGCCCAGCTAAGGGAGGGAGGGAGGACGAAAGGGAGGGGTCTGGGCTGGGTTGGCTGGTGGGGGGATGGGGATGCAGGTGAAGGAGGCACAAGAAGGGGGCAGAAGAAATCTTCACATCAATTCTTAGGACAGTAAACACAGACACATGGGTATCTGGTTTGGTCTTTCTCCATCTGACCCCAGCTGCTTCTCAGGAAGCTACACACCACATTCAATCCAAAGCAAATGACTGCCCACAAATTGAAAAGAGCATATAGAACAAACCAGACACAAATACAGTGAGACATGGACATCAGGGCATTAAATAGTTAATTTTTAGCAAACCCAAATTGTATTTCCATCATGTGCAAGCAGTCAGCTGCTATTGTAGGTCACCAAGATACAACGCATTATTTCTACAGTTTGTGGAAAACATTAGGCAGCTGTAATAAAGTCAATGGTATTTCCTTCCTTACTGAAACATGACTTCAGTAAATCCCCGTTTAAATTTTTTTCCCTTTCTAAACATTTCTCTCCATCTGCACAATAAGTCAATAAAAGAAATTAAAAGTTAAAATGCCTAATGAAATTTTATCAGGCATGAAATGGCATTTAAACCAGAGTTGCCACCTGGGCTTAGATGCATGAAAACTGACCCGAACTTGAGGAGTTATAAAAAGTGGGGGCAGGGGAACAGCAAGTTTCAGTGGCCTTTATGTACTGCAGCCACTGAAAAAAAAAAAAAAAAAATCGTTCCAAAGAGGCATTCCATGAAACCAAGACTCTGAACGGTTAAGATTTTTACAGGAGGTATATCAATTCTGTAAACTTCCACATTCTTTTAGGCCACCATTCTTTTCTCTTTATTCACTTCTTTGCACTGGCGTGCTTATTTTGAAATCAATCTTTATCTGTGTACCTCTGACATGATCTCTGGAAAAATGGCAAGAAGAAAGCCTGAGAACCTTTTTAAGAAGAGGGAACAGATGGAAAGGATAGGGACTTAATCTTTCTTAAAGAGCATTGAGATGTTCCAAGTAGGCTCAGAGTTTTAAATAAGTAAGCATGAAGGGGAAAAAATCATGTGTATAAAATTGTTTATCTTAATAATTACTTAGAGCTTCATCCTTGGGTCATAATAGACATCTTATTTTCCTAGGAGCCTGAAAAGAAAAGGACCTATTCAATGTGTATGTTGGATAGTTCCCGGCCTTACCAATTTAAAACATTAAACTTCTTTAAAAACAAATCCCAAAGTCCTCCCTCATGCCGGATATCCACCGAAGTCAAGGAACATCAAGTCAATGAAGGGACAGCAGAAGCAGACTCTCAAATTGGAGAGCATATTCAGAACTTTCCAGAGACTTCCTATATTTTGTAACCAGAGGGCTCTGTTTGTAAGTGGTTGGCATTTCTGATAGCCTTGGTGAAAAAAAGCTGTCGTCCAGCCTGCAAAGCAGGGAAAGGGACACTCTCTTTATTTCTAACGGCTCTAAAAAGTAGCATGGGATGGTTTTCCCACAGTGTGTTCCATTCAAATGCACTTGAAAAGCCAGCCATGGGAGTGCTGAGCCCGAGCAATGTGGAAACAAGTGCTTGACTCCATCCAGAAACTAGCTATCAAGCAGGTAGGAAAGTGTGTTTGTAAACTGGCAGCAGCATCACAGCACTGCAATCATGAATAGACTTTACCAGTGCCCACCCAACCTGATAGTATTAAAATTCCCTTAATTCAAACAAGGTGATACATTTTCAAATATTTGCAAAGCTATCAGTGCCCCCCAAGCTTTTTTAAACCATCAAAGATAGCTGGGTCTGCAAGTCCAGGAATGGACACACGTTCACTTTCATTTGTTAAAAGGCTGACTCTCTGTACTAACAAGATAATTTGCCCTAACTTTTCAAACTTCCATCTTCCCAGTCTCACCCCTAAAATCCTGTAGTATTTGAAATTCTATGACACTCAAACACACAAAATTTTCCAACAATGCCCTTGATAATTGTGGGGGGGACAATTGACTAGAGAGAGAAATACTTGCAACAGGTACACATACCTCCAAGGATGAGGAGATCTTGAGATTTGCAAATATAGGTGTTTAACAGCCCTACTGAACCCCAAGCAAGGCTGAGTATTGCCTACCCGCACTAGACCAGATAATGTGTGCAGGTATCCACGCTTTCCCTGAAATATTAGAGACAGATAGACCAGCCTGACGTAGGGAAATTCAGACTAGGGAAATGCTTTTTGGACAGACATATCATGCAAACCATGAGGCAACAGGTAGAGTTAGAAATAAAACCAAGCTGAATAAGCAATGAAACAAAAGAACAATGTTTAGATGTGTGCAGGCTAGAAAAGACCTCTGACCACTTGTTTTCATCACACCATCCACAGGTAGAATCCCCATTTTTAGTAACAGCTGGACAAATCCAGCTCTTATGGGCCAGATGTTTATGTAATATTGGGGCCACCTTTAAGAAAAGGAATTTTAAATAAGAAACACAAAATTATGTATGAATGTATAGAAGGGCCCATGCAAATGAAGAGCCCTGAGGTTTAAGCTCCATTATCTTCCCAATATATTCTCCACTGGTAACAGTATTTTTTTCTACAAAATGAATGTTGCGTGAATACAGTTTACATCAGTTGTACAGTGGCTAGACTTAAAGAAAGGCTATATCTTTACAGCAAGAAAGTTTGTTACAGTTCTATGAAAATTTATCTCATGTTAACATTTTCATATTGTACGGTTAACTCTTCGTCATGTTTTTCCAAATGAGAGGGTGGGCACTTAACTTGAATTTGAGTTCCAGCAGGATTATCTTGATTAGAACAGCATGGGCTGTTGAGTGCTAGATCAGATCCTCTGAGTTCACAAAGAGATTGTCAGAGATTATACACTGGAGTCTCATGAGCTTCTGTATCCTTTTGTGTTATCCCTGCCTGTAATCTTTACATCAGGGATTACAGTACGATCTAAGTATTCATTTGCTGCTGATATGACATGTCAATGTAGGTAAAGTGAGTCAATTCAAAATCAAAGTCGACTTCAAGCAATTCGGAGATATAAATTAGTCTTTTTAGCATCAAGGTACATTAATTAGTATTTAGAAGAGGATATGAATGCAAAACTAATCTAATAAGCATTAAAAAGAGCTATATTACAGACACCACTACAAATAACTGTTCCTTCATGGATGAAGATCTCAAATATCATTAAAAAGACTTTTTTAAAAGTTAATTTTTAAAAACTAATTTTTAAGCAAGACTGTCAAATCAAATGCTTTCTTCCATGGTGGAGACAGTCCCATTTTATTAGTCCTATTTTTTTTTGCTTATTTGGGATGAAATATGTAGGATGTTGTATCCAATAACCTTTTTTTTACTTTCAGATCAACTATGTTTTACTGGTTGATTCTAGGAGGATAATATAGTTAATTGCTTCTAAATCACTATATTCTGCTTTGTTTTCTTCACTCTCAATAACATTAGCATTTCAAGAATTTAATTCCCTTCAATCCAACAGCAATATGAAAATCTTGATGTCCCATCTCATTTTGATATCAGTATTCTAGGTAGCCTTTTATTAACTAAAAGTCACCAATATGCTGTATAGTTTTTTAGGAAAATTAGACCGAAACTACCCCCCGCCTTCAGTCCCTAGGGAGAGGGGTTTTGAGCTGAATGGGTGCATGTGGAATAGTTAACACCCTTCTACACAAAGCTTGTTGCCTGGAAGTTTAACCCCAAAAGCTGGTGTGGCCAGTAGTCATAACAATGCTCTCAGAATAACCATCTCTTTCAGAAGGAATTTATGAACCATAGTCTTTGCCACCATATACAAAAATGAACTCAAAATAGCTCACAAAATTAAGTGTAAGTGCTAAAACTATAAAACTTCTAGGAAAAAAAATAAGACAAAAATTTTCATTACTTTGGGTTAGGTGAAGAGTTCTTGGAACATAGAAATCATGAACCATAAAAGAAAAATTTGATGAATTAGATTTTGTTGGATAAAAGAAAAATGCCTGCTCTTTGAAAGATGACATTAAGAAAATTAAAAGCAAAACACACTGGGGAAAATATTTTTAAATGCATATCTGTTAGTGGACTTGCATCCAGGATATGTAAAAGAAATCTCAAAACTCATAAGAATGTAAACCACCCAATTAAAAAATAGGCAAAAGATTTGAATAGACAATTCATTAAAGAAGGGATGCAGATGGGAAATAAGCACATGAAAAGATGCTCCATATAATTAGTTATTGGGGAAATACAGATTGAACCATTATATACTGTTACACACCCAACAGAGTGGCTAAAATTTTAAAATAGCAAGTGTAGATGAGGATGTGGAATACCTGAGATTCTCATACATTGCTGTAAAATGTCACAACCGCATTTAAAAGAGTCAAATTAAAAAAAAAAATTTACCATACAATGTACCAGTTTCATTTCTAGGAATTTACTCAAGAGAAATAAACAACATACTTCCACAAAAAAAAAAACTATATGCAAACTTTATGAACAGCTTTATTCATAGTTAACAAACGCTGAAAATAACCCAAATGTTCAACATCCAGTGAATAGATAAGTAAATTGTGGTACATCCGTATAATAGACATACTACTTTGTAACAGAGCACTGATGTGCACAAGTGAATCTCAAGAGCATTGTGCTGAGTGGAAGAAGCCAGATTCAGAAGACTTCCTACTGCGTGATTTCATGCTCCTAAACACAGCCTCTAACACTATCACAATTACAGCACTACACATAGACATACTGCAGAATATAAAGTTATTGTGCGCATTTTGTTCCATTAAATTTGTAGTTTTCCCCCCTTAACTTAATTACTTATCAATGAAAGTTAAAGAGCTTCTCATTAGCTAAAGTCAGTCAGAAGTTAGAGTCAGGCAGAAGCTTTCAGTGCTCAAAATAGTTTTGGGTGATATTTAACCAGTTCAAAGTGCCTGTCCACACTTTGAAATTGCCTGAATTCTACCTAATTTCTGTGTCTAACCCCATTGAAAGAGCAGACTGGAGACAATATGATTGGTAAGAGTCTGTAAGAAAGGAACTTGAAAATTGAGAAGAAAAATAGTAGCTGGTGCCAGATTGGAATTTCACAATTAAGAACAAGAAGAGATCTGGTGCGGTAGTGGTACTTCCCACTCCACCAAATCTTTAATAAGCAATTTATTTCTCATTAACGTGGTGTGCAATTTAACCCATTTCTACAAAGCATCTAAGTGCGTAGTCCTTCTTCAAAGTGAGAGTAGGGGGAAATGAAGGTTACTACTAAGAAGCAGCCATTCACTGATTCCAAGGATAACACAATTTGCTTCTCTAAATTATTTTGAGAATTAAATAGAGTAAGATACTAAAGTATCATGTACTATACCGGGAACTCAATATATGTTCACCAAATTTTGATTTCCTTTCACTTTCTTTCTGAAAAAGAGAATATTTTGAGAACTGGAAAGATCTCAGGCTCTCTTGACTGTTTTAATTTTACAAATGAGAAAATGAATTCAGTGAGATTGAATGTATTGCTCAGGCTCACACAGAGTTAGAAGTCCAAGTTCTAATTCACGCAGATCTTTTTCCTAAAGCACTTGCTCAACTGTGATGCCCAAGTACAAGAGCCTGAGAGAGAACTGAGGGAAGACAGAGTTTTGCTTTGTATATTTAGGGATCAGGTTCTCTTTTGCTTCTGACTCTGTTTGTTTTAACTATTTTCATTTATTTTTTATTTCAAGAATGGGATGCAATGGGAAGCCTTTTTCTTCAGAAATGTTGATTGCCTGATTTAGCAAATAAAATACAGGGCACCCGGTTAGACTTTGATTTCATGCAAACAATGCATAATGTTTTAGTTCTATTTAGTTGACTTATACTGTCAACAGTATCAGGAACCAAACAATATGTGGTTCCCAACTGTGAAGGGTTTTGTTTGTTTGTTTGTTTGTTTTGGTTTGGTTTTTGCTAAAAGCAAATAAATAATAGCAAGATTGTCATCATTCCCATGCATAAATCTTGGCTTCCTACCATTTCTTCTCCAGGACAACTGTGATGAATAGCAACAACTTTGTAGCCAAGGACCATAAGGATGGTGATAAAGAAAAAGGAAAAAGATGACATGCGTAAGCACCATTGGGAGGACATGTTTTACCAAACAGGAATACACAGCTCTTCTTTCAGACAGATGGAAATTCAAATCCCTCTTTCTCCTACAAGCTACACACCTTCATAGTCTGCTTTTTCCTTCATAAAATAAAGTTACCTTAAGTCTTTGTGGAGATCAAATAGAAAATAGGAAGAAAACACAGATCACTGTGCTTAGAATATAAAAGCTACTCTTATAAATTGTCATTTCTTATCCTGTGCATATGTATTTTTCTTTTTATCTGATATAGTCACAATGAAAATTGTTTAAGTGAAGTTGCTAAATTGGAGGCAGACTGGTAAGGGTCTTGAATGCCAGAATGTAGAATATAGATGCTA
The DNA here is from genome assembly GCA_030015415.1 of Cynopterus sphinx. Taxonomy (NCBI): domain Eukaryota; kingdom Metazoa; phylum Chordata; class Mammalia; order Chiroptera; family Pteropodidae; genus Cynopterus; species Cynopterus sphinx. The sequence continues at coordinate 27,462,703 of CM057391.1, forward strand.
AATTTCATCCTATCATTAGTTATAGTGGAACCATAGCTATTTGTACAATGTCTGGGACCCAGAGTCTGGCAACCTCTAAGTGTCCCTAAAAACTACTTGGGAAATTTTGTAGCATATCATTTTCTGTAGAGTCAAGCACATGTTAACCAATACAAGATGAACTGACCTTCCCTCTCTAAGCATCTTCTTTAGCTCCTCAGCTTCAACTTTGACAGAGAAGAAAATGAGAAGTTATAACTCTTTCCATTGATCTACTTTGTGGTGTATGAGAAATGGGCAGGCATCAGACACAACCAGGAATAGTTTCTGCTCCATGACTTATTTATTAGTGGAATGGCCCTATCTAAATTAGTTAGCCCTTTCTGAGAACTATACAGTAGCGATAATATCACCTAAGTTGGTAAGGTCTTAGAATTAAGACTCGAGCAGAGTGTCTGGTTATACAAGATGCTCGATATCTGTATATTATTTTCTACTTTGTTAGAATACTACACTCAGGTTTTATGAATCATAGGTCTCTGGAGTGCTCTTTCTCACACCTATTAAGAGAGACTTGTGACTCAGTTTCAGAACACTATCCAAAACTGAGGTCTAGTCGTTCAAGCCAATTTTGGTGAGAAAATGATTGTACCAGAATGTCTTACACAGTTGACATCTGAAGGACTCACATTCTTACTTCACTTCCACTTGATGCTGTGTAGGCTGCAGTCTTAGGTTCACCAATTCCCTCACTCAGGCCTTCAGAACCCGCAATGTGTGTTATCTGTTCCTTCTGTTTGGTGAACTTCAAGTGCTTCTAATCTTTTTATAACCAGTTCTGTTGGCTGTTATCTGGGATCCTTGTAGTGCTTTGTCTATTGTACCGTTTTTACCAGATCTCCACCCTCTTCCTGGCAATTAGAAGAGCAATATAATTATTTAACAATGTGCTAAAGTCTTTATCAGATAAGCTTCTTAATTGGACTTTTTCATCCTTTGCCATTCGTGTGTGTGTGTGCGTGTGTGTGTGTGTGTGTGTGTGTTTGAGAGAGAGAGAGAGAGAGAGAGAGAGAGAGAGAGATCATCTGAAGTTTTTTCTTAAAGTTGAATTCTTAACACAATTTCCCGAGCTAAAGACCAAATGATGGCCCAGAACACCCTTCTTCCAGTCACTTTCTTCTCTTTTCATGCTTAGAGAGACAGCTATTGTTTCCTACAACCTGAAAAGATTAATCAGACCTATTATTTTAGTTTTGCAGTTATTTTTCTTATTTTCCCAAAGAATCTTACCACTCTTCCTATTCTGGTGTCCTTGTCTATGTGGCTTCATGGTCATTAAAGTCCAGCTCCAAAGTTAGTCACCCAGTGACATGGGATACTGGAAAAAGTGATGGGCTTTGCGTCAAGAGAGGTAAGTTTTTATCTTGGCTCTGCTGCCAGCTGTGTGTCCTTGCCAAGACAGTTAACTGCATTGGGTTTCAGATTCCTTATTTATAAAATATCTAGAGAACTATTCCCTGTGGGTCTGTGCTCTGTATACCTTCACCTTTGAAATGCCCATCCCTACTTCTACAGACTTTTCCATTCATTCCCAACTACCCAGCAAAGAATTCCTTTTTTATTTCAATACTTGACTTTTAGTTTTTGCCAAATGACTACTCATATGCTCTCTTACTAGCTCCAAGAGGCTCAGCTTATACCCAACATAAAACACCTCGGTCTGAATATTGGAAATAGATCCACTAACCTAACTATAGTTAGAGCTACTATTCTCTGTAATTTAAAAAATATTAGTCACAAAAATTTTCCTAAGCAATAAAAATATAACTTAAAAGTAAAATTGCACATTTCTTGGTCTACTTGTGAAACAGTGTACAATATTTTTTTAAAAAATGAAATAATGGAGGAGGGGTAGCTATAAACTATGTTTTTTTACCCTCATTCTATGCAGCACGAATTGGAGCGCAATAACCAGATGTATTATGTTCATGGAAGGGCAAAAATTAAATTGCAAGTGAGAATTTAAAGACCCTTTCAGTCTTTCTTGAGACTATAGGCTTATTTTCTCCTCAGAGCCTGAGTCTCTCCCTGGCTGCCATTTCGAGTAGAGCTAATTAGAGTGTAGCAATAGAGTTCAAGGTTCCAGGAAACTCCCCAAGGGTCTGTGCACGAACCCTAAGATAGGAGGTACCTAAAACTTGGTCCAAATCCTTGCATTATCAGATACCTCCAGCCAGGGTGAGGACCGGCTAACCACAGTGACATGCAGAAAGAAGCCCACAAATTGTATTGACCACAAGCTACGCCCAGTTCTGGACTAACAGCCTCCTGCCCCCCACCCTCCAGTGATGCCAATGTAAACTAAAGGGAAGAGGTATTTTAACTTTGAAGGTGAATGTATATTAACACTGAAGAGTCTAAGTGTGTCCTTGGTGGTGTTTTCCTTTGAATGTAAGTGTATTATCACAAGTTAAAACTGTAAACTCAGGAAAGGGTGCTGCAGAGGTTGCTTGTAGTTCCTTTGCTCTCCTCTCCAGCCCTTCTTCCTTGGCTAGATTCATGCTCCCCCATCTCACTGGACCACCTATCATGCTTGGGTGGCCACTCTGTCTTCAGCCTCACCCTGCCTGCAGGATTAAAGTATTCTTCCCAAATCTCTAGTCTGACTGGGGTTTCTCCTAAAGAAAGTTTTTCTGCTCACTCCTGGTCATCCTCAAGATATAGTCAAAGGTCTTCACCATGAAGACACCCAATGTTTTCTATGATCTTACCCTACACTCTTTTCCACTTGCATTGTAAACTCCAGCTGTGCTTAATTTTCAGATAGTTCTCAACACAGAGTACTACTTCAAGCCTCTAGAGTGCTCTCCTCTCAGACCCTCATCCTCCTGTCTACTTGGTTAATTCATATTCAACTCATCTGATAGTTGGATAGATAAAAATAAGACAAGTTTCAAAACAAGTCATAAAATGTTAGCAGGAAAAATAGTATTTAGTGGTCATTTGTAGTTGCAAAATTTTTATTACTAATAACATTCAAGGCTTTCATGTTTATCAGCCACACATATTTCTTATTTGAATAATTTAATTATTGTATTTACTTTTTCTGTTTTTATAGTATTTTAATAGCAATACATAAGGATATTTCTCTATAAAGAAGACTCATTTATTTGTCACATATAGGAGCAAAACTTTTTATTTCAACTTACTGTCTTTTAAAATCCTATTTCAGTGAATAGTTTTACTTCACTGTGAAGAACTTGCCTATAGTTAACCAAACTGCTATTGATGTTGGCTGCTTTGAATTCATGATTGTAACAGTAATTAAGAATCATTTTCTAATTTTTAATAAATTTATACCCTGCACTTAACAAGAATGGTAACAACACCCAATTCATAAGTCATAGTCCCTAATATGGAGTAGGCATTCAGTAAACCATTGCTAAGTGGAATGGTGTACAGAAAGCCAGAATCCAAGTGGTGAAGTTACAACATTTCTATTTTCCTTTAAGTTCCATCTTCCTTTTCACTTCAGTGGATTCAAAGGTATCAGATACAAAATGTCAAAAAGTGTCTAAGTAAGTACTATTTTACCTCCAATTCCTAGGCTCTCTCAGAATATTCCTGTCCCACCTTGTAGCGATCTTAGAGAACCAACCAAATCCTAAATCTTCTTCATTCTTGGATAGTAAAGAACTGTCCCAAACCTTACCTGGGCTAATTAGTCAAAGTATATAGACACTTTTCTTGTTCTTTTGACTGCACTTAGTCTAGAACTCTTCAAGCCATCCCCATTAACCCACATCCACAGACCTGCTATGATAGTTATAGCCTCTATAATAGCTTGAATCTAAAGTGTTATTATGGTTAATCTTGAGCTTACTTGGCCAGAACTTTTAGACCCATTGCCATCCCAAGCACTACCAGGACCTAGGTTATGATTGTTGTGCAGACCAGGGTGGGAAGGAGGCTCATTAGTGGCCTCTGGCCTGAGATTTCCTCAGGGGATAGACTGCTTGAGTTCCTAAATTGTATTTTCACAATACCTTCTATAAGATGTGAGAGATTAGTTTCTCTAGAGGAAATTTAAGACTTAAAATATTCACAAATCATACCAAACTATATAGAGGACATTTTTGATTCCCTTTTAAAAATAACAAAGACATAATATTCATGTCATTCCCAAATACATATTGAGCATCTGGGCTAGAAACCAGGGATAGAGTTAATCTGGAGATTCGTAAAGCATAGATACTTGTAATAAATACTAGTAAACAGGTAAAGATTAAATTAAAACAGCTAAATATTTTAATAGCTTGAATCTAAAGTAAAAAAGTCAACTCAAAAAGAAATAACATAAAGGTCATCCTTTTATAAGTAATGCTTTAGTCAATATTCTATAGAGACATAACATGCCACACTATTTGGTTCTGATCCAAATTCTTATCTTTAGTTCTACCCTCTCCACTGAACTCCAGACAACCTGAAATGTTGATTCCGTCCTCCACAAAATGCTGCCCTCTGCTCTTGGAAATTTAATAAGCTTCTCAAACTTAAAACATCTGAAAAGAAAACCCAAATCTGCCTCCTAAAACCTGCTCCTCAAGGATTTTCCCTCATCTCTGTTAATGGCTACTAGCATTTTGGTTGTTCCAAAGCCAGAACCTTATACTCTCAACTACTTTCTTTCTTTATCCCAAATATCCAGTCCATCACCCAATCTTGTTGCCTCTACATTTAAAATATCTCTCTCCACTTCCATCATTATGATCCAACTTATATCATCTCTCTCCTGGACTAATACAGACTTCTCTTAATCAATGTTCCTGCTGTTGCCCTTGCCTTCTACAATCTATTCTTAACTCAGTAATCAAGGTGATTCCTTTAAAAGAGAAGCCAGACTATATCACTCCTGTATTTCAAACCCTCCAATGGCTTCCCATGTCACTCAAGGTAATATGCGATGTTTTTACCACCAACAACCATGACCTCTCCCACCCTGCCACTACCTCTCTATCCTATTTTCCTCCAATTCTCTGCTTTGTAAAGTATCAATAAGATGTTAATAACATTACTACTTTCTAGAATATGAAATTAGTCTCTCAACTAAGACTAACCACATAACACAGAGTTGTATATCAGAACGAGAAACACGTGTCAGCTGGAGCTAACACTGCTCATGTAAGAGGATAAATAAGTTGTAGCTTATGTTATCCAGTGGTGTTGAGGAGCACACGCTCATGTACTTCCTGCCAAAGAAAACTTTGCAATGACCCTTGGAGTTAGTTGAGAAGAACTCATCAAATTATATTTTAGCTTTTTTTATTTTTTTGGCAGTGTCACTTACTGACTATAGATCTATATCTATATCTATACCTATACCTATACCTATACCTATATCTATATCTATATCTATATCTATATCTATATCTATCTGTATCTGAATTTCAAAACCAGAAACAAAAGTGAAGGCTGTGATGGTACAATACCTTAAAAAAATTTTAAGCCCACTATTGAAACCATTTACATTTGTAACTCATTGTAAATCCTATAATAATTCCATCTACAAGACAAATTTATGTGTCTTTTGTTGTTGTTGTTGTTGTTGTGTTTTTTTGTTTTGGGGGCATTTTTTGGTCAAGAGACAGGAAGGGAGGAAGGTAAAACACCAAAAACCATGTTGCCTTTCAGGCCTTAACTTCCAAAACAATTAAAAGCAAGTCCATTGCCCAGATGCACTAAGCAATTTATCCCAAATTCCTGGTAACATCCTTTCCCTTTAAATTCCATCAGATAGCCTAGGTTCTATTTTCAATGCTAATTGTACTGTTTTTGTACCATAACACACCTTATATGCTACCATAGATCTTTTTGAAAGCAAGCAGGAAAATACATGTACAAAACAGTTGAAAATTTCATCATATTTTTTGAAATCCTTTACCAAAAAGATATTTCTGAATTTCAGAATCAATTTAAGGCTTCCTCTTTTCTATTCGTGTTCTTAGGACCTAAACTTTGCCTTTGGATTGTTGGATTGCTGGGCTTTTAAAAAAATCTGCTTATTTACTTTTTTGAGATATAATTTATGTATAACATTTTATAACCTTAGGTGTACAACATGTTGATTTGATATTTTATATATTGCAATATGACTACCAATGTAACTTTAGCTAACAATATCACGTAATTATCACCTCTTTTTTGTGGTGAGAACACTTAGCAACTTCGAAGAGCCTAATACAGTATTATTATTGTCTATAACCACTATGCTGTGCATTAGATCTCCAGAATTTCTTCATCTTCTAGTTGCAAGTCTGTACCCTTTAACAACATGTTCCCAATTCCCCCACCCCAGCCCATATTAACCACCATTCTACCCTCTGTTTCTAGAAGTTTGGACTTTTTAAGATTCCACATATGAGTGATAGCATAAAGTATTTGTCTTGTTCTGACTGGCTTATCTCACTAAACATAATGACCTCAAAGTCCATTAGAGTCATTGCTAATGGCAAGATTTCTTTCTTTCTCGTGGCTGAATAATAGTCCAGTGTGTATGTGTGTGTGTGTGTGTGTGTGTGTGTATCACATCATCTTTGTCCATTCATCTGTTGACAGACATTTAGGTTGTTTCCACATCTTAGTTATTGTAGCTAATGCTGTAGAAAATGTGAGAATGCAGATGCCATTTTAATATCCTGATGGAAAACAGCAAAATGCCTGTTTTCATTTCTTTTGGATATATACTCAGAAAGGAGATTGCTGGATGATATAGTAGTTCTATTTTTAATTTTTTGAGGAACATGCATATTGTTTTCTATAGTGGCTAAACAAATTTGCCCTCCCACCAACAGTATACAAGAATTCCCTTTTCTTTACATCTTATCCAACACTTATTACTTGTTCTGTTTTGTTTTTGATAGCCATTCTACCCAGGTGTGAAGTGACATTTCATTGTGATTTTTATTTCCATTTTCTTGATGATTGGTAGGTTGAGTACATTTTCACCTACCTATTAACCATTTATATATCTTTGTAAAAATGTTTATTCGGGTCCTCTGCCCATTTTTTAATTGAATATTTTGAAGTATTTTTTTTTAGATTGAGGTGTACGAGTTCTTTATATATTTTGGATATTAACCCTTTATACAATATATAGTTTGCAAATATTTTCTCCCATTCCATAGGTTGCCTTTTCATTTTGAGGATTGTTTTCTTTGCCATGCAGAAGCTTTTTAGTTTGACATAGTCCCACCTGTTGATTTTTGTTTATGTTGCTTGTGCTTTTGTTGTCATATCCAAAACATTATTGTGAAAAGCAATGAAAAGGAGTTTCTTCCCTCTGCTTTCTTCCAGGGGTTTTATAGTTTTAGGTCTTATGTTTAAAATCTGTAATTCATTTTAAGTTAATTTTTGTGAGGGGTGTAAGATCTATATATACTTTTCTTTTTCCTTTCCTTTTCTACCTTCCTTCCTCCCTCGTTCCCTGCTTCCCTCCCTCCTTCTCTCTTTTCCATTCTTATCCTTGTTCCTCTTGTTTTTCTTTTGTTTATAGATTTTTCTTTTTGTTTTTAAATCAAAACTGTGTGTGTGTGTGTGTGTGTGTGTGAGAGAGAGAGAGAGAGAGAGATAGAGAGAGAGAGAGAGAGAGAGAGAGAGAGAGAGATGGGGGGAGGCGTGTGCAAGAGAGCACAGTTTTTAAAGGGGATTTCCAGTATTTACTTCATGGAAAAAAATTAAATTTTTTTCTAACTTTTAATGAAAGCCAAATGTTAGAAATAGTAATTAAAATGTTTACATTGAAGATTGAAGTAGATTGTTGGATCTGTAGTGTAGCCAAGCCGGGTGGCTTTTAATAAATTAGAATGAACCACACAGGCTGGTCTTTTTTCACTAAAAGGCCAGAAAGCAAATCTACTTCATATACCACCCTTGTTTTATATTAGATAAACTAAGCAAACAAAGTATCTCCAACATAGCAAAAATGCCCATTGTATCAAAAGAAACTGAAAACTATTATCAATGGAAGACAATGACTTTGAACATGAAGGTAGAATTTTGTTATCAAGTTTGATCTTTGAGCTTCTACCAAACTGTCATTTATTAGGGGAAGCATTACTCTGGGTAATTCATGTGACTGTCATTATTCCTTGATCAGTCCAGGTACCACCAACACATTTCAAAAAATAAAAATGAAGAAGAAACAACTTTTTCTAGTTCACTTTCCCTAACCCTTATGTAAAAAAGCTCTCCCAGACCTCCAAAAGCACTTGTTTCACACCTCCCCAAGTGAATAAACCTTCTGCAGTCTGGAAACACATCATTTTGAAAAGTTTCCACACCCTTTGGTGCCACAAATGTCTGGCAAAATGTTTCTGGAGCCCTCACATCTAGGCCCTCTCCATGCAGCAATGTCTTCTAAATGAAAAAAGGAATTGTTAGTGAGGAAACCCTGTCGAATACCTGTCATATATATAAGTCAGACCTTCTAATCAAGGAATAATGATTCCACATTTCCCCAGAATTTGCAGCATATTTGTAAATTTTTCTATAGAGCAGGGGTTCTCAACACTGGCTGAACATAAAGATTATCTGGGGAGCTTTTGAAAATACCGATGCCTGCAATCCACACCTAGAGACCTGGGAAGAGAACGGGCATCAGTGTTTACTAACAGCGTTCCCGCACACTCTCTCCCAGTCATTCTAATGGACAGCTGGTTAAGAACCACTGGCTGTCAAAGAATGACTGCTTTTTTTGAACTCTGTCTTTTAATTGTTAAGGGATTTTCTTTATTGTTGCCCACTTACTTAAGCATCTCAGCCAAATAACTTTCACTTTGTGTGGTAGGGACAAAACTTGGGACTCTTCTTTTGTAAGTGATATACATACATACTATTATTACTATGTCTGTGAAGTGTTCTAAGTATCTCTAATGGTAGTCAGATTCTTCAAAAGGAAAATATTTAACTTGGTTGCTTTAGAAATATTCAGTAAGTCCTACCATTAACATACAAATAGTTCTCAGGGTCATGTTTAGTACCTTAAAAATCTATCATTAGTTGCATAAAAAAAAAGAGCCAGATTCATTTCCAGACATTACGGGACTCTACTGAAGAAACTCAACAAGAAAAGCACAGGTTTTTGTGTGGGATGTGTGTGCATGTGATTTGGATTCTTAAAAAACAAAAACCACTACCAGCAATAGGTACACTTTTATAAACACAAAAAAATATTTACCTTATGAAAATAAGATTTATACAAATATGCTTTGTGTTAATGTTTCTTCTGCTGTATTTGTGGCAGATGAAATAATCCCTGCCAATACATTAATGCTTAAGTGAATCAGAAACCAATTCTTTCCAAAAAATCATAATCCTTTTTGAATGTCTTTTAAAAAGCTGTAAGAGAGTAATAAAAGGGGCAAAGTTTTAATGACATAAAAGTTTTTTTTCCTCATAAGATTGCTACTAAACAAGAAAGTCAAGTTCTTATCCCCTGGTCTGTGCATATTTATTCCTGTGCAGTAAATAGATTCCCAGAATAGAAAAACTCACAACATCAAGTAGCTTTTTTCTAGGTGAGGATTAGGTCATATGAAAAATTTTACAATAAAACGAATATGTTCTCTTTTTCTCTGATCTTGTCTACTGTCTCCTTTGCGTCCAAAGCAAAAAGTTCTGAGATTGAATGTAACATGGAGTCAGTTCTCATCATAAATATTCCAGTTCTTTATCAATACCTAGTAGTTCAGAAGAAAAATCATTTGTCATTGATTTGCCCAGAAATCAATGTTATGAACACATCAAATTTCTGTAATAAGACAAAAGCAAATCATGAATGAAGTGAAGCAAATTGAGGCGAGACAGGGCAAGAGGTAGAAAAGGAAAGGTGACAGTTGTCAGGGCAATCAGGAAGTCTTCCCTAATTAGCTTAATTCGTGATACTCAAATATAATTTGGCAGTTCTGCTTTACATTCATGACAGAAAGGACAGCTAGCCCAAAACACCATCATCCATAATAAATCTTGTAGCTCATACTAACCCTCAAGTCCAGTGCCATATCTCATCATGAGGTTAATTTAGAAAATGACATTTTAACTGTACAATGAAAACCTACATGTTGTCAGTCAATATTCAATCACCGCTGTATAGTGAAAAAGAGCAAGAACTGGAGCCAAAAGGAGATGAGTTTATTTTTATTTTCATGAGTAATTGTCCATGTGACTTTGAGTAAATCATTTTACCTTTCAGGACTCCACATCTCTTATCTGTAAAACAGAGATACTGATTCCCACTTTCTGAGATAATATGTCCTTTGCAGGATTAGGGATAATATGTAAACTGCCTAGTACATAGTTGATGCTCAGTAAATGGTAGTTAATATTTTTACAGCTACTGTAAAGAAAAGTAACCTGGTACATGGCTTATAGAAGGTACTTAGCAAAATTAATTATTTGTTAAACATCTCTTTAAATTATTTCCTCATCCTTTTTGAATCTACTCTTTAAATTAAAGTATAAGTAGCAGAAGATAAACCAGATTAAAAGGAACATGAAATCATGTAAATGTACAAAAGTATACATTGGAAATACTTAATAAAACATGAGCTCTGATGAAATTGAGTTTATCTGGTAGAGCTTGAAAACCAGCAAAAAAGAAGCTGATTTCTGGACTCTCTTTTCTCTCCCCTTTTTCCATCTACATGAGGGAGGTGCCAAAAGCTACTGTCTAAAGGGTGGCTGAGGGCCGGGAAACCGGGAAGAATAATCAGGATGATGAGAGAGACAGAAAGGCAGAAGAGGGAAAGAAATAGGAAGAAGAGGGAGAGAGGTCATAGGGAGAAGGTACCTCTCTCATTCTGGATGCCTATTTTAAAAACTTGTTATGATAAGAAAACATAGAAACCAAAACTACACAAATTCATAGCTTAACAAATTGCTGTAAGGTGAGCATCCTGTAACCACCATCAGGTCAAGATGTACAACTTTGCTGATATCCCTGAGGCACCTCCACATGTTCCTCTTCCAAGAAGCAAGGACCAACCTAACTAGTATCATAATCATTCCTTCTGTTTCTTCATAGTTTTATCACCCAAGAGTCCTCCTCAGACACTGTGGCTAAGACTTGCCGTTTAAAAAAATTGATCTTTTTTAAGTCATTTTTATTCTAGAGATTTCCTCTCTATCCATTTCTTTTCTTTACAATTTGTCTGTTGAAAAACCCAGGACACTTGGCCTGTAGAGATTTCGCAGTCTGTATTTTGCTAACTGCATGCTCATGATGCAGTTCAACACTGCCTCTGTCCTCTGTTATTTCCTGCAGACTGGCACCTGGATCAAGGCTTGATCAGACTCAGATTCGATACCTTTGCCAAGTTTACAGGTGGTGGTGCGTTTTCTCATCAAGAGGCATGTGTTGTAGCTCTATATGTGATGTTAATAGCCTTTGATGCTTGATGTCCTGATACATTAATTGATTAGGTATTACAAAAGGGAGATATTCTAATTCTGTCATTGCCTCGACATATTGGTTGGAATATTAAAGAAAGAAATACTTATTTCTTCTACTTTACATTACTCAGTAGTATAATTCACACACACACACACACACACACAAAACAACAGGATAATTGATTGGGGTTTTTTTTCTTTTATTTACCAGTGTTCAAATAATGAATTGATTCTTTATCATCACTTAAAGGTGAGCGCTTAGAGTTTTTTTTTTCATATTATTATGAACCTATGAATTTGAACAGATTTAATGTTTTGGCTGCTTTTGTCAGACTACTCTCATGTGCACTGAGCTACTCCTTCAGTGTTTTTAAAGGCAATGCTTGATACATGATGCCAGATGAGTATTACCTCTTGTGCTTTATTTGTATGTGCCATTGGAAAGTAGGAGTTGGATAGATTTGCTAATCCTTGATAACATTACCTTGACAAAAACCTAGTTTCATGAACCTGGACTTCACATTCATGCAAAAAAAAATGGCAGCTCTTCCATTTGGAAAACATACAGTATCACAAATCTATTCTAAGTTGATTGTGCTCCAGAAAGTATGCATAATTTTCAACTTATTAAAAATAAATATGTTAATTACTAATTAATTAATCTTAGAACCTGGAAGTTCTGGAAAAAAACACAAGCCTTCTAACCAGCAGAGGGAGTGCAAGTTAACTGACAAATTCAATCTCTCAGACTCTGGTTTCCTATTGGTGAAATCACTGATAATGTTTTAGAGAGAAAGAGATACCAGAAACAAGACAGGACATATCTGTGCTACTCTGTTGTCTGTTGGATGCAGAGGAACTACACTGATTCTTAACAAACAGGAAATACAACAGTGAAGAGGGAAACTATTCTAAATTTCATCTGAGCCTTTTTTGCTCAGAATTCAACACATCATTGTCCATAGCCCAACTAATAACTATCTTGGAGGATGACAAAGGAAGAAGATATGATTACCTCATTCTTTGTTAATGAAAACAAATAAAGATATCCAGAAGTGATATGAATTCCCTAAAGTCACATCAATTAAGAAGTAGAGGCAAAACAATAAAAATCATCCAAGTCCCATCCCAGCTTTTCATATGAGACCATAGTTAATGACAACTTTTTTATAGGGAGAAGAGCTTACAAAAATATTTTGCAGTTTTTCTACTTGTCATTGCTAATAATGATCCAGCCAGGGCAAGAACAAGAGTTTGGGAATTTAGAGTACCCAAGCACTCCCTGATTTCTTTGCAAATTTTCCTCTGGGGTTGGTGCTTTAATTTCCAATCAGTCTGAGTCAATAACGTATGGTTGTCAGTGCCATTGTTGACTCTCACAATTTCTTGTCTCAGTCCCATAGTTCCTAGAGCTTAGGGCTTGGGGTCACTGGCAGGGGTTTTGATTTGGGGCTTTTTATGTTTGCACAATAGTGCAAGTCAATATCTTTCCTTTATCAGTGAATTCTGGACTAAACTGATCTATCAAGTGTTGGAGACAAATGAAGACCTTGAAGGATGGGAAGAAGGCTCTGTAGAAGTCTCCACTGCTTTTACTTTTCATTGAATCCACAGACTCTTACTTGCTCCCCACAGAGATCTGAATACAGCTGAATAAGAAAGAAGGAAAAGTCACATGAGAAGAGTGGAATGCTCTTACAATATTTTTAGTCTGCAGTGTATACTGAATTCCGTTCTCATAGTCCTGCAGGAGGTTTGGCCCATCTTCACAGAGCATGCCACAACGCCTGCTTATTGCAACAGATATGTACATTTCTCAAGGACTGACAATAATTAAAGAAAAAACAAACTGGGAGTCTCTTTGCATAGGATTGTTGAGGCAAGCTTTCCCTTTTTCTTTTGTTGATACCTGTTTTATAAAAAGAATGATAAACCGGTATTGGAAAGTTCAGATCTTTCTCCAACTTGATAGACTCAAAATTGTGCACCTAATTCAAACCAGTTTTGCAGATAATAAGGCTACTTCTAACTTTCCACAAGGCTAATAAAAAATACCAAAACAAGTTTTTGAACAATCTACAATCATTTTCAAAGAAATAAAATTAATATAGAAATGGATTATGAAGAAAATGAAAAATTATCCTTGGAGACACAGGTTGAATAAATTAGGACTTCTTAGTGGTGCCTATAAGTGAATGAGTTTGATTCTTGCTTTCATTGAACTTAATGCGTGCAGGTTTCTACTTGCATGTTCATTCACCTGTATTCTGTGAACCCAATCCATCTATCCCACACCAGCAGACAGCAGGGCCTCCTGAAGTTTGTTCACTCCCAGCCCAGGAGGCTTCAACCCAGAGGCAAGGCTTTAATCACTTCCAAGTGTTCCAAAACACCCAAGTCTGTGCTAAGCTCATCAACCGAATGGAGTACTGAGTTAATGAAAGTCATTGATTTGGTCATACTTAAGATGATCTTGCTAATAATCTTGTCTTGTGTGTCAACTGAACACATTACCACCAAGCACATCCCCACTGGCATTGTAAACTCATTAGTCACTAAGAGGAAAGGGTGCATGGATATGGATGGAGACAGACTGCACTAAACTTGTCTCAGCCATTTCATAGCTATGTGAACTTAGGTACCTTACTTGGTGCTTCTGTTTCCTCACTATCAAGTAGGGATAATAATAGCAATTACTGTATAGAGTTGTTGTTAGTTAGTATTTAATGAGATTATTCAAGTAATGTTTTAACATAGTAGTAGGTATATAGAAAATTCTCAATAAAGTTATTTTTAATTTCAATTTATTGTTGTTTGTATTGGTATTGTTGCTATTGTTATTACTATTGAACATATCAAAATGCATGAGTACTATTTGTACAGAAGTATGCGTTAAAGTTTAAATATCTTCAGCATTGGTACATATTGGCTTTCCAACTCAAATCCACAAGGTACTAAAATCCAGAAAAGCCAACACACCTTTATGAAAGTGCAAAGGAGATAGTAAACCTCCATTCTCAGACCCACTTCCCACATCATGCTTAAATCAACCAACACAGCAGACATATGACCAACAAGTAACTCACTGGTGTTCGCTGTGACTTTTCAATTTGTTGAGTATGGTTTCTTTTCAAGTAAAGAAGCCCGAACAGATGTTTAGTTATAAGGAGTGTGGCTATAATTCAGAAGACAAAAAAGGTAGTCTCCTCTTTTAACAAATTCAGAGTGCAACTATTTACCTATTTTTGCCTTTGGGGAGGAAAAAAGAAAGAATTGAATTAGAGTTTTCTGTTTTATTTTTATTTTTGCTTTCTTTTTAAAATAAAACATGTTTTTGGTTTTATACTGTGAAGTCAAAACAGAGGGGTGAATAATTCCCTGATGGTTTAGAGAAATATAATTGATTTCAGATCATCCCCATACCAATTTCAGAGGATGTATATCTACACAACTTAAATGCAATCAATAATTGTTCACTCTTCTTTAGCATGGGTGTATTACCTAGTTGAAAGGTATATCTTCAGTTGGATGGAAAAATAATATTCCAAGTACTTTACATTTTAGCAGAAACAAGTAGAGCAGTCATTAATTCTGTTAAAAACACCAATTCCTAGACAGCTCTTCTAAATGATTGACTCAATAAGAATGAAGTAGGGCCCAGGAATCTCTGTTTTGGATATTTGTTTTGGTGATTCTTATGATCTAAGACACCAGGAACATTGGTCATTTGTTGTTTTTGCTTGTCCAACATCTCTTCCTTCTTCTGATAAGAGCTCCTCAATTTTCCTTTGAAAAAGCTCTCTTCTCCAACTTCCTCATAGAGTACACTGAAAATGCTACAAGCCCTAGAGTTTTTAGGTCAAGACTTTTATTCTATTCTGATCTTGATAAAAGGTCATTAGAGGAATTTCAAGCAAAGGAAGGTCATGATTTTTTTTTTAAGCACTCTGGCTACTACATATTTGTTCTTTTGGGATTTCATTTGTACTGGGAGTGGACAACAGGAGGGAACCTTGGTACAGTTAACAGATTGTAGAAATAGTCCAGAAGAGAGATTCTGGTGGCTTGGACTACAAAGGGCAGTAGTAGAAACAGAAGTGGAAGTTTCCAGAACACTTTTCGAGGTCAAGTCAGTAGGATTAAATAAGGGTTTAGAAGTGACTATAAATGAAGGAAGGAGAGGACTGAATGTTGATCCCTAGATTTTTGGACCTATATACTGAGAAAAAGACCTCATAGGATTAAATTTGAGAAAGACAAATAAAAGTTTTGTTTGGGGTACATTAAATTGGAAATACCTATTTAAAGTTAATGTGGAGATGTAAAGAAAGGACCTGGATACATAATTTGAAGCTTAAATGAGAGGTCAGATCTGAACACAAAGATTCAGAAATCACCAGCAGACACACAGTATCTAAAGCCATGGGACTGAATGAGGTTGATTGGAAAACTATAGGTAGATAAATAAGGGAGCGCTCTGGAGTGTTCTGACCTTTAACATTCCGGAAGAGATGCAGAACCCATGAAGGAGACTAAGAAGCAGCAGCTAATGAAATAGAAGGAAAGCAGGAGAGTATGGTGTCTTGGACTTCAAGAAAAGTAACTATTTCAAGAAGAAAAATGAATGATTTCTTCTGTACAACATTGTGCCTATAGTTAACAAGATATTGTGCACCTAAACCTGTTGGGAGATCTCATGTTAAGTAGAATAAAAAAATTTAGCAGAATAAAAAAATTTTAAAACTAAATGTGTTTTTAAAAAGTACAAAGAAGTAATAATCATCTTTGTTGAATACTGCTGAGAGGGCAAGCAAGGGGAGGAATGACAGAATGGCCATCGGTGTTTGAAATACAGTGGCTATTAGTAATCTTGACAAGTGCAAGGTCAATGAAACTGAAGGGACAGATGTCCAATTGGAGTAAGTTAGGAGACAATGTGAGTTGAAAAGTAAAGGGAACAATATCTAGATAATTCTTTAAAGAACATTTTTATGAAGGGCAGCAGAGAAATGGAACAGCAATTCAAAGGACATGTTGATTTGAGAGAAAAGGGTTAATTACAGAAACTAAGTCACTAGAAAGGATCTGGAAAACCATGGACACCTTTGACCAGCTAGTTTTTTGGCTTGGGACAAGCCACATCATCTATAGTAATGAGAAGAAGTAATGATAGGAGTAGGCTGGTAGTTTTCATGGGGGACAATGGAGTTCCTGTCTAATTGCTTCTACTTTCTTAATAAATAAGTAAAAGATACACTTAGTGAGCAGTGAAGGTAGGGAAGAGGCTGAGTAATGTAAGAGTTTCAAAAAGGAGTAAAATAATAATTTGTAAATTCCCAAAATCCATATGTTGAAGCCCTACCTTCCCAACATGATTGTATCCGGAGATAAGGTCTTTAGGAGGTAATTAAAGTTAAATGAGGCATAAAAGTGGGACTCAAACCTGATAGGACTGTGACCTTATAAGAAGATGAAGAGAGTGGGGAAGGAGAGAAAGGGGATTGGGGTAAACCGAGATAGAGAAAAAGGGAGGGAGGGAAAGAGAATATCTCTGAGGACAGCAAGAAGGTAGCCATCTGCAAACCAGGAAAAGGGCCCTCACCAGAAAATGGAATTGACTGGCACTGATTCTTTGATTTCCGTCTTTGGGACTGTGAGAAATAGATTACTGTTGTTTAAGTCACCCAGTCTACTGCAGTTTGCTATGGCAGCCTGAGCAGACTAAGATAGGACTATAGGATGGTGAAATTATTAAAGTTTAGTAATGTTACCAAACTCCAGGGTTTCACTGGTTGGGGTGTTCTATCCGAGAACAAGACATGGTTGTCATTAGGTAGGTTTATTTACGTACAGCAAGTAAAGGAGATGGGGGATTCACATCCAAAGCTCAATCTCCATGAGGGAGGCTCAGCCATTGCTCATATACACTATTTGGTTGATTACATGTTGATTTCTTCTTCAAGGGAGGTTGGCTACACTTATCCCTTTGGGTATCTGTCCAGTGCATCCTGTTTACAGCCTACCTCTGCAAAATACTGTCACATTTTAACATTTAGGAAGAATAGCATTTAGTAAGAACCACCCAGACCCTGAGACCCTTGTCCTATATAACAGTAAGATTCTGGACCTGTTGAGTGCCCAGCTAAGGTTCGTGGCTGTGGAACTTAAAGAGAGACCAGGACACACAGTTGTATTTTTTTTTGGTTTGTTTGTTTGTTTGTTTGTTTGTTTGTTTGTTTGTTTTTTCAGCCATTTCAGCTGCTCAGATGCCAATACATGGTAAATAGGCGGGTGGGTCCAGCAAGTCCAGTTGAGAGAAGTCATTAGAATTAAAAGCAGTAGCTAGAGAATTGAAGGTATTCCCAAGACTGTTTAAATGAGGAGACAAAAATATTGAAGATGGCAACTTTAAGAATAAGTTTATCTGGCTCCTCTCTGATAATAAAGATGAGTTTTCTTAAGAAAGATTAGGCTAGATATTCTTTACCCGTATTTGCAGTACACTGTATAAAATTTTGAATCTATTACCATATCATTATCAAATAATACCACTACAACTGATAGTGCATTGCTTTTAAATAATTGTTGACCCCATTCATGTGTATTTGGCACTGCAAACTTTCAAATAAACTTGAGCTACAGGTAGGCAAGAATCAGATGAGTACATTGTTTGAGTACTTTAAGTACTTTAAAAAAACTTTCAGAATAGAACTTATGGTAACTCTGTCTTTCCTCACCCATTAGATTTTTCATGTCTAACACTATTTTCTCCTTAGAGCTTAATATGTTTGACCTCAGACTGGTATCAATGTGCATAAGAAGAAGTGATATTTTACAGGTGAAATTTTGGCTTGGTAAATAAACTGTGTTCAGTCTTCCTTCCTGTCCAAATTTTGAGCTAAAATTTATAAAATAAAAGTCATTTCTAGACTCCATGAGTACTCTAATCCTAAATTCCTCCTGAATTATGAAGTGGAAAACTAAATCATTTTTATTGGAAAACTCCCTCTTCAATGGGTCCAGATCAGCCCTCACATGATGTCAGCAAATGTTACATTTTTTTCCAATTATGAAATGAATTATGGGGCGCTAGCTAACCACAGTCAGTCATTAAATAAAGCTATTTTGGCTGATATATTGTTGTTCTGCCAGAAAACACAGGTGTTTTGTTTTTAAAGAATTTTTAGAACATTGCTTTAAGAAAAGATTGTATTAACAATCTTTGAGCACAAGCAATAAAGGAGCATACATGAGAAGGTGTTATTTGTGGAGAATTTGTGTGGCAAGGGTCGAGATTGTATTTTCATGTATGAAATAAAGAGTTGCTTTATGTGTAAGGAATTGAAACATTTGGGCTATGATGTATGGTGACAGTAATATATGACCATGTATATTTAAACACATCTATACACAGAATCTTAAGAGTTGAATAAAAAGCACCTTATAAACATGAATTATTATTATTGAGAACTTTCTTGGACTGGGATTTTTGAAGAATGTTAGTTCATTCTATGATTCCCAAGGGTTTCAAATTCAGTCTCAAAATGATGGCATGTCCATTTGTCAGTATCAAACATGTACTTGTTAACAGTAGAGCTAGAGCTGTACTTTTTTTTGGAGGTAGGTCCTTGAAAGGCAAATGACTGTAAAGTTTTTTAATTGGCCCAATAGTCATAATGATCATTTTTAATCATTTTGCATTTTCAGTAATATTCTTACACTTACCTCTTTTTCTCTCCCTTTCAACCCATTATCTTCAATTTACATACCTCTAAATGATTCCTAAATGAAGCAGTTCCCTTCAGTTGATTCATCTAAGGAATCTGATTACCTCATTCAAACTATGACATTGTGAATCATGCATTAATGGCATGCTTATGGAATGAAGCAGTTTTCTGTTTCAGAATGGCTTTTTTTTTCTCTATGTTCAAAAAAGTATAAATGTCACATATCTATAATCCTCAGAACTCAAAAACTAATACAACCCTTCTTATTTGGGTTAAATTTTTGTTTTAAAAGAACAATAATCTATTGATAAGCATACTTTAATAATAAAGTCTTGCTGGAAGTAAATCTTAGGGTTTAAATGTTGAAAATGACACTTAAAATATATTCTAAAAATTGATTCCCAAGACTTGCATTGATTCTTTTATTGCACAGATTTTATTTCAGAGTTTCTAAATACTTTTATTGCAGACTTTATGAAGATCTATTCCTAATTGTGGGTATCTCATTTTTGAATGCTGATTTATACCAAGATTATTTTTTAAATTCTCCAGTGTCTTAAAAACATATTTTAATCAACAGCACATTCAGATTTCACTAACTATTTATTCACAAATGTGTGAAATTCACCTGGGATACAAAAACATTTTTTTTTTAATACTGAAAGGACTGAAATTATTTATGAAACAACCATTGCCCATGTAAATTGTAATGATGATTCTGTAATAGTCTGGTAGAGGGAACTATGAGTTAGTTATTGTTCAACTTAATGTTAGGAACAATTTGAAAAAGCAGAAGATTGTGGTCAATGACCAGATCTTTTACTATGATGACATGATTTAAAAAAATAAACATTTATGAACATATAACTCTCCTATGTCATTTCATTCAAGTTGAAATATGACAAATTCTGTTATCAAACATAATTGAGGAATATGTTCTTCTTAATCAAAGTCAGATTAAACAAATGATTAGTTCAACAAAAATTTTATATAGAAATAGAAATATAAGTAGATAAATAATAGATTGTAACATTATATATACACATGTATACCAATTTTCAAAGAATCTGAGAACACAGGTGAGCCACTATATCTTATTTAACTATGAATGCACTGAACACCATCATCATAGCATTCTAGATCTTAATCCACATATATGACAATGTTTCTAAGGAAGAAAGCACATATAATTCTTTCCTGTGATGCCTAAATGTTGTTCCTAGCTAGAGGACTCTCCTTACTCCTTGTTCCACTCACCACCCTGACCCTAGGCAGGCAGTAGAGACTGGTTTCCAACAGTTTTTACCCAATGATAGTAGCCTTTATGGCCTGATGATACATTTGAGGAGATGTAGAGGCTGAGTGTAAATCCAAAAGGCTGAAGAGTTATAATGAAGTGACCAGAGGCTCTCCTCAAAATTCCAAGTAAATCTGAGGGAAGTAAAGAGTGGGGGCTGGGGGATGGGCACAGAACACTTAAGTATCTGAAGATAAAAAGATAAATTTGCAAACTGATAAAGAGTGAGATTGTTCACATAGCAATGAATCCCAAGGACATTTCAAGAAACATGTTTTTAAGCATTTGCTTATAATTTTAAAATAATTAACAAAGAAAGAAATTAAAAGCTAAAATATTTTAAGCTATTAATGATTTTCAAAAGTAGAAGTTTACATACTTACTTTATTTTTTAATATAGAAATATTTATTGACCACTGCTTACCAGTATTTACAATAAAGTAAATAATATATAACGTTTAGGCTTCTGCTAAACCAGTAACCCAAATATTGAAAAGATTGAGCCTATTATCAACAAGACAAGTAATAACAAGTATTGGAGAAGTTGTGGGGGGGCAGGAACCTTCATACACTGCTGATGGGAATGTAAATTTGTACAGATGCTATGGAAACAGTATGGAGGTTCCTCAAAAAAATTAAGAAAAAATTATATGACCCAGCAATCCCTTTTCTGGGTATCTACCCCCCAAATTTGAAAACATTTATCCATAAAGATATATGCACCCCGATGTTCATAGCAGATTTATTCATGGTGGCCAAGATATGAAAACAACCAAAGGGCCCTTTGATAGATGATTGGATAAAGAAGATGTTTTACATATATACAAGAGAATATTACTCGGCCATAAAAAAAAAGATGAAATGCAGCCATTTGTGACAACAATGATGTATCTTGAGGTTATTATGTTAAACAAAGTAAGTCAGAAAATGTTGGGAACCATATGATTTCATTTATATGTGGGATATAAAACTGAAAGCAACAAATGAAAACTCATAGACAACAGACAACAATTAAGTGGTTGCTAGAGGGAAAGGTAGTTAAGGGTAAAGGGGATCAAATATATGGTAACAAAAGGAAATTTGACTTTGGATGGTGAACACATGATGCAATATACACATATTATTGAATTGTACACTTGAAGCCTATATAATTTTATTAACCAATGCCACCCTAATAATTTTAATTTTAAGAAAAGATTGAGCCTACATGTAAGGAATGAGTTGAGAGTAAAGAAAAACCATGCAGATCAATAGTTTAAATTATAATACTTTGTTCACCCATTTATTCCAGCTGATTCCTAAACTGTCAACATCTCTAACCACCTGATTAGGTCTCCATGAGCAAAGTCCAAGACATTGACCTATTAGTCAAGATAGCACAGGATTTCAACTTTTTATAAAGGAAAGTTTCACTAGAAAGAACTTTCAAATGTCCATTTAACTAAGTTTTGCTCGGCTAATTACAACACACCAGCATTTGTCTAGTATTCTCATCTGGGTGAGTAGGTTGTTGGCAGTGATAAATTTTTCTTATCAGGTTTTTGCAAGTAAATTTGTATTCATATGACTGTAGATGTAAATATGGATTCTGATATGGCTGCTTTTGAATTATCTAGTTTAGTATGTTTATACTATATTTAAATTGTCCAATTAAATAACAGAACTATCTATTTCATTTGAAAGATTAAGGCTTCAGAAAAATTTGCAGTTTAACTTGAACTGATTTAAATAAGTTTAACTTGAACTTTTTTCTTAGGTTGCTCACATGATGATATCCTAGAAATATGGGCTTATCCATGGTAGTGAAATGGCATGGTTGGTTTAGTTTAGTTTAGTTTAGTTTAGTTTAGTTTAGTTTAGTTTAGTTTAGTTTAGTTTAGTTTAGTTTGGTTTTGTTTGAGAATATTAGGGAAGGGAGGGAGGAGAAAGGAAGGAAGGAAAAAAGGGAGAGAAAAAGGAAAAAAGGAAAACCATTTACTTATGTGTTTTATGTACACACACACACACACACACACACACACACACAAACATAATGGTCCTTAGTCACACATGAGTTGAACATACATTCCAATTGAGTGATGTCTCTGAAGATTTTTCCTTACACTAGGAAAGCTGTTCTTGATAATACAGAGGAAATAATATACCATGATATCAATTTTTTTTTCTGGTAAAGGAAGAAACTAAGAAAGCTTTTACTTTGTTTTTCAAAGGAACCAATTCTATAGATGTAAAAACAAAATAAAACAAAAACTCCCCAATACTACTTTAAAACAAATATATCACACTTGATTTTCATTAGAATATAGTTATTTCTTTACGCTAATAAATGAAGAACCAAATTTTATATGTATTTAATTTGATCTATCTATATCTGTCTATAGCAATGTAAACCATTATGGACCTTTATTTTCTGGGCAAGAATGCCATATTAGTCTCTCTTCACAAAAAAGCAATTACAATTTGAGAACACTTTATATTTGCTTCTTTTGCCAACACCAAGTCTACCTCATTTGAATCTTTCCATTTCATGAGAAACATTAGATCTCTTCTGCTGTCTGTGGCATCAATTATTGGTTCAGGGTCAAGACCCATGGCAAAGCCTTTTGGTTTGTCAGCAGCATCTCTTTTCTTCTTTAATTCGCTATCATTAGCTTCACTGTCAGATAGATTTTCTTTTTGTACTGTCTTTTCCTTTACCAGCCCTTGAGAACTAAGAATGTTTCAATAAACTCTGAACAATCTAAATTTTCTTCATGTTTCCAATACGTCACATCTGTATAACCTGTCATTTCAGGAAATATTCCACCTTCCCATTGATTGTGTACACATTGGTCTTGTGTTTTTTCCACCACAAATAAAATTCTTCAGGTTCTGCCTCTTCATCTTTTTTATTCTTCTATTATTTTTTTCCCATTTTTTTGCAATGTAGTTTTATTGGAGGCCATATTTTTTTATTATTGCAGACTTGAAGAGCTATTACAGTAGTCTCCTCTTGTCCGTGAGGGATACATTCTAAGACTCCCAGTAAATGCCTGAATCTAAGGATAGTACTGAACCCTATATATACTGTTTTTCCTTATACACACCTAGCTATGATAAAGTTTAATTTATAAATTGGACACAATAAAAGCTTAACAACAATAATGATAAAATAGAACTATTATAACAATATACGGTAATGAAAGTTATGTGAATGCGCCCTCTCTCTCTCTCTCTCTCTCTCTCTCTCTCTCTCTCTCCCTCTCTCTCCCTCCCTCCCTCTTCCTCTCTACTCTCTTTTCCTCTTTCTCTCAAAATATCGTCTTGAACTGTACTCACCTTTTCATTTAAAGGAAAGAACTTTCCAAATTTTCGTTGGCATATCCAAATTGCAAGCATAACTAATTTTGTGCTTTGGGGTATTATTAAGTAAAATGAAGATTATTTGAACACAAGCACTGAAATTCTACAACGATCTATGGCTACCAAGTAACTACTGGGCTCGAGATATATACAGTATGGAAACTCGGGACGAAGGGATGATTCATGTCCGGGGTGGGACTGAGCAGGATGGCATGATATTTCATTACTATATTCAGAATGACATGCAATTTAATACATGAATTGTTTATTTCTGAAATTTTCTATTTAATATTTTCAGACCACAGTCAACTGAAGGAAACTGAAACCATAGAAAGCAAAACTGTGGATGATGGAGAACTACTCTATTCATACCTTTAAGCCAACCCCAGGTCATCTGTGTCTCCAGCCCTCCTAAAACCCCATTTTATTTTGTTTCCATATTACTGGACAGGACTAATCAGGCTGAAGGTACAACCCCAACATCCTGGCAAAGCAGGGTATGAGGGCTATCCTGGCTCTCATCAACATTTCTCCCTCAGGCCCCAGCTCTGCGCCCCCTTGCCAGATCACACCTTGCTGCAGACAGCACCTAGTCATAGCCTTTCTCCACACAGGCAGAAAAGCAAAACGGAAGTCTTATGACACATATGTCACGCATATTTTGGGAGACAGTAATAAAAGCTCACCCTTGTATGTGAGAGCTCTCCATTTCCTCCCCTTTTTTACCTTCACTTAAACAAGCCTTTCTCCTTTGCTCTCACCCCTCAGGCCTAGCTCTTCCCTGGCTTTGTTTTTGACTTAAAGAGGAAAGAAGTCAAAGGTGCATAAAGCTCACCATTGACTGAGACTGAGAAATTACCTACTTTCATAGGAACACCCACAGACAACTGCTCTTCATGTCTCATCAGGACACCCTGGGTGAACATTTCCTGACCAATCTGTTCTGGAAGTGGCCCAGGGAATTTATTCTCCTTGTCTTTGAACTTTTTTGATCAAGGGATTGCTAGTGGCAAAGTGACAAAGGTAAGCAAACCCCTGATGCTACATAAAATGTATTGATAAATAGGCATTTCTAGGCATGTACATCACAAACTACTAGTAGGCTAGAGTTGGTTTAACAGTGTTTCTTTGCAATATATCCACTATTCCACACTGAAATCCTCCAGTACTTGGTAGCATGTTACCGTGCACAAACAGGAAAAGATGCTATGTGCTTCAATTAGATTGATACAGTTTCTAAAAATATTTGCACCATTCAGTTCCCTGTATGGAAAGGAATCTTCTCAAAGAGTATTTATGGATTTTTGTCTGCTTGTGAAAGTAAAGAAAGCTCAACTTTAGAAAAGCCCCAAAAAAGCATAAGAAGGAAAATAAAAATCACACATCAGTCACCTCAGAGAAACAAGTGTTAAATTAACATTTTAAGGTATTTCCTTTCAGTTACGAAAGACAAGAGAGTTACCACAATGGGGATCATGTTAAATTATGTATGCACTTTTGTATTCTATTTTTTATTTAATACAACATCATATTAATGAACCATTATAAAACAGAACTGCACTTGTCTCTGAATGTTATGAGCATTTTCCAGTGATATTAAGTGTTCTTCAGAAACATTTTTAAAAGACAATGTTCAAAGAATTTACTATTAAAACTTAAATCATTCTTCAAAATTTGAACATACGTGTTATTTTTTTATAACAGATTTATTAAAGTGTAATAAACTGCATGTATGTAAAATGGACAATTTGCTAAGTTGTGACCAATGAATGTAGCCATGAAACCATCATCATAATCAAGAAAAAAAAACGTATGCATCATCCAAAAGAGTTTCCTGGTGCTCTTTTGTAATCTCCACTTCCTGCCCTTCCCCATTGCCACCCTCATCTCCAGGCAATTCTGATCTATTTTCCGTCACTATAATTTAGTTTGGATTTTTCTAAACTATTTTATAAATGGAACACACTATGAACTTTCTTTTGTCAGACTTCTTTCATCATAATTATTTTAAGATTCATTTATGTTGCTGTGCAATCAGAAGTTATTTTCTGTTATTACTGAGTAGTATTCCATTGTAAAGATATACAACATTTATTTATCCATTCACTTGTAGATGAACAGTTTTGTTGGTTTTATTTTTTTGATTATTACAAATGAAATAAGTATGAAGATTGTATATATCTTAATATAGCATTTTTTTTCTCTTGGGTAGTCGTACAAAGACTTAAACACAAATGTTTACAGCATCTGAGTATGGAATGTCTTGGTCATATTGTTTGTGTGTATTTGTAAGAAAAAGACAAACTTTTCCAAAGTTGTTGAACCATTTTCATTCTCACCAGCAGTTCATGAAAATTCCAGTTGCTCCAAATCTTTGCCAACACCTGATATTTTCAGTCTTTTTAATTTTAGATATTCTAATATATGCATATATATATATACATATATAAATATACATATATATACATATATATATAGTGGTATCTCATTATGGTTTTATTTTGCATATTCCTGATGATTAACAATATTGAGCATCTTTTTATGTCCTTATTCAATCTCTTGGGTAGATTTCTTCAATTTTCAATCAGGTTTAACACAAAGTGATTACTTTTAGTCACAGAAGAGTACTTTGAAATGTAAATTCATAGAAAATTTTTTCCTCAATGATACACTTTTGTCACTTCTTATTCCTGTTAAAAAACACTCAAAGTTGCAGTAGAAATAAAACATTAATCTTATTAATAGATGATTAACATTAATAGATGATAATGATGATGATAATTTTGATAATTCCAAACTTACCTGATCATCAAGTGGATGACTCCAAAACAAATATATTTTAAAGAGGAACCTTATCACTTTAAGTAGCCACCACTACTTTGAAAAAGACTAAAGATTCCAAGGTCATAACAAATATAATATTACTTTATGGCTTTCCTCAGAAATCACCCCACTTCTTCGAAGTCAGTTTTGCTTAGCAATTCTGCCATTGATCACTTTTGGCTTATTTCCCCAAATCTATTTGTCCCTCAAATCTCTTACCCCATCCTATTTTATCCCCAACACATTCTCCCCCATCTCAGGAGATGATCTGCTTCTTATGTCATCAAGAAAATGATCTATCAGATGTGATTTTTACTCCCTTCTTTAATTTACAAACATATCTCTTCCATCACACTTGCTTTATCTCCTTTGCCTTGTGTAAGAGAAACATGTACCTGCCTCATTTAAAGCCAGCACTATCTCCTAGACTTGGAATCTTTCTCCTCCAAATCTGTAGGCATCTAGTATTTAAGATTTGTCTCTTTCCTGTATCTTTAATTTTTACCTAATTCTTTACTTTTTTCCTTCTGCATCAAAACTTGTTTAAGATTTTTACAGCTTAGGATCAAGTATTCCTCCATTTTGTGTTCTTCCGAAACAGTTTTCCTTTTTTTCCTTCCTTTCCTTCCTTCAGAGCCAAGCTTCCAGAAGAAAAAATAAAATAAAAAGATTACTTTGCTTCATATTTCTTTTTTTCTTATTCATAGTTTAATTACTCCAGTGTGGCCCAGTTCACACCATGGCCTGTTTCGCTAAGGACATCAAAGATCTCCTTATTGTCAAAGGAGACACTTCTTTGACATTCCTTATCTCTGACACCATATATATTTGAATTTTTTGAGCAACTCTTTCTTCCTTTGGTTTCTGTTCCATGTTTCTCCATAAATTTGTTCCCTAGTTCTCTTAAAATTGTTAAATGGTTTCT
Source organism: Cynopterus sphinx (assembly GCA_030015415.1). NCBI lineage: Eukaryota > Metazoa > Chordata > Mammalia > Chiroptera > Pteropodidae > Cynopterus > Cynopterus sphinx. The sequence goes on from CM057391.1 coordinate 27,490,244, forward strand.
GTTATCTACAGCTGAACTCTGAATGACCTAGCCTCCTTCCACACTATGTAGTTCAAGAGGGTTAAATAAATTCCTTGCAGTGCTTCCACATACCATGATGTCTTATAGCTTTCAATCTTTGACCATGATGTTACTTCTACTTGGAAAGCCTTTTTTTTCTTATTTACTTTGGTTACTTTAGTGAGATGGAAAACTTAGCACACAATAAAGAAGCTGTCAAGGAACTATGGTATTTCCATTACATTTCTCCTAAATCTTTCTCCTAATAACAAAATATATCACCTCAAATTATCAGTTCATTATACATCCACAGAATCCTGGCTGATTTTTAAAAACTAACTACCATTTATTACCATCTATTACCATCTCTTCTTTAAAAAAAAAAGTTTTTAAAAAATTCTGTTCCTATTGTCTATCTCAAATTACTAGAAGCAACCCAAAAATAAAGCTCTTTGAGAAATAGCCACTCCTTATACACTGTGACCCATTTTCTACAGTATTCATAGAAACCTATAGTACAAAGAGAAGTAGAAGCAACTATAATCCTTTTTGGAAAGTACAAGATCAATTCTTTCATTCAATTTCCTGTGGCTGTGAACTTGAAGGTTTTATTCCTGGGAAGAGCTGGATCTTTCAAGTAATGACATAGCTTCTATTGTATGTGGGATTAAAATTGATTATTTATTAAGTAGTAGAACATTAGTGCTAGCAGGAATATTAGCAACCTCTTTCTTTCTTTGTGGATGAGGAAATAGAGACTGAAAAAAGAAATGAATGTCTACAATGGTCTAGTATATTTATGGCAGAATTGTGTCTAGCCTCCTACCCTAGTGCAAATTAAAGTATCATTTTCAGTATTTTTCAATGCCTTTCTTTTTCAACATTGACAACAGTGATTGATGGTCTGCAGGATCTACTTTTTAATTTGTTAATTTTAGAGCACCTGGTAAATGGAGATTTACCCACTAAGCAAGAGCAAAAAATCAACATATTCAAAACCTGGAAACCAGATTTTTTTTTTCATGTAATCATTCATTTATTCTAGGCTAGAAAGGAGCAGACCCCAGAGAATTAGTACATGATATAGGACAATTCTATTCCAACTTTTCTTATGTTTCTTCTGAGCCTGAATGGTTACTGCCTAGATTCAAAGCTATCTTTCATATACACTAAAATGTCAATCTATGACTTCTCTCATTTCAAGTATAGTTTGAGCTTTCCACAAGGATTTCCAAGTATGTATTATTTCTCAACCGAGTTAACATAGCCATCAGTATGTGACGCCTTTTTATTAACTAAGCAGAAAGTAAATCTATTTCAACCACACATGTTTTATTACCATTCCCACTGCTTTATTTTGGAGCTTGCTAACTATCCAGATATCAAGACAAGATCCCTAATAATTTGTAAATCTCCACAAATTAAGAAACTGGTTAGGGGCAGCAACTTGACACTGTTTTATTTGCTCACATGTAATCCTATGCATATCAGTTACTTAGAGATCAAGCCTGAATTGCCATCCCAACACTGATTGGTAGATCACCATCAGACTCCAACTCAGATAGCAGTTTTAACAGATCTAACTACTGTTGTTCAACTGGGTGTCCATGGAAACTGAAAAATTGGTTTGTTGCCTAGAGAAGTGGAAAGAAAACCAAGTCATTTGGTTTCTATGTGGTTTCTATGAAGCTAAGAAAATTTTTTTGGCAAATGATAAAAACAAGGATAGCTAAAGCTACATGATTCCCTTGGTCAATTCTCGATCTTATCAAGAAATATTATTTATGTAAATTACTCAATAATATGAAAATATTCTATATGTTGGAGTACCAGATTCTGGGGTTATTTGATTCTTGGTTAGATTTAAAAGAGTGACCAACATATGCAACAAAATCTAATAGGTTAAAAAGTCCTTGGATTCATTACATATGGAAAATGTTTCTCATCCACAAATTCAACAGAGTTCCAACTATGAAAGAAAAGGCTAGTATTTAATAAGGGTGGAGGAGACTGAAACACCTATTCATTAATCCTATGGAAATATTTGTCACTCATATGTGGTTTAGAGAATTGGGTAAAAATAGTGTTTTCCTAAGAATTTGTTCATCTGAGCATGAACCTTTATCTATCTGAGCAATTAAATATGGCATAACAGTAGACAGGAGACTTATACAGTGAACTCCCTGATAGACATGGATGAAGAAGTGACAACTTGGCACATGTTGGCATGATTTCACAGCATCTGTTGGCCTGCCATCAGGTAGAAAGCAACTCCTGGCAGATCCCCTCTCTCAAAATATGTACAAAAGTAGGCCAAGAAAGGTGGTATACATGAGTTATAATCAAGAGTTGGCCTGACCTCAGCTGTTCAGTATTTAGGATAATTAATGCTGCTTTTTAGCTTGTCTTAGAATCTTTAGAAGAAATACCTATAAAAATTCAACTTCAGACAGGAAAAATCCAAATTGGTTTTATCTATGAGTCATAAGCTAAAATGCCCACAGAAGCAAAGAAGGGAATGAAAATCAATGTATGGAACTGAGCAGAGGCAAAACAAAAGCACTGGTGTGATGATAAAGAGCACTGACACATAGGCTCAGGGTTGGAGAATAACAGGGAGTATTGACAACCACAGCAAAGTGTGGAACACATTTCTTCTTAAAGGTAACAATCACTGCTCCAATCTAGCCATTTGATGTCATTCCTTCAGATATTTCAGGCTAGGTTTGGTTTTCCCGCATCTTGCTGGAGTCCCTACAGTGATCTATTTATTTAAGGAAAAAATAGTAAAACAGATGTGAACACATGAATCAGTAAAATTACTGTGTAATTTTGTACAAATCACAAATTTGTATGAAAAATGTAATGTGTGCACAAACACATTCAGGGTACAGTGCCTAGAAATAAAGAAAAGCTTAGTTACACACAAAAAAATGAAACACGGGTTGAGTCCCAAGGGGAAAGAGAAAACTGATTTCCTATTTCACTTTCTTCATACTTCTAGACCATCTCCTATGGATGTTTTGGCTTTGTGTTTGAGGTTTAAGTTATCAAGAGGTTACAGTGAAGGAGAACATGATTGCTTGCTTCTCCTCTATAGAAGAGTTTGTTATTTTATTATAAACTGTACTATGTCCATCATATAGTTTTCCAATCCAAAAAATGTCCTGGGTTCCTGCAAAACAAAGTCTCAACTCTTTAGTTCAAGTCCGAACATGTGTTCCACTGCCACACACACCCTCAACTTCCACCTGACCTTCCTCCTCACAGTTCCTTGTAGCCCACTGCCATATTGCCACACCTCTGAATAATGCTTTTTCTGTGTTCATCTTCATCAAAAACTACTTATCCTTTAAGATCCACTTAAAATTCCACCTTTTGTATGAATCTCGCCAAGACCAAACCAACCCAGGGTGACTTCTCCCACCGTAAATATCACATGAAATCTTAATAACAATGATGGTGATCATAACTAACGTGTGCTAGGCTCTGTGCTAAATGTATTATCTCATTTACTCCTAGCTCCTGATTCTCTAGAAAATAGATATTATTAATCCCTGTTTTACAGGTAAGGATTCTGGGAACCAGAGATATGAAAAAGGAAAGTAGATCTCTTTCTGATAGAAAAATAACAAAAAGGAGCTCATTGGAGAATGTGTATTATTTGCTCATCCCTGAACCAATTATTGTGGCTAGGCCTTGAATCACATACTGATGCTATGGGGGTTGGGTGAACCAAAACTCAAATCATATTGATGGATTTCAGAAAGGAGGGTAGGTTCCCAAAGGAAACCTGGAGTTACCGAATGTAAAAAAGAATGCTGGGAAGGCAAAAACAAAATATCCACTCTCCTTTGCATATGGAGAATTGTTAACTCTCTAGCTTCTTCAAGATTACCTCAGCACTCAGCTTTCCTTTCTAAATAAAGTGAGACTTCTATTTAAGATAATGCAGGGAGTCCACTCTTTAATACACCCCCTTTTGCTCCAACCATATTAAAAGGAAATATAAAATAGAAAATTTTAAAAATATATTGTGTACAAAAATAAAATATTAATAAACAAATATTAATAAACATAACTGTAGAACAAAAAAACAGGAAAAGAAACTTAAAGCTTTGAACAGAGCTGTAGGTGATGGATACATAACAATTTCAATATTTAAAGTTAGAGCAAATTGGACTGTCTCCTTACTTCCAACTCAACCCTCAATCTTCCATATTGTCGGTTCCTTTGACCATGTGACCTGTGACTTGTCAAAAAAAACTGGAAAAAATTATTACTGACCAATAACTAGGCCTTTAACAAGGTGAAAGTCTACAGACCAAATACAGCTTCTTGATAATGCCTACTTCTGGCTCACAAACTAGATCTGCAATATCCCCAGTATTCAGATGAGTCCTCAAAATATCATTATAAATTCTGGTGCTGGATAGAGGTATATGGTAAACCAGCTGAAGCCATCACCAAACTGTTGGGTAGGGAGATGTGAGCACTGTATGAGGAGAGTCTTAATCAGATATTTCCGACTAAAAATGAGCCTACACACTGAGGAAATATTACACTAAGAAATGATTAAATAATGAGAGCATGAATTTGATCCAGATTAAAATAATTTATGAAATAGTCTGATGAAGACTTTTAAATAAGTGAATTTAGAATGTTCAAATAAAACACACAAAAAGTTATTTCCATTTAAACAAAAAAAAACAAGAAATGATGAAACAAAAATAGGCAAACAAAATTAGTACTAAACAGTTTAAAACAGGCTTAGAACCACAATGAGAGTTTCCTTTACACCCACTAGGATGATTAAAATAAAGTCAGGTAATAACAAGTTCGATAAGGACATGGAGAAATTGGAGCCCTCTACACTGCTGATGGTAATATAAAATAGTGCAATACTTTGGAAAATAGTATGGCATGTCCTCAAACAATTAAACATAAAGTTTCCATTTGACTCAGTAATTTTACTCCTAGGTGTCTACCCAAGACAAATGAAAACATATGTACATACAAAAACTTGTACATGAATGTTCACGACAATATTTTTCATGATCTCTGAAAGATGAAAACAACCCAGACGTCCACCAACTGGTGAACAAATAAACAAAATGTGGAATATTCGTGCAATAGAATATGACTCAGCCATAAAGGGAAATGAAGTACCGATACATGCTACGTCATAACCAAATCATGAAAACTTTATACTAAGTTTAAAAAAGCTAATCACAAAAAAACCTCATGTTGTATGATTCTGTTCACATTAAAGTCTAGAATAGAGACATCTATAGAGACAAAATAAATTAGTGTTTGATTGGGACTGGTGTGAGAGGCAGGGAGAAGATGGAGATATAGGATGGTGATAAGGGTACAGAATTTCTTTTTGAGGTGATTAAAATGTCTTAAATTTGATTGTGATGATGGTTACAAATTTTTGTAATAACCCCTGTAAAGTTGTCTTAGAAAGCTTTAATTTGGAATTTCCATTTCAATGAAAAATTTTTAAATACAACATAAACATCTGTTGACTCAGTTTCATCTTACAAATTTATCTGGATAAATTTCCTGTAACCACCACTAGATAATATTAGTGCCCATGTCTATTCATGTTTATAATCTCATTCTCACCACATAAAAAGTCAAAAGGCCTCTAGGCAAGTAGCACACACTAGAGGTTCAGAGTCATTTAAGTAGAGAAAATAGTGGGGAAACCCAGCCATCATATAGTGTATTAAAAAAAAAAAAAAAGGGAAACTAGATTCAAAGAACCCACCCACAGCAGCCAGGAACACAGTCAGCCTGGGAGAGGATATACTGTGGGTCCTGGTTTGTACGTACCATCTTGTATGGTATCAGCAGTAAGAATAATAGCAAACACACAGTAAAAGATTTGTGTATATTAACAACTTTTTAAAACTTTTTAGTATTGTTTCAGTAGTACGATGTTCAATGATTGGGTCAATGTTGAAAACAAGCTCATTGATTAAGAAGAAAACTAATAATATTAATAATGATTCAAACCATGGTTTGTAGTGCTCAAAATCAAGAGTCAAGTTAATGTAAATCTTTCCTATACTGAACCCAGAGTTCAAAGAAGACCACTCATCACATTAATCATATAAATGTCCATTTGAATTACATTGTTTTGCAATTTTATATTAGAGTCCTAAATTCATCTTTGTTTTGTTATTTTAATAAGTTAAATCTAGTTTTATCACTGTACATATTATATAAGTATATTAAAAATCATTGACCTCCGCATTAAAGGTCCATATGAATTATTTACCTCTAAAAAGGTTCTGTCATTTCTTTGTTGTGAGGTCCATTGAGGTAGTTTGTAAAGTGCTTAAGCAAGAAATGAGAATTTTAAATTTTGTCAATTACTAAATAATCAAAATGCTCATGGTTCAAAACCACAATGAAGCCAGACTTAAGAAAGAAAAGAACATAGGTAACCTCAATTAACTAAAATGTTTGAGACTGATGGTTTTGAATAACCAGAAAATTATTTGTAAGTTTAAAGCTTTCTTGAAAATATTTTAAAAGTGTATTGGCGTGCTTTTCTCATGAAAGAAGGTAATTTAATCTTTATGATCTATAAACTGTCAGTGCCTCAGTTTCATCTTTCAAAACTAAATTCTTACTATAGATCCATCTTTGCAGAAATTATGCAAAAGAAGAAATTACTCTTTTAAAAAATACAGGGTATAAGGATTTTTTTTATACAATTTTCCTCCTTTTTCAAAAAGCTAGGTTTCTCGTGTTGGAGTTTAATTGAAGTTTTATTGTACGTATATTTCTACTTTGGTGTAGGATTGATAGGCCTAACTGAGGGGGGAGGGAGAGAAGGTGAATCATTTGTCCCTATGTGCAAAGCAGCCAGGAAATTTTATATTCAGTTTTAGACACTTGCATTGAATGACTACTATGGCCAAGAAACTGGAGGAGGAAAGAGGAGAGACATAAAGAGGTAAGATACTATCACTAACTTCTTAGAAATGTATAGCCAAAGGAAAAATTGCAACTTTTTAATCCCGTTGCTTCAGTGGACGTCAGCACACAGTTGCAGTGATCAACCCAAAGACAGAGAACCTTTGAGTGCTCGGGATTCCACCATCCATGGTGGTGCTGACAGCCGTCTCCTAACTAGGACGTAACCCTGTAAACCCATCTAATTAATGGATTGATGTTAAGACAGGGCCAGTTCCTAAGGGAGTGTCACAGGCCCTATCCTGCTAATATGTTTTTGAAAAACGAAAATAAAAAGATATTTTACAAATATGCCATCAGCTCTGCAGTTAAAAACAAACCAGAAAGGACAGCAAACTCAGGATGAGAAAATCAGGAGCCAAAAAGCATGTGGCTGAATTTAACAAGATGATTATAAAGGGGAAAATGTAAGTTCCTGTACTCTGGCCCATAAAAATAAAAACACTGTGTACAAATACAGGATGGGAGAGGCATGGAACTGTGTGTGTGTGTGTGTGTGTGTGTGTGTGTGTGTGTGTGTGTGTGTGTGTGTGTGTGTGTGTGTGCGCGTGAGTGTTTTAAAGTGTCAGACTTGAACTGGCTTTAAGTAACAACCATACAGAGAAGAAATATAAATTAATAAACAAAACTATTCTCATTATTAATCAAATAAATTAAAACAGTAATTCCTTAATTTACCAAACAGATATAGGAAAAATGGTAATTCTCACTCTGACAAAGGATGTAAAGAAATAGGCATTCTTATATAACAAAGTGTAAATTGGTAAGTCCTTCTGTAAATGTTCAGTGATTTGTATTGAAAACCATAAAACTATGCAGCCCTTTTATCCAAATAATTATACTTCTGGGAATTTCCTTAATTAAATAATTAAGTATGCACATAAGTATTTGGCTACTGGAGTGTTAACCACAGCATTTATTTTTTTCCAGCAGTATTGAAATATTTTTGACATGTAGAAGTTTAAAATATGCAATATGATATTTGATATATATGTATATAGAGAGAGAAACGATTACCACCATAAGGTTAGTTAGCACATTATTCACCTCACATAATTACCATTTTCCTGTGGTGATAACATTTACGATCTACTCTGCTAACAACTTTCAAGATGATGCAGTATTGTTAACTACGATCACCACGTTGTACATTAGTGTCCCCAGAACTTATTTATCTTGTAACTGGAAGTTTGTATCCTTTGGCCACCATTCTGTAGTGGTCAGTATCTACCCTGGTGGTGGGGTGTGGTTTGTTTTCAGGACCCCACCTCCACCCCACCTACCCCTACCCCTGCATATACTAAAATCTGGGGTTACTAAAATACACAGGTGCTCAAGTCCCATATATACAGTGGAGTCACATTTGCATTTAACCTGTATTTGTACACAGGCTACAGCAGGGTACACTTAAGGTCACTTTACGTAGATTCGGTGTAATACTTGGCATGTGGCAAATTATAGTTTTGCTCCTTGGAATTTTCTGGGATCTTTTTAAAAAAAAAAAAATTTCCATCCAAGGTTTGGTTGAATCTGCAGATGTGAAACCTGAGGATACAGTGGGCCAACTGTACTCTCTGTATATTTTTGTGAATAATGCTGCAGGGGCCATGGAAATACCAATATCTTTTTAAGATCCTGATTTCATTTCCTTTGATATATACTCAAAAGTAGAATTGCTGGTTCATATGGTAGTTGTATTTTTAATATTTTGAGGAATCTCTAAACTGTTTTTCATAGTGACTGCACCCATTTACATTCCCACCAATAGTGCACCAGGGTTTCTTTTTCTCCATATTTTTGTCAATGCTTATTTCTGTCTTTTCAACAATAGATGTCCTAGCAGATATGAGGTAATATCTCACTGTAGTTTTAATTTGCATGTCCTTGATGATTTGTGGATGTTGAGCTTCTTGCCATAGATGTTCAAAATACCCATTGGCAATTTGTACATCTTCTTTGGAGAAGTTTATTCATATCTTTTGTCCATCTGTCAATAAAGTTTTGCTGTTGTTGTTTTGAGTTGTAGGAGTTTATATATTTTAGAGATTAGCCCCTTATCAGAAAGATGGTGTGCCAATATTTTCTCTCATTCTGTAGGTTGCCTTTTCATTTTGTTTGTTTCCTCTGCTTTGCAAGAAGTTTTTAGTTTGATGTAATCCCACTTATTGGTTTTTGCTGTAATTGCTTGTACTTCTGGTGACATATCCAAAATATTGTTGCCAAAAACAAGGTCAAGGAGTTTTTTCCATATGTTTTCTTCTAGGAGTTTTATAGTTTCAGGTCTGATATTTAAGTCTTTAATACATTTCAAGTTAGTTTTTGTGAGTGGTGTAAGATAGGGGTCCAATTTCATTCTTTTGCATGTGAATATACAGTTTTACTAACACCATTTATTGAAGAGACTATCAGAGCATTGTTAATAATGGCAACACACACACACCCATACATGTATATGCACACAAAATGTCCCAAACTGAGAATGGGTGTATAAATTGTGTTTTATATGCATGCAGTAATTTTAAATGATTTTATAAAAATAAATTTATTGAAACTGGTGAAATGCAAATAAAATCTATATCTACTTAATTGTATTATACTTATGTCGCTTTCGTGGTTATGATAATGTACTATAGTTAGGTGAGATAATAACATTGGGGAAAGCTAACTGAAGGGTACAGAAGACCGCTCTGTAATATTTTTGTGACTTCCGAGAGTCTATAGTAATATCAAAATAAAAAATAGAAAAACAAATTTATTGAAACAGAAAGTTGTTTACAATATATCATTGACTGGAAAAAGAAGATAAGAAGATCTACTTCTGCTTTTTGTAAAATGTACATGAAATTTCTGTAATTATTTTGATGATAATAGAGTACTATTTTCTAAAATCTTGTTTTATGGTTTACAAACAGCATATTATTTAAATCTCACAGCATCCAATAAAGTAGATGATAAAGTAGATGTTATTATTTCTATTTTACCAGTGAGAAATGGGATTAGGAGAGATTGTATGAATTCCAAATGTTATACAGCTAGTCAGAATTTCAAAATCCTTGCGCTTGGCTATGCTCCAAAAACTTCACTACCTAGTATTATATTTTGTTTACAGTCTCGAAAGGTACATACCAAAATTTTAACCATAGCTATCCCTGTGTAGCAGGTATTGGTGGCATGATTGTTCTCTTTTTGCTTATCGAAGCTGTCCCATTTGTGCAATGAAGAATAATATTTATTTTAAAATACTTCAAAGTTTTAAAGTTGAAAGCAAGGTCAATTTGACTCCAAAGGATGAAACAACTGTCAAAATACATTGACAGAAAAATAGTATTTAAAATAAAAAGGCCACAGTAGTTTTCAACAACACAGAGATCAGTATGGTCTGGAATATAGAACTCCTTCTATTTGGGGAGCCACACTTTGTAGGGACATAGAGACCAAAGTATGTCTGGAGAAAAGCAATCAGATTGGTGAGAGAATCTAAAATAATTTACAATATGGATGGTAGAGAGAACTTGGAAAGAAACAGACTTAAAGGGAACATAGTAGCTGTCTTAAATTTTTTTAAATAATCATCATAAGCAACTACTATCTGTTGAGTGCTCATTATGAGCTACATGCACGCATCACAACCCTATGGAGGAGAAACTAATATTATTCTTCCTTTGCAGATGAGAAAACTGAAGCTCAAAGAGGTCAGATAACTTGCCCAAAGGCGCACACGCATTAATGATAGAGCTAGCATTCCCAACCAAAATCTGTTCATTTTACACCCCGACTAAGAAGAATGGACTGGGCTTGTTCATACATCTCCTAATAAACAAAATAAGGAACATAAAAGATATCATCTCCATACTCAGAAGATTTATCTCAGAAAAATTAAAATTGTCCAACTGTAGGATGGATTGCTATGGAAGATAATCAGTACCCCTCTATATATTCAATACAGTGTCACTGACACTCAGAAGTCATGTCAAATTTCAATATGCATTAGAATCACCTGGGAGAGCTTTATAAAACAAAGATTTCTGCACTCCACCTGCATAAATTCTGATTCAGATGTCCCGGCACATGAATCTGTAATTCTATCAGGTTCCCAAGTGATGCCAGTGCTTCTGGTCCAGGATCACACATTGAGAAAATCAGATCAGACAAGTCCTGTTTATCTGCTTGTTTTTCCTACTGAAGTTACAGTTGAGTGTCCTACATGCTTGCCCTTTATAGCTATGTTTTGTTTTGTTTTGTTTTGTTTTGTTTTAATTCCCAAAGTTTGCTAATACGTCAGAGACAGGGTGGTTGTTGTTTGCTGTTGCTATTGTTGTTCTTGTTGTTGTCAAGAAATTCATCTATATTTCTGATAAAGAATAAAAGCAAATCTCATTCAATTATGAACAAGAGACTGATAAATCTTTGCATGTTTTGATTATCCAAGAGGAAATGCACTTTTCTAGTATGATTCACTTTTCAGTTGTCTAGTTCAGTTTGGAATGGGAAAAGGAAATGCTGTTGTTTGCCCAGAAATTAAGGACGATGACCATATGTCACAAACCATGTTTTATTATTTTCAACAGTGGCAAACTGAGCATTTAATAGCGTTAATTTTTTAAACTCTGCTCATGTTTACCTTAAGGGCAGTTCTATTTTTTATCTACTTTTTGGTGAGATAAAAATTGCCAAGTGTCTTCTAAGGAGGCAAAACCAATCCAAAATCAAATAGTAAGGAGAAAAAAGAGCTCTCATAAACTACTCCATTGGCCCTGTTTCCTGAAGAGCAGCTGATACAATGCCCACAGCTGCTTCTTTATATGAAGGATTGTCTCCTGCCAACTTGAACAGCCAGCACCCTATATAAGAACCACAAGTGGCTTTTAAGGTGATAAGATAGAGTTTAGCTGCTATATTTTATGACATGATTTAGCCGGTGTCCCTTTACAGAGTGCCACTAGCTAGCCAACTTAAAACAGCCATAAACATTTGATTGTGGAGTAATTTAATTTAATGATTTGTTTAATCTTCAAATCACAAGAGGCTGTTTTCAAAACACTTTGTTGCCATGTTGATCCTCTTTTAACCTACAGGATTAATAATTGATGTTGAAATGCGGTTGGGAAAAAACCGACAATGAACTTCTTTCGAAAGAAATAGCACCTGGACAAGGTATCAGATTTATGGAATGTCTCTGCCAGATAACAGCTTTACGTGACCAAACCTTTAAAATCATAAGCATTTGGGATTATTTTTCCAAAATGTCTTATGTTCTTTCTTGCTATCAAACAGAAAAATGGCACATACTTTAACATCCTCAAATGAATCAAAATAACTCTTATAAACAAATATAGTATCCTCAGAGGGTATGGTTGAGATTTGGTCAACTTCTTGCCTCTAAAATGCCTTCAGCACCTTACACTGTGTTAGTTCTTTCACTGAATTTTCATAGTATTACACGTTCCCTTTTCACTTAAATGTACCAACCACTGTTAATTTATTTTTCCCTTTTAATTCACTGTTAAATTTATGGTGTGCTAGAAATCTGGGTTACTAAATTACTGGAAGTGTGTGCAAATGAGTAAGGGGAGTCATTTTTGTCTGTGGCTCTTACTGTGTATAGAATTTGTGGCATAAATTTTAGCCTTCCAAGAAGTTTGTTTTTTAACTATTCCTGCTTCTTATCTATTGTCTTATAAATCAGGTTGGCAGGTATGTGACCTCTATTGAAGAAAAGTAGGACTGTGGCCATGTAACGATTATCACTGATGTCTGCTTTATTACCACTGCCGCTCTAGCCAGGCAAACTCTTTGTATTCAAATCACATCTTAGCACCTGTGATAGCAAACAACCTGGATGACTTTTCTATTCAAAATCTAGCATTCCTCCAACTCTTTATTCTATAGACTTCACTAATGAAACCAGAGTTAGAAAAGAAGACATGACTACAGATAGGAGTTTTATAACTCAGCCTTCAATGCCTCGTGAAGGTCCCTAAATCAGTGTCTTCCTTCTCCCCTAATCTGAGAGACTAAGAAAAGACCAGAAATAGGAAAGCAAGGAAAAATATACTGTATTAACCTTCCTGAGGGTCATGATTCTTTGAAATTCTTTTCAAGTTATAGGCACATATTCCATTTGCCACTGTGAGAAATCAAGTCTAAATTCTCAATCTGGCCCTCAAAGGCCTCCAGGATATGGCTCAGCCAACATTCTTAATATAGTCTTCCACTGCTCTTTATGCCAGACCAAGTCCTTTGTGACTCCTACTTCTTTCTATTTTCTACCTTTGGAGCATGTTTTAGGTGCTAATGTGTGCTTCTCAGAGAGGAATAGAAAAACCAAGGTGGGGGTCCCATAGTCAAATAAATCTGAGAAATGCATTAATCAGTATAAAAAAGGGTTGGTTATTTATTTTATTTTTTATTTTTTTTTACTATAGTACTTCTCAGAACCTTTTAAAATTCAAATGTTTATTTAAATCTCCAAAAGGGGAATATAGTATAGAATCCATGCCAGCTTGAGACAGCCTCAATTTGCACCTGTTGTCCTGGCATAATTGATAGTAACTTTTTAGTATTTAAAATGACTCACGTTGTACAATATAGTTTTTCTATGTATAGCACTTTCTAAATTAATTTGACCACCACTTCCATTTCTCACAGACTCCCTAAGTATCCCATAGAACACAGTTTGAGAAACATGGCCTGCTCCCCACTTCGCTAGCTGTCTACCTAGCTCTCGAATCCCATTTCAAATAGTTTACACTGTGGTGAAGTCTTCACTTATTGCTGGTTCTCTTCTACAGCTAGAAGAGAAATTCATAATACCTTCTCTGCATCATTCCCTGTGGCATTTAGCGTTCTCTGCCCTGTTTTTAGTTTGAGGGCTCAGGCCTTCCCTCCTCTACCGCAACATTCATAGTAAAATCCAGGTAGCATTTCATTTTGTATTCCCCTAAAATGCAAAACTCAACAAATATCTTTGAATGATTAAACTTAGTTGCACCTTTCTCTCAGCATACATGTAGAGGTAGATCCTCAGTGCAGGCCAGGGCAGCTCCCACCGCTGCCCTCTGTTGATTATCTTCCCCACTTTCTTTCCTATCTCGACTTAAGCACTTAAACGTGCTCAAGATTCTTCCCCACTAACAAAGTCTGCCTTCAACTTTGTCTCTCCAGCTACTACCTTACCTTTTACTGTCCAGATTTTCAAGAACAAATGACTGTCTCGACTTACTCACCTTCCATTCACTTGCCAGTTCACTCTCATCTGGCTTCTGCCTCTACCTCTTCACTCAAACTGTTCACATTGGAGTCACTAATCAATCCTCTCCCACCACCAAAATCCAATAGACATTTCTCATTTGAGCTTGAAAAGCACAGATTCTGACTGAGTTTGCTTCTGTGATTTACACTCTCTTTAAAAGTGCCCAAAGTTCTTCCACAAGTTAAATGCAAAATTACCATATGATCCAGTAATTCCTCCTCTCAGTACATACCCAAAGGAATTGAAAGCAAAACCTCACTCAGATACGTGTACACTGGTGTTCATGGCAGCAATAGTCACAGTAGTCAAAAGGTAGAAATGATCCAAACATTCATCAGCAAATGAGTAGATAATCAAAATGTGGTATATAAATACAATGAAATATCACCAGCCTTTAAAAGGAATCAAATTCTGATAACATGCCACAACATGGATAAACCTGGAGGACATTATGCTAAGTGAAATAAGCCAGACACAAAAGGAAAAATACATGATTCCACTTACCTGAAATACCTAGAACAAGCAGATTCGTAGACACAAAGAGTAAAATAAAGGTTCCCAGGGGCTGGGAAAAGGGAAAATGGGGAGTTATTGTTTAATGGATTCTGAGTTTCTGTTTGGGATAAAGTTCTGGAAATAGATAGTGGTAATGATTATACAGCATCGTGAATGTATTTAGTGCCACTGAATTGTATATTTGAAACATGGTTAAAATGATAACTTTTATGTTATATGTATAGTTTACCACAACAATAAAAAAGAAAGTGCCCAAAGTATTAAAGTTCTTATAGTAAACAGAGAAAAATCAGTTTCATGACTCCCTTCCATTCAGCAAGAACCTCATTCTGGGGGAAAACCTGACCTGGGGAATTCCCGACCCAGGTAGGCGTCCTGAACAAGCATCATGGAAAGAGCTTTCTATGTAAGCTTATCTCTAGCCTTTCTGATTACAGAGCCCCACCTCGTTCTCCTGGTATCTATGTTTCTGTAAAGTCAGAAGCCTAATCATTTTTTCCCACTAACTTAGGTTATATAGGCAGACGGGTTTTATCTCACTTAGAATTGCTTTTCAGGTGGCATTGCTCTAAAGATTCTTCCTTCAGAGTTCTTCAGTCGTCTCCTACCCTCACCCAACATCTCCCTAAGAAAACAGTAAGCTGTAAAAAAAAAAAAAAAAAAAAAAGGTAAACAAGGAGCAAAACAGCCACTTATAAAGTGTGTGTGATGTGAATGATTGTGGTGGTTGGGGAAAGGACATTGAAGTCCACTCCTGCAAGCCCAGATTAAACCTTTTATGGAGTATTAAATTATCAATGCTCCAGTTTCCTACCCATGGAGTACTTTATACTTGGGTAGTATTTTCTGCTGGTAATAAATGGCCTGCTCTCCATGCCCAGATTTTCTGTAAAACCAGAGAGCCAAATAAGTCAAAGTGATTTTTCTGACTTTTCAAATGTAGCACATTACTTTTTAGTAACGACGTACCCATTCCTGATGTGAAAGTCCTTATTCAAAAGCCTCATAATTCTCACACTCCAGGTAAAGCGTCTCGCATCTTCAGAGTTTACTGTGAGTCTCTTTTAGGAGAAGGCCCCTCATGTTTCAAAGTGTGAGTTTTTATTTGGTTTAGTGGCCCTTGAGGACTCCTTATAAAATTCTCACTCAAAGGTTAAGTAAGATGTCCAAAATCCTGCCTGGGGTGATTTTTTTACTGTTGCGAATTCAGTAGATTTGAGGGAGGATAGATAAAAGCGTTGAGGCTTTTTAGTTCACTAAGTTATTAAGGCCTGAACATGGGCTGTGGTAGTGGAAAAGGAATGATTCCAAAAATATTAAAAACATGAGAAAGGAGGGCACTTGGTATCTGAAACATTTGTTTCTCTGAGCTTCTTTTCCTTAGCTTCTGTAGCTACCTGATCACATGGGGAAACTTCTCTGTTAGAATAAAGTTACGGGAAGCCTCTTTCTTACTTTTTTCCCCTTAAAAAAAATTGCCACAAGAGCTCTTTACTCCCGTGCAATTTTGAGGAGATCCCATGAAACTGTGCGTGAATTGTGCCTTCTCCAAGGACACTCCCTCATGCACACGACGCTGGCCGGATTTTGTAACTGCGTTTATGACTGATTTACGGAACTTTTACTTGGCAGGCCCTGCTGTTACTGTTAGCTGGTTACTATGGATCTTTCAACATGCCACTCTGGCATGTGCATTAAAAATAACCTCCCAAGACTGTACAGAATACATAGAACAACGAGAGTACAGTCATAGCTGCAGAATCCAGGCTTTGCTTTAGTGCCTATGTATTCACATGTGCTCCTATATGATGCAAGTGCAGGGGTGGGGGGGAATCAAACACCTTTTAAATGTCTGGTTGCATTGTAATTATTCTAAATTTCCCCAAAGCAGAAGTTCTCAGAAATCAACAACATCCCAAACAACTGTAGACCAAAAGAGTTTAAAAAAACACAAGTTACAAGTATTTGTTAAGGGCACAGATCCAAAGACAGACTGTCTGGGTTTGAATTCTGGCTCCAGTACTTAACTAGCTTTGGGATCTTTGCAAGTTATACCACGACCACAGCTATCTCATCTGCAAAACGGAATGATGATACAATATCAAAGGATCCTTCCAAAGATTAGAGGAAATACTCAGGTAAAAGTTCTTAGTTCAGTGCTTGCACGTAGAAGGTCTTCAATAAATAATTATCTTTTGAATGCCATTTTTTAGCATGTAGATAGATAGCATTTATCAACATGCAACTTATGTTACAGTGCCTGGCACTGAGTATGTGCTTAGTGAAACAATGATGTCCGTTTACTTACATATATTCCTGATACTCTTTCTTAAATTATGCACTTCTTAAGATCAGAGCTATCCTTGATTCATCTCTGTATTCTCCACTGCTCTGTGGTAGGTGCTGAATAAAATATTTATTGAATTAATTGAAAAGAGAAAGGATGTTAAAATGTAAGAGGCAACAGTTAAATATGTAAACTGGTACCAAAAAAAAGTCACAGGCTTTAAGCGCAAATAAAATCCAGTGCCAAGAAAACACTGAAGTTCCCTGAAACTAAATGGATATATCAAGCTACATATGAATACAATATTTGTAATGCTGGGTCTGGTTCAATGAGTCTGGTTCTAGCTGGGTACTGCAGAGGGAAGAAAAGCTTTTATCTCTCTCCCACCCCTGGCCTCAGCCCATGAGCTAGGCTTGCCCGTGACTCAAGAGAAGAATTGCTCTCCCCGAGCCAGACACCACAGTCACCACAAGCAAAGCAGTTTCCTTAAACCACTTCAAGAGTCATCGGACTCAGTGGCAGCAGCACAGGCAGAAGACTGGGGCTGAGGGACATGAGGCCAGGATAATATAGAGTCTGCCCCAGTTTCCATCACTAGTGGTTGAACCATCATGAACAGAACTGTGCCCATGCAGAGGGGAAAGAAGGCTATCTTCTTTTAATAAGAAAGCCAGTGGGTCATTCTGAATTCATAGCAGGGAAAGTAGTAATAAGAGGTCTGTGACTATGGACTCATGTCTGTCACCCAGGGCAAATGTGAAAATAAGTGTGTGTGTGTGTGTGTGTGTGTGTGTGTGTGTGTGTGTGTGACACTGTTTTCTTCTTTTCTCACAGTATGTCTACACTTTCTACCCAAAGGCCACCAGGAACACCCCTGTAGTTGACTAAGTTGGGTTTTTTACTGTTACTTACTGTGGGGAAACCGTGGGACATGTCAGCAAGAGGGTATTAGAACCTATTACAGACTTGGGCTTTGGTTGGGTGATTTGCAGGAAGGTTCTAGGAAAGTAGGAGATCATTCTAGATTAGGTGCTGTCAGAAAACAGAGATGATTCTATGATTAGGTATCCCAGTAAGTCTTATCTTTAGGAAGGACAGAACTAGAGTGAGGATAAAGCTTTAATTGCCAAAGAAACAATGATCACTTACATTGGCTGGAAGAAGGGGATGCTTGGTGTGAAAAGGACAATATTCATGTTTTCTTTGTTCAGCATGATTACAGAGTCATTGTCTTGATCTATCATAGTCAGAGAATGACCTGGTCTGATGTTGATGCTAGGTGAAATTGTTTATGTTCAATGAGTGAACACCAAGACCTATCTATGAGTGCCAGGCTACATGGCAACACCTAAGCCTCGCTGATTGTGCCTGGCATGGAGTAGGATGTCATTACTAACATAACTGAGAACACAGAAGAGAAAAGTGGTAAACCAATTAGAAATGTATTTCAACAGGTTTTCTGATACAAATCTCTTGTTGCTTGGCACAACCATATAGCATTTTAACTGATGGATGTTGGTATCCAATGAGAATTGATTAAATTTCAGGTTGAGGTCAATCTGCACCATCTACTGTTGTGCCACAGGACACCATCTTTGGTTCTGTCTTGTCAATTCGCTTACCATTTTTGTCTGTTTTCAGGACCTAGCATCAATTAAAGTTAAAAGGAGGCAGATTTTGCTTTTAAAACACATATACACTCACACACAATGACATCAGAAATTATCTTTCTATTGAAGAAACAAATGCCCCATGATTAGACCTCTGCAAACAGAGGCCAAGTGACCACTGGTAAGGATTTTGTGGGAGGGATGCAGAGATAGATTTAATTTCTAATTTCTTAGAGCTTTTATATGGTAAATACTTATAGTATGATATTCTTTTAATATTTTTCCCAGATTTCTAACTGCTTCACTTGTTTCCAGAAGAAATTACCTTTTTTCTAGGCACATATGCCATTCAGAGCCTTATAGAACAGTTTGTATATTTTTCAAATTTATATATAGCGCAGCAAGAATTTTAACAGGAACTTGTTTGTTCTCAAACAATTCAATCTTTTAAATTTGGTTAACTGATTTGACTCTATTCCACTTGCTTTCTTGTACCTATTTGCATCATAAATTATTTGCTTTATATCTAATACTAAATAGTCTGTGTTGCAAATTCTACTTTTGTTTTCATATGTACTCTGATCTGTGCCACCTTCTACTCTTATGTAATAACTAGATTTAGCTTCACAACAATATAATTCTAATTTTGTAGAACTTGAGAGTTTTAAAATTTTATTACAATCTCAAAGTTTCTTAAACTCTATATTCTTCCCTTACTTAACAATGAAAAATTAGTAAATACAAAAAGGGATTTTTTTCTGAATATACACAGTCATCTCTTAATTTATAATTAATTAACCGTTAATCTTTGAGCTTTCTTAGTGTAAATCTTGCATACAATTAGTACTTTTAAACCTTAAATATACTGTATAACATTAATTCATTTTTCATAAAGCCTTCTTTTAGTCTGGAATGTCTAGAAAGCAGAGCCTGAGGCAGGAATACGTGATGTATTGATGCTTGTGATATAAGAAATATATATTTTGGTTTTCATCCCTGACTCCTGGCCAAAGCTCATAAAAACTTTGTAGTTTCCTAATCAATACAAGTGCTAGGAGTATCTTTTGTTCTAATATTTGTTCTTTAACCCCAGTTCATGACACAAATTTCCTAAATTCCTTGGAATTTCCTAGGTGATAGAAGAATCTTTTATTTTAATGAGGCAACTCTTGGTGGGTTTCTGGATAGCTTCAAGATGAGTGTTAGTTGCCAGAAAGACCAAGCCATTATTCCAAGGTTGGCAGTTTCAGCCCAGTCCCTCATCCTCTAGGGAGCAGAGAAGAGGTGGAGATTCAGTTAATAATCAATCATGCCTATGTGAGGAAGCCTCCATAAAAATCCCCAAACTGTTGGATTCAGAGAACTTCTGGGTTGGTGAAACCATCCATGTACTGGAAGAGTGACATGTCTCAGCTCCATGGGACAGAAGCTCCTGCTCTCAAGACCCTTCTAGACCTCACTCTCTGTATCTCTTCATCTGGCTGAACACCTATATTTTTATTATAGCGTTTATTATTTAGTAAACCAGTAAATATAAGTGTTTTCCTGAGTTCTATAAACTGTTCTAGCAAATTATTGAATTTGAGAAGGGGGTGATGGGACCCCAAATTACTGCTAGTAGGTCAGAAGTATAGGTGACAACCTGAGACTTTCAATCAGCCTCAAGTGGGAGTGAGACCTTAATTTGTGGGATCTGACAATAATTCAAGATAGATAATGTCAAAACAGAATTAAATTGTGGGACACCCAGTAAATGCCCACTGAGAATTAGAGACATGTTTAATGTGTCCGGAAAAACCCCACGCATTTGGTGGCCAGAAGTGTATGATAGTAGTAGAGAGGAAAGCAATAATAGAAGAGGAAACTAAGATTTTTTTCTTAAAATGTTATATGTCAGAATACCATCCCAAGCCAGCAAGAATAAAGGGAAAAGAAAATAAAACTGGAAAAGAAAGCAAGCCATACAAGGTGAAAGATCCATGCTGGCCACTCCTTTATAACGGGCAAGACACAGGAGGTCTCCTGACCAATCTTACAAGAAACTGTGCCTCAAAGGAAGGAGGAAGAGCAGGGAATGTATTTGCCTACTTACCTCCTGACTCCTGTTTTCTATTAGTCAAAGTTTGACCCACAGGCGGTTAGCTTCGCGGTCCTTCCAGGTTGCCATGTTCAGCTCCTTTGATATCCACTTAGAAGGCCAAATTCCACACCCTGCTGTGCAGCATTTCTTTCAAATCCAGAAGAGACAGGAGAAGCTATACAGCCTCCACCCCCTGCCCAGTAACTGGTCAGCACTAGAACCACTTGGCCTCTGCAGTTGAGGCAGGCTGAGCAAGTGACTGAGGGTCCAGGAGACTTTGGTACACATTAACTCTGAGGAAGCACTCAAGCTGTTTCTCATACTCTTTGACTATCTAAGCCTCTGTCACTGTCCACCTTTAGTAAACTTTTAGCACTTAGTCTACAGTCTTTATGGCACAGAGTTCTAGTATCTGCCATATGTGAGTCTCTTCTCCCTCCTAGACGCACAGGAATATGACACTTCTTGACCCCCTCCAGTCAGGTGAGGTTGTATGACTTGTTCTGGATAATGGTCATGAGAAGAAGTGCCACGTGTGCCTCTGGGGAAAGCATATAAGAACCAGTGTAAGTTATCACATTTTTTTTCTGCTGCAGAGAACATGGAAGCCATGCTGAGATAGTGGAGGCACAGAGGGAAGTATGGGTAGAAAGGAGCTATATTTATATTTCATTAGTCAGACTTAGCTTATAAGGAACAGAAATCTCTAAGAAACTCAGCAAAATATAAAGGGAGGTTGGAGACTCAGTAGGCAGGAACCAGAGACTCAGCAATAAGAATCATAATCAAGTTCAGGCCACAGGAACTATCCAGCTAAGATGTTCCTGCTGGCCAGACCACCTGTGCCTTGATGGACACCAATTTTGCTACAACAAATAATTTCTAAACAACCCCTGTGTCTTTGTATCACTATTTTCGTGATGAAAGCACCAATGGCAGAAATTATTTCAGTCTATATCATATGTCCACATTCTAGCTACAAGAGGGATAAGAAAAAGAGAGATTTGCCCCATTCTCTCTCCATCCCACCAATATTATATGTGGGACATTTCCAGAAATAAGAAGGTGCTTTGACACTGAGCAGCCTCCAAAAATAATAATAAATCCAAAATCCTATGAATGTCCACTCCAGTCATATGCTACTTTATTTATGCTACAGTGTCTGGCTATAATGCTTTCTTGGAGTAGACAATGAAGAAATATTTGTAATTAATGAAAAACTGAGTAGTTTAATTATGTAAGAAATAAATGGGAAGTTACAGAATTCAGCACCTAAATATCAGGTCAATATCTGATGAGCACAAATCAGGATTTAAACAGGAATGAAATTTGGAACAGAAAGTTCTAAATCAATGATGCCACTTAAAGTAGTTATTACCGTCCTTCCTCTTAGGCAGAGTACTGTCATTTTTTTTTTCCTATGTTGACCAAGAAGACCCCTTGCTTTTTCTTTCTACAGTCCCATTTTCTGAGAAAAGCAAAAAAAAAAAAAAAAAACACACACACACCAGATCAGAGCATTTTTATCTCCACTTCTTTGTTGAAATAAACACATCATCCCGATTATCAACACAGTCCAAGCACCTCTAGTTTACGTGCCTTAAGTGACTGTTCCCCATTCTCTGCAGAAACTTGAGATTAAACGAAAAAGGATCCATTTGCTTTCTCCTTTGGGGATCATTCTACCATACAGTATGTCATTATCTATATTAAGAAACCTATCCTAAGGAAACAAAAAAATTCCAGATATATAAGTAATAAGTTGTTAGGAAATTGCTAAAGATAACTAAGGTATTTTCATAACTTTTTGAGACTTCCCCTAAAATTTTCCTTGGTGTGGAAACCAGATACTGATGTGAATGAACCCATAATCTGACAGGTTAGCACATCTCTTAAATTTTTGAAAGGGACAATTAAACACTGAGCTCGGAATTTGAGGAAGATTGTCCTGGTCATTCATATGTATAGAAACAGCTGGAACCAAGTAAATGAAGGTGGGTTATAAAGACCAGGATGCAAGATGTTGAGAATTAAAAAAAGAGCACAAATCTAGGAAAATTCTAATGTCTGCTCCAGCAGAATTTGTATGATAGATGGCCGGGGAAAATAGTACCACTGGGAGCAAGAGGGCTTCAAATAGGCAAAAATTCCAGCTCTCCGTTGCAACATATGGTGACATCCTCAGGCTGAGTTGTAAGATAGTGATTGTTTTGGCAACAGTCAGCAGGACAACAGTCAAAGGCAGCATGCCTCAGGGGAACAGCCTGAAACGTGTTCTCACTCCTAACTCCCTGCCCTAAAAATACATGGAATAGTTTCACATGTCCTAATTACGGGCAACCAAGGAATGATCAAATTTTTACCCTTAATAATAACCATCACTGACTGAGAGCCACTAAATTAGGTACTCGACATATCCTGTCTCATATACTGTTGATATAATTTTTATAGATGAGGAACTGAAGCTCAGAGAGGTTCTATAATTTTTCCAGGATCTCATAGCATATAAGTGGCAGAACTAGGAACTAAACCTAAGGATATTGTACTCCAAGAACACCCTCTATTTACCGAACCACAGTGTCTCAAAACAAATGTGCCAAAAGAGGGGCACTGAACGGATGATTTAAAAAATAATGCAGTTGTGAATTACATTGATGGGTGATTAGAATGGTATTTCCTTTGGTGGCCTATTGACTCACCAACAGCAAAGCAAAAAGGAATCTTTTGTCAATAGTAGTGGGAAATTCAAGTTGTAACTCTGACAACTTGGCCGTCATTTTTGTAGATGCATTTTTTTTTTATATAATATAAAAACTTCTGCTTGGAAAAATCAATTTATAACATATGACTTAAATGCCCTAAACAAAGGTTAATTAGACATACAGTAAATCCTCACTTAATGACAGAGAAGTTATTGAAAATTGCGACTTTCAGTAAAAGGGTGTACAAGAAAACCAATTCTACCACCAGCTAATTTTTATAAACAAGAGTTAAGTTCCTTTGGCATATTTCTGGTCTCAAAAACATCACCAAACTTTTAAATGAAGACCCAACACTTCTAATATTAAACATTGAAATAAATGTGACGTATGCATACATTTAAGAAAGATGAATAAAAATAAGTAATTATTTTCCAACCTCTTTATTCCAGTTCAGGGTCACGGGTGGCCAGAGCCTCTCCTGGAAGCTCAGAGGGCCAGGCAGGACCTACCCTGCGCAGGACACCCTTCCATCTCAGGGAGCTTTTGCACCCTAACTCACTAATCTTGGGACAACTGAAACATGCCTGTTCACCTCACATGCTTATCTTGGGGATGTGGGAGGAAAACCAAGTCCTGCAGACATGGAAGAATGTACTAACTTCACACACACAATGGCCCTGGCCATAATCAATCTTTTTTTTCTTTCTCATCAACATTGTAATGAAGCAATGTTGAATAAAATGATGTTATTCAAGGACTTCCTGTACAGTAGTTTCCTCCTTATTCTCAGTTTCACTTTCCATGGTTTCAGTCACCCTCAATCAACTGTCTAAAATATTAAATGGAAAATTCCAGAAATAAACAATTCATAAGTTGTAAATCGTATGCCGGTCTGCGTAGCATGATGAAATCTCGTGCCTTCGCTCTCCCTCCCACCTAAGACGTGAATCATCCCTTTGTCCACATTCTCCAGGCTGCATGTGCTCACCGTTATATAGGAGCTGTCTAGGTTATCAGATCAATTGTGTGGCACCACAGTGCTCGTGCTCAAGTAATCCTCATTTTACTCGATAATGGTCTCAAAACTCAAGAGTGGTGATGCTGGCAATTTGGATATGCACAAGAGAAGTTGTAAAGTGCTTCCTTTAAGTGAAAAGTTGAAGGTTCTGGACTTAATAAAGAAAAAAAATCATATGCTGAGAGTGCTAAGATCTACATAAGAACAAACCTTCTATCCATGAAATTGTGAAGGAAAAAGAAATTTGTGCTCGTTTTGATCTTCCTCTGACATACCACCTGAAAGTCAATAGTAGGCTAACTCTATGCCACAACACTTATGCCATTCACCTTACTTCACCTTTTCACATCATTTTATCATCTCACATCATCCCAAGAGGAAGAAAAATAGGGTGTTTTGAGAGAGACTACATTCACATAACTTTTATTACAGTATATTTTTATAATTGTTTCATTTTATTATGAGTTATTGTTAATCTCTTACTGTGCCTATTTTAAAAATCAAAGTTTATCATGTATGTAAAGGAAAAAGCAGAGTACCTATAAGGTTCTATATGATCTGTGGTTTTAGGCATTCACTGGGGGGTCTTGGAACCTATTCCCTGTGGATGAGGAGGAAGCAGTGTAATTAGGTATGAACATTGCTTCCCTGAGAGTTTGTTTGCCTTTTCCTTCTGGCAATACTAATGTGATTTTCTGTGTTTCTCTTTTTGCTGTCGCTTCCAGAGCCAAATTTGATGCTAAACAACAAAAATGTGTATTAATCTATATGTGTAGAATACTTGCTTTTTCTTATTTTTCTCGATTCTGATTTTTATCATTCACTTATTTAGTATCTATTTCTGTACCTGATACATGTCAGACCCTTTGCCAAGTGGACGCAAAGATGAACACAATTTGGTTCCCACCTTCAAGAACCTCATAGTCTAATGAGAAAATTTACATGAAACAAGTAACTGTAAGACAGTATAATAAATACTATAGTAAAATTATGCCCACAGAATAGTAGTAGGATGAGACAGAAGGGTCAGATTGATGAGGAACTTTAAATTGGGTCTTTTTGTTTTTTACAGCTACAGAACCTGGTATTCTTAGGTGGTCCCCATCCGAGTACTAACCAGACCTGACCCTCCTTAGCTTCCGAGATCGGGGATGTTCAGGGTATAATGGTCGTAGACTTAAGGTGGATCTTAAAGTGTGAGATTAAGTTTGATGGATGGGGGTTGACTGGGGATAAAGTGTTGGGAAAGAACCTTGCAGGTAAATTTGTAATTATTTTACTTTTATTAACCTTATTGGGAAGCTATATTTTGTTAAAAATTGCTTAGATCCTCCTGGAAAAGAGATGAGAGATGATAGAATAGACAGGCAGATTTTCACCCCAATGGATTCTGAAGCAGTTGGGGGGTGGGAGGGAAGGCAGGTAGCCGAGCACAGCCTGATCAAAGACTCTAGCATGAAAGGTACAATTACTTGCAAATCCAGAGCTCTTAAATGTCCACTCCTTGAGGAGGTTTGAACCTTATCCTCTTCATCTTTCCTCATTGCTCTTTTTCTCCATAGTCATACCACATATTTCTATGCTTCGACAGCTCTCCCTGGACATTAGCTTAAGCCTCAACAGATTTTTTTATTTATTTATTTACAAGTGATTAACGCAATTCAGTCAGTCATTTCATCTTCTAGCTGTGACTCTCTTTTTTATTACATAAGAAATGTACTTCCTTAAATGCTAAGGGGGTTGCATTGTATTATTGCCAAAAGTTATTTTTGCCAAAGGTGTATAAGTCACCTGACTGTGTTCTAACCATCATGTCTGTTCTTCATGCCTTGATGTTCTCTTTGCTTTGGGGTAAGAACGGCATAAAAAGCATGCACTTTGGAGTCAGATTTAACTTTGGATTCGTGCTCATCTACTTACTAGCTGTATCACCTTGAGCAATTTACCTAACCTTTCAGAACCTCAGTTTCTACGCATGAAAAGGGATGACTAAAATCAGCCTTTCAGAATTGGTGAAATAATATATGCAAGAGTCTAGCATGTAGCCTGGCATATGGTGGCTTCAATACGCTGAAGCTGGTTCTAGAGTACGAATGGTTCCTCACTACTCATTACTATTTACCGTGCATGATGTCTCAAAGACAGACCTCATGTGTGACAGTGCCCCATAAGATTATACAGAAGCTGAATTTCCTGTAAGCAATGGAAGAATATGTGGTTCATGAGGAATTCTTTTTCTCTGATGAGAGCAATATCTGTGGGGTTTGCCAATATATTCCATCTGACTCTCAGCACCTTAATTTTGAGTGCATATTGCCTCCCAATTAGCCAACCATTGACCTGTGTCAGCACAAAGGAGCCTGTCCCCCAGCACTACATATTCAGAGGGCACTAAAGCCCTCCCAGAGTTAGCTTAATGGTCTTCAGAGTACACTGCTATAGATTCTTTGTTGAGGACCTAAGATCCTGTACAAGGACATAGGATCCTGTACAAGTCTATAGGAACTACCTTAACAAGTGCCACTTCAGTAAGAGCTTTCTGTGGTAGTGTGGAGCCAGCCTACCCCTGTGCTTTGGAAATATTTTCAGGCTGTAATAATGGAAAGCTAAGATAAGTTTTATTTCTTCCACTAATTCAATTCCAGAGAGAGCCCTTTGTTCTAGATAGGGTCAGTAGAACCAAAAACAAATTTACAAAGTCAAAATATTGAGTCCTTAGCTCTACACTCTCTCCATGCTTTTTATGAACACCACGAAGTTCCTTAACCTGACCACTGTTCCAACAGCAATAGCCAAAGCCACATCCCCACGGCAATCACTTATGTTTCTTTATCTATCTTGATTTCTTCCTACTGATCCTCAGCTCCTTTTCCCTGCCTCCTGACAGTCGTTGTTATGGTGATCTAAACCTTATCCAGCCTGTTTCTCCTCAGTATTTCCCATCAGGCCAGCCCACCTCCCTGTTCATGGAGAAGCATCAAAGCTTCAACATTCTGTTTTTAGACTTGTTGGAAGGAAGTAGAGTGAGGGTATGGGGGAGGCTTTGTGGGACAGTGTTTATAAAGTCTACAATAGTGTACAAGTAATGTCTTAGGCCTTCACATTCACTCACCACTTACTCCTTGACGCCTAACAATGCGTAACTCAGACTATACCACAGTTGTTAAGTGACACATGACTGTGTTGTCACATTCAGATCCATTTTTATGAACTTGTTCTCCTGCTCTCACATTTTTTTTTCAAGGGCATGATAGTGACTGAATATCATGTTTACTTGTAAAGGATTTCATGAAAAGTTCTTCATTCCTTCCACATTCCCATGCCCGCTTTTCCAGAGATTTCAGCTTCACTTCCCTCCTACCTAGGCAACCTCTCTCTAACGGCCACGTCTTCCCAAAGACAAGATCCTACCTTCCCTGTTTTGTTGTCCATGTTGGAACTTTAGAGAGCTAAATAAATAACAAATATTACACAGTCAGCATGAATATGTTCCATAAATACCTTAGGTATTATCCTTAGACTAATTACACTGAATCTCTGGACATGGGATGTATAAACAGAGGGCTGGCTACAAAATAAATCATGTTTTGGCTGCTCCAAATAGGTAATAGGCTATTAACATGAATGAATAGCCAAGGCTTTCCCATCCTCTTAAGAGCAGAGCCTCATCTGTCACTCACACCAGGAATCATGTGAAAGAGCTAGGCATAGTTCAAAGACTAGCCCATCTAAGAGACATATAGATTGATGGTTACTAGCAGGGAAGGGGGTCAGGGCAGGGCAAAATGAGTAGAAGGAATCAATGTATGGTGACCAATGGAAACTTGATTTTGGTGGTGAGCACACTGTAGTGTATACAGATGCAGGATTATAATATTGTACACCTGAAACATATAATGTTGTAAACCAATGTCACCTCAATAAAAACTATTTCTATTAAAATTAAAAAAAAAAAAAGACTAGCTCAGTATAATCTTCCTTCCCCTGCAACATCAACTACAGCCAAACTGCTGAAACCTCTCAGGTGAAATTCCTTAGCAGGGATAGGTTGTGCTGCATAGTCCTTTGCCTATGTATGTGAGTTGTTTCCTAATTATTATATGGATCTGGCTCTGTCTCTCCTTAACTGATCTCTAGGCTCTTAGAAAGTGCTTTTTTTCTTCTTTTTTATTTCCTCACAAGATTAAGGACTTAATCTGTGTTCAAGAATAACTCGTTTTGACTTCAAAAGCCACAAAAATGATCATTTCTGCCTGTACGGTTTTGGCTAACTTCTCATTTTTAAAAATTATTTCTTATTATTTATGACTATAGCACGTGGTCTTCCTAGGTTGTCTCCTATCCAAGTACAAACCAGGCTTGCTCCTGCTTAGCTTTCAAGATCAGATATTGGACTTGTTCAGGGTGGCGTGGCCATAGACCATGGACCATGGCTCCACTGGGGTGTGAACCAAACACTTTCTGCTTGTAAAGCAGATGTGCTAACCCCTACACTATGGAACCATGTTCTCGTTTCTTTTTTAAATGTCTTCAAATTGTGTGTATAAAATATTTTCAATATACAGAAAAGAACCAAAGGATAATATAATACTCACGAATCTAGTACCTGGATTAAACAGATGTTAACATTTTATTGTATTTTCATTAATCTTCTCTTTTGGGTTTTAATGTTAAAAACACAAGGAAAACCATGCCCAATCCTTCTCTCTTCCTCCACACTTCAAAATAAGCTATCTTTCAATTAATCAAGTTAATTCACCTCTCGGGTTTTTGACTACTATGTGTAGAATTATCTATAAATTGTGTATTATTGTTTCATGTGTTGAAATTTTTATATCCTTACAGTTACTGTGTATCTTGATGCACCTTATTTTTTTCATGTGATAGTCTATTTTTGAGATTCATCTATGTTGATATTTGTGAATCATATTCATTGATTTTAGCTCCTTAACAGCAGTCCACAGGTATATCCACCCATTTCTCTTTGGAGCAACATTTTGGCCACTCACACCTTCTTGCTGTTTTAAGCAGTGCTGCAGTGAACATTCATAAACTTTGCTCCTGGGGCATGAACTTCCCAGGCAGAGTTTGGTGGATAGCAACTTAGGCTCCAAAGCCCAGATGCCCACTCCAAATCAAAGCCCCAATGCAAAATCACAACAGTGTGATCTTGGGCGTGTTACTTAACTCTTCTGTGCCTCGGTGTCCTCTTTAGTAGAATTAAGATAATAAAGGTATCTCCTTCAAGAGAATAAAGCAGCGAGAAAAGAGTCATACGCAAAGTAAACACTCAGTATATGACAACAGTTGTTATTGGGACAGATACCTAGGAAGCAGGTCTGAGGATCTTTGACTTTACCAAGGATTCCCAGATTAATTTACAGTTGATTGTGTCAGTTTACACTCTAACCAGCACTGTACAATTGTTTGTCTCCCACATCCTCACCAGGACTGGGCATGAGCAGTGTGGCTTTCTAATCTGTTAAAATGCAAGAAGAAAGAAGAAACTGAGACCATGAGTACTCTGATTCCAAGTATAGGGCTCTTTGCATTAAAAGAATTGATAGTTATCTTAAATCTTTCATTCTCAACTCAAAACCTGAAGAGGGTCCCATCTTTCTCCAAGACAATCACAACTTCTCTGTGTTTCAAGGCCTTCCGTTAGTTGGCTCTTGACTCTTACTCAAACCTATTTCCCAACACACTCTTAGCCACATTCTCACCACTCCACCACTAACATACCTTTGCTGATTTGTGAGTTTACCAAGTTCATTCCCACTTTTGAGTCTTTGTGCCATTCCCTTCCTTAGACTTCTCTCCATTCCCCATCATCTCTCTAGGTCCTGTTCAAGTCTTATACATTCAGTTGATCACTTCAGTGCACACTCTCTGAACTACCATACCGGCTGTTTCTTCACAAAATATGACTCTATTGTACAGTCTCTTGAGTTGCCCTCAAATTATTACCCTAGGCAACAAAATGAAGAGCAAATCACAGCAGGCAGTTGTCTGTTTGCTTTGTATTTTCTTATCAACTAATTATTATTATGTAGAAATTTTTAATTACCCTTACCCTAACACTGAATATATATTAGTCTCTCCATAAACATTTAATAACTGATAAAATATGGAAGAATCAGAATAAGAAATATAAAGTGTGAAGACTTGGAAGTTATGATAAAAAATCAGTAGTCAAGATGATACCCTGTTAAGCATGATAGAAATTTAAATGACAAAGTTGTAAGGCAAACTGGTTAAACAGATGCAGAGACAGGTAAGTACCAGCATGAACCATAGCTTTTTTTGTTCCTTCTATTGTGGCTCTGGCTTTCTGGTACTCTGAAAAACAAGGGAAGCGACATCTATCACTGTTTAACTAATGATCTTGGTCATGCTCAGAAATAATCAGCATTATCTCCAAGTGGTGATTACATTATGTGCTCATGCAGCCAAATTTTTATTTAGCATTTTACGAAATGATGCAAAAGATTGTGTGCATATTCAATTTTCAAAATTTAATGAGCATCTTGGTGGAGAAATATCAAGAAGGTCATGACTTCTGCTTTTGGGGAGCTGAAATTGTGTGTAGTTAGGGCAAAATACTCATATCTATGCACAAGTTAAATGGTCCTTTGCAGAGCAACATGTGAACAAATGCAAGTTCATATGACACTGTATGTATTTCTATGTTGAGATGATAAAGAGGAATAAAAAGAATTAGGTGGAAATTTTCCAAAACAAAATCAGTAAAAAAGATGAACTTAATTCTATGGATAAGAAGGGATAATACATTTTAGTACATGCAAGGTCATGGAAGTGCAAGCAAATACATTATAAGATTGTACTTGATAGAGTATATATTATTAGAAGTCATAGTATTAGTTTTAATATTCTCATTTGATAGTAGGAGATGCCTGGGCATTTAAATTAACTTTTCCCTATATCACACAGTGAGTTACTGGCACAGCTAAAACAGCTTTAGGATATTTGAGGAATAGTTTCATTATAAAACATTGAAGCTGTATATTTTTTCAATACATGCAAGTACTCCTAGGTACTTCTTGGAAAACAATGAGTAGAAACTCAAATACACTCTTAAAATGCTTGCTTCACAAATATTGCAAATGATAGGACAAGGAGCCTTTTTATTCCCCTAGAGCAGGACATCAGAAAGCATTTGTTTTAAATCATTAACGATATTTCCTGAGGGAGAATATAGACTTCCAGCCTGTGCCAGAATTCCACATTACTACCAAAATTCAAAGTTTAAGGGTGTGTTTTGCCCACACCCTACATTTTTGGGAACACTAGCCCTGCTATTATGTAAGGTCTACTGAGAAGGATAACATGACTCTTCATCGGCAAAGCCATATTCTGATCCATTATATTAAATATATATATACACATATACATATTTAAATGCACTTTGTTCTGTATTCAAGATGACAGATTATCATTCAGATTAACACACATCTATTTATGCCTGCTCCTATAAATGGTAGCACTTACACAAGACAGAAGAATCTCTTGGAATGACCAGTATATTTGTTTCAATCATCTCCAGAGCCATGAAATGGGAAAGATCCAGAACAGAGGAGTAGCTGTTTTTAAATATGATATAGTTTTCCTCCCAGACCATATCTAGAGCCTAGCACACTGCTATATAGTATGGGCCTTTGTTGCGGCTTATATTTCCCACCTGTATTTCTTTTTCTTTTTCCAGCAAGTCTGTCTTTGTGCCAACTCCTAAATAACCATAAATTTTGTTCTTATAAACCTTAATGAATGCTTGGCCAAGATGCTGTAACTATTGGCTTCTACATTGGAGCATAAATGGAAAGGGAAAAAAAAGTGTGCACTGTGAAAAACTGGATAAAATGGAAAAAAGATCACAGCAAACTCGAAGTCGCAATTTGCCTTTAATGTGAAGGAGGCCTTGTTTTCACGGTGTGGCAGCTTTCAGGGGTTTTAATCTCAAAGTGGCTGATCAATTTAAGGTAAGTGGCAGGCATTTGGCCTGGTTCCCAGGCTTTGCTTTGCTGCTCTGAGAAAAGAAAGGATTCAGTCAGACACACAGACAACAGGCATCATCAGCGGCTCCCACATTCCAAGCATTTTAACACAGATTAGGTTGGCATGATTCTTCTGTTTACTGAAATCTCCTAGGTGTTGCATTTTTCCTTCTCCTTGCCCTGGTTATCCAAGATGGTTTTCTCAGGTCAGGACCTTTATATGCCAAATAGCTTGCAGGGCTAGGAAGGGAAAAAGAAGAGCATAGGTCAAGACTTCTGATTAAAATACTATTTCACTTGCTCGCTGCAAAATATGAGACTTCAGGCAGCAGGTAATTGAGCACTGAACTTTTTGCCTTAGGCATACATTGAGACAGGAACTGTATTACACGCATTCCTGAGGAGAGGAAAAAACAAAGATAATTTCTTTAACAAGGACAAACTTAATTCAGCTAGTAATGCCCAGCGGATTAACAGGGTGATTTGTAGTTATTTTCTCTTCAGAATGTATAAGCTTGAGCCTTACACATATGTTGAGCAATATTGTGACCAATATAGCCCATTTTAAAATTAACAGTTTCACATTAAATATTTTGTTTTTTCAAAATAGTTAATATTAAATAAATTCCATAAGTTCCTTACCACTATCTTATTTGCCTAGCAAAAGTGAATTTTTTAAATCTATTTGAACTATAACCTAAGTTAAATAAAATATGCATTCAGTTGATTAGACCAAAAAAAAATGTATAAGCTGTCTCTTATGTGTTTCTGGCTGTATCATGCTTTATGGAAATTTTGTATTTTTAGATTTTTTTCACAGTTTTAAAATATACTTTGTCTTTACTATAGCTGAGTCAATCCTTTAATCATTCTCACGGCTGAGTTCCTCAATTTTTTTTCTCTAAAAATTTTATCAAAATAAATAACTAATATGGATTTTTAAAAATAATTCTCCAGCTAGTAAACTTTTCAAAAGCAATGTCAAATCATTATACTTACTATACACAGAAATGCCTTCTTAATATTTCATAAATTTACATTGACATATTTCTTCTAAATCTAGCATTGTTGTAATTGAGTAATTTATATTTTGAATATGTATTCTTATCTGTAAGGGCTAGCTTAGAAACTCATGCAATTATATGCATTTATTTTAATTTTAGTTGCTGTATATGCAAGTGTGATTTTTAAAAAATAAATGTGGCTCCTCATTGATTAAAGAAAATAAAGGAAATAAATCAGAAGCAGATAGCAGCCATCCTTGTGCTTCTGATTTACATCAACATGTAATGCTGGAACTATAGCAGCCATCGTGCAGCCATGAGCAGGGTTATTCTAAGAGACCTAGCTAGCATGTTGAGGATGGCAGACAGGGAAGATGGAGAGAACATGGTTCTCGTTGATCCACAGAACCAACAATTGTGGGGCCACCCTATCAAGTCTTCTTATGAGATAATGAAGTCCCTTTTATTCACTCAACAGTATTTATTGAGCACCATGTGGGATGCTCTAGGTGCCCTGTTTAAGGTGCCTGGACTATCTCAGTAAACAATGTACACATGAACCCCGCCTTTGTGGAACTAACACTCTAGCAGAGAAAGAAAAAAACTAAAAACATAAAATTCTACAGTATGTTAGGAGGCAGAAAGTGAAAAAATGTAAACATAGAGGATGGTTAAAGTATTATTGGGATCAAGGGGAGAGGTTTTGGTGTTGAGTAAAGTGAGGGTTGGTAAGCCTCACTGAGGAAGTGAGATTTGAGCAAACGAAGGATACGAAAGAGTTATTCTTTAAGGCAGTAGGAGGTCGGTTTGAGAGATTTTCATTTTTCTTATTGTTGAAAATTCTCTAAATAAGAGAGAAAGGCAGAGAGAGAGAGAGAGAGAGAGAGAGAGAGAGAGAATGAATTAGGAACATATCTAATGCCAGTTTCATATAGATTTTTCCCAGTTCTCAGAATGGCTACAATTTAAAAAGTTGACGATACCAAGTGTTGTGACAATAGAGAGCTGCCAGAAACTCATATGATGCTGCGGGAGTACAAACTGCTATAACTACTTTGAAAATTTTGTTGCCAGTAAAGTTAAGCATATGCCTATCCTATGACTCAGCAATTCAACCCTTAGATATAAATCCAAAAGAAATACATGCACGTGTGCTCAAAAAATAGTTATAAGAGTGTTCTTAGTACATTATTTTTAATAGTACAAAACTAGAAGCAACCCAAGTTTTCCTTAACGATAGAATGGATAAATGGTATACATGCATAATGAACTACTATACCCAATGAAGAAAACTATTTGTGTGACAACATGGATGAATCTCAAAGATATAACATTTAACAACCAAAAGAGGACATGCTATATAATCTCATTTACATAAAATTCAAAAACAGGCAACACTTACGGTGAGAGAAATCTGTGTATTGGTTTCCTTTGGAGAATAAAAGCACAGAGTAGGCCTCTGTAGTGTGAGCAACGTTCAGTATCTTGCTTTGTGTGATAATCAAGCTGTAAATTTAAGATTTATGCCCTATTCAGTGCAGAACTTTAATAACTAAAACAAAAGATATGTTGTTGCCTAAATCAACCAACCATAAATTAAAGCCATGAGCCACAAAAATTCCTAGCTTACTTTTAATCTGATCATTGTTATAAAGAGGAAATTATTTCTTTTACATAACCATTCTGGTAGCGTCACTATACTCGAATCTTGAAACTAAGATACAGTGACCTCTAATTTCTAAGACTTCAAGCTATCATTTCTTTCTCTAAGATAAATGATGAGAACCTCCTCATACTAAGATTCATTCTTACTGCAGACAGTACAATGTTCTTCCTATGCCTGAGAAATTAGTAATAATAATAGCTGACATTTTAGGGATCCGTACTATGTGCCAGAACCAGAGCAAGTGCTTGCATGCATTAACATGTTTAAGTTTCTCACCAACCATAAAAGATAGATATTACTAAGCTACTTTACATATGAGAAAAAAAGTTGAGAAAACTTAATATTTCCCAAGGTCATTGTATCAGTCAATATCCTCAGTAACATTTAAAAGAAACCAAAAGTTTGGTTTAAGCAAAAAAGGATGTATTAAAAGGTCACTGTGTAACTCTCAGAATTGCCAGGGTGGCCTAGTGGAGGACTCTTCAATCATGATCAACACCCTGAACCAAGTTCGAGGAAATTAATGCCCAGCACTGGACACTATGACCCCCCACCCCTCTGCCATTCTGCCAGCCTTGGAACCCACAAGGATGACTCTAAGTCCCCACTGCACCAGTCACATTAAGAGCACACAATTCACATCGTGAGTCA
Organism: Cynopterus sphinx; assembly: GCA_030015415.1. NCBI lineage: Eukaryota > Metazoa > Chordata > Mammalia > Chiroptera > Pteropodidae > Cynopterus > Cynopterus sphinx. The sequence goes on from CM057391.1 coordinate 27,526,035, forward strand.
AAAAACAATCACAAGTCTAGGAATGTAGAGCAGAGATTTAACCCAGTCAACTTGGCACCAACACCCAGGGGCTCACCTACTATGCTAGGCTGAGTCCAAATGCATGTTACTTTTAAGGACTGGGTGAAGCAAGCAAGTATTAAAAAGTCCAACAACACTTGACGCCATCATATCACATAGGTCAGAAAGCTTCCATGATTTGTTGCTTGGCTAATTTAGGAAACAATTAACCAATTATACGCAAATTGGGCTTCTGAAATCACCAGTTGTTTTAATGAAGGCCAGAGAGAGGACCTGGTATGACAGCTCATCCAGAGCCATCACTGCACCATGTGAGGCCATGTGGCTGCATGCTGACTCAGATTCGTGGTGGAGAAGGAGAGCCAAGTCTGAATCACCAAGACCACATCCCGTCCCTCCCTCATTTTTTTCTTTTTAGAAGCTGCCCATCAGTCTTCTTGAGATCTCCACCCAAAGCATGGGGCTCAGGTATTTGCAGCAAATGTCTATAAACCTAAGAAGTCCCATTTTCCAGGAACATTTGGCCCTGGTTCTTTTAGTGGTGTCTGTTTGTGAAGTTGACTATGACTAACATGAAACTGACAGTCTGTGCCTGGAGACTCTGATCAATTTCAGTCATTTGTTTTTCACTGGGTTTTGGTGGGCACAAACTAACATCTAGCATCACGTAGACTTGCCTTTAACACATTTTTTTAGCTTATTCAAAAAAAATGTTTTAATCTAAACACACAATGTCAGCTAGATAATAACTTAGGGGGAGAGTGCTCTTTCTGTGAATTGTGTCAAAGACACTTATCCATTATAGCCAAAGACTAAGCAGGCATTTCTTCCTGCTCTGATTCATCTTAGAAAAAAGTGTGGTAGGCACTTCAAAATTCTCCCTCATTTACTTTCAAATAAAGAGTAAGAAGAAATGTTTGTTTTTCTTTTTATTTTTGGTAAAGGCATTTAGTAAAATTAGAATATGTTGGGGCTTTTTTGTTTTGTTTTGTTTGGGGTTTTTATGGTTTCCACTGAAGATAGTAGTGGGAGTTAGGATTACAAAGCCTGAGGTGGTCAGTACATGGAAGAATTCAAAAGTTCAGAGTAAAGAATCTGAACGTTATTCGGCACACAGGGAGTAATTCGTAAAGTTTTTAAAAATCTAATTCATTTCTGTTGATTTTTAAGTCTAATACAACAAACAGAAAATTATGCAAATTATGTGTAAATTTAATTTATAAAATATTAAAGCAAAATTTGTGTAACCACCATAAGTGACAAGATGGAGGTGGTAGCTAGTATTATGATTGTGACCATTTTGCAATTTACAAATGTGTGAAAATTAATAAACAGAAACCTCATTTCAAACAGAGGCAAGAAGCTAGAAGAGAAGGCATTCATATGCATGTCACTCAATGCACATTACTGACCCCAGCAGGAAGAGATGTACCTTGCATCTTCAACTTCCACAGGAAGTGATTCGAAATTAGTCTCAGCGAGAAGAAAAGATTCCTCCTTGTCCAGTAGCGTGTCAGCAAATTAAAGACTGCTATAATTTACCAATGAAAAGTAAACTTTCAGTTTCCTCCAATGGACTCCTCATTTACAACAGCTCTTCCCAAGTGTAAAGACTGAACGGCAGAAAGGCTGCCCAGCCACAGCCCTACAGTGAGTGGAAAGGGTAACTATAAAGATATATCCAAGCCTTGATCTAAAACCCAAAGATTTCCAAATTTTTCTCCTACAGCATTATAACTTCAAATTGAATTCAGTATAACACAATGTAGTATAACCAAGCTTTGGATCTTTCTCCGGGAGTTTTGGCAGGCTAGAAGGCTGAACAAGAGTAAAAGTGTAAAAGTCAGAGATGGGGTGACTTTTGAACAGAGGTGGACAAGATGAAGGGCAAAAAAGAAGTTTCAGTTCCAGGCTCTGAATTGCAGCTGTATCTGCAAGTCAGACATTGCTTCTATATTCACTACCCATTGAACAGATTGTTGGTCAATAGTAATGACTGTGTGCTTACTGCTTGCCACTAACTGCATGTGCTAGAGGCTGGAGCCGAAACCATGAGTAGTTCTTGGCCTGAAGGGAAGCAAATAATTACACTAAAGTAATAGATAAATGCTATGGTGGCGGTCTGGGCAAAGTGCTGTGGGGTAGAGAGGAAGGAACAACTTACTTTCCCTGAGTAAAGCTGAGAAAGCTTCCTATGAAGGTGACCTTCCAGAGGGGTGTCCTGGAGAATGAACAGAAAATGTCTGCCATACATATGAAATTCTTATGTTTTTAAGCCTGTGCTTATAGTCTGCCCTTATCTAAAAACCAAGCAGAAACAAATAAACACCAAAAAGGTACTAAAGATGCTATAAACCTATTCAGAGAATAGCCATTAGTATGTAGTTTGAGACATTTACAGGCATCCTTTATCCTTCATTTTTAATAAGAATATAGATAATTAAGAAAATAATCTATTGTCGACCCTAATTTATCTGCTAATAGTTAAGATTTTTCTGTCCTATTTTACTCTATCAAACATTAGGCCCATTTCTGTATAAAAGACTGAGCTGAATCACAAAATCAATTGCTTACAGGCCTAGAAGTGACTCCAATATGTACTCTATCCATCTAGACATTAGGCCTGGCTGGGTTTAATTATTTTCTTTTCTAAAATAGTTAAGAAAGATTTTCCACGACTTCCCTTGATAATCTCTCTTTTGTCATCTTTGGTCTTAGATGTCATCTGTTAAGTGAAACAAAGTGGAGTTTTAATGTGCAATTACTCATAAAACAAAATGGCATCCAAGAAGAATACTAGGATGTGCTGTCTCAAAAGCTTGAATTCCTATGAAACAGGAGCTTATCAAAAAATGGCCTGTAAACCAGTTTTGACCCCCAAATATTTTGCTCCATCTCTGAATGAGCTAAGTGCTTTTATCACAGAATGATTTGTCAAGCAATTACAAGGATACCCTACCATTTGATTTCCAGGCTGATCATCTCCTGCTGTGATAAAATTGAAATTTATTCTTATCAGTTCAGTGGGAAAGGGGCAAAACCATGATAACAGGAAGAAAACTTTCGTTTTAGAAAAAAAATAAGAAAGTATGCCCTCACAGAAGAGAATTTTCTTCCCTTACATCCTTGGACTTTATTGCAAATGTCCTGAGAACAAACAAGCACTCTTTCTCACATTCTATGCCTGGTTGCATTTTAAATTACCCAAGCAGATTTACTACTTATATTTGAGGATTCCCTATGTTTTTGTGTCAATAACATTGTTATGTATGGTTTCGTTAAAACCAAGCTTGTTGTTCAATAAGTATGATTTTAATTTCAAAACCTCTCTGCTTACTTTCTTAAGATTTTTGTTTTAATTCCTTTAAATTAAATGTTTCAATCTTCCTGTACTCCACTACCCAAGAGAAATGGCTTTGTTATGCTAAAAAACAAAAACAAACAAACAAAAACTACATATAGCTAAAATGCAGGATGAATTTTGAAGGTTTTTGGAAGTGTTTCTCCCAATAGAATCTGTGCATGAATGGGAGTAGAATAATTTTAGACTTAAATTAGAACTGAAAGTTTGCAGCAAGTCTTCTGCTAGTGACATATCATAATTGTTTCATTGTAGGCCAACCGAGTCATTGGTTTTATGTGAGCAATTTCCTCATGGGCGTGAAAGCAGAATGTTATTTCTTCTCGAATGAAAGGTTAGTTGCACATGACAACCTAAGAATTGAGCAGAGAATTGGGGTGGAGGCCCAATTAGTGATCAACAGGCTTGTGCCCCACCCAACGCCAGCTCTGTCCCCACTCCCCAACCCCAGCCTCAGACACTAGCCACTTCTCAGGAGTCATTTTTGCTAAGAAAATCTTGAAACCAAAGCCTTTCCCAAGAAAATACAGACCAAGAAGTTAGTTCATCTTGGCCAGCTCCATCCAGGCCAGAGATAGATTCTTGCAAAGTTCATAGTTCCTTAGAAGTGTGGTCAGTCCATACGTTGGTGACTCCTTTTGAAGAGGGTCCATATTGGCCGCTACTATTTCCAAAGTCTGTGGAAAGTTCAGGAAGTCTTATGGTGGGACCATACCTGAGAAACAGTCGTCAGGTCAGGCGGACCCTTCCTAAATAGTTTCAGAGCACCTCGATCCATCCTTCTTTAGGCAGGTTTACAGGTGGCCAGTCCCACTGTGCAGTGGAAAGTTGAGCTTTGGCAGATCATGCTGGCTGTAAGGAGCCCAGCAGAGGGGAGGACAACAGAGTGACCAATGGCTAGAGGTCTAGACCCAACTGTAGGATCTTGGGCAAGTGACATAAGCTCTCTGTGTCACAATACCTTCATCCATAAAACAGGGATAATAATAGTACTTACCTCATGGGGTATTTTGATAAATGAATAATACATCTAAAAGTACTTAGAATTGTACCTGAAACATGGTAAATGTCACATAAGTATTTGCTATTTAAATACTATTGTTATTTTCGAGCATCGCCAATGGACCGAGGTATCTAAAAATCAGCATGGTATAATTAAAAATAAATGATATTGCACTTAAATAGACTTCTGCTTTGACTGGGGTTCCTTAGATATCTGGCATTATGGCATTGAGGCATATATTTGATTATCGTTCAAAAGCAACTATTTAAACATTTCTCAAACTGATCTTAACAGAAGATTATTCCAGGAGATATTAATTAGGTGTAAGAAATTATTTTCCTGCAACAAACAAATTTGTTTATCCACTAAATAAAATTTAATTGATTTTTTTTGACTCCAAACTTCTCAATCCTTTATGTATTATGTGCATTGTGAAACCCAGGAGAAAGATTTGGTATGCAAGGCTTACCAAGTATAATTAAATGCAGAACCCTTTGTTCTTAGAGTTCTGGTACATTCGCTAGCTTCTCCAAACTCTGTTCTAAAGTGGATGCTAGTGGACATTACATAGGAAATGACAGAAAAGTTGCTGCATCAAGTAATATTGAGGTCCTGCCTTCCTAAATCCTCATTGGCATGAGCAACTTATATCACACTGAAAACAAATACTCACAAGTGTGGTCACCCATTTCCAGTTTTACTCAAAGATGAGCAAAATCTATATGTTGCCACTATTTTATCTTGCCAAGAAAGATCATTAAAATAAATTGTCACTTATTATTACCATTGTTTTATAAAACCTTTAACAACCAGAAAGGTGAAGGAATAATGTAACTTAAAAGTAAAGGGCAATTAATGAAATTGAACATATTTAGCTGCGTAAAAAAATTTGCAAGGGAGGGAGCAATTGGGGGCATCATTTTATGAACATCATAGATGTCTAACCAATGTACTGTATACTTGGAACTAGTTTAAATAAATAATTTTTTTAACCGTGATATTTATTATTTGCATTTTTGTCATTTTGCCTTGAATCAGGGGAAACTTCTTGGTCTGCATTTGGGAATTCCTGATGTACACCGCAGCACATAGAGCTTATCAAATCAACCCCGTATGTTTCAGATTTGTTTTATTCTGCAGAACACTGCTTCTTTCTTTTTGATGCGTGTCTTTGGTCACTGTTACAGGGTTCTGCGTGCCAGAGAGATTGTGCTTTTCTCTTGCTTGCATGTTGGAAACACTGCGGCATTGGGAAGAGTGAGGGACAAGGCCACTCCAGGCATACCGCTGCCCTGTACATACACCTCCACGCTTCTCTGGGCGTTTTCTCCAAGCTTAAAACTGTATTCTCTGAAATCCCCTTCTGTGATAAAGGAACACCCTCTCTTTTCTCAGACTTATTTCTGACCATTTACCACCTTGCCTCAAATTAAGACATAGTTTTCCTTGGAGGAAGCTACAGCTTCTGCAGTCTCTCAAGTAGAAGTTATTCATTTTCCTCACTCTATCTGGGTTAGAAGGAGAGGCCCATGCCTTCTCCATTCCCCAGTACAATTTTCAGACAGTTCTTGCTCCACTTTTGTATAAAAACTGCTTGAAATACTGTCAGACTTTAGGAGTGCTCACTCTTCTCCTGGTTTCTTTCCTACCTCTTCTGCTTTTCAGACTCCTTCATAGGCTCCTTTCTTTACCATCCCTTCCAATATGGCATTCCTTGATTTTCCCTCAGACCTTACTCTTTTTTCACTTTATATTCTTTCCTTAAAATTTCTCATCCAATACTATCGTATCATCTATTTGCTAGTGAATCTCAAATTTTTACCCCTTGTCTAAAACTCTCTTCAAACCTGTTTGTCCTACTACTCATCTTCCCCCACCTATCCCACAAGTTCCTCAAATTCAACATGTTCAAAACCAAACTCATTTTCTTCTCCCAAAACCTACATTTGCTATCTCAGACACTGCACCATCATTCAGCCAGTCAATGCTAAAAACTAAGAGATACCTTTAACTCTTCTTTTACCATCACTTTCCCCAACCCCCAGAGCCCAAATCCCATTTTTCCTTGTGATGTCAAATTACTTTCCAAACATCTCTAGAAATCCACCATTTTCTCTTTTTCTGGACTTGCTTCTGGTCTTATGCCAGTCATCATCACCTCTTGCCTGTATAATTGGAAGTCCAACCTCACCCCTTCAGTGCTTTCTCCACTAAGTAGAGTGATCTTTCTAAAACAAATCTGATTACAGTTGCCCTAAGCCTGAAAACCTTTAATGGTCTCCCCTACCCAGACTCTTTAACATGATGAGAAGGTCCTCATGATCTGTCCCCTGTTTCTTCTGCAGCCTGTGCTGTGTCCTCTCTATACCCAATGACTCTTAGGGTTTTAAAAGATGCCACACGCTCTTAGGACTGTGGGCCTTGCATATATTGCTCTCTTTTCTGAAACACTTCTCCCCACCACACACATGCACCACCTACCCCACACCTCTCTTTGTCTGGCACCTCATTAGGTCTCAGCTTGGGTATCTCTTCCTCCAGGAAGTTTCCCCAGATGCTTTAGCCCAGTATTGAGATAGGAGCCCCTTCTCCGTGCTCTCGTGGCATGCTGTCCTTTCCCTGTGGTAGAATTTCCTGTAGACATGGTAAATTGTTTATTTGTTAACCTTCCGCACTATAATGAAGATGTGGACCGTGCTGTTTTTATTAACTATCATATTCCTTGAGCCTAGTACTTGGCCAGCCTTTCTCTTACTTCAGGACTGGCTGGCCCTAGTTCACCAGGCTGTAGCTTCCCCATGTGGATAGCCTTAGGAAAGAGGATGTGGGCCAGGCCCTGGCTCTTTATTCCTCACAACATACCACACGAGCTCACATAGGTGCATTCAAATAGTCAGGAGATCTTGGTGTGTGTAATGGAATTTCTGACTTACGGGAGCAATATGTAGACCTGTACATTGCATGGGATCTGTCCCCGCAGCCCAAAGGAAAAGCACATAAAAAAGATGAACCTTTTACACAGGAGACCTTGGTAGAAACACTGATGTTTCTAGTCTTCCTCCCTAATTTTGAGGCTCCTCTCCTACTCAAGGAGCTTCTGAGTCTGAATCCTCATTCCCCTTTTTAGGGAATCTCACATCCAGCCTGGAGCTGGGTTCTCTCCCTCCCTCACACTCCAGGCAATGTTTGGAACCCAGTAACCTGCAAGGATTCCATAAACAGGTTCTGCCTTCTGACTATTTGTTGGGCTCAGCCAGTAGAGAGCCCTGGAGAGTAAAATAGATTTGAAAATTGAATTTAAAAAACTGAAGAGCCAGAAGATTACCTTTGATTTGGTTCTGTACACACAACTTTGATCACAGCCTATGGCAAGTGACTTCAGTAGGTTAGAGAAGGGTGTTTCTGAAGCCAGAGTAAAGACTTTGACCCTTAACTCGTTGCTGACATTTAGTTCTGTACAATGACCTTGAATATAGACCGATAGCTAACTCTGGTCAGTTCTTTCACCAGGGTGTACAAGTGGCATTTGAGCCCTCCAAAATTCATCATCAATGCTGATGTAATCATTCAAGAAATATACCTTTACACGGTGGTTCAGAAACATCCTGTTTACCTTTGGTAGGTGACTTGTTTTCGTGGACCACACTATTATGTATGTTCAGAAAAACACATGCGTTCATCAAACAGGGGCTTATCTGATAGGTGAGGTCAGCTGGGAGATAGAAGAATTATTAAACTACTTAAACTCCTATCTTCCGGCAATCTGCCCATCCTTTGTTGCAATGTTTGTGCTACCTTTCCCCACTTTACTACATGCTGCACGCTCCAAATCTTGACTTGACAAATACGGCTTTGTTTTCTAAGCCCTGATTTAAACATGGAAACCTACTTCTGCTCTCCATCTTTTCTAGATTATCTCCTTCGTGTTTTTATTCAAACCTGCTAACTGCACCCTGAATCTCTGCTACTTCCTTTGTTACTTGATGTCAGAAAGAGGAATGAGCCCCTCCACACACATAAAACAGTCCTCCAATGAAAAGAGCCTATCGCAAACAGAATCAAATGTGAAGAATGTCAGTTACTAAGTACTGTATTTCCTCACTTTGTGTTGTAGTCGGTATCACATCCATGATCAATCTGCAATAAAATCTTCACATGAATTACGTGTATAGAAAGGAGGCATTTGGGGAAATGCTTTATTTCTGAAACACTATGTCCTGTCTCTTAGCCAAGCACACTTATTTTAAAGAGTTGGTATGCAATTAATGTATTTGGAACACATGACTGATTAAAAATAGCAGCACTGTTAAGTTCTAACTTTGTTCTTTTGCCAGTTTTGAAGTTGCATGAGAGCAAAGGATTTAACGATCATAGTAACAAGATAAAACCGAAGCTTACGTATGTTTGCCTGCTTCGTCTCATTGAACATGTCCAAATCTGCATATGTAATCCAAATCAGGAACTGCTACCGGCATACATTCTCAACTCAGTAGATAATTTACGACACATCACCTAAAGTTTTCTAATATATATTTACATATGAGCTCACTTTATTAAAACACTTGTTTTCGATGGAACGGGACTTGATAATAACAATAAAGCATAAATTAGGAGGTTGCTCAATAAAATGAATCTTTCTTTTTTAAGTTTACCATACCCTACACCTTATGCTTCTGAAAATTTGTTTTGACTTTTATTTTCTGGAACTTTTCTTTTCAAAAAAAGAAGGAAAAATGGTTGATCTGTTAAATTTTGTTTGGGTTTTTTGCTCAGTCCTTAAAAGCCATTTTTGCCTTGACAATTCATGAAACCAAATGTACAAAAATCTTTATTTCCCTTGCTTCTGAGCTCCTAGAGAACTTAAATAACTTTATTAATTGGTTCAATTAAAAATTTGTTGGACCTTCACAGTTAACCAAGTACAATTCTATTTAGCCTTTAGTCCTCTCTCAATTATTCTCCATGGCTTCTCTCTTGGACTGAACTAATGTTGGTACCTCCTACTTCAAAATATACATATATACATATATATATATATATATATATATATATATATATATATATATACACATACATACATATATATATATTACATGGCATCCAATCAACTATAGACCACCATATTATCAGTTACTCTCTCTTCTCTCTTCAAATATTCCCTCTTTGTTCTTCCCCTGCAGGCTATAAAGAAGCTTAAATTTCTCTGATTCTAAAATTTTAAAAATAAATACATAGAAATAAAATTAAAAAGTAAACCTCGTTTCTTCTATGCATTCTCAACTTATAACCCTTTCTCTCATTTTTTAACTGGCTTTGTAAAATGGTAATCTATACAAATTATCTCTACTGCCCTACCTCCAGTGACTTCTTCAAATCTGATTTGTTCCTCACCATTCTGCAAAAATTATTTTGGTCCTCCTCCTCATTAATCTGTCTGTGTTATTTTACATGGTTGAACACTCCCCAAGCATACCTCTTTCTTTTTTCTGGCTTTATGTTTTTATGTGAAGTAAAGGCCACCAGGGTAATACTTTCTTTGCCCTCCACAGGGAAGGAGTGACTTTTCTGTTTTATGAATTTGAGAGAAGGAGCAGAGTTTGTTTCCCCAATAATAGGAAGTGATTTAAATAATTTATGATAAATGCATATGGTGGAATAGTGCTTCCTCAGCCTTTTCCTTGCATGAGAACACACATTCTTCCTTGCCTGTTGTTGCCTGTCGTTGCCTGTTGAGATGAAGTTCGGAGGCTGTCACTGACTAACACTGAAAGACCTTGTAGTTCTGTTAGCAATCCAGCTTGGCTAACAGACCTAAAGGCACATCCTCTCACTTTTATTAGTAATAAAAGTGATTGTTTTGATCTCCATTTGCCTCTCTCAGTTGATGCCAAAGTCCATGGGGTGGATAGTTGTTTTTTATTGGTCTCTCTCCCAAAACTCCAAAACCTGCTTCTTCAGCCTCTTCATGGCTTTCATGTTTTTCTTCTCCCTTTGAACATACCCATAGGTACTATATTGTAGCACAAGTTACATTGCATTTTAGAACATCTTTCTAGTTATAAAAGTAATTCTTGTTGTTGAAAAGGTTTTAAGTAAAGAAGTACAAAGATAAACGTAGAAAATGATAAACTTATGCTTTTTTTTTTTTTAACAAAGTTTGACTCTATTTATCACAACAATCCAATGAGGTGACATTATCACTATTTTACAGAGGAGAAAATTGAGGCTCAGAGATTTGCTCAATGCATACAGCTAACTGGCGGCCGAGGTTAATCCTTTCTCCTGACTCCAGTACATTTGCTCTGAATCACCTCTTCACACTCCTTCTGATGTGATAAACACCCGAGAGCATAAATGATTGTAATGTCAATCGTTTAGAATACTTTTCGATCACACAAGTCCATCCTTTTTCAATGTAAAAATCAGAATATCAGATAAATATGTTTTTTTAAAAAAAAAGACTGAATCTTTATATCATACCATTCTAAAAAATTTAAAAAGATGAATTAAAAGTTAAATATTTGATGATATATGAAATCTGGAAGATAATATGGGAAAATATATTTGTAAATTTAACATTAAATGAGACAGACACTCCAGAAAAATTTTTAAAAAGAGAGACATATAACTACAGAAAAATTTTAAACTATTTAATAAAACACACCAGTCATTGGACACTGAATGAATTAGGCTTCCCAGAATCTAATTACCCTCCTTTAAACAACACCTGATTCCTATTTGACCATCTACCCCTTCCCCTCTCTCAATTACAATGCAGTTGAGGTCAGGTGATTGTGCCCAGGTAATAAAAGCAATGTACTACCTGAGTGATTGTTTCAGAAATGGGCAGAAAATTCAAGTCAGAAATAACCAAAGTCAAACTCAATTGCTGGTTCTGTTTAACTCTTGGAGATGTGGATATTTTCCTCTTCCACTGAATTTGGTGTTAGAATGATGTGAGCTGCGAACTGCAAAGTCAAAGCTGAGAGAGAAGCTATCACAACTAAAGCCAAATGCAAACTTCATAAAGACAGAAATTTTTGTCTGTTTGGTTTACTCGCTGATGAATTTTTAGTTCCTACAACATTGTGTGATATACAGTAGGCACTTAAAAATTTGTTGAGTGAATGACAAAGAAAAAAAGCTAAGTCTTAGCTGACAATTTAAACCCTGATTACAGTTGTACGTGTCGCCCATCCATTCCTGGGCTTTTCAGAAAGATGACCCAATAAATTTTCATTTTTTTTTAAACCAGTTTGAGTTGACTTTCTATCATTTTCAACTTGCTATGGTTTTATGTCTTCATTCCCCTAAACTGTGTGTATTGAAATCCTAACCCTCAAAGGTGATAGTATTAGTTAAGTGTGGTCTTTTAAAAGTGGTTAGGTGAAGAATGTGGAGCCCTCAGGAAAGAGATTAATGTTTTTATAAAATAGATCCCATTTATCATTGCTGTTTTATACAGTTACTATTAATTTAGATTTCCTCGTATAATTACTCTTCCCATTGTCCTTTTCTGTGTTTTCTATATCTCTCCATCTTTTTTTTTTTTCTTTAGGGTAGCTAATGGAAATTCTATTTTTATTTGTCTGAAAATGACTTATTTCAGTTTTATTTTTAAAGGATATATTCATTGGGCATAGAACTTTAGATTAGTATTTTCACTCCAACACTTTGAAGACTATATATATATATATATATATATATATATATATATATATTTGTAGTCCAGTGTTTCTGTTGAGAATTCAGCTACCATTTATAGTTTTTGTTCCTTTAAAGGTAATATGTACTTTCCCCACCTCTGACTCCTAATATTTTTTAAGTTGCTTTTTTATTTTCAGCAGTTTTACTAGGAAGGACCTAGGCATAGTTTTCTACGAATTTATCCTACTGTCCATCTGAGAACTCCTTGAATAACTTTCACTAATTTTGAACATTTTCAGCTATTATTTCTTGCCTATTCGTTCTGTCCCATTCCCTTTCTAGTCTTTCAGAAGTTAAAACATTTTCACTCTGCCTCCTCTATTTCTTATTCCATTATTTTTTACATTCTATTCTTTTTACTCCATGTTCCATTTTGGATCCCTTCCCCCCAATTACCTTATTTTTCTTTATTATTTACTTCAACTGTGTGTAATATGAGGTTATTAAAAGAGTAAATAATTAATTGATTGATTGATTGATTGATTGATTAAATAAATAAATAAAGATTCCACAAAGCTCCTTCCTTCCACCATGTGAGGATAGCAAGAAGTTTGCTACCCAGAGGGAGCCCTCGCCTGACCATGCTGGCACCGTAAGCTCAGATTTCCAGTCTCCAGAACTGTGAGAAATAGATTTCAGCTTTTTATAAGTTGAAACAAGAAAAGCAGCTACCGAAGTAACACCTGAATGCATTTGTGCCTTTCCACAATGCCAAGTTCACTTAATGGAACCTTCTCAGATAAACTGATTGGGTGCCCGCACAGGCTAACACACAGCACACAGGCAGGGGGAGTACAGAGAGTCTTACCTGGCAGAGAAAAGGGATGAAAGTCCTTACCGTCTCCAACGTGAGCTCCGTGGACTGGCGGTGCCGAGAACTGCATGTGGGTCCCAAGCCAGTGACTGTGATGGGTCAAAAGGCCAGAGTCTTCAGCTCTAGCACACACATCCATGATGCTATTGGGTCAGGCTTAAGCATCATCTATCTAAGGTGTTCAGCTTACATGGACCTTTCAAGGTGGGATCCTCACGCTTATTGGCTCCTGCACATGGGGGCTGATGTCTGTGGTTGGGGCCTTCCCGTTATACCCTAAGGTCGCTCCCTTTATGTGCGAGTTGACATTACTGTCACGGTTCCCATGGAATCCATTTTGTAAAGTCCAAAAAGTCCTCATTTCTTCATGCTCAATACAATAAGCTACTCATTCTATGGTATTTTGTTATAGCAACCCCAGTAGACATAAAACTGGTACCAAGCGGGGAGCTGCTTCTGTAACAAATACCTCAAAATGTGGAGACTGCTTTGGAACTGAATAATGGGTTGAAGCTTGGAAGAGTTTAAAGGTACATGCTAGAAAAAGCCCTCATCGATGTGGTTGGACCATTGAAAGCAATTCTGATGAGAGAGTGAAAACCTCAGTCTTCTTAGAGAACACCTAAGTGGCTGTTAACAGAATGTTGGTAGAAATATGGATGGTAAAGTTCATTCATTCTGTTGAAGGCAGAAATGAGGAACACGTCTTTGGAAACTGGAGGAAAGGCTCTCTTAGTTACAAAGTGGCAAAGGGCTTAGCTGAACAGTGTTCCTGCCTCGGTGTTTTGTGGAAGATAGAAATTGTAAGCCATGAAAAGCAGATATTTGGCTTTAAAGAAATTTCTAAGCAAAATAGTGAAGGACCAACATGGTTTCTCTGGAATGCTTATAATAAAATTCAAAAAGAGAGGAATGATTGAAGGTAAAATTGTTAGTCAAAAAAGAAGCCGAATTTTAAAATTTGGAAAATTTTCAGCCTATCTATTTTGAAAGAAATAAGAAAGCTTAATTGAGAAAGAACACAGTGTTAGATTGAATGAATTTACCATCTCAACAGAAGATAGGAATTATTCTCAAGATAATAGGGAGATTGGTTGACCATCTAAACAAGAAGCCAGGACCCATTGTTCAAAACAATGGAAGAATAACCCCAAAGGCATTTCAGACTGGCCCTACCATCACAGGTCCAGAGTTCAAGGAGCTGGGGAGAAGATGGATTTCAAAGAGAGGCTTTTGTGCACATCACAGGCTTTGCTCCCCAAATGTTTGTGCTGCACCTCTCAACCTCCAGATGCCCTGTGAGGGGCCATGGTGGCTGCCCCTATGGAGGACACAGGCAGTGAACAGCAGTGGAATCTCTATAGAGCTCAGAGTGCATGAGCCTCAGGGGCAGGGGGAATCTCCACTTACTTTTAGAAGGATAGAACCTCCCAGAGCTGCACATTTGGGAGGGAGAAAGGTCACAGCAGAGTTTCCATCATAACAATGACCAGTGGTACTATGGGGGCAGGACCACCCTGAGACCACAGTCACAGAGAGGGGCAGGCACCAGGGCTTCAATCTATGAGAGCTGCTATGTGGGCTGCACCTAGTAAAGCTGTGGGGCTGGGGTCATTCAGAGCCTTGGGGTTCCAAATCCCTCCCCAGTGTGTCCAGCAGGTGGTTCCTCTGCCTCAATGGGCCTTAAGGTTTTGGACTTGTTGGGAAACTATTACCCCTTTCTTCTTTCCTTTTTCTCCCTTTGGAATGGGAATGTCAATCCCATGCCTGTTCCTCCATTGCATTTTAGAAACACATAACTTGTTTGATTTCACAGGTTTCCAACTGGTGAGTCGTTTGCCTAAGGATGAATGTCTCACCCACGTCTGATTTAGGTAATATTTATATGAGACTTTGGCCTTAGACTTTTGAGTTGATGCTGGTACAAGTTAAGGCTTTTGTAGTTGTTAGGATGGAATGAATGTATTCTGCATGTGAAAAGAACATGAATTTGGGGGGCCAGGAGTTGGTATGCTGTGGTCTGAGTGTTTGTGCCCACAAATTCATATGTGGAAATCGTATTCCCCAAAATTGATATTATTAGGAGGTTGGGTCTTTGGGAAGAGATTAGGTCATGAAATCCGAGCCCTCATGAACATTGTTAATGACCTTAGAAAAGAGGCTCCAGAGATCCTTTGCCTTTCTCCATATGAGGACACAGTACAAAGGTACCAGCTATGAACCAGGAAGAGGGCCCTCACCTGACCATTTTAGCACCTTGACCTACAACTTTCCAGCTTCCAGAACTGTGAGAAATCAATTTCTGTGTTGGTTTGTTATAGAAGCTGAACAAACTAAGACACAACTAAGAGTCCTAATAGACAGAACCAAGTTCGAAGTTAAATGACAAAGAGCAGACAGAGAAAATAGTTGCTACATATATAACAGACAAAAAAACATAAAGTACTTCTTCACATTAATTCAAACAACTACCTAATGTTAAAATGGGCAAAGGAAATAAGTAAGCAATTTATAGAAGTAAACAAATGAAGCAATGAAAAGGACTTCAACATCACTAGTAATCTAGGAAATGTAAGTTAAAACAACAGTGTGATGTCATTTTAAAAATATAATTAAAATTTTTTTTTAAGATTAATAAAATCCAATATTGGTAAGAATGTTAACAGTCTTTTTTCTATTCTGTTGGCAAGTAAGTAAATAAAGCCTTTTTCAGAAGACAAAATAGCAGTATACATCAAAATTTTGTAAGTGCACACCCTTCAATTCAGGAATTCTACATCTAGGTATTAGTCTTTGAGAAGCACTCACATATATGCCCAGGGACAAGTACAAATGTATTTACCGTAGCATTGTTTGTAAGAGCCAAAATTAAGAATGGTCAAATAAATTGTGGTAGACTTCTTTACAGCATTTAAAAAGATTGAAGTAGACCATTGTATATCAACTTGGAAAGCTCTCCAAATATATACTTAAAGTGAAAACATAATTATAAAATAATACGTATAATTAGAAATTTATATAAAAATTATTTGTGTTGGTAAATGTCGGTACCTATACTGAAAAATCAAGAAAGATAAACATCAACTCTTGACAGAGTTGGTTAACATTTATTAACATCAAGAGATGGGTGAAAACACTAACTTCTTACCCTGAACTCCTAGAGAAAACCTTCATTAATATCTCTTTTCTTTAAGCACTTACGAAGCAAAACTTACACCAACATTACCAGACTTCACAGTACTATGGCTTTTGTTAGCTTGTCAGTACCATGTGAGAAAACGTCAGAACATGGGAAAGAGTTGCCCTTGTGCCACCCTTTGCCCCAAGGCCACCTGCACAGCTGGGGTCACTAATCTTTGCAAAGGACTGCTCAAGCCTTGGCAGCCTGTAACACAGTCATGGTTTCCTGTTTGAACCGTAACCCCAAGCTTCACTCAGGCCACTCTTTCCACTCCAATGTCACTTCTTCAGCAACTTAGAAGACCCATATTCATCCTTCCTCTGAAAGTGGACAGAAATATGACTGTTCTTCCTAGCTTGGGCTCTCCGAGGGGGTTCTCATAACAGGGTGGCTTGGGTGCTAATGTGACATAGCTTTTTAAGCTTTACATATATATATCTTTCTCCTACTGTGATGCATCTCCACTGAGAGAATAACTAGGTGTTCACTTTCAAATAACAAAAGCTACTAAAGACTCAATTCATTATGGAGAAATTCATTATGCAGCTATTCATGCACAGGTGGAAAATTACCTCTGTGCAAAGTTTTTCACTGTAGCATTGTTTCTAAGAACCAAAGATTAGAAACAACCCAAATGTCCATCAAAAGAAACTGGTTAAATAAATAATTATACATCTATGACATAAAACATTAGGCAGTTGTGAAAAAGAATGAAGAAACTTTCTTTATACTAATAGAGAAAGAATCCCAAGATAAAAACAAACAAAAAAAGCAAGGTGCAGAAAGGTATGTAAAATATGCTACCTTTGTAAGCAAATGAAGATAAATAAGAATCTGTATTTGTGTTTACCTGTATATGCTTGAAGAAACTATAAAAATTTACAAAAGAAATTAAGGACTCTGGTTACCAATGGCAGAGACTAGGTGAGAATTGGTCAGATGGAGGACAAGGGTGGTAGAGAAACTTTTTATTGAATAACGTTTTATATCCTTTAGTTTTAAAACCAGATTTATGTTTTACCTACTTGCATCTTCAGATTTTATTCTCTTAAGGTCAAGTCCTTCCCAAGGGGTCATGCAAGTGAAATTTGTGCAAGTTATCTTCCTGGCGCTTATCCTTGTGATATCTTCTTCGCCCCCAGGCGTTTCCTCTGGGGATTTGTAAATTGAGTCAGTGTAAATTGGCTATGAGACAAACAGAGCACAACCTTTTTTACCTGATCTCCTCTTGCCCAGGATATACTCTGTTTTACACAGCCACAGTGACACATGCAAACATAATAACATGTATCCTGCTTACATAAATAAATGCTCCTTGGGTTACAAATACCAGAAATTCAACTCGAACTATTATAATTGTACTGAGATTTCCCATGAGATTTCCTATAAACACCAAGGACAAGAAGCACTTAATAAAATTCCTAACTTCTTGAGTTAATGGGAAGATAAAATACATTAATGCACATAAATAATTTAGTCATGAACCTATTTCATAGTAAATAGAAAATAAACATGAGTTATAAACATTTTTGGACATTTTAAAGTATAACATTTGTGTTCTGTACCACATCTGAATATTATTTATAAATGTACACAATCTATTATACAAGTTACAAAATGAGTCTTAGTTTTTAAGGTTAGTCTTTCATTTTACACACACACACACACACACACACACACACACACATATATATATATATATATAGTACAAGACAAAAAGAAAAAGTTCACAATGAATTTTGAACTCAAACTTTAAATGGTTAAAAGAACTTAACTCAACCAACCTTTCAAGTATAATTGAGACCAAGAGTCTATGAAAATGCCAAACAAAAGAAAATAGAGGATTCCAAATGGTGCTTCAGAAACACTCATTCAATATCACAAATACTTATACAAGAGAAGAGATGAATGATTTGATTGGGCAACAGTTATTGTTAAGAGAAAATAAAGTGGAAGAAACTGAAATATTTAGGTACCTATCAAGAAGTGATGAAAGCCAGCTGTGGGAAAAGATTCTGTAAGAGGTGGGTTTCTGTATTACAAAGGAAATAGCTGTACATTGTCAAGAAGGAAATTGGTGAGATGGAAAGCAAGGAAACCCACCACAATAAGATGCCATATTTATAAAAGTGTTATTCACATGTAAACTCAGCGTTTTCTTCTTACTGTTTCTTGGTAGAAATTTTTACTTCATCACTCTTAAAACTGACCGTGGAACTTTTGTGGCTGATTTAATATTTGTGTATTAAAATAGGTCTTGGGATCCCAGGAATGTAAATGGTTAGTCTATCATTCCACAGACTGTACTTATTAGCTAGGATGGGGATGGAGGAGGGGATGTCTATGGCAATTTTCAGTGCTAAAAGCTGAATGCCTGATTCCTACACATTTTGACAACAAATAAATGAGTGACTAAATTATTCTTAGCATATATTTAGATATTGAATAGTCTTTATGTACTGGTATATAGATCTGTTGGCATCATCTTTCTTGCAATAAATGTAATAATGGTGATGGTTGATAATGACAGCCACTGGCTATCATTACCTAAAATTTTGTGTTTTAAAAAATATTTTGTGGTTTAGATACATGTAGTCCACTAAAGCGTTGTACTGTGAAATGTGTGACAACTAGAATATGAAATTGACTCGACACATAGCCACAGTTGGAAGTTTCTGCTCCTTAAAACTTCAAATATTTTGAAACAGCATTGTGGACTAGAAAGTCAATGATAAACAAACTGAAATTACCTCATGTCAGATATTCATTAACAACATGGTGATAGTTAATTTTGTGCGTCAACTTAACTTTATGTGTTAACTTGACTGGCCGTAGGGTGCCCAGATGTTAGATTAAACACTGTTTTTGACTATGTCTGTGAGGGTGTTTCTGAGTGAGACTAACATTTGAATCAGTAGACTGAGTAAAGCAGATTGCCCTCTCCATGGTGGTGGGCCTGGTCCAATCCATTGAAGGTCTAAATAGAATAACAGTTTGAGTAAGAAAGAATTCCTTCTCCCTGCCTTTTAAGCTGGAACATCAGTCTTCCTCTACCTTTGGATTCTTACTTGGAATGGAACTTACACCACTGGCTTTCCTAGTTCTTGGACTCAGACTAGAGGTCTACCAGATGCTCTCCTGGGTCCAGACTTCTCAGCCTCTATAATTGCATAAGCCAATTTCTTATAATAAATCTTTTTGGAGATAGATAATAAATAGATGATAGATAAGATAGATAGATGACAGATAGATAGATAGATAGATAGATAGATAGATAGATAGATGATAGATAGATAGATAGATAGATAGATAGATAGATAGATAGATGATAGATAGATAGATAATAGATAGATGATAGATAGATAAATAGATAGATGATAGATAGATAGATAGATAGATAGATAGATAGATAGATAGATAGATAATAGATAGATGATTGATAGATAGATAGATAGATAGATAGATAATAGATAGATGATAGATAGATAGATAGATAATAGATAGATGATAGATAGATAGATAGATAGATAGATAGATAGATAGATAGATAGATATAGATAGATAGATGAGAGAGAGAGAGAGAGAGAGAGATACCCCCAGCTGATTCAGTTTATCTGGAGAATCCTGACTAATGCAACCATAAAATACATTGGGGTCTTGAAATCAGGCTAGACATCATGAAGGGAAACTCAGCCTTACAAGATTTCCAGGACTTTCTGTGTTCAGTTAAGGCAAAATAGTCACGAGACAAGCCTTTCTTGTTTATTTTTGTACTTCCACTTCCTGTCAAGTGCTGTTAACTAGCAAATTCAGAGGTTCATGAACATTTAAACAAACTCAAAGTGTGCATAATTATGTGTTTAATACCCCCAAATTCAATTTTTTAGAGATTTCTGTGATTCTCATTGTATTCATTTAGTCAGCTGACAGAACTTTTACTTTAATTCAAAGGCTATCACCATTACTCTCTTATTTCTCTGAGGATATATGTAAAGTTAGTGTTTTGTCTTGGAGAATGACAAAAACAATAACATCACCTGTCACTGTTGTATGGCTTATGTGGGTGTTCCTCAAATTCTGGCCCCCAGACTAGCTGTATAGGCTTCACACGAGAATTTATTAGAAATAAAATGTAAATTCTCAAGCTCTACTCCAGACCTTTTGGAATGGAAATTCTCTAAAGTTTGAGAACCACTGGCTTACATGGCATTATCTCATTAAATCCTCAAAACATGAGTTGGGTGCTATTATCCCCAGTTTACAGAAGAAAATAAGGCTCAGAAAAGCTCAAATGGCTTCCAGTGATCACATTAGCAAAAGACAGAGCTGAGATTTGAACAGAATTCTTGCTACCCATACCCAATTCTCTTTCCACAACATTGTAGTTCTCTTCTCAGATAACTCAGGTATATTTCTAACATGAACCATCACTGCCATATAAGACTTGGGGTACTTTATATAATGACTCCACGTAATAGAAATGCCTAACTTAATATGGGAACAACAATAAGTGCCCTCTTAGGAAGCTCCTCTGTGTTTCTTCCCATTTATGCATGGCAGTGAGCTACACAGAGAACTGGAACCTCAAAATGTTTGGTTCATGTGAGAGTAACAGTTCATTCTGTCTGACCCTGCCTCCAACCCTCCAGTCAAGAGGTTTTCATGTCATTCTTTCTACTCAGTCACGATGCAGTATAGTTTTGTAACAACAAGAGAGTATAAAAAACTAGAGAAGGACATGGTAAATTAAATGTTACAGTGGTTATAAAGCACAAGGCAGCTCTATATGGATTCATAAGGAAAGATCTAAGAGGAAAAAGTAAGATGCAAACCATGTATATAGTATGCTATCATCCATGTGGTGAAGAAAAGAATAACCCGCACAAATATCTTTGTAAATGTATAGAATTTCTCCAGGATAAATAAAAGGTAGGTAACAGTAGTTTTGTCCGGCAAGGGGAACTGGGGGAAGTGGAGAGAGGGGAAGGAAAACTGTGTAGAAGGAAGAAAAGGAAGAGGACTTAACTTTTCATTATATACACTTTTGTATTGTTTGAATTTTTAAAAAGCCATTATTAAGTATGTTTATTTATATATACATATATATCTTTATTATACATTTTTATTTATATTTATTATATATTGAAAACATCTCATCTGCACTCAATAATTATGTTTTCATTTCCTGGAAGCATCTTATAATTTAAGACTAAATCACTTCTTTATGTAAATCCCCAAATTTCATTTCACTGAGTGAAGCTGAAATTGTTCTTTTTAAACTTGAAGCACTGCTTCCTAATTCTAGGATAAGAGGAGTGCTTTTCTTCATCCTTCAAAAGCCTGTAAAAACTCCCACATTCAAAATTGCCATGAAGACCTGGGTCATCTATCTGAGCCTAAGGCTCTCCATCTTGATTCTTTTCTATTGCAGAAAAATGGCTTTCCATCCTGGTTCCTTCTATCTCAGATCCCAACCTGCTTAATCCTCTTTAAATGAGCCAATGTCCAATAGGAAATTAGTGTTAAATAGAAGTGTCCTCACAGCCACGTTCCTTTTCCCTATGAGAGAAGTCCCCCAAACCTCCCACCCTCTACAAAAAAAATAAAAAAGATGAGCAAAGGGAAAAGAAAAAAAGTCTCAATAATTACTCATAAGAGTCAACTATAATTATGCAAATTAGGATGAGCAATGGTGAGTTCATTTAAGAGGAATGTTAACAATATTTCAAATAAAGGAGGAAGAGTGGCTGTTATATACTGAAAAGTAAGTACAATTTCTGGAATATGTAAGATCTGGAGTGACTCATAAATAAAGATTAGAAGAGTGTAGGAAGCAGGATATGGTCTAAGTAAAAATCTATGTACATGGGTTGATAAAATTGGGAAATACCCATAACACAGCAAAACATGACTCAAGATGGGGGAATAAAAAAAAAAAGTAAAGAGAAAAATACAGTGATAGTAACTCTATTGGGTTGGCTCAAACAGCCCTATTTTGAGAGGATTCAACAGGCTAAAAGAAAATGTGAAGTTATTTAATCTAATTACTAATTTGTATTACTAATGATTGAAATCACCTCAAATGGAGAGTTCACAGCATAACTCAGTTTGTTAGCACATAGAAGAAGATGGGGGACTCTGAAACCAGACCAACTCAGATCAATATTCCAATTTATATGAGGAGCCTTATCCATGTTAACTGATTTTTAAACAGTGAATATGCATTATCTGTGCAAATCTACAAGCGTAAGGAAATGTGGGGGAAGAGAGAAGAGCTGGTTTTTCTGATCTTTGCTTCCCCATAACATTTTCCCAGGTCACCCTCAAGCCCACCTCTGCCGATCAAAAATAAGATTATGTTTTCTTCTGACCCATAACTTGGCAATTATGAGGAAAACACCAGTAGGAGGACACTCTACAGAAACACTATGGTTCTTGGAACTAATGGGATTTTTAGCTTTTATTTTTAGCTTGGCTTTTAGCATAAATTTGATAAGTAACTAAAGTTACTATCTTTTTGATTCTCTCTTTTCTAATAGATGGGATTAATAATTATTTAAAAAAATAACTTGAGGGTGTGGGATGTTACACATTTATGGGCATTCCAGTGCCATGAGTAAGCACTTTTTGCCATTTTATGTGTTCATTCCTTTCCTTTTAATTCAGTAGGCTCAGTTTCCCACAAATTGAGATTGTTTTCTATCAGTTTAATATGATCCTTCTCTGGCAATTAAGATTTTTCAATTATCTATGCAGGTGGTGGTCATGTATGTGAAATATTCATAGTAAATTAATAAGCACTGAATACAATGAATCCTATACAGCCATTCAAAACAAAAGCACCAATACCTCAATCAAATCAAAACAAAACAAAACAATTCCTGGGGTCCTGACTGAGCTGGGGAGAATGAAAAGAAATTTGTGTAAACAATCCATAGGGCGGGTGCCATGTCAATTCTTCACCGTGTGTTGAATTTTGAGGTGCCTTCTTAAGGCAAATCTCTATGAGTAGTTGGAGTTGTAGATCTATGCATGGAGAAGTCAGGCCAAAGTGTGAGATTGCTTAAAAGTAAGGGGGGAGAGGAAAGGAAGGAGGAGAGAAGGATGAGAAAGAAACTGTAGGCAACCCCAACTTCAAAGGGATGGACAGAGAGACAGAAAATAAGCAATAAGGCAGAAGAAACAACACTTAGAAGGTTATGCAAGAGAGACCAAAAGAAGGAAGTGAGACTGAACTCAGAAGAGAAAATGCTTTCCTACTGGAAGGACTAATCGTTAGTGGAAATTGGAGGAGAGAGACAAGTAGGAGAATTGAACAGTGTCCATCGATTGGTAACTGAGTGTTCTTACCCATTTTGGCGAGAACAGCAGGGTAGGGGTGGGGCAAAAATTAGATGGTACTGTATTAAAAAGAGAATTAGAGCTAATGAATAGAGTAAGTCATGTAGTCATCTTTCTTAAGGATTTGATTATGAAGAAAAGGTGAAATGTAAGACACTAGCCCAGAAAAAAAGGAAGTTGAGCTAAAGAAAGAGTAGCTGTTTTTTGTCACCTTTTTAAAAATTTCTTTAACATATGGTGGAGTCTTGAGCACATGTGTACCCAGCAGATAAAGGATGGGTCAAAAACATCATGGAAGTATTGGGAGATACTGAGGAAGCCAGATCTTTGGGGCACAGGTTGAAGGCTGAGTCTTAGAAAGGTGTAGACATTTTCCTTCTGGGAAAGAATTGGTTGAACCCTAGCGATGTCTGAAGATGGTGAGGAAGGCAAACTTAGAGTTTATGCCTGAGGATCTCTTTTTTCTTGAAGCAACAGGGTAGGAAATCTCTGAAAGTGAAGTGAGAGCAAATATGCTGAGAGAGAATGTTATTAATAAATACCAGTGTCTTGTTTACTTGTTAAAAAACATTACTTCACTTTCTCTAGTGAGATAATTGAAGTCTTATCTCAAGAATCGTGGTTGAATGTGACTGTGGAAAATTCAGACTATTAACTTGTAGATACAGAAGAGTCTACATTATAGCAAGACTAACACCAGGCTTATGAAGCTTTCCCTGGGACTCAATAAATGCTTTTGATATCACTTTCTTTAAGCAACTTTGGGAGAAATTCTGGGTATAGGTTTTGACTTTATTTGAAGTAAAATATTCTGATACTTCATATTTTACCAAAAAAAAAAAATCAAAGGAATAACAAAAAAAAATAACTGGCTTTTTCTTAGTATTGGAAAAATGTTTAGCCTAGGAGAGAATAGATGTGTCTCTCCCGCCTTTTTAGAAACTCGAACCACTGATTATTAGGTCTGGTGTGTGATGCATGATTGCCCTGAACAAATGAGCCATGGACATAGTCATAAAAGAAAGACATCAGACTAGGCAAACTATCATTTAGAAAGAATTAAGACAGCCATATTATATGCTAACCATCAGTTCATCCACCTCTGTTCTGGTGTCACTGGTCTCCAGAGGCTACTTAATCTCATTGAGACAAGACAGCCAGTATAATTGATACAGAAAATGAAAGCTCTTTGATCTCATATCAAGCAGAGTCAGACTGAGAGAAGAAGGGTCCAGCAGGAGAGATGACTATTTTCCCAAGGAAAATTAATACTGCAGGAAGGAAATTAGGAAAGTGGTAATTGGAATTCCATGAATTTAGTACACTTAAATAAGGATTGAAATTCATCTCAATGAAGAAATAGAGTAAATTCATCTCAATGAAGAAATAGGGTTTGTTTACTTTTAGTGATAAAGCACAAACAGTATTGTCTCTGAAATATTTCAAGTTATCAACATTTTCAGGTAACTATTACAATAGTGATGAAAAGCACAATAGAAGCATAATAAATGTGAGAACACCTGCCTCTTAGCCTGTAACTGTAAAGGACAGGTGTTTGTCATTGTCAGCTTTTACTGCTACAATATAGTGCCCCTATTAAATAATTTTCTTGGAAGGGATTTATTGTATGGTGATTTAAATAGCATTCATTATGCTGTAAATAAATTGGGTAGCTACCCATTCAAGAAGATGGCTTTGCAATAATCAGATTATTTACAAATATACTAGGTGCTTGTTAAGTTATCATACTATTATATATGTCAGAAAACATAACAATTCATGTTCTCTGTTCTAATGCAAAAGGTACACATTTTAATAATCATAGCAACTACATTTTCCATATGTAATGTGTTTTCAAAAATTAGTCCAAGACTATGATTATATAAGTATGGAATTTAGGGAGAAAAAATTAGGAATACACAGTCTTCCTTTTAGATACAGAGGATTACTTTGAAAAATAACATGCTCTCTCATTTTTTCCTTTTTTATGCCTACAGCACCTGGTCTTCCTAGGTGGTCTCCCACCCTGGTTAGCTTCCGAGATCAGACATCGGGCTTCTTCAGGATGGCATGGCCGTAGACCATGGATCGTGGCTCCACTAGGGCATGAACCCAGGACCTTCTGTGTGTAAAGCAGATGTGCTAACTGCTACACTATGGAACCTCATCCTCATTTTTGAGGTGTAGAAAAGCCTGAGGTATCTGATATTTGGGAAAGTGTATCCTCTCACTATTTGACATTGTTAAAGCAGAGAAACTATGGAGAAATACCACAAAATTTCCAGATATCTCCAGAAGTCCAATACTGCATTAACAAGTTCTCATAACATGTCTCTACACTTAATACCAAGCTGGTAGGCGCTCAATAGGTATGATTGAATCTTCACCTGGATGTCCTACTTCCAATTCAACTCTAGATAAATGATGCTACCATAGAAGAAAGCACCATCAAAGAACAAAACTGTTTTCTGCTTCTTCCACTGCAGATGTTGCTACTACCTTCAACTCTAATGTTTGGGTATTACATTAATGTTTCAACAAACACTTTGGTTTATTTTTGGAAGTAATTGCAATATGGAATTGGGCTCACATGTGATTACTCTAACTGAAATAAAAATACCTTGGTTGCAGTGTTTTAAAGGGCAATAGTTAAATGTATATTGCTTAAACATACACTATACATAAAGCAACATACTTATAAAATCAAAGAAATTTTTTTGCTATGCTCAAGTTCTCATTGCCTAATGACTTGTGATTTTTGTGTTCTTCAGGCATATTGCATCTTTATGATAATATAAAAAATAGTCACCCACTACATCATTCTACATGCTTTCTCATATGCTATTTTTATACTGTATACTATTTTAAAATTCTTATGATCTTGTTTTAAATGTGTTTATAAATTGTAAAGTCTGCTTTTCTGTTTTCTTCATCTATGATTTTCCATCCTCTAATGTGGATGGATTTCAAAAAACCCAGAAACAATATCTAACAAGATCTAAGCAGAGGAAAGAGAGGGCAAAAAAACGTTTTCTAGTGTTGGGTCAATTATCTCTTTCAATGTGTTCAACAAATGGGTTTAATAATGCACATTTTGGTATAAAAACAGTTCACAGCAGAAATATTTGCTACTCAGCCCATTTATCCTGGGAATTACACAACATGGACCATTTTCAATAACTCTTTTCATTATAATGATTTCCTCCTGCTCAAGCAACAGAAATGAGCAAACTATTTTGGTCTAGAAATCTAATATGTTAAGATACAAATATATTAAAGAAAAATTAAAATGCAATCATTTTCATCACCTTGGTTCAGTGTTATATTGTTTTTCTAATGTACTTTAGCCTTTTTAAATCTTTTCAACCAAAATATAAAATTACTTTTTATTTAAAATCCATACAGCTAGACAACTTGAAAAAGCGCATTTCTTTTAAAGGAATGATAAAGTACTGGTAGACAAAAACAAAAGATGGAGATATATTTTAGGAGACCAGTTAGAATATGGATTGGACTCACATAAAGATAACTTAAAGATCTTGAAGTGACTTCTGAATCATAAAAAAATGTTTAATGTCATTTTGACTTATTTAATTTTACATTTTAATGTCAATCCATATAGATCATATAGGTAATAACTTACTAAGACCATTCTAGCAAGTAAAACCTTTTCAAACATTCTGAATGAATGGAAGTGTAAGGTCATTCATTTACTCATTCCTTCATTTATTCAGCAAACAGGTATTGAATGTATATGATGTGTATGGTACAACCATAAGAACTAGTTCCCCAAGGAGTTTTACAAGTAATCGAGAGAATGAAGATATATTTAAATATCACTATAATTTATAGTAAACGATTGCCACAGTAAAGATGCTATAAAAATTCATAGGACTATAGAGATTTGTGGTAATACGTTTATAAGTGTGTCAGTTTAGTACTTAGAATTTATGTTTTACAAAGCAACCTGAACAACAATCACATAAAGCACTCCCCTTATTCATAGTTTCCTTTTGTTAGTCTGTGTACTCAGAATTTTTTACCACTTTTATCTAATTCTTGGGAAGCAAAAATTCAGGGAATGTTTATTTACTGAATATGTATTGTGTGTAAGCCACTAAGCTGGACGCTATCATATACACTAAAAGTAGATACACTACTGTTATTAACTCCATGGTTGCATCCAACCCAGATTCATATTTTGAAACTCTTATATGATACAATAGGCACAGTCCTTTCACTCAAGGAGTTTCTAATCTAATAAATGAAAGGAAATAAAAACTGAACATGTTGCCACTGAACACATCTTTCATTCCTTCCTACATTCTCACCATTGCTGGAACTGAACTGTGTCAGGCACAAAAGCAACGACATTATTTCATCAATGTCTCCACGGCAGTGAGCAATGCAATAGGTTATGGTCGATTTTTTGATTAGCCCATGATTGTTGATAAGACAAGTCAGTGTTTTCTAAAGTACTGGATGCTGCTGGTATAACCCACACAAGGATTAAAAGTGCTGAGATGGTGTTTCTGATCAACTTGAGCAGCAAACAGTCTTTGATAAAAAGGCCTCTGATCTCTAAAGCAGAAGCTCCTTGAAGGAACAAAAATCTACCCAGGAAGTGAGAACTCTGAAAGATTTGTTTCAAGAGACTCTTCCTGGTGACATGACAGGTCCTTTTCCTCCAGAACTCATTCTGTGAATGAGAGCAAAAAGAAACAGAAGAATGGAGGAGCGGACAGAGAAAGCTAATGCAGAACAGACAGCACTGTGTGAGAGAGAAAATGTAGAAGACAGTAAGGAAATGCAGAATTTATGAGAAGGACAAAGGGAGGAATGAGAGGGAAGAAAGAGAGAGAGGGACAAAGAGAAGGAGGGAGAGAGAAAAGAAGACCAAGCATATGACACTAGAAGCAAGGGCTCTAAGGGTGTGGTGGCTAACCCAATTGGACACAGAGTATTGTGCAGTAAATCCTGGGCCAGGTGCCCAGGAACAAGGACAGTAAAAGTCTAAGAAGTGACAGCTGTTTTATCAGGAAGAATATTAGTAATAATCATAGCTAACCTGCACTTTCTATGTGCCAATCCTATAAGTGCTTTGCATAGATTAATTTATTAAATCCTCAGGATGACCCTAGAGGCAGACAGTCTTAACCCAAATAGGGAAATTGAGACTCAAAGAAATTAAAAAACTTACCCGAAGGACACAAAGGTTACAGTGACAGGGTCTGGCTTTGAACCAACAGAGCCTGGCTCCAGTACTCCTACTCTTAAACAAAAACCTAGAATAATAAGATGGTAGGAAAATAGTATAATGGATTAAAACCCATCTAGCCACCTCTGGTTTCCAAACTGCTTTCCACTCTATATAAGAAGGGACAAATATTTTTAACAAAATTCACTTTGGTTACACACATTCCAGTGTAAGAGATAATTTCAATTGAATATACTGACTTTATAGTCTTGGTCACTTTAGAAATAATTTTAGCTACGGTGTGTAAATCAAATATCTTTAAATAACACCTTCATGGACAGCAGTCCCAGCTGAAGTCCCCTTGCAGAATATTGATTAGATAAATTAATTTATAAAATACCTAAAATTATATACTAAAATATATATTACAGATACTTACTCTTAATTAATAAATTATTAATTAATAGACTGTTGAAAGCTTGGGTGATAAGAGGAGAGCTCATTTATTCATTTGTTCATTTATTCAACAAATATTTCTTCTGTGCCCACCATGTGCCAAATGACTATTTTAGAGATACAAGAGAATATAAAACAGAAATTACATTCTGGAGGTGGGGTGGAGACTGACACTAAACAAATAAACTTATAATGTATCAGACGGTAATGAGTGCTAAGAAAGAAAACTAAAGAGAAGTAAGATAGATAGAGATTGGAGTGGTTGCATCCTGCAGGGTAGTTAGAGAACATTCCTCTAATGACACTTGAGATATGAAGGAAGTGAGGAAGGCAGACATGAAGATGAGTAGGTGGAGAGCATTTGAGCCAGAGGGAACAGCAAGTACAAAGGCTCAGAGGCATGAATGTGCTTGGTAGGTTTGAGGAGCAACAGAGGCCAGTGTGACTACGACAGAGGAAGCAAGACAGTGAAGAGAAGCATCAGAGTAGTGGTGAAGTAGGACAAGACTATGTAAGGCCTTGTAAACCATGGAAAGGACTTTAATATGACTCTATGGAAAATGGGATGACATTGGAGGGCTTTTCCTCTGGAAAGCAGTGATGTGATCTCACATCAATTTTAAAGGATCACTTGACTGCTGTGTGGAGTAGGCAGAAGGACAAGGATAGAAGCAGGGAAATAAGATACTATTGCAATAAACTGAATGACAGATAAAGGTGGCTGCACCAGTGGCTGAGGTGTGACTATAGGACTGGCAGGATTTGTTAATGGAGTGCATGTAGGGTATGAAAAGAGACTCAAGTCAAACTTGGTTGCTAGATTTTGGATTAAGCAACCAGAAGAATGTAGTTTTTTGTTCTTGTTTTTGTTCTGTTTGTTTTTGTTTTTGTTTTCATAAGATATAGAAAATTGTGGAAGAAGCAGTTTGGAGAAGAAAATGAAAAGTTTAGTTTTGGATGTGTTAAATTTAAGAGGCCTATTAGACATCTATGCAGAAATATCATGTAGGCAGTTAGATATGTATGTCTGGAATTCAATAAGGATATCCAAGTGTATCAGTATATTTAAAATTATGATACTATATGAGGTTACTCAGAGTGTGAGAGTAAAGAGAGGGAAGATGAGGTCTAAGGACTATATTCCTCAGAACGCAGTTATTAATTCCATGTTTGCACTCATCTCAAATTTATATTTTGAAACCCTAATCCCCAGTGTGATGATATTTGGCGGTGAGGGTCTTGGACAAGTAATTATATCATGAAGGTGGAGCCCTCATGAAGGCATTAATGCTCTTTTGAAAAGAGAAATGAGAGAGCTTTTATCTCTCTCTGCTCTCTGCCATGTGAGGATACATCTAGGAAATGGTTGTCTGTAAACCGGGAAGAGAGTTTCACCGAAAATCTGACCATGAGGGGACCCTGATCTTGGACTTCCCAGACTCCAGAACTGTTAGAAATAAATGTTCTTTCAGTCACCCCATTATGGTATTTCTGCTCTAGCAGCTAGAAATGACTGACACACATCAACCTAGAAGTTGGAGAGAGAAAAAGTAACCAACAAAGAGGGTGAATAAGAGTGGCTGTGAGGGGAGAAAAACAAGAGAGTGGAGCCAGGACATTAAAGAAAACAGTTCAAGAAGAGTAAAGAAAGGAAGAGTGTGACATTTCTCTCTGGACTTCTTCTATTTTCTCTGAAATAGAAAACAAAGGCATCGTGACAATGAGGATGAGAAGAAAGCAATAGAGATGTGAAATTACAGGAGAAAGAATAAAATAACCTTAGGCAAACTCAGTAGGAAAGTTAACTTCTAGTATCTGGTCAAGATGAAAAACTAGGGAACAGAACTGGATTAGGCAAAGTATTTCCCAGGGTGGCCTGAAACAATTAGAATCAGGGAATGCCCTAAAACTGACTATTGGTTGAGTAGAGAAGTCAAAGGTGAAAGCGAACAGAGTGAGAAAAGGCCATAAACTTAAAGAGTTATGAAGTCAACAGGAGGAAAAATTAAGCACAGATAGGGAAAAAGAAAGTGAAACAGGTTGGGTTAGTGGTTAGCGAATACTACAAGGATAACAGAAAATCCATTATTTTATGTGCATACCACAGAGAAAGGTCCCACAGTTTATATGGCAGTAAACAAGCTTGCAGAAGAACAATTCAACTGCTGACTGTTCAGTCCTGGAAGGTACTTCCAAATGTGGGATAGGACCAAGAGGAAAAGCTGGCAAGGGAAGACAAAAAAAATAAAAAAATTTTAAAAACATAAAATTCAGACATGGCAGAAGTCATGTGCCATGAGGTCAAAAAGAGGAAACAATTTCAAGAAAAGATTGAAAACCAGTACTAGAAGTTCAGACCTGAACAACTGAAAAAGAAACTGCAGCTGACAGCATTGATGATGATGTTGGAAAGAACAGTTTCATGGAAGTAGTGGAAGAAGAAAACATCTGAACTGTGAAGCGAATGCCCACCTATGGAACGTCTATCACAGATCTTCCAGCAGGAAGGCAGGATCTGATACATAATTTGCAAAGCCCAGTTCAAAATGAAAATGTGGGTGCTTTGTTAAAAAATTAAGATGACAACAGCAAAACATTATAACAAGCACAGGGCTTTTCTGTGCAACTCACGAAACTGGCCCTGAAAATAGGAAAGAGGAAAAGCAGAATGTCATTTGAAAACAGCAGTGGATTTCTCCAGGACGGTTGATCTGGGCATATTTTAAGGCAGAAAATGAAAGCTCTCCACTCCATGTGACCACTGATATTTTTATTTGTCTATCATCTCACATTCAGAAATCAAACTCCTAAATCTTCACGAAGCCATCTTCTTTTGTTACCTTTCTTTTATCTAGAAATCATAAACTACTTTATTATTATTATTATTATTATTATTATTATTATTTTGATAACTGGTCATAAATTTGGTCCTGGGCCTCAGTCTCATTATCTGCAAAATGGAGATAATTAGAAAGTTTAATTAGGTTAATTTATATGAAGTGCTCAGAGCTACCCTGGCAGACTATGTGTATATATACATGTTAACTTTTCTCATTCTGTTTATCTTGTTATTAACCAAATCCTGTCAAATATTTCCTTTCAATTTTCTGTTGTAGCCATTTTTTTTTTTTTTCATTCCTAGATTATCATCCTGTGTCTTTATACCACTTTCAGGAACCTGTTTAATGCCATTAATTACTCAGCGTCTTGGGCCTGCTACTACCAAAGTCATCTTCTTTGAACATAACTTAAGTCTTATCAGTGCTCCAAATGCCACCTTCTCTGCTCAGATCTTAAATCAGTTTCATGTTTTGCCTCATAATCAAGTTCAAACTTCCCTGCTTGGATGTCATGGCTCTTCCTGATCAAGAGCAAATCCTGGTGGGTCAGATCCACTCAGGTTCATGAGCTTTCTATCAGCCATTCTACGTGCTCCTGTCAAGGGAGGCCATGAAAGTATAGCCAAAGGTGGAGAGTGAGGTGTTGGAACAACTGAAATGGAGACCTTTAACTACCCTGCCTGAAGGCTCATCCTTAAAGGAAACAACATGTGATGCAGGGCAGGGAGGAAATAAGTGAGCAAGATATGGCCTGGGAGAGAGCCAGGTCACTCCTCAATGGAAAATCATCCCATGGCACCCCTGTTTCTTATATCCTTCATTCAACCAACACTTCCTTTTCACCAACTCTGTGTCAGGACTTAGTGATGGAGAAATAAAAGCCACAGGCCCCACTTTGAAGGAGTCCATCATCTTTTGGGGGATATCAGTAGGAAACCATGAAGAACGGAAGTCCAGAAACCATGAAGTTCAAGTATCTGATGGCTCATGGGTGGGCTAAGAAAGCTGGCAAGAAAGCTGAGAAAAATTGCTGAAAAGGAAGCATTCGAGTATCAAAGGACAAGAAGCTGGGGAACTATGGCAATATCTCTGGAAATGAGAAAGAAAAAGAAAGGTGGGGTTTTCCCCTTGAGCATTTCTAAGGAGAGGGTATCAGGTGGGAAGTGCAATTTCTTCTAAGGACAAGAAAATTTTTGTTAAGCCGAGAAGATTGGGTCAAAGGGTAGAAAAGATATTGATATGATGACAAACAGGTTAACACTCGGAACTTCAACTAGGGGAAGTGGTAGGTAAAGAGTGACTGTGGAAGTGTGATCGGTGGAGGAGCTCTTGTGGGACCGGCAGCAGCAGAGCATAGGACTTTTAAGGCAGGTGTCACCAGTTATGGGTGGAGATTTAAGGAGCAGCATAGGGTGGCTCCAAGACCACACCAAAACAGTGGAGAAAGGAAGAAGAGAGCCACTTGGAGGGAAGAGAGTGAGGAAAACAATAAAGAACAGGCTAAAGAGACTGAGCAGTTTTGGGATAATATCTGGACAGGAAAAGAGGTCTCAGGTAAGACAGTTCACCTTCTTCATTCCCTGCATGCCCAGATATAGCTGTGGTTTTGTCAAGGCCCTAGATAATTTTAGGTTTGGTTTGTTTTATGGTAGCTTCTCCTGCAGTGGGTGGAGATACTGTATCTAGTTCAAAAGAAGGACACGGCAGACAAAGGGTTAGCTGTCCCCCCACACAAAAAAAGAAAGAGCAGGAAACATGATATTGTGAAAGAGATTGATATTTATTAGTGTCTGCTAAATGCAGAATGCACATAGTAGGCATTAATTCTTACACCAACCCATTTTGATGGATAATAGTATCCTTACTTTATGAGTGAGGGAAACTGGGGATCTGAAAGTTTAAAAACCTAGTTCAAAGTCACATGGTGGAGCCAGGTTTATAATCTGTTCCAACTGCCTAAATGCCCTTTCACTGCACCTCTGAAGAGGACCTTAAAACCGTGCATTTGGGCCAGTTTGGTAGAAAATCAAAACAGAGGCAACAGCCTTTTCTTCTGCACACATTTTAATAACAGCTTTGGCTCAGCAGCTCTCATGATTTCCGATATTGCTGGACCTCCTCAAATGCACAGCATACTGTCTTTGACTTTCTACCCCACCTCCCATTTCCCCACTGCATCACGGGAGGCTGGCTGCCACTAATATTTTCAATGTTTTAGAGAAACGTCACATCTGCCGAAGTTATGCTTCATGACATCGTTGAAGAATATCAGTGAACACTGAAAATTTCTAATCTCTACTATCGTAATTTAGTTATCACATTTTACTAATGAGGGTTGGTTAATTTAATTCATCATAGTTTTAGCCAAAAAATTAAAATCTGGCTCCTCTCTCCCCATCTCTAATGACAAACTAGTGAATTTCTGTAATAATTTTCTAGAAGTCTTTATTTCTGTTCAGTATTAAAAATCCAGACGGTTAAGATAGAGAGACCCCAATATAATTCACACTTGAAATCCAGACCCCTTTTCGGGCTGCTGACCCCAGATTTCCATCCTCTGGCACTGCTCTCATTTAAAGGTTTTATTAAAAAAAAAGAAAAGAGAAAAAAAAAAAGATACATAACGATGCTGCCAGTTACAGGGCGTTGGACTGGACTATAGCATTTCCAAGCTACAGTGGCCATACAGATCGTCCAGACAAATCATCTCTTTTACTGACAAGGTGTGAGGGCTTAAGTGTGTTGCCCACCATTACATGGGTAGTTTGTGGCAACTTCAGGTTAAATTTCAGGTGCTCTGACACATAGACCAGCAACTTCCATTATACCTGCCTATCTTCTCTTGCTCAGATAAAGTTCTTTGTTGCCTCTCTCCAAACTATTTTCATAATACTTTCTGAATGAATAGCAAACCCATTTAATAGGCATATACACTGAAAAAATGACTGGTTCCTGAATATACAATGAACATTACTGAAAGAAGAAGAACTAGAAACAAAACATAAGGCTCCAGACTTAGAAATCAAGGATTCTGTCCTTTAGTGTATATATTCACCTAGATAGTAAAGATGTTGGCAAATAAAATTAGCAATCTTTGCAGGTTCTGAATCATATTGTTTTTAATTTACCTCAGAGTTTAGTATTTGCTCTTTAAAAAAAATTGTTTCATTGAAATTTTCAGGGGTAGTGAATGGAGAAAATTATCTAAACACATTTTCTTTCAGTTAAGATTTGAGAATTTATCTTTCCAACAAATTTATAAATTCATCTAAACACATTTTCACTTAGACAAAAATGTTTTAAATAACTAATATTTGCAACACAGGAAAAATATAACAAATTTACACAAAGTAGCAGGACAACCTGTTTTTATTTATTTATTTTCTTGTTTAAGCAAAGCGGAACACCGTTCTCAACTTTTCAACTGTTATTCTAGTTATGTCACACTATTGCAGTCTGTTCTGTGTCTGCTTGACTCTGTAACACTCATGGAGAGAGACAAGAATCACTGCAGCATTTACTGACCACCTACTGTGTCCAGATGGCACTGATGGGTGGTGGAGCATCACCAAAGGGAATAAGGCACTGTGGATACTCTTGAAGAACTCAGGGTAGTGGATAGCGGAGCATCAAGCTTTTAGAAAGGTAGAAAGCAGATGGCCTCAAGGAATTAGAGCAAAGAAGATTGTTGTTTAGGTGAGGGAATCTTCTAGATTTTAAGGAGGAGCCGGGCCTTGAAATAATATTAGGATTTAGAGGAGGCTGAAAGGAAAGGGAATGAACTGTGCAGGTAGAGAAAACACATTTCTGAGGTTCTGAAATCAGCATACTGATCCTTAAGCTTTGCTGGGGTTATACTAAAAATTATTTTACTATATCTCCCTTAAGGAAATTAAAAGAAGTAATCCCAAAGAGGGAGGACTAAAAGATATAAAGCCAATTTTCCCATTGACAAATATTTTTTGGACATAAAACACTTGCCAGTTACTGTGCTAGGGTATTAGGTACAAGAAGCTATAAGTAACTTTGAACAGATTAGGAGTAGGGTTTAAAAATTGGACCCTCTTTTCAATTGATGATAAAATGTTTCATCCACAGAGTTATGCTATTATAAACTTTTTTCTGGCCATTCAAAGAATTCTGTAAATAAATTCCATTATATATTATTTTCAGGGAAAATCTGTAACGAGACAAAATAGTTACTTGTATATGGAATACAATCACATTCAACAAGACAAATTTCATTGCATAATAGACTAGACATAGAATGTTGTTCTTTCTGAAAGAATCAAGTTGCCTGGATGTGCCATCCCAGAGAACCGAGGAACATCTCTTGGCCCCAGGACACCGACATGTGATTCCTTCATTTGTACCTGCTGCCAAGCCATTCACAGAAGTTTCCCCCACATGCCTTTCTTTGTCCTTCCTCCTACCACCCAGACCTCACTTTATTATTATTTGCCTTCACCACATTGTACCATTATGGCTTTATCTGAATGGTGTACCTAAAACACACTTTTTTTTTTTAGCTCAACCAAAGGCAACTATGGCAACACAATTGTTAGGCC
This sequence comes from Cynopterus sphinx, assembly GCA_030015415.1. NCBI lineage: Eukaryota > Metazoa > Chordata > Mammalia > Chiroptera > Pteropodidae > Cynopterus > Cynopterus sphinx. The sequence continues at coordinate 27,562,524 of CM057391.1, forward strand.
ACGTGTTGAGATGCAAGTATTTATTACTTTAGAGAAGAAATGTCGGAAGTCGATGAAAATCACAGGACATTAAATGGAGAGGAAATGTAGGCATTTCCATGTGATTATCATCAGATTTTATAAGTGTATTCCACAGTTATTTTTCTGATTACTCGGAATTCTAATATAGATGATGAAAGGATTTTTAAGAACACATTTCAAACATATCACAATATGCCAAGAACATACAGGTATTCACATACGCACACACACGTAAGGAAAAAGATATGAATATTTTTCGAAAGAAAAAAAATAGGAAAGACAATGACAATGATACAAACGTGAACAGAGTACTTACATATTGCCCACATATAATTATAGAGCAGTAAAATCCATGAAAACGGAATGTTCCAATAGATAATAATATCTGTTCTTTTCTCATTAAATTTTATAAGCTGTGACCGAATATAATTTTTCCCTCACAGCAAATAACAAAATCTTTTCAAGTTTCACTGTTTGAGTGCAATGCACTAGATCCCATGCAAAAACAAAAAGAAACAAGCCAAGGTCATTTCCAAATTGATGAGAAGTAATTTATTTAGAAAATTAAACTTAAAAAATTATTTAAAGTTCATAATTTTATAATTGAAAAAGGTGGTAGTACAGTTGATTTTTCCTAGGATTTTTAGAAAATTTTCAATATTATATTTTAAAGGAAAACAAGACAATATCAGAAATACCTGGGGGGAAAAATACATTAAAATGCACTGCATTATATTATGCTATTTCTGTTAAAATTATAGTTTTTCATGGTAATTACTCAACAAAAGTAACATTTACATATTCACATAAATCAAGTTTAAAACAGGGGTAACTGATTTCACAGTTATTAAACCAGAAAAGGTTTTATCAAAATAAAAAAGAGAACTTCATAGACAAAAAATCATACATTTACATGGACCTCCAATTAAAATTATTGTGTGACAGATTAAGCAAAACTTCATTTCTGAGTTTCTGGAAAATGTATTTTTAAATTCATATAGCTAATATAAACCAGAGATCATTTAGAAGTAGATGTATATTATATAATAGCTAATTTTAAATAAAATATTCATTTCTTAAACAAGATTATAAATTACAGACCAGAATCAAAAATTTTATTTTTATTTTAGTGAAAACAAAAACTTATAGATATTTGATATAAAGTATTCACACATGGAATACATCTCTTCTGTGACACTAAGGAAACTTTTAGGTAAGCTACAACATATTTGGAGATAAACCTAGGAGTTCTAATTTTTTAAAACCTGTAAGATGATTTGCAACTTTAGAATATTTGATATGCAGTGTGAAAATACTGGTGGAAATTATTACTTATTCTTGATGCTATGTTTTTATTCATCAAAGATTCCTAAACAAGAGTCGGAATTTGGTTTACAGTTTATAAACTGCACAAATTTTGTTATGATAACCCAAGAGGAAGTTATTCATAAACAAAAAAAAAATCTGATATTAGTTAATTTTATAAAATCCATTGTAAAACCTTCTTGTCTGAAGGTTTAAGAAACAAGATGTGGTTTAAGTAACCACAACCCAGGAGAGTGAACAATGACAAATTGACTATTAGAGAAAGTAGATGACATAGAGTTAATATTCAGTATTAACATATAATTAAATAAAGTTTCATTGTTTTTCTACATTGCCTAAGTGATCTAGTAACCTAAATTATAGAATGTCTAATCCACCTGTGACTGTTGTCAAATTAAGTAATTAAAAAATGCAATGCAGTGTAGAAAAGACACTTTTCTGCTAATTTTTAAAGATATTTACAACTTAATGTTTTTTAAACAAATTATTTACTCAGATAAGTTCTTACAATCATTTGCTGATTCCTCTGACTATTGAGTGACAAATATTTCTGAATTACATAAACGTATTAATTATAAGAAAGTAAATCTTGTTTTAAAAAGCATTGGTAAGTGTGAACAATTATCAAAATGAAGGATTCTCATTTGTGTCTCTTGTTTAAAGTCTAGTGACTTGTAGTCATCCTATATTTTATACAAATACAAAATCCAACAATTTGCTTTCTTAAGCCTAGACAATATATACGATTACAGATATCTTTGCAAATACAAATTTGGTTTAGAAATTGGATTTTATTTTAGAAGATATGCTTTTAAATACAAATTATTTTATGAATTATCTCAAGCATAAACACAATTATAATACATTTATTCACTTTTATTATTTAAAAAAATTATTAAAATTCATTGCAAAATATTTGCTAATGGAAAGGCAACAATTTATATTTACCTAACCTGTTATTTCACAGTGTAGTACAGAACCAATTTTATAAAGACAAAATTTTGATCTAAAGTGAAATTAGAAACATGGTTTAATTTAAAAAGTCAAAAGATTTATAGAGGGTATATTTCCAATTCCAATAGAATTATGCTGGTTTAAAATTTTTCCACAGAGCAATGAAATAAACATTTTTTTTTTAGCTTTGCTTTAAGATGTTTAAGGGGTTTAAAGTATTCTACAGATAACAGATTTTTGGATAACACTGAACTCTTTCCAAAAAACAGTTAATTTTAAGTTTTGTTTACTTCATGGTAAAAACTCTTGAAGATTTTTTTTCCCTCCAAAATCTCATTTTCACCTGAAATAATTGCATTCAGGTTTTCTCAGCAGGTAAAGGATACATTCTTAGAAGGTTTCAAATTTCAGAATTCCAATAATGTATTTAAATTGAGCACCCACCGAATCACTTTCTCTTCTCTTTGTGTGTGTGTGTGTATGTGTCTCTATGTGTCTGTGCCTGTCTATTATCTTAATGTTCTGCTATTTACTTTGAATTTTAGTCTTTATAGCTTCCCAGAAATACCTTAGTGAACCCTCAGCAGTTGCTATCCACTTAATAATTGTGAATCGGCCAGCTCCTCCAAGTAGATCGTTAACCACAAGAGTGCCTGACAATTTCCAAATCACATCCTCTGTCCAAAAGGAAAAGATAGGGCTTTGTGAGGCCGAAAGGAAGCGAAGGAAAACAAAACAAATGTAGTTCATGCTGAAAGTGAAAAGTGCTTGGACAGATTAGTATTTTCTTTTCTGCAAAGCGTCCTGCCAAGTTTTTTTTTTTTTTTTAATAGAGAAAAGTTATTTTTTTGGTCTGACTTTTCAGTTTCTTGGAAAGTGTGGGTATTTACCATCCCCACCGGCCCCTCATAATTATTGTTGGTTGTTTTGTGTTTCTTCCCATCCGTCCACATCACAGGCTGCCGATACCCCCGCCTGACTCTGTCAAAACGCCAACTCTGGGCGACCCTGGGTGTGGAAACTCCGCCGACTCCCGACTCATCTCTCTCTCTCTCTCTCTCTCTCTCTCTCTCTCTCTCTCTCTCTCTCTCATTTCAGTCGCAAGATCCCCACTCCAGTTCCAGTGAAAGCCGGAAATTTTCATTTAACAGCCGCCCCCCATCACCCCCTTGCTACAGCCGAGGACCGGGGAGCCGGGAGACTTAGAGCACAGCCGGGGGCTCGGCCGCCTCCCTTCATCCGGAAAGCTTTAATTTGCACACTTGCTCGCCGCTGTGCCGCTAGCCCCCGACCCCGCTGCCGGGTGGGTCTCGGGCAGATTGGCCTCCGGGCCTCCGCCCACGTCCCTGCCGCCTCCCCCAGCTCGGGCCCCGAGCCCCGGCCGGAGCCCAGCGGCCCCCGTCCGCCCCCACCGAGCCGCGCGGGCGGCGCCCTGCGCCGTCCCTCCGCCCTCTGCCGCTGTGCCCACCCCCAGCCGGAGAGGGTGCTGGTGACTCCTTCCTCCAAGCCGGGTTACCTGCTCCGCGCGGGCGTGGACACGTGCGGAGGGCGGACTGACACTCGCAGTCCCCTCTGGAGGCCGGAGGAGGCCGGTCCCCGCAGGTAAGGAACTGTGCGCTCGGGTGGGTGGGCGGGCTGCAGGGTGGGGGGTCCCTGGGGGGCGGTTGGGGGACTCGGCTAGGGTCGGAAGCGAAAGTGGGGGTGTGGGTGACTGTTAGGGGTGTACGTCCTCACAATACGCTTCGGTTAACCCCTTACGAACCGAGGCGGGGGCCGGTTGGGGGGAGCTAAAGGAGTCTCTCCCAATCTGGGTGGAGGAGGACATCCCACGCCAGGGACACCCCCGACACGGAGATCATGCGCCTGCTCCCTCCGAGCCGTGCGCACAGACACCCCCCCACACACTCCTTATCCAGTTTCTCCCAACGGCATTAAGCACCACTCGAGCACGCACACCCGAATGCACATTTAAGGCTGGAAATGCCCTGCCTCCGGGGACTCGGTGCGGGAGCGTGTTTCCGTGCCGCACATGGATTTCCCCCACGAGCGCACCCTCTCCGGCTCGCGGAGGTGTGGGTGTGGGTGTGGGCTCCCCCTTCCCACCGCGAGATCCACGGCGACGCGGGCTGCTCGCTGGCAAGCCCTGCGGGCGTGTTCTGCACACTTCGAGGCGTCCATGCAGGCTGCCAGTGCCCCGGCTCGGAGCTCCGCGAGGACGCGCGCTTCCTTGTCTCATGTAAAGCATCGGAGTTAAAACGCACACCCGACGGAGAGCGGCTCCCGCCCGGCGGCCCGCGGCGCGCCAGGGTGCACGCACGTGGGCGCATCCGCGTGTGCGCACACGCAGGAGCCGCGGTCCCCGGGGCGGCCCCTCGTCGCTGCGCTGGTGGCGACCCTCGCGGTGCTCGGCAGGCCTCGGGAGAGGCACATGAAGGATTTCATTGAGTGTGAAGACAGAGAGCAGAGACAGAAAGCAGAAGGAGGCGGCTGCAGCCTTTGTAGTCGCGGAGGAATGCGGAAATGTTGAAGCACTCTGTCAAACTTTTTTTGAAATGGGGTCAAGTCACATTCAGCTAGCGTGGGAAAGCAACACCAGCACCGCACACACACACACACACACACACACACACACACACACACACACACACACACACACGTGCAGGAGAGGGGAGAAAAAGGCACTGCCGCTCCCGTTCCTCTCCGCGGGAGCCGAAGGTCCAGGGAGCGAGGGGGGCGAGCCAGGGCGGGCGGTGCGGGGCCGGGCGGGGGCGGCGGGCGCTGCTCCCCGCGGGGGTGGGACGTCCGCGGCGCTTCCTCCGCTGCACAGCCTCGGGCTGGAGGGGCCGGGAGCGGGGACCCTGGAGGCGGCTGTGAGTCCGGCGCCGACTCCTCCGCTACCTGTGTGGCCCTCGGCCTGGCCCTGACCCCCCCGGCAGGCTCTAGGGGGCTCGTTCCTCGGCTTCCCGGGATTTGCCTTCACCTTTTAAGGAGAGCTTTGAATGGAGCGAGAGTGAGGGGCTCCGGACACGCCGCGGTGCCCTCCGTCCTCACGCCCTGGGGGTCGCGCCATTTGTTTCTTTAATTCTTGGAAGAAGAAGAAGGCGAGCGGGCCAGCGGTTTTAGGGCAGGTAATTCCGCAGTGCCCCCCGAGAATTCCGGCCACGCGGCCGGCGTGGCGAACGTCCAGCCGAGACCGCGGCGGCCGTGGGATGGAGGTTTCCTGGGTCCTCTATTGCAAATGAATGGGGTGGGAAGGTGACCCCTCCCATCCCTCACTTTTTAGTGCGGAGTCGGGGGCGGGGGGGTGGGGACGACTGGCTGCAGGCCTTAAGCCTAAAGGCGCATGGAAACCTCTGCTACCTACATCCGAGATGACCCTGGGAGTAGGGAAAGGTTCGCGACTCCGGGCCCCGAGGGCACGGCCCCCTCTCTCTCACCCGCGGAGGCTCAGCATTTACTGTCCCCACCCCCACCCTTTTTCAAGAGACGGTTGAGTTTTGCTCCAGTTGAAATGGGCTGAACATTTCGGGGCGAGTCACGGTTATGGTTCCACCTTCCTCCTTAAGTATTCTTTAAAGAGAATACTAGCCAAAATGTGGGCGATCCCCTCCTCCGGGCCCCACGGCTCACCCCTCCTGGAGTAGCGGGAACCCTAGCCCTCCCCGACCTGATGGGTTTCCACCAGGGAGGTCCTCTGAGTCGGAGGAAGAATTCCGTTTCCAACCCAGACTCCTTTGACCGCCCCACCCCTCCACCCCCCAAAAAAGACCATTTGTGTGTGCAAGTCGTTTTTAAATGTCTCCGTGCAGAAAAACTGAAAGTAGAAAGGAAGCAATTTCCAAACAGATGTCTGACCACCCCTTCCCCTACACGCCAGCATCGGGTTACAGGGTCCTGGGAGCCCCCACCCACATTCTGCGGCCGCACGCGGGTGGACTCACAGTCCCTCCACTCCACAGCGGCTTGCGCGCGCCCCCTGAACGCGCCCCCTCGGCACCCCGGGAGAGCCTCTCCCTGCGCGTCCCGGCCTGGGGAGACGGGGAGGGTAGCCGCGCAACGCGGTGATAGAGGGATAAATATTAAGCCGTGACATTGACGTGCCCGGCGCCTCCCCTTCCCCCTTTCCCCCCGCTCCCGGCACACTCTGGGCTGCTCGGCACGCCCCCTCCGGCTCCGCCGCCTCCCGCACCGCGCGCTGCGCGCATCCCCGAGGGGCCCCCGCAGCCGCTCCGCGCGCAGACCGCTCCGGCCTCGCGGCAGGGGTGGGGGGGTGCGGGGGAGGGACTTCGCTTTCTCCCAGGAGCCAGGAAGGATTAAGCGGCCCGGGAGAGGGGGCAGGAGCGCGCGGAGGGCAGCGCCGGGGGCTTCGAGAAGGAGGAGGAGGAGGAACCCCGAGGAAGGAGCCGGGGATGTCTCATTGCCCTTTCTTGTCCCGCCGTCTCCTCTTTTAGGTGGAAAGGTCGCGGGCTGAGACGCGCTCGGGCAGAGACTATGTAATCGCCTGAGTGTCCGCACAGAGGACGGCGCTCCGGGGAGGGAAGAGGAGGGATCGGCTCGCCGCTCCGCGACTCGGCAGGCGGAGTCTCGCGGCCGCACCGGGGTTGCGCCCGCCCGCCCGCGGGGAGGTCGCTGCATCCAGCCCCGGCGGCCGCGAGGGCCCGAGAGAAGGACAGAGCGAGCCCCGGGGCGCCAGGGAGCGGCCCGCGCAGTCCCGGACGAGCCGAGCGCGCCCCCCCCGCACCCCGCCACCCCGCTCCGGTCCCAGCGGCGCCGCGCCGGGGGCGTGCGGGCGGCATGGAGAAGGACAGCCTGAGCCGCGCGGACCAGCAGTACGAGTGCGTGGCGGAGATCGGGGAGGGCGCCTACGGGAAGGTGTTCAAGGCCCGCGACCTGAAGAACGGAGGCCGTTTCGTGGCGCTGAAGCGCGTGCGGGTGCAGACGGGCGAGGAGGGCATGCCGCTGTCCACCATCCGCGAGGTGGCGGTGCTGAGGCACCTGGAGACCTTCGAGCACCCCAACGTGGTCAGGTGAGTCGGGGCCCGGGGAGGAGGGCGGCTGGGGTGGTGCGACCCGTCGATCTTGGAGAGTGAGAGCCGGTTTTGTGCACAGAGCCACGAGCCAGAGCCGGTGATGTCACCGGACAGCAACAGACAAGGCAGAAAATGTGACCTGCGCAGGCTTCCCTCCCTGCCCGCCCTTTAAGAGGGTCCGGGAAGTTTGGTGACTTTTCAGGGACAGAACAGGCCACCCTGACACACACACACACCCTGCCAGCCCCCGCAGGTTTTCCCTAGCGGTTGGGGAGTTTTTGAAAGACTAAGTGAGAGGTAACAGGATGCCGTGATAATTAGGAGGGAGAGAACTTTACTGGTGGAGCCTAATATAAATCAGGTTAAAAAAATGCTGAAACGTAATCATATTTTTGCCAGTAGCACCCACAGCTTCTCTTCATTAAAGGTGCATAATAAATAAGCAGGATTCCTGATGGTCTAAGGACTTCAGTGCTGATGCCCATTCCCCAATGGTGTCGTTTGAAATGTTTTTCCAAAACTGTTGTCTATCTGTCCGTGTTACTCTGTCTCTGGGCCGGCATAGTTCTGGGACTGCTTCTCCAAAGGGTTAGATGTGAGTTCAAGATATGGAATCTTTAGATTCTAAATGCTGTGCCTTTGGAGGGGTGTGGGAGTGGATGGGGAGACAGTAGTTCTTAAAGCCTCTCCTGTGTGGTATTAAAGCATATGTAATTTAGGATAATGGTGTTTTCTTAGTGATCCTGGAATTTCCTCATTGTGGGGTTGACATCGTGTGGCTGTTGTCCTTTTATTTTCTAAACAGATGCATAATTTTAAGCCGGAAAGGAATGCACAGAAACTTCTACAAATTGGAGTGTGATTTTACCTTTTTCAACTCTTAGATAATGTGTTGGGAAAAGGACGTCTTGGAGTCTTCTTCCCGTCTTCTCATCCACCTAGGGATTCTGTTCAACAAATATATGCCTACTGTGTGCACTGTGGATGAAATTATGTAAATAAGCAGGGCTAAATATTTTTGTAACAAGTCAAACAATTTAACATTAGTCATCAAAGTGGAGAGACCCAAGACTGACCTTAGAAAAACCAAGCCCTCTACAGACTCAGGGAGCCCAAGTGTCTACGAATCTTCCTGGGAGGTTTTGACTTGTCTCATTCCAGGCTGGGTGATTTGTGGGGTGCATTGTTCCTGACACAGTTAGACTCAGGCTAGAAAGCAGCAAAGAATCATAAATATATAAATAAGGTAGTAAATGGCTATAAAGATAAGGACCCCATTATACCTTTATTTTAGCCAGTAAGGCAGAGAGGGACAAAAGATAATGAGACTGGGAGAATGAGTGTTTTAAGAAGATGGGATCATGTATAAAAGCAATAGATTATCTTTTGTGTGTGTGTGTGTTTTCTTTGTTGAAAAATAACAAAAACCCTATTGGGGAGTCTTTATGATATTGGAGGGAAAGAGAGGGGGAACGTTTTGTCCCCTGTAACTTAGTTATTATCCTAGAGAAATCATGTAAATGCTTCCCAAAGGATGAATTCCACCACTAGAATTTTAGGACCATTGTTCTTGTTTTATGTTGTATGTTAGCCTATGGAGAGTGTCCAATCAAGGATCATCATGTATATAAATAAAATGCTGTCCTTCCGATGTCGAGGTGTTATAGAGGCACCCCTGTTGTAACACCATCCTTTACAAAGCAAGTAACAGAGGAAAGTCATTTTGCCATTGTGCAGGTAGATTTTGGCTAACCTATCTTATTCTCTTGATTTATCTTCTTGAGATTGGTATGTCTACAGATTTCTAATTGACCCATGACTTGGATTCTGTACTGAGAAGTTTCAGGAGGCTGTACTTCTGAAATGAAGAATAAAGGGGTTGTTTTCTAAAATTATTTTTGCATGTTGCATTGATGATGACACCTGGCTGTGAGGAAAACTGAAATAGTGTATAAGAGAGCTCTTTGTCAGTTTAAAATTGCTCTAAATGTATTATATGTGTTCAGGCAAATAAGTGGGGCCCTTTTCTTCCCAGCAAGTTCCTAGTAAGGCATCAGTTCCCCTGACCTTTTCTGTAGAACAAATCATACTCAAACCTAGACATGATAGGCTCTGAAACCAAGAAGGTACTTGAATATAATGAGCCTGTAGTTTGTCAGAAAAAAATGTCATGAAATACGGTGACACTGAGAAAATTATTGATGATGCCATCCTCCATCTCGCTTTGTTCCATTCCCTTCCCTTCTCTTCCTCCTCTGCCTTGGGGCAATCATTGGCCCTCACGACTTGCTTGGCTAGATTAGGAGTTCTGGGCTTTAGAGGTTGCTGATCTTGCTCAGACATGGTCAGAAAATCAAGGACAGGTGACAACAATTCTTTACCTTCCAGGGAAGAGTGTCACAGTTGGGCCCCCAAACCTGTGATTTATTGTTGCCTCACAGGATCAGTTTTACAGTCCTATGGCCAGTTCTTTAAAGGTTTCTTAAAATGGCAGATGCCTTTATAAGTGCCTTCAAGTCATAAGTAATTGGTCTTAATTATAGGCCCTTCCCACAGAGAGTTAAGCCTCTAAGCTTGAGGGAGTGTAATAAACATATTAGTTTTTTTTTATTTCTTAAAAGTTTAAGATTTAATTTTGATGGATTTGCCAGAAAAGCTGACTTGTTATTGCTGGCACTGGCACTGCCTGCAAGCACAGGGATAATGACTTGAAATTCTTGACTACCTGTGCTTGATGTATCCCAGGCCTGGGCTTGATCTGTCTGGGATGTAAATTTACTCTTATTTTACAGTTGGTCATCCCAAATCCTGGACCCTTTTTCAGAAACAGACTTCACTATGAACTTATATGGGGGCTTCTGCACTCCACAAATGAATTGTTTTATATTCTGAACTGAATATGTATAGGTAGATACAATAATAATAATGCTTTTTATCAGCAGTCTATTTATTCACCACATATTTATTGCATGCCTACTGTGTGCCAGACACTGCTAGAAACTGGGGATACAACAATGAACAAGTTAGAAAAAGTCTATACTTCTAGACTTAACCTTGTAATTCAATGAGCAGTATTTTCTTTTTAAAAGTGACTTCTTTTTATTTCCATTGGCTTGTTTTGCCATATTTAACCTAACCAGTATTATAGAGCAACTAATGGTTGTGATAATTTGGTTACCAGGAATATGCTGATTGAACAGGTAAGATAACCAAAACACTAATGAGAATCAAATGCTTCTTTGTTTGTTTTTAAATTTTTATTTATTTTTTTAATTGAAGAAATGATTTAAACTTTTCCCATGTCTACCTTCTCCCTACATGCTTCCCCCTACTCTCTGGTAACCACTAGTCCATTGTCCATGTCCATGAGTCTGTTTGTTTGTCCTGTTCATTTGTTTATGCCCTACATATAAGTGATATCATGCAATTTTCAACTTTTCCTTTCTGGCTTATTTCACTTAGCATGATTATTTTAAGGTCTATTCATGTTGTTGCAAATGGCAATATTTCATCTCTTATGGCTGAGTAATATTCCTGTGTGTGTGTGTGTGTGTATGTGTGTGTGTGTGTGTGTGTGTGTGTGTGTGTGTCAATCACAGCTTCTTTAGCCAATCATCTATCATAGGACACTTTGGTTGCTTCTCTGTCCTGGCCACTGAAAATAGTGCCGTGATTAACATCGATCTGCAAATATCTTTTCGGATATGGGTTTTCAAGTCTTTGGGGTAAATACCCAGTAGAGGGATTGCTGGATCATATGGTAGATCAATTCTTAGGTTTTTGAGGAACCTCCATACTGTTTTCCATAGTATCTATACCAATCTGCAGTCCCACCAGCAGTATATAAAGGTTCCTTTTTCTCTGCATCCTCTCCAACATTTGTTATTGCTTGTCCTGTTGACGATAGTTATTCTAATAGGTGTGATATGGTATCTCATTGTGGTTTTGATTTGCATTTCCCTAATAGAGATGTTGAGCATCTTTTCATATATTTTTTTTGCTGTTTTATATTCTCCTGTTCTCTAGGGAGAAGTGTCTGTTTAGGTCCTCTGCCCATTTTTTGATTGGATCTTTTTTTGTTGTTGTTATTGAGTCGTATGAGTCCTTTGTATATTTTGGATGTTAGGCCCTTATGGGAGGCATTGCTTGCAAATATATTTTTCCATTCAGATGGTTGGCTCTTTACCTTATTGATGGTTTCTTTTGCTGAGCAGAAGCTTTTTAGTTGAATGTAGTCCCATTCATTTATTTTAGCTTTCACTTCCCTTGCCTTTAAGATCAGATTCATAAAATCCTCTTTAAGTCCAAGGTCCTTGAGTTTGATTCTTGTTTTTTTCCTATGCATTTTATTGTTTAAGGTCTTATATTCAGGTCCTTAATCCATTTTAAGTTAATTTTGGTATGCGATGATAAACAATAGTCTAGTTTTATTTTTTTTTTTTCAGGTGTCTTTCCTGGCTCCATTTATTAAAGACACTTTCCTTTCTTCACTGTCTGTTTTTGGCTTTTTTGTCAAAAATTATTTTCCCATGTAAATATGGGTTTACTTCTGGACTCTTGATTCTGTTCCACTGGTCTGTGTGTTTGTTTTGCTGCCAGTACTGTGCCATTTTGATTACTTTCACTTTGTAATATAATTTGAAGTCAGACAGAGTGATACCTCCCACCTCATTCTTTTTTCTCAGGATGGCTTTGGCAATTCGGGTCTTTTGAGCTTCCATACAAATCTGATGATTTTTTGTTTCATTTTTAAAAAATGCCAATAGGATTTTGATGGGGATTGCATTAAATCTGTATAATGTTTTAGGTAATAAGGTCATTTTAACTATGCTGATTCTTTCAATCCAAGAAGACAGAATATCTTTCCATTTCTTTGTATCTTCTTCGATTTCTTTTAACAGGGTCTTGCAGTTATCATTATATACGTCCTTCACATGTTTCATTAGATTTATTCCTACGTATTTTTGTTGTTGTTGTTGTTGTTGTTGTTGTTGCAATTGCAAAAGGAATTGTTTTTTTCCACTTCTTTTTCTAACACTTCATTATTTGAGTATAGGAACGCTATGGCTTTTTGGACATTGATTTTGTATTCAGAAACTTTACTGTATTTACTTATTGTTTCTAGTAGTGCTCTTGTGGAGACTTTAGGGTTTTCTATATAGAGAATCATGTCATCTGCAAATAGTGGCAGTTTGACTTCTTCGTTGCCTATTTGGATGCCTTTGATATCGTTCTTGCCTGACTGCACTTGCTAGGACCTCCAGTGTTAAATTGAAAAAGAGTGGCGATAGTGGACAGCCTTGCCTTGTTCCTGATCTTAGAGGGAAGATTTTTAGTTTTTACCATTAAGTATAATATTGGCTGAGGGCTTGTCATATATTGCCTTTATTATATTAAGGTATTTTTTTCTATACAGATTTTGTTAAGTGTTTTAATCATAAATGGGTGCTGTATACTGTTGGAGGTTTTTTCTGCATCTATTGTTATGATCATGTGATTTTTACTTTTTAATTTGTTTATGTAGTATATCACATTAATTGATTTACGTATGTTGAACCATCCTTATGCCCCTGGGATGAAGCCCACTTGATCATAGTGTATAATCTTTTTAACATGTTGCTCTATTTGGTTCACTTCGAATGCTTTTTGAAGATTAAATTTCACCTTAAGGACATAGAAATAGATCGGTATAAGAAAACATTGACACATGACTATTGTATATAAACATTTGAACTCCATTTATTTAACAGGAAGGATCTACTGTTCAAGAACTAGGGGATAGATAGGTACAAGGGATAGAAAAGGTAGTTGGGTAAATCACACCTGGCTCCTCCCCTTAAGTAATTTCCCCTGTGTTCAAAGGAATAATCTCATCACCATAATCCTGATACATGATAGTATTGTGTCGTTACAAACATTCTAGTAAACGCTACCAGTGTTGTCCCCAGGGATCAAATTTGTTAGTGTAGCAGTAAGAAAGTAATTCAAATTCAAGTATTGATTCTGGAAACTAAAACTCATGGCATTTCAGTGAATAAACTTGTGACATCTAAATATGTTATTATTAGCATATTTAATCACTGCTTTAGAAAAAGTCGACGGAAAAATCCACCCAGCTCAATGATTGATATTCAAGGAGAATTTTCCAATTTTCTCTTTTTAAAGATCTCAGTGATAGGTATCATATAAAGAGAATTAAAGCTATGATTTTCTCTAGGAAAACCTAATTATTAACGGTAGAAGAAACATGGCAAGTTACTTACACAGCATAAAGCCAAGTCCTCTGGGGGATTAGCTCATGGGACTTCTTCTGAATAAAGTGTTATTTTATGGGCAAACACTACATTTATTGGGCTTGTTTTAATGAAAGCAGGGAAAGCAGGGGTTTAATTCTCTTTAAGTTTCAGTATGTTAAAAGTATGTTTGGTTCTTCATTCTCTAAGAATTCCTTGAAAATTTTCCAATTTATTAAGATTATTTGATAAATAAACATTTTCTCAATAATGTTCTGCTCATTTCTGTTTCTGTAGAAGAGCTTGGTAATACTGAATTCTTGACATTGTACTTGTATTTTTATACAACTATTATCACCATGGAATTATTAGAATTTATCAAGGAGAAAATGGTGTATAAGAGAGAAACATATAAACTTGAATTTTCCTGCATTTTAGACATAGGTAAATGAATACCTATGAAAACAGACTCTTTGTTAAAAGTAAATCATCTTTTAAAAAAATGCCTCGCTATTAATTATTCCCCAGGAATGCTTTTAAAGAACAAGCCATCCTGTACTCGTACTACGTCATTCTAACTCATTGATATGAGGGTTGGAAGACGTTCTGGAAGTCTTTCAGCCCTTTTATGTATGTTATATGTTTATGCTATAAGTAATATGCCATGTTTCTTCTACCATTAATGATTAGGTTTCCTAGTTATAAAGAAACTAAAGCCCAGAGATCAAGCAACTCATCTATCATGCCATTTGGAAGTTGACTTATTCTAAAAGCTGAGTAGCAGTTTAAAAAAAAATTTTTTTTTGATTGTGTGATGGAAGAGTTAAATCAAGTGAGTACATTTCTAGTTTGGGAGGGGAAATCAACTGTATATAGACAAAGATGATGGTTTGCTAAGAATAAATGACATACCAATTCAGGAAATCCTTGAATTCTGGAGTATATCTGTAAAAGGCATGGTGTTTATCCATTAAGTTCTGCTTTTAAGGAATTTGGGTAATAACTATGATCTTTTAAATAGCTATAGTTAAATAATAATACAAGTATATATATTTAAAGTAATGATATTGAGGAGATTTTAGATAAGGAACAGTAGAAAGAAAACTGAATGCTTGCTACTTGTCTGATGAATGAACCATTAACATAATGTGGCTCTGACATCTACTACTCGTTTAATGAAATAAACACCATTATACTTGAAAATTAGGCAACATGATAACCTCCAGACACATAAGCAAATATATTACCCACACTTCTTGAAGAACTAATCACACTATTGCTATTTTTCACGAGGTTCAGATGAGCTTCTCTGTCTTCTTAGGCGGACATTAATTGTGAGCTTCCTAGAACATGCCAGAGATGAAATCTGGGTGCAGGAGGATTGATGAGAAGGAGGAGGTAGTGTGTGTAATGTTAGGCTTTGTCGAAGGGCTGGGGGACAGCACTGAGAATGGTCAGTGCATTTAAGTAGATATTTTACCTGTTGATTCTTATTATCCGGCCTTCTTAAGTATTACGGTTCAGTAGAATTAGAATCACAATGTCAGAATTTTGGAATTGGAAGAGGTCTTAGATTGAACCTAGACCAGCCCCTTTTGGTCTGTTTAGGAATTGTTTGTAAATGGGTAAATGAATTGTCTTCTTTTTAGTCAACCATTTTATTGCACATTTATACACATAGATAGAAATTGAGCATAGCTAAGATTCAAATGCAGGTTTATATCCAGTGTTAGCAGGATGAGATGACTAATGGTCATTGCATATCCGAAAACACTCCCTTGGGATGTAAAAGTATTTTCAGTTAATGATTTTATGTTTCCTGACTTGAGGACAAGGATTTTTTATATCCATAAATAACACAGTGTCTGTAACTGTTAGTTGCTTGGTATATGTTTCCTGAATGAAGTAAAATAAGCTAAATTATTTTACTTGCTAAACCCCTCTAATGAGAAGTTTTCGTTCTTTTAGAGTTGCATACAGCATTAGCAAGTATCTCAGGCTAAATAAACACTGGGAGATTATTGGACATTAACTGTAATGCATCTGCACACCAAGACTATTTAGCAAGAGCCTTTAAATATTTACTGACATTTTAAACTTTTCTTGTGTATGTCCATTTTTTTGTCTTCAGTACTAGCTTTGGCTTCGATAGAGCTTTCTTTGTTCTTTACATGCATTTGCTGCATGTATCCTATGGGCAGACTACTGTAATGCTTGTATCCACCTCTGGGACTTTAACTGGGGCTGATCTCAGAATGTGCACTCAGCACCCCTCCTCGTACCACTGTTTCCGCTTGTTGAAGTGCTACCCATCCTTCAGAGCCACGTTTGCTCTAAGGCCACCTTTGTGTGTGTGTGTGTGTGTGTGTGTGTGTGTCTGTGTGTGTGCGCACACGCACAGTGTACTCCTTAATACCTCCATTTGTATAAAATTTCTGCTTCCTTTGAACACTGACAACTTTGGACCTCTTTTATGGCACTTGGTATATGTGTTCCTCTTTACATTATCATGTGTGTTATATAAAATATGTTAATCTCCCCCCTAACTACCCTCTTCTGACCCTCTTTCCTTCTGTATCCCAATTGTAAGCCCTCGAGTCATGGCTATGGCTGTTTACATTTTACATCCAGTGGAAATAAAATGAAAAAAATGAACAAACGAATGAAATAATGGAAAGAAGCCCAGTTATTAAGGAGAGAACCATATGGGTTATTTCTATCACATGAATGTCAATACTAAGGAGTTTCAAAGAAGAAAAAAGATTTACATATTGGATTATACATATTTGGTTCCTGGAAATAATAAAAAATACTGAAAAGAGAAAGTTTCATTTTTGAATTTAAGCCATTCCCATATTTAATTGTATAATTTTGGCCTTTATATACTGTAAAGAAGACATTAATACATTAGAAAATGTGCATGCATTCAGTAAAAGTTGACAATTTGAACATTTTTAATGTAAGAATGTGAGGAATATATTTTAATCAATTGCTTGAATTCTTTTATTTTGGGTTTTTTTCCTACGAATTTTAATATTCTTGGCTTTCTATACTGGAAAAATTTAGAAAGAACAGGATTAATAATTTTCTAATTTCCAAAAGGATATGAAGATTTTCAGTGCCACTAAATCTTTGTCTTCTCATAATTTGTGTACAGAGAAATTGGATTGTACCTTTGCAGACTGGTAGGTTTAGTTAGGACGTATTCTTCCAGCCTGCATTAATTCCAGTTTCTCAAGATACATGTGTTAGGTGCGTGCACATGCGCATTGTGTACCCAGAGCAGTTGAATGCCAGGTCCCCAAAAGAAGAGAATGTTTTCTTGTTTATTGCTCCCAAGCGTTTAGCATGGTGGCTAGCATCTAGAAGCCAAGAATAAATATTTGTGAATGAATGAATGAATGAATGAATATGTGCCATCTAGGAATTCAGAATTGATTTTTTTTTAAGTCAGAATTGGGTAATAATGTCTGAAAACGTGAAATCTATAATATTCAACAAGTATTTATTGATTTTCTGTTATAGTCAACATTTTGTTAACCATGATTGACAGTGATCACAGAAAGTACCTATACTTGAAATTTTTTACCAAAAACGTGCTATTAGGTTTAGAGTTTGTTACAAAATGGGGTATAAATGACACAAGCTGATCATTGTTGAAGCTGTGGAAGTTCTTGTGTATGTGAAATTTCCCATAATATTATGTTTTAAAAAGATTCCTAGTAATGGAGTAGGAGTCAGAATACTTTGACTCTATTCTGACTCCTCCACCCATTAGCTGAGTAACCTAGAATAAATTTTTTTGTCTCTTAACTGCCCTTTTCCTATAATAAAATAGGAATTATTACTGTTCTTTTGACCTTTGAGAGTAACTGTGATCAAATGAAATTATGTATATAAAAATAAAATATTATACAAATATAAGGTATTAACAATGCTAATTCCTGCCTTCGTACTTTATAATTTTGTGGAGGAAACTGACATGTACACAGATACCTGTATTGCCAATTGGTATTGCTTTCACTTCTCCCCCACCCCCTATGATGTGAAAGTATGAATGGAGCTAGGCATTTCTGAAAAGATGTATATTGGATTTATATTAAATATAGTGAAATGTAATCTTTAATGTGGGTATTGGTAATTGATGTCATGTTTACCCAATATGTATGCTATTAACTAATGGATTTACTGTGAGAAGGTCCGAGGACACAGTGCTCCTGAGAACACATTGTCAAACATATGGGAGTCTGATGATTTCTTTTGTATGTCACTGTTCAGATTAAAAGAGTAGTCGAATTCTGTGCTTGTTCTCTCTTCTCTTTTTTAGTTTTGAAATCTCAAATAGAGTTACTCCTTTTTATGTTATACGTTGTAATCTCTGCTTGTTAATTTCCTGAGGCCCTTCTTATGGTATGACTGCCATATGACATTTGAAAGTTTGTTCCATGTACTCTGTGGTGACATCATTAAGAACTTCTGTACACAGAAAGGAAGCAGTTTTCTTCTGCTCTTTCTTACTCTAGTGAGATGCAGTGGTCTCCCCCCCTAGTCGCAGTTTTGTTGTTAGCGGTTCTGTTGCCCAAGGTCAACCATGGTCTGAAAACACTTGAATGGAGAATTTTAGAAATGAACAATTTACAAGTTTTAAATCCCACGCCATTCTGAGGAGTGAAATGAAATCTTGACCCCGCAAGGATGTGAACGAATCATCTTTTTATCCAGCATCTTCACGCCGTGTATGCTCTCTGCCTGTTAGTCACTTACTAGCCATCCAGGTTATCAGATCAACTGTGTGCTTTCACAGTGCTTGTGTTCAGGTAACCGTTATTTGACCTAATAATGCCCCCAAAGTACAAGAGTAAAGATGTTGGTAATTTGGGTATGCCAAAGAGAAGTTGTAAAGGACTTCTTTTAAGTGAAAAGGTGAATGTTTTCAACTTAATAAGGAAAAAAAATTGCATGCTGAGGTTGCTGCATAATTCACTTCACTTCATCTTGTTACATAGGCATTGTATTATCTTGCATCATCACAAGAGGAAGAAGGGTAAGTAGAGTACAATATTTTTATAGAGAACACATTCCAATAAATTTTATTATAGTATATTATTATAATTGTTCTATTTTATTACAACTCGTTAATCTATTGCTGTGCCTCATTTATAAATTAAATTTTAGCATAGGTGTGTGTGTGTGTGTGTGTGTGTGTGTGTGTGTGTGTGTAAAACAGTATACATAGCATCAGTCCCCAACCTTTGTGGCACCAGGGACCAGTGCTCCTGTGAGGATCTAATGCCTGATGATCTGAGTTGGAGCTGAGGTGGTGATGCTAGCGCTGGGGAGCGGCTGCAAATACAGATGGAGCTTGGCTTACTCACCTGCGGCTCACCTCCTGCTGTGCGGCCCTATTCCTAACAGGCCTCGGAGCAGACCACTAAGCGTCTGCAGCCTGGCTTTGGGGACCACTGATATATAGGTTTCAGTACTATCCACAGCTTCAGGCATCGATTTTTGAACCTATTCCCTGCAGACAGTGGAGAGGCTACTTTTTCTTCTCTTTGCTTCCTTGTACTGCTAAATAGTCTCATAATTTCTGTGTTAGGTATTCCTAATGCATAATATAAAACACTTACTTTTCCTAAAACACTTTTAGAAGTTATAGAGTATAAAATTGGAGAACCACTTACCCCTTTTTAGAACAGAACAAGGTAAACAACATTTCAAGGGTAGACTTTCAAACTTTAAGTTATTGGCTTTGACCAATACATTTTAAAACTTATTAGTGGAAACCAAGAAAGTACCTAAGTGATTTCAACTTGGGAGTTTTAGGTGATATCATCTATATTCCAACTGTGTAGCATCATTTAAAGAAGCTATTAAATAGCCTTGGGTAAAAGTGAGATTTTTCTTGTTGAGCCATGAAAAATCAAGAGACAAGTTTAGATATTGGGCTAGAAGAGATTCCCAGAACTAATCATCAGAGAAGTATATTTAAATTATAGAAGTCCCTTAAAAAACTGGGAAAGATTTCCTTCTTTGAAATAACACATTTTACACATTAAGACACAGAAGAAAAGCTGTGACATCCTGCTAGTCATTACAAAGTATTTTAAGCCCATGGTATTTAATCAGTGGTAGTTCAGCTAACTATTATTCATTAGACAAGAACTTGGGGTTGATGATGCCAGTGGCTTCTCAACTAACCCAGTGAGTTCTGCAAAGAGAAAGAGGCATGTCTCTCTATCCTTAAAATTTGGCTAACTTAGAATGATGGCATTGATCTCAAAGAGAGCTATGTAAGAGCATAGTCAACTCAGTGGTGCCAATTCCTAATCCTAGAAAAACAGGATTTTTGAGATGAGTCAAGAGTAGCATCTTTGTTTAGGAAAGATGGCATCATTTTCCCCCTATGTTAGGTAATAAAATAAAATAAGAATCCATCATTAAGCAAATAGAGAAAGGTCTAGAGATGTATCTTATAATCTAATGGACCACATGCTCATTGAAGGAAGGGAAGAAGGTGGCAGAAGATGAGCTAAATTGAGGTAGGGGTGAGAGATACAATATGGCAAAGATAGAACATGGTAACAGAACCTGGGACAGCTTACGTGTACCTAAAGTTTGTTTGTTTGTTTCTTTCTTTCTGTCTGTCTGTCTGTCTGTCTTAAGTTTATTGGAGTAACATTGATTAATACAATTATGTAATTTCAAGTGTACATTATAATCAGGCATCTATTTATTCTATTGAGTGATTACCACCTAAAGTCCAGTTTCCTTCAGCTACCATATATTTGATCCCCTTTACCCACTTCAACCCTCTCCCTGCTCCCCTATATTTGACCCCCTTTACTCCGTCTACCTCTCCCCTCTTCCTCCATCCCCTACCCTCTGGTAGCCACTAGTCCATTGTCCATGTCCCTGAGTCTTTGTTTGTCCTGTTCATTCGTTGGCTTTAGGTTTATATCTTACATATAAATGATATCATGTGATTTTCTAGTTTTTCAGTCTGGTTTATTTTGCTTAGTATGATTATCTTGAGGTTCATCCAGGTTGTCACAAATGGCGGTATTTCATTTCTTCTTATGGCTGAGTAATATTCCATTGTATATATATGTACCACAGCTTTTTTAGCCAGTCATCCATCATAGGTCATTTTGATTGTTTCCATGTCCTGGCCACTGTGAATCGTGCTGCTATGAACATCGGTGTGCAAATATCTTTTCGGATACGGGTTTTCAAGTCTTTGGGGTAAATACCCAGTAGAGGGATTGCTGGATCATATGGTAGACCAATTCTTAGGTTTTTGAGGAACCTCCATACTGTTTTCCATAGTGGCTGTACCAATCTGCAGTCCCACCAGCAGTGTATGAGGGTTCCTTTTTCTCCGTATCCTTGTCAGCATTTGTTATTACTTGTCCTGTTGATTATAGCTATTCTAACAGGTGTGAGATGGTATCTCATTGTGGTTTTCATTTGCATTTCCCTAATAGCTAGAGATGTTGAGCATCTTTTCATGTTTGTTTGCCATTTGTATGTCCTCTAGGGAGAAGTGTCTATTCAGATCCTCTGCCCATTTTTTGATTGGATCATTTGCTTTTGTTGTTATTGGGTCGTATGAGTCCTTTGCATATTTTGGATATTAGGCCCTTATGGGAGGCGTTGCTTGCAAATATATTTTCCCATTGAGATGGTTGTCTGGTTACCTTGTTTACAGTTACTTTTGCTGAGCAGAAGCTTTTTCGTTGAATGTAGTCCCATTCATTTATTTTAGCTTTTACTTCCATTACCTTTGAGATCAAATTCATAAAATCCTCTTTAAGTTCAAGGTCCTTGAGTTTAATTCCTATGTTTTCTTCTATGCCTTTTATTGTTTCAGGTCTTGTATTCAATGTGTACCTGAAGTTTTTTAGACTTCAAAATATGAAACCCGGTGATCTGAAAGTTGATGAAAATTCTGCCACATTTACAAAGTCCTCAACCAGTGTTTGTTGAATAAGTAAACCTAGAGTATCATTCTTTTAATTCCATAGCAATAAAATGGTGTGGTTGTTTGATTTCTTGTTCTTGGGGACTGTATTTTAACCATCTCTACGTTGCCCATTATACCTAGCATGCCTAGCACTCAAATGTTTGTTGAAGTAGTGCATGGATTAATATAGAATGTAGGCTACCCATTTGAAGAACATAAGCTCCATGAGAGCAGGAAGTTTTATCTGCTTTGTTCACTGCTTTATTACCAATATCTATAACTGCCTGGCAAGTAGTTTAACAAATATGCGTTGAATGACTGAAGGAATATTTAGTCTGTGAATAAAGATTATTCTTTTTATAGTAATTTTATTGACGCTAAAATAGCAAATTAACACCAGAATTTAGCAGATATGTTATTTTTCTGCTCACTCATTACTATTGGATTCGAAACTTTGTAGATAACATACTTTCTAATAATTACACAAGTAAATTGGATTCTGACATAGGAATTCAAAGTTATTTAATAATTTAATGATTAGTGAGTAGATTGGATACAGAGAGATATATATCCCTTCTAAGCTAATTCTTCCATGGATGTTTCATTAAATGATTTATATAATTTTAAATAAACAATGTTAAGCGATATTTTAAATGGTTGAATCATTTGTGGCAGAATTGATTTAAATGTTTTGGTGGAAATTTTAAGACATATTTTCCGATTCCCTGGGCTGTGAAATTTTATAGAGGATTGGCATACATTCTCCTAAAGAATTTGACATAAAGCCCTTGTGTAAATGGCCTCAGTTGTCCTTACAGGTAGTGAGACCCAAGTGGCCAGTCTCATCATGAAGCATGCTCCAATACTCCTACTTGGTGCTACCATTCCAAGCACCTTCCTTCTCTGTTAGATCAACTGGTTGTGACCTTTTAAGGGATCTGACGTTATTTTATCAAGACCAACTATAAAGAATGATAATAAGGAAGGAAGGAAAGAAGGAAGGGAAGGAGGGAGGGAGAGAGGAAGGAAAGGCAGGGAAAGGGAAAGAAGGAATAGAATAGGAGTGGTGTCCCAGTCAATTGTCAGGTATGCGCAGAGAGCTCCTAGAGTACCAGGGAAGTTGTTTGCAGTTTTTAATTTTAAGTAATTACTTTTTTTTCTCTTAAAGTAATTGTGATTAATATCACTGCATAGTAAAATATTCTAAAATTCAGGGGCTTAAAACAACCATCTTCTTATGTTCAAGGAATCAGTGTGTGGTGAGTTTAGACAGCACAGTTAGAATGGTACATCTTTGCTCCATTATGTGAGGCTTCAGCTGGAAATGACACAGCAGCTGAGGGTTTGAGTCATCTTGAAATGGCTTCACGATCAAGTCAGGTGTTGCAGACAGGCTGGTCGATGGAGGGTGGGACCTAAGCTGGGACTGTGAGTCCAAACACCCACTCCTTGCCTCTTCATGTGACTGGGTTTCCTCTCCGCATCAAGGCTTCGAAGTAGTTGGACTTAACATGGAGGCTCATGGCTCAAAAAGCCAGTTGGCATCCCCAGGAACAGACAGTCTTTCTTCTGCCACATTCTAGTGGTTACAAGTGAGTTCGAAGATTCAAGGGGAGAAGATATAGCATAGCATCTCTTATTGTAAGGAGTATTAAAGAATCTGTGCCTTCCTTCCATTTTTTTGGTGATCATGACATTTGTCTTTAGTGATTAGTACAGAGGGGTTTGTGTTAAGGGGGAAAAAAACAAGGCTCTTGCTTCCATTATCCCTGTTCGCAGGACAATTTCTTTTAACTCTGTTTTTGGTGCTTCTGATATTTTCCTTAGAAAGTCTAGATAATATGCTGTGCTCTTTTTCTTGACATTTGAACCTCAGATGATATGTATTGATTTCCTCCTCTGAAGGATGAGGATTTTGCTCAACAGTACTACTCCCTGTTTACCTCCTTCACCTTTTGTTAGGGATATTTTTATTTCATATAATAGTTTCAAATTTAACATCACATAATTTTATATTTAAACATCATTTTTTTGTTGTGGTGGTGGTTATTTTTCACTTTTGGGAGATTTCTTGACTCTCCATTTAGTAAGAGAAGAATATTTTACTCCCCTAACCTTTCTTCTACCTTTGTACACCCTTAACATCATAACTCCTATCAGCTACTTTGCTTAAGTTGTTAAACATTATTACAACAGCAATTCCAGTGTTAAAACTCTGTGAGGACATGGAAGTCCTTTCCTAAATACAGACATCTGGATTCTCTCTTCTTATTCTATATCACTTTTTAAAAATTTTACCCTAGGTAGCATACTTTTTATTCAGATAATGACTTCCTTGTAGTTGCATTTTTTCTGGAGTTTATAATTGCTTTTCTATTTTTTTTCTTGTGCCATTTGCCTTTATCACAGCCTAAACTATGATTTTCTAGTTATTTTTTAGCTACTCTTGTCTGAAAGCAGTGGAGATGTGTTGTTCAGAACTATGTGTCTGGGTGTGGTGCTTTTAAAACTTCAATTTGCTGGTCATTCCATGGGCTCTTTCTCTGTGCAGATTCATTTTAGTTTTAAAAATTGCTTCTTCCTCTCTATTTGTTCTATTCTCTCTTTCTGAGGTTCTCCTCTTAGTCAGATATTTGGTCTTTTAGTTGGAGCCTGTAAGTCTCTCAAATCTCCGTCTTAACAGATTAGATCTCTGTGTGTCTTTTCTTCTTTTCTTCTATTTTCTATCTATTCTATTGTCTTTGGTTTTGTTTTACTCTATATTCTAAAGAAATCTATGTTATTTTCCAAACGCCTGTTAAGTTTAGTCTTTTGACAATTATTTTAACCTCAAAGCATCTTTCTTTTTTCTTTCTCCTCTGTTTTTTTTTTTTTATGCATCTATTCTGGTTCTATGAATATAATATATCCTGAATTGCTTTAAATTTTTATGAAGTTCTGCATATTATCTCTGTTTTAGTCAGTGTTTAGTTTTTAACTATTTCATTTTTCTCGTTGCTGGGTTCCTTAAATGCCTGGTGACATTTAGACATCCTTTGCTTTTTTTCTTAAACTCAAGTTTATTTAGATATAATTTATCAACAGTAAAAGACATCCATTTTAAGAGTGTGTTTTCTTATGAGTTCTGACAGATTTATACACCCATCTAACCACCATCACACTCAAGATCTAGAATACTTCCATCACCCAAAAAGTTTCCTCAGGCCCCTTGCAGTCAGCCTCCTCCACCCTCAACCTGGACTTGTGACAACCACTAATCTTTCATCTGTTGTTATAAATTATATTTGTCCTTTTTAGAGTTTCATATACATGGTATCAAACCATATTATGTTTTTTTGCATCTAGTTTTCACAGATAATATTTTTGAGATTCATTAATGTTGTTTATTTTTTCAGGAATTTATTCTTTCTCATTATATAGATTTGCCACAATAGTTTATCCATTTAGCTGTTGATGGTTATTTATATTGCTTCTAGTTTGGGGTTTTTATGAAGAACACTGCTATGGACATTCATGTACAGGTCTTTGTATCGATACGACATATGCTTTAATTTTTGGGGTAAATACCTAGAGGTGCTTTGCTGGCTTGTATGACAAATGTATGTCTAACTTTTAAAGAAACTGCCAAACTTTTCCAATTGGTCATACCATTTTACATTTCCACCAGCAGTGTATGAAAGTACCATTTGATTTACATCCTACTTGGTATTGTCAGTCTTTTTAATTATAACCATTCTATTTTAAGTGTGAACTGGTATTACATTGTGGTTTTAATTTGCATTTACCTGATGACTCATATTGTTGAACATCTTTTCATTTGCTTATTGGCCATTCTCTTACCTTCTTTTGGGAAGTGTTTATTCAAATATTTTGACTATGTTTTAAAACTGGCTTATCTTATTGTAAATTATTTATGCATTCTGGAACAGTCTTTTGTCATATATATGTATTGCAAATATTTTCTCCAGGTCTTTAGCTTGCCTTTTTATTTTCTTAAGAGTCTTTCAAAGAGAAGATTAAATTTTTCCAAAGTCTAATTTATCATTTTTTGATTGCTTGTGCTTTTTTGGCTATCCTATCTAAAACATCTTTCTTACCCAAAGAGCACGGAGGTTTTTAAATATGTTTCTAGAATTTTATAGTTTTTGCTTTTATGTTAAGTCTGTGATACATTCAGATAAGTCTGTGTATGGCTTGAGGTTAAGAGTCAAAGTTCTTTTTTTTAACTACATGGATATCTAGCTGTTCTAGCACCATTTGTTGAAAAGACTATGCTTTTGTTATTTCGCATTTCCTTGGCACCTTTGCCCAAAATCAACTGACCATATAAATTTGGGTACATTTCTGGACTCTCTGTTCTGTTTCATTGATTTACATATCCGCCTTTTTGCCAATGCCATGATATTTTGATTACTATGGATTTATAGTATGGCCTGAAATCAGGTAATGTAAGTTTTTCAACTTTGTTCTTCTTTTTTTCAAAATTGTTTTTGCAATTTTGCCTGCTGAAATTTTGCCAATAATTTTTACATCTATGTTCAAGGATATCGTTATTTAATTTTCTTTTTTATAACGTCTTAGGTTTGAGTTTGAGGTAATGTTTGACTGCATAAAATGAATTAAGTGTTCCCAGATCCTATGAAAGATTTTCTAAAAGATTTCATGTAACTTGAGTATTATTTCCTTCTTACACAATAATAGAATTTACCAACATAGTCGTGTGGGCTTAGCATATTCTTTACAGGAAGATTTTTAACTACAAATTTAATTTTTTTAAAGGACATGGGCCAAAAGATTGAATCACATTTTGTAATTTCTGTTTTTCAAGGAATTTGTATATTTCACCTAGGGTTTTGAGTTTATTGGTATTCTTTATCTTTATTCTCTTATCTTTGTAATGTCTCTAGAATCTGTAGTTATGTCTCCTTCATTCCTGTTATTGGTAATTTGTATGTTCTGCCTATTTTTTCTTGATAATACAGATAAAAGTTTTGTCAATTTTATTGACAATAAACCAGTTTTTGGTTTCATTAATTTTCTCTATCATTTATCTATTGCATATTCCATCGACATTTACTTTTATTTTTATTTCCTCTTCCTACTTACTTTGGGGTTTTTTTGCTCTTATTTTTAGCTTTTTAAAATAGAAGCTTAGCTCATTGATTTTGGAATTTTCTTCTAATATAAACATTTGTGCTGTTTTATTTGCTTCCCATAAATTTTGATCTATTGTAGTTCCATTTGCATTGAGTTTAAAATATTTTAACCTTATTTTGGCAATTTCTTTCTTGAATTTCATTTTGCAATTTCCAAATGTACAGGATTTTTCAAATACCTTTCTGTTTAACTAAATTCTGTTATCAGAGAATAACTTTATTTATTTTAATCCTTTTTAATTTAGTAAGACTTGTTTTGGTTTGGTCCTTATAGTCTATTTTGGTACATTTTCTATTTGATCATTTTTAATATTTCTCATTTCTCCTTCATTAAGTTCATGTTTTCCTTTAAGTCTTTGAGCTTGCTTGTAATATAACAGTTGCTGTAATGTCTTTGTCTACCATTCTATAATCTCTGTCATTGCTGCATCTATTTCTGTTGACTGATTTTTCTCCTCGTTATGGGCTACATTTTTCTATATGTCTACATGTCTAACATTTTTTTTTTATTGAATGCTAAACATTGTGAATGTTACATTGTTGACTACTGGACTTTTTTCAATTCCTTTAAAGAGTGTTGGACTTTGTTCTGATGGGCAGTGAAGTTACTTGTTTGATCCTTCCAAGGTTATTTTCTTTTTAGTTTGTTGTTGTGTTTTCATTTGTTTGTTGTTTATATGTTTTGATGGAGAGGGCATCTAGTGTAGGCTTTAAAAGGACTAGGTTAGACCAACTACTAAGGCATTTATCTTTTTATGGTCTCTCTTCTGTGGCTGCAGGGAACTAGAAAGATTTTATGCCCTGTGTAAACTCTTGGGATCATTCATTTGACAACTTCCTAGTACTTGTTCTTTCCCCAAAAACAGTTGTCTTTTTTTTCTTTTTTTCTTTTTTTTTTTTTGCCTGGCCTTTTGCAGTTTCATATGTGCAAGTTGATATTCAGGCAGGGACTCAGTAGATCTCAAGTGATTTCTGAAGTTCTATTTCTGGGTGCCTTTTTCTTTAGTGCTCTATCTTACAAATTTTCATCACCTCAGCTTCCTTGTCTTCTCAACTCTATCTACTCATCTCAGCAAGACTATAGACCTCACAAGAAGTTCCTTCTTGCTACGCTTGTGGCCTAGAAATTGCCTCCAAGCAGAAAGCCAGAGCAGTTTAAGGCTCCTCTATTTGTTCCCGTTCGCTCAGGGAAAACAGCCTTATACTCCCTGTGGTCCAGTATCTGAGAACAGTTGTTTCATATATATGTCCAGTTTGTAGTTATTTATGGCAGGTGGGTAAGTCTGAACCCTCTTACTCTCTTACTGCCTTGTATATCATTAGTTTTTATAAAAACAGTAACTGGAATGGCTGTTAAATAGGACGTTTTCCTTCCTGCTAGATCTCATTTGTGAGTAAAATTTCTGAGAGACCTATTTGGAATAGGGAGTCTTGGGGTGAGAGTATCCTTTATCAGGCTTTTCTTTTGAGCAAATGGTAAAACTGTTAGGATGTGGTATAACCCCCAAATACTATCATAAGAAAGATTTTACCCCAAGGTCCTAGATATGGGGATACTAACTGATACAGACCTTTAGTTGACTCCCCTGCTTGAGCTGCATTTCTCTCTCCCTTTCTCTGTTTTACCTGCTGACCTTGTCCAGCTCTTGCTTCCTCCTCAGTTTGTTCTTCATAGCTTGTTCTAGGGCAGTGAGTGGCCTTCCTTCCATTAAAAATATTTGAACATGCTACTGATATTCACTGATTTGTAAAAATGATATAAATGTACTGACATATTTTTTTTAAATATATATATTAAAAAATAATGATTTTGAAATGAAGAGATTGAAAAATGCCTATAAACAGAAGCTATTTCTTAATATGCCTCCTGGATTATATATTCTTCACTTTGGAGACCACTCTCTCTTTAGTGACATTCTCTATTAATTTCCTCCATCTACTTGCTTCTGTTTATTTTCAGTTATCCAGAAAAATCATGAAACTCTCTATTTTTGGTGACATCATTCTGTCCTTATTGATTTATTTCTTTTACTTTATCAGTATCTGAGAAAGACTGGAAGCAAATGTTTGTGATGGGTCTGCAATTTTGAACTGGAAGTCCATCTGATATATTTCTTAAAATAAATGTTTGAATAATTAAAGTGACATATATCTTCAGTTTAGTTTGCTTTCCTGAGTCTAAGTATAAGGGTAGTGGCCTCAGGACTGCTTATAACCTGCAGGAGGTATTTTTTGTTTTGTTTTGTTTTGTTTTAGATATTTTATGCAGCTGTCTTTAAATTTGTGTATATCAAAGGGACTGTGACTTGAGGAAGTAGTTTGCAAATTTCACCAGGAGCAAAACAGTTAAGAACAAACTGCTCTGGAGAAATGTGGGGATCATCTGAGATAGACTTCTCCCCTATCTATGCTACATTCCTTAATTTGGGTACATTATAATCATCTGGGGAAGAGCTATAAATATAGAAAGGATATTATCTTATTCTAACATTACTGTTGCACTTGACTGTCTAAATTCATGTCATTCTGGGTTTTCATACTGTTAATATACCATCCCTAAACCCAGCAGCTAGTACAAACCCATAACATGCAGTAACTAATTTGACATTATATTTAATAATATATTATAAGAATATATAATCCAGGGACTGTTAACAAATTCATTTTTCTTAGGCGAACCAAACTGAAAAAAAATAAGCTCACTATTCATTCTTTGCAGGAATTTCCCATGTCTGATGATTTAAAAGAATAAATTCTGTATGTAAATGAGTCATTACAATGAATCATTAATTGAAGCTTGTTGGATATTCAAGATTACTCAGTGTGGTATGTTTGTGATGGAGACAGGAAGTAAAAAAAGCAAGGTCTATGAGATGTGTCTATGTGAAGGCTTAGCCAGTCATTTAATGTTTCTCTCTGAGGCTCATCAAGGTATCTATTGCTTCTTAGCAGTTTTTAAGGAGGGATTTTCCCCCACGTTCCTTCCCTCCCCAAAATAGCTAATTATATACTGGAAGTTTCAGTACATTGTTCACAGTTTGTGAAGTCAGCATATTTCTGGAAGCTCACTGTGAATGTAATGCTTAGCTGTACTGATGCTTTTGTTTCTCCATCTCTGCAGCCAGCACTGTACTGTAAGGACACAATTCTATCGCTATTTTTCCTTCACATTTGATGTGGTAGTTTG
Source organism: Cynopterus sphinx (assembly GCA_030015415.1). Taxonomy (NCBI): domain Eukaryota; kingdom Metazoa; phylum Chordata; class Mammalia; order Chiroptera; family Pteropodidae; genus Cynopterus; species Cynopterus sphinx. The sequence continues at coordinate 27,592,397 of CM057391.1, forward strand.
CATACAGCTGCAGAGTAGACAGTTACCTTTGAAAGGAACATTTGGCCGCTCTAATTTGATTAAAGAAAACCACCTCAACCATTTCTAGACTGAGAACGTTTTCATTTTAACTTGGCAGTAGGAGTTGGGAATGTACTCACAGCACTTAGATATGTGGGGGAGCAGTCAGGGAACAAAACCAACTCGAATGAAGAAAGCTTTGATGTAGTTTTTTTCTTTAGAGACAAGCAGTGTTATATAGGATTGATTCTCTTTCTCTTTTCCCCGCAAATTTTCCACAACCTTGATTTTTACCTCCATCTTCTTTTCACAGTTATTTTCTTAGTAATTCCAGTAAATAAATTTTGGCAGGGATAGATTGCTAGCCTGGCATGGTTTGAAGGACTTTGAAGTCCTTAAAAATTATCCCACTTTTATATAGACATAGAATCCCAGGTCATAAATGACTATGAATTGCGCGTGCTTCTTGGCCATAGTTGGAATGGTTAAAAAGGTTTTTAGACCGTGAGTATGTAGAGCAAGGTGAGAATTTAGCTGCAGCTTATAGAGAAGAAAATTGCTCCCATCAGAAGCTTGCACCCCCAGTACTGGGCATTTACCTCACATATGTTTACTTCACTTCTGAGATAGAAGTTCTGATTACTCAGTTGAAAGTACATTCTGCTGATCGTGGGTTGGTATCAACTTCTTACGTCTGTTATTGAAAATGATTGAGCAGGGGTTTAATGACTGTAGGGTAAACCATGAACAAATTCATGAATCACAGTTCAGTAATTTAATATATGGTGTTCCTGGGAAAGGTACAGGGCTAGCATCTCACATTAAAAAGATTGAGTGTGGGACCTTGGAAATAAATACAACTACAGTTTTACTTATCGACCCTTGGATTTAATTGATAACCTAAAGTGGAGGTCAAATGTGTGTTCACATTCTCATTCTACTACACCATGGTGCGACTTGGCTATATTATGCTTCTTACCACTAAGCTTCAATTGCTTCGTTTGTAAAATCAGGACACATATTAAATGATGTTCCTGAATTTAGGTTCCTGTTATGTGCTTGATACTTAGCAGATAGTTAGTCACCTCACTGCCCCTTTCTTTTCACCTTAGTACAATCACTCAATGAAATGTTTTGAAGGAAAGTGATTTTGTTCATGGAATGAGTAGGTGAACTCGATAAAGTCCTCTTCAGAGTCTAATATTAAGTGCATCTCTCATTCTCTTGGATGAAATGATTAAGTCTGGCAGGATTCTTATCAAGCGTGCCCAATTTTTCCATAGATAATAAGCACTGGGCAGAAATTGTATTAGGTAGTCCATAGTTCTAAGATACGGGCACTATGGATTTTGTAGCTATTCAGTAAATGTTTGCTGTTGGAGAGAGTTATGTTGTCATCTTGAATTTTTGTCCATCTTCTGCCATCTGCAGAATCTCAAACCTTAATGCACTTAAAATCACCTGTTCTTTCTTTTGAGAGTCAAGGAGCAATCTTCCTATTTTGTTTTTATACATAACAGGGAGAACATAAATTTTTTCAGTCATATCTATGTCATCTAAGTGTACAGAGATGATAAAGGGACTAAAAAAGATTATTGCCCAAAAGCTGCTGCTAAATCTAGGTATGAGGACTCAAGGTTTTTTAGTAAATACAACTTGGTAAATGTAGTTGAATCCCTGTCTAGCTCACAATGCTTATTTGTTCCAAAATATAAGTGAATAATGTTCTACAGTTCAATAAAATATTGCAAAAAGTAATACTTGCTATTTTTGTTTCGTTCAAGTACTACAATTATAACATTAAATAGAATTTTATAAATTTATTGCTGGTGATTGAAGAAAAGTTGGTTTTATTTAAATAAGGTGTTTGGAGACCTGTGGGAATTCTGCAGGAAAATACTGAGTACTAATTTTTTGTGTCACTTCAAACTTTCTTTTTCCTCAATAAAATATTATTGTGATATTTCTCATATATAATTACCTTTTATAAAACTATACTTTTATATATCCCAGTACTAATGAATATTGTCCATGTACTATTGGTGTTCTCAGGCTTTTTGTCTTGTTTGGACTCTAACCTGAGTGACAATGTAAACATTCAAATCCAATGAAATTATTGGAGGTTACTAATGAAATACATAGACGCTAGCCGAAGACTGAGATTTTATTATTTTTTAATAGATAATGAATGTCATTTCTTTTTGCATTACAGAAGCACTTCTTAAGTGCTGTTAATATGGTTATTATCACAGCAACAGTAGCAAAGTCTGGGGAAAGATAGTTATTCCCATTTTGTAAATAAAGAAACACACACAGAATTTAAATGACCTGTTAAGGGTCACCTGACTCCAAGCATTATTTCCCCTATTTTAGAGTTTTCTATCTAGTATTACAAGTGTTTTAGTCATGCAAAGACCATTTAAATATGACTGTTTTGGTAAGGCCTGTTTGGGAATTAAATGCACACAAACTGCATGCTGACCAAGGCATGCTGCTTATTTGAGGAGGAAAACTATCTTTTACCAGAAACTAGAAGTATAATTGCTTAATTCTGACAGATATTAAATGCCATATACATATGTGTTTTAATTTAATTGTACTTTTTAAGAGTTTGTTTTAAATAGCTGTATGTAGAAACAAATGCACATGTTATGGAGACTGTTAAATAGTGTTATTTGATATTTGTTCTTGTTGCTTCTCTACTTTCCACTATCTACCGTAGGCCACTGACAACCGAACACATGGCAGGTCAGAGGAAGGACAATCACCTCTGAATCTTGCACCAGAAGTGCTGACGAAGGTGTCACTTGGGCTCACAATGACTCAGCACTTCCTGGTTTCTCTTTTGCAGCCTTGCTCAAGCTAATAACATTCAATGACCTTGGTCCAAATGCTTTTCAGAGAACCTTTGGTTTTCCTATCATCAGAAATCAGAAAATAATCCTTTCTGTTTTTAGTTAATTAATAGTATTAAGTATAAATCATTAAACTTTGCCCTGGATTAGATGCTTTTTGTTCTTAAGATGTTCACAATCTAAGGAAGTAGCTTTGACCCTGAACTATAAATAAATATATCCTTACCTCTCTATTTAAGGCATTCCTATTATAATTCATTTGCTCTTTGTATTGTCTCTGTGCATTCTAATAACTGGGACAGGAATGGAAGGAAATGAAGTTCAAACTGTAGTTGTAGTGTATTTGCTATTTCAATTTTCTGATGGCTTTAGTGAGCAAGGAGGCAGAGTCAGGGAGGGAAATCGTGCATCTGTTCATTAGGATCCTCGTTTCCTGAATAGTCCAGAATAGGGCCAGATTGTTTTTATTAATAAGTTTAATATTTGGAACTAGCCAAAACCATCAGACCTCAAAATGTTAATATTGAGATGTCTGGAGATGAAATATTTCAGAAAACCTTGAAAATTTTATAAAATCTTAAAACCTTTTTACCTGTTTTCCTTGGCCATTTAATGTTAATTACAGGATATGGTTGAGAGTTTATCTATGTTAACAATGAATTTATTTAAAAATTTATGGAACAATTTAAAAACCATTTTATAGATTATCCAGACATAAGTTTCTTTAGAAATACATTTATTATTAAAGGCAATCTTAAAGCAGCAGTTTGCAGGGAAGAAATACCTGTATTATATATAGCAAGAATACTTCTGGATTCAAGACATAAATATTTATGATTAAAGATTTCTTTGTGTTTTCATCTTTACCGAAGCCTTTAAATAGCAAGAATTTTTTGCCCTTTAACTGCTTCCAAATAAGCAAATGAAAAGATTCCTACAGAAAACGTAGTCCTGACCTTTAGCACATGTAATACAAACGAAAAGTTAGCTTTGAAGTGGCATCTTGTTACATAATCACTGAAAATATGCAGTAAAATGTATTGCTCTGAATGTCTTTCATCCAGAAACATACTTTTGCTTATTTGACTATCCTACCAGCTGAAAATGGATTGTGTTCTGGTTGTTCCTATGACCACCCAACCTCAAAATACTTGAGACATTACATGAAGAGCTTGATTCTAAAGCATAAGATTTTCAGAAAGGTTCAGATATTTGGAAAAATGAACATGAAATTTTACTTCGTTGATGATAAAATAAAAAGCAAATAATGGTAGAAGAGAAACAGAATTTATAAGCCCACTAAATTTTTGCCAGGCAGAAATCTGTCAGATCTGTTCAATCAATAGTAAATTACTTTAAACAGCATTTTTTATCTTGAAAGTGCTTATAATGTGAATCATTTGTTTCAGACATGTCTCTAAGCATTCTACCAAACTATTTGGCCAACTCAACATTAGGATGCAGAGTATTCAGAAACATGAAATCATTTAAAGAATATGGGAATAATGACCAATGTAGGCAAAAGCAAACAAAACTTCTTTTATTGTGTGTTCTCTTAGATGGTGCTATAGAAATCTGAGAATTTGTAGCATACACTCAAGATTCCCAAATTACTGCTGCTGCCTACAATAATATAGAAACTGACATTTTGATTCCTTTTTTCATTTTCTCATCTGCTGGTTTAGCAAACGTTCTGTGTATTGAGCTATAGGAGTAAATTCTACTCATCACTGAAAAAGAAAACTTCCATAGATGTCAAATTTATTATATTGTTTTTTGACTTTGATAGGGAAGTCTTTTTGTTTACTTGCATAATTGAAGAATTGAGCAGTCCAGTTAAATAAGAAAAATGCTTAGTTAATAGGAAGTTGTTGTCGCTTTTGCACATTAAGTCCCATTTTCAAAGAATTAGAATATGACAAAATACATTTAATACTAAAACTCACAATTTAATACTTTGTTGATTGAGAAAACATTTTAAGATTTATTTTTTATTGTAATCCTTCTGAACAGTTAGCCTGCTGTTAGGGAATTATAGTTAATAAAATGTTTATATCATTATACGGTTTGGCTATTCATGACAGGTGAAGAAATCTTATGTCTATTGAAGAAACAAAATCAATTGCATTATGTTTTGGTTAGATCTAAAATTTCACTCTTTTAAACTTACATATTACGGAGAGAAAGGTTGAGAGTGAAAGACAAGCAGGAATTCCGATGAATAAAATAATGAAAAAGAAAAAGAATAAAACTCTGAAAGTATAAAAATAGAATAGAAAATGACCAAAAATAAATAGAAGAGATTAAATTAAAGAAATAAATTATTTCTTAATTTTGAAATACCATTAAAAGATCGAAATTTGTACGGCTAAAATCTTCTGGTTCTCTTTACTAAAGTGAAGAAAGAAACAAAGTTAAAGGGGAAATTAGAAGAAATACACCTTATACTACAAAGGAGTAATATAAATTAAAATGAATTTGGCTCCAAAATTGGTAAAAGCTATAACTTCAGTATGCTTTATTTTAAATTGACCCATTGCCCCAAACCTTAATAAACATACGTTTGTTTGTTCTTTTCATATTATGTCTCCTGTGGGAAACATAAGGTAAATTCATCTTGCATGCTTCCAGCCTTTGGTCATAAAGTAGAAAAATATGAATAAAAGAGTTGTTACACTTGACTTGCAAACAAGATTTTTTGGTCTGTTTCACAACTAAAATTCCTGTTTTTATTGTTGACATTATTATGCATGGTATATACCTACTGACCATTATCAGGCTACAGAGAAACTTTTTAAAAAATTTGATTTTCAATTACAGTTGATGTACAATATTATATTAGTTTCAGGTATACAAGGTTACAGAGGAACTTTGGTCTTATGGTAAAACATGAACTGACTTTTTAAAAAATATGGATAAGTAGTAATCTAGGACATTGTGTTATTTCTCCTTCACATTCCCCACCCTGCCCCTCCTGGTTCTTCTTGTGAGTGACAACATGTATGTTTTGCATTTAATTGCATATGTTTATAAAGAAGCTAATAAAAATGAAAAGTAATGATAAAAATAAAGGAATGGCAGTGATGAGATTTGTGTAGTTTCAGTTGTTTAGTTTTCTTTGGTTTCCCTTGCCCAAAGAGATACATTAAAATATATATATATATTGCCACGAGCAACGTCAAAGAGTTTACTGCCTATATTTTCTTTTTAGGAGTTTTATGGTTTGGGTTCTTATATTTAAGTCTTTAATCCATTTTGAGTTTATTCTTATATATGATGTAAGGAGGAGGTCTAGTTTTGGTTTTCTTGCATGTGCCTCTCCAGTTTTCCACAACAACATTTATTGAAAATACTGCCTTTCACCATTGTATATGCTTGCCTCCTCTGTCATTGATTAATTGACCACATAGACTTGGGATTATTTCTGGGCTCTCTATTCTGTTTCATTGATCTATGTGTATTTATGCCACTACCATGCTGTTTTGATTACTGTAGCCCTGTAGTATAGTTTGATAACAGGTACCGTGATACCTCCAACTTTGTTCTTCTTTCTCAAGATTGCCATGGCTGTTTGTGGTCTACCTGCTCATTCTCCCCTCCCTCACAAGAAGATAGATTTTTAAATGACGTTTTATGACCAGAAGATGAGAACAAGGGTGTTGTTAGGCTTGTTGTTAGGACTGGAAGTGACAGAGATCCACTGAAGCTGGCCCAAGGGAAAAGGATTTTATTGTAAGGGAGCATAGCCCTCCTGAAAATCTTTACATACTTGTCCTACTGGGAAAGAGGTTATGGACTCCAGGAGTCTATAAGGAGTGTCTGTGGTCTGTCTTATACCAGGGAGTTGCCTCTGAGTGTCTACTGTCACTGCTTTCTGTGTGTCTTCATACCCAGGCTTCCCTCATAACCTCGGCTTTCACTTGCCCTTTATGGTCTTCACAGCTCTGACTTTGAGTGAGGTTTTTGGCATGCTGCTCCAGCGTGCAACCACTGGTTCTTAGTTCATTTTCCAGGGAGTCTGAGGCATAGTGGTGGGGGGGGGATGCTCCAGTCTAGAAAGCCTGGATTTTGGTCCTGGTTTCACATAGTTAAGAAAATTGTTTGACATTTGATTCTTTGTTTTTCTAGCTAAGGTCTGAGTCTTTAAGAAGCAAAATACCATGCTATAAAAATGCAGGTTTAGGTTAATTCTTAAATCGTTTTGAAGTTTGACTAAGCATTAGTTTAAAATTGCATGCCAAGACTTAATGGTCGTTTTTAGTTATAAAAAGTTGGAGGATTTTCAAGTGTAGCACATCCTGAGAATACCGAAGGAGTTCATGAAGAGTAGATTGCATGGATGAGCATAATCAGGTTCTGGCCACAGTGAAGTCTTGAGCTCACTCATTTGGGTGGGAAAAACATACTCTTCAGATGGAAAAGTTGGAACACATTATAGAAAATGGATTTTTATTTTAAACCATTGAACAGAAATGTTGCTTTACTTCATGATGGCTACAAGACGTCCTAAGTATAATTGAATCACTAGATGATGCTTTTATCAACAAACCCCAAAGCAGCATCTCTTTGATCCCTAATGACTGAGCCCAGGAAAGTGGCAACGTGGCGGGGTGGAGGAGGTGGAGCAGGCAGCTACATGATTCAGTTTCTGACACTCAGGTACCACTCTTCATGTTCCTACTTTGGGGACACAGGTTATGTGTCCACTTTTCTTTCACTGAGGCTTCTAGCATTCTTGAATCGAGAAAGGACAATATCAGAGCTTTTCCTTTTACTTCTGTCTACTCTTTCTACTCATTGGTTCAGTCTTTGAACCTGGATTATATAAGCACGCCTTGGCCACTGTTTGTCTCCAAGCATCACATTACAGCAGTGGTCTTGAACTGAGGACCACCAGTTTTTTATCTTCTAGCAATTTCTGGACACATTTTCTTTGTTACAGCTGGGGAGGGGTGTTGCTACTGGCGTCTAATAGTTAGAGATCATGGATGCCTTTAAATATTCTACAATGCTTGGGACAGCTCCCCACAACCAAAAGGAAATTTTGAATGTCGGTAGTGCTGAGATTCTGAAGCTCTGCATTTGAAAAAGGCACTAATTAACATCAGTGCTTAAGAAGCAAAAAAATAACAAAAGCGTGTGGCATAAACCAGGGGAAACACGAGCCTAACACCATCTAGTATTAGTAAGTTCAACATTCATTAATCAGTGTTTCCAATGTTGGCAGTTTTCTTATCTTCAGTGGCTGAGAAAAAGAAAACCCCGAGGAGGGATAGTGGTTTTCCTGAATATTTTAATTGGGAGCAAGAAGAGATGGCTGAGATGAGTGAAGCTAATGAGAACTAAAAATTTCAGGGTTTCCTTAGAGTATGGCTCAGAACATCATAGAATCGATGATGATGGTTGAGAGGAAAAAGGTAGTTGAATTTTTTGCCTTTTTTTTTATTATTGAATTTTTAAATTAGTTGTATTTGGACCCTGCTAGGGAAGTAGGAGTTAAACAAAAAAAAAGACTAAGGAAGTAAGATGGCTCAGTGACCTGTCCTTATAAGAGGATACACTTACGTTCAAGTGATGAGAGTCTAAAGTAATTCTAGACAACTGATGCCTCAAACTAGAGCTCCCTCCAAATTCTGGATGTATTTCCTCATCTCTACTCTTTATTGTTCATGTCACAATGATTGGTACATAGTGTTTTATGGTTGATCTTCTAAGGCCTCCATTTATAAAACTGTCTTTAATCCATATGAAATGATGATATAAAATAAGCAGTGGAGAAGGACTCTTAAGTTTAATTAAATTGGGTAATACCGAAATCCGAGAATATGGTAGATGGTATAGACAGGTTGAAGCTTCACTCGTTTTTCTAGTAATCCAGACTTGAATCTTGAAGGTTGATTTCCCTTCTACTTGACGTGGTCTGATATTAACCAAGTCCAATAGGCTTTCCCTTCAGAATGTTTCTGGTGCCCGTTTTTCCTCTTCATTGTCATTGTTACTATTCCAGGGTTCTGTCAATATAGAGCTCTATGACTTTTTCCCTCTCTTTTGAGTTAACCACTTTCTAGTTCATGCCTCTTCAGTATCACTGCGTGCTCAAAATGCCCTTCATGTGTACCACATCGAGTCCAGATTTTCCTACCTATCTTGCAGAGCCTCCCAGTGTCTGGATCTGTTTTACATGTTCATGCTCTAGTATCCTCTGAGTGAATGCTGCCTATGTGACCTCAGACAGAGACCAATTGCTTTCCCAGGAAACCTTGCTCATATGTTTTGCCTTCTCTTCTTCTCATTACCTATTTGAAGTGCATTCATCTTCTGAGATTAAGCTCAAATCTCTATAAGAGCATTTCTGGAAACTTTGAGTGCTACCATTGATCACTTCTCCCTGGAGAAGTTGGTTTCACCTGGCTGAGCTCTGCGTTCTATCTTGTCTGAGGTGTCTGTGGTTATTTCACATATATATGTCTTCTTTCCTCAATTTTAATGCAAGATCCTTGTGAATAGACCCCGCAGCTTGTATCTTTCTTTGGTGGTTAGCATACTTCTGACCATGCTGCCAGTGTGAGATAGTCTAGTTTTCTAAGAATTACATTGAAATGATATGCACAGATACAGTGACAATTATATAAGAAAACTTGAAAAGATTAATTATTACTGATTCTCTTAACATGGGGTTATGTGGGAAGGGCATGTTTTAAAAATTGTATCAGAACGTATGCAGAGTGAACTCCCCTCCCTCAGTAGCAGCAGTTCTCAGCTGAGGGCAACATCTGCAGATATTTTGTGGTTGAAAACTGGAGGGATACTACTGGTTTCTAAGAATGCTGCTAAACACCCTACATGCACAGAATAGTCCCCCACAACAATGAGTTATCTGGCTTCAAATGTGAATAACGCCAGAGTTGAGAAACTCCAATCCATAGCATTGTGTGGACACCACCACCACCATTCTTAACCTCCTAGAGGAATGCAATGTGCAGAAAGTAGTGCATTTTTTTTAATATGGAGGAAATGATCATATATTATACACTTCTAAGCAGTGGGAACTGGAGCTATGTACATAAACCACTATATTTGACAGTTAAAAAGACATGTGATAGCGCTTGTGTAATAAACGGGTACTTCATGTCTTTGTGCTTTTGAGGAGAGAGGACATTAAGTAGAGTGAATTCTCTTAAGGTTGAATGCCCATATCCCACGATTTTAGACAATAAGAGGCATTTTCAAACTCAGAGGATGTATTAGAATATTAGGTCACATTTTCAATAAGTTAGAATTCTTCTGAAAGTATCAGTAGTTATATTGGAATATTGAAGCATACATTCTCTTCTTTTTCCAGATATTTTAAAAGCTTCTTTGAAGAATACTTGATCATTTTTCAGGTATAAGAATAATATGCTTTCCCTCCTGAAATTAATTTTGGGAAGTATTTTTTTTTCATTCAGTGGATGAATGTATAGGGAGAGGACAGTTCACAGAGACATCCTGGACTGGTTATCTTAACCATTCCCTGCCTGAATTTTCTCATTTCAAAAAGACTAAGGCGTGATGACCTCCAGCTTTAAAATTCTGTGTTCCTGTAATTTTAGTTACAAATAGTAAAAAAGAGATTGTTTATGCAAAGTCTTTGATAATAGAAACTTGTAGGCATTAATTATTCATTTGTTTTTTCAAAACTAGAAATCTCCCTTTCTACAAAGGCTTACTTCCAATGTTTAAAGAAAGAAAGGAATTCCTGTTAAAAGTAGAAGTCATCCCCACCCCCAAACAAAACAAAGGGTCAAGTGAAATTTACAGCTGATTTTTAAAATGTCATTGTTAACTAATTTTGAAAAGTTTCCCCACTTTTATATGTTTATACTTAAGTATAAAGAAAATATTTTAATAGTACTAATAATACTGAATTTTTCACACAATTTATGTTAAGCTAGCTGCTTCCAGATCTAAGAAATTTCTGGTTTGTAAGGGTGAAACAGATTTGGAAGCTCTATTAAGGTTTTTAGTTTACTATTTAGTAAGTATTTGTGCTCTGAAAAAAATGTTTGCTGGCTGGAAAATTAAATGGAGCTTTGATAATTCTCTCCTTTTTCTATTTCTAAAATTGGCAGTTCAGATATTTACAACATTGGGGATGTTATAGTATCCCAAGAAATGCAGCTCGCTTCTATAGTGTCTCTATCTAAAGAAACTGAGGTTGGTTTGGGCATATTCCAACTTCTCAGGGCCTGTTCTAGAACTTGAATAATGGGATTGCCTGAATTGAAGATCCTTTTAGGATGGACCCAAAGATGCTAAGAGCATCCAGCTACAGTTTGGATCTCATTTCCAGAGTTCATGTTGCTTACAAGAAATAGCAGCATAAAACATGGGATATGTTCATAAAATCGTGCCTTAGGTAACTTTTCATTTACCAGAAGTTAACTGAGTACCTCCTCAGTGCAAGGCACCCGCCAAAAGCAGTATGCAGAGTGAAAAAATCAAAATGTGTATTGTTCAGTCCCTGCTTTAACTAAGTGGGGTTATAAGTGAGCTTATCATTTAGTAGGAGGAGAAAGGGAACCTGTGCAAACTACTATAATACAAAAAATAAATAAATAAAGTAATAAGGACCATTCAGAGATACAGATATAATTCTTCAAAAGAAGAAAGTGTTTAACCTGGAAAGTTGGGCTCCACAGAGGAGGTGAACGATGTGGGCAGAATCACAGAAGTAGAAATGAATGACATATGTTGCATGACAGATGAACCCGTGGTGCCGAGTTGACCAGAGCATGAGGAGAAAAGGGGAATAGTAGTGATATGCTCAAGTGGTGGGGTCAAAATAATAGCAGAGGGTAAACCTGATTGAAATAAACCTAGAGACAAGCAAACTAGTTAAGAGATGAACCATTTCCTGGGGAGAGAGAAAAAAATGGTGGCCTAAATTGGGATAGTTGCCTTGAAATGAGAGAAGAGATTAAATATGAGAGATAATTGAGTGTAATAATTGCCCAGTCTGGTTGGGTATGTGGATGAACAGGGTTATAGAGTTAACAAGATGAATTGCAATTTTAAGCTTGAGTGAGAGGATGGTGGTGCTTCTGTTAAAAATAAGATGCACGGGAGAAGGAACAGGCTTATTGGGACACTGATGAATTCCCTTTTGAACATGTCAGGTGATATGTACTCTCGGGAAATAGCCAAGGCAGAGTTATAGTTGGAGTACAGGAAATTCAGAACTCCAGACAGGATTCCAGAAAACCTGTAGCAGCCTTTGAAGGAGACGTAGATCTTTTTGAGTCCCACGTTCAGAATACCACTATTTCACATCATGTGTCTCACAAGAGCAGCCCAAAATGTCCCGATGTGAAAACCAAACACATGACTAAGCTTGTGTCACCAGCTAAGTGACTTATTCGCTCATGGCAGCCTTCACATCCCAGCACAGATGATTGAAATCCTGCCATAGACACAACTGCCATCTGCAGTCGATCTTCCAGGTCACTGGCAAATAGGACCCCCACGTTAATCAATGAATGAGCAAGAACTTTCATACTTTGAGGGGGAAAATAACTGAAAATGAAAACCTGAGATTACGTTTAGGATTGAAGTAGGAAAGAAAAGGACAGAGAGGAAGGCAGAGACCAGGGAAGTAGAGGGAGAAATAGAAGAAAACCCAGAGAAGCCACAGGAGGGATGAACTTAAAGGAAAGAAGGCATTTCATTCAGCTTTCTCAGGGGCTGCTAAGAGGTTGAAGAGAACGAAGACTGTATTCAGTAGTGGGAAGTTGTCAGTCTCCATTCAAGAGACAAATGTTGCTGGAAGAGAAGGAGGGAAGCCAGGTAACAGATAACAAAGGAGTGAGAAAGTAGAGCACAGAGTGTAGACTATCAATGAATAATTTGGGAGAATGGGATGTTGTTGGTAGATTGACAACCAGATTGAAGTAAGAGGGGTTTAATATTCTTGTTGTTATCATACAAAGGAAATAGGAGATGTTTATAGGTATATAGATGAGGCAAATGCCTTTGATTTTTTTCTATTGCAAGAAAGGTGTGACCTTGGGAGCCTTAAGTGAGGGCTGAAGGAAGTGTCTAGATTAGGCAGAGAGAGTAGCAGAAAGAAAAGGCAAATGTTGAAGAACAGTAGTGGAGGCATTGGCTGTCCTAAGAGGGCCTTGAGTGGGTAGAAGAATACAAAGTGGTCCATATCTTTGGAGTCCCTTAGCTGCGGAAAGACTGACCCTCATTCATCAGTAAATGAAGGCTTGATAATGCGCTAACGTCATGCATCATGCATCAAGAGAAGCCTCATGCTTGAAAAAAATAGCTCTGATAAATGAAATAAGACTGCAGTTCTTAAGAATACGTCTTCGTCACCATAATCTCACAACTAATCTTTAATTGAACACTTAATATGTCCCAAGCCCTAGTTTGCTTTTAGTAAATGGTGTTATCTTCACAGCAGCCCTACTGTATGGGTGAGTTTACCTTAAAGTAAGTAATTCTCTTGTTTTTGCATTCTTTATTTAATGTTTAAAAGCTGTGTGTGTGTGTGTGTGTGTGTGTGTGTGTGTGTGTGTGTGGTGTATACTAAGAGCAGATTAGTTAACTTTGTGTGAACACCTAAAAATTGTCAGAGTGACATGTTATAAAAATAAGAACTCTTTGACACATTCAGTCTGCCAAAGTTACTGTGCTTAACTGGACTTAGTAAAAATTGGGGCAAGTCTGCCATAAAACACAGTTACTGTTTGTGAATTCCTTTTTCATCAAAATGTTAACTTAGAGTTGACATACAAAAGACGAGATTTGATACAGCATTTTGACATTTGACATTTTAAAGTAATTTTATTAGATCAAGCTATGAATTACTGAAGATTGTTCTACTGTAAACAGTTTTTTCCATTATCTTTCTTTGAATTAGAAGCAAGTTGCATGCCATTTGCCTACAAGAAGATAAATGTATTGTGCACTAAAATATACAAAGATTTGGGCACCATGTTTTCTCTGCTTTTTATTAATGAATGCTTTTGTTTAGTCTTACATCAGACGAATAAAACAAAGTTGTGTTTTGAATAACTAAAGCCAGGAACAAAATTCCCTGTAGCAGTGTTGACAAAATTCACTTGAAAAGTCGAATTTCACTCTGGGTGAGTCATTTTCAATATATTTCTATCCTAGTACACCCAAGATAGGAAGTAGACTCATCAGCTGTAGTGGCTCCCCAGAAAAATGATTCCAAAAACTTCCTGAGGGGACAATTTTGCTAACTTCCACATCTTAGTGTTAGCACATTGGGGGTATCCAAGAGCTCACTGATAATGAATGGGTAGATTCAGAGTGGAGAGGATAAGGATGAGGTGTTCAAAAAAGCCCTAGAAGAGATTTTATATTATCAAGTCCTCACCCTTCAGCACTTCCCACCCCATGAGTCAATTCATAATAAAAACAATTCAGTACTGTATAAACCAAGTCTAAGAATTAACCTTTTCCAAAGTGCTCATCTATGCTGCCCAAAGAAATGGTTTCTTTAGTTCTTCTAGCCAGCCTGAGTGAATGTGTTTTGAGGTGTTCTCTTTATTTTTACAGTTTAAAAGTTGTATGAACTAAAAGTCAAAACATTCTGTTACAGTGTAAAGAAAAAGGTATGTCTCAAGGTCAAGGTAACCAACCACTGTTGCCTTTTCAGGCCGTTAGAATGATGGCTGGCTGCCCACACACAGAGAGCCAATTCTGTGGTGTGGTTGCCATGTTCCAGGATCCGCCTGGCATTAAAGGCTGGAAGCCTGGTTTTATTAGTATACCTAAAGGAATTGAGAGTGCAGGGATGGTGGTCTCTTGCCAACCTCACAAGAAACCGAGGTTTGAACCAAAATGTTCATTTACTCTTTTCCAATAAAAGCTGTACTTTTCAAGTATCCTGGGATTTGCCAACTAAGGCATTGCCTTCCTTGAATGCTTATCTATGAGAAAGCCAGGTTATAGTCAGACAGTTGCATAGTTTGTGTGGAACCATGCAGGGGATTGGCTGATGAGCTTAGTGCCTGACAGCCGCAAGCCCTGTGACTGCTGTATCCATCTTGACTATAGGGAAGGAAGTTCTGTTTGTTGCACAAACTCCCTCTCTTATAGCAGAGTCTATGCCACACTGCCAAAGTGTGTCTTTCCAGACTTCGTTTTAACATAAATAAAATACAGGGGTTTTGTAAAAGTAAATTCGATTAATGACATTGCTGTTAGTCAGCATCACAGCCCGATCTCTTAGATTTGGGGTGGTCATGGTCTCCTGGGCCTCTTTCTCCTGGTAGCTCATCCTTATCACCTACATTTTGGTTTTCCTTACCTCGGTCGTAGAATTTTTCTCTTCATTTTGGTTCAGGGGCTAAGATGTTTTCTGTCTCATGTCCTACTCACAGTTTCTTTTGTGTCTGTTCATTGAAATAACTTCCTAAAAACTATCTCCTAAATATAACTTTTTAGCATATCATTTGATAGTGGTATTTGAAAAACGTTTGACTAGCTTGTAAGTTGAGTATTTTAGAGTTCCCTATTATTTTATTTACCTCTGTTATTAACAAGTACTAAACTATAACTTTTATACTTTGAGGTTTTAACATTTTGATAGATGATTTTCTTTAGAATGTCTAAAAAATAAGATGTTTCTATTTAAGGGTAGAAATGTCCTACTCTTACCAACTCAATGATCGTTTAGGAAACGGCTCTTCTAATTCTAAAAAGCAGATAAATATACTGTATGTATGAAAAAGAAGTGAAATATCAAAGAATGAGGTCAAAAACTATAATGCTTATAATAAATAATATTTGTATACTTAGCAATTCATAATATATAATTTTCTATCAACTCATTCTGTGAGAATGATTAGAAAAACTTTTTAAAAGATACTTTGTGAACTATTGGGTTTAATAGCATTTTAGCATCTCAAAACAAGTCCGCAAAAAACTGTGATCTTGCAGAGACACTTGTT
This sequence comes from Cynopterus sphinx, assembly GCA_030015415.1. Lineage (NCBI taxonomy): Eukaryota > Metazoa > Chordata > Mammalia > Chiroptera > Pteropodidae > Cynopterus > Cynopterus sphinx. The sequence continues at coordinate 27,608,223 of CM057391.1, forward strand.
ATCTGCTCGTTTCTCTGTTAAAGGGAGGTATGTAGCCAATTTGCTTTTTGGTTTACTTCTAAGAAATATAAACCAGGAAGGCAGAGATTAAATATCCACGTATCTATGACTTTAAAAATTGCATAAATATGTTCCTTCCTAGGGTTATATTTTTCAAAACTATTGTTCATTACTCAACACAATTAAAATATTCTAAGTGGAATTCTTTTTTAGGATAGGATATCTTTTTCCAATTAATTTCAGCTGTTGGTGGTGTTGCCTTTGTTCTTCATTTGAGAGCATTGCTTTGTGTTTACTATTTCCCATCTTAGTTCCAGCAGGTATTCTGCAGACTGATCTCATACTCAAATAACTCCCATATATCATATAATAAGAGGGTGGCTTTAAGTAGATTGAAATCCTGTTAATAGCTAAGAAACACTAGTAACTGATATCAACAGAGATGTGCTTTTTAGGCTAAAGTTTAGATCTAACTTTCATATATATTAATTCCAAAAGCATAATGTGACAATCTATAAAATTCTGACCTAAGAAAAACTGACAAATTAAAATGTATGGATAGTTGTTCTTAGAGAATTGGACAAAATCTTTGAAGCGCAGGTAAGCATGCGTGGGCTTATTGGTGGTTTGAGATTCAGACTTGGGAGAAAGAGCAAGACTGAATGTGTGCTGTGGCAGATTAGTTATCTTCCATTGTTTTGATAGTGCCCTGAATCCAAATTGGGGTGGGACTTATCTAGGATGTGATTTAGGGTATGAAGTTATTCCTTTCAGGAAGCTTTCTTTTTGTAGTTCCTTGGCAGTTTCAAGCAATGTTAGAAGAATGAAATGTGTTTAAACATTTTGTGACCTAGTTTTGGCCTAAGTATACTTTTGTACTTGCAAGATACACAAGGGTTTTAGGCTTTGCTCTCACAGCTAAATGAACTCAAATGTATACTAAATGTAAATTGCTTTGAAGGCTGTGGATCACAGGTTAATAGATTCTGGATGCGATTTTTTCTTTCATGAGCCAGACATTTCTTGGATTTAAGGGTGGGTTTAAATTAAAGAGTAGCAAATTGTTTCCCTCTTTGGAAATAAGCAAAATCACCCTCTGATAATAAAATATTTCTTTAACATGTCAAGACAGTTATTGAGGAAAGACAGCATGAGGGAAAAAAATGGGGATAACTCATTTAGCAGCTTGCTCTTTAGGAAATGGAATATGTTTAATAAAATTTAAATTGCCTTATTATACTGTGTGACTTGAAAATAATGTGACAAGAAAATGAAAAGTGTCGTACTAGAACTTATATGGCCAAATAAATCTTATCCCACGGGAGACAGTCCAGTTTTCCTAGCTCTGCTCTAATTGAATGAAACATTTTCAGACTCTTGGAATTGTCTTCATGACTATTTTATAAGCCAAACCCCAAAATCAACATCTTTACTTTATTATCACACCTCTTTTTGGACCCAAAAGAATATTACTCAGCCTAATCCCCTCCACTTAATTTATCAGACTGGCCTCAGGCTATTTCCAAAACATATAGTGTACTCTCTTGTAAGACATTTGAATACATTTATTTATTTGTTTGTTTGTTTGTTTGTTTGTTTATTATTTGTTTATTGTTTGTTTATTCATTCATTCATTTATTCACTCATTCAAGGATCATGGCTGAGGGTAGCCTCCAATGAGTCAGGTATGTTGCAGTCACATAGGAGTCTTGGCAGTGGGAAGGAAGAAGGGAGACAGGTGAGGATGACGGAGCATGTTTACCTGTGAGCAGTCTTTGTGGATGCGCAGGGAGGTCACCAGATGGACAGAGGAAAGGAGAGCCTTCTAAGCAGAGGTAATAGCTTGTGTCAAGGCATGGCACAAAAATGACGCCCATTTCGGGACCTGCAAATTTTTCAGAATGGATAGCATCTGGTTAAACAATGGGAATGGAGTGGTAATTAGGGGTGATGTCATGAGGGTCTTGGTAGACTATGGAATGGAGAATGTGGGGGTTAAGAGTAAGAGGTCTGATGCCTGATTATCTGAGCTCAAATCCTGGCTTCTTCATTTACAAGCTTTTTGATGCTGGGCATTCTACCCATCTTCAAATGCCTTAGTTCTTTTTATCTGTAAAAGAGATGATACCTACTTTATAGGGTTAAGTAAATACATAAACACTGATAAAGTTCTGAGCACCATGCCTGGCACACGGTAAGCACTCAGTAAATGTTAGCATTTTGCACTGCTGCTACTTTGTCCTGTAAATAAAGAGACAGCGATGGAAGGATTTTTAAAGAGCAGAGTGTACTTTGGCATTGTCACTTCTTGAAACAGTCTCTTCTCTTGATTTTTTTTTTTTTGAGACATTATTGACATGCCATACAATTTACCCATTTGAAGTGGATAATTTAGTGCAACCATTACCACAATCTATTTTTAGAACATTTTAATTCTCCCTAAAAGAAGCCCCTGTACCCATTAGTAGTCAATCCCTTTTCTCTCCAAGCCCTATGCTCTCTCACCCCAGGCAGCTACTAATCTACTAGCTATTTCTGTAGATTTGCCTATTCTGGCCATTTCATATGAATGGAATCATGCAATATTTAGCTTTCTGTGACGGGCTTCTCTCATTTACTATGTTATCAAGAATCATCCATGTTGTAGCATGTGCCAGTACTTCATTCTTTTTGTGGCTGAATAGTTCACTGCGTGCATATAACACATTTTATGTATTCATTCATCAGCTGATAGACATTTGGGTTGTTGCCACTTATTGGCTATTTTAATAATGTATCTATGAACATTACAGTTTTGTGTGAACGTAAGTTTTCATTTCTCATGGACATATAGCAAGGAGTAGAAATGCTGGGTCATATGGTAACTCTATGCTTAACATTTTGAGGCACTGAAGCTGTTTTAGAGTGGCTGCACGATTACATTCCCACTGACGATGTGTGAGCGCTCCACTTCCTCTGCGTCTTTGCTAACATTTGCTATTGTCTCTAATTTTAGTCATTCTCATGTGTATGAAGTGGTATCTCATGGTTTTAATTTGCATTTCTCTAGTGACTAATGATGTCAGCATCTTCTCTTACACTTATTGGCCCTTGTTATATCATCTTTGGTGAAATGTGTATTCAGATCATTTTCCCATTTTTATTTTATTTTATAGTATTTTATTTTCAGCTTTATTAAGGTGTAATTGACAACCTTTTGCCCATTTTTAAATTGGGTTATTTATTTTTTTATTATTGAGTTGTAAGAGTTTTTATATATTTTGGTTACAAGTCTCTTATCAGATACATGACTAGCAAATAGTCTGACATTCTTTGGGTTGTCTTTTCATGTTTTTGATGGGGTTCTATATAGCACAATGGTTTTAATTTTGGTGAATTCAATTTGTCTATTTCTTCTTTTGCTTGTGCTTTTGGGATCATATCTAAGACATCATTGCCTCAAAGTCATGATAATTTACTATTATGTTTTTTCTAAGCCTTATATAGTTTTAGGTCTTAAATTTAGGTTTGTGATTCATTCTCAGCTAATTTTTGTGTATGTTGTGAGGTAGGGATCCAACTTCATTATTTTGCATGTGGCTATCCAGTTATCCTAGCATCATCATTTGTTTTCCATTCTTCCTCCATTGAATGGTCTTGACACCCTTGTTGCAAATCAGAGAGCATACACATAAGAGTTAATTTTTGGACTCTCAGTTCTAGTCCATTGACTTATATTTTATGTCAGTACCACACTGTCTTGAGTACTATAGCTTAAATTAAGTTTTGAAATTGATAAGTGTGAGTCCTCTAACTTTTTCAAAATTATTTTGGCTCTTTTGGGTCCCTTGCATTTCTATATGAATTTTAGGATCAGCTTGTCAATCTCTGCTAAAGAGCCTGGGATTCTGACATTGAACTGCATTGAAGCTGTAGATCAGTTTTGGGAGTATTGCCTCTTGACAGTATTGAGTCTTTCCAAAATATGAATATCGTTGTCTTTCCATTTATTTAGATCTTTAATTTCTTTTAACACTGTTTGGTAGTTATTCAGTGGACAGTGAACCTTTTGTTGAGTTTATACCTAAGAGTTTTGTTATTTTTGATGCTATTATAAATGAAATTGCTTTTTTAATTCCCTTGTTTTTTTTTTGTAACATCATTTTCTTCAGCTATTTACTTGCCCCACCTTTCTAGTTCCTTCAGGGATGCTATTCTTGTTGCGTGCTCTAACCTCCAAGATTCTGTTTTACTTGTATACTGATAGCCTCCCAAACTATTAAGTGTCCAAAGCCCCACCTGAATGTCATAAAGATCTCAAGTTCATTTTTTTCTGGAGTGAACTCACTAATTATTTCTCAAATTTTCTTTTTCTTTTCTTTTCGTCTACTCTTCAGAAATAGCACCGCCATCTATCTACCTTGTTGCCTAAACCAGAACTCTGAAAATTATTCTAAGCTTTTCCCCCTCCTTCTACTTTTACATCCCAATTGGTCACCAAATCCTATGGATTCTACCTTCTAGATATAACTATGGGAATATAAATTAATACAGTCTTCTGTAAGGCCATTTGGATCAAGAACTTTTAAAAAGGATATATATTTTGATTCAGAAAAAGTGTTTACCTTTTGATTTTTGCAATGCCACTTATAGGTATTTATCATAAGGTAATGAGCCAATGTTGCAAGAATAGAGAAAGGGTTTAATAAATTACATATATAATGTAATTTAGTGCAATTTAAAAATGGTTTTATATATACACATTTGTATGTATGTACACATCTATCTAGAGAAAGAGACTTACAAAAGCATTTAATACATTCTTAAATTTTCTAAATTGCAAAACATTGTGTACAGTGTAATTCTTTTCTTGTTTAAGAATAATAGAAAATAAGCTCCACAAGATCAGGAATCTTGGCTCAATGACTTTGATATCCTCTCAAGAGTGGAGGTGCTCAGTAATATTTGTTGCCTGGATTGGTCTCTCGCTGCTGCTCCTGTTTCTCTAATCTATATTTCTTGCTTGGGCTTTTGCTGACACTTTCTATCCATTTTCCTCACCTTCAGTTTTATTCTCCTACTGTATAACCTCTATTCTACAGTCAGAGTGGTATTTGCAAGTGTTAAGACTGGCCATAGTATTGCCCACTCTAAAGTCCTTTGGTTCTTCTCCAATGCCCATAACGTAATTTCCAGGCTTCTTAGGCTGGATTACCAACTTCTTTGCAATTTTGCTTCTGGGTACTTTTCCAGCTCTTCTACTGCCATTTTCCAAGATAATCACCAGGTTATGCCAGACGATCCGCAATTCCCCAAATATGAATTTTCCTGCGTACCTACATACCTTGGGACATGCTGTTCCTTCTGCCTGGGCCATGCTCAACTTCCCTTGTTTATCTGGCAAATTCCAGGTCATCCTTTCAGACTTATCTACCTAGCCACTTTCCCTCTAGGCATAATTTAGTGCCTCTTTTTCAGAGCTTCCATAACCTCGTGAACTCTTACAACCCTTAATGTATCAAGATAGATAACCCTAAAGGGTTAGAGAGTTAACAAGGGTGAAGACTATATATTCTGTCTTCAGCTCATCATCTTACTACTGAAAGAACTTCTATAGCTCCTTCTCAGGGCTTCCCAGTGTTAATCTGAGATCTGGTACCAATTTTCCATCATCTGTGTTGAAATTAGAAAAATAAGCATCCTGTGGTGAATTTTCAGAAAGCGAAATCTATTTATATTTTGGGTGTTAAAATGTGCTTTTTCAATGAAATGATATTGATAGTAGATGATAGGGTACATTTATGTCTTTAGTTGGCAGTGTTCTTTTAGAGTCTAAATTTGTTGGAAATTTTACAGGTCTCTGAAAACCAGAGGTCTGGGAACACTGCTGTATCACATGGGGTGGCACCAAGTCCCCAAAGTCAAAAGCCTATGAGTCATCCTTGGCTTTTCCTCCTTCCTCATCCCTCCACCCCCGCCACATTCAGACACTTAGCAAGTCCTGCCAATTCAACCTCCTAAATATTTCTGGAATCTGTACTCTCCTCTCTGTCCTTGCTGCCAATTCATTAGGACAGGCCCTCTTTATTTTCCTGCAGTAAGTCTCCTTACTGGTCTTCTGGCCACTATTCCCCTTTTACTCATGCCCATCAGAATGAGCTTTTTAAAAATCAAAAGTAGATATATATTTTCCATAGGATTAAAGTTCCTATGGCATACAAGGTTTCTCTTTAATAGGGCTTCTTGCTGTCCTTTGCTCGCACTTTCTTTCAGCTGTAAGTACCCTTTATTTGTCACTTGGTTGGGTAACTCCTGATAGTCATAAGACAGTTCAGTTGTTACTTCCTCTACAAACCTTTTCTATAGGTTTGAGTTAGAAGCCTCTCTTTATCAGTCTTAAAGGACCCTGTATATGTCTTTACCTCAGCATTTCCAGATTAGTTAATATTCATCTTTTTTATGCCTGCCTTCTCAAAGATACATAGCATTCTCCAGGGTACATATGCTTTATTCTAAGCTGTAAAACAAGCCCCAATAAATTTAAAAGGATTGAAATTTAAAAAAAAAATGCCTTCCCATTAGACTCTGAAGAGCTTAAGACAATTATTTCATCCTTTGATCTTCCTATCCCTAGCACTCAATACAATGCTAGACAATAACAAATATTTAATAAATGTTTGTTGGCTAAATGCATTTGTTCAGTGTTTGTTCAGCATCTTTTCAGAAGGTTCACTGACCAGAGTGAGGGGTGAGGCAGGGAGACAGGGTAAAAGGCCCTCTGTAGAAGTCTAGGCAAGAGTGGTGAGTACCAGAACTCAGGGAGCAATGAATGGAGAAACACTTAGGTGGTAGAATTGATGATTGGTTGGACGTATGGGCAAATGGAAGAATCTAGGATTACCTGAAGGTTTCTGGACTTAGAAAATTGGTTGGGTGATGGCATGGTTCACTAAGGAAATGAGCTCTGTTCTAGACACTCGGAAATTGAGGTGTTCAGAATATTGGTTGAAGTTGTCCAGGAGGTAACTAACTGGGTGTGGAGTTTGGGGAGAGAACTGTTTCAGAAAGATAGATTGAGAATTCACCACCTTTAGGTACTTTCTGAAACCATGGCCACAAAGGAGGTAATTATTTGTTGCTTACGTTGTGATGGTAGTAGTGGTGAGAAGAGAATCATAAAGGTGTGCTGAGTGAGAAGAGGATAGGACCATGATACTCCAAATATAGAAGGTCCACATGGAGGAGAAAGAGACCTGAAGGTTTCTAATTGAAATCCTGGTTCTGCATCTAATGGACAAATTACCCTCTGAATCTCAGCTTTTTTGTCTATAAAATGAGACTAATAATACCCACTTACTTAGGGATATTAAGAAAGAATTTAATGAGTTTTCATATGTAAAGCCCCTGATACAGTCCCAGGCTCACTTAGGAGCTCATAAATGATAGATGAGAGGAGATTCAAGGAAATATTTTTGGGACATGAAGATAATTTCAAAACTGAATTTCAAAACTGACATCTTAAACTTATAATCAGCCTAGTTTGACATAATATTAACTTAGCTTCTGCAGTAGTATATAAAAATTTTTTTCTTTATGGTTCTGTCCCTCCCCCTCTATGTTGTTTTTGTCACAGATTACATCTTTACACATGGTTTGGCCAGTAATGTAGATTTAATTATTGTCATATGCATTTGTATTTTTAATCATAGTAGGAAAAAAAGAGTTCCAAACCAAAATACGACTATTGGCGCTTATACTTACCTGTGTAGTTACTTACCTTTCTTCATATGGCTTTAGGTTACTGTCTAGCATCCTTTCATTTCAACCTTTAACATTCCATCTAGAGCAGATTTCCTAGTAACAAACTCCCTCACCTCTTGTTTATCTGGGAACATCTTAATTTCACCTTCATTTTTGAAGAATCACTTTTCTGGTTATAGAATTCTTGGTTAGCCTTCTGCCTTTCATGGTTTCTGATCAGGGGTTGGCTGTCAGTCTTATTGAGTTTCCCTTGTAAGTGAGAATGACTTACCTCTTGCTGCTTTCAAGAATCTTTTTTTTGCTTTTCTGCAGTTTGACTTATAATGTATCTCAGTGTGGATCTCCTTGTTCATACCTAGAAAGCTTTCAAATAAAGGATCATAATAATGGTACTGAATTAAATGATTATAATTTAATGATAATAATAATGATCACAAGTCATCCATCCTTAAAATATAATTAGTATATTGAGCTTAAAAATTCAAGAGAATGTTCAATGCATGCTACAAAGCATTCCATTAAAAACTTTATTTTTTTCCATTTTTAATTAAATATGTTGGGGTAACATTGGTTAATAACATTATATAATTTTCAAATGTACAAAATTGTAATTTGACAGCTATGTACTTTATTGTGGGCTCCCTGCCCAAAATCTAGTTTCCTTCCATTACTCTATATATGATCCTCTTTACCCACTTTATTCTCCCCCGATTCTTTTTCCTCTCTAGTTATGAGTCTTCTGTTGACTATATCTCTGTGTTTGTTTTGTTGAAAAAAACTTTCATTTTTAAAAATAGTTCAAGGGCTTAAGATGGGTAAGAATCAGGTATCTAAAATATTCACTATGTGGAACACCTAGTTGCCTAACAGATTCCTGGTATGAGTTATTCCTGTGATTCTTTGCAAAAGAAAACTTCTGCCTTGGAGGAGACAAAGTTGCAGCTACATCTCAAATTCTTATCTCTTAATTTTTAGTTGCTCTTAACACCATGAAATACTTAGCTTATCGTAAATTTCCTAGCTTATCGTAAAACCCTAAAATAAAATTGATATGTGGACATTAAAAATCATGACTTGGTACTTACACATTTTTACATCTGAACAAAACAATCTAATTTCAAATCCTTAAGCTTAGCAGTTGATAGAAATATCAGTTCTTTTGACTTTTCAAGTGTGTACTGTTTTAATAGTTGCCTGATGGTATTCTTAAAATATATTTATAGAATTTTTCTAATGTTCAACACAATAACTCCTGGAAATTTTGCTACAATAGATCTCATTTAAAAATGTAAGATGTTAGATGTTAAAAATTTGTAATGACTTTTTAAAAAACCATTCTTCTGTTATTTTAGTTGCTTACACGCTGTTACATTAGAAAATGCACAGAATTTTTAGTCTTGATACCCAGGGGTCTTATTCCTGCATTTAGCTTTAGGCACTTGCTTGAGCTGTGTTTCCTCATTTGTAAAACAGCTGTACAGAACCCATCTCTAAAGCTCCCATACTTATAGAATTTCATAATTCTACACACAAGGTTATTCTTTGGCTTATTTGATGAATATTAGAGTGATTTGAAGACTTCATGAGCTGTAGTTTCTCTTTTATTTGTTACTTTTGGCCTGACAACTAGTCAGCTATGAGAGAAATAATTTTATTTATCCCACATTCTTTTTTATGAAGTTACTCCATAAAAATCACATACCTTTAATGAGGAAGTAATGCATGCCTATTGATTTTTCTCTTAGAGCAAAATTAAGAACTTGAGTTGTTAACACATTGAATTTTAAAAACTGCCTTTTCAGAATTGTTGATCGGGATTTTCCTAATAATTCAGAGGAGCAGATTGAAAAAAAGTTAAGAGTGATAGAAGGCAAAAAAACATGAATGAGAAAATAAACTTTTATAATTCTTGTTTTTAAAATGATAATTTCTTTTTCTTATTAAAAATTGATAAATTCTCATCATAGAAAGTTCAGATAAGCAAATATCAGAAAACACAATTTCATTGTCACATCAACCTAGAAATAACCACTCTTAGCATCTTGATTTATCTTTCTACGGTCTTGTATGTGGAATCATACTGCACATACTCTTTTGAACACTGCATTTTTTATTAAAAATTATGGGGGTGACATTGATCAATAAAACTCAATGAGTTTCAAGTGTACAATTCAACATGACATATAGATATATATTTTATATATATATATACATATATATTGCATTGTGTTTACTTCATTCTCTTTTAATAATGCATTATGAACACCTTTCCATCTTTCCATGTTAAATAAATATGAACCTGTATCATCATTTTAAGAACCACATAGTGTGTGTGTGTGTGTGTGTGTGTGTGTGTGTATTTGGGGGGAGGATGGGAGAGAGGGTGGGTTACTCTCTAGGAAGCTTTTTTACCAATTTGTACCCCCAACAATGATGTGGGCCTATTTTCACAACTCCTCATAAATGCTGTTATATCATTTAAAATTTTTTGTTACCCAAGTTGAGGGGCTTAAACAGTATATCTCTAATGTTTTCATTTATGTTTTCTTTGAGTTTTTGCTACATTTTAAAATTTTCTCATATGTTTATGCTCATGTATGTTTTCTTAAGAAGAACTTCAGGGGTTGTTTTGTTAGATGAGAACCTAAGCATAAGTATCTGAGTGAATTAGTGCTGGGATGAATTTCCTTAATTATGAAAGATTTTTGGCTTATGGTATAGGTAAAACTTACTTGGTTTTCTTCTAAGAACCAGCAGACAGTCTTCATCACGGACAGTTGCCTAGTTTTGGCTGATTTGTAATTTTTCCTCAAAAGAGGCCCAGAGCTGGAGAACAGGGCCTTTACAGGTCAGAAATGGAGACAGAATTAAATGTTGAAAGTTGTCCAGAATGTTCCCGTACTCTTTGACTCAAGCCAGAGCTGTTCATTTGCTTTTAAAAATCATTTAACTCATATAGAGCTGTTCATTTTGCATTTAAAAATCATTTAACTCACATATAAAATCATTTAAATCATATAACTCACATAAAAGATCAGAGTATCTTTTAAGCTGTTGGGTGAGTTGAAGCATGTCATTTTTCTAACTAGTCAGGAGAAGAATATAAGCAGGTTTAAGATATTAACAGTCTTCAGCTTTATTTTCTTTTTCCTGTGAATTTTCTGAACATATTTTTCAGCCCATCATGTAAAGCATCTACTGAGATAATTAGACTTACTAAAAGACGTTTGGGAATTGGCATTCCCACAGTACCTGTCAGCAGTGTGTCTTATTTGCTACAGAGAGGTCTCTCCCCCAAATGCTGTGCTACACGCAGAGGTAGGATAGCATAGGGGTTAGGAAATTAGGCTGTAGAACCAGATAGCCTGACTTCATATCTCCACAATGTGCTCTCCCTGTGCCTTAGGCAAAGTACTAAACCTTTCTATGGCTATTTCTTTCCTGTTTTTGTTTTTAAACAGCTTTATTGAGATATACTTTACATACCATCAGATTCACCTGTATAAGTATTCAGTTCAGTGATTTTTAGTATATTTACTGAGTTGTGTAACTAGCTCATGTTCTAATTTTAGAACATTTTATCACCCTACAAAGATACCCAGTACCCATTAGCAGTCATTTTCCATTCCTCCCCCTCTTCTTCTCCCCCACTGTCCCTAGCCCTAGGCAATCACTGTCTCTATGGATCTGCCTATTTTGAACATTTCATATAAAAGGAATCATGTAATATGTCGCCATTTGTGACTGGTTTCTTTTATTTAGCATAATTTTTAAAAGGTTTATCCATGTCATAGCATCTATCAGTACTTCATTCCTTTTAATTGCTGAATAGTAGTCCATTATATAGATGTACCACATTCTGTTATCCATTCATCTGTTGATGGACATTTGGTTTGTTTCTATTTTTCAGCTATTATGAATGATGCTTCAGTGAACATTTGTGTATATACATCTGTTTCTTCATCTTTAAAATGAGTAACATCTCAGACAGTTGTTGTGAGAACTCAAAATATCAAAATATGTAGAGGTAGCTAGTAGATAGGGAGCAAACTAACAAGTATTGGTTAATAAATGCAATTGATTAGTGTGTGAGTCCTCCTTTAACATCAGGTGCCAGATTTAGCCTAGAGTGCCATGTTTTCCCAATGACGTCTTTAAAGTTCCTCTCTTTTACTTTGCTTCTTACTTTTCCTTGAGTTGTAATTTTGAAAAATGTTATGCATTCAGTAAACATTTACCGAAACCTAGTGAGTGTTAGACACTATGTTGGGTGCCATAGAGAATTAAAAGAAAAAAAATGAGTAAATTATGGAGAGGCACTTCCAGTTTAAGGCTGTCTTGTTTGTTCATCTTTAATCTCTGACCTGCCAGTAGTTTTTAGGGCATGGGGACCCCAAACCCTCCCTCACACGAAGTGCAACAGGTTTTTTGGTCTCTTAATCCATTCAGTCCTGTCTGATCCTTATTTGACCGATATATCTATGTTTGTGAAGAGGCTGATTGGCATTAACTAAGGGAGAGGCTGAAACTAAAGTAACCGTGTCTAGGAAGAGACTACAACAGGTAAAAGGGTATCTCCTTTCTGGCTGCAGCTGAAAGGAAATTAGGCTGTAGAACCTAATTTCTAATGGTGTTTATTCTAATCAAGACAACAATTCCTGATTTTCTCAATTGACATGTTTTCTTTTTCTTTTTTCCATCAAATTGGCTTTACGTTCTCTTCAAACTTATAAAACTATTTTATATTTGGATTTGGACTCAGCAAAAGTATCAACTCATTACTGTCTAGCTTTTTCTTTTCTTTTTCTTGACTTGGAAGAAATGACTCAGAATTCATTTATTGGACATTTGGCCCCTGCTACCGTTCTTTTCTCTATAAGGGAACAAATACATTTTTGTGATTCCCTCATTTGATTTTGCTCTGTGTCTCATTCTTCCATAATATCCTATAGTTAGCATAACAGTAATGCTGCTAACTCATTCTCCTTTCTGCCTTTCATTTAGATAAATGTGTTAACAGTTTTAAGACTTATGTTCAGTAATGTTAAAGTGACTCTAGTTCTTGCTGTAGGACTGTGAAAGAAGTCTGAATTTTATTATTTAATGTCCATTTCAGGAATTCATCTCAAATATTCCATGTCCATTATGACATCCCAAATAGCTCGTTTGGGGTCTAGCTAACAGTACACCAGTTTTGTGCTGATCCTATGTGTGTTTCCATAAACACAAGTTTTACTGTTTGCTTGATTTTAAATATTTACTGTAGTTTAAGTCACATCTCATAAACTTGCCCAGTTTGGGGGATTCCCATTTAATTTGTAAAACACTTTTTCGTTAATGGATGCAATGCCAGGTGTCTATAGATAGATGCTAAAACTAGATTAGTAGAAACTTTAAAGGTGAACTGAAAGAAGATGAACTATGAAACTTTCTTATAAATACTGTCTTTAAGGCTGTAAGCCACAAAATGATTTAGTAAATAAAAGATACTGACTTTGCATTCCTTTGTAAGGTTATGGTAGCCTTAAGTGTAACCGTATGAACACAAGACGGTTTCCCTGCTTTAGAGTTCCTGTTGATATGGCATGCTTGTGCATTTCTGCTTTTCAGCAACAGCTAGTGGGAGAGGGTTGTTTAATTGAGGATTCTAGGAGAGCATGTGTCTGACCATTGGGCTCAACCTTTCAATTAATTAAATTATGTATCTTTATATTATTTTAAAACACTTCTACTTGCCTCCTTACTTCCTCTTACCCACTGAGTGTTTTCCTACTCGAGGTTCTATATTCCTGTTTGCGATGAGCTTGTTTGTCTTCTTCCTTTCTCTACTTTTTCTTGATAAAATGTCTCTGTTGTCAGGCCAGGAACCTCAAATAGAAATCTTGGGGAAAAGCATCATGGCTCCTTGGGAGGGATCAATCAGTCTGCTCTGCTGCTGTCAGCTACTTTTGCCTAATGGACGTGCTCATGGAAGAACCATAAGGAGAATAGTCGGTCTCCCAGCAAGTCGGAGAACTGGTTATGTGCTACCGCTTATGTGCTTGAGCCTAATTCATTTTTTCCAATATGTAAGGTATTTAAGGTCAAATACTGATGTTTCAAAGTCATTTAATCATTTCAAAATTTTAATCGATGTCTTAAGACTATTTTTTGTCGTAAGTAATAAAAACCCATCTCAAACTGGGCAAGCACAAAAGCGACATTACTGGCTCACATAACTGATAAATCCAGGAGTGAGTGGGCCACAAGTGGGTCCAGGTGCTTAATCAGTGTCATCCAGAACCTCTTGCCTATTGTCTCTCTTCTCTGGTTCTGTTGGCGTTGGCTGCATGTGCCATGGTCGGCTCACTAAAATGGTGGCAGAGGCAGCCATCAGCAGCTGCAAGCTTATATGTTGCAAATTTGGTAATCCCATAATAAAGAGGGCTCTACTCTCCCAGAAGTTCTAGTAAAATTTCTGGGACTGATTCTCATGGTCCCTCTCATCCCTGAGTTAGTCACTGTCACTGTTTGTCTAGGATAGGTTACATGCCATGCTGCACCCATGGTCCCAAAACCATATTGCCTGAGTATAGGGTAGGAGTGGTTCCTCAACAGGAAATGAGAATATGGTTTCCCAGAGAAGTAATGGGGTTGGAAAGGCAGTCACCACAGATGTATAATGTAATAAGGTTTAGAAGGAATTTACTCCAATGTGATGTATAAAGTTTCATATCCTGTCTGTAAAATTTACTTGGAATTAATACATGCCCATATATCATTACTTATTATTTTACATGTCATTCATCTCTCCGCCAACTAGATAGTAAAGCTCTCAAAGACAATACCTACCTTAGATTGTCAGAATCTAGAAAACCAAGTACAGTACCTGCACATGGTAGGTCCTGATGAATGTCTATGGATGCTGCCGAAAATGTGATTTCCTCCTTGCAGCATGCTCATTATCATCAGTGGCAAGTACTTCTGCAGTTAAACCGTCCAGTGTTGGTTGAGAGTAAGTGCACGCCCAGTCCATATTTAATGAGCAAAAGGAGAATACTGGCCAGTATCCAGTAGTATAGAGCTAGTGGGATGCGTGAACATAAATCTGGTGCATGCAAGCTATAGTCACAGAATGTGCTTCATGGACTATAGAGAAAGAGATTAGAGATTAAAAAATGTTTTTTCTCAATTCAAAGGCTAGTTGTAGTTCAGATAAAATTTTGTTTAGTGCCCTTAGGCAGCTGTGCCAGACGTCTTACAGTTCTTGAACTATTTGATGTCTAAACATTCATGAGTATGGAAAAAAAGTGACAGGAAAAAAAATCCTCGTTGAACTTCCTGTGACAGGTTAAAATTTAATTACAGCATATAATGCAAATTTCCCACTTGTTATAACTACACGGGCAAGGCAGGGCTTGTGTTTACAAAGCATGTTGTTTGGGAGACGTTCGTAAATTATAATCTTTGGAAATCTCAACCCGACCAGATGTAATCCCATCCATTAGATGAAGACAACTTGCCTACGCAGTAGAGCCAGAATAGCAAGTTAAATGGAGAACATGAATAGGAAACAGTCATTAAGAATTACAATGGGTAGGATACAGAGTTAATTCATGGAGATATTTTGTTATGAGATAATTACATCACTGGGACAGCTGGAAAGCTGAGTGCTGTGCTGGACCACAGTACTTGCTCTCTGCCCTGCAGCTGGGGGGTCAGGACAGAAGAGACAGAGAGAACTTACTTTATGGGAGAGGGAGGGCTTGGCTGACTTAATTGTGAAATGATAACGTCCTATCTGCCTTTTTGGATTGCATTTAGCACAGCTAAACTGGATTCATAGACTCAGTAAGTGCTGAGAACCACTTTTCACTTCTACTTTTTGAGCATTCACTTGGGTCACATTAAGCTAACTCTGATAAATAAATATTGAATGGTAGTTTTCATTTCCTCTAAAAGTAATTTGAGATATTTTGTTCATATTTAACACAGTGTGATTATACTTCTCTCATGGAACTCTGCAGTCAAGCAATCATTGAAATGGTGTTTTTGTCAGTTTTCTAAAATAGCAAAAATAAAGTTTAAAAAAGCCTTAAAATGTTGATGAACACAAGAAATCATACAATGAAGTTATTTTTCAGTGTTTATGTTCAGCTGTTCAGACCAGTCTGGCTCTTTTGTTTTTCAAGTGTAGGGGTTATAGGCAACCTGGTCACATTTCTCATTGATTTATGTAAATATAAAGATCGTCAACCTGCTACCAAATATCAGGGATTCCAGTTCTTGTTTATTTAGCTCAGTTGCTTTATGTGAGACTTAATCTATCTTCTCTTTATTGCCCAACAAATGACTATTATTTGACTTGGAGTGATTCCAGAGGGAGTCGTTATCGATGAAAAAGCATCCATATAGATTATGTTCTAAAATTATTATGATTGAAATTTATAGCTGTTGATTCAAATGCATTTTCTACCGTTTATGAGTAATGTACCTTAATTTTTACTGTGATAATGTTTACTAAATAATTAAGTCAGACCAAATTTCAGTGTAGAGTAATATTTCCCAAAATGTCTTCTGTGAGGATTGGTTCTTTAGGATGTTGATACCCAGCATTAGAACCAAAAAGGGTCCTCCTAGAACTTTTACTTCCCTCAGTGTCACTCGTGAACTTGGGAGGAGTCATAATATGCTTCATTTCCCAAATTAAATTAATAATGGCACCTTAAAAAAGTTAAAAGGATTATCTCCTTGAACCAGCATGAGACACTTCTACCTAATACCATTCTCTTCATTGCCTAAAAAACATGTAATTATATACATTAAAAGTCATGTAAAAATGTTCTACTCTATACACTGTGACACGTCTCTTTTAAAATTCCACTTTTTAAAAATTGCCAATCAAAATTAGGGCCTTTCTCAAAATGATTTAATATTTAGAACAATTAGCAGTGGCTCGCCTATGCATATCTCATGTAGAGCCCAGCTGCTACGAGTGGTATCAGTGAGTCTTAATATCTCGAAGAGAGTGATATAACTTTAAGGAAAATATCTAGGGTGGGTTAGATGTTATTCTTGAATTGTGTCATACAAAGAGTGTTTGAAAACGGTTTCATGAGATATGAAGCAACATCACATTCTGCCACGGCTGTTAGGTAACTGACAACGGTTTGAGAGCAGGTGACTTGTGTTCAGCACTGTTTTATGATCACTGCATTATCCAGTTATGTCCTAGTCAAAAATTTTTTTTCCTTTTGGAAATTACTAAAATGTCTTACATATTACAAACTATAAGTGCAATAAAAGCTGGGGTTACTAAAATCTTTGTTGACTTGAGGCAGCGATATACACTATCTCTTTATTAAGGAAATGTCTTAAAATGGAAAACATTCTAAAGTCATGTTTAAGAAGTACAGCTGTAATGGTGCAGTTTCCATGTTCATGCTTCATTTTAGTACATACAATTTTAGATTCATCGCTGTTTTATTTTATTTCAAAAACAGAAGCAACAAAAATGAAGCAATAAAGAATGTGGGTTTAATGGAAAGAAGGTGGTTCCCAGGGGTCTATGAATTAATGGTAGTTACCTCAAATTACCAAATTGAAACTGTTGTTTTGATAAACATCCCAGGTGTCAAATCCATTCATAATAGCAATCATTTTTTTCATAGTATGGCACTTATGATTTTTGGTACTGTCTTTAAAGAATTTGCTAACTAGGAATTTTTATTTTATCAGAATAATTTTTCGAAATAGGTCACATTAGTAACATTGGAAGACTTTGGCATTTAGAAAAAATTAACTTTAGAAGTAGATGATTAAAACTTTAGCAATCAAAATATTTGGAAATAAATGTGAGGAAGAAATTCAGCTGACCTTAAATCATTTTAATGGAATTGTAGAACTCACCACAAACCACCTATAATTAAAACATATTTTGGACCTGGCAGGGAAGTGTGTGTGGTTGATGGTGGTGATGGTTCTCCCCCACCAGATTTAACTTAATTATATTGTTCTTTGGTTTCTTTTATTAAAGTTTAGTTTAGATTCACAGAGAAGTACCAAATGTTGTGGGCCCCATATAGCCCAGCAATGCAGTGGGGTGGCATGATGAACCATCTAAGCATTAAAACTTTAACAACGGTAATATACAAAGTGGATAATTGAGAGCCAACCCTGCATTATAGTAATTGGGTTGTATGCTCATTTACATTTAGTCTCTTTGAAGAGAGCATGATTAAATTTTTTTAAATGTAAAAAAAAATTATGTATAGTATTTTATTAGCCTTTCTTAGTATTTATATTACATTTTTCAAGAAATAGACTTATAGCTTGTTTACGGGTGGTTTGTTTAATTCTTCAAATGTCTGGTTGAGTATCTCATGTACCAGATAGTGTGCTATGTGTGGTTGAAATTAAAGGATAATTTGTCCTTTGGCTTGAACATTTTTTTATTGCTAAAGGCTTTGTTTTTAAAACTTAAATTTTGAACTAGTTGTAGGATTTATAGAAGACATTGAATTCATCCATCCAAACTTAATTATTAAATGTGTTAGTCTGTTTTTATCATTTAAGGGGTGACATAGTTTTTCAATGCAATTTTACTCCCCTCTGCTGAAAAAAAGTTTAAATTTCAGTTTTGATTAGAATGATATCTAGAATTTTAAAACAAAGAATGTATGTTCTTTCCAGGGAAGTTATTTGATTCATCAGGATGAGAAGCCTCTCTTACACATAAACTAAACTTCTCTGAGTTCCACCATACTTATTTTCACAGGCATGATTATAACACCTTAAATTCCAGGAAAACCTTCATTGCACAGTGCAGCATCTCCAAAGAATGCTCAATCTGTTTCTTTAATAATTCTCAAACTGCAGGCTAAGAACCATATTTTTCCTAGGCTGCAGCTTTTGAAACTATCTCCATCAGCAAGGTCTGCCTAAGGTCTTAACTAAGGAGACTCTCCAAAGAGATATTTTCATGCTCTACCCTGTTGCTTTCTCTTGGCTACTATGCATTTGTCACCACTTAATCAAGTACTCCTCTCCTGAACTTTTATATTAATATTAAAGTGTCAGAACTCATTAGGTATCCTTACATATTATCACAAGGAATGGTCAACACTGGCCTTTTTTTTTTTTCCTATTTGATCAAATAAGGGTATGTGTAAGACGTAAAGGTCACTTCTTTGCTTACTACCACTTACTTATTATCTCTTTCTTTTTTTCTTTTAGGTTATTCGATGTGTGCACAGTGTCACGAACAGACAGAGAAACCAAACTAACATTAGTGTTTGAACATGTTGATCAAGACTTGACCACTTATTTGGATAAAGTCCCAGAGCCTGGAGTGCCCACTGAAACCATAAAGGTACTAAGAATCATCTTTCTGCCTAGTCTATTAAGCAATGGCATTCTTTCTTTATGAAAATTTGCAGAATTAAAGCTATCTAATATAACTTATAACCAAGTGGATGTTTATAGAATGGAATATATTCTAGTTCATTAATTTTAGGACTCAGTGGATAAACCCTTTAGTTCTAATACATTTATTGAAAGATATCTACTTGTACGTTATATGTCTCTAACCTTAGAAAGTATAGTGTAATAAATACAGCTCAGTCCTTTTCTGATGGTTCATGGACTCTGGGAATGTAATTTGAAACAGTATTCATGAGTGTATTGAATATAGTTATTGTAAAATGACTGCAGGAAGTAGCTGTGCTGTGTAAGTCTGAAATACTGGTTGTTAGGCCCTTCTTTCTCCATTTTTTTTTCTCATTCATAAAACATTTGTAGAAAGCCTAAATGCCAGGTACAGTCCCAGACCCTTGGGATTCAGAGATACTTTAAGACTCCTTAGAGGTCAGCAGGCTAGATACAGTGTACTCACTAGGAGTTCTTTCTTCCTTTAAACCTAATGGGAAAAGCTACTTAGAAAGTTTTCTTGGTCTTACTTCCATTCTGCTTAATTGAACTTCCTAGTAGATCTTTTAGACCTATGCATATCATGTGCAGATTTTCATGCAGACCCTTTTGTTTTCATGAATTAGTTGACTTAAGCAGACGCCTTACCTTATTATTCAGAATTTAGAAATGAGTTATAGAATTGAGCATTAATCACCAGATAGGATGGGGTTGGAGAGCTAGGAGAAAAAGGTGAAGGGAGTAAGTGGTACAAATTGACAGCTACAAAATAGTCAGGGATGTAAAGTACAGCATAGGAAATGTAGTCAATAATATTGTAATAACTATATATGGTGCCTAGTGGGTACTAGACTTATTGGGGGGATTACTTCATAAATTATGTAAATGTCTAACCACCATGCTGTACACCTAAAATTAATATAAATAATATTGAATGTCAGCTGATTGAAAAATACAAAAATAAAATATTTAAAAAGAATTCATCATCATTTTAGATAGGAGTGAATAGCTGAAAATAGTTTATTTCTGAACAGAGTAGAAATGTCTTTTAGTGATAGCTAGATACAGATCCATTTAGAACTTGACATATTGAATGATTTATTCCTTTGGCTTTAGACTAATATAGAATTTATTTTCCCCCATTTGCCTTTTATAAAAGGAAATGGTCCTCAGTAATGGTCTTGTTTCTTCCTGAGCAGTTTCTAGGTCATTAAATCCCTTTAAGTGTAGGTATTTCTAATTACCGGCTCTATCTCAGCACCTTTTTTCCTTTAAATTCTGTTTGTCCAAACCCCCACGTTCAGCATGCAGGACAGGGCATAGCTCCTTTTTATGTACTCTTATTTTCTAGCCAGATTGGACCAATCCACGTTCTTTTAATGTGGTTCATGATTTCCTAACCTCTGTGGACCTCCTTTTCATTGCCACTTGTCTGCTTTCCCCGCCCATAACCATCTGCTTAATTTTTTCCAAGGCTCACCCTCGATATCATTTGATCAACTTTTACAGCTGGATGTAATCTCTTCTTTCTTATAGAACTTGTTCTGCATCTCTCTTCCTTTTTGTCTTTATCCTTAATTTTTAAAAACTTTCTGAACTATGCTATCTACTTTTCTTTCTTACTAAATACAAGGGTTTTTTTTTTTTGGTAATTTGAACATCTGTGGTCTTTTAAGGTCATTATTTAAAACATGAATAATGGTTTAAAAGCACTAGAATACTATCAAATGGGTAGTTTTAAGCTGAATGTGTAATTGATACAATTTTGTTTTTAATGAATACATATCTTTTGTTTTTGTGATTGATTTCTTTTTAAGAATTGGTATGCAGGACAAACATCTGCTAAGTGGAGGGTTGTGGCTAGTTGAGGTTCTGGTTAATTGAAGCACACAATCAGATAACAAAAATATTTCGTTATTGTGTAGGCTTATCCAAGAGAAGTCTCAACAGTATGAAGAAAATGTTGTTATTCTGAACGACCTATTGGGAACACAGATTGGATTCTTTATATAGAATGCTTTGTTGTAATAAGAGTGTTTCTGAACATACTTATACAGATATTAACTGAATATTTACAGGGAGAGTTCTATACTAGGCACTTTGGTGACACAAAACTGAATTAGTCATGAACATACACTCAAAGACCTTCAAGTATAAGGGAAGAGATAAAGTGCACACAGAAGCATGGGTACACATTCTCTATGGTTATTTAAATAGTTTGGTTGGGTGTTTTCAAGTAAGGAAAAAAAAAACTGTTTGTCAATAAACATAATCTGTAGCTAATTCTTTACATTATGGTACCAAAATACTTTCTAAACTGTTCTTCAGAATCATAGATGTTATTGTTGACATTGTCTAGCAATGTCAGAACATACCACATTGCAAAATAATTATAAATATGTAAAGTATTTTGACATGAAATAAATATAAAACAAAATGAAGAAACTATCTCATATGAGATCATTTAGGCTAAGGGAATTTTCCTCAACTGCCTGCCTCTCGACATGTTTTCCGTGGCACTGTTTCCCTGTTAGCCCACTTAAAAGCAGGATAGTCTAGTGTGCACTCAGGACATAAACTCCATTTAGGTGGGCAGTAGTTGGATGAAACTGGGATGTTCCGTAGTTCCTGACTAGATGTTATAGGAGTAAAATCTTTGTGTTCAGTACCATTTTCATCAACCTGTTTGTTAGAAAAGAGCCTATGATGGCCTTATTTTCTCAGTTCACAATGATCACATAACAGTTTTTCAAATGCATTTAAATACCATTTGTTTGTTTTTTACGGCAGAAAACCACCCCTGAGTCTCTAAGTATTTGTGAAGGTAGATAGGTGGGTGAGCCTATAAGAGGGAATCTTGTGATGATTGCATAGTGCTCATGTCAGACTTTGGTAAAGTAAGTTAAGTATATCGTCCTGAACTATAAATTGTTATTGAGAGAGGTTCATGAGAATAAAATAAAATCGTAGGTGGCTCTTTCCAACATTTAAAAATATACTTTATCCTTAAAAAAAAAGCACATAAATACATCTTATTCATACTTCATATTGAGGTTTTCATCACATTCTTTCATCTCTTTTCTTGATGTTTTAAGGTATATCTATTCATGTTGACAGTAACATTTGCACAAAGTCTATTGCCTGCTATACTGTGAAGTTAACAAATATCAAATTTTATTTAATTTTTATTCAATCATTTGAGATTTGATAGTCTTCTTGAAATTTCATGCTAAAACCCATGAGGCAGTAATTGATACCTTAATGATTCTATTTTTCTTTTAGGGTTCATGATAAGTTTTGAGTATTTGTGCTTATATAGCACCTTCCATTTATGGGGGCTTTATAAGAAAAAAAACAGGGCTTTCAGATTGTTATTGTTATTGTTTCTCTTTCATGCCTTTTTCTGCCACTCTATAAGAAAGGATCAAAAAGAACAATAAATAAATTCCTTTGCCTTGTTCCTTATTCATTTTTAACTGCTACCCACAAAAAAAAAAAAAACTACTTTATGGCAGAATATATATGGAGAGAGACTCCTGTGTACAATCTTATGTTTTACGTGTTCTCGAAATATTATGCCTTCTTTTTCTGAACTATTATTTGATAGTTAGGCCTCTTTTAAAATAATCCCTTATCTTTCCTGGTAAATGACCTGGCTTCTCCACTATCTTATAAACTCTTTGAGAACCTAGTATCATTCCTCGGATATTCTCTAAATATAACATGTTTGATAAAAATTGGCTATATGATTTCACAAGTAGAAATTCAAAGGCACTGAAAGGTCACAGAAGATCAGCTGCCTCTCCAAAATAGGACAGCGCTCTTTTTGCTCAAGACCATATGGCCTCTTTGGATGACTCAATCTTGGAATAAAAATCACATTTTATTTCTGTATCTCTATAGAGCCTTGAGAAGGCCAAAAAGCTCAAGGTTTGTGTGTCTGTGTGGGTCATTTTCTCTGTGAATTACATTTCATTTTATCTTCAGTTGGATGTTTCTGTGAGATTTCCGTTGGCTGTAATAGTTTCAGTAGGAGATAAAATGTACTATTAGGTTTATTTTACAAAACCCAGACTTCAGAGACTGACACACACTCTTAATAGCACCTGTTTTCTGCCTCTGGGAAATATCTGTTTTCATGAATAATATCTGCTTGCAGTAAACAGTGGCTCTGGTGTCAGTATGGGAAGCCCGGGGCTGATTCATCTTTCTCAAGCTGACATAATGCAGGGTGACTGACTGGTCCCCCCTGTATTGCAGATGAAGAAAGTCTCCCAGATCCTTCTCTCCTCTCCCCCCTCAAGGAATCAAGCCATGGCCCCTCTCGGCTCCTGGTGGTCTCCACTTTGCTTGAATTATGAGCAGGTGATTTGTCTCATCTTTGCAGGACACAGAGCAAATTAACATGAAAATATCGCTTCTCAGAAAACAAGGCAGGCTTGAATGCCCTGTCGCTGCTGGTCATTAGCCATCTGCCACTGACACTCATACTCTGTTTATCACATTTAAAATTCAGAGCAGATGTTGCATAATAAGGTGATTTTAAAAACAAGGCAAAAAATTCAAAGAACAAATACTCCACAATAATGATAAGGATCCTGGAAGGAAATTTTTTTCAATCTAATATTATGGCTGGACTAATTGCAGAGACCATGTTTTTTTAAATCATGCACACATCTTTCCTGATATTTAATGCAAACTGCTTTTCATAGTAACATGAAATAATTTTAAAAGAAAATACATGTGTGAAAGATGCCTGAGAGGATGTTTAATAAAATTAATTTTAATAAGCAAAGTGGTATATTTAATAACCGTAGTTCTGGTACAAAGGGCCTCATAGGTCAGTCATGCCATTGTTGATTTTTACTCTTAAGATGGGCCTCAGCTTATAGCAATTTTATTTCAGATGGTTCACTCGTATAATACAGTTGGACCTCTTAGGGCTTGTAGGCCATGTGGTTTCCCAGTTTATTTTCTTCTTGGTACTCAGGACCCTATGTTCCCCTTCCCTTCATTGCCTCCTCCTCTACTCCTCTACCCCGCACACCCCCCATCATCTCCATCACTACCACACACATCTCAGTTCCACCAACCTTCCACACTTATGTTGCATTTTACAAGACTGAGTATTCTAATGTTTTACTTAATCGATTTATGTATATTCTAGATCCTTATTATACCTTATAAAAAGCATGTTATTCATAGTATATTAGATGTTGTGCTTAGAGGCATTCTTTAAAAAAAACAGGCATCTAAACTTCTATTATAGTTTTTTTCTATGGAAAGTCAGTTTCAAAGGGAATGTGACTCAAAAGAAATGTTTTTTTACACACAAAATATACCCTCACTCACACCCCTACCTGTGTATGTGCTCACACACACACACACACACACACACACAGAATTTGGGGGGAAGGGGTAAAGAGCAATATCAGATACACTGCTAAGCAAAAGTTAAGCAGCCAGTCTAAGTAGTTAGAGGGTTAAATCAAAGTAGCACAAGCAATTGGCCATTGACTCCGATAGGAGAGATGATCCCAAGGAAGTAAGTCAGTGCTGAGTGTGCTACAACTGTGGTAACTTTCCATAACTCAGGGAACTTCTTCAGGGACAACTTTTTAACCTAGATTTTGAAGACTCTCCCAGAAACAAATCATTAAGCAACTTCCCAGGCCCTTGTAATAGCTGAAAATATCAAGAGAAAGAGAGACAGACTTATGCACATGTGCGATTATCTAAAAGTATGTAATAAACTACAACAGAGTTATTTAGTGGTTTGGATTGGTGTTTTGTTTGTTTGTTTGTTTGTTTGTTTTAGTAACAGGAAATATGGGTCAAAAAAAGTGTTTTCTAAAAGTTCTGCAAGACTGACTAAAATAAATGCCGACTCACTAAAATAGGCAAATGACACTTTGATCAAGCTAATAACAAGTAAGTCAGAATCGCTTTGGAAATGCTTCCTCACCTTAAGCGTTGAATCTGTTACAAAGTTATTGGCAATATATACCCAGTCTTTATCACCCCAGTGGCAGATAGCAGGGTGAAGCTCTGTGTAGAAGAGAGATATGCCTCATCGATGTTTAGGACATACTTAAACTTCCTGCTCACAGCCTACTTGCTGGCACTTTCCTCCAAATGTTGGAACATCCAAGGCTTTATCCTCAGTCCTCTTCTCTTTCCTGTATATGCTTTCTGGCCGGGTGATGTTACGTAGTCCAGAATCTTATATCATTTATTCTCCAGCCTGACCTCTCCCCCATCCTCTAAATGCATTATAGGCAGCCAGCCATTTGATATCTCTTCATCATAACATTAACCAGGAATCATCTCCCTCACTCGAGCTTTCCCCATCTGCCCAGCTGTTTGAGCTGCAAACCTAGGGGTCATTCTTGGTTTCTTGATTTTCTTCACACCCTTCATCCAATTCATTAGCAAGAACTTTGGGTTTTATCCCCAAAGGTATCCCCCAATCCACTTCTCCCATAAGTAGGATGTCTATTTCATATTCTCCAACTCATATCAAATTTTCATGATACCTCAGCTAAAGCTCCATATCTACTGATGGTTTATCACATTATACCGTATTGCCCTATTTGATCTTCTTTCTGAGAATGCATTGAAATTATCTCATTGATTTTTTTGTTTGTCATTTTTCTTACCCAGCTAGAAGGTAAGAGCTTTGAAGTCAGACCTCTGGTTTTTTGCAGTATCCCCAGGACTAGCATACTGTCTGGAATATAGGGGACCCTCATTAAACAAGCATTGGTAACTGATCTAAGTCTCACCTTATTAACCCTCTAATTAACTCTGAAATGTAGGCATCAACATTCCCATTATAAAAGTAAGTGAATTGTACTTTTTCTAGGATAGATTTTATGTATATGTGTATATACATATATATACACGTACAGATACATATATACACACGCACACATAATAGAAAACAACGTGAGAATATGTCATATCTCAACACATCCACCTGGTTCACATTCGGTTCTTTATGGTGATCAGGGAACCTATGGGATTATCCATATTGTAACTAAGGATTTCCTTGGTTTGGTTTAGATACAGTCTAAAACCACTAATTGATCTCCACTAGAACCATAAAGAAAGCATTTTCTCCTTTATTACAGTACTGACAAGAAAATTCCAGAAACTGTTCTCTTTCATTGTTGGTTTATGTTAAATATGTTTTATCCAAAGGATGGGAAACCAAGTCCAGTGAAGAGATTGATTGGTGCTATGAATCTTAGACCCCATTCTCATCTCTTAGGGGTATATATCTAAAAGATAATTGGGCTGGTTACACATTTTTTTAAATTTAAACATGTTTACATATATTCACCATTGTATGCAAGGTTCTTCTCCAGCCCCATCATGAGAAGTAGCAACTTCTAACGGTTGTTACTTTTTAAAATCTAATTGAAAATTTTCTCCTACATTATTTATTTAGATTCTTTTCATTCTTGTCCAGAAATTTCAAATACCCATGTGTATTATGGAATTTGGAAGTTAAAGAACCATTCCACTGGAGCAATTGCTAACAGTTTGCAATCACTAAATTTTAACTAATAGAAAAAGTATCCATCAGTTATTTAAAATAGTATCTTATTCCTCATTCCAAAGAAAGGTGGAAGAGATTTATCAATCTTTTTCATTGCAGTTAAAGAAATCGTTACTTGTTCCAGTAAATATTTGTTGAATGAGTAAGTGCTTTCACTAACAGTTGGTAACGAAGCATTGAAAACCTCATAATGGCAGTCACGAGAATCAAATATCTCCAGCGTATGAAATATTTGTTGTGATTACTATCAGTCTGCTCTTCCTCTTTCTCATCATCACTCTCAAAGAGCAAAATTCTCCAAAAAGATGAACTCCAATGAAAAATCAAACGGAGAGGGTTTGACCTGAATTGGGATTCATTTATCTAAATCAGGGCCTGAATGCCAAGCATCTGCACACTGTGACACTGAAGTCTTAGGAAGTAAAAGAAAATTCCTTGAATATTAAAAATAATCGAGTATAAATCTAATCTCTAAAAACTCTGGCTACTATCAGACAATGGTAACCTTAATTTAGATGCCTGGGAAACAGAAAAACCCAACAAATTGCAGAAGTGAGTTACCATCTAATAAAAGGTTAATGAAGTTAAGTAAACATGATACTTTGTTTCTCCAAGTGTGGTCAGTGAATCACCTACATAACTACCACCTGGGGTGCTCATTTAACATGACAGCCCTGCCTTAACCCATTCCCCATTTCTAAACATAATCTCAGGAGAGAGTTTCTAATAAATACCCTCTGATGATGCTTTTGGAAACTACAGTTTAAAAAATTACTCTCCTACAGTGTGACTTATGGCAGGACTAGGAAATTTAAACTATCTCCCTTACATTCAGAGATGCTTGTCTATGCATAGGTAACCCCAGCCATTCAGAAGGCTCTAATCCAAGACCAAATGAAGTTGCCCATACATATAATTGTATTAAAAGCACTGAAGTTTTATTCCTTAAGATGTTCTATTGGAAAATGCTGGCTCATTAATGTAAGTTGAAGAGAAGATGCTTAGGAATATGGAAATTGTAACTAGAAATTCTTAAGCCATCCAGAAATCTATTCTTAAAAAAAAAAAAGTATTCACAATACATTATGATTTATTTAACTTTTGAAAGATACTTTTTGTTTCATTTTACTTATATTTTCATAGTTCTCTGTGGTCTTAAATTAGTAAACCATTGCTAGGCTTAACAGTGTAACTGGTCAGAATTCCTAATCCTGTTTTATAGATGAGGAACCAAAACCATATGACCCTTAAATAGGTGATAGTCATAGATTTTTAGCACCATCACCAATGTGGCCAAACATATTATTCGGGTACTCCCTCTGAGGCTCATCTAGGAAAGCCACGAGTACTCAGAATTTCGTACAATTGTGGTTCTAAACCTTTAAAAATATAAGCTAGTAGCTTTGTTGACTTTTATATTTACCACTGCTCTCTGTTGTCCCTAAGCACACTTGTTTCTTTTTCCTTTCTTGGACAGAACCAAAGAAATATTTATCATTCTATTTTAGTATAATCTCACCACTTTTAGATTGGGAAGCTAAAATAAAACATAATGGAGAATTGGGGATCACAGGGCATAGGAGGTTTCATTATGAATTAAGTCACTGCAACATTAAAGGTTAATGAGTAATCAGATATTGATTGATCTGGAAACAGTCATCCTCAATTTAAGATGTTCTGTGGATATGGCTGGTAGGGAATAAACACTTGAAGTGCTCCTTGTTGACATTTAATTTCATTAATATGTCACACTTTAATCTGGAACTGAGAAAGTCTCTATCACCCATAGCTGAAGACCTGAAGTGTTTGTTAAGACTTAGATGGTATACAAGCTATAGATGAGGCCTCTGCTTCCTCCTGCCCCACTCTTATGAAAATATATTCCAGGTCAGAAGGATGGCGTACAAGTAGAAGGATGAAATTGGTTGGTGGTAACAAGAGGAAAATTGATTGAATGGGCCTCAGGAAAAAAGGAGAGTTTTATGCACCCACAATAAACCCCCCAAAAGTAGCTTTATTGAAAGCATGTGATGATGCTGAGTGCTAAATATCAGAAACATTACATTACTAACTCTTGTTCCATTATTATGTTTATCTCTGTTGTCATAGCAATTTATCTTGTAATCTTGAAGTTTTTAATATTTAAACCAGATATGAAAGATGGGTTGATTTATGTCTTTAGTGTAAAACTATATGAATGCAAGTAAATGACATACAAAGACAAAAATATTGTTTAAGTTTTGTTTTTGACATTATCTGTTTTAAATGTTGCTGCTATACTGACAGCCCTTGGTAAGAATCTCATCATGGCTGAAAGATCTTGATAAAAACACTTAGGAACTGGGAAGAAGGTAACATATAAATTACATTAGAATGAGTTAAGAAAAGAGCTGCATTTTGCTTTTCCTCTCAGATGGAGAGACTTATTAAAGTATCTCACACCGAGAGAAAGGACTTCTCTCCTTTTCTGTTTCAACTCCACCATCACTTACCACCACAGTTGCACAGGACTTCTTACTTTATTTATCACCAGGTTCCATAATTAACATATGGTTCATGTTATTGATTTCTCAGGTTTCAAAGTAAAATAAATTGAGCTTTCTTCCACATTTAGAATATACAGTTTTTTTAAGGAACTCTAAACAAAGACACACATTATTTGTCAGTTAGAGAGCAGCTGCCAGAAAACAGAAAATTAGGAATGGAGTCATGGGTGAAATAATGGAGATACTGTTCAGAGGTAACCCTTTGTACAGCAGGAAATTTTCCTTAGAAAAGAGACAGCTGAGTTTGCTTGTAAATTTTGCTAGAAACAGGCCTGATTTAGTAATATTTAGTGCTGGTTAGGAGGCTGAAGACAGCACTTTCAGCTTTAGATACCATGGAAGTGCTCTCTTGTATGGTTTTGTGTAAAGTCTAAACACTTTATAGTTTTGAAAAGTATGTGTATATGAGGGGAGCTGCAATTAATTTTTTAATGAATAGAATAATATTTATAGAAAATATGAGATCTGGGAGTAGAGAAGAAAAATAACTATAGATATTACCATAAAAGAATTCATAGATTATACTATAAAATTTTTAAACTTAAATATAAATAAAATTAAAGAGATATAAAATATGTGCAAAAATTATGGCAGAGGTTTAATATCCTTAACATATAAAAAGCTCTTACAAACCAATAAGAAAAAGAAAATTACCCAGTTTAGATATGGCTAAGGAACATGAACAGACAAATTCATAAAGAAATACATGCATACAGAATGGCTGATAGATAAGTGGGGGAAATATTCAACCTCACAAATAATCAGAAAAAAGTACATTAAAAATTAGAATGTAGCATGATATGAGATGATTAAATAAATTATGAAAATACATTTAACGAATAATTTTTCCAAAAACCTCATTTTTGAAGAATAATTGACAAAAGAAATATGAGATCCAAACTGCAAGTATAATATGCTCCCAATTTTGAAATACATTGCAAATACATGTATGGAAAAGTAAAAGGCAATATACTACAATACTGATAGTTTCTATCTCTGTTGAGGTATTATGGGTCATTTATATTGTCTAAAATGAGCGTGTACTACGATTATATTAAGCCATATGAATTGCTAATAGTTGACAGCTTTTGCCCTACAAAAATGGAATTTTCACATGATTTAACCTAATATTTGTATAATCTTACAGGAGGTCATTTTTATGGGGAATGCCCTCTGTTAAAGAAAAGTTGAAGTTCTTATATCCACACCTCTTCATTATAGCCCAACATAACAATTAGCAATACAGTTATTTCCTTTGCTTTGGGGCCATACAATAGGACAGATGTTGTAAAATAATCAATGTATATACATTAAAAACATTTAGTACATATTTATTGATGCTGATATTGATAAAATGGCAAACAATGAAAGACAGAAAAAATGTGATAAGTTTTCTAATAAGACTGACTAACGTTGTTATTATTACTCTCTTTAGTCTTATTGGCTGGCATTTGCCCATTAAATAGTATAATTGGTCTATGGAGGAATTTCATAAGATTGTAAGTGGGAGCAGTTGCTGGTGAGTAATGAACTTTTCAATTAATGTCTGCATGTAGAATAAAGTAAAATTACAAGCCTATTTTTACTCCAGTAGCAGGCACTGGTGTGCATTTCTTTAATGATCTTTAGGTTTTCAGTATTTTTTATTTGAAATCAATTTTCAGTTCTCTTGTTAAAAATGAGCTCTTAACAGTTACATAATATACTTAAGCAAAGATTTTTTTTTTTGTAGGACTGTGCATTAATCTGTGTCTGCTGAAAAATAGAGGAATGTCTCTTTTCAAGCCTGTGCAGGGAGATGGCCCACAAATAGATAAGATATTGGGAATGCAGAATTAGTTTAATGAAGGAGTGACAGGTGTCTTTTTAGTTTTTCCTGAAGTAATGAGATATTTAATTTGAGATTTTAAATGTTAACAGTGATCTTTACAACATATACTTGCACTTAGAATAACTCTACTATCTACTCAGAGCCAAACTGCATTTCTTCACAAGAGGAAAGTGATGCCAAACAAAGGAAATTTGAATATATGTTTATTATTTTTAATCTTTTTTTTTCTGTTCTTTAAAGTCTGTTGTCCCTTCCCATTGTGGCCCTTTGAACAGATAAAGATGAAAATAGACCAATGTAATGATGATAGTAAATGAAAACTGTTGAGGATACACTATTTACAGAAAGATAGGACAGCTTTCATAGTCCCCTTGTTGGATTTAGAAAATTGGTATCATTAACACATTCAAAATAAGCTTTATCCCAGACCGAATCATTATCTATACGTAGGTAAGATTCCTGTGTTCCAGCTTAGCCCTGTGAGCCATAAGCTGCCAAAGGTGGCGACAACAAGCCCTTGATGATAAGCAAGTGTTAGGTAGGCGAGAGTCCCATTTCACTCAGATAGAAACTACTGAGCTTTCTTTCTTCCCCTTAGAATAATAACAAAGTCCTGCCTCTTGTGATTGATGAGCATGTTGCCAAGGGAAATGGACTGGAAAATCATCGCCTTGTCTTTTACTTGCCACAGGAAAGCCATAACAGAGATCTCTATTCTTCTTTTTCTGATAAGAGGCCTAAGGAAGCATCGAGGAGGGCTGTGAAGCCTATAAATGTGTTATATCCAGCTGCTGCTGGATTGCCTTTTAAAATATGACTCATAGGCCCCTAACTCTTAAATCGTACATGTGTGCTCTTGGATAGTCTTAGACTAGCCATGCAGTTTTGACCACTACAATGTGGCACATGAGATGAGAGGCTATTTTAATAAAGACAGGTATCTCCTATTCGACCTAAATATATGCGTTCTAAAATGTGTCTGTGTAATGCACTTCCATGTGTAGAATTCTTTTACTCCTTCTGGCATTGTTAAAGAGGATATTTATAGTCTGGAAAAACTTGGGAGCCCGGAAATGTAAACTGGAGCTAAATTCATAAATACAAATAATGTTTTAGCTGATGAGAAGTGATGCAAGAAGCACCCTTACAACACACCTCTTGCCAGAGGCGAAGCTTTGGGCATCACACTTCAAGCTCAGGAATGCACACACACACATCTTTGGTAACATCTGAAGAATCAATTCTAAGAGATTCCAGTTCACACATCTAATAGTCACATAACCAAGAATGTCTGAAGTTGAATGGATTCTTCTTATTAACATTTCCACATTGGTCTTGGCAAAAAAAGGCCTATTATTTAGACAGCATGTTCCCAGTACCCTATGAATTTGGAGTGTTTAAACTTTCATTAAAATATTACTTTGCGATCAGAAAGCAGGGATCCTTAAAGACTATGTTTGCAGTGGTCATGCATACCATTTTATTTTGTCTCTGGTCTTGTGCTTTTTGCTAGAATGAGTTGGGGAATTGTGTTAATTCCATTTGCTGGTGGAAAGAGACTGCCTGTCCCTGTAACTAACTCTCTATGGCCAAGGAACTGACCATCGTGAGGCCACCACTCTAATGTTGGCTTTAAAAGCCCTCTTGGAAGTGGAAACACACGTCTTCTTTCTCCCCACGGTCAACTTGGTAACCCTAAGGTGAATGCACTCTCTTCCGCTGTCATCCTCCCCCAAAACAATAGGACTGTCTAACTTAGAACAAAACCTGCGCATTGTTCATTCGCTGAGTTCTCTGGTTGCTACGAGTATTCCTTATTTTCTTAGAAACTGACTACATTTCACATCAACTAGTACACTTTATAACTTCAGAGGAAAGAAAAAGTGAATCAAATAGATTCTTGTTTTTATGAGAGTATCACTACTTTAGAGGCACCAAAATTTCACTCTCTGCTATGCCCAGACACAAAATTGAGGAGCCTCTTTGTTATGTCTTTTTGAAATGCCCTTAGGGCTTCACAAATTTGTTATAAAACGTTTACTGGTGTATGGTTTTCCCATTACAGCTTTCCATTATTTTCTCCTTAAATTTGACTTTTGAGCCATACAACAAGATCACAGTTAGGTGATCTGCTGCTGTGTCTTTTATTTATTTATTTTTTTAATTATGTGCCTTTAATCGTTTGTTTGAACTGAAATCAGCAAGGCCTAATCTATAACAGAACCACCATTTTAAGTGACCCTGGCAGTTTGATTCCTGATTATATTAAAATGAGAAAGTGGATCTTGCCAAGGTTGGGGCATTTCCCAATCTTGCAAAACATTACATGCAATTAATGGGCTTGAACTCAAGATGTGTGTGCGTGCACACGCATGTGCACTTGTACGTGGGAGAAAGAGTGGAAAGATACCCCATGCATAGAATTTTAAAACTGGGTAGCACTATGAAAGTTAGCTAGAGGCAAGAGATACCCTGTTGGCTAGGTTTCCTGGAAGCTGCCTGCTGGAAAAGACTCCTTGGAGACGAATCTCATGTGGTTTCCTTTTGCCTGGGTGACATTCCTGTCTTAACATATACCTTAGAAGGCCTCAGAAGACAAACACTTCTTATATCTAAAGTACCTTGGAGATTGGAGTTCTGCAGTTTGCCACTCAGGAAAATAAACCAGCATATTAACTCCCAGCAAATGCTACCTCCTTGGTTTAAAGCAGTTCGTAAAGCATTTTCTTCCTGGTTTGTGCACCCCACATTGTTTCGGCTCCTCTCATCACTGACCAGCTGGCTTGCTGGTGAATAGAGCTGTGGGCCCCTCGCCATGTTTCATGTGAGGTCTTGGCTGGGTGGCAAACAGGCAGCCTGTAGCCAGTGTCAGCAATTCAGGAGGAATTGGCACAGCAGTGTCCCCATTAATTTCTGCTTGTCACATACTGTCATGCAAGTTACACCAGAGAGGAAATGACCGTTAAAAAAAAAAGGTACCCTTGTGGCACTGGGTCCCCTCCAGACGTTCCCCGAGGTTAAACAAGTGGATACAATTAGCCCTACACAGACAGCTGCGGGGAAGGGAAAGCCTAGAAGTGGGCCCCACAGCAATGTGTCTTTCCTGTTGCAAGGAGTGTCAGCTATCAACATCTGCCATATTTTAACCCTTCAAAGGGACCGGTAAATTAAGGGGAGCTATTATCCCACGCTCTGCTGATCATTATCAATCATAATGCCTTGGGAAATTACCACAGTGCTGCTGCCTTGGTGGCGGGTTTTGTCCTTTGGGGAGCGTTTTTTATGTGTTTGCTGGGAGCCGAGAAGAGTGGTGGGGGCACCGAGGGTGAAGGGAAACTACCTCTTTAATCGTTGGTAATTTACTGCCACAAGGAAGGGGACGAGAGAGGCAATAAACTCCTCTTCAGTTCAAACTGAATCGTTAAAATCGGTGGGCTCCAGGCAGCTCCCATTTCCAAAGAGATCGATTTTGCTGACGGAGTTTTGTCAGGCAGTCCTCACCACGAGCTTTGGTGGTTTTTAGAGCACAGACAAGAGCTTTGGGAAATGAGAACCAGTTTTAGAGGAGGAAGGCCGTCCAAGATGAGCAAAGAAACTCAAATTAGAGGCTTCCAAAAACTGAATTGTTTCAAAGATTGAGATGATTAAGCTATTGTTATCCAAATAGAGTCTTGACTAACCTTTGTAAGCACACTTTGGTTTGGGGTAGATTTGTCTAGTGAAAATCTGATTGCCAGCACAATGGGACAGATGAAGGAGACAGTCCCATGTGAAATTAAGTTTATTAAAACTTATTTGTCTGAACTAATCATTAAAACTATTGAAAGAAAAGTAGAGAATGGTTTATTACAATGTTTTAACTCCAACAGGAATTGGGTTCATATTGATGAACTGGGAACTTTCGCTTCTGAAAAGATACCATTTTGCTCAGAGGCATGAGTGATGTCTTTATCAGACAGGGGTTCTGAACATGATCAATAATGACAAGAGTAGGAGCCATGAGCTGATGATGTTCATCTATATGATTGCACCAAGGACAAAAAATCGGAAGGAGGAATCACACGTGGATTTCACTGAGTTCTTCCTTAATGTTACTGAGGAAAATTCTGGCACCATTTAAAAGAACTTTAAGTGAGGGCTAGGAGCCACCATTAAGATAATTAAGTAGCAGTAATACTGTTTGTCATATTATCTAGATTTCATCTATTTCTGTATGGAAGGAGAGGTAGCATGATCACCGAGGAGAGCCTGGAGATACTGTCATTGATGAATGTTAGCACTATTCCCGTGTTCTAACGGCATTGTCTAGTCTGAGAGCCTCATTGTATAGATTAGGAATCAGAAGCTCAGGGAGTTTAGAGACTTGTCCAACATCTCACAATGAAGCAGAGGTAGAACTCAAGTCTCCTTCCCAGGTAAATTGTTTATATCATTCCATGGGCTGGCTTAGTACAGCAGCCACAAAGGGGTCTCTCTGCCCTTTTGACAGGAGGGATAGGAAGGAACCACAAATCTGGTGTAGAGGTGACTTTCTTCAGTAAGGGACATAGTCAACCGCACCAGTTTTAGTTGGCCCTGCTAAACCAAGAAATGCCAATTTTAGATTGTCTTATCCTATTGTAAGTAATACATAAAAATATTTCTTAATGTTAATGTCAAAGTAATGTACAGATTTGGAAAATTTACCTCTTTAGGTACTTATAATCTTTTAAATATTAGATCACAAAGTAGAATCAGTAAAGGATACATAAATATGAGCCCACATAAATATGTGTTCAAACCCTAACAGTGGGATCTCGTCTAAGAGACAGGTAGACTGAAAATGAGTTTTTTCTATTACTTATGTTACTGATCCCTGATTTTAGGAGATAATCAATAATTGACTTCTGTTTAAGCTTAGGTAAGTATTGAAGCATACAGTTTAATAAGTTAAATGTCAAAGTTTGATGTTCAGAAGTGGATTTATTCACTATAAGATTTTTCATTAAAAATGAGCATATAGAAACTAAATTATACTTATTTAAATACCATTGTTTTCTCAGAATTGTTTCTTAGGGCTGATTTCAGCATCTATCAAACCGCGTCAGGCTTCAACTGTAACACATACCTGAAGATTGTGTAGGCTCCAGAGGAATACCAGATGATGGGAAACAGGACAGCAGGGGAAAACCAATTTAGTGAACAATGATGAGTCAAATAGACAAAAAACATTGGCTTGAACATCATAGGACAGGACAGAATCATTACTAATGCCTGTGGTATTCAGAATCATAACATCAATCGCGATGAACTGCTTTGGTAGTCATGTGTCCATAATATGTAATTGCGTAAAAATTCTCTTGGTTTTGGCATTAATTAATAGAGACTATATTTTATAAAATGGCATATTTCATTGGAAACACTTGCATTTAAACATGTCAGCTAAGAACTTGAAAATCTTTCCTAGCATCCATTAAAATTATAGTTGCTGAGTTCTCATGGGAAAAAGTAGTTTCTCACTTTAAGTCCTGATGTTTCAATAGGATTTGGTATAGCATTTCATTTCACTTCTAGTCCTAATGACTCACTGCATTCTTTTCCCCA
Source organism: Cynopterus sphinx (assembly GCA_030015415.1). NCBI lineage: Eukaryota > Metazoa > Chordata > Mammalia > Chiroptera > Pteropodidae > Cynopterus > Cynopterus sphinx. The sequence continues at coordinate 27,644,893 of CM057391.1, forward strand.
GAACTTATCCCCTGTTTACCCTCTGAGTTCTTTCTCATGTAGACACAAGCCTAGTGAATCAATTGGCATGACTACTTTTACGAATGGTTGAGTAGTTCAACCTCTGTAATGCCATTGGAAAACACTGTCTAGTCTGCAAGTTTAAGGAAAATTAATATTTCCTATTCAATATCTTGACTGGACTTGGATTTTTTAAAAGATTAAATTCTGGAGCAGACTTTTCAAAAGGGGACCTGGGGCGTTCGCATGCAGTTGGGAAGTAGCACTGCCTTCATTTTACAGATGGAGGCAGCTGGCGTAACCAGCTAATAATTAATGACTTGCCCAAGTTCACACAAGTAAAAAGCCAGGAGCTAGATCTGTGACTCTTGCACAATCTGTAGGATTAAATATAATGTATAATCTTTGACAGTGCTGTTCAATAAGTCCTATTTACATAAATGTTTTAGCATTTCCGTGCCCTCTGAGCCATTAAAGCAATTTATTTTTATAATTTTAATTATTACAAGCCTCCGAGTGTATAAAGTAAACCCAGAAACAAAATGGAGACAAATCTATTTAATTTTATTATAATTAAACCCCATGGTGTGTCAATGATAGGATTCAGACCCTGGTTTGGGTCTCTGGTTTTGGGTCTTTTTGTTAGATATTGGCTGTTCATTCCAAATACTGTGTTTTGTTTAACACTTCTAAAATTATATTCAGGGTTAAGTAGAATATACCCTTATTTCTGCAGATTTACTTTTAAGCCATTAAGGAATATACAGTGTATTTGCAAAGATACAGCTTGTTTCTTTAACATAACAGTCCTGTGAAAATTTAACAGAACTGCATGTGTGCTCACTATTTAATATTTTCCCACAAATTTTTAATTGTCACCTGTTTATGATTGCTGTTGCCGTATTGTTGTCATTGAGAAAAGAGTCTACATTAAGATAATTTCTAATTAAATTCTCTTCTCTCTAATGAGAAGATGCTGCCCTTTTTGTTCTTTTAATTTTGGGAGAATGACACAACGAACCTCAGTGCAATTGTGAATTACAGCCAAACTTAGTTCAAGACAAACATCCCTTTCTGCTTAAAATATCAGTAATAGTCTAGCATCTGATATAGAAGATTTATCATCACCTCAAACTTTAGCAGTTTTTTCTGTGTGACTTCGTGTCTTTAGCTTGCGTTTGAGAACAAATGATGATTGTGAGAGAAGTGAAAATGGAATTTTCATATCTTAAAGGAATTATATTGCATTGTTCTCTAAGCAGTTCAGAAGCTGCTCCTGGAATTATTTTGTTTGTTTGTTTGTTTGTTTGTTTAGTGCTTTATAGATATTAGAATCTGTTTTGTAAAAGAACAGAAAGGCTGGGCTCCCAGCCTGTTACTTTTACTGCCGACTCTTGTAATGATCACATATGACATCTCTGTAGGAATTTACCTTAAAGTTGGTTAGCTAGTCATCCATACTGTGCCTCAAAACCTAGGGATAGTTTTAATAGCCCATTATAAACTCTATCATTAAATATCATTAAATCCTTTTTTTTTATCTCATTCATGCCAGGTACATTTTTATATTGTGAAAGCTACATTAAAGCAAAGCAGGGCTTGTAAAAACATATTAGAATGCACTTGAAATTTATATTGCAAATGTAACAGGACAGATTTTCAAAGTCAGTGTTATAGTCGTTCCATTAGATCCCAAAAGATGACTGGGATGTTGAAAAAGGCTCACCCATCACAACATGACAAAAATCCACTTCTTTGTTTTACTTTTCTTCAGAAATGGTTTGTTGTCTTTAGGATGTGGTATTATTATTTATAAATCATGTACATCTATCCCATTCCCCTATTACTCTTTCTTGTAATTTCCTAAGTATGGTTTGGTGCTAACTCAACTTGAAATCTTGAGTGTGAACAAAACTGGAGGGATTGATTTTTAACCTCAGGAGGGCATTTTAGAGGCTTGAAGGTATCACTTACATACAAATCAGTGAAATTAAATTGGAAAATACCTTGGAATTTATATAGTCCAGCCTTCCCACATTACATTTAAGAAAGTGAATCTCAAAAACATTGGACAAGTTGCCCAAAATCATGCAGTTACAACTAGTACTAGCACCGTAACTTAGGTCTTATTAGTCTAATCCAATAGACTTTCCAAAAGTCATAGAAATGTAGTTTTGTTCTTATTTACATAGAATTATTTCCCATATACTTACTTATACAGCTCTCTAAAAATGGTGTTAGTTTGAACTTTTCCAACATTTTTACTGACCTAACCCCAGGATCCATATTGCTTTCTTTGCTGTAACTTTCATTCTTCACATTTTATTCTCTTCAATTAGAGCCTCATTCCAGGTGTATTTCTTCTCCTCCATGAAGAGTTATAATGATTTCTGTCTTCCTGTTTCATTTCAGTAATGCTCATGCACTGTTAAAGTTCATATTCCTTATTCTATTTCCCCTGTAGCTTCTGGCATGGTTACTTGCATATTTGTCAAATAGAGATATATGTCAAATAAATACATGGTTTTTATTTGATTCAATAAAAATTATTGCATGTCTTCTATATGCAAAGCACTGTGCTGTCACAGGACTAGGGATGGCCAAAATAAGTACCTTTTTTTTTTTAATTTTGAAAGCCTTCAAAAGCTAACAGAACACACAAGGCAAGTGCTGCCAAGCAGTCAGACATTCCCTGTTAGATAGGTAAAGGAGGTTCAGTAGAGATTCTATGTCAAAAATGCACATGATTAAAAGAATGAGAATTTAGCATGCCTACCCTGAAGAATTTGAGGTTGGTTTTGAACACTGGCATATATGTTTTTTCTCAGTTGACATTAAGTTGCAAAAGCACCTTGCAAACTTTGCATCAACAATTTCATGAATTCCACAGGTGTGGATAGGGAGTTGGGGGAGGGGAATACAAGTAGTTAAATATTTGCCTTCTGTGGAGCATCAGGAAACAACTCCTCAATGAGATTTGGGAAAGCACTTACACTATTTAAAGGTCTTCAGGCCATGAAGACATTATCTGCTTATTTTGTTTTATTATATTTGCTATGGAGAAAGAAAGTCCATGGCAACAAGATATCTGGTTACTAGCTGTGGGACCTGAGGAAGTCACTTAACCTCTCTGAGCCTCAGTTTCCTTATCTTTAAAAGAAGGATAAAACTGTATAAGTCAAATGAGTTAAAATGTATAAATTATTTTATAAACAGTCAAGCATCCTAATAATATAAAGGATGATGTTCTGGTTACCCCTGTGTATTTTTCAAATCTAGAGACTCAAACTGATCACAGTGCTACACAGAGATCTGACTGACTGGTGATGACAGTAGCTTATCACAATTGCCTAGAGTAATACCAAGTAGATAACGCGTGGAAGCCTTAATGACCCGCCAAGGTCACCGATCTATTTGGCATCCCTAAAGACCTTTCTTTCTTCTTGTTTGGATCTTCTGTTGCTATAAAATGCCTCTTTGCAATTCCTTCTATCTCTTCTTTACTTATGATATAACAAGTTACCTTCTGAATTACTGTAAAAAAAAAAAACTTTTAAATTCTTGGAAAAGTCAAATTCTATAAACTTATCTATGAAATTTCTAAGTATAGAATACACAATATGCAATTATAAGTCTAAGTAATTGATTTTAGGAATTTTCCATTGTGTACTGGAACACCTAAAGAGTGAAAGCCCTGAGAATAATATAGTATTTGTAACATCTGTGCATTTTCCCTCAATTTGTAGTCATATTTTCCTGGTGGCAGCTGATCAAATTGAAATGCTAAGTTTTAAAATATTCTAATATTTATTTCAAGCATCAACTTTTATTGGCATGCTTTAAATGGGAACAAGAAAGCCTATTCTAGTTTTGTAACTAATTTATCCTATAAATCTTCGTGCAACAGAATGTTCAAGCCACTGTGCTAAATAATTTGAACATATAGTATATGCCTAGTTTCTATGCAGTTTAAAATCTAGAAAGGGAAACTCAAATATAAAGATAAGGCAGTATGTGAAAAATGCCACGTAGGTGTTAAAATGACAGTGCTATAGGAATTCAGAGGAAAACATAAGCACTGGCTTCATGAAGAAAGTGGCCCTAGTGTAGTACCTTGAAGATATTACTCTGAGACATGAGTAACAAACCAGAGGAAGCCAGAATTTGGAAGTCTTGCCGAAGAGTTGCAAATTTGCACTTGAGGAAAGATGGCATTTGGCTAGGCACATCAGAGAGATGAGGACAAAACGTCAGTTAAACAGAGAAATGGGCTTGATTGTGTAAGTACTGGGAAATAATGGCAGGCTTTGGGGTGAGTGGCTGATATGACTATAATATTTGAAACTGATTAACCTGGTGGTGATGTGCTCATTGAGGAGCGATTACAACTGGAGATCAAAGAGGTTGCTCCATTGGTTTTGGGAATGAAAAAATCAGGGTCTCTGCTGAATAGGTAGCAGTGGTGATTAAATGGAAAGAAATGAGAAATCGTGGACAGGACTTGGTTACTTGTTGTGCAGTGTAAGGGAGAAACAGACAAGTAAGTATGGAGCAATTGTCAGTTTGGAGAAGAAGTGACTATTTACTTTAGTCTTGTTGAACTTGGCCTGGGAAATGGGAAATTATATCTGAGGGCGTTGCCAGAACTTGTGGCTGCCACAGCTGAGCCCCAGGTAACCTTTGAAGATTTATGGAATCTCAGAGAAGTGCCAAAATACTGGAAATGGGAAATGTTCTGAGTATTTTTGTTTGTTTTTGTTTTTGTAAGATAGGAAAAAAGATGGATTCTGCAAAATACAGTCCAGTAATAGTCTTTGGTTATTAAAAAGATGAGTTGCGAGTATATAGAAAAATAACTGGTTGATAAATATGAAAAGCTACCCAAACTTCATTGTAATCAGAGAAATAAAAAGTAAAATGACAGTGAAATACTTCTCCCATAAAATGGGGGAAGCCAAAAAAAAAGAGTTCAGTAATGTCAGGTATTAATGAGACTGTTAAGAAATGGTTAGTCTCATGTACTGCTGGTGGGGGTACAAACTGGTACAGCATTTTGGAGACAACTGATAGTATCTGTTAAAACTAAAACTGCATGTATTCAGTAACTAAGCATTTTCAGTTCTCAGATAAACCCTGAATTTAGTGCAAAAGGAGATATGAATAAGAAAGTTGGGTGTAACACTAAAGTAGGCTGTAACAAAAGAACTATAATGGGGATAAAATGAAAATAACCTAAGAGTTCATCAGTTGGCCAAATGGGGCGTAATACTGTATGGAATTTTTTGTGAAAATGAAAAAGAATGAACATAGGTCTATAAGAAATAACCTTTAAAGCATATTGTTGAGTGAGGAAAAGGAAAAAAGAGCAATTTTAAAACTGTGAGGACAGCTTGGCCTCATTTATCTGAAATACATGTATATCTCATATAACTCACCGAACAAAATCTCGAAGAATGTAAAACAAACTGATATTAATGGCTCTCTCTGTGGAAGACACCCTAAGGTTAGACTAGGTGGTAAGTTTGCCCAATTTAGCAAATTAAAATATAGGGTATGTAGTTCAATTTCAATTTCAAATAAACAACAAAAATTTTTAGTGTAAGTATGTTTAGTGTAAGTAATATTTGGAGCACGCTTACACTAAAAAAAATATTCATTGCTTATTTGAAATTCAGATTTAACTGAACATCCTTTATTTTTTTAATTATTTAATTGGTTTCAAGTATTCAGTACATTGGTTAGACATCTATATAGTTCATAAAACAATCCCCTCAATTGCTCCCTCTCTCCCCTGACCCTCCGCCTAGCCAATAGATTAATACTAACTGTATTCCCTAGGCCGTGCTCCCCATCTCTGTGGCCATGCATCAGCTACAAATTTGTACTTCTTTAACCCTTCCCTCAGCCCTCCAAATCCCCTTTCCCTCTGTCACCAAATTGTCCACTATATTTGTGAATCTGTTTTTGACTGGTTTGTTCTTTTTATTCCTTAGATTCCGCAAATAAGTAAAATCGTATAGTATTTTCTCTTTCTCGGTCTGACTTAAATACCTTCTAGGTCCATCAAAGCAATACCTTTTTCCATCCCCTTCCTTTTAGTCTGTGTGTATCTTTTAATCTGAAGTGGGTCTCTTGTAGGCAACATGTAGGGACCTTGTTTTCCTTTTCATTCATCCACTCTATTTTTCAGTTGGAGCACTAAATTCTTTTCTATTTGAGGTACTTATTGATAGGAATGTAGTTGTCACCATTCTTTATTCTTGTTTTTGATAATGTTTTTTCTTCTTAAAGAAGTCCATCCTGAATACTGGCTTGGTGGTAACAAATTTTTTTAGCTTATTTTTGTTTGGGAAGCTCTTTGTCTTTCAACTCGAAATGATAGTTTTGCTGGATAAATTATTCTTGGTTGTAGATCCTGGGTCTTCATTCTGTCGAATATTTTGTGCCAAGCCCTTCTGTCCTGCAGAGTTGCTTTTGAGAAATCAGCTGCCAGTCTTATGGGTGTTTCCTTGTAGATAACTATCTGTTTTTCTCTTGCTGCTTTTAATATTCTTTCTTTTTATTTAACCTTTTGCATTTTAATTATGATGTGTCTTGGTGTGGCCTCTTTGGATCCCTGATTTATGGAATTCTCTGAGCTTCCTGGGGTTTTATGTTCATTTCCTTCACCAGGTTGGGGAGTTTTCCATCTATTTCTTCAAACAGCTGTTCAACATCTTGATTTTCTTCAGTTACACTGATCAGACAGATATTTGGATCCTTAATAGTGTCCCACAGGCTCCTTAAATTATTTTTATAGTCTTATCTCTTGCCATTCTGATGGCATGTCCTTGGCTTTCCTGTCCTCTAGAGCATTTGATCCTCTTTTTTATTCACTTCATCTATTCCTTTGTTTATTCCATTTAATATACTTCTCATCTCAGATAATATGTTCTTCATTTCAGACTGGTTCCCTTTTATAATTTCTATTTACATTTTTATCTCTTTGTTGGAGTTCTCTTTACTTCTGCAAAGTTCATTGAGCATCTTTATAACCAATGTTCTGAACTCTGCATGTTAGATTACTTGACTCCATTATATCTGGATTTCTGTTCTGTTCTGTCATATGGTTTCTGCTTCTCTGTCTTCCTATTTTGGCTAACTTTGCATGTCTGTTTCTCTGTACTAAGCAAGCCTCCTAGGTCTCCTCTTATTTTTAGTGTGGATTTGTGAAGTAGGTGTCCAGTGGCCCAGTCCTGAGAGGGGTTCAGGTACAGGCCAAATTTAGCCCAAGCCTCTGCCCCTCCCGGGCCACCTGTAAGATTCAGGAAGCAATCCACAGATGCTGTGCTTATAGTTGCCTGAAAAGGCCACACCAGAAACAGAGGCCAGTTGGCTCCAGTGTGAGTCTAGGTGCTGCTCAATGAGGAGCACCTGATTCACTGAGGACACTTGGATGTGGCTTGGGTGGGGCTGTGAGTTGGAGGAGGTGGAGTTTCAGGGAATCCTGTAGGCTGAGCAGCCTCTGTTATCCAGTTTGATGATGTCTCAGCTATGGCAGCACTGTGTCCATGCACCGGGAGTGGGGAGGGCTCAACAGGGAACACTGTCGGCACTTCTGTACTCAGCGAATCTCGCTAGGCCCTCGCCCTGTCACTGTAATTCCCTGGTTCCCCCTGCGTGCAGCCTAATTGGCACTGGTGCTCAGAGTGAGCAGGTCTGTCACCAGGAGAATCCGCTTGTGGACACAGCCTCTTTAAGAAGTATCTCTTGCTGCTGCAGCCTCGGCCTCACTCAGCAGCCCTGAGTCCTTGCCCCGTCCTACCTTCTGCCGTTGCAGGGTGCTGTCTCGGATTCTCCCTAGTTGTATGGCTTGTTTATCAAGATCCCAGGTGATTTTTCCTTCCTGCCACCCCTTGTTTCCGTCACAACTTTAATTTGGTTGCCAAAGGGATGAACAGAGCCTCTATCATCTACGCCATTTTTTTTCCTCCCAAAAGTTTATTTTTTTAAGGATCCTAGTTTCTGATCCTGGTTGTTTCTCTTAAACAGTCAAGAGCAAGTTTCATGATATTTCTGAACATCATCTATTTTATCTGGCAGTCTAGTGGGTGGTCAAGTCAAACTTCAACTCAATGTTTAAGTTTTGCACCTTTTCATAACAAATATATTCGTATATTTTTTGTGTGATTAAAAAAATAGGATTTAAATGCATATCAAGAGAAATGTAATAATCTCTAGGGGTTAGCCTAGTTTCATTAAGAAATCGTCTTCTGATCTAGTCTCATTTTCATGTCAGGTAGGATTGCTAAACTGGTAGATTAAAGACTATTATAGCTATACTAGATTTCTATTGAGAAAGACTTAATTTAGGATTCCTAGAATTTAGCTGAGTGCCCAGCATATTCTTTTGCTATTTACAGTTCAGTGAATAAATAAGTTGTAACATGAAGCATATTTTCAACCCAAAGTGAAAAAGCAACAGACTTATTAGCAACATGGATTCCTGGAAATAAAGATGCCACATTTTAAAATTTCTCATGGAAAATTATTTTAAATCTAGAATATGTTACCTTAGCATTATCTAATTTAATCTTTATAACAACCCTGTGGGGATAAATATTGTTTTATTAAAGTGGAAACTGGGGTTCGTAGAGGGGTAAGTACTGTATTTCGTCAGTTCTGAGATGCCCATTTTGGAACGCATTTTACAGTCACCGTCAATGGGCTCCAGTCATGACTGAGTTGTTAGTGGTTGCACATGTGGTCGAGAACTTGTAGAATTAGTCATTGACATGATGAAAATCCTAGAGATGACAAGGAGTTCTATCACTCAACAGTCAGTACTCTCAATTGTACTGAAGACAGAATTGTGTGGGAAAAACGACATGGAAAACTGTATGTGGAGATGTGATGAGAATGAGCAGAACGATGAGTGTGAAGACATTCTTGGAATACCTTAAATTATTCCACTTAAGTTTTTATTTATCAAATTTTCACTTGATATATATTTAAGAATGATAGATGATAAGAGTCCAAAGCTGAAGAAGTTTAAAGAGCCCTTTTTATATGTATAATTAAAACATCTACGTGATAACAGTTGTGTCACAGTTTACTTAGCAATCACTTTTCTTTCTTAGTGGTACATTAAAATAATAGTAAATCTTAAATTATATGATTTTTTAAATTTGATGAAATACACAAACATACCCAGGGTCACCCATAGAGAAAGGTACAGAATCAGAACCTCATAAGCCTGAACCTCAAGTCACTGCAGTGAATTGTAGGGTTAAAGGAAGATAATTGGACACTTTTAATCTTATTCATAGTTAACTTTTGATGTTTTATGTTTCAAGAAATTGAGAATTGTAGAATTAGCAGTGTTAATGATATTGCCATCTTTAACATTATTTGGAGAAACTGATTCTTCCAAATGCTGGATAAATATGTTATGTACGGCCATGTAACACTTAATATTTTCAAAGCACTTATGTACATGTCTATTACCTAATTATTATCATAGAATATGAGAAAAACGTCATTTCTTAATATACCAATGAAGAAATTGACACGGGTGGAAATTAGGTGAAGTGATTATATTCCTTAGAAGTAAGCAGCAGCACATCCCCAGGGAAAACAGATCTCTCTGCTGGTCCATGAAGCCTTTAATGATGAGCCTGCCAGAGAAGTCCCGAATAGCATGCCTGAATTGGAATAACTTCTCATATTTGGATGAATATTGGAAAGGCAGGTTTTTTTCTAACTGAGATGTAAGAGACATATAATAAAGTGAGTGCGCTGATCTCAAGCACGTGTACTACTTGATGATTTTTTACTAGGGTAACCACCACCCAGATCAGAAAGCTATTTCCAGAGGCTACTTCATGCCCTTTCACAGTCCATAATCCCCTCCAGAGAGGTAATCACTACACTGGCTTATTGCATATGAAAATGTGTGTTGTTTTGTTTACAACTTCTCTTATTCAGCATCATATCTGTGAGATAAATTTTCGTTCTTCTGTGTACCAGGAGAACATTCTCCATCAGTGCTATGGGAGTGTCAGTTGCTCTCTATCTTTGTCAACACTTGATTTTGTCAAGTTAAACCATCATAGTGGTGTCTTTTACTTTTTCAGTGTCATGATGACTATTGAGGGTAAGCACCTTTTCATTAGCTCCCAGACATTTGGATTTCCTCTTTTGTGCAGTGACTATTCACACCTTTCACCATTTTTAAACATTGGGTGTGCGTCTTTTTCTAATTGATTTGTAGTGCTTTATATATTGTGGGCATGTTGTTTGTCAGATATGTGCAGTGCTAAAATCTCCCAATGTGTAGGATTTTGAATGGGATACTTCCTCTCTCTTTTCACTCAGAACATCAGACATGATTTTATCATCACTTGGACCTTCCCTTATATACAAGCACTTTAAATATACAGAGGCAAAAGCTTTCCCTAATAACCCTTTAACCCATTTTGACAACTCACAAGATGGAATTCTAACATTCTGTACTGGTATATTTTAAGTCTCCAATAAAATATTTTTAACTGCAAACTATAAATATTTGTGACAGACAGTCAAACCTCATAATTAGGCTTTTAATGTTAAAAACTTTGAATTTCCATTGTGCATTTTTTCCCTACCAAAAAAAGAAAAGAGTTTTACAAACTTTAAGGAAAAGATTTTTAGCTTATCTTTTAGCTTTATAAGTGCATAGTCTGGTGGGGCCGGGGGGAAGTGGAGTGTTTGTGGGGAATGATGCTGAGAATATAAAAACCATAACTATCTTAGAGGTACTATAAAACTATATTTTTTTAAAAAAAGAAAAAAACAAACTACATTCAAGTATAAGCTATTAAGGAAACTTGAGCACTGGCAGACCTGGTATCGGCAAACCAACAAGTGTCCTCTCTGACAGTCTGAGGTGACCTTAAAATCTATGGTAAACAGTTGCCTGCTTGCTTACAGTCTTAGCGGCCAGATGAAATGTTTCAGAAACTGTTTTGAAAGACTGTATATGCTGATTCCAACAAACAGGAAGAAAGAAACAAAGATTGGAAATAGTCAAGCCAAGATAACGTTCTGTTGTGATAATTTCAATTCAGGTTTTATGTTGGTTATTTTGCCTGCAAACTTCTACACTTTTCGCTCTGTGCCTAAAAAAAGTTTGGGATCATTCTCAGAGGGTGTTGTTGATTTAGCTTTCATTCTGAAACATTTCAACCGTTAAGCTAAGTCTAAAAACAACCCAATAATTATTTGTATCATTACCTCTTCCCTAAAATGGATTATTTTATTGTCTTTCAGAACCACCTGTAGCTTTTACTTTAATAAAGTATAAAATTTATTGAGCCACCTATTTTCTGTAGGAGCTGTATAAGGAAGTGGGGTTAAAACAAAACAATTTTTAAGCAGCAGTAATCTGTTGAGGACATAAACCAATACTTAATACAATTTAGAATATGATGTATCATTTCTTTAAAAATTCTAAAACACTCTGCTTTTTGTTTGCTTCTTTTTAAAAATGACCCTTATCGATGTTTTCATTGTTTTTACTCTTTCAAACAAAATAGCATTAATGTTCTTTGTATTGACTTATCGATTTGTGCCATTGGTTCTGTAGGATGAATTCCTAGAAGTGGAATTGCTAGGCCAAGGCATATTTTAAAAACATTGTTCATCTCCCTCATACTTATTCACTGAGGCCTGAGGCAGGAGCAGCTGAAGCTGTGGAGCCGACATTGTGTGGTAGGCACCTTGCTTGGCCTCCCAGAATCGGCCTCTCCCTTCCTTCTGCACCCAGTTGTCAGCTCCGTAAGACCGGGTACTATTGCTCTCCAGCCTAGCACAGTACCTGCCACAGAGTTGGCCCGTGGTACGCATTGAGAATGACTGCATATGAATTTACTCAAGGAGTTGCTGTGAGAATCAAATGAAATTATATGAAGTGCTGGGGGGAAAATATAATGTCTGTAAAATGCCTAGGGTGCCCCTTAATTGTTCTCACCCCATCCCCACTTGCAGTTTCTTCTTTAGCGTTAAGGGGCTCCAACCTAGCAAGGGAGACGTCACAGTTACAGTCAGGTAGGATAAGTTCTGTAACAGAAGGGGAGCACCTAGCTTAGCCTGTGGACATGAGGAGAATTGCCTGGGACTTGCCCCAGGTGTAATTCAAATAAGTCTTGAAAGACCAATTGAAAATAGCCAGACAGACAAAACGTGTGTGTGTTGGGGGTAGAGCAATGGAGGGGAACATTCTAAGTATAGGGAACAGCATTGCAGAGGGACAAAGATGTAATAGAGCAGGTCACCTTCCAGCATAGAAACAGCAAGAAATGAAACCAGAGGTAATTAGGTCATGAGACATTAAAATGCTTTAGGTAGCAAGCTACGTTCTACTTTTGTCTTATAGTGAACAGCAGGGGACTTAGGTATGATTCACATTTACATTTTAGAAATATCATTTAGTCAGCACCGTGGTAAAAAGATTGAAGATGCTTAAATCTAAAGCCAGGAGCCATCTGTATTGTAATGCCATTGCAGTCATCCGGGGAAGAGAGACCGATGACTTGACAAGGACTGTGGAGATGGTAGAGAAGGGCTGATTTAAAAGGTAACTTAGAAACAAATTAGCTTCGTGATTGAGAGGAGAAAAGGAATCTAAAATGTCAGATTTCTGGATCAATCATTTAGGTGGATGGTGGTACCTTTACACAAGGTAATCATGCTGGGAGCCAGGAATGAATGAGGTGGGGAGGCAAAGGCAGGTAGTTCTGAGACATGATTGAGAACACAAACAAATGGCCACTATTTGTAGTAACCATGTGGACAACAGAAGAGGGAGCTTACCAGAGACCCAGAGAAGGTAATGCCGAAAGCCTAGATGAAATTGGCAACTGTGTGTAACCACTCCAGCCTTTGCTCAGTGATTTTCTCTCAGCAGCTGTAATTAATTGTAAGCGTAGGGATGGGCAGGTAGTTACTAACATGTAAGACCTTGAAAGTATCAGGCTTTACTTTTAGAAAACCTTCACATCGCTATAAAAAAAAGATTGGAGTTGCAGCAACATAAGGAAAAGTGGAGGAGGATTTTGTGGTGCCTGGAGAGAAGGTGATTCAAAAAACTGACTGGGAGTTTTAGGTGGGCCAAGAAAAGATTTGAAGGCAAGAGGGACACTTTGGAGACAGCAACCAGTTCAAGAAGTAACTGACTGGATTCTCTGGAGACTGAGTCTCCTAGCCACAGTGGTACCATCTCTCCCTGGGCAATTCCTGTCCTAATGCCTATTTTAGTGTTACCTTGCTGAATCCTCTTCTGTAAGATAGTCCTTAGATTCTTAACCTAGTTCTCATTTTTGCCTTGATGAATAGCTCTTCAGTTTCATTTAGACTAAGGATCCCCTTTTCTCTTAGCCTTCATGCTTTTCCTGACTAGACATGACCACCCAGAGCTGCTTCTTCCTGTAGATTGAAGAAGTTGTTAGCGAAGAACATCTATGACCCTCCTCCCCTTGGAGATACATTTGCCGCCTCTCTCCTAACAGGCTTCAGCTTGAAAATGCAGTCCTTGCAACAACATGAAATAAAACATGTTGAAGTGCCTCCTCTTCTGAGCCCCCATAAACAGCTGTACATGCAGCTGCACCCAAAACAGATAATATGCACAGATGTGTTTATGGGAGGGAGGCATGAATACGCTCTATGTTGTTTTCAGCTTCTCACCACTGCAGAGAGTTCTTCTTCAAAAAAGAGGCACATTGTGGTAAGCAGTGTTTTATGACCTATAATAAAAACCCTTGTAAAGACCATTTTTTGACCAAATGAAGCTAAGTGTTCTTTTCAGAGTTCTCATTTCTTCCTCTCCCCCTCTCTGTATTGGAATGCACACAGTTCAGCATTAAGGGATAACATGAGGAAATAAGATCACAAATTCTAGTTCCTATTTGTTAAGCTGGGAAAGCAACCAAAGTTAATTATGTAAGAAAGTTCATTAGCAGTTTTTCCCTACTAGGCAGTAGCTTCTGAATATATATATGTTAAGTACAATTTTGTATTGTATTTGTATAGTGCACAGTTATTATCCTATGAATGCACCCACAGGACAGTTGGAGGGAATCTCAGCAATTCGGAGTTCCCATAGAGAAATCAGTCCAAGTACAGGCTAGAAAGTAATTGTAAAGCCACCTTAGAAAGTTGAGTTTCATTTACAAAAAGAGACATTATATAGTCAATGAATAATAACATGTTTTCTAAGGACCTTCTAGACATAAAATTCTAGCAGTCTTTAGACCTTCAAAAGGAAGAACAGGTAGCATAACACTTGATTTAATTCAAATAATAAGTATTTTACAGATTGTATCCTCTAAATATGCACACAGTTGCATTCGTTGATCTTATAGTGAGTGTTCAGGAAGATGGGAGGCTGTCCGTATACTAACTGGAGAAAATTAGATAGATCTGAACTTAAGGGTGTTGCCAGGTGCCATTGCTACTGGTAGGTCCCCCTCTTGATTTAGTGGCAATAGTTGCAGACCTGCTGCCCAAGCTAGGAGGTTCACAGATTGTTTTTAGTTCTCATAACCACCCTACAAATGAATATTGTCCCCATTTTACAGATGAGGGCAATAGGCTAGATACTGGGGAAGGGGAAGTTAAATAATAGGCTGAGGTGTGTAACCTGGAGCTGCAGCAGAGCCTTCAAAAGATGATTCATTAAAGTTGACCTGTGAAAATAAGCATGTTACATTTGTCTCTTGAATCGCATTTCCCCTTGCTTTCCCGTTCTAACACTTCTAGTTCAGACCCTAACTGTCTTCTGTCCATCCAGAGCAGAATAGCAGCCTCCTTACAGTACCTACCATCCATTTTACCTGATAAAGTAGCAATACTGACATGCTGTTCTTTTACACATTTTCACCAGTTTCCCACTGACTACAACAAGGTCAGGCGCTGTAAATTCCCTGCACCAGCCCAGCAATAAAGGTTGTGGCAGTGTGGTCCTGCTAGCAGTGCACCCTTTCCAGGGTCTGTTGTTGGCCTCCAAATACCTAAGCACTTGCCATCCTCGAGCCTCTGCGAGCGTGTTCTTCTAGGCAGGTATTTCCCCGCACCAAACCGAATGGTAGGCCACCTCCAAGACTGGCTTGGACACTGCTTCCTCTTTCGTGCTCACCCAGTGCCTGTATGCCATTACTCTATGCCATTTGTGATCTTCGCCACATACTTACTTGAAGCGTGTAGGTGTGTATTTATGTCTTCTCTCGGCATCAGAATAGGAGCTCCCTGGAACCAGTTTACAGGTGTTTATGTGTAAAATCGCCTAGCACAATGCCCACTATAATTAGGGGGTCAGTTATAGGAATTATATGGGAAAAAATGACAAAACTTTACTGAGGGACCCAGAAGAAGATTTGAATAAATAACCACACCATGTTGTGAAAAGGAAAGACTCAATATTGTAAAAGTATCAGTTCTTCTCAAATTCACCTATAATTTCGTAAAAACCCGTGAAAACACTAAAGAGATTTTGAGGAATATGTGGGAACTCCAGTGATTTTAAAGTCAGTGCAGAATAATAACATGTAAGAATATCAAGTAATGTTTAATAAAGAATGGAAAGAGGAAACTTGTCTTATCAGATATTAAAACATATTTTAAGTATTTGATTATTAAAGTAGAGAGGTACTCTAAACAGCTAAACAAGTTGAAGTCCAGAAACAAATTCAAGGAATTTAGAACATGATAAAAGTGGCATTTAAAAAGTAGGTAATTTAGCAAATGCTTAAAACTTTTGGCTAAAGATAATATATAAATAATAATAGAATAGCACACACTACTTAAAAATTGAGCAATAGATCTGTGTTTATGAATATACAAATGATGTCAGTGTACATTATAATGTAAAATAGGGAATTACAAAATCGTATACACTAGCATTTCCTTTATAAAACAGAATAACTATTTGTATGACTGTGTATAGAGAGAAAAATTATGAAAGGATATACCAATATGTTAATTGTGGTTATCTCTGGATAGAAGAATTATGGGTGGGATTTATTTCCTTTCTTTTCCCTCTGTCTTGATTTTTTTTTTCATTTAACAGCAATTATGTGTTATATCTCTAATCAAAAACTTAGATTTTGTCATTTTGGAGAGCACTGAAGAGGAGAGAGATATCCATCATGAAAGGCTATGGCAAGGTTGGGTCAAGAATGGAGTGTCCCGCTGGTTGAGGCAAGCAAGTGGTTCTTGATGATTGTGCATCTCCATCCACTGCAGTGGTGTGATCTGGGTGAAGAATGAGACAATGTGCACTGCTGTGTAAAGACCATTAGCTGACAAAGGAAGGGGGTTGCTTAGGTTGTTTACTGGTCAAGGGACAGTAGAGAGGGACGAAGTCCCAGATACAGTGGAGAAGAAAGGTTAGGAGAGCAAGGCAAGGTATTCGAAGAAGCCGGAGTGAGTGCGATTCAGAGCATGAAGGAAGAAGAAAACTGCATAGAAGGAAAGAAACCTTTCTCACCAAGAGATAAGGAAGATGGGTAGATGCCAGTGCCTATAAGTTTAATAGGTGGAGCACAGGGAGTTGAAAGCTTTCCCTTGATAGTCTGTGTTTCTCTCTGAAGTAGAGTGCACCCTAGCATGCTAAGAGAAGGTAGATGATAAGGTAGGGGACAGAAGTAAAAATTTAGACTGCCCTACAAGGACAGCAAGAGGGTTGACAAGGGACTGTAGCTTACTCGCATAGCCAGGGTTGGTGACTGACTTCATATTGATAATGTGATCGATTTTTCCCCATGTCAGCTCTCTTCAACATATATATAACAGCTGAGAAAGAGAGCAGTGGGTCTAACTGAGGGTTAAGCTTTGCATAAAGGATAAGGTAGAATGACCGTGGAACAAGACAGGTGAAGGAATTGGCAGAGCTACCTACCAAGTGATGCGTGAATAAGCGCTTTTCACATTTAATTAATTATGCTGTCTAATAAGCTTATGTAAATTTAAGTGGCATTTTGATATACAAATAAATGTAATTAAAGTAACTTAATTTATTTTTAATTTAAAAAAGATCGGAGATGAGTAATAACACATTCCTGATTTTAGCCAAAGGAGTAGATGACCAAAGCAGAATGGGGTTAAAGAAGTCAAAGTTCTCTGAAGCCAGGGTGCAGGCTAGGGCATCCTAGGGGTGTCGAAGTCATGCAGGAAGATGGCGAGGGTGGGCTAGAGAGGATGAGCTATGCAGTGGTCCTCACCCTTTTTGGCACTAGAGACCAGTGCTCCTGAAAATCAAATGCCTGATCATCTGAAGTAGAGCTAAGGTGGTGATGCCAGCGCTGGGGAGCAGCTGCAAACGCATATGAAGCTCTGCTCGCTCACCCGCCACTCACGTTTGCTGTGCAGCTTGATTTCTAACCGGCTGCTAACCGGTACCAGTCTGGGGGTTGGGGACCCTTAGACTGCAAATGATAACAGTGAAGAAGGGGATATTTGGAACATTAATAGGAGGAGGCAAAAGTCTCAGAGAGAAGGATCAACCACCTGGAAGGAGTAATTGGCAACAAGAAAAGAATGTCGGTACAGTCTTCATGGGGATGAGGGCTGTAAATGAAAGATAGTGGCCTTATCAGGTTTTAGTTAACTCTAATTTTAATTATGTTAGATTTGTTAGAATAAATTTCAAGTTACAGAGCACTCAATGAACAAAGTGTCTTTAAATAAAGACATTATTGTTGACATAACTGCAGGGCCAGAGATGGGCGGCCTGACTGATTCAGCTATTCAGCAACGAAATCAAAGACACAGACTCTTTTTCTCATTACACTCTGGCATTTTATGGGTGTATGTGCTGTCTCCCTTTGTGTTCATGATGGTTGCTACAGCTGTAAGTTGATGCCCTCAAGGAGTAGCATTTAGTGTAAGATTCGTGGAGGTAAGGAGTAGGCACACCAGAGAGTTTTAGCCTGTGTCCTCTTAGAAAGGAAAATTTCTTCCCAGAACTCTATAGCAGACTTGCCTATACTTCTCATTTATCAGAACTGGGTCTCATGTCCATCCCTAGATCAGTTCCTAGCAAATTGGAATCTGATCACCTTGGACCAGTTCTCCATGGCTGGCAACATCCACTATGTAGGCAGTGATAAAATGCTTCACTCTGTGGAAAACCAATGACTAATACATCACCTCGTTTGGAGAGGAGAGAAATATGGATTGAGGGGGGACATTCTCAAAGAGAGAATTGAGAGGGAGAATTGGGGAATGATGAGATATTTTGTCCACATGCAGCCATTATAAAGCATATTGTTTTAAAATTTTTTATTATAAAGAATATGTATTGAAATGGGAAAGTATCCACAGTATATTATTAAATGTTTTTTAAAAGATCACAAAACAGTGTTTATAGAACAAAAACTATTTGGGTCATTAGCCAAGCACATAGGCAACTTATAGTTTGTATTTTCTTATTTATACATTGTTGATTTTTATATCCTGCTCCGAAGAAGCTATAATTAACATTGCATATTCGTAGTTTCGGTTCCCGATGTCTTTCTTCTCTGGGTTAATAATAGCCATCATGATGAAGTAATGATGCCTGCCTTCAGACTGTCCATTTGGTTACGGCATTGTTCCTCAGACACCAGCAGCATTTCCAGGCTTGGTGAAAATCAGTTGTTATTTCTAGTTAGATAAGACTTATTTCTTACTTAGCATTATCATCACTTTCAGGAATAAGTTCTTTTCATTCTCTCTTCAGAATACATATTTTATTAATAAAATTTATATACAAAGCCTCTTTTATTATGCATTTATCTAGTTGCCGAGGAGCAGTAAAAGTAGAACGTCAGCACTGGGAATTAGGGACCTGCCTCCTCTCTTCCCCATGCACCCCCGCACAGTGCTGAAGTCGCTGGCAATAGGGCACAGCTTGCCTGCTCACAAGTGTCTCTTGTAACTTGTCTCCAGGTCCTCTCATTTGTGGCTGGCTTTGGATTCACAAAGCATTCCAACTTTCCAAGTGATCTGAAGTTTTAAGGAATCTGATTTAATCCTCCTTTTGCCTTGTCAGAATTCGTTTTGCCCTTTGTGATTTTGGATGAAGCATTCTTTGGGTACTCCTGGGGACTGAAGTGAGAAAGAAGTAGGGAAACCTGCTTAGAAAGCAATTCTTGCAGCCCAGCGTTATCACTGGCAAATTGATTGGTGAAAGTTTTGAACTAGAGTAAAAGGTGTGTCTATACAGTCCGCTTGATGTGATAACTTAAGGCAGATTCTCCCAGAATGCACATGTGGAAGGAATGAGCGTAAGAACTTGCCTGGCTGAATGTCCAGGACCTAAACATAGCTTTGTTAGTCACTGTTTCATGGCTTACATAGTAATATTGTACCACAATTTCTGAAAGAAGCATAATTTTAAAAGATTCTAGGACTAGATCCAGCAGTTCCACTCCTGGGTGTGTGTATGTATGTATGTATGTATGTATGCATGCTGCTTTCCATGAGGGTTAGTGATCCAACTGCTGAACGACTGTGTCCTTACTGCCTCCGCCAGCTCTGACGTCTGTGATGCTACCTAACCATTTTCTAGCCCTTACATGAAGAAGGTGATTCTGTCCTACCTTGCACACACCACTCTCACAGTATTTCAAGGGATAAATCACCCCAGATTGCAGAGGATCTTATCATGGTCAAAAGTTTTAAATTCCTACTTTCAGACACTGTTTCTGAGTTTTAAATCTTGTATCTAATTTTATCATTTCTAAAATTAGGAAAATATGTGATTTTGGTTTATTTTCTGCATTTCCCCCTGCATGATGCTGGTTAATAGTGATGACAGTGATAGCTACCATATACCAAATGCTTGCTGCTGTGCTTAGTGCTTTTTGAAGTGATCATACCAAATATGTTTTGTTGCTTTGCCATTTTACCCATGGGAAACGAGCTCAGGGATGTTAAACAGCTCACCTGGTTTTACATACCAGTGAGATCATTGATCTAATAAAGAAATACATTGAGGATTTGGATCCAGTTTTTCTGGACTCTCTGAATCAAAACGCTGTCTCTTGCTAGAGGTATTGCTTTGGCTAATTGCATGCACCTACTATGTATCAGTTCCTTGACCTTTAAAATGGGGCATGATGTTATTTACCTCAATGTTGTGGTGTGGATTACTTGCATTTCTAAAAGATGGTGCTTAGAACAGTGCCTGACACAGTGTTTGCTTGGTATTTGGTGCCAGAAAAATAATAAAAATTACTATTAATATTGTTATCCACTGGATTTTAATTACTGAAATCAAATATTAAACCATGTAGAAATATATAAAGTAACAGATATCCCCCCCTCTTACCAACTACTTCCTTTCCCCAGCATTAACCACTGACACCAGGTTGGTATATAGCCTTCCAGAGTATTTCCTATGCCACCTGAAACTATTTTTAAATTGTACTTTCATTAATAAAACATAGGTTGAGAGTAAGTATTTTGTCATGATCTTGAGAATGGGAGAGTGGAGAGGTAGAAAGGGAGACAAATTCATTTATTCAGCAAATATTTATTAAATGCTTTCTGTGTGCCATGCACTCTACGAAGTCCTGAGGGTATGACATGTTGAATTTCTGTTTTGATTATTTATCAATTTTCTTTTTTGCGTTTATTTAGGACATGATGTTTCAGCTTCTCCGAGGCCTGGACTTTCTTCATTCTCACCGAGTCGTGCATCGTGATCTAAAACCACAGAACATTCTCGTGACGAGCAGTGGACAAATAAAACTGGCTGACTTCGGCCTTGCCCGCATCTACAGTTTTCAGATGGCTCTAACCTCAGTGGTGAGTGAGAGAGTGCTGTTCTTTCATTAAATTTATTTTTCCTCTTTTAAATGACAAACTGCCCCCATTCGATGTTCCTGATGTTATTACTGCGAGTGGTCGGCTGGTGGACAGAATGTCTGCACGTTGTTCTATAACTGTAGGTAAGAGAAAAGCAGTCTGCTTACAACTACAGACACATCCGGACGGAGCTTGCTGCGGACAGGACCCATTGCAGAAGTGGCCTGTTGCATCTTAGCCACTAGAAAGGAATCAGTTATAAGTTTCCAAATGCTTTTTGTTATAACCACTGTTTTCAGAGCTGCATGTGTATGGTATGGGGAATAGCACGAGGTCAGGAAAGAGAAAGCAACAGGAACATTGACCTATCTGTAGCATCCTTGTTTGAGGAGCAGCTGCAGTGCCTGCAAAGGTGTATGAAAGCACTCCTCTGAAGCTGTGGTGCCGACTGTGGAGAAAAATATTAAATTTACATGAACTTGAATGACCCAGGCCCAGGTAGCACCACATTGCCCTGTAAAGGCTTAATATAGGCCAGAAGGGCAAGAGTAAACCCAAGGGCTCTGTTCTGGCAGAGAATGACAGTTACGATATCCTGTTCTTTGTCTCATTTGGACATAAAACCATAATACTATTGACTTTGGTTAGCTTTCATTTATCCTTACAGTTCATTGTTTCTGAGATGAATTTTTGTGAAATTCTGCACTCAAAAGATAAAAAGGGGAGCTCGAAGTAGGCACTAATAACCCTTTTCTTTGAGAGACCTGTTTTACGTATAGCGAATTTACACATAGACACAAAAAGCCAAGGAATGTCCCTTTGCTGTGCTCCTTATCTGGAGCAGAAGCTGATGTGGAGAATCCCTTTGATTCGATGATGACTATAGAAATGAGCCTAAAAGCATTAAATTGAGCCTTAAGAAAAAGAATCCTCTTGGGTAAATATGTCATTTTTCACACACAGTTCATATTTTGCCTTGAAGTGGTTCCCAACTGGGCAGCACTGCCCTGGGTGTGGGGTGTTGTTGAGAAAAATATGGCCATGTCTTTGATCATCATGATGACTTGGAGAATGGAGGTGGCTGCAAGGAGGCTAATATTCTGCACAATAAAAATTGTTTCCCCACATTCCAGTAATGCCTCAGCTGAGAAGTAGAAATTCAGAAGGGGAGTTGGAAATTCTCTAAGACAGATAACTATGCCTCGGAAAAACATTCAGTGTACAAAAGTATTCTGCTTCCCACCCCCGAAATATGGATACTACAGCCTGGACGTGTGAGACCATTTTCTTTCCCAACATTTTATGCTTTACCTAGGGCATTAGAATTTTCACAAGGAATTCCTTAGAGTGTGTCTCTATTGTTGAAAGATAAATTGTATTTGTTTCCTCTTTGTCCAGCATACGTCATCGATTTTGAGAAGACAAGGCACAGGGTGGCATCTAAAGGATACACCTCAGCTTTGGGTTGGGTCAGGCAAGCTCTTGTATTCTTATATAATGACACCAGAAAGGGCTGAGTCTGTGTGTTTCCCCAGTGGGAAGGGTGAGGTAGGCTGAGAGCTTCCTTAGGAAGTAGTTGCGCATGTTGTTTCAAGGCCCCCGGGGGGAAAAGCTTGCATAGGCCTTATGATCCGGACAGTCAGCAGAGGAGCAGATGGACGAACTCATCTCCATGGGTACATTGATCAAGGGAAGGATGAGCGATAACCAAGACACTTTTTTTGATCCCCTCCAAATGGGCACTAAAAACCATAAATAAAAACAGGAGACCCAGTTGGTTTTGATTTTTTTTTTTTTTTTTTTTTGCTTATTAAATTCGAGGAATGATAGCCCAGTTTGTGCGTAACATCAATTAACATTCCATTCTTGCTAAAGGTTGATATGTTCAGACAGGAAAGTGTAGACAAATTATTTCATAGAGAAAAGGGGAAAGATAATCATAAATACCTGCTTTTTCAGTATCTCATTTATAGCACATACTCTGTTACGTATGGTGACATAAAGTTAAAACGCATTAGCAACTGTGCAGCATGCTGGAACAAATGCAGCCTTTACTTGAAAGAGTGATATTGGAATGTAATGGCAATAATAAAGGGTGTGATTCCTACAAGGGTACTGCATTGAAAATTTTTTCCCATTGTTTTATTTTTTTGTTTGTTTAAAGGAAAAATTTTTTAATGGAAAGATTCAGTTAGTATAGTGATACATTGGTTCATGTGCACATAGGGGCATATGAAGACTTGGAATCACAATTTTTCAAATGAAACTGGTATTTATTTTTCCACTTCCTGGAAATACGCATTTTTTAGTGGGTTATGTCATACAGGAACTGGGAGTCAACTTAATCTGTGGAATGTTAAAGGAATTGCAAGTTAACTGATTCAAAACTGACATTTTACAGCCGTGAGAAATGCTAACATATTACTTATCTTCCAAAGCCTGGATCAAATGTCCCCCTCTGTTACTCCGTGCAGAAATTAATTCCTCCTTCCTCCCTCCATGATTTCAGAATAACATCTTATTCATGTCTTTCATAATGCTGCTTTATATGGGGGCTTTATTTATCAGGCTGTAAGCTCCTTGAAGGAGTTGGCCTTTGAGATAGAAACTAATTTAGGATTATCATAGTAAGTCTGGACTGTAGTCGTAATATAGGTGTATAGGTGTGACTTAGCTTGTCTCCATCTGATAAGGGAGCGTTAAGTGCCCTTTAGACACCTCGCTTTATGGGACATCAGCAGCTACCTGATGATGACTGGTAATCATGAACTTCTGTGAACAGCAATTTGGAGAGAAAGTAGTCCTCTCTTTTCAGTTTATGATGAAAAGTTTTAATTTTTTTCTAAACTGAGCCATACAGCATGTAAGGCGATAACTTTTGCCATTGGATTTGGTGTTTTTGGAACTCTTTATTAATCACCTCATTTTGAAAGTGGAGAAACCAAGACTACGACAGGCAATCTGTGATTAGGTTAAGTCTGAATTTCAATGACTAGATCTTAAATGGCTTTCATACTGCTTTCCTCTTCTTCCCACTGTAGGCTCTGGTACTTCAGAGTGTATCAAACTATGTTCTTTGGAACTCCCGGGTCTACAAAGGATATCCAGAGGTTCCACAAATGTTCAAAAGTTCATTTTTTAAAATGCATTTTAAGTCTTGCTGAAATGGTAATAAGAAACGCTAGCTCATGCCACATTTTGACACAGTGGGTAACACTGAGGCATGAGTTCATGCCTCCCGGTTAATTAATTTTTGATGTAGGTTCAGAATGAAACTTCTTCTGCCACAGTTGTGTAAACCTGAACATCTTGTAAATGTATCATTCTTAGGGGGAAAAAATCAAGTGTTCTCTTGATTCATTCCTGTGTCTGCTCTCTTAAAATCACCCAGTGCATAATCGAGACAGCAAACACGTTGTGCTGCACTCTGTACGTGAGACCACTTTGAGGGCCATCCAGAGCAATGCCAGTGTTGAGATTATGATATCTGGATGTGGCTACCAATACCCAGGCAGTTGGAGCCACTCGCTCCCCAGGATAGTCACTATTAAGCCACCTGTGGATAGAAAGAAGTCTGCACCTTAAAATAAGGTTGTTCTTTTTGGTGCCCCTGTAACTTAGCATCCTGAGACGAGATCCAGGATTGGCCTGCCTTAAACCAATTTTTGCTTTATAATGAACAGTATTACAGTCACTTTTCAGTGCTTTTAGAGGGCCTTTATAGACAAAAGATAGAATTTCCTCCAAATGCCTTGGCCTAACACATATAATATGGAGAAAAATTCCACTTTGTACCATATTAGAAAAGTGAGAACATTCTCTTATCTTTTTAGTGACTTAATAAAATTACATCCTCCTTCTCCAAAGGTCTTTTTTTCCATATTATCTTCCCTATTACAAGACACATGTGTTCTGAAAACATCTTCCGCTGTAGAAATCACCAAGAGACAAGTAAATAGTAAACCTGGTAAGAACACTCTACAAAATACAAAAAACACACTGGTAGATTTTTTTTATATGGAACTGATAAGACTCCCAAAGTCGCCTTTTTGCCTTTTTGAAAATTGTTCATTTATTTAATGGCACAGTATTACAAAAATTAAATTGCTTACATTTTCTTCTTATACCTCTGGCAACACATGGTTTCTTACTGTAACCTAGGGGTTGGTAGCACTTGTTAAACACTGAAGGAAGCTTGCGGATTCAGAAACTTTTTTATAAGCATAAGGGAGAAAATTAAGGAAGTAGGGTAGTGGCATTGAGTTGACAAATAATTATTAATAACTTTCCTTGTGCCAGGGCTGTCAGCGAACTTAAGAGATGAGGTCTTTGCTCTCATAAAATTTATCCTCAGAATGGGGAAACATCTTAATCAGACAGTCACACAAAGAAATGTATAGTTAGAAACAGAGGTAAATGCTATAAAGGGACACAGTCCTGAGAGACCATGTAGTTCAGGAACCTTCATTGGCTGGGCATCAAGGAAGCCCTCCCTGCCCATCCACGCCAGGATGTGGGATGCTCAAAGAGGTCGCTCCTCTCGGAACCCACCTGGACACAGACCCCATGGACGTGTGCATCATACGATTTGTGCTTATTTTCTATGTCTATGTTTGGAATAACTCATTGTACGGCACCCAGTTGGCACCACAAGTTGACAAAGTGAAACAGAACCAAAGATGGGAGAACAATGGCATCTTTTAGAGGAGAAAATAAATTGTTTATGCTTGTTTCCTCTCCGTGCATGTTGTATTTACTATGGAGACCTGGCAGGGTTTGTGCCTCGGCTCGGGCAGCCGAGCTACTCCCACAGAAGCCTGCAAACGCTGCCAGTGCATACTGAGTAAATCAAAACAGGAGCATTACACGAGTATAATGGAAAAAACCCAAAGCCCTGGGCGCCTCGGCACCTCAGGGAAAGTGCAGGACACACCTCTGAAGCCGGAAAGGCTCCTCTGACCCCCCTCCCCGCTCAGCATCTCCTTGCCATGACACAACCAGGTCTGTTTTGTGAAAACTTGCAGTTGCCAACACATATTTCGTAGTTAACAATGGAGTGTTTGTGCCGGTTTCGTTTTCACTTTCACCAGTGAGGGAAGTGGCACACAATGGGGCAGTGCACAGAGCTGGGAACAGGACACGTTCTCTTCAGGATTCCCAGGGCCGGGTACGTGGAAAATGCCAGAGCCAACACAAACACGAGAGCCCATCCAGCTCCTCCGTTCCGCATTCGCAGCGGCAATCAAACACGTTTTGAGGTGCACACTGATAGGTCAGCGCTGCCTCTGCAGTGAAGGCAAACACTGACGATGACTGTGAGGACAGAACGTCTCCCTTCCAGAGAGACAGTGCACGCCATACCATACAGAAAGCTGCGGTAGGTGTGCATGCGTGTGTGTGGGTACTTAATTGCACCCAGTACCCTGGCGAAGTTAATCAAATGACTGCTTCTCTTGTTTATAAAAGATAGTCATTCATTTGACTCACCTATTTCTAGCTCCTCCATAAGTGGTCACTGTTGCAAGTCAGTTCTGGACCAAAACAGTTTCCCTGTAACGCTGCTGCCTGGAAGATGTTTTACTCACAGGAAGGACAGGATGTGCTTTGCTTCTTCCACATGTCTGTTTGGCCGGCATGTCCTATCAGGGTATGATGTAGACAGACAAGGTCTGGTTGTCACCTGTTTTTTTCCGTCTCCTTCAAATCTCAGGAGCTTGAGGCAAAGTGAGTGTAAAGACCAAGTATTGTCTTAAGTATGACAACCTCAAGTGCTTTAGGAAGGATTTGCAAGCAAAGGGTTTCTCAGGGATCCAGAAGATAGCAAAGTGTTTCCTCTTACATTCAGCGTTCTTATGGGAATGTGCCTTCTGTGCTTGGCCAAGGCTTGTCTGACTGACTGTGTTTAATGAGATGATGCCATATCTTCCAAATTTGCTTAACTCAGGTGTCGTGTTATATTTATTCAAAGGAATATGAGACACAGTCCTCAAAATTGAATATAAAACAGTGCTTCTCTAACTTAGATGTTTATGTCCTCTTTAATTCTTTAGATATATGCGTTTCTTGGTTTTATAGCTGTCACTACGTACTTCTTTGCCACTGCTTTAAGCAGAGTGACAGTATCTTCCTTTTGCTTGGGCTTTAATAGTCTCACAGTGTTAAGTTCCTACATCAAGATACATTACTGAAATGTGGTTACATTGGACATCCATGTGACATTAGACCTATCCATTTTTATTCACTCAAGCCAAATCTTAAACCATTTTAGTGTTTCCCACAGTGCCTCCCTGGCACATGGTGGGCACTTGATAAATACAAGGTGAATGAATGAAATGAATCCTCATGATTCTCCATGCCTAAAGAATGAAACTCTGTAGCTAGGCATGCAAAGTCTTTTTTTTTTTTTTTCTTGCCCTGTAGCTCCAACCTACCCCTGTCTTCCTGTTACCACTCCCACCCAGTGACTACCTCATACACATAACCGTATTCCTTATCTAACACTATCAAATTTCTCACTATTCTTTGAACTTAATGAAGTGCTTTCCTAACTCCTTGGTTTCACAAATGAATCGATGTATGAATTTCCAACTCTGCATTTTTCATGTTGTAGCTGTTGCCTTTTTTTCAGTTATAAACGTCTTAAGTTTTTGTTTTGTTTTGTTTTGTTTTAGACACAACTTTTAGCTAATCTTCCCAATTACCTGATAGTAGTAACTTGAGCTCTGAGGGAGTAACATTTTAACATTTATACTTTGAATGTCTGCCTGGACAGCCATCCTAGCCATCAGATAATTCTCATGCTTCATCCCTCCATACCCAAGATCTCAAACCTTCCTGCACCTCCTCAACTTGTGCAGCTATGTTTTCTGTGTAGCATGTTTTTTAAAAAATTAAGGTCTTTGGGGATCTTTGGAGAAACCATTGTGTCACAGGAAAAAGCTGAAAATGTCTGCATCATAATTTCTTTTAGCCATTTTATTCACTCGAGTCCTTGAGAAGATTAGGTACCTGTCTTTGTTAAATCTGTATAGGTGTCTACAAAAATTAAGCTCAGACTTTTATAATTGCTTTGTAATTCTGGATTTTCTTTCATATTTTATTGCTAATATCCCAAATTTGTTTCTAAATGCTGCTCTTTGGGTTGTTGAAGTCCTCTTATTGCTCCTGCGTTCTGTTTTCCTTTTCTCTAGGAATTGAAATGCAGGGTGAGTGACATCTTCGCACCTAACATCTGTAAGGATACTGATGATTTTTAAATCCCTCATAAATCTAAATGTTAAATTTTACAGTTGGCTGTGGAGGAATAATCTACTTTCAAGTCTCAGGGAAACATCCAAAGAAAGAAGGAGAGAGCACCGGAGAATTTACTTTAGTGCTGCTCATATATTTATTTTGAAGGCTGGCAGAATCTAAAAGTGGAGCTGTAAATTTAACAACTCAACCATAAAACCCCAAAATAAGGGAGAAAAATCTACTACTTCTAGGTTTGAGTAGTACCGTAAAGTTACAAGATTTTTATTCTTCCACTGTCTTAAATTCTTCTTCTTCTTCTTTTTTAATTTCTAAAGATATCCTTCTCTTTCTTTCCCACTTTTATTTTAATTAATTAGTTTTTAGAAGGTATGATGCTTTGAAATGTATGGAAGTTTTCTGAATGCCTACTGGCATGCTTCAGTCAGTAGATATCACAGTAACATTGAATGCTATCTGCACCTTATGTAACTCTGGGTAATTTCAGTGAGGTGGGGACTGCACATGGTATCAGTTCTTGTGGGAAAATATGCTTCAGTGGCTTACTGGCACTGCTCTTGGAATGTGGCATTTAAAAGTACCTTTTTACAGTGGGAAAGAATTCTGTCAAGAATAAACAGTCTGACCTTGTTAAATGGGCCAAAGTCTGTAACCTAGTTGCAGGAAACTAGCTTTTACTAGTTTAGAAAAAGCAGATTAGAAAAATTACAACTAGAACTTTCTCAAGAATGGGAAAAGTTACTATCAAGAATATGAAATATATTCCAAAAATAATGGTCTTCATATATATTCAGGACCATTACTTGACTATAAAATCCCATTCTCTCAGAGTAGATGAAAGATCTGGAGTATAGTTAGTCAGAAAAGCAGATTTTCTTTTTCCTGGAAAGACAAGACTGGCTTATAGAAAGGAGCAGTGGGAGGGGCCACATATCATAGACCAGCTGTGGGAAACCAGCAGGCTTTGGGAGACATGAAAGTAAAAATTACCCATTGCCCATAGGTCTGTAGACCCTGAGCTCTGGAATGCATCCTTTCTCTCCACTCCTGCTTTTCCACCCATTCCAAATCGATCCACACTGCCCTGGGATCTTGCCACTCCAGACCTCTTGCCCCCTGTTTGAAACAACATGCCAAGAGATTTTGCGCCTCCATGCCACATCCCTGCTTAGATCACCTTTCCCCCTTCTCAGCCTAACAAACTCCTACTCATTCTTCCAGACTTAGTGCACATGCAACCTCCTCCCTGAGGTTGGCCTGAGTTGAGGATAAAGTTAGGCGATTCCTCTTCAGTGTACTTTTGATTTGCCTCTAATATAATAGGTATCATATGATATACAATGAGGAGTTGAATGAAGGCAGGAAAGGGAGAGAATAGAAGCTGGAAGTAATTCAGTATAGATCTAGAGAAAACACATTCATGCCACATTCTGATATGAATTTACCTTTTTTTAAAAAAAAAAAGGAAAAGTAATGTTCTTTTTTGTTGAATAAGTATCTGTGGTCATAAATCTCTTTGTATTACACTGTTGTTAATAATAATGTAGATCCATGCTATAGTAGTCACTATTGATGTAATTATTGCTATTTTTATTGTCAGTTGTATAAATATATGTAGTAATATCTTTTGATTTAGCGAACATTTCCATTCAAAATGAAATAGATTATATAATGTAGAGTCTGCATAAAACATCTCTAGTAATTATGTGAATCAGAAATTTTCTAGTTGTTTACCCACTTGTGATTAAGATAAATCTGTCATAAAATGACTTTTTTTCATTTGCAGATGGAGCCTTTTTCTAAAAATATGTCTTTTCTTCAGGACTTACATGACAGATGCTTTAGCTTATTGGGCCTAAAAACCCAGTAACATGGTTACATTCTATCTAATTAGCCACCTGTCTTGTTTCTCCTTTTTCATCCCCAGCTTTTGCTAAAGTTGGCAAATTATATACCTCACATGTGGTCATTATATGACTGAACCCTAATGAGGGTTATGTAATGTCAACAGCCACAAAAGTTCCATAATTTACTTTTTTCATTAGACAACAAGCACCTTGAGGGAAGAAACTAGGCATCACATGTATTATGTGCACTCAAAAGTAATTGGTAATGATGATGTACTTTAAGATGTTTATGTCCATTATGAAAGAAACATATGCTCATTATAGGCAAATCTGTGTGGTCTCAATTTCTCTCTTCCATTCTCTTGGTTCAGCTGGTCCATTCATTTTTTTTTTAATGACAACATGGCTGTATTTTTCAGTTTTCAAAGTCAGAAAGTCAAAACAAGGTTGGAAACAAAGACATCAATAATTAAAGTTATAGAATATTTTTCCGCTCTTTGTTAGATTATTCTCTTCCCGGGGCTGCTCACAATCACCTTTCTTCCCTCAGCTGCTCCTAAGGAAGAACAAGTTTAGAAATTAAATATTGGATATAACTCCAGTAAGAGTCTGTTGAGTTTGAGAATTTTTTTAATTAAATAAAAATTTCACCATCACCACCATGTGCTCCCCAGTCCCAGATATCATACACTTGATAATGGCCTTTTCTCTTAAAAGAACACTGTCACTTTTTTGAAGCCAGATGTTGTTAAGTTGGAAGGGTTTAGGAAGACCTCAGAATTTAAAACATTATATGACCAGTGTTCTTTCTGATATTGTGTGTGTGTGTGTGTGTGTGTGTGTGTGTGTGTGTGTGTGTGTGTGTGTTTCTGTATCTCATCAGGTATTGGTGAATAAATAGTTCACACCCTCTCAAGAGAATACGTCCTTTCTTTTCTTTAAACAGTGACTCCATTGATCCTGTTTTAGAATTTCTTCCCTTGTGTCTCTCTTCCTTCTTGGTAACATTGTTTTTGAAGTCATAAATGATTCAGGTGTTCCTAGAATATCTTTTTTCTTCTGTCATTTGCAAATATAGGCAAAGAGATTTTTTTTCCCAAAAAAAATATTGCTTTACTCAGGAGACACTAGAGCTCAGCACATTGGTTAAGAGGACAGATTCTGAACCCAGACCTTTGATTTGAAGTTTATCTTGCTAGTTAACAAGCTATGTGACCTTAGACAAATTCTTTAGCGTCTCTGCATTATGGGTTTTTTATGTTAAAATAGAGAAAGTAACCATACCTACCTTTTAGAATTGTTGTGGGAGTTAAGTTAATACATGAAAAGAGTATGTGTTCAATAAAGTTCTATAATTGAATTACATAGTAGGAATATTCATATTTGAGAAATGTGTATAACCAATTAAATCATTTTCCTACTGCTAACCAGTTACCAAAGGACCACTCATATTAGAGTTTAGGTTACTAATATCTCAGGAAGACCATTGTCTCCTATTTTATTATTATTTAAGTGTTAAAAAGGAAGATTGTTTCTAGTATTCCTGAAATGTGACTATTGCTATTCCTTAAACAGTGCCAAAGTTTGGAAAGTTCTTTCCAAGAGTATACCTGTTACCTGGTCTTTGAATACAGGATATTGAATATGCAAATCCACAAAGTTGCAGGAATGGGTGAGCACGTTACTGTGAATAAACCCTATGGACTGTACAAGCTGTCTCGCTTTTGGGCACCATCTCTCAATACAAGATCTGAGTCCCAGAAATTCAGAGCTGTCTTTTCAGCTCTTGATCCCTGCTGACTTTCACCTGCCAGGCAAGGAGTTAGAATGGGAGAAGAGAAACTCAGTTTTGACCCCACAGCACAAATCTTCATGATTATACTTTTTCTTCTTTACCATCAACGGGACAAACTCTAGAAAGATATTTTAAAAATTTCAGAAAAGGCATGTTCTGTACTTAATCTCTATAGAAAGGAGTGTAGATGACTGAAAAATAACAATTCCTAAATTATGAAAGTGAATTCCTTTCCTTACTGTAGTCAAAATGGGCCTTTTAATATTACTTCTAGACTAAACCATTTTTTACTCTAGTTATCACTTTCTCTTGAAGGTAGGTGCTCAGTAGTTAATATTCAGAAAGCTTCATTACTCAAATAGGTTAGATTCTTCCCCAGTCAATAAGTGACTCATTGTACCACGGATTAGGAATTAATGTTACAAATAACATACCCTTCTTTCCCATAGTCTGCTTAAGATGTGTCACCTAAGAACTCTTCCAGCTATTAACCTTTCAAAAAAATTAGCTGAAAGAAATTCCTGAGGCTTTCAGCCCAGCCCTTGTATAACCTGCACTGTCTTGTTTCATTTTACAAAGCCATACAAGAATGCCCCCCACTTACAAAAGGATTTGGTAGCTAAACTCATAACTCAGTGGCATATTCAATTAGCCGTTCAGGGAATTTTGTGTGTGGCATTTGATACAATTGCTTACTTTCTAATTTAGTTTTTAATCACAGTTGTCTTAGTATTGCTCTTATCAACGTAGTGCCTGATTCAGGATTCAGATCAAACCATAATACTGTCTCTGAAGAAAAAGTACTCGGGCTTTTCTTAGGTTCAAGGTGAAGTTGCGGTTTGGCCACATAAGCAGTGTTGTGTGGAAATTAAGTCAAGAGTTTCTACAACATGACCTGACTAGGATCCAGCTCTCTTTAGATATTTCCTGCTCCGAATTCCCACAGCACTTTTTAAGCCACCCAATTCAGCCTTTACGTGAAGCCTTTCACTCTCTACTTAAGTTTAATATGACTTCTCTTTTCCATTCTTCCTTGTTTTGTTTTGTTTTTTAATGCTACTCAGAGCTCCTTGAGATCAATGGCAATGAATTGTATTTGTTAAGCATGGCTAGCACCATTAGTGTGGGTTAAAACTCTAGGAAATGGGTATTGCATGGTAAATAATTACTTGTTATACCCTTTTGGTGCCTGTAGGACTTTGTAGTAGAAATAACCACCACTGTTCCAGATAGTATATTATTATTAATGTGTATATGTAGAATTCTAAGCATAGAGTATACTCATGAGGTAAAGACATTTTCAGATAAACACAAAACAAGACAGTTTACCACCAGCTTTTCAGTAAAGAAACTTCTAAAGGACATACTTCAAAGAGAAGGAAAATAATCCAAAAAGGAATGTCTGAGATGCAAGAAGGAATGGTGAGCACATACATTGGTAAATATGTCCAGATAAGTCATTAATCACAGTAAATGTAAATGTACAAAACTCACCAGCTAAAAGCTAGGGAATGTTAGATTGCATTTTAAAAATATTTATCTAATACTAGCTCTGTGCTTTTTTAAGAAACACATAAAATTTTTATCATGTGATGGTGGGAACATAAAATGGTGCATTACTTAGGAAAATAATCTGACATTAACTATGTAGTTTAACACGCTCATAGCATGAAACCCTGCAATGCCTTGCCTAATTACTTACCTTAGAGAAATTTGCACATGTTCATCAAGAATTATATTCAGGAAAATTCATAACAACATTGTTTGTAATAGCAAAAAACTTAAAGAACCAAAATGTTCACAGACAAGAGAATGATTAAATTGACCCTGGTGTATTCATCCAATAGAACTATGCAGCAATGAAAATGAAAACGAATGAACTATAGCAATAATATGGATGAATCTTAGAAACAATACCAAATCAAAAAAAAAAAATTGTAGGAAGTTATAAAGTATATGTAATATTTATAACTTCAGAAACAAGCAATATTAAATATTATTTAGGTATATTTATGCGATAAAACTAAAACTTTTTTAAAGTAAGAAAAAGAAAAACATAAGACTTAAAATAGTGGTTACCTGTGGGGGCCAAAAGATAGGTAAGGAACCAAGGGAATGGAATTTAAAGAGTATAAAAGAACAGAGGAAAGACGGGGCCTCTGAACGCCCAAATAGCTATAACACCGTTAAAGCCTTGCACTTACCTTCCTTGGGCTCTTATTTAGATGCATGCTGCCATTTAACATGATTTCCTAAGTTTTGCTATATGGTTTCTGCTGGCCAGGCACTGAATCGAGAGTGTAGAAGGTGATGGAACAGACAAAATCTCCCCTCATTCTTGTTGGGAAGATACATGATGAATAAGTAATTTAATGTGTTATATAATTTCAAGTATGAAGTACTGTGAGGGGATAAGATGCAACAGAAAGAGAATCTGTTTTAAGGAGGTAGGCTGGTCAGAGCCGAGAACAGTGAGGCAGTCTGGGGGCCCTCCTCTGAGGGCCTGGTCAAAGTGTTGAATTCGTTTTTAAGTATGATAGCCATCTAAGGGCTGTGAATAACGGGCCTGCTCCATATGAGAAACAGAAGCTAGGAAAGGAGTTAGGCTGATAAACAGGCAGTGGAACAGCAGGAAAAAAAGACAATAATAGGACTCAAGCAAGAAAAAATTTAAATGATGAATGTAATACTTTTTTAGAGCTTGAATAGAGAAACTTAAGTAATCTGGGAAATTTTGTTATAGCTAATCTTCATTCATCGTCTCAGAAAAATGAGATAGGAAAATACTAGTTCTGTGCACACACGTATACCAACACATACACATAACAGAAGTTCTTTTCATGACACATTCAGGTCATAAAAATATGACATTTTTATCTAGAGAATTGAGAATACTTACTTTGTATTTTAATTGCTTAATTGTAAATTATATTGTAATGATCAGTGAGGTCTTCTGAAATATGTTTTGTGTATCCTGAGATTTGCAATATGTGAAATCAATAGTCGTATCATTAGTATGCTGTATAAAAAGAGAATTTTTTAAAAATCTGTCACTACTGATTTCTTAATTAAGTTCAGCTGAGATTATTTATGAGCAGAAGTGGATTTACTCTGCTTAATGGGTTCAAGCTTCAGAGCCCCTCGCTTGCAGCCCACACACACACCAAGGCCATGGGAAAGGCCCCAGAAATGTGTTCATGTGGTCTTTTTTATTAAATTGCAGAACTAAACTGTTTTAATTGCAGTTGATTAACAATCCACATCTCCACCCGATCACACTTTCCCTAATGTCAGGCGGCACTGGAGTGGCCTGGGTACTAGGTACTGTTAACACTTCGATTTTGTGCAGGCAGCCTTAGGGTCCCATCGTGTTACTATGGTAGATATTCTAAAGCCCTCATCTTGCTTAACATCTTCTGATACACATCTACGTCTCTCTTCTTTATTTCTTATAAATCTCCACTTTGGTCTGTGACACCAGTTTCCTGCTTTTCATCCTCCCTGTCTCACTCTTCTTTGATGACTGCCCTCTTCTGTCTTCCCCCGACAATCTGTCCTACATGTTTCCTCCCCCTCAGCAATCTCCTCAGCTTCCTGGAGATCATCCTGGAGGAAGAGAGCTCATCTTCTGTTCAACTCAGTCGACTCCCTTGAGCCCCAGATCCACATATCCAACTGGACAGCTTCTCAAGCAGCAAGCCTGCCTGTCATACCTCTTCTGGGTCCCTGTTCAGTCGATGACCTCACCATCCACCCTATCACCCAGACCAGAAGCCTTGGGACTTGTCTCAGATTTCTTGTCTCTCCCCTTCTGTCTTAT
This sequence comes from Cynopterus sphinx, assembly GCA_030015415.1. Taxonomy (NCBI): domain Eukaryota; kingdom Metazoa; phylum Chordata; class Mammalia; order Chiroptera; family Pteropodidae; genus Cynopterus; species Cynopterus sphinx. Next base: position 27,680,414 of record CM057391.1, read on the forward strand.
TTAAAATTATCCCTCCTGCATCTCCTCTCCTTACTGCTGTAGACCATAGGTCCTTCTACCAGTGCACCTGGATTGCATTCCCCACCTCAAAGATCATCTCCATCTTCATCCTTCATGGTTACCAGAATTTTCATTCTAAAACGCAAATCTGATATACAACCCCTGCATAAAACTCTTCAGTGCATCCCCTTCCCCTCGGGATAAAGTCTAGGCTCCATCGTCTAGCGCTGGAGGTCCTTTGTAGTCTGGTCCATGCAGCTTCATGCTTCTCAACTTTTTTTCTCAAGTCTTTCCTCTGCCAGTCCTGCCTTTACAACTCCTCTCCGAAGCTTCTAGTACTTATTTACCCCTGCTCTGCACCCTGCCCTACCTTTGAGGAGTTGATATATATATGTAACATTTGCTGATAGTCAAATTTTATAAAGCCAGGCACCTTCAAAGTACTTTTTGGACCTTACATTATATAATTCTCAATCATCCTATGAAGTAGGTGCTATAATTCCTCATTTTGCAAATGAGTAGAACAAAGGCATGGAGAAGATAATATATTTCACCAAGATGATGTGGCTCATAAATAAGGACTCAGGATTTGGATCTAGGCTGTTAAGTTATATGTCTCCGCCTGGCACAAGATCTTATGCAATTGATAGTTACTTGTCGGCCTCCCCCGATCAACTGTGAGCTTTTGAGTGCAGATTTTGTGTCTTCAGTCATCTTCATATCATCTTTATAATTGGGATCCAGCTCTTATTACATAGTAGGCACATTAGTAGATGTATAAATGGATGAATCAGTGAAGTGATGCTGTATTTGTCTCCTAAACTGCATGAGAAGTGATACTAAGAGTAAGTGAGAGTAGTACAGATATATCTGTTTTTTTCCCAACATGTATTTTGTCCATGAAGACCTAAGAGAAGTAAAAATGTTCTTACTGCCTTTGAGGAGAATTTGGTTGAAATGAAAAACTTAAATAGGTGAGCTTTAATGGTTGTTCTCATTCTTGTTACCAGTAAACATTATTAATATTTAGAGGAGGCAACTTATCTTTTTAAGGGTTCATATCATGTGTTAAGAGCTAACAGAAATAGCCGTTTAATTATTGACTTCAAGATGTAGAGTGGACAGATTTGCTAGTACTTAGAGAACTGCTAGCCATTTTTCATGTCAGCCTTGCTTTACAGAGGGTCTTAAACAAGTGTAAGCTTTCCCTTTTCCCGTGGCAAATTAGTTTATCAGTTAAAATAGATGGGAGGCTTCCCAGCCCAGTTGAGTTGGCAAGATTATTTTTCTTGCATATATCAAATTTACACATAAGAAAGATTTCAGATACTATTTTAAATGCAAAAGTAACATGCTTAAAATAAAGGTATGGGTATACTGTGGTTTCTGGAACTGATCTCATAGAGAATCATTAAACTGGGTCTCTGGTGTTCTTTGTAATAGGAACATGCTTATTTCATAAACCAGAGAATATATAGGAAAAAGTGGGGTTTTTTCCCCATGCAAAGGCTTATAACTGAATGAGGAAAAAAATTAATTAATTACATGAATATTAAGAGGTTACTTATCTATTATAACATTGGGCCACAAGTTGACTAATTAAAAGGAATGCAGGTTGGAAAGCTGCCACAAATCTGCTCCTTTCATTTAGTGGGCCACAGGCTGAAGCCAGTGATTGTGCGTGACAGACTCTGGGAACAATGGTGCCGCGCACAGACCGTCCAGATGAAGCTTGCTCGTCTGAATTACACCGACGACAGGGTGGCCTACAGGCAAACAAAATGGTTAAACAATACATAATCAAGTTTTTATTTGGTATTTCCTGCGAGGCTGTACCAGTTGCCAGGGAGTGTACTGTATTTTTTCTTTGGCTGTATTAATTGTTGACCATAGCTGGCAGAGCACCAAACAGGGACAGATAAGGGGGAAAATGGCATCTGGACATTAAAGCCCCGAGTGTACTGGGGGGAAAAAAAGCACAAAAAATTACAGCATATATCAGGAATTTTCCAACTAACGATGTGCGGATGTGGTAGCGCGAGGGAAAAAGAGCCAAACTGAGCTCGCTTTGTTCACGAAGGCAGGCCCCCCTGTAACATTCCTTTTAGCTGTGCATATTTTGGCTTCATTTGTACAGTTTTAACTTTATACTGTGTGGAGAAGCTCAGTTGTAACTGGTTATTTCTAATAATTATATTGCAGTAATTAAAGTTCATCAATAGCTGTTATGTTCTTAGTTATTTAGAAGCTGTTTCAAAAACCCAATCAAAGCCAGAAACTTCTAAGTGACATGTCATTACTATATAAAAGATGGCAACAATTATTTTCTCTGATTTCACAACAGTTTTTTTTTAAGACGATATTCATTTATGGAGACAAACAAGAAACAGTGTCTTAAAAACTTGGGGTATGAATGGGGTGTCCAGACTGGGAGTGACTAGATCTTGTAGCCTACAAATAAAATATTCCCCAACTGGTTTGTAAAACGTGAAAATTCGTGGTAGGGATAATCCCCTTTGCTACTTTTAGATTTCATTTCAAATGCAAAAGTAATGTGTAAATACTAGTCAATCTATTGCAGAAACAAAGTATTGCAGTTTCATGATGTCAGTTAGAAGTCATATGTTGCTGTTTTAAATTCAGTAATAAAATGAAAAATCTCCAACTGAACACAGCTCCCTTCTTGAAAGATTGATAAGCCTTGGAGTCCCCAGTAATAATAATTATAATGTATACCAAACCGTTAGAGCTGTGAAATATATTTGCCAGGGGCTTCTTTTGCAGTGATGGTGATCTGTCTGCATGTGTGGCTCTCAAGCCCAGTGGCTACACCTGCAGTCTTTGGGGTTACACACGGGGTTTGAACTCTTAACTCCAACACATGTGTAGCCATGAGACTTTGCTATCATTATTAATATATTCTGAACATCAGTTTCTCACCTAGAGTCTGGGTAAAATAATGCAATGCCTACCTTACAAGTTCTTACATGATTTAAATGACATGAAATTCATGACATCCTTCGTGGAGTACCAGGCATAAGGAAAACTGACATGAACTTTGGCTGTTATTACATCTTCTCTGTTGTGAAGCTCTCTGTTGTGGGCTTTCTTTAAACTTCTCAAAACATTATTTCTAGTCAGTGTCTGCATTGGAGTTGAAGATTATTTACTTGATCACTATTAACTTCTACAATAGATAGCAAGGAGCAGGTTGTTTGGTCTGCAGTGAAAGCTGGGACAGTGGTTTTAATTACTCCTAAACATTCTTCGAGAAGCTGAAATTTTAATAATCATTTTCAGAAGCACTTATTAAAACCAAATTATTAGTCAAGAAAAACTGAAAAACAGTATTCTCAATTAGCATCATTCTCCTAGAAATGGGCTTCTAGCTACAAGGTACACGTACTTTGTGATGTTACAAGCAGCTGCCTGGTAACACAAGTGCCATTTCTGTCTCATATTTGATTAAATGATTTTTATAAGACTTAGTTTAATGATTTTTATATATATTAATTACATTTTCCAGTGTTTGTTTTTCTTCATTTTTGACTCCAGAAGTCTTAACCCTTAACCTTGAACATATTTTAGGGGTCCATAGACTCTTAATATTAGAATCGAATGATTTGTTTTAATACCCCAGGAATTCAGTGTGCTCTTCTTTCATTAGAGGGACAAGCTGTATTAATGATGATCAATGTGTGGGCCCCGAACATTTTTAAGTCCGCAAAATGTCTCCTAGGCCAAAGCATCTGTTAATATAGACACGAGTCCTTGACATCAGACCAGTTTTTCTCAAAGTAAATCTTCATGTCCTGAAAACCTTTTGAGGCCTTAACTAATATTACTATTGAATAATATCTTCTGAATCATTGGGTAAAGACTGTAAGGGAACATACACGTGTGGTAAAGTTTTTTTTATGAGATCTGTACTTCTTAGCATTAAGACCAAAAGATTATTAATTCTCCCCCACCAAAACAATAACAACCATAATAATAAGCTGAAAGTGGTCGGCTTTAACTTAAAACTGGAAAACTCCCTTTTCATTTCTACAATTGGCTTTTTCTCTTCAGCTGCTTTTTAAGTTGGGCTGTTAGCAATTTAGCCTGTCTTTAATTTTAAGCACCATTCTTCCAGTCCGGAGATCCCTATAGGAAGCCCCACTCACATAGCCTCGCCTCTCATTGGCTCGCTGGGAAAAGAGCATTTCTGCATAAATTGGATGCTTCCTTCTCCCCTGGAGACCAAATATGCTCATGTTTCACAATCCCCTGGTTTGTAAGCTTAAATCCATTGCCTGAAGCTGGAAACTTTCACTTTGTAGAACACAGCACACATCGAAATCCAGATTCAATACTCCTGATGTGCCCATGGGTCCGATAGCAGATTGAATACATGCTTCTTAATCCAGTATTTCTGGGCTGCTCCTACCGAAATCAGAACCCCATGTGTGTGAGAGAGGTATCCTTCAAAGAAAGGTATTTCCTTTGTGCAGCACCATTGCGCACAGAATCCAAGGGGTTAACCTGAGAGCTACTTTGAAAACAGAGTCGAAGGTCACTGGCGGCAACAGCAAAGACTTTTAAAGCCTGCCGTCCTGAGCCTTTCACCCTGCCTTTTCCCACCCAGGGGATTGTAAACATTGGCTCCCAGCCACCGTGTCCCACAGCACAAAACGTCTCTGTGCTTTCAGCATATACGTTTATGCTTTTTTATGGAAGCTGAAGCAAAGGCACATTATTGCTGTGAGCACAGAGAACATGTTTCTGTTCAATGAAAGGGGAGGAATCCTGCCCTGCTGGAATGTGAAAGCATGCAGATACGCTTATTTAGCGGTGCTTCACATGTAACTTGGCTGCTGCTCTTAGTCTGACTTTCTCAAGTCAAAAGAATGTGTAGAATGCTGTCACTTAATCAGAACCCAGAAGAGCTCTTTTATCTGCCATTTGTTAGTAACTAGCAATATTGCCCTTATCTCTTTGTCCTTTAGCTCCATCCAGTGCCCTCGGATATGAGAACTGCTAACATGAAAGCGCTTATTACCTTGAGCATTGCTTCGTGTTTTTCTTTTTCCAAACTCAGAGTTCTTTAATCACTAACAAAGAAGTTGTGAGATTTTCTTTAATTTGAATAAAGTTGTCTTAGGTCTTAGGGTCGTAGTTGTTTGGTAATGTTTAAAAGAATCCAAGATGATTTATGTATTTATGTTGCCATTTGTTTATACCTGATTCTTCTAAAATCTGTTATCCATGTAATGTATCATAATAACCTCCCTTGATTCAATTGCATGAAAACAGAATGGAATTTCCAGAAATACTATGTGTAACTTAAATTTCTCCCTCCTGAACTTTTTAATATATTTTACAGGAGTTAACATTGTCCTGTCTATTGGTAATTTCATGTAATTTCAGAAGTTTGATATGACAACATTTCTCTGCAGTGAATTCTGAAGCCAGGAATGGAGAATTCATTTTTATAGATCCATATGTTACAGTAGGTAGGGGCAGGAAAATTATAATCCATACCATTCCTTTTTGCTATGCTCTTTTTTTTTTTAGAAGGGACTGTATTTCACAGGCAAACATAAAATCTTACTCCTTCTGAAATGGCAATGATGAGCTTATTTTGTAATAAATTTGAGTGCTTGCCTATCACTATATATTCCTGTTTGAAAAATGATGCTTGATTCTGAAAAGAATATGAGACTGACAACAGCCTACTACATTGCACAGACACGCAGACATGACTGTGCTCTAGCCTGTAACTGCAGGTGATAGGATATACGCCTTTGCCTTTTGCCTCTCAGTCTAAATGATGTTTTAAGGTTCTTCACAGTCTCTTCTGGAATTCCAGTTTTGCTTTATGAAATTGCATTCTGTTGGATACTAGTTAATGTACTTTAATTTTTCCTCTTGATGAGAGTTCTGTTTCTTTAAATGTGAAGTTTCTTTGAACAATGTCACTGACCTGGATGTATGGTTACCTCTACAATGTCCACGCTGTGTCACTGAACATGTAGAATTTATGTATTCTTGATCATAGGTTCTAGAGTTGCAGAGACTTTAGAAATTACCTAATGTGACCTCTTGATTTTATAGTTGGTGAAACCAGGGCCTAATAATATAAAATGACTTCTTTTACAAAATAATACACAAAGGTTATTTAGTGGTATATCTGAGACTAAAACCCAGGTATCCAAATCTCAGTCAGGGGTTTTTTCCTTTCTCCATCCAGTCTTGTACCCTGTGTACTGTATGATGAGTTTGCTGACGACCAAAGATGAGATTAGTAAGTGGCTGGTATTTGCATCGTGGGTGTACCTCAGCACGTAGAAGTCCACACAAGTAATTATGAGATGTTTTGTACACTGAGCAGGAAGTAACATGAAGTCTTGGTCTTTACTTGTTCCCAAAGCATCTCGTGACTGGCATATCAACCATTCACCTCATCAACATGTCACACCTTGATTTCACTGTGATATGTTTCTCACAATTTCTACAGAATTCTCTTTTTTCCCTCCCTCTTCAAATTAGAGTGACTTCACATTCCAACAGTGGATTCTACATAAAAGCTGACAGTTTAACCAAAGAATACACAGAGGCTAAGTGAGAGCACTACATGCTTTTATGACTAGATAGGATAGATTGAATATAAAGGTAAAAGCCTTCAACCCAAGGACTGTAAAATAAAATAAATTCTTTTCAACAGGTATCTGTTGAATTTGATTCTTTAAAAGACAAATGTTATATATACTCATGAAAAATAGAAATATTGTTGAAGTACATAATGACAAATCAATTAGAAAAAAATTTCTCTGTAAATCAGAAGAGTAAATGTATGGATGTACCAGAAATGAAAGTAGATTAAAATGCCTGGTTTTCATTAATGAAACTTTTTTCTCACAGTAATCCCCATGAAGAAAATCATAAAAAGGCATGCAGCTCTGTTTAAAAACAAAAAATAAGTTTGTTATAACAGTTACAAAGCATTTGGAAGTCACAAGAGAGAAGCTTTCATTCTCTTCACAGGTGATAGCATCTTGGTCTTAGAAATTGAGGCAGAAAAGTACTGTGATTGGTGGATATGGACTTATCTTTGACGTGAAACTGGCACCCACCAAGAAGACAGTCGCTCTTACTAATTAACAGATGCACTATTTAAGTCCCTTCCTATTAATGCCAGTTAATCAGATTTCACTGCATGTTGCATGTTACGGGAATTTCTGATTGCCTTGGCTTTCAGACGGGAGAGTTCGTATTTTCAGTCCCTTCTCATTGGAGCAGTAAGATGACATCCTTCCTTTTTTTAACAAGTACTCATCCTTTTTTTAATGAGTACTTGTTATTCTCTTGTATTATATTTCAGGAACTTAAAAAATATAGTTAAATTACTTTCCTGTATTTGAAATATGTGTCTTCGCACCTAGAGTTTTCTTTTTTGGAACTTTCTTTACATCTGAAGTCTTCATTTCTCCACATAGGAGACCTTTCTTTTGAAGAGATTTACTCCCTCTGCTGGCTCTATGAAATGAAAGCATGTAATAGGTATACATTAAGTCCTCACTTATCTCATTGATAGGTTCTTAGAAACTGCAACTTTAAGTGGAACTATGTATATATAACAAAGCCAGTTTTACCATAGGCTAATTGGTTAGACAAGAGTTAAGTTCCTATGGCGTATTTCTGGTCACAAAAACATCACTAAACTTATAAATAAAGACCCAAAACATGTCTAATATTAAACATCGAAACATTGAGCTATACATACATTTAAGAAAGATGAATAAAAACAAGGAAGATAATTATTTTCCAACCTGCTTATTCCAGTTCGGGGTCATGGGTGGCCAGAGCCTGTCCCAAAAGCTCAGAGCCTGTCCCAGAAGCTCAGGGTGCCAGGCAGGAACCCACATGGACAAGACACCCTTCTATCTCAGAAGACACACACACTCCCACTCTCTCTCAGACTGGGACAGTGCAGACATGCCAATATCTGACATGCATATCTTGGAGATGTGGCATGGGAGGAAACTGCAGTCCCCAGAGAAACCCATGCAGACATGAGAATGTGCAAATTCTACACAGACAGTGGCCCCAGCCAGGAATCTTTTTTTATTTTTTTCCTCACCAACATTATATGGAAATGACATTATTCAAGAACCTGCTGCATTTCTGATTACAAATCCAGAGGATTGCTTGCATATGATGTTCTTTGCCTTAGACTTTTTCCAAAGTGTAAAATTTAAACTTTACCTTGGCTCCCTCTAATTTTGGATATAAAATCACACAAGAATCTGGGAGATATTTTACATTTATTTTGAAAACAATATGAAATTCAATGAGACTCGTAGTGATTTGACATTTAAGAAAGTCTGGCATACAGATTTATAGTATAAAATAGGTGCTCAATAAATATTTATTAATTTCTTGATTGCAGTCATGTTTTTGTTGTGTAAAGATTGTGTGTACTTTTTTACAGGAGCAATAAATCACCCGTTCTCTTTAATGAAGTCATCTGTGTTTCCATAGCACTTCCTTTATGCTTTATTATATTTCCAACCATACCATCTTACAGTTATTTCTTTTTATGTTTGCCGCACTAGACTACGAACCCCTCCAGAAAAGGCATTGTCTAAGATTTATCTTTATAGTCTCAATTTCTATCATGGTAGGTTGTCTAGTAAATGTTGGTGAACTTTAACATTACACTATTATATATTTCTTTCTAAAGGGTGTACAAACAGCCAGAAAGTGTCCAAACCACAATTTTTTATATATTCTACTTTTACCTTAAAGAGGTCATTGAAAGTAAATAGAGTATTCAGACCACTCACTTCCTAAATGTAAGCACATCTGTACTAACAGAAATAGTATGGCTAATAAAGACAGCAAGACTTCCTTAGCATCTACATCTGTAATGCTCCATGGTGGTAATCAACATTATAATGTTTATACCAAAGCCCTGAAGGGTACTTCTGCACCTTCTATTTTCATTTTGTTCCTTAATTTTCAATGGCAAACCAAATTTTTATATGTGTTGCATACTTAAAGTGAGATATATAAGCCCTTATTTTTAAGAATGAAACTAGTTAAGAATGTTAAGCTGCATGCATGCATACATTTCAAAATTTATTTTGGATTATTTGCTTCTAACCCTGTACATTGTTATAGACTATTGCTTTTCAAAGCACTTTCCAAGGAACCCTAATTCTGTAGGATGGTAATAGGTATTATATGAGGGGGCGGGAATCATTCCATCGACAATACTTGATAAATATTAAATTAAATAGGTTTCTTTTTAAACTGTAGAACTTCTTAGTCTTTAATATGTCAAGGTAAAAATGTCACTAGTGTTTAAAAGTATAGCCAAATGGGTTCTTCCCGCATCATCTCTAAGATACTACCAATATTCCTCTCTTAATGGACATGTCTTTATTAATAGAAAATACTGATGGAGTTATTTGAATATGTTTCATTTTTAACTTGAATGTAGAGTCTCACAGATTCTCTGTGTTTACCCCAGTAAGCGTAACTTTCAAGGCTGAGTCATGGTGTTTTCCCCATCTTTCCCACTATACTTTTGCAGTCAGACTGTAGGCCCCATAAGGGCAGGAACCGTGGTTCATTCACTAGCTGAATGCCAGCCACCAAGTAGCACTCTGCAATGTTTATCTACTAAATGAACAAAATAATTTCTACAGTCATTCAGAGTTTCTAAACAAGGGAAAATGGTACCACATGTACACTGATGACTGTCCTGCAGCCCACCCCCCAACCCCGAAATAGTTGCCATCATTCTGAAATTTATGCCTGGGTGAATGTGAATGTAGGCTCACCACAGATAGAAACATGACTACATGACCTCTTCAGAAGGAAATGTGGCAATAGGAGCCAATAGCTCAGGTTTGCCTCTCAACCAAGCTACCGGACTATATACTGACAGGTATGGTTCTATACATTAGTTTATAATGGTGTTTCAGAATTTTGTCCTTAGGGGAAAGCCAGTGAAAACCACCATCCAACAACTTCTAAAACTTTTGCATTATTATTTTAACTTAGAACCTTGGCACAAATATTTCACAGTATTTTTTAGTTTATTTCCCAGTTTAATGCCCATGTTTTCTAATTGTTTAAGAACTCTATATAAATATATAGCTTATACACCTCCAAAGAAAGACAAATGGATATAGAGGTAGAAATTTGCTAAAAGCCAGATGTAGTAGGGGCAAAAGGGAGAAGAGAAACCTAGCATTTAAAAAATTGTCTTAAAGGGATTGAGGGGGTCAAATGTTTGGTGACAGAAGGAAAATTAATTTTGGATGTGAATGCACAATGCCATATACACATGACGTGTTATTGAATTGTACATTTGAAACCTATTTGGTTTTATTAACCAATGTCACCTCAATAATTTTAATATAACAAATAAGTAAAATAAAAAATTGTGTTAAACTATTGAGTCACACACATCTATACACAAATGATAAGTGTCATTATTTATTCTACCATTACAAAGAGATTCTAGTTCGTGGTTTAATAAATCCCAATTATATTATCATTTTTTAGAACCTTATATTCTTATGAATTGGTTGGTCAAAAGTAGAGGAGGTACACTAACTAGAATGGTTGGGAATTTCAAGTACCGGCAAAGATATGGAGAAACTGGAACCTCTCATGCATTCCTGGAGAGAGTATAAAATGGTTCAGCTGCTCTCTCCCTCTCCATATATATGTCTCAACAAGAGATGTACACAAAAATGTACATAGCAGAATGTTCATTCACCATAGCCAAGAACTACAAACACCTATCAACAGAAAAAAAAAGTCTTGATAACTTCTGACATGTTGACCCAATGGAATACTAAACAGCAATGAAAGGGAACAAATCACTGATATGCACAACAGCATACATATTTTCTTTTATATGAAGTTTGAAAACCAGCAACACTAATCCATGGTGATGTGAGTCAGAGTAGTGGTGCAGAGTAGTAGTGATATCGACTAGGAAAGGCACAAGGGGGCCTTCTGTATCTTGATCTGAGTGGTGGTTTGTAAGTGCATCCATAGGTAAAAATGCACTGTACACTTTAAATTTTGTGAATACTTTAATATTAATAAGTAAATGAACGTCTTAATCTACCTATCAAGTGATGCCAATAGGTAGCAAAAATTTATTTGCTTGTTACAAGAAGTTTGATTTTGTTACCATATTTGTCTATGTGGAGCACCTTTTGTACATTCAGAATAATCCAAGACAGGTGGAATTTTTTTCCCTCTCTGGTTTTGGGTGGTTTTTGTAGTTTGGAAGCAAACTTGCAAGAACTTCTTGGTCATATATGTAACAGTTATTGAATGCCTGATGTATGTCAGATAGTGCTAAGCTTTGGAGACCCAAAGATGAGTAAGACTCAGTCCTTGCTATTCAGTCTTGTAGGGGTGATAGAGATGGAAGCAGATTCCTATGGTCACAGCATACATCAGCAGGGGCTATAAGAGACCTGTGCTGTGTAGAGCAGGAGTCTTAGAATGTTCTGGAAGGCTTTCACAGCTGGTATCACTAGGCCTTGCTTCTATTTTTGACATATATCGGGATCTTCTTTGTATAAAGCCACTAGAATGGTAATTTAAGACTACTTCTCAGTTACTAAAGAATAATATAAATATTTTGTATGATCTACATGTTTTCTTAGATATCATTGTACTCACTTCTCAGACCATTTGTCAAAGCCCTAGCAGTTTCAAGGAGGAAAGGAGCTACCTGCCACAGATTTCTAGAAAGCAGCAATATTCTTTGAAATGTTTGTAAATGGAAAGCTACTATTTCTTTGAATTAGTTCTGAGGTAAATTTTACCCAAAGTGAAGGGTTACTTTTCCTTTCAAGCAGCGTTTGCATGCAGCAGCCACACTGGCCCAAACACGTGTGCAGTATGAGCTCGTGAGCCTAGGTGAGGAGCCTTCCGCTGGTTTTTATGTTCACACATGTATCTCTCCTGACAGCGGATGTACCTAGAAATACTCTGCAAACTCCTTGGTAATAGTGTGGTTCTTCTTAGAAACTGAGACGTTTTTAAGAAGTATTGTGGCTCATCAAGAGCAAATGAATTTGTATATTTTTATAATCACCTATTTAATTAACAGAGCTATATTGCCTTTCAGTGATCTTTTTCTTCCCCTTTGCTCATAGAAGGTATAAAGATATTAAAAATCCTTAAGTATAGCAAAGTCTTTTAGAAAAGAAAGAAGGGGGAAATTAAAAAAATAAAAGAAGAAAGGGAAGGATAGAATTTATAAAAGATGGGAAATGAAGGGCTAAGATACATGTTACATGTCAGACTTTTTTTTTTAGTAACTTTAAATCGGATAGTAAAACCCAGAGTATGTCATCCCATTCAAGTACACCAGTCTTCAAACCTGAGCATTTCGTACGCCCAGTGATGTGAATTTTTCTTTTACTCTGGAACAGTATAAAATGTTGGGTGATAGTATTCAGGTTCTCCAAACTGTGTATTTTCCATCCTCCTACTTCCACAACTTATAGTCCTATGTGCATTTTGCAATTTTATAAAGATAAGAAGGCACCTCTTTATACTGTGTCTGCATGAATGGATGAGGGGTGAGTCTGAGGAAGAGTCTGACTTGGCAAACTAGTTAGATGGTGATTTGGTTTGTAGGGATAGGGATACAAAAAGAGAACGAGTTTGGGAGGAAGGGTGATGCTGTCATCTGGGATGATCTCTGGGAGAATAGCATGAGCCAATTATCAGCAGAAACATGCTTGGGCATACAGCACCAGACTTCAGGTCCCTGTGCAGAGCATTGTGAACAGGGAGAATTTCCCTGCCCTTCACCCAAGATCCAGCCATTTGCACATCCTCAGCTCTGATCCCTCACCTGGTGGCCATCTCGGTGAAATCTTTTGGGATTCCATTATCCTAGGAAAACAATTTCTTTGTTCTTATCAGCTTTTCTGTTAAACCCACATTGCTATGGAAATAATTGTTTTGAAAATATAGACTTTTTATTGTAGTTGGGCTTAAAAAAAAAAAAAGGAAAAGACCTGAGGTCATTCAGTCTCCATAGTGAGGTGAATGAACCTGATTCCTATAAACCCTTCTTCAAGTGTTTGTTTTGCCATTTACTGACTGATTGGTCCTGGACAATTTACATGACTTCTGTGAGTGTCAGCTTCCTTATCTTTAAAAATAAAGTCATCAATACTTACCTCATACCACTAAACTGAAAATTAGAAAAGGTAACAACTGGAGTCAATCCAGCACAGTATTTACGTGTTCTGTGCCCTACAGATTTTTTTTCCCTCTCATTCCCTAGCCCACGTCTTTGTCCCAGATAGGATAAAAATGAAAAGTTTTAGAGAAAAGATCACAAAATTCCCCAATAATCCATCTGACATTTAACAGTTCTTGTCAGAAAATACTTCCTTCTATCTAACCCAAATTCCTGATGCTGCAATCTAAGCCTTTCTCTGTCATGTCCTCCTTTTTTGTTTGCAGTTTTAATCTTGCTAAATGAGCAATATGGAATATCCTAACCTTCAGAAGCATATTTTCTTTAGTTCTTGCCTTGAAAACTAAAAGCACAAAATATAGTGAGAACTCGAGAATCCTCTGTAGACTTTAAATTCATTTCTTGAAGCCCCAACTGAAATTGCATGGCTGGTTTTCTTTTCTCGTATATATCTCTGTGCACCTTTATAGATGGAGGTATATAGCAGAAGCTGTGGGCGAACAAGTACAATAGATGAACAATATACCTTGGTAGTTCCTTCCAGCTGAAGGTCTCTAAATCATTCCCATTTAAGGAAGGCAGTACCCACTGAATTTTAAGATGCTGAAGAATGTTTGAGCTGGAACTTAAATTTTAAAACTTTGCTTCCATTTCCCTCTCCACTTATACTAACCATAAATCTTGCAAGTGCTCATTCAGTCGGTTTACGTACAGCCTACATAAAAATGAACATAGTAACCAAGGAGAAAGAAATCATGGACTTTAAAGACATTTGACTATTTTCATAATAAAAAGTCAAATCTGAGTTATTATGTAGCCTCCCAAGCATATAGAATTTTTTACAAGTTAAAACAACTTTTAAAAGGAAACGATGAGCTCTGCAGCCTGCCATATCCTGTATTCAGAATGATTTTCATTTCTACTTATCTGTGAAGGTTGAAGGAATGTCTACAAATATTTGCTTGGTTTCTATGGTGAAGGCCGAGAGATCAAGCATGTGATTGGTTAGTGTCAAAATCAAAACTATACTGTACTTCTAAAAAGAGAAGGAGTTTGTTACTTGAAACATAATAGATATTTAGCAAGTGGTATCTATTTTAAGTTTCATAAGTTCAAGATGAAATTTAAACAATGCAGCCTGAAGGAAAACATGGCCTCTTCAGGCATTTTAAAACTTCATTTTACAAATATAAAATGGTCTTCACGCTTTATTAAAAAGTTATCTGTTGACTAAAGATAGTGTGAATGGACTCTCAGAATTCCTAGTTTGAGTATAAAAACATTACCATGGTCTGTAAATTTCTACTGTAATCCTGTCCTAGGTTTTCCATCCTAACCCTGTAACCCTTCGTTCTGTCTTCTGGCTACCCATTTATTTATTGGAACATGCACGTATTTTATGCCTGCTATCCACAGTGCTCTGTGAGGTGCTGGGGATGAAAAGTCCACTTAGAAATGGTCTCTGTCCTCAAAGGATTGGCTTTGGGTCTAGTAGGCGATAATAACACAAGTGGGATGATACAGTGTGATAAGTGCTGTGACTGCACATAATTGAAGAGGACTAGGAAGGGCAAGGTTCACAAGAATTAAAAATGGTGTTGTGAGAGGACATTTTAGAGAAAGGTATCAGTGTGTGGGAAGGCCACAAGGCATGACACAGCATGCATATTTGAACAACAATAAAACATAAAGCCTCTGAGTGGATAGAGGAAAGCTTTCATGTGAAGGAGGCACAGGTGAAAAACGAGAGGATGAGAGTCAGATCATTAGGGTATCGTGGGTTCACTGGACTTGAACTTGACCTTAAAAGCTCTGGAGAATGGATGAAAAATTTTAAGCAGGAGTGTGGTCAGCAGAGCTTCAGATGCAGTAGAGAAAACAGGGAGGAAGGAGACAGACTGTTAGGAAAAGACCATCGGGAGAGGACAGATTTATGATGAATTGTGAGGATCTAGCGACTTCATTGGCAGTGGAGATGAGTGGGGAGCCCAGTGATTTTGCTTGCAGAGAGAAAGAATCAAAGAGAAGCAAACTTCAGAGGAAAGACAATTCACATGTTTTAAAATTGAAGTACCTATGGGACTACTAAGTGCTGATGTCCAGGACACAGTTGGGTCAGGTACTCTGTCAGGTCTGGGCACAGTATGAACTTGGCGGGGGGTTGGGTGGGTATCCACATATGATGCTTCCCAGGGATTGTGCATTGCATAAGAAAAGAAACTGCCTGAGGATCTAGCCTTAGAGAAAACAGTTATTTAAGGGTCTGGTGAGGGAAAAGATCTCCAAGGAGTTACTGGAAAAGTAGGAGGACCGCTTGGACAGGACCCTAGCCTTCTGCACTTAAATCACTACCAGTTGTCCCCTCCCCAGGTGTCCTTCAGCCAACACATTCGACTTGCTGCTTTTCTAATTTTTGACTGTCTGTCATAGAGTGGGCACTCACATGATGCATTGAATTGAAGCTCACGTGAACCTTGAAAGGCTTGATTGGATTTCCAGAGTAACACCTATTTTTTTAGGTAGATCTGCTTATAAATTAACCAAATGGGAGAGAGGCTCAGGAAGAGGTGGCGAGTGCTGTTGGCATTGTGAAAAGTGTGGCTCCCTGAACTCCACCTCCATTCATCCTTCAGTGGGTCGTTATCAGCCCTCCTGGGAAACAGTACACAGGCCCCTGTCGACTAAGTGGCTCTTCCCCAAAGATTGCCTCTGTCTCTGCCTGGAGGGAACACCCATCTCAGCTCATTTTCCCTGTGCCGTCGTTGCCCTTCAAGTTTTTTTATATATCCTCTGAATCAAAGTGGGTCCAGCCCCGCTCCCTCCACAGGTTCAGTTTCTTATTTTTAAAAGATACCTTGTAGTCCTTCCTTGGTATCCATGGGAGATTGGTGTCAGGACACCTCCCCAAACCCCCAACTACCAAAATTCACAGATGCTCAACTCTCATATAAAATAGTGTAGTATTTGCATATAACCTATATTTGCATGTAGGCTACAGCAGGTTATGCCTACATGATGTCACTTATTCATGTAGTATAGTGCTTGGCATGTGGAAAATTCACGTTTTGCTTTTTGACACTTTCTGGGATTTTTTTTTTTTTCAAATATTTTTGATCTGTGATCAGTTGACTCTACACGGATACAGAGGGCTGATCGTACTCAGAGGTACTCAATTATTATTGCACATTTTTGTCTCCATATTCTGCAGTCTAGCCGGGTACCTCTGCCCACCGTCAGCACTGCCCCAGGAGTTCCCTATGGTTCAATCATGTACCCAATCATCAGCTCATTACTGAGCACCCTTGACATGTGACACTATATACACACTGTGGCCAGTGGATCAAACGATGATAATGGAAAATGGAAAGGGAGGGTCAGGTGCTAGAGGCGTGGAGTAAAAGCTCAGGGAGAGCTTCCAGCTGGCAGATCAGGAAAGCCTTTATGGAGGAAATGATATGTGAGGATTTGGACCTGTAGAGACTCAGGGAAAGAATAAACCCACAGAGAAAACCACGGAAGCAATGGCCAGGCAGCTGGAAATCAGCACATCTAAATGGGAGCCAGTGGCCCTCTGTGAACCAGGACAGCCTTGGTCCTGGGAAGGACAGACACAGCCTCCCTGCTGGGAATGGATGCATTGGAGCAGAGGCTGAGCTCAATGCTGAGAACCTTGTCTTTGTGTAGACCTCATTCATTTTTTTTTATCATGTATCAAAACATCTGGATCTGGCCCTTAGATTATAAATGAATCCATTTGAGATGACTTCATTACTGTTTGCTACAAAGTACTTTGTGTGTTAAGTTTTATTGGTGTTTAACTCTTAATAGTTTCCTCTTAATAGTTTCTATTTAAGAGACATAGACTGCTTGCTAGAATTAGAATTCTGATTATTTATTACAGTCTTAATTTAAATGTATCATTTTAAAGATTTGAATTTTGGGGCCCTTTAGGAAAGGTCAGTGAAATGACCACTAATTTTGATTTTTCATTTTGCAAAACCATAATAGTCTTTTGGAGGGGGAAAAAAACATACATTCTAGAGAGTTTTATGTTGGTATGGAGCACATAAACAGCTTAGAGGACAGCTTAGAAAGCCTTCACTTTAACAATATGAAGAATTTGTGTTATTCCAAAGATTGCTTCCATATTCCTCAGAAATCATTATCTTAAGTTTACATTTGAGACTTGTTGAAGCGGGTCCCAGAAAAATATCCCCCCACTGGTACACTTCATAAATAATTTCCAAAGGACAAGCAAGGACGTCCAAAGAGAGTTCTTGGACTGGACAGTATATACATTTTTAAAATCTTTTATTAGCATTGTCACATCATTTAGGGACTCCTAGAATGTTAACAGAGGTCACCTTACAGACCCTCCAGTCTAACTGTGGTCTTCAGCAGGCGAAAAGACTGAGGCTTAGGGAGGAAGTGGCCACCCGTGCTAGTTTCTTCATCTGCAAACTGACTAAATTAGTCAGGATCCCAACAGTAAGTAGAAGGCTCTCTAAAAATAAGATAATTCATGGAAGGCTTGTTTACAAAGACAAGGTTTATAAAGAAGTGAGTTTAAGGAAAGTGCAGTGAATGGTGCTAGAACTGGAGTCTTAGTTTGCATCCAGGTTGTTAACCATTTCCAGGCTTGAATGGAAGAGGGGGAGCAGGTACTGGAATCAGGTAGAGTAGGCTGCTCAGGATGGGCAATGACTGTGTGATGGCAACACAGCTAACTCTAGACAACCTTACTGGGAGGAAATCTAGGAGTTGAAGACTCTGCTTCACTTGTATACCTTTCTGTGAACTCCAGCCTAAATAGGCTACCCCTTGGCCAAACCCAATAATAAGCTGGAAGCATGTGATAGATACAGATCCACCTCGCAGGGCAGAGACCATTCAAAAAGGCAGAAGGAAGATATCCAGCACAATGTTCGTAACATGCTTTTCTGCTGTTTAAGCTTGTATCCATATAATAAAGATGATCCCAATAACATATACAAAGTTTTTTCAGGATCTCGTTTGAAAGGGTACACGAATAAAAGACTCTTAAGTCCAATATTAAGTAAGACTAGTTTCCTCTGACATGTATTTTAAGTCAGAGTTGGCCTTGGCTCTACTTTATCTTCTGCTGTTATTGAACTGGTTCAAAAAATTGTGAATAGAGATCAAAGCAGTTTAAACAGATACATCCACTTGTGTAAATATCCTTGAACCCCCCCGCCCCTCGTCCCAGTCTTCCGCTCCCCCTCCTGTTGCCAAATCCGTTCAGCGCCTCTAGAGGCTGTTAATACATGTAATGATTGTAATAAACATCGTATTTGCTTTGGTTCCAGCTGGCTCCAACCTCCAAACTCTGTCCATAGTTTCTGTTGTTATCTTTCCTTAGTAGATAACTGCATTATTATCATTAAAAGCCACCTTTGTCATAGATTTCTTAAATGTCGATCTTTATGTATTGCAGTCATTGTTTCCCTCAACATGTTTTTAAATTTAGATTTTACCTTTATATTTACTTTTTAAGGCTATTTAGAAGTTGTAAAACACAGAGAACTTTTAGAAGTTAATTACATTGTTGAGCACTTCCTTACTGCATATACTAAAACCTTGACACATTTTTTTATAGTTTTGTCTTTATAAAGCTTTCAAACAAAAATTAATAAATCTGCTTATATATTCCTTAAACTGGTTTTAAGTTATTTTCCATCAGAAGTTTTTAAAGGTACAGAAGCATAATAATTATTAAGCAAACAGAATTTATGTTTTACTGTCAGGAAAAATTGTTACAATTTGTTGTCAAAAACATGGAACCTCTCTATTTTAAATCTTATGAAATTAAAGAAATTGTCATCATTTGAGATATTTTAAATTATAGTAATTTAAAGTGATGATTGAAGGACTCTGGGTCAGAGAACGTAGAACAGATACATAAATTAGCAAATTAAAACGGGATGCTCTCTCGATATATAAGATAATATTACATAAATTATGGAACAATTATTAGATTTATATCTGTTGCAAAAAGTAATAATTTGTTATTTTTAAATGGAGGCCCTGGGCATTTTCTGGGTTACTGTCTTAGAGAATTAACTAGAAATGTAAGTTTTGTACAATTCATGCTTTGTTTTTGAATTCAAACATGTTGAATTACATGAGGATTAAACCAAAAAGATGTTTCTTTAGACAAATGCTGATAGTTCAAATAGAGTATAGACATAAACCTAATTAATGAATCTAGTCCTCTCACTTTGTTATAGTGATTTCCATACACACAGACAAAAGCCAAAATCTTAGGGATACCAAAGAGATTTTTAAATCTTAGCTTTCATTGAAGTTATCAAATGGGGATTTGATGAATAGACATCATACCAAATAGAGCGCTGCTGTGGTCCAGAACTAAATTTTGAAGTATAAAAACCTTTTTCTTGAAACTTTTTAAAAATAGAAATCATTAAACCCCAAGGATAGCTGAGTTTGTAAGATTTGCAAACCCTTTTAAAAGTTCACATTAAATATTTAAAGTTAATTTAAAATCTTTTCCTGTTGGTTATTTAATTACAGCCTGTAATTTGCCTATTGATTTGTGGATGTTTGGAATGCTGAATTAAAGATGTTCTGTTGGATGTTGAAGAAGGAGCAAAGGGTTGAAGTCAATCCGAGTGAAAATCTCAGTCCTCCCACTTCCGAGGCTCTGACCATATTACCCAACCTCTCTGAAATTCCACTTTCTCATCTATTAAAGCGTGCTTACTGACAGCAAGTGATCAATCTTGCACCTCCGAATTTATCATTCAGTCTCTCTTTTCCTTACAACTTTCTACCTCTTGCCATGCCATGTTTTTTTATCCATTGTCCGTTTAAAGCTTGATGTCCATTTCAAGCTATGTGCCCTGGAAGATGTTGTTGTATGCATATATGATTATTACATTTATACCCATATATATAACCTGTTAATAAAAATTGGAATATAATTCACACTGTTGCAAAACTTATTTATTCATCTAACAATATATCATGGACATCTTTGTGTGTGAGCAGGAATGAGCAGGATGGAAGCTAGCTCATCTTTTTTAATGACCAAATACTATGCCCCTGTTAGAAATTATTATAAACATCCTTTTGAATAGCTCTTTGTATACTAAGAATATTTCTGTAAGGTAAATTTCCACAACTAAATCTTGGTCAGGGACATGAGCACTATTAATTTTATAGAAACTATCAGATTGTCCTCTAAACTGGTTGTGCCAGTTTGAGATTTAAGAGTTTGCTTATACCATGGCCAATCCTGAATGGTGTCATTCTGCTCATTTCTGCCAATCAGGCCCTTTACTGTGATGACTTTTTTCCTTTCATCCTTCTTTTCTTCCTTTCTTTCTTTTAATGAGATTGAGTCTCTTTGATAGTTTTTTCTTCTTGTGAAATTGTTTTATTGATATAATTTGTTTTAGATATTTTCTCCCAGTTTGTCATTTGTCCTTTGCCTTTAAGAATATAGTGTTTGCTGAAGAGGATTTCAGTTTTTAATAGCTTTATCTATGAATCTTTTCATGTCAGGCTTCCAGATTTCTCCGCATGCTAAAAAAGGCTTCCATATCCCAAAGTCCCCTTCAATTTTCTTCTAATACATTTCTTAACTCTACTTCTTGGAGCTTTCATCTACGTACAATTTCTTCTTAAAGATGATGTAAAGTAGAGATCAGACTTACTTTCTTCCAGATCGATGGCTGTTTGTCTTGCTTTCACATGTTGAAGTATATTTTCTCTCTCACTAAGATGAATTTTAGCCACACATGAGAATGTTAAACCCCATAAACATACCAATCTCTTTCTGGACTTTACTCTTCTTGTAATCTGTTAGTACTACCATTTTCTTTGCTATACTTTAGGGTATGTTTTGATAACAGCATAAATCTCCATCATCCTTATTTCTGAAACCATTTGTGGCTGTTCTTAAGTGTTATTCTGCCAAAGATACCTTACTGTCAAAGTTAAATTCCTCACCGAAATCATTGGATTATCTTAAATTTTTCTGTCAATATAGTAGTGACCATTATCTTTACAATATAGCTTGTTTTCATCTTACCTATGGTTTGTCTCAATATTTAGTTTATGTTCTTTAATAATAGTATATCATTTTATTTATATACTTTTTTTTATTTCTCAGCAATATACGTTTCTTGTTGCTGTAGTGAATGAGATCCTTTTTCCATTATATTTTGTAACTGACTTACTAGAATTTGTGTATTTATTTTATATTTTATGTCTACCATCATCTAATTCTTATTATCGTAATAATATTTTAGTCATCATAAATTTTATTAACCAAAAATATAAGGCGATTATATATAAGGCAGAAATCCTTAGAAATACAAGGAGATTCTAGGGGAAGAAAACAAAAACTCAAATTCTATTTCAGAGTTAGACAAAGTATAGGAAAATATAAGTAAGTATCTGTGTGAGACAAACTCTTGGTAATAAAGAACTTTACACTTGAAAGAAAATACTCTCCTATCCACTATGAAACAAAAACCAAGTATGTGCATAGTCATTAAGAAAACAATAATAGATTCTACCAAGTTGAAATTGTACAGGTTTTATTCTCTGACTATGAAATGATAAAACTAGAAATTTAGCAATTAAAAGATAACCATAAATAACCTGACTATATGGAAATTTTGAATCACTTTTATAAATAATTTATTATTCAAATTAGTTTACTCTTGTTTTAAGAGAAAATTAAAGTTAAATCAAATATTGTTAAAAGATTAACAAAAATGAGAAAAGTAGAAGCCAACAAATTATGAAGAAAAACAATAATTCTCTCAAAATGAAAATAAAACTCCATCTTAGTTTTTTTAAATAAATAATGTAGCTAAACTCCTGGAAAACCTGAATGATATAAAGAGAAAACAAAAATATGCCGCAAGGAAGCAGATGATATTAAAATAATTTTTTAAAATACAGGTACAAAATTAATCCGATACATTTTAAAATCTGGTTTAAAGGTTTTCGTAGAGGAATTCATTATCATTAGCAAAATTGACTCAAAAAGAGGTTGAAAGCTCAACAAATTACCAAGAAGAAATTCACAAGATTGTTAAAGGTATACTGCTAAGAAAGATCCAGACCCTTCAAGGAATTATTCCTATGTTAATAATATTTAAGAATATAGAAAAGGATGAAAAATCACATATTCCCAATATCAAACATGAAAATTTAACACAGAAAAGAAAACTATAGATCAGTCTCACTTATGAATGTACATTAATATCCTAAATAAACATTAGCCAATACAATTCAAGAGTCTATTAAAAGAATAATAAATAATGATTAGGAATGATTCATTCCAAGAAGACAAAGTAAAATGTTAGGAAATCTATTAATGTAATTAACATATTATTAATAGAATAAAAGGGAATGATCATATGTTTATTATTAAAAAAACATTTTTTAAAATATTTATTTGATAAAAATTCATTATCTATTTTGAGAGTTAGCTAAATTTTAAAAGGAACAGAAGAGAACTTCCTAAACATACTTATATTGTTATATTAGTTTAGCTGTCAAAACACTTATTTGATGATTATAATAAGTATCACTGATTAAAGTACTGAAAATAAAGATAGTTCTACTAAAGTAGTTTGGGATGGATAATCAATCAGAAATGACAGCCTCCTGAGAAAACAGTTTAAAATAATGTTGTATTCAGATTAAAGTTTTCATTTTATGTGACGCTAAACTAGACTTAAGAACTGGGGTGAGAAGATAAGACTGTGTGTGTATTTCTATAAACCACTCAAGTGGAACTTTAAAGACAGTTTGCACCTGCACTTTTGTTTACAGTGTAGCAGAGAAGCAGGAAAGTGTTCCTCCAGCTAGAAATGTTAGTAAAGCAGAAATAAATTCTAACTAAAAACTAGAGCTCAGAATTGGACACTCTGCTTAGAAAAAGTAGTTAAGTGCTTTTTCTGGGTGGGGGGAGGTGGCAGAGAATGACTGGTAATTAAATTTTGCCCAATTATCTTCTAGGGATGATTGCCTTGAAGTCGTTAATTTGGTATCTGTTAAACCTCAATTGTTATGAGCACAGAATTGTGGCAGGCAGACCACAACTGAGTCCCTACCCCCTGGACAAACCAAGTTATAAACTTGTTACAAGGCATCATCTTCAGGTGTCAGTGAGTTCAGGGAGGTGATGGCATCAAGGCTGGGCTTTATAGGCTAAGTAGAATTTTTGCATGTGAAGGGGATGAAAAAGGGCTCTCCAGCTGAGAACAGCACCAACGAAAGCATGGAAACTGGAGCTGGGGGATATGTGTGTATAACAGTGCTCAAACCTAGTCAAGGGTGAGAGTTAACTGAAGAACTTAAAAAGAAAAACCAGTCAGGGGCCCCTCCCGTGGACACCTAATTCAGTGAAAGCGAGGTAAGGGCTAGAC
The DNA here is from genome assembly GCA_030015415.1 of Cynopterus sphinx. NCBI lineage: Eukaryota > Metazoa > Chordata > Mammalia > Chiroptera > Pteropodidae > Cynopterus > Cynopterus sphinx. The sequence goes on from CM057391.1 coordinate 27,704,084, forward strand.
ACCAATTCTTTTCTAAAGGCTCCTTGGATAATTTGGGTGCACAGTTAGGGCTGAGAGCCGGTGGTGTGGTCTTCAGTGTGACTAAACTGTAAGGGGTTTGGAAATACTGTGGGAAATGATTTTGAGAAGATATGTTGGAGCCAAATGATAACTGAGTAACATTGTTTGCGTATTTGTTTTTTGTGGGTTTGTGTATTTGGGGTTTGTTTCTCTTCTTTTTAATTTCTACTACATGACACCATCTCCATAAGATAACAACCAAATATCCCTTAAACAAATCTTGAGTCCTTGCATGAATTCAAAGCAAAATATGTTGAATGAGATAAAGAGGAAGAACACGTCAAGAATCTTGTTTCAGTTAGATATGCCATATAATCAATCACCCCAAAACTTAAAACAACCATTTTATTATCACTCACAATTCTGTGGGTCGACGGGACCCCACTGGGCCATTCTTTGCTTCACATGACATTGGCAGAGGCTGCAGTCATCTGGGATGGGGAGGTCAGTTGGGCTTGAATGTCCAAGATGGCTCACTCACATGGCTTTTAGTTGAGAGTTCAGCTAGAGCTGTTGACCGGACTGTCTTTGTGGGCTTCTCACTGCATGCAGCTGGTTTCCAAGTGGAAGATCTCAAGATCAAGTATTCAAAAGGTCGAGGCAGGCAATCAGGTTTCTTGTTACCTAGCTTTGGCAGTCTCAGACATCACTTCAACCATCTCTGTTGATAAAACAAGTCATGAAGGCCAACTCAGATTCAATGTAAGGCAGATTAGACTTTATCCCTTGGTGGGAGGGGCCATGTGTGCATCAAGGAGAGAAGAAAATTGATGGCAGCCAGTTTGGGAGACTTGCTACTGCAATTTTAATGCACCAAATATGTTTAGCATCAAAATACATAAAGCAGAATATCGGAAATTTAGACAGACACCAACAAAAATACAATTAGACAAAAAAGTAAGGATAACAGGAATCTGGATAATAGAAAATGTTTGTGTAATAGATTTACATATTGAATTCCTTATCTGACAGTAACAAATACACTTTCATTTCAGCCATCAAATCTCCACCCTCCTTTCAAAGAAAAGCATTTAAAATCCCCATCTACTTTTATAAATATAAAGCCTTAATAATATGGTTTCCTCGCCTCTCAACCTGGCAGAATCATTGCAGTTGTGTTTGTTTCTGCTATTGTTCAGTGCTCTGTATTAAATGGGGCTCTTTCCATTTTGAAATTCCTTCCTCGGAACGACTTTTTCACATGGTATTAATAATTGGGTTACACATTTCTCTTAAGTTCTTCATTTTTTAGTTGTTTTCTGAAAAGAGCAGCATTGAAGTAGGCTTTATTTTAATTCCCCACAGTCTCATGATAAGAGTAGTTTTGACTTATCCTGGGTGCTCTGTAGACTTCAGGGTCACCATCCAGCAGCCACGAGAATTACCCTAATTTCCCATAATGCTGACCTGGGAATAGAGCTGGAGTGGTTGCCATCACCTGTTTTCCATGTATTGTTTTTTGAAGCTCCTTAAGAAAAAAAGCAATTGTCTCAAGAAAAGTTGTTTTGATTTTTAAGCCTTTGCCTTCCTTTCCGATACTCAGTTATTTCCCCTCCTAATAAGACACACACAGTCTGAGTTGGGAACTCAGGTTGTGAGGATGATGTAATTTCCTGGCCTGTCAGTGATGAGTCCTCATTCCCTGTGGCTTCTATCTCAGTGTCCCCATGTGATCTTTCCGCATTGAATCTTGGCATGAAAGCACCAGGATGAGGAGTCTAAGCAAGCAGCTAACCCGCCCTCCTTGGTAACACTCACATTCATTCGTTTGCTGTTGCAGGTCGTCACGCTGTGGTACCGAGCTCCGGAAGTCTTGCTTCAGTCCAGCTATGCCACCCCCGTGGACCTCTGGAGCGTTGGCTGCATATTTGCAGAAATGTTTCGTAGAAAGTAAGAAATTACTTTTATTTCACTCTGGCTTCTTTGCAAAGAAATGTCCTTGGTCTTTGGTAATTTAAGTGGCAGCATGGTATTTCTGTTTCAGGTAGGGTCATGATATCCAGATGTACCTGCTTCAGGCTACCACTTCCAGGCCTGTGCCGAGGCCAGCGTCTCAGTCCCTACAGTGTTGTTTTGTATGACCATAGCATCTAGTTCTTAGAAACTCTGTTTGTAAAGGAACACCTTTCTTACAATTCATCTTGATTTTCTTGGCACTAATAAGACGTGGTGACCATGAAGCATATTATAGTATTTATTTAGTGAAGAAATATCCCCAAAGTGGACTTTGTCCACAGGTAGAGGACCAGGGCTAAGTATATAAAAATTTTGATGTTGAGAATATTTTAAATGCTGTCATGTGGAAGAGAGATTAGACATGCTCGGGCACTATAGTGAGCAGAACTAGGACCAAAGACATCTAAATTACAGAAATAAAGTCTTTGCTCAAAAGGGGGGGAAAACCTATCAGACAGTTATCCGTAGAGGAGATGGGAGTTTATGAAAATAGAATCCAGAGAGACTTGACCACCACACAGGGAGGTGTTTTCAGCAGCGTTCATAGACTGAGTGGGTGGGTGGGCTAGATGATCTTCAGGGCCCTCTGACTCTGAGAACCTATGATTCCTTTGTTTGATTTTTAGGCCATAAAAATTAGCCAAACAATACCAGTGACATGATAATGTAATAGGTATTCTGGTTCCCAGTCTAGCTTGCAGAATCCTATATAACCTGGAACATATATGAAAGAAACGTCACTTGTACTAATTCATCAAAACCTGTTTTCTAGTTATAACATTTTTTTCCTATGAGAAAATTCATTCTGTGTTCTAATACAAGATGACAGGATTGTCTCTTCACCCCAGCGTTGGATCTGGGAAGGAGGATGTTGGAATGTGGGAGGCTCAGAGAAAGGTCCTTTGATGATAGCAGCAGCAGTCTGCTTCAGTTTGCCGAGAAAGTGAGATACTGGGTAGAGACCCATTGGCTCTTCAAATGTGCACAAAAGAAAGTACCTCCTCTCTGGGAGCCTTGCAGAGAGGTAGGAAACAGAAATAGTTGCCTGGAGGCAAAAGCTATTTCAGAATCCAGTGCCTTTAAGGCTCAAGGAGAATAACTCTGGTCCCACCCTTCCTGGGGCGGATGCCTTGTCTCTTAGATAGTTCTTGCCAGTTTGTCTGTGACTTTAAACATGGCCATGGGGTCTGACCCTCATTCCTGCTCAGTTCACATTTGGCATTCCCTATGATAACACTCAGATATCTGAATGTGCATGCTTTTTACTTATATCAGCTGTGTTCTGGGGTCCAGCCCCTGCTTGACCTGTTCCGTCTTGACTCTTGATTCAGTGTTGACCCAGTGGTTTCAGTGTCCAGCTGCAAATTCACAAACCATGGATTTTGAAAGCAGACTTCCCAAATTTTGTCATCTTTTTTAACATCATGGTTTTTGCCATAGTCTTATGACAACTATACTTAACTTAATTTTTTATTACCCTAAATCAGTTTACTTTTTTATTTAACCTCATCCTAAACAAAAATATATGAAAGCACAGATTTGATGAGCCAGTTATTCATTTGTCTGATACACACGAAAATAAATACAGTAAAATTATTAAGAAATTTAGTCCATGGTCAATCCTTAAAATCGTCTCACGTATCACCAGTGGTACTTGTCACACGTTGGAAAACTGTAACAGGTGTTCTTCATTCAATCTACAAATAACTTATGGAATAGCTACTATATGCAAGGCCCTTTTCTAGAGGGATAACAAATCCTAGTGGGGAAGAGAGGCATGTCAAGCATGACTAATTACCCAGAGCTGGGGTGAGTACTAGGAAGAAGTGTAGGGTTCTGTGTATGGGTGTAAGGAAAGGACTGTTACCAGAGAGGTAAAGAGTTTCTCAGTGGAAGTCTAGAAGTCAGGATTAAACCTGCCTTCAAGATCACATGTAAGTTCTTTATATGAAATCATTGAGCAATAATTATTTATACATCAGCAAGGTTCATCGTCCTCTATAACCTAGGGAGAAAAAAAGAAGCTAAGGAAGTTAAAACATGTTACAGAGCAGGATCCTTCCCATGCATTATCTCATTAAACCCACATTCTGAGGACTATTAACCAGTTTCCAGATGAAAAAATAGAGCCTTCCCCAAGGGTGGTAAATAACACGTCCACCAACACACAGCTCTTAAGTAGCAGAGCCATTGAACCCAGGTCCACCTGACTCTGTAAACTTTGATTTTTCTACTCTGCCGTGTTTCTGCCAGTGCTGTTGTTTTACCTGTAAGGCCATATTTTTTTCTGGAATGTTTTGCTTGCTATTATAATGTAGCAACAATGATTTTAGAGAAGTCAAGAACAAACCACACATTTAACAGCTTCGATTTCCAGTCTCGCCTGTGTTGGAAAGGTTGACCAATTTTCTGTGATATTAAGGAGTGTGTATCTTCTATTCTAAAACAGAATATCTAGGAAATATTAATTCAATAAAAAAGAGTCTTGAGGCAGATGGTGGTTGACAAAGAGCCAGAGAGTTTCAATACCATCTGTCACTATAATCTGGGTTGAAAAATTGTCCACAGTAGTTCTGCAAAATGGAAAAGAACTGGATATTTTTATCTTCTTCCTCCATTGCTTTATCCATGGTAATCTATATTTACTCCTCACTGAGTTATATTTTAATACTAAAAACATTGCTATGAATTTGGTCAGCAGACACCTAGCCAGCTTGAAGTATTGAATAAGATGGGATGGGATGGATACATAGACAGATGAACAGATGGGTGAGATGAGTGATTTTTAACTTCATGGCAGATTAAATTCACAATTTTTAACTCTCCAAGTATCTGTAGGTTACCTTATGATCCTGGTCAGAACTGTTATCTGTGGTTTGAAAGCTGGGGGGGTTTTCTAAGTTATAGCAAAGTCATAAAAAGAAAATGCTCATTTAAAAAATAAAACATGTTACTAATTCTTTGAATGTGGAGATTGTGGTAAATAGATAGTAATTCTTAGAAGTTCTGAGTTGCCAGCTCTTCTGATCCCTAGCTAAGAAGTGCCAAGTGCCACCAGAAAGAATGTAATAAATACAGTCACTGTTAGAAAGAAACAAATAAGTCTTCATCGTTGTGTTACCCCATGGATGGTGGTCTATCTAGGCTTGTCGTCATTGGTTTCTATGAATTTAACACCCAGGAGCTGAGACACAGACAGTGAAACTGTCCTTTGTGGCTAAGTGGTCTGTGAGCAAATGTCTTTAAAATGTCACGAGTGCCCTACCAATTTTTCCATTGGTTATTATGCTAGCATTTTCCCTTATTTGAGTACACTCTTTAGTGATATCAGGAAATGAGGTCCTTAACCAGCTGACCTGAACACTGAGGCACCAGAAAACAGGCCCTAGCCCATGAGGGGAAACCAGTCTCCTCCATTTAGGTCAGAACATGCATGTGGAACCAGGCACTCAGCTGGGGCCTGAGATTTCTTATCGCTTCTTGGATATTTTCCTAGTCCTTTCTCTCTCTCTCTCTCTCTCTCTCTCTCTCTCTCTCTCTCTCTCTCTCTCTCTCCATCCAAATGGGAAACACTCCAAAGAAGCATTTTCTTGAGTAAAGAAATGCCCAAGATGGTACCCAAGGAAAAACTGATCTTGGTTGGATAATGCCTACAGGGTAGTTCTAAGTAATAATGAATGCATACTTTTTAACATAATCGGCGTTGATTTACCTTATTCTTAATGTGTATATTGCTTTAACATGAATTTGAAAATTATATTTGTTCTCATGACTTTCACTGAGAAGCCACCATCAGGCCTGGCATCTCCCTGTTGGGAGCTCTGCAGCCCCCCAGCACCCCAAACCCCAACACAGTGACTCTGCAGTCTGGCACCGTGGTTCTGCTTATTTCATGGTCTTCTCCACAAACTAGATTTTGTCTTTTCAGTACCCTTCTTACTGTCTGCCATCTTGTCCTTCCCTCCAACTTCCCAAGTCATGGCTTCTTTTTTCCCAGTCCATGGCTTCTTCCCAAGGCCCTACCCCTTGTTCTAAGTGGCTCTGTTCTCCCTTCTCTGGCTCTCAACTTCTGTTAACCCTTTCTACTCTGCCTCTTAGAACCCCTGTTCTGTGGCAACAGACTGCCCTCCTTCTCTGAACTTTTCCTCGGGGTCACCTTCAAGGTACTCAAAAACCAAGCCTTTTTCCATGAATGCTCTATCCTCCTGAGAGGAGAATTAGGATATTCTAATCCATCTAATCCCTCTGCCTCTTGGAGGCATTGTTCTGCCAAAGCCTCTCAACTACTTTTTACCATCCTTTCACACTCCCTCTCCCCAGTTTTAATTGCATCACCTGTCACATTCAAAAACAGTGATTTTTTTTTTAAGTATAGAGCTACTACGGGGTTAGAAAGAAATGTTCCGTGTGGAAATGCTTTACACATAGGAGACAACACTTTGAGGGTCCTGATTGACTCAGCGGCATCATTCAGCTTCTACTCTTCCTATCCTCCAGCCTGAGACCTTCTGATGAACTTGTATCCTCTGCTCACTTCTCAAGGGCACTGCATCTTAGAGATCATTATCATCCAAATGCTCCACTGTTAAAAAGAAAGCTCTACTTCCAGATAGAAATAAGGACAACTAGACACGCACGCTTGCTTGCTCAGCGTTGCCACCTAGGCTTTTGGTGGGCACATCTCCTCTCCCCCGGCTCCCCTCCCTAAGTATCAGACATGACATCATGCTAAAATTCCTTGCCTTTTCATCCTGCAGCATCCGTAAGCCCTAGTCTATTGCCACACTCCCAACCTGACATTTAGCCTCATCTCCAGTTAATTGAAATGAGTGAGGCTATCCAAAGTGAGCTCCTTCTTTCAAGTCAAAAATCTCTTTATCTTTACCCTCTCTCATTCCTCTCTCCTGTTTCTGACAAGGATGCTTTCTCTCTCCTTATAAGGCACATGCCTCAACCTGTGCTCTTGATCCTACCCTGCTCCTAGGCTCTCCCCTCATCCATCATCTCTTTCTGATTTGCCTCTTCAGAATCTCCCTGTCTACTAGCTTTTATCTCTCCATCCTGGAAAAGATTTCACTTCTCTTTCTATGCCCTCAGTCTTTCTCCTTTCCTTGATGGCCAAACTTCCTAAAAGAATAGTGTAGCCTCCACTTCTTCACCACTTTTTCATTCCTTAAATCCTTCCAGTGACAATATTTATTGGGCACTTGCTATGAGCTAAGCACTGTATTCTGTGCCTTGAAGTATATAATTTCCTTTAAATCTCGGAATAACTCTATATAGGACACCGTTGTCCCCTATTTCATAGGTCAGAAAACTGAGGCCTGAAGAGATTAAGTAGTACAGCGTGCCATAGCCAGTACATGATGAGGAGAGGCTCTGTACCAGGCTTATCTGACTGGCACTCAAGCTGCTGCTTACAGGTCGCTAGGGGGCCCATCTCTCCATTCTCTTGCTCCCTGTCTCTAGCATGTGAGTCTTGTGATGACTCATTCAATAAGACCTCGCCTGCCCTTGCTGTTGATGAAGAGCTCACACCTGGGTGCTCTTTACCAGCTCCTCTTCATCTTCCTTCTCCCAAACCTGGATGTTCCCAAAGAGTTCTGTCTAGATAAGATGCAGATGACCCTCAGATGGGTTCCAGGGCCACATTTCAGTTCCTTGGTGATTGGACTCCCTACTAGCCATCCCATAGACACCTTACCTTCACCAGACCTCTCAAACCAGCTCCTCCTCACACCTTCCATTTTCCTGTTAATGGGACCCACAGTTACTCGGCTGGGTCCTTGAAGTTACCTTGAAGTCTTCCTCACCCTTGACATCTATCCAAGTTCTATGGATTCTGTCTCCACAACGTCTCTCAGATCTTGTCCCCTTACATCACAACTTCTATCACTCCAGTTTGGGCCTTCTTTAGCAGTTACCCAGCCCCGAGTACCCCACCAGCCTCTTCTCCTGTTTCCTGCCACTCAACTTAGAGTAAATTTGTCACCCCTTTTCAAAAACTTGTGAAAACTGGTGTAAGATCCTTGGCCCTCAAGACCTTCTAAAGAAGCCCAGCTTTATTCTGGCCTTAGCACTCATTTCTCTCCAACATGTAACTATATGTTAGTGAAAGTGACCTACCTTTTGGCCCCAAAATATGCCTCGAGGTTTTTCTCCCAAGAACCCATGTGCTTCTCTTGTCCTAGATGCCCACCTGCCCTCTCTCATCTTCCAGAGCTAAGCCTAGAGGCTGCATCTCAAGCAAGAGACCTGCCGCACTCCCCTTCCTCCAGCTTCATCTGCTCCTCAGCACTGTCAGCCGCTGTCTCGCAGCACTCTTCCCAGCCACATTCTTTCCGTGCACGTGGGTTTGTCCATCGCAGCTACAGTAATGATGTGACACAGAGTGATGTTCTTCTTAGGAACCAGACACCTAAGTCTGTGCTCCAGCCCGGCTTCTGCCAGCCCATATTTGTTGACAGAGCTTGTTACATATCCTCATGAATGGTTCTAAGCATTTGAAATACATAATTCTACTTAAATCCCCCCAAGTGACTTGCCCCAGGATCCCACATGTGGTCATCGGCAGGGCTTTGTGACCTACGACAGTTACACCAAACTGTAACAAACAAGACTAGAAGATGAGGCATAAAGACAGGGGGCAGCAGCACAACAGATGGTGTGTGAGTGTGTGTGCACACTTCCATGCATGCCTCCCTCTCCACCCTGCTGTGCCTTTTTGAACACTTAATTATATAGATATTCCATGTGGAAAAAATTGTAAGATAAAACCGGCTCTGTTCAATAGAAAATATGCTATGAGCTATCATGTAATTTTAAATTTTCTAGTAGCCACATTAAAAAGGGTAAAAAGAAACAGGTAAAATTAGTTGGAAGAGTATATTTTATTTTAACACAACATAGCCAAAATATTATTATTATAACATGTAATGAATATAAAAACTATGAATGAATGAGATTTTTTTCGTACTAAATCTTTAAACTGCAATGTATATTTCACCCTTACAGCCCATCTCCATTTGAACTAGACACATTTCAATAGCCACATGTACTGTGCTTGGCGGTGCAAGTCTAAACCATCAAATAAAAGGATAAATTAAAGAAGAAATAGGTAACTTGCCATTTATTTGGGAGGGTGAGAAAAAAAAATGAGCCAGTGCCCTTCAACCCTAAATCCACTGGTGTCTTAGTCTTCAGCCTCCTATATAATCATCTTTTCTTGTTTGGGTCAAGGCTCTAGAAGTTGGGGCCCTTGTCTGTAAAAGCAAGAGAGCTGAGGCTAAAGCAAGCTGCTTGGCCTTTGTCCCCTGAGTTAGTGGCACTTGGGGCCCAGCCTGCAAATGTTTTTATCATCACTGGCAGTTAGATCTTCCTCAGTTTGTCCTCTTTAACAAATGCTTACACCTGAGAGCCTCTGTGATCTCTCACTCCAAGTGCCACTTTCAGAAACAAGAGCTGCCGAGAGAAGGAACAAATTAGAACTAGATGCCAGTTAGCTTTATTTTAAAAAATTACCACAAAGTAAAATAGTCTGGTTGCCGAAAATGCCAAATGGTCCAGAAGTATAAAAAGTGAATGTTGTCTTTCCTGTACTCCCATCCAAAAATCCACTTCCCAAGGATCACCCCCTGGATGTACTTCCAAGTCTTCTTTATTGAAAATTCAAAGATGTGTTTTTATAAATATACATATGTATATTTATAAACTTATATGTTTGTATCTCTATATAGAGATAGATAGATATACCTATGCACACATGTACATTCACAAATTTTCCTCCCAGAGATGGCCTTAAATTATATACCACACTCTTCTGTACATTGCTTTATTCACTTTATTATATTATAATTTTATTATAATATTATGTCAGTTCATAGAGGTCTAACTTATTTTTAAACTGCTGAATAATTGTCATGTCATTTATTTCATAATTTAATTTCCCGTTGATGGACATTTTGAGGTTGTTTGTTTGTGGTCTTATTGCAACCAACGTTGCAGTAAAATCCTTGTGCTTATTCTGTGGAACATTTGTCCAAGTATTTCTGTATGGTGAATTCCAGAAGCAAAATTACAGGGTCAAATAACATGCATATTTAAAATTCTGCTTAGCTAAGCCAAATTTCCCACCAAAAAGCTTCACATACACTCTGTTTTTAGCCTAAGGTGGGAGGTAGGATTGAGATTCTAAAGATTAGGAAAGGTGTCAAGAATAAAACAAGACAAGGACTCGTGTAAGCCTTGTCTACCTCTCTGCCCCTATTTAAAAATAATATCAAAAGGAAAACATAAGTGAATGTGGTAATTTTACAAAAGCTGTTGTTAAGCTTAGTTTGAAGCATAAGAGACCTCTTTCAACTATAGAATTTACTGTAGGTTTCCTTTTTATCGGTTGTGTATCAACAGGGACAGAAGCAACCTCATTTTGTCAGTTAAAAAAATTATCTTAAGATAAAGTTTCTAGCAGTTTTTCAGACAATTTTTTTTCCAGACAGCTTTAAGATCATTCTGCAGAGTTCCAGACTGCCTGGGCTTGGAGAATAGTGTATATTGAGTTCTGATCTTCCTTCCAGGCAGGATATGGAGCATGGGCCCTCTCTTCCTTCTAAGTCTTCTTTGTCACCAGACCTCATGCATCTTTACTTCAGATTTTTCCTTCTGGGTCTGCTTGTTGGACTAACTCTCGAAGCCCTTGCATTAGCCCCTTCATCTAAATAGGAAAATAGTCAGACTAATAGTCTGAGTTCTACCGTGATCATAGTCTCAGATCTTTCTGGTCCCATTTGTCAACCATGGATTTGGATTAAAAAAAATATTTGATTTGAGGCAAGAAGCCACCATTTTTTGTTATAAAACACTGGCAGAGAACGCAACTGTTTTTTACAGAAAGCCATTTCTTACTAGTCTAATCTTTAGTTGGTGGCAAACGTCTCATCATTGTCTCCTGGCTCTCATAATAAAATAAAAAGTACCAGCCCCATATAAAATCATTGCACCTGGAGCTGGGACCTCCAATCTATGTTGAGTCTGGCCTTGGTAACTCCTTCAAAGCATAATGTTACATTACATTCATCACTTTGTAACATTCATGCAAATTTACTACTCAAGACAGTAAGTATGGTGAATAAGTATAAGGTATTTCAGATAAATGTAAATTTATGAGATTTTATGGTATACCTAAATAATTTTCCACAAAACATGCTAAGGTGCTAAATTATGACAAATGGTAAAACATGACAAAAGATTCTGCTCCATCTTGTTCTAAAATGCGAGGCTGTAGTGACAACCTGTTAGTAATTCCGCATGGCCCACTGTTGTGGTCTGTGTCTGTCTGATACCCATGCTCCCGTTGTTTGGCACTGAGTATCAGCCTCCCATCTGGCCTTCCATGGTGGCTGGAGGGGCTGGTGCCTGATAAGACCCACTACTTGGCTTAACTGAAAAAATTGGGCATTTTTCTTATAAAAATAATAGATACTACCTAGTTTTCTTTCTTTCCCTCCCTTTACCTCCTTTTTCTTCCTTCGAACTTCTTTTATTCTCCTCTTTGGTCCTTGCCCTTTCCTTTACTCTCCATCATTCTTTCCTTTCTCTTCCTGCCAGTTTAACCATGAGAAACAGAACATTCAGCATGGACTTTATATACCTTCTCTGATAATACATGGTAGCATTGGGTTTCTGATTTATTGTTCTAGTTTTGTTGGCTAAGTTAAATTTACAGGTATTAGAATTTACTCAGAGATAGGCTTAAGAGCTGTTGGCTGCTTACGGAGGGGGGTGTGTGTGTGTGTGCGCGCGCGCGTGCGTGCGTGCATGCTCAAGTGTTTTTTATAAAACCAGGAATTTGGTAAATGCATTTCTAGATCTTATTTTTGTTTTCCTATAAATATTTTACAAAGTATTAATAGGAGAAAGAAAGGTATGACAGAGACAATTACAGACATGTGGACTAACTTGCAAATTGAAATTTGCAAGGGACCATTGGAAATGGCAGGATTCCAGTGGAAATCAGATTTTCCTGTAAGTTAAATTGAATACTACCAGCTCGTCTCTTATTACTGGCACAGAGTTTGCTGGATTCTCCGTCCAAACCTGGGAGAAGATCCAAAACTTTAGGAGTTAGGGATCAGGAGCCTGCCCAATGTGTTTGTGCTATGTTACCCAACCATTTAATTGGTAATAACTTGACATATTAATATTTCAATATTTAGAATAATTTATAAGCCAGTTGCTATTGTCTGTTTTGTTAGTCAGAATCATTGAATTATCCAGGTATCAGTTTGCAGTAAAGTTAACTTCAAAGGCACTCTGTTAAGTGGTACTAATTTAAAATGGCACTGAACTGAATATTTAGTCATTTCTCATTTTTTCTCTAAACTGGTACATATTTTACCAATTGCATATTAACAACTTCCTGGTATATTACCTCTATGAACCTTCAATCAAAAATCATTTAAAATATTAGTTGTTTTTAGTTTAAAATAATACCTACTATCCCCTCTCAATTTCCTACTAAAAACACAAAAACATCCAACACCAAAAATTAAGACTAACAGTGAAAAATTATCAAAATTATTTAGAAGAATTTCCATTTTGCCAGACCTAGGCTTAAAAACCCACTTGGTGACTCAGATTTGTGATGTGCAACTGAAAATAGTTGGCCAGACCTTTTTCTCCTCCCTTATTCCTTGATTCAGAAACACAAGGTATATTTCAATTCAAAAAATGGGCAGCTGTTCCCAACACTTAACCGAGATAAGATCTCCACAGTGGTGTTGACTCCCCTCTGCCATCAGAATTATATTTCTCTCTCAGGTACAAGTACAGATACCAGAAACATGTGCAATAAGGGATTGGGAGTTCAGGACTTGAGAAAAATGGGATATTTAGTAGAGACAGTGACATGAGAACGATATTAGGTGAAACATGCTAGATATTAAAACTGATCTAAAAGCTACTCATAGAGCATGAAGTGATTGCACAATAAGTACCAAGCAATGTCTACATTGTATTCACGACAAATTTTCTAGGTAGAGTGCCCTTCTTAGAAGAATGAGAAAGTAAACTAAAATAATAAAATTCTTGAGACTTTTGAAAAAATAACAATTGAACAAGGCAAGTAACATTATCCAGAAGCCTAAACTCAAGAAACAAAACTCTGAAAATGACTAACTAGCAAAATTAGAAGAAAAACTTTAAAAGTCATCGGACTAACTCAAAGGAATGCTAGAAGACATCCCTCTCTAAAACGGAAACAAAAGGCCACAGAATTGAACATTCTAAAATGTAAAAATAGCAACTAAGATGGAAAGGGATATGAATGAGATGTGGATTAGTAAGGAAATCAAGTACAGTGGCACAATTAAAATATGATAGGAGGGAGTAAAAAGTAGAATTAATACTGTAAGAAACTGAACCATTGATGTAAAAGATAATATTGAGAGGTTTCTCACAGAATGCTGAGGAAGAGAATAAAATGATGAGAAAATGACTAATATAGAGGATTGAAAATGGAAATCTGACATAAAAGATTGATGGTCTTAAAATACAGTAATCAAAAACATAATTAAAGAAACACATTCCTAAACTGAGACAAGACTTGACTCTGTGGATTAAAAGGTCTCACAATATTTGAGAGAAAACCATTGAAAAAGCGGTACTGGGAGTTGGGATGCTCAGGGCTGTGAATATAGCAAACTCAATTTGGATAGCTAACGAATAAAGAATTTGTTGGCTCACATAAACAGTGATTCCAGATAGGTGAGTTTCAGGGCTGGCTTAATCCAGAAGCTGGATTTTTTTCTAAGATTTCTCTAAGATTTTTTTTTCTGTGTCTTGACATCTTTGAAGACTCTCTTTCTTTATGGCAAAACGATTATAGTAGTTCCAGGTTTCACATCTGCACACAGGACACTCAGACAAAGAACACGTCCCTCTGTACCCGGTTCCAACCGGGAGTGCTGAATTCATCCTTAGGAGTGCTTATGACATATGCCTACGGTCGAACCAGGGACTTAGACCAGAGAAGTGGAATTTGCTGATCACATAGACAGTAGTCTAAAGAACATCACAGTCTACTACAAGGCAAAGAGAAAAATGGATTCTCGGGAGGCAATGCATGGAAACCCACTACAAAGACTGACACAAATGTTTGAATTGCATGGAAAAAGAAAAACACCTATAAAAACCTAAAAGCTATACAAAAAGGAAGGAAAATCAGGCTGATCTCAGACTTATTTTTTTAACCAAAGCCAGAGGAGAATAGAGGAATATACATAGCATTGTGGGGAGAGGTCTGTGACTCCAGGACTTTCTTCTCAGGTGAGTTGTCCTAAATCTGTGAAGGCAATGGAAAGACTCAGATATGCAAGGATTCAGTTGCTGTTTTATTTGTTTGTTAAATCCCAGATGGATTGAACATACTTGAGTTGACTGAGAGGAATATCAAAATTAGTGCATTAAAAATGGGAAGCCACCGTATGGAAGGACTGGTAGGATTCCCTGAGGGATCATCTGCAGAACCAATACCCAGCTCTTCACAAAGTTCTGAGAACTGTGAAGACACATCACCTGTTTGTACTGGCCGTACTAATGACCCTACAGGAATGTGGTTAGTTTAGTATATTTTTCACAACAGCATCTGGATGAAGCTTAAAGCAAGTAATTTCATTATGAATTAATAGTCCTTATTATGAGAATAGCCCTATAATTAGACTTCAGAAATTCCCCCTGAAAGAGCATCCAGCACAGAGTACCATTAGATTTAAAAGTCTAATTAAATATAACTAAAATTATGTTTTATTTTTGCCCACCTATAGCTGAGAAAGAAATGGTCTCTAAAGACCTTTAAAAAATAGATAGGAATAAGTCAAAGTGAAAAACTAAAGGTGAAATGGAAAGGGAGATGAATGAATTAAGAAACAATTCTAAAGACATAAAATGAGGTAGCCAAACTACAGTCCTCTCAGGAGACAGAAGGAGCAGAATTGATAATAAAGAGAACTGAGGAAGTGATGCAAAAGCAAATCGGGGTAAACCTTCAGATGAATGATTTGTTCCTTCTGATGTTATAATTTTCTCATTTTTTCTTTAGCACTGAATTTCTCTAAAGATGGTATTAATACCAAAAGGGAAAATAAAATTTTCAACATTAGTGGAATTGCTTAAAAATCACAATGTATCAATATAATTTATGAGTATTGAAACATGTACCTGTGTGTGCGGTAATATTCCTCCCTAGAAGTGAGAATGCTAACTCTCATGTTCATGTTATTCATGCTGCTAGATGTCTTAGTGTTGCTCCTCTTACTGCCTCCCTTACCCATTGGTAAAAAAATAAAATAAAATAAAAGCCTCTGCCCGGAGTGCTTCAGCTCCCTGGATGCCCCTACCTCTCCCAAGATCCCCAGGGCCTTCCTAGGATCCAACTAAAGAGTTACCAGCTGGCATACCAAGGTTGTCCAGAATCCTTTTCCTATTTTTCTATGTTTAAAACAAAAAAACTTTAAAAAAAATATTATCTTAGGCTGTGGAGATGCAGTCCTAGGAATACATATTTGCAGTAATTCCTGTATTGAACTTCGCAGAACACACAGTTCTTAATGGCTGTTGCCGTGCTCTCTAGCTGAGCATGTCTGCACAGTGAACAAGCACCACCTCCAAAGGCGTGGAGGCCTGTGCCAAGCGTGCGATGAAGCACACAAAGGACTGAGGGTTTGGGGGGAAGCAAAATGTGTATGTACATGCATATCATTTTTTTTTGTAAGGAAAACATTATTTTAGAGATGAACCATTTTAACTAAGTGGTCTTAGTTAAAGTGCAGCTCTGTGATTAAAAGAGGGTGAGTATAATTGTAGTTTCTTATTTGTTTACTTAAAGATTAATATTGTGTCCTGTAACACATTCGTGAGAAGAAATTATGCAAAGGGGAGACTGTTTTGACAGGAGGTACATGCTGTCTCATTTTATTTTATTTATTTTATTTCTTTTGGTAAAACTGTAAAACTTTAACAAGCTTTCCAAAATGTGTTAGCACAAGTTCTGAGTATTATTTTATGTCCCTAAGTTCTAAAGGCTATCACATAAGGCTTCAACCTGACTGAAGGTACAGAAAATTGGCTTTGTGATGTGAATTAATTTCGGTAATATGGAAGTTTGCTAATCTGTGCTATAATTCCAAAGGTGGTGGAACAGAAAGGTCGACACTAGAGCCTGGCTTTAAATCCCAGCTTTTTCACTTACTGTGTAACCTTGCGCCAGTTACTTAACCTTCTTGTGCCTCAGTTTCTTTTTCTGTGAAAATAGATAATGAGTACCTCTTTCATAGTATATTGTGAGAATTTAAAATGCTCAAAATAGTACCTAGCACATCTATTGGCAGCAATAAATATTACCTCTAATTTTGATTGTTATGCTTTTCCTGAAAAAAAAAATTTTCTGAAATTAGGGCTTTCTGACTCCCTGAAACAATTGATCCCAAGGATTTCCCCAAGTGGAGATGAGCTGCCCATCTTGTATCAGCTAAGCAAACCAGGAAATCCTTTCTGTCCTGTCCACTGTTATTTTCAACTTCAAATTAGTGAGTCTTTATAGTTACTTTTGGCATTGTAGCAGTGTATTTCTTACCATATAAATCTTCATTTTTTTTTAACACCTTAAGAGAACATTTACCTACCTGCTGTTTCATGGAATAGTGTTTCATAGGATTAGATAACAATAGCATAACACTAAAATAATTTGGGATATCCTAGATTAAAGGTTTCCTTACTTGGGACTTTTCAGAGCCCTTATTATTAATGTAATTTTTGAAATTCCAAAGATACATAGTGAATTTAACAACAGAACATATTTAACAACAGAACATTTCTTTCAAGATATGCCTATTAAAAGTTTCCTGGAAGTGTTCTGAACGTCTTGTTTGGGAAACAGCTGCCCTAAAATATGAGCATATTTTACCAGGATTATTTCACATTTATGAATTAAGATTTTTACTAATAGTAGCTTGTTCTAAAGGAGAGTTTATAGTTATAGATCACAAATATAGAGAAAAAAGATAATTTATTTCTCACAGCAGTACAAAAAAATTGCTAGAGTGTTTACGTTTGCTCCACTACCCAAATCCCCAGTTCCCAGGAAAATGCAAGAGGGCAAGTGACACCTCTATACACAACAGGTGTGTTACAGAAAACAAATTCCACGTTTAGGGAGCCCTTCTGTTTTATAATGAGCAGTATGTCTGCCTGACTTTTGCCCTAACAGGAGACATAATTTTGTTGAAGAGTGAACAGACCTGCTCTAGAGGGAGGCACTATCTCTGTCATCCAAGGCTATTCACTTGAAAATCTAGTCCAGAACAGGAGCCGTCAGTGCTCCTACTTACAACATGTACAAAAACACAAGGTGCCCATGCAAAATTGTACCAGCCGTCCCCTGCATCTCTTACATTCACTATTTCTTCCTCTAGTTTCATCATATACATATCAATGTCTGTGGCCAGACCTGCAATAGTTAGATGAATATAAGTTAGTACTTTTACATCTTGTCACAGAACATAAACTCCACGGGGGCAGGGACATTGGCTTTGTTTACTTGGCTATCCCAAGGACATAAAACTATATCTGGCACATAGTCTACATTCAATAAATATTTGTCGAACAAGTAAACGAATTTTCTGTGCCTTTTTATTGGGATCCATAAGTATATTGGCTTTGCCATACAGACATAGCAGTTATACCAGTGTCTTCAAGAGTCTGCCCACAGTGATTCCACTGCCTGAAACATTCCCCACCCACCCTGCAGTTTACCTCCTGGCTGCTCCATCTCATCCTTCAAATCTCTTCCTCAGTGTATTTCCTCCTCTAACCCAAAATAAAATCAGAACCCTCTGATAGTCACTTTGATAATACTTTGTTCTTTTCCTTCCTGGCACTTACCACAGTTTGGGATTACATATTTGTTTCTGTAGTGTTCTGTTTAAAAACCTGTTTGTGCCATTACTCATGAAGCTATGGACCGTCTCTGTTTTGCTCACCACTGTACATCTAATGTCTAACAGCATGGCATAGTGGTCATGGAGTGAATAAGTAATGAATGAATGAATGAATATATCATAGCCTGTAGTTCAGCCTAGCATTATTCCTTTGGGTAATTCTAATGTTTACACTTATATGTTCAACACACTCGCATCATAAGGAAAAGAAACTTGCTAAAATGAGAAACTCATATGATTTTTCAAATATTTTTTGAAAAACCTACCAGGTGGTTAATATAATTCTGGTTACTGAGAGGAGATAACAAAGAATTGAAAGACTACTTCTCACTTCTCACCAAGGTCTGTGTCCAGGACTCAAGGAGGTTATAACCTACGTGAGCAAATAAGAAAAGTGAACATGGTGTGTTCGCATGTAATAATTGGAAGTGCGAAGCTATGTGATACAGACTTAAATACTACAGGAGCTTAGAAAAATTCAATATTACTCTGAACTGCACTACAATAATAGAGAATCATGAAGTTAGTCCTTAGCTGGATTTTGGAGATAGTTGATTGGCTCTTTAACGAGAACTCGATTAGGCGAGCCATAGAAATAGCAATGTATTCTTGGAAAAACAAGGCTGGAGTGGAAGGTAAAAATTCGAAACTCATGTCTGTTATGCACAATCACTGTTAGACTATGAGAACTTCGCACAGTCTTTATGACTTTTTTTCCATTCAGTTTAACAGTATATTGCCTTTGGGCAAATACACCTGGGATTTAGGAGCCCAAAAAGATGGAGCCCTTCTAAAGAATATCCATGAAGTAAATAAACTCAGAAGAAAAGACTTGGAAGTTCATCCAGTGTACCCATAAACTCCAACTATTACCAGAGATGAAAGGGAAGTGAGAAGCATAAGGAACAATGGGAAGGAGTGTCCCCTTGTACCCTCTAACTGCCTGTTTACAGTAGCAGAGGAGCAGCAGGGCCGCCCAGATGGCAGAGCCAAAGTTAGAACGAAGCTTCCTTGCCCTGGGATCTCTTTAGGAAATCCTGTTTGTGACGGTGACTTCACTATAAAGTAATCAGGAGCCCTCACTGTGTTGTAAAAAGCATACTTCTGAATTGGACCACAGTTTCTAATGAGTTTGAAATCTTATTATCATGTGCACTCAGCAAGATAGAAACTGCATATCAGGTGAGCCTTGGGCCAGACCTCATTTTGCAAGCATGTACTTATCTTTCTTGTGCCATTGAAATGCTGGTAACACAATAACTTAAAAACAAGATAAGCCTCATCTTTTTTCCTGTATGAGTCTTTTAAGGAATGATGGTTTCGATGGCCTTTAAAACGCAGGAAAGGGCAAAGCTCTGTGATGCCATTGCTTTGGCATTGCATTACTTCATTAAGAGAATTATCTTAATAGCCTGGGAAATAGTGCTTAAGATTGATGAGAGCTGGGTGAACACATCATAGAATCCAAACCAAATTAACCAGAAGGTTTATCCCCAATGACATCCACTTTTAAATCCACATTTTGGGTCTGCACTTTTCTCTTTTCCTTCTGTGGCTCAAGTGCTTTTGGGTATAGTGTTGGACAATTTGCTTCCCATGCCAAACCTCATGAAATGAGATTTGTCTTTTGCAGACAGGTGGCCAAGCTATTACAGAGAGGGCTCTGCCTGGCTGCTGGCCTCTGGATACACAGCTCTGTGACGGCACAGCGCCAGGCTACATATCTGACCCTGTGGCCTCACAATCTGGAGGCCCACATTGGCAGCCCCAGGTGGTGACAGCTTCAGTCAGTTGGTGTGGTGTTCTACTGGCAGACAAAGGGAAGCAGGAGAGCATGCTGCTCTATGTCACTTTTGCGTGAAAAGAAGAAACCTCTGGTCCTGGATGGTTGTGAAACAATAAACTGGCTGCTCCAGTCATTAGAGTACTGGCTTTCCTCCCCATTTTTCAGGGCGGACCAGGCCTCGGGAAATAAATTTTGGCCTTCTCAAACTGTACACATTACTTAATGTGTCCTCCTGCACTTATTATATGCATCAGGAACAGATTTCACAAGCCCTTATCCTGAGAGTCTAGATTAGTCATCAGGGTTAATTATTCAGTAGTTAGAGGAAATATTATGATAAAGAAAAAATAGACTTCTGGAAGCCAGGGAGTGCAGGGTCTCAGAACATCAAATTGCTCCATGAAGAGAGTACACAGCCATTTTATTACAGTCTTTGTACACAAGAAATTATCATGATTTGAATTTTCTACACATCAAAAATATTCTCTTCTTAACTCTATGTGGCCTCTGGTCCCAACTCCGCATAGTCTTAGGGAGCTTTCCTTCTCCCAGAGAAAACGCAGTTGGAACCTAGTAGAGAAGGACTGTGGGTCTTCTGTGCCGGTGCCTTCAGCAGACTCTCCAAATTCTCTACTTGTGGGATAATGAAATTACTATTTTCAGAACTATAAAGGTGGGTCAGGACTCAGCAATGCTAGTTCAGAAAGCTTTTTGGTTCTGAATGCCCCATCTGAACACTACACAGACGGTGCTGATGTAAAAAAAAATTTGGACCCAGTTCACTGCTTTTGCCTTTCACGCTCCCTTAAGGGCCCGCGTGAATAGCAAGTTTGGCCTTGTTTCCTTAGAACCCTCAGGGCCCATTTCTTTTCTTTCATCATCTTTACTAAAGCTGATAGGGCAATTCCACAGGGAAGAAACAAATAGTACACTTGAATGACCTTTGCAAAACACAGAGCCTTCCTTTTCTGATTCTGAAGTGATTTTTCTGTATTAAAAAAATGAAGGCAGTCTTAGACTGAGTAGTAAAATCTCGTTCGTATCATAGTTGTGATGTTTTGAACTGGGTGGAGAAAGCATTAGTGATAAAACACGTGGATTGTAAAGTAGGGGTTGGTTTTCTTAACAGAACTTAAGTGGTAAAGCACCCCTGAAAAGTACTCAAAAATTTCCATTTTTACCAAAGATAAAAAGGAAGTGAACAGACGTCATAGGCTCTGCCTCTTCTGTGCCATCCTTTAGGTTAAATGTCACCTCCTTAGAGAGGCCTTTCCTGACCACTCCCATTATTATTCTTCACCAGAGCATCTTATTTTTTTTTTGTACATTCACCACTTATTTAATGATTGTTTTCCTTTCTCTCTACCTAAACTGTACACTCTACAAGGTCAGGGACTACGTCAGTTCTATTATTTCTCTATTCCCTGCACTCTGCATAGTGAAGAGTGCATCACAGACCCCAAACATGCTGAAGGAATGAATGAACTACTGAAGTGCAATATGGCAAACTTGTTCTGTATTCTTAGTAGACTCTCAGTTCTGTGGGATCACCTCTTTTCTTAGATATAGCTAGAGAATGTTATTTGGTCTTAACATTAAGCTTACCAGGGTGGTTTCCATTCATTAATTTTTCTTTTAAAAAAAATGAAACTTTTGTTCAGAGTCTCACATCCACTAACAGTTTCACAGTCATATCTGAAGGATGTAATACAATGAAGTGGTTTTAAGAACTAGCTTTGGGGCATCTAGTTCTGTCTCTCTCACTTCTTAGCTGGGTAATGGTGACTCATTATTAACCATGCCGACTCAACTGTAAAATGAAAATTAATATAGATCTCCCACCTTGTGATCACCTGAGGTTAATAAAATGACACATGTAAAGCACAGAGCTTTGTATTTGCATTGCATAAAGCTTAGCCACTGTTATTGTTCATATTGTTAACGTACTTGGCATATCATTTTCCCAGAACAGGATAAGAGGTGGCTTCTTATCAAAGGTGACATCAGACATTAGAAGAATTTAGGGTCAAAAAGCATAGGACCTGGAATATTAGGGTTCTAAGCAAGACCTTATGCCTAGAGCACAAATTATGAACTTAGGTCACAGCAGTCATCTGGGTGGTATGACCAAATGACTCAGTACTTAAGTAATGACTAATCATCGTAGGGCTCCTTACGTCTGTACTCCCTTTGCCCTACCACAGTCACCACAAAGGCTAGAACTAATCCTAGTGTCTGGTGAGAGGCTAATCATACAGTGAGTTACAGTAAAGCCATCTTGTAAGATTAGAGAAACTAGGTAGGGCACTCTGGGGTGAAGGGCCCACTAAATCCTTGACAGGGAAGAATTTGGGGCTCCTGTTTTGTTTTCCCAAGTCCTTCACAGAATTAGAAGTACAGTCCCCAATGTGTGTTGAGTCTCACAGAGTCTTATTCTGAGCCACAGGAAGAAGTGCCTCACACTAGCTCATAGGGAAACTCCAAACAGTCATCAGGAAGAAACTCAAATCACAGATGAAAATGATTTTGTCTCACCGTTCTTCTTCTGTGCAGTTTTCTGAGGGGGAAACAGAAGACATTTGGCTACGAGACATTAATTGAACAGAATGTACTTTAACTGTTCCCTTTTATATCTGGGATTATGTAGCTGGCTCACTGGTTTCAATAAAGAAAAGAGCAGTGACTTATGCGTTTAATGATCTTACTGGACATAACTGCCTTTCATATAGATTTGTAAGGCAGATGATTCCCTCTTCCATGTCAGTTGGATTTATTTTTAAAATAGTGTGTATTGTGTTCTTTTATTTAACAAAAGTGATGCATAGTTATTGTAGAACGTATTCTAAAATATGATTAAAGAATACAAGATAAGCTTAGAGCATCTGTTGTACCAGAAAGTAAGAAAATGCTAAAAAATATGTTAATGGGAACATATCAAAAGTGAACAAAATTTAGCTTGAAGGGGCCACTGAACAAATCCAAGACGCTGAGCATCAAAATACATAATTATCGTAATGGATTATCTATTGAATAAATTAAAATTCATGAGTCAGTACTAATATAAATAGGTAAATAGGAAAGAAGTTCTTTATTCCAGTAGAATGCCAGCTAATAAATATAGAAGGAATGAGAGAGTTAGAAAACCATCAGTGGATGCTAAAACTTGGTATAAACATTTGATGCACATCAGGAGATTTACATAATCTCAAAACAGCTCTCTATAAGATACTTATTTAAAAAAAAAAAAGGTAAGGAGAAAGAAAAATAAACCATAAGCCAATGACCAAGAGATGACCATTACTAATGGCTTAACTAGTATCTTTTGACGTATTTCCTATGCATTATAATGTTTTGATATTGTTATAAAAATGAGCTCGTGCTTTCTTGTAGTCTGTTTTTCTCATATAAAAATCCATCATTATCTTATTTATCTGTTTTTAAATATTGCTCAGCACATAGTAGGCGTGTAGTAAATATTTATTAAATGAGTGAAATTTGCAGGGATATTTAAAAGCAGGATTGTAATGCACGTTCTTGTAACTAAAGTTCTCTGCATTCCCACAACTATTTCCTTAGGACTAATTCCTGGAAGTGGAATAGTGAGGTAAAGAATATTCAAAACCCTAAGGCCTTTGATACATGGAATTAAATTGCCCTTTGGAAATTTTCCCACCGGTGGTATATTAAGCACATGACTTTTGCTAAACTTTTAAGGAAGAAGATTGAGACTAATCTGCGTGAAACACCCAGAGTAGAACTCAACAGTCATCAGTCAAAAAATAAGTCCTTTAAGTCGTCTTCTCTGTGTGTGTGTGTGTGTGTGTGTGTGTGTGTGTGTGTGTGTTCGCTTCTGTCAATACCAAAAGATGGGGATCACTAACAGTTTTCCAAAGCCTTCAGTTTTATATGATAGAGTCTTTATTAATACGGGTGGGATAGAATCTGATTTTAATTGAGCCAGTCACATCATATCACATATCACACTCTTAGTATCTGTTGGAAAACCCTATCACCTGCACTAGACCTCGAGTCTGCTATGTGAAGGTAAACGATGAAGAGGAAAACCTGGTTCCTGATTGCTATAGGCTAGCATTGAGGACCTCCAAGAGGACCTCCTTCATGTGGACTTTGATGCTGGGTACTTAACACAGTTGAACACCAGCACCCAGTGCAGGTCCCAAAGATGGTAGGACAAGTTGCAGGAAGCATATGTGCTCCATGGCAGCTGAGCACTTTGCCCTCTTATGCTAGCTGGTACCTATGCGCAGCCCTTACCAGCTAGTTTAAGCCTCCAGCTGGTTGGAGCAGGGTAGTATTGTTTCCTGATCCATACATTATGCACATTATTACAGAGAACCAAGAAGAGGATATTCAGAGAGGTACCTTTAGATTCAAAAGATGAGAAATCAGTAAATTATACCATGATTTGGATTTACTTTTATTTGCCCCTTTGGCTTTCACTGGCTCATATGTTCTCAAGTGATGACAGTTGGGCTGATTGAGAGCCGTTAGTCAAATCCAGTAATAGTATTAATCTGTGGTTGGAAATGACTGTTAAAGTAAGTGCCAGGCTATTCAGTTGTGGTTTTTCTTCCAGCTTCCAATCTTGCCAGGCTTCCAGCAGGAGGAATCGAGGCTGTGGTAAAGGAAACCGTTGGTAAACGAAAGAAACCAGAAACTGTCAAAACAAAACAAAACAAAAAAAATTACAGAAAAGGAGGGGGAGACAAAGGAAATGGTACAAAGCGGTTTAAGCCTGCTCAGTCTGATGCGATCATTAGGGATGAGGCTAGTGTGGCAGAGCCTCAGGCACTGACTCCCGTTTTCCAGTGAGAACAGGAAGACTTTAAGCACCAAACCCAAGCTCTCCAGCAATACTGCTGAGCAAGAAAGCTTTCCTTGAGGGAAGAGAATGACTGAAGTTTGAAGCTATTTTAGTCAGTTTCCTAACATGCTTCTCAGACTACTAATACACAAAGGAAGCTGGGCGGGTCTGGTCACCAAATTATGTCAAAAGAGTTTACCCCATAGTCCTCTTTACTGAGTTTTCCAGAACAAATGTTCGATAATGTTGCTACCATTCATCAGTTATCAAGAAATGCATGTTGCAACTGAGAAGTGCTTAGCAATCAAGGTCTCCAATTTGCTGTTTTTATTTCAAGAACTTTAGACTGGCAGCTCTCCATGTATATTCTATGTTCACCAAAGCTCCAAGATGTTTGTTTTATACTTTCAAAAGAAAAACACTTTTAAGTAAATCTGTATTCAGTGAACTGAAAAATTAAATGGATCTATAAAAGAACAAAAGACATAAGTTCCAGAGTAACATCAAGGAGAGTCTAAGCTCAGTACACTTGAAGCATTTTACTACCTCCCAACAGGAAAGTAGCTGTTTTTACCAGATGTTCTACCATATTTCAGTGTTTCTAAGATATACCTTTTTTTCATGTTATTTTTTTATCTCCAGAATCAGTATGTAAATTGCAACCAATTGGTAGCATCTTAAATTGGATGAAATATAGTAGTTCTGCTTAAAAAGCAAAATGTTAATAATTTTCTGCATCTCATTCCAGTAGCTGGTTAAGACTAGGGAGTCACAAGACATTTTCTAGCACTAGTAAAGAAAACATATTTAATTCGTGGAAATTTTTATTACAATTTAATATGTAAGCGATGTTCCTTGAGGCTTGCAGTGAATAGATTAAAGAAACTGAGGCTCAGAGTTAATGTAGTCCTCGCAGGTCACAGCAATCAATGGCAGAGTGGGACGGGGGTCTGTGCCCAGCCTGGAGGGTCCACACAGGGTGTGTTTTCCTGCTGCCTGTCAGAGCCGACACCTTACAAAGCAGGACTCAGTGAGGCAAACCCCACCTTTGCTCTGAAGCGTCCTTCTATCTGGGCATTGGCAGAACTCCCAAAAAAGTGGGGAAAGGTACCAGGAGAGTTCACCTCAAATGAGTGGATCAGTTAAACATGAGACAGTAAAACGTTGTTCCGTTATGGGTCGTGGAACTGGTGTGTCCATGTTACTGGTTCCTCCATGCTCAGCCTGCAGACTCTTCCCTCGTATAAAGGCATTCCTACTTTCAGAGGCCAGGTTTATCTTTTGAAATAAATCATTTATTTAAAAAAAAATAATACTGATGCTAATAAAATCATAACATAAAATAATAACACCAAAGATATACTAAATATATTTTGCTAAATAAAGAAATGCAGTTCAATCACTATATAGTATTTAAATTTAAATATCTTTTAGACTTCTCAGCATGCCAGACCAAAGTAATCTAAAGTTATAAGTTATGTGCTGAGGCTGTACAATCTGAAAGTGCATTTTATAAGCAAAGTATACAATATGTATTATTGTCAAATTATACCAGTATGTTATTTGAAAAATATTAAATACTTTCACCTATAATGCTTTGTAAACTCTAAAGGGTTCTAACTAATTAGCTGAGACAAACATAGTACAGACTTTCAAATTTTCTAACTTATTTTATGCCCCACTTTCTTGTCTGCTTTCCCCAAATAGGATAATCACCCTGTATCTGTTCCATTGAGTATGCTGTTTATCTAACACTGTTTATTGCCTAGCAGACGTTAGAGCAGAAGTTAAGTTAGCTTAACTTTTCATCCTTTTAAAATTAGGAAGATGATATATATGTTGCAAAATGTTGTTTGAATTAAATAGTATCAGTCATGTGGACTAAGGCAGCCCCTGTTCTATAAGAGATGCATATAAATTGCATTTGTTATCGTTAATAGCTAGTGATGATGAAGAAAAGTTACTGTAAGTTTATAGAGATGGCAGCACAGGACTGGGTTTTTATTTTTTATCCATATTAAAGGTACAATATTAGCAAAATTTTAGAAAGTTTGATTTAGGAAAATACAGAGAAGCAAAAAACAAGAGGATGAAAATTACCCATAACCCACAGATAAATAACCTATATCTTAATATTTTCTTTATTTTTTTCCTAGTCTTTTTGATGTATTTTATATAACATATTGTATATGATATTAATGTATATTTAATATATATCCATTCTTTTTAATGTTTTTACCAAATGTAATTATTCTGTACACATTTTTTAACCAAATATTTTATTTGTATGACTGACATAAAAACCTGTTGCCCATGATGTCCTTCTCTTATAATTGTAAAGCCAAATACACAGCAGATAGAGTTGTACCTCTTAGAGAATGCATAACGCAAACGGATCATAAATACAGCCATATGCCTTCAACCCCCTGATTTTTATAAATTCATTTGTATTTGGGGCCAAAGGTTGACTATAATATTTTATTTGTAACATATTTTTTTAAATATGCTGTGGTAGATTGCACTTAAATAGAGGATAGATCGCATTTAAGTTTATGATCGATTGCACTTACATATATGATAAAATAGTATCAATAAGAAATCATGGTTAACAATTGTGATTCCAGCTTCTACACTTACCACATACGTGACTCTAAGTTACAAAACTCCTGAGCTCCAGTTTCCTCATCTATAAAATGAGGAAAGTAATGCCTATGTTTTAAGATTGTTTGTAAGACTTAAGAAAAAATATGTCTTACCTAAAATTCTTATCCTATCTCATCAAGCAAAATTATCTGGCTGTGTTGGAAATTGAGAAGTAGAAATACAGAAGTATTACCAATGGTGAATAAGTATAAGAATAAAAGTTTTCAAACTCACTGCTAATTAGGGAAATAAACATTATAATAACAATCGGTTCATGCATTCAGAGAGAGGGAGTGTATTTCATTTATTACTATATTCCTAGCATCCAGAATGGCATCTGACACTCAGTAAATATTTTCTGAAGCAATGAATGAATGAACAAAATACATATCAAGCCTAAAGCAAGTCATTTAATCTCTCAGGGCCTCAGTTTCTTCATCACTATAAGGAAAAGCCCATATTCAAACTCAGCTGAGGTGAGAGAGGAGTGCTCTAACTAATCAGCTTTATTGCTGTGGGTACTGAGGAAGGAAATACATTTTCCCCTATATCTGTCATTTTCCTAACTACATTGTCTTAAAAGTTTTCTGAACCAGCGATCTTTGTAAATAGCACAGTAGAATATCATGCATAATTTAAATTCAGTGATTTGGTACAACAGCATTGAACTTTTTTTTTTTTTTTTTGCATATTTAGCCATAAGGAACTAAGGAAAAGAACTCAAGGAGGGTGGGAAGGGATCAAAGGTAATACAGTATTATCAAAACTGAATAACTTTGGAATGAGTGAGAGTTCATTATATTTGCTACTCAATTGATTGCATTACCTTTACTGAACAGCTAATTTTACTTCTCAGCAGTTCTGCTTCATCCACATAGTTTATTATTTTTGTAGCACATCTGTGGTATAGAGTCGGACAGAAGCTGTGATGTCTGTGCTTTAACAGACGAGCAGAGTTTCTGTGCCTGCCTGCCTGTGCTCAGTAATTTGTTAATCAGTTACAGAGCCTGCATTAGGAGCTGGGTCTTCTGTCTCCCGGTTTGTCCTCCTTTCCATTACACGTGGCTAAGTGCTTCTGTCTTGTTCTAAATGAGTCCTTACAGCCCTCCCCTATTCTAGAAATAGCATTGTTACCTGACAGGCTGGTATGCCAGGATAACTGTTTGCATGTGTTTTTTAGGGAGCTGAAGTTAATCATTTTTTTTCCCAAGAGGAAGTAGCAATAAATCGTGCACCAAAAATAAAACCTTGAGCTGTTAGCTAAATTCTGCTTAGTAGGTAGTTTCCCGAGGATGATCCAATGCAATGAGTCATCACTCTGAGTGCTTATTAGCACATAATTTTTTTTTTTTTTTTTACTAACCCCCTGTGCTTTTGGGTACATGTTTTTTTAAACTTTAGACCTTTCTGGGAGCTTCACAGTCTTCACACTATAAACATAAACCATCCCTCGCATGTCCCTTTTTTCCTGCTGCTTCTGCTTTTCAAATCTAAGATAACCCATGATTTAAGAGGACAGACAGGATTATGACCTCAGACAAAAGAGTGACAGTTTCTCCAGCTGATTGCAGCTCCATCTCATTCCCAGTGAAAATCAGAAGTATAGGCTCATGCAGACAAATGTGTGGAAACTACACCATCAAGAATCCTATAAAACCTGACTGAGAGATATGAAAGACTTTCAGAGATATAGGGAATATTCAAATATTAGAAAGATAATAAGTTTTCCTGAATGAGAAAATTTGAATATTGAAAGGATATAAGACTTTTCCAAATTAATTTATAGGTTTATGCAACTCCAGTCAGAATCCCAGTGGGAATTTCTAAAATGCTTTTGGGAAGAGTTCAATTGGTGAAAATAGTCAAGAATTTTTTGTTAAAAGGTTATCAAAGGAAACTCCCACCACCAAGCACTAAACTACATTATGCAGCTACAGTAACAAAAATAAATTGGTTCCAGCAGAAAACGTGACAGACACTAATGAAAGAGAGAGCCCAGAAAAAGGTCCCAGTTTAGGAAGTGATGTAATTTACCATAAATCACAAATTCTGGAGGACAGAATGGCTTATTCCACAAAAGACATAGGGTAAGTGGTCAACTTGTTGGGGGGCGGGGAATGGTAATCTAATTAGATTCTCTCTGTTCCTTACCATGGAACAAATAGCAGATGGCTTAAAGAGTTAAATATTAAAAATGAAACCATGAAAAGATAAAGAAGCTATGGAAAATATTGATGACCCGAGAATGGAGGTAGACTCTCAAAGCATTAAAAAGTCACAGAAAAAAAATGTCAATACATTTACTATATAAAAATTGAAAACTTTTTCATCAAAAACATAAAAGTACTGCATACAAAATTAAAAAGAAAATTTTTGCAATGAATATGACACAAATGTAATTTCCTTAATGAATAACAAACTCTTAAAATTAATTGGGAAACCACTTGCACACCCCAGTGTAGCTTTCTACTTTCCTATCACATTATGTCTTTGTCACAGTGCTAAAATGGGTTTTATAAAGAGAATACAGTTCAGATAACACAAGAAAGTGAAAGAAATTATTTTCCATTCACATATTCTTTGTTCAAAGGCAGTTTAAGAAAAGTACACATTATGCTATAAATACTTCAGGACAGTTTGTCCACATTGACACTTCCATTTCCTAAAATGAATCTCTCATTGGCCCACAGGGAGAAAAAAGGCTCGCTTTGTTAACCAGCTTTATTTCAACAAGCACATCCATATGGTTAACTTCCTCTGATGAGTCATCCACAGTTGTCAAACACCAACTTTCCTTTGTTTGACCCATGCAGAAATAAGGTCTGTGGAAGCAAAAACACAAGAGTCTGAATCACTTAATTGTGTTTTTTTCATATCTGAATTTGCATCCATTACAAACCCAGTGTGTTCACTATGAAAAATTGCATTCTTCAAATATCAGTGGAAAAAAATCCCATTCAAATGGGTCTGTTCTCTCTAGATAGTCTGTGAAATTTCTAAGGAATGTTGTGGGCTTTGCTTCCTGTGCTAAATTGTTGAGTTATCACACATTATTGGATTTCACCCAAAATGTGCTGGACAGAAATATTATATTCATACAGGATACCAGTTGTCTTTACCACTCAAAGTGAAAAGAAGGGAAAAGTTGCTACTGCTCTTGCCATAAGATATAAACTCTACAAGGATAGGTGGGAACATGTGTGCAAATATTTTTTTTAAGTATGTCTCTGATTCTTTAAGTTAAAATTCTTTTATTTTCTTTTTTAACTTACAATTCTTTCATTTTATTTTATTTTTATTTTTTTAATATTTATTTTTTAATTACAGTTGACAGTCAGTATTATTTTATATTAGTTTCAGGTGTATCACATAGTGGTTAGACACTTATATAATTGACAGAGTGATCCCCTGATTAGTCTAGTACCCACTTGGCACTATACATAGTTATTACGATATTATTGACTATATTCCCTATGCTGTACTTTACATCCCATGACTGTTTTGTAACTACCAATTTGTACTTCTTAATCTCTTCATTATATAGAAACTTGAATCATTTTCAGTCACAGCTTTGTTATGACAGCTAACCACTTTCTTGTTTCTTTGTGTTGTTTATTTTCCAACCAAGGACTATATAGCCAGGAATTAGATCCTGCTCTGAGGTTTGGGGCCATCCTCAGTTTGCTTGAAAGAGATCTTTAGAGATACCATCTTACTCATTTATATCTAAAAGAGAGCAAAGATTTGACATGATGTTGTGTGATTCCTTTTCTTCTATTTCCTTTTCTCTATTTTCCAAATTTTCTATATGCATATATATATCTTATAATCAGCTAAATAATTTATTTTTTAAAGTACCTACCCATCATTAAAAATATAAATACAATAAATAAACCTTTTTAAAAAATTAAGCTGGCACTTGGGTCAGTAATATTTTTTCCTGAGAAAATAAATGCTAACTCTGATTGGTCATCGCACTAATCTCTCAATACTAGAGTCATATGTAGATAACATCACTGACATTCAAGGGCCAGCCCATATTTTTGTGCTAAGTAGATTTTTTTTTAAGGAAAAAATGGATCAGTCTTCTGCTGTTTGGAGTATTCTGAACCAATGATTGAATCCAGTATGAGGATTTTTTAGATCATTTTTGTTACTCTATGAGTGATAACTGCTGCTTCTCTTTTTGAGCAGAACTTTAAAAAATAAATAAATAAATACGCCACTTCAACCAGCAGACACTTCAGAAAATTTCAGAAAATTTTTATTTCAGAAAATTTCAGCAATTTCAAAAAAATTTCTATTGATTATTTCTCCCCCTAAATCAACATTAAAATCTTCAGCCTTTGATTATATCATGTTGCTGACAGATGGCTATCTATATTGGAGTGTTTTCAAGAGAAAACGTATGCATTTAACATTGAGGTGATCATAATTATATACTCAAAGACACATCCACAGTAGAGTTCACAAGATTCCCTTTGACAAAAATGTTGTGCTAAAGACAAGATTAGTGGATTCCTAAAGATAAGAAGTGGCTCTGAAAGCCACATTTTCATTATAATGTGTGTAGTATTTGCTCTCCCTAGATAGCACTTTAGAATCATTTTCAACCCAGCTCACAGCCTATTACTTACTATCAATCAATCAGATGGGATAAGATGAATTCTCCTTGTCATGCTACATAGGTAGGTAGGTTCACCCTAGTCTCTATTAGTGGCCACCTCTTTAGATCATGCACTTTCCTCAGACTGTTATTTTAACCATGTGGACTAAGTCATAAGCAATACTCTTTACCGAGGCAAGATGTATAGTATTACAAGGTCATTTGCTAAAGGAGAGTAATAACATCTTGAATTATGGTATAAGTAGGGAGCTACCTTGGTCTAATCCCTTATTACACAGTCGCATGGCAGTGAGTTGTTAGGAAAAAAGAGAATGAAATATGTCTGCCCGGACCACCATGGTTCTTACTGTTTTGAAAGATGCTCATCTGATTTTTTCAGAACTGCCTTCTGAAATAGCCAAGATGATTTTAAAGATTATTCTTTTTTAACTTTGTTTTTCTAACACCTCTTGTTCTGGGTATCCTGGATAGAATAATCAGCCATCTTAGTTTGCCTGGGACAGAGGGGCTTCCCAGGATACCAGGTTTTTAGTACTAAAACTGGAACCATCCTGAGCCAGCTGAGCTGATTGGTCACTGTTCCTGGGCACCCTGCCCAAACAGCCAGGTTTTGAGCAACATAAACTCTCAGATTCTTGCTCATGGACCAACTGCTTCTTACAGCTTTTCTTTCTTTCTCAGGAAAGCACAGTATGAAGAAAGGCTAGGAGCTGTAAGACAATGATTTTATTTTAGGGTATGGTGAGATTCCAGTTTGGTTAAGAGATGTCTCTAGTTCACAGTTCTTCTGTAGATTGAAGGTAATTGATAAGCCCTGGGTCCAGTTAATAATTAAAACCCAACTAATCTATGGCACTGATTTTGCAAGGTATCCCTGATCATCTCTTGTAATCTATTTCACGGGTCCCCAAACCCTGGGCCTCAGACCAGAACTGGTCCGTGGCTTGTTAGGAACTGGGCCACACAGCAGGTAGTGAGCAGTGGGAGAGCAAAAGTAAAGCTTCATCTGTGTTTGCAGCCACTCCTCAGAGCACGCATCACCACCTCAGTTCCACCTCAGATCATCAAGCATTAGATTCTCATAGGAGCACCATTCCCTGATGACAAAACGGTTGGAGACCACTGGTCTATTTCATGTCTTCACACACTGCCATTACCCTTGCCCCAAATGATCTTCCAGCTTGGTTTTTGAATACCAAGCCCAACTTAAAATACAGTGAGTATTTCAGCTAGAATTTCCACAAGGAAAAAGGGTGGTCATCCAAGCCCTGTGGTTATGTGAAGAGACATTGAGCCTGAGATGTCTGATTGTTAAAGAAGTTTATTGCCCATGGTGAAATGGGTGACTCCATGGGAGTCACTTGCCTCCATTGCCTTCGGTTTCCTAGTTCATTAGTAATACTAATATAAATGCTTCAATTCACCCTTGCAAGTTATTGCTTCTTAGGTTTGACTCAGATTTCTTTTCCTGGCTCTAAAACTTTGTTTTAAATGCAGAGTTATTTTGCACCTGCTAGTCATCTCAGGGTTAGAGAATGAAAATGCAACAATGTATTTAGGAACCCAGATTTTAGAAGTGCTCAATGCTTAATCATTTCTTTCCTACCTTAAGAACTCCCCTGGGCAGTACAATTGGAAAGCAGGAGATAAAGGAGACACTGGGGGAGTAATGAACATGTAATTTGGCAAGAAAATTTATCAGAAAGTATATAAAATGAATAATTGGATGCCAGATGCAGAATGAGACAAATCATATGTGTTTGTTTTCTTATTTTGGACAAGTATATGCCAACCCAGTTTTCTAATTTTAAATGTATGAAAGGTAACTAATTGTATTTAGTAACATGAGGAAGGAAGTGTTATGGACTGAATGTTTGTGTGCCTCCCCAAAATTCAGATGTTCAAGCCCTAACCCCAATTTGATAGCATTTGGAGATGGGCCTTTGGGAGGTAATTAGGTGGGGTTAGCTAACGTCGTGAGGGTGGGTCTCACAAGATGGGATTAAAGCCCTTATAAGAAGAAACACCAAAGAGTTTACCCCCTCTCTGCCATGTGAGTACACTGCAAGCAGGTGGACACCTACAAGCCAGAGAGTCCTCATCAGACACCTTCATCTAGGATTTTCCAGCTTCCAGAACTGCAGGAAATAGATTTCTGTTGTTTAAGCCACCTAATCTGTGGTATTTTGTTTGGGCAGCTAAGGCTGACTAAGAAAAGAAAAGGCACTGGAAGAACAGAAAGGCAATTCTTTGAGAATTTAAGAGAAATAATTCTTTCTGGCAAACAGTAGATACTCAATAATTATTGAAGTGATAAATATTTTTTTATCATAATGACCACTTAGGCTTCTTTAGTGATATATAAAATTGACTGTCAGTTAATATATTAATTTGTTAATTTTGTAATGTTTCAGAAATCTCAAGTGGTTTGGTGAATTCTGGTTTAATTTTAATTCTCAATTTTGAATTGAAAAACAGTGGGGTTTTCCTTTCTCTCTCTTGATTTCTCTCTCTTCCTCTCGAGGAAGTTACTCATAGCCCAATAAATATGAGCCCTCTGTGGAGAAATAAATTATTCACATCTGGTAACAAGCAAAACTTAATTCAGCTATTTTTTTTTTAAGGAAATTACGAGACTCAGATCCCCTGCTGCGGACAGATAGGGCAGCACACTTTAACTTGTGTTCGTCCAATCTTTCCTATGAGTGGCACGTCTCTTCCCTGTTTCAGGTTTTGTTTGTTTGTTTGTTTGTTTTTTTCTGTTGGTCTCAGTTTCAGTGACAGAACTTCATCTCAGATTCTTTTTGCCCCCATCCTTCCCTTTTATTACTTGGGCTTTTAATTTTTTTCCCCCCATGCTCTTTCCCACCAGCCCTTCTTTCTTTTTGAATTGGTTTCCTTCCCCTCTTTCCTCTCCACACCCTCTTTAATTCCTCACTCCCTATGTTGCTTTTGCTATACTTTTTTTCAGCATTTGTCTTTCTTTGGCTTCCAAAGAGCCCAACCCTGTCCTGCACACCTGGGTGAAGTCAGCATCTAAGGGCAAAGTTCTTGTACTGCATGCCTCTTGCTACTTCTCTGATGGTTTTGGCAAGATTTTAAGTTTAGGGGACTAATTGTCAGCCAGCTCAGATATTGACTAGTGCCATAGATCAGTTAAAGCACAAATGTATACAATAAATCAAATCCTGTTTTGGCTCTGTGTGTGTGTGTGTGTGTGTGTGTGTGTGTGTGTATCTGTACAAATATACATGCTCACACTTGAATTACCCAGAGATGAATCAAAGAAATGAATTTTGAGATGGGAGGGACTGAAGTTGCCAGAAAGAAGGAACAAAACCCTTGGTAGGAGAAATGGTTCCCATTGTTATATATTAAGTGAGTGCCAGTAATGGACAGAGCAGGCAGTTAATTATGTGCCCCTGATACAAAAGCAAGTAGGGGTTGGCCCTATCCTCAGAGAACTTCCAGTTTGGCTGTTGATACCAACAAGTAAACGAGTTATAGAAGTGGGTTAGTAGGGGAGAGATGAGGTCAACAGATCACATACATGTAATGTATGGCAAGTAGCAGTGTGGGGATTTTTTTGTTGTTCTGATTTTAAAAGTGTCTAGTGCTCATCAAATGCTGAGAACAGAGTAATAGAAAAATGCAGAAAACAAACAAATCACCCATAACCTTTCCATCCAGAGGAAAGCATGAGGTAGTAGTTTTGTAATGCCTTTTTTCATTCATAGACATTTTTTGGTTTATTTCATCCTAATCTGATAAATCAGGTGTTTGGGGAAAATTAAAATTATGTTAGTAATTTATTAAGAACTTTTCAGAACACATGTCCTCAAAAGGGTACTGGATTGAATATGTGGTGTTTGTCACTGTACTTTAATACCATGTACATAAGACTTTCCTATATTAAGGCCTAAAGCAGTTTTCTTAGCAGTTTTTTACTGTCCTTCTGAATCTGTAATGTTGCTTGGAAATACAGTTTATTTACTTTTTTAAAAAAAGCTTTTTTAAGATATAATGTGCCAGCATAAATTCTGCAATTTAATGGTTTTTGGTTGTACAGCCATTGCCACAATCAATTCTAGAACATTTTCATCAACCCAAAAAGAAACCCCATGCCCATTATCAGTCAGTCACTCTTTATTTCACCCCAGAACCGCCCCCCCCATCCTAGACAACCACTAATCTACTTTCTGACTCTATAGATTTGCTTCTTCTATATAAATGTAATCATACAATAAACATGGGCTCTTCAGTGACTGGCTTATTTACTTAGTATGATGTTTTGGGGGGTCATTCATGCTTTAGCTATGCTTCATCCCTTTTTAAGACTGAATAACACACATCATGTTGTATAGCTCTACTACATTCTGTTTATCCCTTTGTAAGTTGGTGGGCATTTGGGTTGTTTCCTCTTTGGGACTGTTATGAATAATGCTACTATGTACATTCATGTATAAGTTTTTGTGTGGACATATGTTTTCAATACTCTTGGGTATGCTTAACTACCCTTTTTTGCATGTTTTTCATTGTCAAATTTCAAAGTATCATTTTATATATTATTTTTTATTATAAAGGAATATGTTTAAAACTAAGTTAATTATCCCCCAATCTTCTTCACCCCCTGTCATCCTCTCCCCACCTTTCTCATTCAGCCTGGCTTTACTAATAATACAAATTTAAAATCATGCTTTTTCTTCCAAGTCATGTTCAGGTTTTCACCAAGTTCTGATCATCGTCTCTTAAATGTCTTTGCATCCTTCCCCATTTTCTTGTCCACCTAGTTTTGGTTCTTGTGATCTCACTAGTCCACTGACCTCCCTGTTGGCCTTCCTAGCTCCGTCTCCATCTCTTCCCATTGACTCAATAAATCTGTGCCATGTTAATCTATCTGAAACACTGCTCCTATTTGCTGCTTCTTGGGGTCAGACCAGCTTAGCCACTTACTGGAGTTGTGTTTCCTAGGATAAGTTGCTTAACTTCTCATCTATTAAAAAAAGGTTATTCAGACCACCTCCCAAAATTCTTATAAAAATTCAATGATTGCCCTGGGCTTCTGTCTCCAACCAACAAAATGAGATAAACTTCTCTATTTCATGATCCTTTGTTTACATATGTTGTCTCCCATGGGGGCAAAGATTATTATGGTAGTATGTAGTTTATATGTGTAAGTTTACTTAGAAATTTATATTTCAATACATTTGTATTCAAATGTGAAATATAATTTAAATAGGCATATATTATACATTAAGACTATATATAATTTATTATGTATTTTTGAAGAGTGGTTATCTCTCGGCACCTCACGCAGACCTATGTGCTTAGTGAGTAATCTCTCAATTAGTAAATCAATCATCTGCTTAATCTGGTTATTTGAATAGGTGGCAGTTATAAGGTGATAAGTTAACATTTTTAACTTAACAGAAAACAGCTCTAGAAGTGAATTTGGAAGCAAGTATAAAATAGTAGACATTCCCCAGGTAATATTTCTCTTAAGATCATTTTATGAACATGGAAAATTTCTCTTCTAATCAAGAAGGATAACAGCTAAAGCATAGCTTCAGATCAAATTCAGGTTACGGAGATGTTCTATGGCGTGACCCATGACTTCCTCTTCTTTTTAGTACAATGAAAGTACTGTTAACTAAACAAAATCTTTCCTCTTCTGTTACGCATGAATCATTTCTATAACAGACATATCAGCATACATTTCTCATTTGCTAGGAACTTCTAAACACTTCTAAATGTTGTTTTCTGCTGTTTATTGAAATGATGAATGATATTTATATATTCTTTTAGTTGTTTGTTTAAAAGGCATATAATTTGAAACTTGGTTCCGATTGTAATTAGGCCCAAAATTCCCTCCATCAATAAAAGACATGGTGAGTGAGTTTTTAGCCAAAATTACATACAGAAGAAAAAATGATATTGCCAGTTCAAAATTAATTAATCCTAACTGGAGAGTTTGAAATTTATTTTCTTGATGATGAAGATATGAGTTGTAACAGGTGTAAAGTGACCCCAGAGGACAGACTATTAGGCTTAAATATGACTTGGGCACCCACCACATGGTGACAAATGTCCCCTTCCTTTCTTGTTCACCAAGTGAGATACTTAATGTTCTCATCTGTGTATAACAGTGAGCAGGAACAAGAGAGTTATCTACCATGTGCGAGTGTAATAAAGCATGTGTGTATTGAGTCGCCACTTCCTGTTGGTCTACTATAAGATGGACATTTTACAAATGAATCAAATAAGATTCAAAGAGGCTGTGTGGCTTTTCTAACATCATTCAAGGAGAAATGGCTGGTAGGGATTCACACCCAGGACCAGTCCATCAACCAATGTCCTGAAAAATTAACATATCAAAGGCAGAGAAGACATTAAGGCTTAAACTCTCACAAATTCAAAAAAGCCTTGGGGAAAATCCTTGCTAAAAATTCCCCAAGAACCATACTTGTTTCAGCACAACTGTGACTTAGGTGACATAAGAACATAATTGACTTTGCTAAAGTTTGAAATGAATGTAATGTTACCATTGTATTTGTAACACACTCCTTTTAATGAAAAATGTATTTCATAAAGAGTTTATCTTATCAGCATTGGCTGTTATCAAATATAATGACGAAGGAAAATATTTGAAGAAAATACTGGGAAATAACCTAAAATTCTCTTTCATAAAAACTCATGTTTTCCTCCAAACATTGTTTATCTTGTCAAATAAATTGCTTGCAAAGGGTAACATGGCAAAGACCTTCCAATAGGCTCTCCCGTAGTTTATGTGGGAATTTGAAATAGAAAAGGGCTCAGAGCCCTGAGAGACAGAAGGAGGGTTTATACAATAGAATGTAATAGTCCCAAGCAGTGAGTGTGGAGAAAACCTTCTGAAGAAAAAGGAGAATCATACACCAGGTGAAGAGAAGAAATGTAGATACAAAGTTAAAGATGAGATTCATGAAAGTTAGATTCGGTAAAGATCTTCAGCAGATAATGTTTGTGTACCATTACCCAAGCACTTGGTTAAACTACTGGAAAGTCAACTAAAGTAAGTAATTGTAGTTTTTGATACAGTAAAATGCATAAAAGTTACTGACTTTAAGTTCTGTGTAATAAAAGGATCTTTTTATGTGTTACTTCAGTCAAAGCATTTGCACAGTCTTTATTGGGGAATGTATTTGGTAGGTGTAACCTTTCCATTTTATTATTTTACTCCCTCCAAAAAAAATGTTTATGTAAGGAAGAAATATTTTTAAAACTATAAAAATCAGCTTCAGACTTACTATCCTCGATAGAATACCTCTATTGCTAAGTTTATCTTTAGGTATTTAATTTAAAAGAATTAATAAGTACGTTACCCGGGCAGGGGTTCGGGAACGGGTTATATCTAAAAACAGAGGAGATGGGATAGCTTAGTGGATCCTCTCCCTGCAGTAACTCAGGAAAAAATGTAAGGCGTTTTATCTTTTATGAGCCTCTGCTTTGTGTATGCAATAGAAGATTCTTCTCCCATCTTCATTCTTTATAGAGGGCCTTTTAAGGATTTTCAGGAAGGGTACATATTTAGTCAGTAGAAAGAAACAGAGTTCAAAGTTCAGTGTGAACCTCCTCAGGTTGCCTCTGGCCATCTGTCTCAATCTCACTCTTCCAGTCTTTCCATGTCTTTTATTCTCCCTCATTTTGTTCCTTTAACTCTCCACTTCCTTCCAGCTCAGCTCTATGTCATGGTAATAAAGAACCAGCCAAGTCCGATTCATGCATCTGTGTGTTTTAGCTGAATCATTCTGAAAATTATAAAATTATTAAGGGCAGTCAAATTAAACTGATCCTTACCACTAAACCAAAGAATATAGTCTAAAGATTATGTGCATATTTTTCCACTATAAATTATATGAATTAAAGGATATTAACTCAGCTAATCTGAGAAGGGAAGAAATATTCAAAATGACCTCAGTGAAAATACAGTCCTGTATGTTTCTTCAGTACTTGGTGCACACAGATCAGAGACCTGATGCAGTCCAGACTTTTTCCCACAGAGCTGTATTTCAAAACAGATTATGTCACACGAGGTCCCTGGAGCAGTAATATGCTTACATCTTCATACTCTGTCACAGCAAGAGTTCATCACGATGAAAGGTTTCATCCTTCCTCTGAATTCACTACACCTCTTGTTTCTAATCCTCTGTCATAAAAACAGCTCATAGAAAATGTTCAAAATTTCAGCCAGAAGGACTGTAGATGGTTCTAAGAGTTTGATCACATTCATGTCCAACCTCTTGGTCCACGGAGAGTACCGGTTCCAGTTTAGCATGTTCCCTTCTTCACATGCCCCTTTTCCATTGTCTTGTGACTATGTATTTGCATCCAAAAATCCATGTTTTAGGAGTTAATTGCATGCAGTCAGAGTTCAGTGGTTCTGTATAATTCAAGCCAATACACATCTGCTGCAGAGCCAAGTTAATAGACCTCAAAGTCACACACCAGGTCTTCCTAAGGTTGCAAAATTCACTCTGAGCTATACACCAAATTGCTGCATCCAAGTTTCTATTCCCCATAGCAGGTTTTGCTGAGTGTTCACAAAAGAGTGATTTTGATTTAGACCTTCACTTGCTGCACTCTTTATTAAAGGAGGCCAAACTGATGAGCTAGTTCTAACTCAGGGATGACAAGCACCTCTCATTTTGTGGGTTGAGTCCAGCTGGTAAATAAAGATAATACTCTTGGCTCTGGCAGTATGGTGGACTACATGACTAAAAAGCCCTCTGCTAAAACACCTGGCAAATGTGAGAAAATAGAGCAAGCATTTGCTTAAATGCATAATGGAGCCAGCAAAAATGTTA
Organism: Cynopterus sphinx; assembly: GCA_030015415.1. Taxonomy (NCBI): domain Eukaryota; kingdom Metazoa; phylum Chordata; class Mammalia; order Chiroptera; family Pteropodidae; genus Cynopterus; species Cynopterus sphinx. The sequence goes on from CM057391.1 coordinate 27,744,816, forward strand.
GACTATTACCAAGGGATGATAACAAAAGGAGCTAAAAATCAAAACAGTAAGGGCATGAGCTGCTGCTGCTGTTGAGCTTCAGGCTTGGATTTTAGTGCCCACCCAAGAAAAAGGTGGTCTTATGCTTTTGCCTGTGAACAGCATCTATTCAGGTTAATCCATTTAGTTTGCTTCTCAATAGCCATGGCCAACATATTTATTTTAAACTGCTCCATGGTAACTGAAAGGTAATATCACCCATGCTTCTCTGGGTACCAGTCTTCAGAGGGTAGGGGGCTTGGCATATTTACATAGCTACTTTACCAGCTCAGCAAATTAAACCGATGCTCTCTGTGCTTGCTGACCTGGCACACCCATTACTTCCACTGTTTGAGATATATGCTTAACAAGGAGGTGTCGTTTGTATTTGTTCCCAACCCTCATAATGCCAATTATACCTAGTTTTGTGATTTCATACTTAAATCTTAGAAAAACAGATAAGGGAGAAAAGAAAGAGATTGGTTTTACTTCTGCAACTCAAGTTCTATGCTTTGGAAAGAATGAAAACTGGTATATCAATTAAGACGTGAGCAAAACAACTATAAAAGAGTGTGCTGGAAGAAGAATTTAAAAATCTAGAAGGGCCATCAGTCAGTAAACTGTGGAAAGAATAGAGAGCCTAGGTCGATCCGGTGAATTATTGTTGTTCCTTGTTGTCACAGAGTAAGAATTTAAAGACAATTAGACACATGTAAAGCAATCTGAGTACAGAATCTCATATGCACCCCCACTTGTGAAACACCAGGTTCTCTCTAAAGTGCTTTTTGCACACTTTCATCCCCAGAGGCTTAGCTGTCGGGACTGTCTTTGATGCAGAGAACATTATTAACTGAAATAAAAGTATTACAGCACAATGATGAGGCATTCAGGCTTTGAGGCATGGCAGACTTGGTTTGAATTTTAAGGCTGCAATTTGTTACGTGTCTGTGAGTAAGTCATGAAACATCTCAAATCTCTTCATTTGAAGACAGGGATGATAATACTACTGTGTTCCTCGAGTTTTTGTGAGACCTAAATGAGATAATGTGTGGGGAGCCAGGTACATTAGTCCTCTAACAAATAATAGCTGTTAAGATTCCATAACGTGGCTTTTCTAAAACTTTCACTTCTCACTTTGCTCTCTTTTCAGACCGGTCTGGATGTCTTTTAGAGCCCAGATCCATAACTCTTTATGAATTTGGCTGCATTAGTGATGTACAAGTTGCCAGCATTTGTTTGCTAGGGCTGCCATAACAAAATAACACAGACTGGGCTGGCTTAAATGACAAATTTTATTTTCTTACAATTTTGAGATGGGATAAAAGGGGTCAAATATGTGATGACAGGACTCTAACTATGGGCACTGAACGCACAATGCAATACTATATATATGCCTTACTGTTGAATCATACACCTGAAACTTATTGGATTTCATTAACCAATGTTACCATAATAAAAGTAAATTTAAAAAAAATTTAGAGGCTGGAAGTTCAAGTACAATGTGTCAGCAGGTTTTGTTTCTTCTGAGGCCACTCTCCTTAGCTTGTCCTCCTGCTTTGTGTTCACAGGGCCATTTCTCTTTGTGTACTCATGCCTCTGGCAACCCTTTGTGTGCCCAGATTTCTTCTTATAAAGACCATCAGACAGATTGGATTAGAGTCCACCCTAACAACCTCACTTTTAACTCATTAAAGGCCCTATCTTTAAATACAGTCACATTCTGAGATATAAGAATTAGGCTTCAACATATGAATTTGGGAAGGGACACAAGTCAGCCCATGTCATTGCCACAAATAACTCACTGCATTTGAAAATAACCATTTTCAGAAATAATAACTTAAATAGAAAGCATGGTTGTAGAATTTTAAGGTGTCTTCTAACCACTGAAATGCTCTGACTGCAAGATTCTTATATATGACCTATATAGTGAGTTCATTTAAACACATTGTTGAAAATATCTGTTTATGTCATTCATTGAGCAAAGAGGGGAACAATTACATATGTACCATAGGTGTATATAAAACCGAACAAAATATTTATTAACTGAGTACCTGTTGAGGTAAAATACTAAGCTAAAGGTTAGGGGCAAACCTAGAGAAGCTCCTGCTCTCAAGGGTTATTGATCTACTGGAGAAAATGCCAGAAATATCACCAAGTAAGCTCATTTAATTGCCAGTTAAATGCTCAGTGTAGGCAATGAAGGCTGTGTTCACAATTGCCTCTGAAGGCCAATGTGAGGGTTTTGAGCTTGTAATGCTTATCTACCATGATATGGGGAGAAGAGGAAGTGGTATAATCAGAAAAATAGACCTGGAGGTAGCTCACTGCTGCATTCAGGACAAGTGGCCTACAATAGCCAAATGGTGAGGAAAGGAAGCTCTGAGGAGGATCTAACCAAGAACAGTTTCAAAGGACATCATATACCCCTTGTTGGAGACCAGGACAGTGATGTGTTCAACCCGATGATAAAGTTAAGTAGAACCCTGAAGCTGGGGCCTGGTGGTACTATTACAATGACTACAAATAGGATACCTGCGATTATAAAACACGGACATCAGGTACCACCAGATTATCCATGAGAGGTTATTAACATATGTGACATGCAGGAAAAACGTTCATTTACCAAAGGAAACACGTCTCAATGTCTTAGTTCTTCCCCACCCTTAAATAATATTTTGCTTCCTGTTAAACAATAATAATGGCAAAGATGATTGAAATGTAACCTGAGAAAATTCTTTGTTTAATACCTACCTTTTATTCTTTTAGGCCTCTTTTCCGTGGCAGTTCAGATGTCGATCAACTAGGAAAAATCTTGGAGTAAGTAATAGCTATAATTTTATATCAGTATCTGTGACATTAAAACATTTGCAGTGATTTTCCTCTGATGTTCATATAATATTTATCTCTTATCTTTCCTACCTCAAGCTGCTGCTGCAGACAGTGTTACTGTTTGTGTGGTGAGTGGGGACATGGCAGACATGCTGTTCTATGCAGAGCCCATCATGACGTGTGGCCTACCTGCTCTGCTCTGGAAGCTTTTATGTTGCTTGTGTGGATGTTTGGGCTGCTCCTCTTTCTTTGCTTGGCTGAGTTCCAGTTCTTTAGTTCAGATGTGTTGTCTGCTTGGGGCTATTTCAGATGCATACACCATCAGAGGTGGGGCACTTGGTGGCCTGGTAATGCATCCTTGCCCACTGGGCTTCCTGTCCCCATGGAGTATCATTTAGTCATCCAGGTTGCTTTTGCATTGTTTTCTTTTGTTTTCCTAGACAAAGGAGAGTATGCTACACAATTCATTTTTCTTTGGAGCACCAAAACAGGAAATGAGAATCCTAAATTCTAATCCTATGTCTATGGCTAAATAACTGTGCAATCCTGTGAAAGTCATTTAACACACCCTGGAAAGGGCTTACACAGATCCTGGTATATAGTAAATGCTTTTAAAATATTAGCAGTTATTATAATTCATCATTAGTTGTTTAACCATTTTGTTCCTTAATTTCTTCACCTAAGAAATGAAACTTCGGGCTTAAATTCTCTTTAAGATTCTTCCTTGTGCTCAAATTCTTTAGTTCCAGTTATGTTATATGCTCCTTGATGATTTGCAGAGTTTCATTTATGTCTGCATGTGTGCATGTGAGGGTATGTATGCTTTCATGTTTCTAGAATATAAAAGGGGGCTTTTCTTCTCACAAAGCATGCAGTATAGCATCCTTTTGGGATTTGTGCATTTGCCAAGTCCCATCAGAATTGGGGCAGAGTAGGAAGAAAGTGGGAGTTGTAAAACCAAAATAGCCCTGATCAGTGGTCTGTGACATTTTATAGAATCACAGTGGTTTTTATGATATTTGTAGTCTGTAAAACGGGGGAGAAGTGCCCCTGAAGAGAAGAATTATATTTAACTCTGTCTACTCAAGCAGAATTGCTTAAAACAGTTGGAATAAAACTGGAACCTGACTTTGTTCTTTTGGGGACTGGATGCAGCTCCAGTAGACTTCTGTTAGTGCCTGTGCCACTGCTGAGTTGGGACCCAGTTGCTTTAAAGTCTAAAAAACAGTTTCCAGCTTTATTGTCTGGGAGCTGCCTGGGTCCAAGGGCAACTGCCACAGCTGCTGCTTCTACTGCTTCTTCTGACCACTTTGTAAGATGGACAGATTTGGGACAAAACTTTCATGTTATTCTCTGCTTCTGGATGTCAAGTTCTTTGTCATTTGGTGATGAACTCCCATCTATTCTTCCCCATCACTGCGGAACATGTTTTGTGTATATGCAATCTTGAGGAGGGGACTGTGAAAGTCCGACATATACCAGGGGCCCTCTGTTAGAAGGAAAAGCAATGTTGACTGAAAGCAACTTGCCAAGCATTGAAGTCCTTCACCTACTTTCGCTGGGCACCACCTGGGCATCTGGTCCACCCCCGGCACTGGCATCTGAGTATTGTCGACACCGTTCGTGTCCCTGAGTATACACAGGCAGTGAGATGAACCAGAAGAAAACTCTGATGGGCATGTTCGACTTGCTTCCAAGGAAAAGCCATTTTCACTTTTAGCAAAGGCCTGAGATCCTAGATTGCCAGGACAAAGAAGCCATGAAGTTCTATGTGTTTTGTGCCTTTAGATTTTACTTCTTGGTCTCTGGAGTCGTTTCTTTGAAATTATGTGCCATTTCCTCTGAATGCATGCATTGCTGTGGCATAGAGAAAGGGACAATGCTGCACCCTAGCGTCACTTCTAAAGTACTTGAAAAATGATTTCTGTCCCCACCATCACTGCCATTTATAGATTTTGTGCTCTGTCATTCTTTCCAGTACAGATGTCAGCTTTTAAGTCTTATATTCAGCTATCCAGATACGAAATTTGATGCAAGTACTTTTTAATGGATCTATCAGAATTTCGCAACACTCATATGTGGGCTGTAAAAGTTCATATGGATATTTAACTAAATTTTTTTAAAGGCAAGTCGAATCCACATTCTCTTAAGGGGAAAAATGTTTGTGTTCAGAAAGATTTATACTTTCAAAGAACAGCAAGTACTCTGAAAGTGAAACTAAATGCTTTTAGCCTGTGGCATTTTGGAGGATTTTTAGGAGCAGAGTCATAGTTAAATAGAAACAAAATATTGGATTTGGAAAAAAGGGAACGGGTTCACTCCAGGCTCTGTGGCTGAACTCGCTATGTGTGGCTTTGGCAGTTATTCCATTCCTCATCCTCAGTTTCCCCACCTATAAAGCAGAAATAATATACCTGACCTACATGTCTCAGGAGGTTTTTATGAGGATCAGGGGAGGTAATAGGTTTAAAAACACTTTTAAAAGTTATTTATATAAGCAGTTTCATATGTTAATATAATATATACATATATATAATTATATACCACACATACATATACATACAGAGACACTGTTTCTCAGAGGCCTTTTGGCATTCATCTTTCTATATTGCCAGATTTAACTCAATATAAATATATTGAAAGATGCAAATAAAAAGATTTTAAACTATTACTAAGAATTATTAAAATCAGTTTCTAGGTAACTGCTGCTGATATGTAAAAATATAGATATAGAGCTAGAGGGGTGACTAAGCCAGTGATCACTTCAGAAACTATATAAATGTCTAACCAGTCAGTGTACTGTATATCTGAAACTAATATAAAATTTTAAAAACACATTAAAAAAGAATAGTTCGGTCAGTATTTGAATAATCATATATTCCATTTACTTAACTATAATTTTTTCGTTCAGAGTTAATCAGCGTCTATATGAGATATAAGTTCTTGGATCCCCTGGTGTCCCTCGTTCAAACCTATGCATAAGCTATAAATAATATCCACATAATGTATATTTTATTGTATAAGGCCACTGAGCCGCTAATATTTCTGAAGAACCTTAAGTTACACATATATAGAACTTAAGCATTACATATGTTTAGTGTGGTAGTGATGCATTGCCTACACATTTTAGATTAATAACATTATTTCCCTCTTATAATAATAATGGGTAATGTGTTGATATTGGCAAGTACTATGTGTCAGGCACTGTGCTGTGTACTCTATATAAATTATCGCTGATCCTCATAACAGTTATTACCATTGTTGTATTAAAGACACTGAGGCTCACAGAAGTTAAGTAAGTTGTCCTCACCCACCCATATGCAGAATTTGAACCCTGGTCTGCTTATTTTCAAAACTTGTTCTGTTTGTATGTTACTTGATGCTCTCTCCATATTTCTGATCTCTGAATGATTTTCAGGGAAAACATAAGTGATACTCTTTTTACTTTTGTCTGCACACTTTGGAATATTGTGAAGTAGTTATATAATATAAATTACATAAATTAAGTTTAATATTAAATTAGAAAATAGCGTTTGCATACACAGGACTAACATACCTTTTAGCCTCTTTTTTTTTTTTGTCTGATGCTAATGTATATAATTACTATTGGGGTTATTCTTTAATCAAAAGTGCAACCAAATTTGTGTGTTAACAAATCATGTTAGATGAACATTATAAAAGCGTGTCAATATGGAAGTGTTTGATCAGAACACAGACACAGAAAACCCTCTTGGGCATAAAGGAAAATATCGTATGCCTGTGTGGGTCTCCTTTGAATATATAGGTCCTGCTCTGTCAGTATATAAGGGCTTATTGGTAATATAATATTTTCTATTTCTTCATTATCTCTTATATTAGTATCTGCTTCCAGAGTAACCTCTTATTCCTTCCCAGTGAATTTTACAATTCTCCTGTGAGATTACTCGCTACCCCATGATCACCGTGTTGCATGCAATAAGACCAAGAGAAAGCAGAGTCTCGCCAGTCATACAAGTGAGGGACTCCTGGGGTTCTCTGTCCCCTGTGCCTGCCCCTTAGACTTTACCTTCATCTAGGATTCTATAGGAAATAGCTTCTGCACAGCAGCTAATGTTTCTGTTCACATGTGGTTCTTTTGTAGTGTGATCGGACTCCCAGGAGAGGAGGACTGGCCTAGAGATGTTGCCCTTCCCAGGCAGGCTTTTCACTCAAAAACTCCTCAACCTATTGAGAAGTTTGTAGCAGATATTGATGAACAAGGCAAAGACCTACTTTTGGTAAGTTCAAGTGATGCAGAGTTGATCTGCACTGTGCTGATGAGAGACTTGTCCTGCTCACACTGGGTGGTGGGTGCAGCATCATCAGTTCAGCATCATATGCCACAGCATCACAAGACATAGACCACAATCTCTCTACAGCTCTCATTTCCACACCTATAGTAGCCGGTGGCTTTTGATTCTGGAATGTCTTCAGTTCCTCCAGAAAGAGAGAGTCTGATCCGTACACTTTCAGTTCTCCAGCTTTCAATGTTAATATGAATGCAGGCTTTGAAGCTTCTCCATTCCTCTGTACATATGCTTCTAATAAGTATTGACTGTGCCATGCACATGTAAATGCCTCCATGAAAATAAGGGATTCAGTATCCTATTTGAGACTCAAACTTGTAATAGTTGTTCCTAAAAGGAGAAACTAGCTGGCACACCTCACCTTTTTGCCAAGCCATGACATGCTACCTAGAGCTAGGTGGCATTCCTGGTCCAGCTAACTGTGCTGGGAGTGGGTAGGGATCACCTGGTATAAATATGGCCAGCAGAGGCTATTCCTTTCCAGCAGGAACTTTGAGTGAAATGTTCCTCTCAGAATAGGATTCTGGACAGTCACGGTAATGAACTGTCCCACGTTTTCAGCTACCAGTACTTCCAAAGACAACCCAAAATATCTCCTAGCTCCAGCATCAGTAGGAATCACCAAGAAGAACTTAAAATGTAAATAGATAATGTCATATGCTCATTCAGGGTGCCATGCTAGCAGTGGTGGCCTTCAGAGTCAGACAATACACCATTCTAGGCAGGAGAAATAGCAGGAGACAAACAAGAAAAAAGAACAAAGAAGCATACCAGAGAGAGAAGGCAGAAGCAAAGGAGAGGAATAAGAAGCAGAGCCAGTTACATTAAGACTTGGAGAAACTTAAGCACAAGGCATAATGTGCACAGGCATTCAGGGAAAGGACAGGCCAAGATCTCAGAGCTCAGACTTCTTTTAAGCTCTCACTGTTTCATGCTGGAAGCACACAAGCTAGAACTGGAAAGCAGAAGAAGAGGGGCCATTTGGTATAAGATAAGCAACTAAGACCCCAACAGTACCTGTTGCGTCTGTTGAAAAGTATTAACTAAGGGAAAAAAGTGAAGAGTGTTTTAGAAAGTTTGTTTTATTTAGGAAACAATTAACAAGTTTAGCACTTTAAGAATTATTCTTCATTTTTATCTGTAAAATGGTTGTCTTTATATAATACCTTAATCATACATGTACGGAGGCTTCAGCTCCCTGGGGCATGTTGAGATATCTATCAACATGTACAAATGCTCTTACATATATATTTACATAATGTACAGCAATAAGACAGTTCAGGGGAACAATTGTTTTTAACAAACCACATCTTTACAAGTCTTGTCCCTTTGATCATGGTTAACTGGGGAAGCTGAGAACTTACCCCAAATATGATACTCTGGCCAAAAAGTTTTAGACTTCCTGCTATCTAGCATGCTTTCGGAGCCTGCGGTACTTTTTCTTTTTCAGTCTTTGTATTAGTCTGCTTTTGCTGCATAATGAATACCCCCCAAAAAATGCATCTCACTAGCATGCGACAGTAAGCAATTTTTTTCTTGCTCAGGGGTCTGCAGATTGGCAGAGAGAGCACTGCTCTAGCCTTTGGGTCAAGTTCAAGTCCTCTCCACATGTCTTATTCTGGGGCCCAGGCCAGAAAGGCTTCTGCTCCCTGGGGCATGTTTTTCTCAGGGTAGGAGGAGGGTGCTCCCAGAGGATAAGCAGAAATATATGGTACCACTGAAGGCATATGCTTGGAAGAGCCACCCTGCTACTTCTGTCCACATTCCACTGGCCAAAGCAAGTTACATGGCAAGGCCATCTTGAGTAGAGCAAAGAATACTCTTCCCATGGATGGAAGGAAGGAAAGAAAGGGAAGATGTGCTGAGAAATGTTCCAGTCCACTGTAGCATTCAACTCTTGGCTAAGTTATAATTCCAAAAGCTCATTTTATTAGTAATTTGGGAAGTAAATTGAATATTCTTGCAGAAACAATATTATTACACGAGATTTTTTAATTCTCAAGCCACCCACTTGCTCTATTAGAGTCAAGCGTTAATTAGTAGAATTTAGCAACTTTTCTTAACAGTTTTTCTTTAGGACAAAATGTATTAAGAATTCCAGTTTGAGATTCTCACACAAACCCCACATTAAGCTAAGGATTTCTCCTCCTCTCTACCCCCTTTCCAGCTCTAAGCCATCAGTATAACTGTGAGGTCAGGGCTTCCTCCCAGATAATCCTCCAGGGACATATCTCTATCTTGAACATATTCCCACACTTTTTTTTTTTAATTCTTTCCTATGTTCTGGGGATTAAACTGGCTGCTTCCTTTTCTGATGCCGCTATCTAATGTTCTCCTTCTTAGACTCTGGGAAGAGAACTCAGGCTTGAGAATTTTGCCCTCGCTTTCCTGTCCTTTGGGAATTCAGTGCCACCTTGTAAAGTTTTTCTTAAGATATTTATCACTATTAGAGATAGAACTATTCCTTCCTCACTGCTTACCTTTTCACTCTGATTTTCAGAAGGAACTATGAGGAGGCTAGATAGACTGGTAGGGAGCTCAGGATAAATAAGGTTTTAGGGACCCAAAAATTTGCCTGAAATTATATGTAGAATTTTCTATTTGTAGGTGTTTTCTAGGACGGTAGTATTCCGCAGAGTATTAGCAGAGTCTCTAGTCCAGTCAGGATCTGATTAGGACTGTGAGCACCTTAAGAGTAGAAATCCAGATTAAAGGGAAGTGGTCTGCATAGCCATGATAATGTTAAGTCTTTAGAAGACCCAAATTCATGGACATTTCAGATACCCAGCTCACTTCAGTAGACACTGCATCACAAAGATGGAAAAGCTGGTAGAGCTCTCCGCTACATGTGAACTGCTGGGGCAATGGGTGGGTCTTCCTCATTGTTAATTAATGCTTACCACCTGCTGGACATCCCAGAGGTGTTGGTGAAAGGAGACGATGTGGGGTTGGAGTAGAAATGGAACATCTTGACTAACTGATTATGAGTTTGACAGTTTGAGGATGGAGATTGCTGCTCCAGAGGTTCACTTTTCCCTCCTTTCATGCCTGAACTGAATTTAAGGGACTCCTGAGAGCTACTGATGGCCCATATGGTTCCTTGATATAAATCGGAAGAAAGGCATCCCTCCTCTGGTGGGGCGGCCCTGGGCAGGTGCATGGCGTGCTAATAGATTGGGATAGTTATGATGGAGGTTTTAGCCTTACTTGCCCTCCCCTCAAAAGAGAAAGCCTTTATTTCCTAGCCTGAAATGTATTTCCTTTTTGGTTTTTCTTGTTATTTTGTTTTTGGTTTCAGAAACTTGTCAGTAACTGTTTCCTGTTCTGGTTTGGACAATAGTATTTACTCCTGAGCAAGGCCCCTGCATTCTCTGCTCGTTGACAAACCTTGAGGAAGGGTACAAAGTTAGGGTGAAATCTCTGACTGTAGCACTAAGTTTGCTCTCATTAGAAAAATCACTACCTAAATAAAGTAAATGCATTGTGCAGCAATAACAACAACAGCAACAACAATAAGCCTTTTAAAGGATCTGGGGTGGGTTGGAGAGAAATCCTGGGTAGATAACAGTCAACAGGCAACCCAAAAGGTGTTGCCTTTTCCTGAGGGGCAGTTTATACATCAAGATAATTACTGTCTACATTTTATTTAGTGTCCCTTGAAATAGGTGTTTGTCCATTATAGACACACGTAATTCATGGCAGTGAAGAAATGTAGAACTATGCGAACACATTACTTCAATGGATATGTTTTACAGCAATCAATTATTTTTTCTTTATCACAGAAGTGCTTGACATTTAATCCAGCCAAAAGAATATCTGCCTACAGTGCCCTGTCTCACCCATACTTCCACGACCTGGAGAGGTTCAAGGAGAACCTGGATTCCCATCTGCCTCCCAGCCAGAACAGCTCGGAGATGAATACAGCCTGAAGTCCCAGCTGCTGCCTTGAGCTGATCACCAAGAGAACACCACTGGTAGCTGATGGGTCCCCCTGAGCAATCCCTGCAGAGCTGTTGAGGATCACTAGCTGGAGACCTTCTCACTGCCGTCTTCTGGGTGGGCTCTGCTTCCCCATGGAAACCTCCTAGTTTACTGTCTGAAATCAATGCAAGAATGATTCAGCTTTATGTTCATTCATTTGTCTGTCTGTCTGTCGTCTGTCTGTCCGTCTGTCTGTTTCAAGAACCTGGAAAAATTCCAGACGAAGAGAAGCTGCTGACCAATTGTGCTGCCGTTTCATTTCTCTAACCTTGAATGCTGCCAGCGTAAAGTGAGCAATCCAGGCACAGCTGAGTTATGACGTAATCTCTCTGCAGCTGCTGGAGCCTAATTTGGTACTTTTGAGCGAGTGTGTGTGCCTGCGTGCATGTGTGTGTGTGTGTGTGCGTGTGTGTGTGTGTGATTCTTGATCTCTTAAAAGTGTTACTTTCTGTAAACGACAAGAATAATTGAATTTTAAAGACTCAAAGTGACCCATAAATAACAGGTATCTGAAAGTGATTCATTAGAATGGGCTTCTCAAATTAGAAAGTTGAACCTATGTCCTCAGAATTTCTTTTCTGGCCAAAAGCCATACACTTGTTAAACACAGCAAAGAGGAAAACAAAAAATTTAGTATCTTTTGAAAGACCTGTTTTTAAAGCACACATATTATTTACTATTCAAAAAGCCGAATTTACTCATTCTAAGTCAATTTTAACCTGTATAATATGCTTTATTGTTTCTTTTGAAAAATGCCCCCTAAGCTCTTTATTACTTGCTTATAGATTTAGGGAGTGTACCTCAAATACGTAAAATTGTCAAAAAAAAAAAAAGAGAGAGAGAGAGAAAGCCTTTATTTCCTGGTTTGAAATTTATTTCCTTTTTGTGTTTTGCTGTTGTTTCGTTTTTGACTTTAGGAATTTGTCAGAAACTGTTTTCTGTTTTGGTTTGGAGAGTAGTTCTCCCTAAGTGGAGACAGGAATGCCATTTAAGTTTTCCCCACCTTTTATACTGTACTTTTTCTACCGTGCACTGCCTTGTTTGCAAAGTATCCATCTTATCTATCCCCCAGTGCCTCTAATATATATTACTATCATTACATAACTAATCACAGCTTGCTTATGCTATTCCCATGCACTTTCTTTCAATGAACGTTTCGTAGGTAATTGGGTTTAGATTATGATTTATGGCTCCAATTCCACAATCCTAACAGGATCCTCTACGTTCTCACTCTAATGCGATCTTCCTAGCTGGCATTCACTGTCATTACCTAGACAATGAGTAGAAGACTGGTTCTTCTCTATCACTAGCACATAGATTGCTTTCAACTTACTTAGCATTTTACATTTTTATTGAATATATTGTCAGTGTAGTATCTGAAGGAATATCTTTAACTCTTTTTTAGAAATAAGTATTTACTCTATAAAATAATCTTTTCTCCAACCTCCAGGCTGTGCTTGTTTCTAGTGCCTTGTGCATACTCTTGCTTTCTGCAGAGCCAGCCTGACCTGGGCATTGTGACAGCTTTACTTTTTCTCTTGCTGTTTTCTCTATAGTACTTTATATTTCGTACCATCTCTGCCTTATATGTGATTAGTACTCAGTTAGCTCTAATAACCAGAAGACACAGAGATTAAGTATGTTTTGAGACCTTTAGCTACTTTCGCTTTTTGACGCATGTTTTGAGTGATGCAACAGTTAGGCCATATTTAAAGTAGGGTTTTCAAAGAATGGAAATTGTTTCACTCAGTGGAAAATATTCCAGATGATGCTTATGTATAGTCAAGCCTTACTGAATTCTTCAGAGCTTAATATTGTATATGACTATCTTGAACAAAAGGAAAATTAGGAGTTTTCTCCTTGAGAGCTTTCTTGGGTCAAGAACCATTTATTTTTAATACATATATTGTTTAACATTCTGTCTCAGTAACTTGAAGAGCAGGAAAATTTTTCTAAAGCAAAATATGAAAGAGAAGATGGGCCATAAGAATGTTTTACCCTTGTCATCATTGTGACAATATTGATGATGTTTTGTCATCACTGTATATGCTTGAGATATCATGAATCCGGGGAATTTAGGGAAAGGCATACTTGCAAGTCTCCCCCAGGGAAAGTGAGTTCTGCCTTTCTTTCTACTAGGGTCAAAGTACAAAAAACATCTTTGCTGAGGCCTAGAAATTGAATTTTAAAACTCACTGCAGTGATTCATCATGATCTTTTCAGTTAATATCCATGGTTAACATAATTTGAGTTTTTGCTCTTGCAAAAGTTTTCATGTTTCCTCAAGAAAAATGCAGCTGTTCTAAACTGGAATTTTTTAAGCACATTTTAGAATTTTAAATAAGAGCTCAACTTTTATTTCTACCATATACTTTTTGGTTCATTGCTTAGTAGTGTTTATAAAGAAAGGGCATAAACATTTTGGCATCAGATAATTGGCAAACTAGCCTCTGAGAGACAGAATGCGAAGGTGTCTCGTCCTCTCTGAACATGTGAAGAGCCTGTTCTCAGCTCTTCTACCAGTGTAGTTGTTGCACCTGAGTGATTACTCTCTTGTTTTATGTCATTTACACCCGGGCTCACCACTTCTGAAATCCAGATCGCATATAAGCACCCTTGCCATTAGGGCACTTCGAAACACGTAGCAAAATGCAAACTTACCGAATACAGCTTATTCTTTTGTGACATATGGTTTCAAAAGCTAGGCAATGGTTGGCTGAAAAGTTCATGCTGCCTCGGAGTTATACTGAGGCAAGTAGTGAAAATATGGTGACAGATTCGAAATCTCATTTGAATTTCCTTCAATGACTAGTCCAAGAATGTACCCGGTAGTTTCTACATGATATTATATTTTAGCAGCCCAGGAATTGTGGGAATAGCTGAGCAGGGTGGAGTTTGTAATAATATACATTTTTTTCAAAAGTAAAAGAAAACCCTGTCTATTTAGGCATCACAGCTATAGTGTGGCAAAGAGAAATAAGGATCTAAACCTATAATCTTAAAAACACAATTCCTTAGAGCTTTTAAGAATCCATTGTGGTGGAGCCTCCCACTTAGTCTCTCCTTTGAAGTGAATGGGAACTCAAGGAGCAAAGAACCTGTTTTGGAAGAAAGCTCCAGGCCATTTCAGCCCCCTGTATCGCTCAGGAAACACACATTATGAATGGCAGAGTCTTCATTTAGCTCCAGGTGACTTACTAAAATTAGTTCAAAATATTCACCTAAGAATAGAATCTCAGCCTTTTAGTTTTAAGTAAAAACGAAAATTTCAGAATATACATAATGTTAATATTTTAAAGAAAACATGTACCTTTTAATAGAGTACAGTTTGACTCCAGAATGTGGTACTATCCATAATGATGAGAAAAAAACTTAAATTGTACCAAACATTTTGAATCTTAAATTATGTATTTAAATTGAGCTTTTAGCTAACTATAGCACCTTCTCTTAAAAGTAGTGCCTATAAATGTCAGTAATGGCAATTTTCATTCCGTTATGGAAATTAAATCATGTAAAATTCCTAAAATCATAAACATATTAAAATTCTTCTTTCCAAAGAACTGCTTCAAGTGACAACTTGTCTATTTTTATGAAAAGCAGACTTTTGTTGCATAGTTGAGTCTAGGAAAGAATAATGTTAAAAGTTAATAAGCCCTAATAATTACTTCATTTTGTTAGTATAGAAACTACAAAATATTTCCTTTAGAAAGAAAATGTTGAAATATAAATTCTTAGATATTGATGGAATTCAAAAGAATGCATGTTTAACGTTTTGACGTGAAAATAATGTATTTTATTTTAAAAACTTTTATACTATTTCTAAATCTTTAAAAATCATAAAACAGTTGGCAATGGATAGAGGAAATTCTAGAGACAATGAAGGTATTCAAAGAATGATAATTTCAAAGAAGTATGTTTTGAGGGATGTATATTTTATTAATAACTATATTATAAGAATTTATATTGAACTCATCTGGCAACTATGAACTCCATAATTTTAAAAACAAATTTTAATAGAAAAGCTATTCCAAACAGTTACTATTTCAAAAGTTGAGCTGAGCAAACGAAACCATCTACATTCCTTCCTCGTTTCATGGGAAGAAGCAGCCACATAAAGCTACACTTGTTATGCAAGCCTAAGAATGTTCATTGTTTAAAAAAAAAAAGTAAATTTTAAAAAGACATGTGTTTCCTATGCCACCTGGATTTTTGAAAAATTGTGAAACCCAAACTATTTGGCATGTGCATGTGCAGTCAGTACATTCAGGTATATGATTAAGAAGACAGTTGCATATTCCTTCTCCACCAGGGAAAAAATTCTTGAGGCTACCAAACACCCGTCAAGCAATGGAAGTCTTCAGATAATTAATTAGTAACAGTGTTTTTCTCAATAGCATAAGAAAATAATATTTTCATTTCTTATCAATTTTCAAACTCGTTTTGTTACATACCTATATCTCAAGCATTTCTAACTTGTACTTTCTCAGAAAATAAACCAAAAATATTCTTGTGGCCTTTTCTATCTTCTGACCTTTGTAAACAACAGAAAGAGGAACATTCTGCTTTTTAAATGTTTCTCTTCAATTAGTCATTTGTGAGCTTTTATAATGAAGTACAAATGGGCTTTTCAAAATGTTTTCTATTTCTCAGCAGTCCCAGGGCGTTAAGTTAGATAAAGGAATGGACTTCCAACAACATATTTGTTTTCTTGATTCTGGTACCCTAGCCTTCAAGAAGAAAATGAGATTCACCAGAAAGTAAATACAGGCTTTTTCAAGCACCTATTTAAATTCTGTTACAGTAATTGGAAGTTAAGATGGTAGGAAAAAGAGGCGTAATTGTCTGTTCCAAAATTGACTGTCCCAAGTGATGGGCCTTCTTGTTTTATTCCAGTATGTGCCACAAGGTGGCACTTTCAGGGAGGGGAAAATCTGAGCAAGGCGAAGAAGGCATTTCTGAAGACTCCTATTTTTCTGCACATACTTAACTCTTACCTAGCAGTTGTTTTTCAGGGTGGTTAATAGTCTTGATAGTGTTCTATAACTTATTTTAGTTGTTAGCTAGATTCTGAACAATTGCAAGTAAATTGTTCTTGAAGATGGATAATACACTCATTTTGGTCATTTAAGTGCATAAAGAAAGCCTAGTCATTCATTTACTGAAACATTTTTTGAGGTACCTAATTACCTCACTTTTCTAGATGTAGACGTTTCAAAGATGGATAGGCTTATTACCATAAAGGCGGCACCCACCTGTGACCAGGACAGTTTTGTTGGGAGTGTAAAACTCCTCCAGTGCCCCCAGCCACAAAACCAAACCACGTTTGCTGCTTGCACATTCCCTACCTTGGCGGCCATGAGACATTGATTAAATTTAAGCCTAATTTAAAAAGCAGATGAACAAAATAAATAATAGCAATTCATGTTATTAAATAAATAGCAGAACTATGTTTTCTAAAGAATTGGCTATGCCAAAAGAGCCATGAAATACTAAAATACCTTGTAACTTTTACATTTGTATAATCACAAGTGTAAATTCAAAGAAATTCTAATTTTTTAAAATTTTGTCTAAACATGAGCATAATAATTTAGGAGTATATCTACACAAGTCTTTCTCCATTCATGAAGTTCTTTGGCAACTTTATTGTAGATATAAATAGAAATATTCATATGCTATTATATTTTAATTCACAGGTCTGCCAAGAGAGCCATTTACCCCCAGGTGATTTTAGTTAATTTTAGAAGCTCCTTCTTCAGTAGTATCACTGGAATTTAGGAAGAAGGAAATTATAATAATTTTCAGAATTTCTTGGGCACAGCATAAAAGAAGGCTGTTCATTCATTCTGAGTGGCAGCAATTCGATCGTGCCTGCTTAACTTTCCTAAGTGGAGCCAGCAGACAAGTCTCAGTAATTCCCAGTGAATCAAAATACCGCACACACTAGGGCCTCCAAACTCAGAGAAATCACTGGCCTCGTCCCTCTGCTTAAAATTCCACTGAAGTAGTTTAAATTTTAAGGCCGAATTCAAGCCTCGAGGCTTTTCTCAGTTGGGCCAGTCTGAATTCTATGGCTTGTGTTTGAAAAACTTCACTCCTGCTTGAAAACCTTCCGGTGCTCTGCACGGCCACCCACCCCTGTGGCAATAGAGTGGCAGTAGGCAGAGCTGGCTGGGCCCCGCCGGCCGCTCACCTGCTCCAGACCCGGCGAGGACCTCCGAGGTCCACGGGCCCCGCTGCTGCTGTCTCAGAGGCATCTGTTCTGCAATCTTAGGAAGGAGAATGTCCCTATAAGCAAACGGGTGTCTTCTGTGCGCAAATAAGTACAACACAATTCTCCGAAAGTTAAAGTTCGGGTATAAAGAGATGCTGCTCTGGATGAAGCTATCAGGCGTCTCTCAAGCTCTAAGCTCAGTTTTGTTTTGTTTTGTTTTAAAAGAAGATGTATAATTACAGGAAAGATTTTTTTTTTATTTTTTTATTTTCAATCCTTCTACCTGTTTGATGGCAAAAGATATGCCTGGGGAAAAAAGTTTTGTTTTGAAAATATGTTTGTTTTCTGCATCATCATCCTCAGTTGGCAAAAGCTCCTAACTCTTTTGTTCCTAATTTCTTTCTTTCTCTTTTTACTTTGTCATTACTTGACAAATTAATTACTTTAAAGGCAAATCATCTAATGTAGTAGGAGACTTTCTTGTTTAGAGGAACTTTTGTGTGAATGAACTGTTTCGTCAGGCAGATAATCGGCCCTTCTCTGTTTTGGGCATTTGGATTGTCAAATGTAGGTTTTCTTAAAGGGAGCACATAACCATACACAGCGCTACCAAGAACTATGACTGTAGCACTAATCAGCAAGCAGAGAGCCACACAGTTATTTAATTTCTAACTCTCTGTGGTTTCTAGCCAGATTCGGTTGCTTAGGTTACAGTCCTGAAGATTCCCGTTGTACCCTCACTTGAAAGTTTCTAATTTTGTTTTATGAAATGCAGTAATATGTATTAGCTAGCAATAGTTCTGTGAGCACCAGCAACTCTGAAACTGATCTCGAAGTCTCTGAATAATGAAAATAGATCCCAGCAATAATTCGTTTCTTGAACTCACCAAGTGCATTATATATCTTCTCATTTGGGACCTGTGTTTGAAACAATGTACATGTGACTCTATAGTTCCTCACTTACTTTGCATTCATTTATTTTGCTACAACAAGTAATGAATATATTAGTTAGTACATGGAGTGAATAGCATCAACTACCCCTAGGGTCAGCACTTAAAATGGGGAATTTGTATTTCAAGTTGTTCTACATTTGCATAAATTATTTCTATTATTATTCATTTATATTATTTATTTCTGTATCACACTAGTCCTGTGAAGTGCAACTAAAGGCAGGCCACAATAGGATATGCATGTAACGTTCATTACCACAGTCTTGATGGAGCTAAGCCCCCAACTAAGCTGCATGCATTTTAACATGATAGTAGAATTTAAGTCTATAGGTATAGTGTTTTGTATCTAGGTGTTTTATCACTATATAAAGGAATTAAAGCGAAGGACTTTATAGTTGTTCTTTTGTCAAGTAGTATAGTGTGAAAATACAGCAAAAATAAAAACTACAGAGAGAAAAGCATCAGATACTGCCTTAATTTAGAAACTGCCAGGTGGGCATTGGAGTAGATGCCAGGCAGAGACTTGTCTGGCCTTGAGAAGAAGCGTCCCCCTTGGGCCTAGTGCCCTCATAGGCATTGTGTGCAGTAGAGGGAACAGGTAGTGCTGTGGAAATGAGAGCAGTGTGAGAGTTTTCTGTAGAAGCAGAACTGTCAGCTTGTGCCTCAAGGCTTCTAGAATGTGTCAGGTGGAGAAATCCAAGTTTCCGTGCTTCAGGCAACTTGGTTTTGTGGAGAAGCAATCTAGTCTGGTAATAAAAACAAGGACGGCATGTACAGTAGTCAACAGTGGGACTTTAACAACCAACAGTTCCCAGCCACCTCAAAACCTTGTTGCATTTCTGGTACTTTAGTTTTGATTTGAAGATTGAATGGCAAGTGTTTGGTATAGAAGAGCCGCATGTGTTAAGAAAAGCACAATGTCAGTTCCCATAGAGTACAGGTTAGAACTAGAGGGTCTTACAGGAATATCATTTCTGAGATGTATAAAATGTATTTTGTTTCTGCATTCCCATAGGGCCTAGTTAAAACTTTCTTCCAGATTTCAGCAAGTTTGCCATACCCAGTGAGCTTGTTTGTTTTTGTTTTTGTTTTTGTTTTTTGACTTATAATAGAAAATGTTCTAAAAGTAGAAAAAAATCTCAATTCAGACGTTTGATTTGTTGGTTTCTGTGTTTGAAATCACGGTTCTGGAGATGTAAAGATTGTGCATATGCATGTCAGATACTAATCTAGACTGTGTGAACCAGCCCAAGGTAACCAAAATTAGCCCACCTCCTGCATTCCTTCCTCCCTCAGAAGTGCTCCCTGCCCCTATCCTGGCCAGCCCACATGATGCTCTCCATTCTCCTCTGCTGCTCTTTGGGCTTCAGGGACATGATGAGAGATGCTTTAGGCATCACACAGGTGTGCCTGCTCAGGCTTGGCCACCATCCTTCCTTTACCTTGGGCTGGCCACAGTCATCAAGAGAAGGTTTCCTGGTGCTGGGCACAGAGTGTGCTAATGAGACCATTCACAAATACCCTCTAGCATTTTGTATATATCTTGATTTTTAAACCAAGTCATTATACAGAGCATTCAGTTTTGGCTGTGGTTCAAAGAGAAAAACTAACGAAGAATATAAACCACATTCCAGGCTGCTGTTTCCTATCCATTTACAGGCTATACCTTTACTGTATTTCTTCATACTTGAAACTCATTCCACTGTTTTAATATCAGGGTACAGACTTAAAAGGGTGCATGTTCCTCAAAGGTGCAAAATTACTCTCATTCCGTTTGCTCATACTGCTACATAATGCTCTGTTTTGGTGCTTTGGGTTCATCAGGTCCAAGAAGCAGTGTGGAAATTCGTTGCCTGGAACACAGTCTTACAAGAATGTTGGCAAATGGTTTGATGTGAAATATTGCTTGTGCTCTTTTCTTTGTACACAAGATTAAGAGTTACCACACTGGTCTGTCAGGTTCACCTGGGTATCCTTCTTCACAGAGTACATACACCCTGTGCTCTTCCCAAGTGTGGGTGCAGGGCAGCTCTCTGAAAGTAGAGACCTTCCTATATAACCAGGTCATTCAGCCCTCAAAGAAAAATGGCCTCAGCCTCACGTATAGACAGGAACAGAACAGGGAGGGTTGCCTCACTCTACGGGCCGTACCACCTCCATTTCACACAGAAAGCCCTCCTAAGGCCAAAACAACAGAAGGAAAGAAAGCTCATCTGTAAAGTTATCATTGTGGTTGGCCCTCAGCTGAATGGTCTTGCTTCCTTCCCCGTAGGTAGATGAATATACAGGTCAGTTGATCGACACTCTTCTCACCTGAAGAAGAAAATAGAACAATCGGTGTTTGTCAATGTAAAATGTGTAATCCAATGGCCACAAAAACATATATTAAATATCCCATCACTAGCAGTCTGTATTTAAAAGTAGCTTAAGTAAAGGATGCCAAGTGGTCTAGGTTTTCCAAGGTCAAAGGTAGCCATCCTAGCGTGCGCCTTACTCTGAGAAGCACTTGGAGAGGGAGAACTGCTGATAGTGACTGCTGCAATGGCAAAGGTATCATGTCAGAAAAGTCAGAGGGTTGCAGATCAATAATCCTTTGGAAACTGGATGTCTTACTGGGTGCTAGAATGCAAATTTAGGTATTTATTGTCAAATAATGGAATTTAATATTTTTTGACAATTGGTGTTGAATTGGTGTTGAAATGTCGCTGTCCCGTTCATTGTTTTCACTTATGCACAAGCTAAATTGAAGCAAAAAGAGAAAATGGTTTGTGTATTTGTCATGCCTTTTGTATTTCTTACAATAAAAATATTAGTAGCAAATAAAAATAATAAAAACAGCAATTTCAAGCTGCTTTGTTGGAGATGAATAGTTATCCTAGCTGTTTTTCTTTTTACTTTAATGTAAAATGAATATAATTGTAGTGAGTACAGTAATATATAATAACATAAAAGTTTTAGCAGCATATATTTTAAACTTTTGTTTTAAGAGACTCCTTTTCAGGCTTCAAATGTCTTTAAAAAGTAAATAGCAGCTCATTGAGCTTAGAGCATCAGTAACAGATATTTAGTAAGCACTTATGAGTTGACTGTGCTAAACACTTAAGACTCAAAAGTGAGTAAAGTATAGACAGTCCTTTCCAAAGCTTATAGATTGAACCTGTGAAAAAGATTTGTGTAACCAATTGCTGATAACCTAGAACTGAGCAAAGATTTCACATCAGAAATGACTGAGTGGACTCAAAAACAAAAGTCAATGTTTGCCAGTCATGCAAGGAAAAATACTTTGTGCATGCAGAAGCATGCAGTTCTGACAGAGGAGGCAGGAAGCTTGGTGAGTCCACACCTGGAGCAGTGGCTTTAACACATCTGGATCATAACCTATAGAAAGAAATGTAATCTAACAGCAAGATCTGGTACACATACGTGAACGGACACACATGTCCATATATCAGAAACATATTTCACAGAACGATGCTATGTGCCCACACATGTTCTCTTCTGGTTTATTATCCTCCATTTTGAAATACTTTTGGTAACCCACTAAATTGATTTCACAACCCCACTAATAAGTCATGACTTAATGTTTGAAAACAATAAGAGGGATGGGATGTGAAGGAGTCAAGAGATAACATAATGAAGAGCTTAATATGCCATACAAAGGAATTCGGAAATATTGAAGGATTTTAAAGAGAGAGATGATTTCTTTTAATGTTTGCCCATTTTTGCTCGGCCACTAACATAGCAGACGCAGTGATAGACCGAGCAGGCCCTGAGACGTTCCACAACAAACCAAAAGTGGGACCATAGTTGCTGTCTGATATGTGTGTCCCTTTCTTTGTGTTCAGTATCAGATATTTTTAAATTTGTCCCCCAGAATTTCCTGGGAGCACTCTTTAGGATTTGCCTTAATTATTTTTTTATTGGACCCTAAAATGAATCTAAATTTGAATAAAAAACCTACATAAAATTTTGAGGAGGAATAATACAGGGAGTCAAGAAAATGATCTTTATTAAGAAATTGAAAATGTGTAATTTATTAAAAAGCCAGTCATAGTAAAACATGTTTACAAACCTCAGGCGTCTATAACCAGGTTTGACTGGATCATTTTCTTCAAAGCAGCGTAGAAAAAGATTCAGTCACCTCTAGTTATCTCTGCTCTACCCACTTAGAATTTCATTCCTCTAAGAGCCCAATAGGCCTTTGCCAATGATTTTGCCCTTTGCAGTATCAGCCCAATTTATACCATGTTTAGACAAGAACTCCTCATGGTGGGATGGGCCCCAGGAGGCCATATTTGTTTGCAAATGCCATTTTCCTAAACAACAGAGCAATCAGCGATCCCATGGGTTGTGGGACCAAGAGACTGGCTGTGTATCAATGTGCTGCACATCTGGAACTGCTACCTATAAATTCAGGGTTAAATGTGGCCACATTTCTCTTCATGTGCACAGAAGATCATGGGGAGCCAATCTGTGGAGAGAGGAAATGTGCAGAGATTGAATCCAGATAACCTCCTGGTTCCTGTTCCCTGAGCTCTGAAACGTCACTAATCACTATGAAGTCTGCCTCCAGGTGTTCGTTTTTTTTTAATTTATGTAGAAAAATATTACTGAAACCCCACCATATAGATAAAGTCACTGCTAACATTTTGATAACTTCTAAATACCTAGTTGTACATAGATTCATGCAAGGTATATGAATATACTTTTACACCATGGAGATGGGCTGTACACCCCACATAATAAGTTCTGCTTTGGTGATTATTTGTTTGTTACTTTACATAATGTCCTGGGTAACTTGTCATTTTAAAAAATTTATGTAGCTCAAGTAGATTTCTATTGATTGCAGCAAAAGACTTGTTATAACTTCCTCCTCTCTATGAACACGCAGCTTGGGGGCCCTGCTCTGCACTGTAATTTCAAGCTATTGAAAAGCTAAATGGAAGGATCGTGTCATTATTTAAGTGTAGATGAGAACAAAAATAGTAACACCTGAAACTAATACAATATTGAATATCAACTAAACTTTTTTTTAAATTAAAGAACAAAAATAGTAGAGCCTATGCTTTTTGTTGTGCCCAAAGTTGCGAATCCCGGAAGACCACCAAGGAGCCAACACCGATGCAATCACATGAGGGTTTTTATTCAGACTTGAGTCCGGACTCTCGACTGACACTGATAAAGCAGGGTTGGAACGAGAGGCCTGAACTCTGGGGAAGCGGGTATTTGTACAGAGCAGGTGTGGGAATCCCAGACTTGTCCCTCCCTGATTGGCTGTATCTAGGGTGGTGTGAGGTTAGGTAGGGGTTGATTGGTCTTTTTCCTTTCAGCAAGGGGTCACAGCAGCTGAAGGCATTTTTACCTTTCACTAAAGGAGGGTTTAGAGGAAAGCTAAGTCTTGAAAAAACTAAGTCCCTTTTATTTTTCCGATTGGGATTCCCACAAACCTGGGGTCTACAAGGGAGAATACAAAGCTAAATAAACAAGGTCTACCTTCCTTGACATCAATTTTACCTAAAAGAGAAAAATGTTTTTTACCAAAGAAAGATACTATTTTTAAAATACATGAAAAGCTGTGGAATAGAATGCAAAACTCAAATATTTTCAATAATAGAGACAACTTCAAAGACATTTTATGATTTTAATATGACTACACCACCAGATCCACCTTGATACAATTCACTCTTCTGTGGAAAATTCTGAGAAGCACTAGCTCAGCCAAGAGGAGACGTTAGCACTTGGATGGGCCTCATTGTTCTGAATGCTGTACTTGTGGTCTCCAGGATTCCTCAATGGAAAATGACACATTCTGAAAGTGCATTCAGAAAATTGGAAAATAAAGTCAAATTTGCTCACATTCACTGAACAGCTTACTCCTGGCCTCCACTTTCAAAGAACATCTGATAGGCAGAAGTGTCAAGAGGCCCTGGTTCAACAGTGATGGTTGATGATAATAGACCATTGGTGGGTTTCATTGTGATACAATGCCATGCTCAAGAGAAGACCCCCAGTTTTCACTATATTGACATTCTGTGAATCCCACCAGTGCCAGGCATTCTGAGACATGCCATACAAACTGTATCTTATTTCATCAAGTCTTACCTTCAGATGAAAAGTAAAGGCTGTGGTCAGTTCCAAACAATTCTGGAGTAAGGTTGCATATAACACCAAAGAAGGAAATACAACTGCATGCTCTAGGGTCTGGAACAGAGTAGAAGTTTGATTTGTGCTAAATGAATGAGTGAGTGAGTTTGCAGTGGCCAAACAACTTATATGTAACTGTCAAAATGAGTACATGCTCACCAAAAAATACATAAAGAATACAAAAACTACAAAGAAAAATATTATTGAAATCTCACCATGCAGATAAAATTACTGCTAACATTTTGATAGTTTCTAAATACCTAGCTTTATACAGATACATGCAAGATACATGAATATACTTTTACACCATGGAGATGGGCTGTACACCCCCCCCCCACAATAAGTTCTGCTTTGGTGATTATCTGTTCGTTATTTTACATAATGTCCTGGGTAATTCGACATTTTAATAAATACAAATCTACATCACCATCTCTTAAGGCTGTATAGCATGTCATTGTATGAATGTACTATGATTTACTTAGTCTATCCCTCTATTGATAGATATTTCTCCCTATCCTACCCCCAGTTTTCACTATATGAAAAAATGCTTCCATGAGCATTATTGTGCATGCATCTATTTTCATGTGTTGGAAGTTTGATTTAAGTCATCAGGTCATTGAAAACTCATTGTTCAACCACAAGTCAAAGAATGCCTGGGGCCACCAGAGGTCAAAAGAAGCAAGGGGTAGTTCTTCTCTAGAATCTTGAGGGAATGGTGGCTCTGTTGACTCCTTGATCTTGGACTTCTAGCCTTCAAAACTATGAAAGAATAAATTTCTATTGCTTTGAGTTACCCAGTCTGTGGTCTTAGCAAAATAGTACATTAATTAAATGGGGGAAAGGACAATCTTTTCCACAAATAGTTCTGGAGGAATTAGATATTCATATGGGGGGAAAAATGAACATTTATATCTCATCCCACATCATAAGAAGAAAACATAAGATGAAATCTTTGAAACTGAGTTAGAATAAAATTCCTTAGATAAGACACAAATATAAAATATCAGTCAATGGCACTTCATCAAAATTTAAAACTTTGGCCCTTTGAAAGACATTTTTAGGAAAGTGAAAAGGTAAACCACAGATTGGAAAGATCACAAAACATATTCTGGCAAAGGATTGTTATTCAGACAAATAGCCCACTCTTTTTAAATGGGTAAAAGTTTTGAAATGACATTTCACTAAAGAAGATAAAAAAAAAAATGAGAACCTGGAAAGATGAACAACTGTGTTAGTCATTAGGAAAATGTAAATTAAAACCACAATGAGATATCACTACACATCTAGTAGAATGGCTAAAAGTTTTAAATTTGACAACATCAAGTTTTAGTAACCATGTAGAATAGCTGAAACTCTCACCATTAACCTCACTAATGCAAAATGATACAGCCACTTTGCAAAGAATTGGGAAGTTAAACATATTCTTAAAATTTTATTCAATGTAAATATATTTTAGGTATTTACTCGAATGAAACAAAACCGTGCACACAAACACATATAGGAATGTTCAGAGTAGCTTTATTTCATAATAGGCAAAAACTGAAAACAATCCAAATGTCTATCAAAAGGTCAATGAATAAGCAAATTGTGATTTATAAATACAATGGACTACTTACTAAGCAATTAATAGGTACAACTTTTGATACATATGACATGGGTAAATCCCAAAAAGATTATAAGTGAAAGAATGGAATCCTATTTGATTCCATTTATATGAAATTCCAGGAAAAGCAAAATCATAGTCACAGGAAACAGATCAGTGTTTTCCAGGGGCTGGGGGACAAGGAGAGGGATTAACTGCAAAGAGACAGACACAAGGGAACTTTTTAGAGAAATGAAAATGTTCTATGTCTTAATTGTACTGTTGGTTACATGACTATATACATTTGTCAAAACTCATCAAACTATACATTTTAAATTGGTAAAATTTATTATATGTAAAATATACTTCATAGAGCTGTGGGTTTTTTTTTTTTTTTAATTAAAGGCATTCTCTTTCAATGCTAACAAAACCCATTCTGAAATAGCTGGCCAAAAACTTTTATAGCTTCTGAGTCACCTCAATAGGAATGAAACAAGAGGAAAATTATAGTGAAACTATAACGTGTTGATTCAGTTGCAGCTCTCATGAATATCAGGAATTTTCCTCCCTGAGTCATTTTACTTGGTAACTTCAATTGCCCTTTGATAGTACTGATTAAAGTGAATGGCTACTTGGTTTTCAAGATTCAAATTCTGTTTTTAAAAAATACTCTTTATATCTTCTACAGTGGGAAATATACCCATCAAGGGCATAAGATAATCATGTATACTGTCATCGTTTCCTTTCTATATAGGCAAAATTACATCCAGAGGTTACATGGTGAGTGTGGAATCAGAGAAAGGGGAGTTGATTACCTGAGAAGTCTTTAACAAAATAAATCAGAAAAGAAGGGAATACAGTGAAAAATAAAAATTCCTATGCTCCCCCAACCCACAAATACTATTACGAAGTAACCACTGTTAACAGTTCATTATGTAAACTTTTCAGAAATTTTTATATTCAGGCATATATACATGAACACACATATAAGTTGAGCCATATGAAATTACCTTTCTTATAGGTTAGGAATTGTTAAATATTAGTTCAACCAATGTATCCTGTTAATGCACATGCTCTCTCACATTCTATATACATACTAGTCTATAATTCTTTCTCCTAATAGTGTATAGTGGCCATTTTTCCACATCAACAAATATAGCTGTACATCACTTCCTAAATGCCTTGGTAGTTTGCCATTTCATGGTTATACATTACTTTATTTAACAAGTTCCTTTGTGATGGATACCTAACTTGTTTTCTGTCTTTTGCTCTCTTGGTTAATATAGTTGGATGATCAATGAAAGCACTATGTTTCCATCTCCAGTCTAGGGGTATGCGCATCCAAAGAACAGATGTTTGGGTTGTGGATTGGGTTTCTGTGTCTCTCTCTGTTGATGAAAATTCTAAATACTTACACAACAATAATGGAAAGTATTCAAAGTGAAATTCAAATATAGTATTAAATTTAGGCACAGATCCAAGTTCTCCTAAGCATACTTAATGTTAAAGAAGACACTGAGTTAAAATTTTTTAATGTTCTTCAAGTTAAAAATCCCTCCCCCAGTAAATTATTGTTATGATTATTACTGTCACTATTTAAAGCTTTGCCTTTTATCAATGATCATGTTACTTGCCTGTTCAAAAAGCTATGCCTGCAGAATAAAATAAAACTTCCCTTGGCCTTCAAAGCCCTCAGCCACCAGCTCCAATATACCTTTACAGCCTTACTTTCCCACTACCACATGTGGTCTATGCTGCCACATCTGACTACATTGCATTTCCTTTTACTCAGGCTGTTCTCTGTTCTGAATGTCCTTCCATCTCAGCTCCTCTGTAGGAAGTCAGCCCACCTTTATAGTTCACCTGTAATGCCACTTCTCAATTCTCCTTCACTCCTCCAAAGGCAGTGTGATGTTGTAAGGAAAGCATATGCTTTTAAGTTTCTCACACCTGTGTTTGAATCTCCAGCTTCTTCACTTTCTAGCTATGGGATATGGGGCAAATTACTTAGCTTCTCTTAGCCTCAGTTTTCCTCATCTGAAAAATGGAATATAATCACTGGGTTATGCCTAGGACATTTGGAAGGGCATGTACGTCCACAGTTAGAAGGCAATTGTGTTTACATGTGTATAGAACATGTGTATAGAACATTTCTTTAGTCTTCTTGTTGAGTCACTATTATGAATTATATCCTGAGAAGCCTAGACCTGATTCAGTCCTGATGAATAGCATTCTTCTTTATTATCTCTACATGCTCCTGGTCATTTTCCTGTTTCTCTTTCCTCTCCTGGCATCCACGCTCCATCTGGGAGGAGCTATGTACATTGCCAGAGAGGAGACATGTAAAGAAAATACAAACCCTTCTGTTGACTTATAGAATTGTTATATATTTTTTAAATCTCTGTATTCTGTATAATCAGTCAAAGAAAGTGAAAGGTAAGAAAGAGCTCAAGAGGAAAAACACTATATTCTCCTACAGATATTATAAAGCTTACATTAAAGTGTTAAAAATAATATCTGTAAAGTGCCTGGAATATTTAAAACACTATAATTGAGACATGAAAAAAAAATCATAGCTTCTCTTATTGTGCACACAGAGAAGTTTGTCTATGATTAGAGAGTTCCCCCAGCTTAAGCCGTGGGAGAAGACAAGAAATGAAGAACTGGGGAGGTCTAATTTACAGTGAAAAGCAAAGTGGGTTACTCTGGAGAATTAATGTTTAGTGTGGAGTAGAACCACTAACAGCTGCATTTGAGAGAATTTGGGAAAGTTTTAAGAGAGAAAATGGGAGTTGGGAACATCTGTTGTGCAATGCACTGTGAGAAATGAAGGGAGGGAGACAAATTGGGAAAGATGATATTAAGGAGTTTTCTTGTGTGTAGTTAAGTGCCATTCCATTTTGCCATTTTCCAAGATTCCAGAAAAGATCCAAATTACTTTTCATTTACTATCTAAATGAGATGGGCCCAGAATGGCCAGGCTTTCTCCAAGTCTATAAATACTTAGAAAATAGAACTCCTTCTCTGGAGCCCCCATCACCTCCCTTGAAGTTTTAGTAGTGTGCTGACCAATATTATGACATGCCTGTGTGTGTTTATCTTCCCTACGGCGTTTTAAACAGTCCCGTGAAGGTCGGGATTGCGTCTTAATCATCTTTGTGTCCTGCCCCAGATCCAGCTTCCAGTCACCTAGCTAGTGAATTTCACAAAGCAGTGTTCAAAACTTGGTGTGACACGAATGCGTGAGTGATGGGGGGTAATGGAGTTGAATGTGAAAGGCGGCTTCACTAACACCATCTTACACCGCTACCGTCTTCTCCCTCTCCACCTGATGGACTCTGAGGGACCACACCTGTCCTGGTCTCCTCTTTATCCCCAACACTTCCACACCAGCCTTGGGGGCATCTGTATAGCCCCAAGAATGCGTATTTCAGCGCTTCGGAAATGGAAGAGAGAAAGGCAATCCAAATGCGCTGCCTCGGCGAGCAGGTGTCGGCCCGCCCCCGGGTGAGGGTAAAGGCCTGGACCCTCCCCGGCGGCTCCTGCGCACCTGTGCCCGCCGGCGCCCACCTCTCCTCCGCGGCGGTAGGGGGCGCTGTGACCGCGCGCGGCCTCCCGGCGTCCGCGGCGCCGCTCTCGGGGCGGGCTGGGGGCGTCGGCGGCGGGAGTCGTGCGGGCGCGCGTCGGCCGCTCGGCTGGCCTGGTCCCCTTCGGCCTCTGACCACTGACCGTGCGCTCGGGCCGGCACCATGGGGAAGCGGGACAATCGGGTGGTGAGTCCCCAACGGGGAGAACGGTGGGGCGACGCGGGGCCGCGCGGCAGGAGAAGGGACGGACCCCTGGCTCCTCCCGGCCGGGCCTGAGGGTCCGCGGCGGCGCCGGGACCTCGAGGGGGAGACTCGGGCCGCCCCCGCCCCCGCCCCCACGCCGGGCCCCGCGCGCGCGCGCTGTTGGCGCCTCCGGGGGCGCCCCCCACGCTCTCCTGGGGTCCCCTTTCCTCTCCCACCCCAGCCCCGCCGCGCCTTTTGGCAGTGCTCCCTGGCTCCCTTCCCTCCTGCGCTCCGGCCAGCAGTGCCCTTTTCCTAGAGCAGCACGAGCTCGCGGAGAGACCCGTCCCCTCGAGCAGGTTAGCCCCGAGTCTGAGGCCCGTGCAGGCGCCGGGGTTCGCGCCCTCCTCGGGGGTTCGCGCCCTCCTCGGGGTCTCGCCCCCCCCTTGCGCACCTGCGCCCGGGGGCCTGCGGCGTCCCCCTGCTCTAGCGCAGGCGTGCCCACGTTGGAGAGCCGGGGTTCGTGTCCCCAGCGCCCAGCCAGCAGCGCCTGGCAGCTGGTACGCCTGGTGAAGACACGCATGGAGTGGAAACGGCTGACTTAGCGTTAGGAGCATACTGGAAATGTTAGTTTCCGTCCCTTGGGAGTTGGTTGACCCAGGACAAGTCGCTTTTCTTCAGCCTCAGTGTCTTCCCATCTGTAACAAGAGATCAGCGTTAGCATCAGCCCGAAAGGCACGATGGCCGGGCCAGTGCTTGGCATGAAAGTTGTTCTCGTAAATGAGGTACAAGCCGTATGTAAACAAACGGTGGTGTAAGAAACGATATCTGATCAAAGATTTCAGGTTCTGAGGGAATCCAGAAGAGGTTTTTGCTGGCGGAGGTGGAAGGCAGGCATTCTGCATGGCTCCTAGGTTGGTTTGGGAAACCCAGGTCATGCATCAGATTGGATGGGTGGTAAACAAGGGATTAGCAATAAATTTACAGTTCCTGGGCTTGTCTGTGACAGCATTCCAACCCCTGCGCAGCAAAATGGAAAAAACAAAACCATTTAACGCTAATGTTACTAAATTGAATGAACTAGCATTTTCAGCGATTATTTCCTTTGTGGGTTTTGGGAAAGAGGGGTGGAGAGTGCTAAATGAGCTTTACTTGTATGAAATGATGACCTTTCCCATCTTTAAAACATTTATTTTAATTTTATGTC
This sequence comes from Cynopterus sphinx, assembly GCA_030015415.1. Taxonomy (NCBI): domain Eukaryota; kingdom Metazoa; phylum Chordata; class Mammalia; order Chiroptera; family Pteropodidae; genus Cynopterus; species Cynopterus sphinx. The sequence continues at coordinate 27,775,830 of CM057391.1, forward strand.
GTTTTCACAAATCAAAGGTGTCTAGGAATCACACTAGTGAACCTTGATTACAAAACAGGCATGTTCTTTTCTGCCGCTTCCCTGGCTGTAGGTCAGAGCTGGTTGTGGTAGCCTGATTCTCACAGAGTTTGAAATGTTCTGCTGGAGCGTCCTTAGGTTTGAAGTTAAGTGTTTTGGCTCCTTAATGTGCTTGGGCCTTGAATGTTTAGAAATCACCAGACCGCCTGTGCAGTTTCATCAGAGGCCCAAGATGTTTTGTTTTGCTTTTTTAGGGGGAGTAGTTGCTTATACATCCCTTTAAAGCTTTTGAAAAACTTTTTAAATGAGCTTCATTTACTCCAGAGCATTTTGATAACTCTGGGATCTGTTTATTACTTGGTATGCTGTTTGGCACAGTATTCTGGTGACATTTTGTTCACACTTCAAAGGTTGTGGGAATGAAAACATGAAATTTAGATACAGAAGACACAAATTGTCAAATTCAGGCTCCTCCTCGCATGAACAAGGAGATAGAACTATTTAAAGTGGGACCAAAACTTGGGTCATCTGATACTTAGCTCAGTACATTGTAACTCTTGATTTTAGATAGCAAAATGAATGTTTGCCTCTGAAAACATTGTCTTTTTTTTTTTTCTTATACTGATGATTAAATTACAGTTTTAAAGGTGACAGTTGCTTTTTAAATATTCCTTACATTTCAGTTTGAAAGTTTTTTTTTAAATCGCCTTTATATTTTTGAGCAGTTTTAGGTTCACAGCAAAACTGAGGAGAAAGTAGAGTTCCCATAATATTCCCTACCACCACAAGTATACAGCTTCTGCCACTGTGAACATCATTCATCAGTGTTACGTTTGTCACAGTTGATGAACTGACATTGACATATCCTTTTCACCCAAAGCTGATAGTTTACATTATGGTTCACGTTGGTATTGTGCATTCTTAAATAGATTTTTTTTTTAATTCAACATTTTCATTCTCAAGATTTGTAAAGAGCCATTAAATTCTTGTAGTCTTTCTTTGTGCCCATTGTTTTCCAAAACTTTCTAGCATGTTTTCTGATATTTGTGTCCTCTAGGCAGATGTATCCTTTAGATAAAAATAGGTAATCAAAGTAACAGATGAGATCTGCACACTGTCCTTAATGGTTTTACTGCATTGCTCTTTTCAGCTTACCAACTTGCATATTTCTTTGAGCCCAATTTACCAACCTGAGTTTCAAAAACATTGTTTTCTATCACCTAAACTCATGCAGCGCTTTGGAGCCACAGACAATTCTAGTTATATATGAATATGAGCATTTGATTTGAGGGCACGGGATTTAAAGCAATTAAATGATAGTGTGATGTTTCAAGAAATGTCACCATTTCTTCATTTTAACTGATGCCTAACCACCCACCCCTTGTTAGGAGCATTAATTTTCACACTGAAACAAAATAAGTGAAAAAGTTTTACCTTTATAAAAGTTTGTTTTAAAAACCTTTTGTATGTAGGGAAAAAAGCATTGTTGCTTAATGATTATGAGCACAAACTATCCTTGTTTTGCAAGGAGCCTAGTACATAAAATGCACTTAATAAATATTGCTGTTAAAATAAATAATGGAGATATTTGGAGTTTACTTAAGTAGACTGAGGGTAGTGTTTATGGTCAGAAGCTTGCAAATTAAACCTTACTGCATACTCAATGATAGCCCGTATACTTGTACCATAAATTGGTTATAAGTAATAATCCTAGCATGTGAATATACTACTCTATTTTTATTTTCCTCTGAAAAGTCAACAGTAAGATAGCTTGGTACATACTTTGGGAAACCAGGTTCACAGTAGACATTAAGACATAAAAATGTTAATGTACTTTTTAACAAAAATCTTAAGAAAATTAAAGATTGTAAAACATAGTAAATGTTATCTTACGGTTTTTTAAAATTAAAATGAAAAATTACCATTGCACTGTTTGTAAATTTTTACTTGAAGGCAATTTAGCTCTCTGAATTGGAGTTGATAGTGTTGTGATTGAGTTTCTCTAATTTTGTTTACTATTAATATTATAACATTTGTAGTTTGTTTTATCTTTCTTTTATAAAGGTAATGAGTTATTTAAAAGTTTTTTCTCCAGTGTATGAAATGATGAAAGTGGACATCTTTTACATTTTGGTACACACGCATCTAGGTTTTAAAAAATTTTTATAACTATTAATATGGTGTCTTATTTTTTGGCAAGCTGCTTTTGCTTTTCACTCAAGAAATCTTGGACATCTTTCCATATCAGTAATTATAGATTTCATTCTTTTTAATGGCTACTTAGTATTTTATTTGGGAAGCACACTTTAATACACTTAATGAATCTCATTTTAATGGTGATTTGGGTATTTTCGTTTTTCCTTATTTTAGTCATTTAGTTTTGAACATCCTTATATAGGTTTGCATTCTTCAGGAATAAAGTGTTTACAGTTTTAAATTTTAAAATATTTTACCATTAGTACTGCTAAAATTGTGACATGATACCAAAGAAATGAGAAGGTAGTGGGTATTATGCTCCTGTTTTAACAATGACAAACTTAGCTTACACATTGTACTTGCTTTTAGTTAGGGTTGTCAGTGTCATTAGCTAGGCCACCAGCCCCTCTATTGTGGCCTCCATTGGTTGTCATATTTCCACACGAACTGATTGAAATTCTCAGCAAAGGTCGTTAAATGAAATATTTGAGGGCATAACAGTTGGTATCAAAAATGTTATCGCCCTGTCTTTAACTTTGCATTTGATATCCACATCAGCCCTTATTCTGTAACATATCTGACATTAGGAGCTCTAGCATTCATTCCTGCCTATAAGAAAATTATGTTAAAGGTTAAACTTTTTCATACAAAGTAATTAGGCAGTGTCCAATTGAATGGAAATAGTTCTCAGTGTATTGTTTAGAGTGGTTTTATATTGTTTACTCTGCCAGAGAAACCTGGAAATATATGACTCATTTGTTATGGAGGTGGAGAATGTTAGTTATTTTTACAGATTTTGTTAGGTAAAGTGCAACAAATACATTGTCTCCTTTCACTTCCTTTGGAATGTTAAATATTAGGTTTAAGGCCTTAAAATCAACCTTGAAAATAGTCATTTTCAACCAAAATTCTTTTTATTTAAAAATAGTAGTTATAAATATTTATTGACTTGAATTAAAATTGAAAAATGATAAAAATCAAGAGGTTGAGACTGAATTAAAGACAGACTTTATATCTGTAGCAAGCTAAATTTTAATAAAACATCTCTTTACTAAACACTGTAACAAACCTGCTTTATTTTGTTTTTGAAAAATGTGTTTAAAAATGTGTCCTACAGCAGTAACTGCAGTATACAGAGTGTAATTTAGTTTTTTGTAGATTTTTTTTATTGTGTAAAATATACATAACATAAAATTTGTGGTTCAGTACATTCATTAGGTACATTCATAGGGTTGTGCAACTATTACCATTATCCATTTCCAGAACTTTTGCCATCCCAAACAAGAAGCTCCGTATCCATTATTAACTCCCAACCTCCTCTTTCTACCCTCCACCTTCACCCCAGCCCATAGTGACCGCTGTTTACTTTCTGCCTCTATGAATTTGTTTGTTCTAGCTAACTCATAAGTGAAATCATATGATATTTCTCCTTTTGTGTCTGGCTTATTTCACTTAACATGTTTCTAAGGTTTATTCATGTTGTAAAATGTACAAATTTCATTCCTTTCTAATATTCCATTGTATGTATGCACCACATATATTTATCCATTTTTCCTTGGATGGACTTTTGGGTTGTTTCAACCTTTTGGATACTGTGAATAATGCTGCTGTGAACATGGTATACAAGTATCTTTTCAAGTCCCTGCTTTCAATTCTTTTTCAGTTACATTTAGAGATAGAATTGCTGGATCATATGGTAATTCTATATTTAACTTTCTGAGGAACCACCAAACTTTTCCACAACAGCTGCGCCATTTTATATTCCCAACACCAATTTGTAACGGTTCCATTTTCTCTGCATCCTTGACAACACTTGTTACTATCTGTGTTTTTGATTAATGGGTGTGAGGTGGCATCTCACTGTTTTGATTTGCGTGTTTTTAGTTACTAATGATATTGAACATCTTTAATATGCTTATTAGATGTTTGTATATCTTTTTAGGAGAAATGTCTGAGTCCTTTGTGCATTTTTGAATTGAGTTGTTTAGGGTTTTCGTTATTGAGTTGTAAGATTTCTTTATGCATTCTGGATATTAACCCCTTAGATATATGATTTGCAAATATTTCATGCACAAACATTTTTTAATTTTGATGAAATCTTGGTTATCTTTTGTGTGCATAATTTAATTTTTGATGTTCACAGTTTGTGAATAAAATTGCCATCAGTATGGCACAATACTTCCTGAGATAGAAGACAGTGTAGAATAAGTAATGAATTTAGAGTTATATCTTCTTTACCTTTTTTGGAACTGAGTTTCATTTGCTGGTGAGCAGTGTTATCATCCTCACAGGGTTATTGGGCTTTAGGAGATAGCCTTATAAAGCGATTTTACAGTAAAGTATTATTTTTTTTTTCATCAAATCTCTGGTAAACACATTTTCTATGAAATAACGATGTTACTCATCTTCCAAACTTAAGAGGCTTAATAGAGCACTAAATTTATTTTTTATAATGAAAAATTGGTTAGATTGTTCCTGCTTGGTTAGACATGCATTTATTTAAAAAAAAAAAAGAAAGAAAGGAGTAAGTGGAGTAAGTTTTAATGGAGTAAATTTTATTCTTTCCTCAAGGCCTACATGAACCCAATAGCAATGGCCAGATCAAGAGGTCCAATCCAGTCTTCAGGGCCAACCATCCAAGACTATCTGAATCGACCAAGGCCTACCTGGTATTTGTAAAATAATTTATCTATTTTTAAATTTTCGTAAACTTTTAAAGGTTACTGTTATAACTTTTATTGATTGTCAAGCAATTGCCTGATATGTAATTTTTGAAGTAACATTTGATATGTGCTTTCTTTTGAGTGTGTGAAACACATACATGAGTATAAAGCAAATATTTGAGAACCCAATACCCGAAATAGCTAAAGCACTACCAGATAACCTTTTCACACTAATCTCTTCTCTGTCCCCTAAAAAAGACCTTAAGCTTCCTATTTAAAATGGTAAATTTGAGTAATCCCATCGTTCATTGAGGTGTAACTAGGTGTTATGAGGGAGAATTTTAGGCCTTCGTTTTAGTTTTATTTGCCAGCTTTTCAATGAGAATTGCCCATTGTAAAAATTTTACTTTAAATTGTTGGGGTTTGCCCTCAAAGAGTAGCTCTGACCTTTTGTAAATAAAGCTCATAGCTATTATTTTTTAGAATGTCTTTTTATTAAATATCATATTCCTGAAGAACATGACAAGCTTCAGAGTTGTTAGCTTGAGAATCCTTCTAAATGCCTCTGAAAGCTGGGCAACTATATTTCTAAGTTGTCCTTGCGTATAACTGGGAATCCTTCCTTTGAGTTAAATAGGAAGTAAGCCTTGTCACTCTCTCACAGTGTTCATGAGTGCTGTCAACTGTACAGCATACCAGAAAATAAATTATCCCCAAAGTATATTTTATCTTTAAAATTGGAAAAAAGGAATGAACTTTAAAGGGGAATAGTGCAAGTATATTACATGTGTATCAGTGGTCCCCAAGACAACTCTCAGGTTGAGTAATTCGCTAGAAGGACTCAGTTGCACTCATGGGTAAGATTTATTACAGTGAAAGGATACCGGCTACAGTCAGCAAAGGGAAAATGCGCATGGCATGAATTCCAAGGGAGATTGAGTGTAGGCCTCCAAGGCTTTCTCTCCTGTGCAGTCACACAGGACAAGTTTCGTTCTCTTAGCACAGGTTGTGATACCACATGTGAGATGTTGCCAACTGGGGGAGTTTTTTGGGAGTCTGTGCGCCCACAGTTGTTACTGGGGACTGATCAGCCTCTGCCTGTTAGGTGCCTAAATTGTAGTCTCCCAGAAGGAATGCAGGTGTTCAGCCCAAACTATAGAGTTTATACAACCTCTTAGGCACAGTGTGTACCTCTTAATGGGGAATGGTAAGGACTCGCCTAAAATCCAAGTTCCCAGACACCAGCCAGGGCCATTTAGTCAGTCAAGTGTGCTGTGTTAACTCTTTTCTTCACAACATGTGTGATATACATTATAAAATGGGTGATTTACTAACAAAATATAGTAGTTCAGTCAAATAGACTTTAGCTCACCCTAACACTGAAACTATTAAAGTTTTATAAACTTTAGGCAGATTTCTTTTCCCCAAACTTTAGCTTTTATCTGTGAAAGAATACTACCTTTTTCTTACAGGATTGTTATGAGGATTGAAGAAAAATATATTTAAGTGCCTGTAATATGTAAATGCTCAAATGTTTTGTGTGTTAGCTTTTATAACCCATGTTTAAGAAAGGTGTGATTGATGTTATTTGATAGGCTTTATTGTGATAATTGGTTTACAAGGAATGTGAACACAAATTTGAAATGTATCAACACTGGAAAAGAGTTAACACAGCACACTTGACTGGAATGGAGGCTTACTAAGGGATTAAGAAAAATGTGTTTATGAAATTTTGTTGTATTGTTTGTAAGCATTCATCTCTAATTCGAATTGCTTGAAAATATATTTTTACATTCTATTTTTTAAGGGAAGAAGTGAAGGAACAACTAGAAAAGAAAAAAAAGGGCTCCAAGGCATTGGCTGAATTTGAAGAAAAAATGAATGAGGTTTGCAAATAGTACCTCTTTAAAACAGACCAATCTTTTTGTTATAATAAAAGAATGAAATAATTTTTTAATAAACCAAGGGTTTAAACATAGCTCTGTAGGTTAAGGGGCTCTGTATTTTATAGGTGTTCTCGTTTTATTGAATACAGATTTGTTTGTAAATATGTGATTTTAAAAAATAGAGAAAACCATCTTATAGTAATTTAAATCATCTTAAAGTTTTCTAAACAATAGGTTTTTTCCCTTCTCTCCCTCATCCCCACATTCCCATCTTACCCTGGGATTTCCATGGTAATACTTGCTTGTTTTGATTTCCAAAAATGTATGTAGTATTTCAGCCACAGTATAGATTAATTCAACTTTTTGTAAAGCTATCTTTGTTGTCAGCTTCAGTAATGGTACCTTCTCTCAATATACAGTGGAGAACTCCCACCCCTCAATATTCTATTTGAAAAGCCCTCATACAGGCTCCTTTGGTGATAGGGTAGAAAATTCTAGCACGTGGGGTATCTTTTTTAATTAGAGGATGGCAGTTGAGAGTTAATAGAGGATGGAGAATAGGAAACAGTGGTTGTCTTAGATATATTAGAAGGGGATAGACAGCCCATGATGGTCTTTATAACTTTATTGCAGAACTGGAAGAAAGAACTAGAAAAGCATAGGGAGAAATTACTAAGTGGAAGTGAGAGCTCATCCAAGAAAAGACAGGTAATACCATTTTTACTTTATTGCTACTCTTGTAGTTGGGTTTTCATAATAATGCTGTGTACTGCTAATAATAGATACATTTGAAAATATCCATCAATTTATTTGGATTTGCATTTTTATTTGTTTGCTTTTAGAGAAAGAAAAAAGAAAAGAAGAAATCTGGTAGGGTGAGCAAAAGTTTTCCATTTTTCCAAATGTTACAATTAAGAACCTACAAAAAAAAGTAAGAATAATTTATACAACCTGTGTGCTAACCCTAGGTGAGTCAAAGAGCCTGGCGGTCCTATGGTAGTTATAGGTGGTTTTGTTCTATTTTTGATATAAAAGACAGGTACCAACCTCATTATAACCTAGTAACTCCTCTTTTGTCTTTAAAGAAGGAAAATTGACTACCATGGCTACATCTATCATTATTTTGTTGAGCCTTTTTCTTTTTTTGGTGAGGAAATGTGACATTTGACATTTTAGTATTTAAGTTATGAATATGGCATCTGTTCTCAGATATTAGATTGATTTCATTAAGTATTTGAGAGACTTGGTAAAAGAAAAAAATTCCTGCATCTCACAAGCTTTAATTGTTTTGTGCTTGGTCAAGTATTCATCTTCTTCTTCATCAAGCTCTGATTCTTCCAGCAGTTCTTCAGATTCTGAAGATGAGGTAAGTTTTGCCTATAATGATTCATGAAATATCTGTAATTTCTTTAATGATAAAGGAAACACATTACAAAATACCAGTTAAAGATGTTTACTCCAGATTGATTCCTTATCCATAACTGAGAGCACTGGCAAATAATTAAATATTTAAATATTGGTGTGTGTATGTAGGATTTCTGAATTTGTCATGTTCATTTAAAAGTATCAGTAAAAGAAATGGATTTGAAAATCAAAAATGCACTTTGATTAGGTGCTAGAGATTATGTGTGACCTAAATTACTTTTAATAAAACAAGAAAGTGATATGTTACATTTTAAATATTAAGTAAAACATATTTACAAGCTGGTCCTTTCATTAACTTTTCTTTATTAATAAATGTTTGATAGTAATAAAATGCATCAGTTATACTTTAAAAACAGAGCAAATGTTTTCAAAAATGTTTTATATAGGATAAAAAACAAGGAAAAAGGAAAAAGAAAAAGAAGAACCGTTCACATAAATCTTCTGAAAGCTCCATGTCAGAAACTGAATCAGACAGTAAGGTAAAATTATTTAAATTAGCAACATTTTGGATAGCGAAGACACATAACGCTAAGTTTTTCTTGTAGGTCTTCCTATCTTAAATTGTTCTCAGTGTGAGAAGATTTTTTTTCACAGCATTACTAAAGTATAATAGACAATTAGTTGCTCATACTTACATTGTATAACTCATTGAGTTTTTATTTGTTTTTTCCATTTTTAGTTGGCATATGGTAATATATTATTTTCAGTTGTACAACATAGTGATTAGAGATCTATATGACTAAGTGCTCACCCCACTAAATCAAGTAGTCCTTCCTCATTATTTTTTACAACATTGTTGACTTTTTTCTTTATGTTATATTTTATATTTCTGTGGCTATTTTGTATTTATCTGTTTGTACTTTTTAATCCCTTTGCCCTTTTTCACCATCCACCGCCCCCCAGACCTCCCTCCTGTCTAGTAGCCCTCAGAATATTCTCCATAGTTAGGAGTTTGTTTCCATTTTTGTTGTTGTTGTTGATTCTGTTCTTTAGATTCCACATGTACATGAAATCATGTTATATTTGTCTTTATACTTCATTCAGCACAATACCCTCTAGGTCCACCAAGGCAATATCTTTTTCCCTCTTCTTCCTTTTAGTCTCTGCCTGTCTTTTAATCTGAAGTGAGTCTCTTGTAAGAAGCATTTGTAGAGGTCTTGTTTCTTTGCCCATTCAGCTTCCCTATCTTTTGGTTGGAGCACTTAATTGTATCCATTTGAGGTAGTCCTTGATGAATAAGTAGTTATTACCATTCTTTATTTATCTTTTTGATACATTTTATTTCTTTTTAAAGAAGTCCTTCTAATAGTTCTTGTAATACTGGCTTGGTGTTAATGAATTCCTTTAGCTTATTTTTGTCTGGAAAGATCTTTATCTGTCCTTCGACTCTAAATGATGGTTTTGCTGGATAAAGTAATCTTGGTTATAGATCCTGGGTTTTCAACACTGAAAATTGTGCCAAGACCTTCTGTCCTGCAGTTTCTTTTGAGAGAAATCTTCTGCCAGTGTTATGGGAGCTCCCTTATAGATAACTAACCACTTTTCTCTTGCTGCTTTAAAGATTATTTCTTTGTATTTAACCTTTGGCATTTTAATTATGATGTGTCTTATGGTGTGAGCCTTTTGGGGTTCATTTTTGGGGTACTCTCAGAGCTTCCTGGGGTTGTATGTCTGTTTCCTTCACCAGATTAGGGAAGTTTTCCATCTTTATTTCTTCAAATATATATTCAGCTTCTTCTTCTCCCACGGATGTTGTTACCCTTAATTGTGTTCAATAGGTTCCTTGAAGTATTATTATATTCTTGGTTACTTTTTTTTTTTTTTGGCCTTTCCGGCTGGATGTTTTTGGCTTCCCCATCCTCTATATCGGTGTTTCAATCCTCTTCTTCCTCCACTCTGTTGATTCCTTCTATTATATTCTTCATCTCAGATAATGCATTTTTCATTTCTAACTGGTTCCCTTCTATAATTTCCATTTCAAATTTTATGTTTTTTATCTCTGTTAAAGTTCTCACTGAGTTCATCTGCACTTCTCTTAATTTCCTTGAGCATCTTTATAACCAGTGTTTTGAACTCTGCATCTGTTAGATTGACTCCTTTTCCCCCGTATCCCTGCTTTGTTCTTTCATAGGGTTTCTGCTTCTTGGTCTTCTCATTTTGACTGCCTTTCTGTGTTTGTTTTTGTGTACTAAGCCAAGTTCCTAAGTCTCCCTGTCTTATTAGTGTGGATTTGTGAAGTAGGTGTCCAGTGGCACAGTCCTGAGAGGGGTTCAGCTATAGGCCAGGTTTAGCCCTAGCCTGTGTACTTTCAGGGCCACCTGTTAGATTCAGCAAGCAATCCATGGATGTTGTGCTTGTAGTTGCCTTAAGAAGTCACACCAGAAACTGAGGCCAGCAGTCTCCAGTGTGAGTCTTGGTGCTGCTCAGGAAGTGGCACAGGGCTCACCAAGGACACAAGTGGATGTGGCTTGGGTAGGGCCGCGGATTGGGGGAGGCAGAGTTACAGGGAATCCTCTAGGCAGAGCGACATCTTTTATTCCAGCTGTGGCAGCATTGTGCTGCAAACTGGGAGGGAGGGAGGAAAGCTCAACAGAAGGACAGTGGATAGCACCAGCACTTCCACCTGGGAGAAAGCCCTTCCCCAGCTCTCACTCCAACAACTCAGTGTCCTCCTGTAAGTCTCTGGTGTCCCCTGAACATCTGACCTGGCACTGGTACTCAGAGTGAACAAGTCTGTTACCATGAAAGTCCACTCCAGGACACGGCCCCTTTAAGAGGCATCTGCTACTGCCCATTGCAGCTCCTATAGCCTCTGTCCTACTCAGCCACTCTGTCGGGGTTGAATCGCATCTTCACCCCCTCCTGCCTCCATCTGTTACAGGGTGATTTCTTACTTTTCTTGCTAGTTGTAGGGCTTCTGTTCCTCTAGACCCTCAGGCTACTTTGCTTGCTGTTTGTTTTTGTTTCCTTCTCAACTTCGATGTGGTTGCAAGAGGAGATGAACTAAGTTTCTATCATCTATGCCATTTTGCCTGGTCTTGAAATGTAGTTCTGCACCATTTAATGTCACCTATGGCATTTAATTGTTCTCTAAATACTTTCACATATATGTCTTCACGTCTCAACATTTTTGTGACAGCTTTATGATAAGGAATAGCAAGCATTTTTTTACTCATTTTCATGAAGTCATATCAGAGAAAAAACATCTTGCTTATATTTATACAGCCAGTATTAGAATCGGAAGTTGAATCTTTATCTTCTACTATCTCGTCCAGTGTCCTTTCTGCTGTACCTTAATCTGTTCTGTACTATCCAGAATTGTCAGACACCATTTGCTCTCAAACAAGAGTGATCATAAGGAATACATGCAGGTTGCAATAAAAATGTAGGTTCCTGGGCCTCATTTTCAGAGTTTGATTTTGTAAATCAGATTAGGCTCAAAAGTCTACATTTTTAACAGATGTCCTCTGTGATTCTGATATAGAGATGCCCATAGAACACAATAAACATTGTCCTAGGGTCCCAGGAAAAGAAAGCAGCTATCTGGTTTTGTGGTAGATATCTACTCCTGTAGTGAGATTTCTTCTGACAAAAGTGTCTAGAACATATTCAGTAAATGTTGAGGGGTATTTTTTTTGTCTTTTAAAACTGAAGAGCCAGTCTAATGATAGCTAACCTTTATTGAATGCTACTATATGTTATGCCCAGTTTTAAGCATTTGACATGTTAACTCAGTTCTCCCAACAACCCTGTGAAGTAGTTATTTGTTATGTGATACTACCTTATGCATGAGAAAGGCTCAATGAAGTTAATAGCTGGAACTGAGATATTCAAAAGCAGAATTTCTTATATCCTCCTTTTAAAGAGACCAGGGAAATCAGATTGGTAAATGTCAGAGCACAGCGTGAATTAGAACTCCAGTGCATATGACCACCACAGGCAAATATAGGCAGTAGCGTAAAGTCTTACTTTAAAATAGGCCATATGTTTATTACAGACAATATCAGTCATCATAGGTTTACATAGATTTGACATAAAGAAAAACAATGAAGTCTTGTTTCTTTACAACCATGTATATACACAACATATTTTTCCTACATTTAAAAAAAACTTTGGTATTGAAGTAAATTTCTCAGTCATAGAGCAATCACCCTTTTGGTATTTTTGTCTTTATATTATAATGCCGTATCTTTTACGTGTGAAATTGATATGTGTATGTATATATTTGTTTAGGATAGTTTAAAAAGGAAAAAGAAGTCAAAGGATGCATCTGAGAAAGAGAAGGTAATCATAATTTTACGTTGCCTTAAGATAGTCTGTCATACAATACTTCAGTTACTTTAAGAAATTTCAAGAAATTAACAATAATGTGTTCCCCTTTTTAACAGACTTATTTCTTTTGTTTTTATGACCTTTCATGTTGATTTAAGAAAATTATTTATTGGATTCATTATTGAAGGTAAAATATCAAAAGTATTCCTGCAGAGATTTTGAATTTGTGTATCAAATTCAAATTAAAAATTAAAATGGATTATATCAAATTAATTCAAAATAATGGAGATTACACATTTCCTTTGTTTCTTCAAGGTATTTTAAAGAAGGCCTATTTAATTAAGGAACATGGACTTCTGTTTCAAATTGAGTACCATAGATAAGTTTTGAAAAAAATTTTTACTATAAGCAGATGTTTTATCTTCGCTTGGGACTTAAGTATATAATTAATGCTTAGTTAATCCCTACCATGTTTCTGATTTATGTGTTAAAATCTTATTCTGATTATTAAAAATAAAAGCCAAAAGGAAGCAATTACTAATGAAAGAAAACCTACAGACCAGTGTCACTATATTTTATTTGGTATTTCTATATCATTTTTTAAATTCACATAATAGGCTTTTATTAATCATCTTAAAATTAGAATTCGGTAGTATTTAGTATATGTACTATGTTGTACAAAGACCACCTCGCTCTAGTTTTAACACTTTTTTATCATCTTAAAAACAACTTATACCCATTAAGTAATCAGTTCCCATTCTCCCTTCTTCCCATCCCCAGGTAACCTCTAAACTTTCTATCTCTGGATTTTCATATTCTGGAAATATCATATAAAAGCAATCATACAATATGTCACCTATAGTACCTGGCTTCTTTTCACATAATGTAATGTTTTCAAGATTCATCCAAGTTGTAGCACGTATGTCAGTACTTAGTTCTTTTTTATAGATAAGTAACATTCCGTTATATGTATATGCCACAGTTTGTTCATCCATTGATGGACATTGGGTGTTTCTTTCTTTTGGCTAAGATGAATAATGCTGCTGTAAACAAGTTTCTGTGTGGCTATGTTTTCATTTCTCTTGGGTATATATATAAATTGATTTTCATTTCAATTTTTAAATAAAAGGCCACTAAGACACTAAAAAGAGAAACCAAGTTGGGTTAATTCCAAGAATTCAAAGATTAGAAATTTAGTAATTTGCCATGTTAACTGGCCAAATGAAATCATATGATTATTTTGATAGTTGCCAAAAGGATATGATGCAAGTCAACATTAATTCCTCATTAATGGTTATTTTTATGTCCTTTAAAAAATGTATGTGTCATGTGAGATATAAAACAAAAAGCAACAAATAACAGAATCTTGGTTACCAGAGGAGAGGGGAAGCATGTAGTGAAAAGAGGAGGTCAAATGTGATGATGGAAGGAGTCTAGATTCTGATGAGCACACAATGAAGTATACAGATATGTTATCATGTTGTACCCCTGAAATTTATATAATGCTATTGACCAATATTGCCACAATAAATTTAATTTTTAAAAATGTATCTGCAAAACTAAAACCTGGTGATATACAACATAAAATACTAAAACAACTGCATTGTGAATTTGAAGTATTTCAGAATAATATTAGGTACAGAGTAATATATATATACATTATAGACAAATACTATAATAAATACCTATATATGTATCAGCTAGAATTAACAAATGATTTACATTTTGTCGTATTTGCTTCAGGTCTTGTTCTATTAAAAAAAAAAGTACCATATACTTTCTCCTTCCTTAGAGGCTGCTATTTCTGAAATTAATATTTATCTTTACATTCACATTTAAACACTATGGTTACAAATCTATGGCCATGCCACCCTGAACATACCCCATCCCATCTGATTTCGGAAGCTAAGCAGTGTCAGGCCTGGTTAGTACTTGGATGGGAGACCACCTAGGAAGACCAGCTGCTTTTAGCATAAAAAAATAAAAATAAAATAAACACTGTGGTTAAATATGTTCATAAATAATATATTTTGTATTTTCAAAATGGTATCATGTTTTCTTTTGAAATTTTTTCACTCATTGCTAGTTGACATTTATCTTTGTTGATACTCTCAAGTTTGTTTCATTCATTTATAGTATTCCATTATATTAACTTGCCACAATTTATTTCTCCATTCTTTTTATTTGTGGACATTTAGACTGTTTTCATTTTTTAGTAATGCACACAGTGCTGCAGTGGCTATTTCTTGTTGGTTTTTTTTCCCACAAGTTACTGCTAATTTTCTGAGATATACCTGGGACTGTAATTTCTGGGTCCTAGGATGCACATACATTTAACTTATCTACATTTTGCTTACCAAAGTGCTTGTTATTAATTTTCATTCTTTCTAGTGACAATACCCTGTTCCACATACATACTTGTTAACACTTGCAGGCTTCCTTTTTGCCAATGTGTATACGTGGTTGAGCTTCTTCATTTGTTTATTAGCTATTCAGATTTCGTTTTCTGTGAATTACCTGGTCATAGTGTTTGCCCATTCTTCTTTTGGATTGTTTTTGATCCTTCTGATTCATTAAAACATCCATTCTGGATACACTATTTTGTATACATAAGTAACATCTTTTGCTCTATGGCTTCTTTATATAAGGGAGAGGTTGTAACTTTAAGTCAAATATATCAGTCATGTGTTTAACCCCATTTTTATTTTAAATTGTTATGAAAGTGCAGTGCAATACCCAATTAGAAAATATAATGAAAGAAAATATCCCATTTATAATAGTAACAAAGAATATATAGGAAAATTTCAAAGAAGTGAGGAGGACTTACTTGAAAAAAAACTATAAATCTATTCAGAGATGCATATGAAGATTTAATAAATGTTCCTGGGTATGACTTGCTTTACTAGAAGTTAAAACATCTTTTTAAGTGCTTTCATTAAAACAGTGTGGTATAGTACAGAAATAGGAAAAAACAAAAACAAACAGTGAAGAGTCCAGGTAAAAATTTTTAAATATTTGTGGAATTTAATATATTATAAAGGTGGCTTTTCTTGGGACAAAATGACGAGTCATTTGGAAAAAGTAGATATTAAGGCCAAATAAATTCTAGATTAGTCAAAATTTTAAATATATGAAAATATAACTAGAAAAAGACAAGGGTGAATATAATATTGGGGTGGGGGATAACTGTTTCTTAAAACTCAGAAACTTGTGACCACATAATTCTAATTCTGAATGACAAGATTACAAAAACTCATGAACAAAGTTTAGTTATACTAATGAACAAACTAACTAAAACTATGAATACATAATTCAAAAGCAATGATCTTCAAATTAAAAAAGAATACCACTCATACACAGAAAAATTGATAAAATATATGGTTGGTAATTCTAAAAGAAAATACCACTGTATTCCAGTAATCCGAGATTGGTATGATTAATAAAAGAACCTGATAAAGAGACTTTTTGGTAAAGTGATTTATAAAAGAGTGAAATGAAACAGATGTGGGGTGGCAGGAGAATGAGAAAATCATTTGGGTGAAGGCTCCTTTGGTCCTTGACTTAGTCATCATTATTAGATGAGGATTTTGTACTCACATACCCTTCACTGTGTTTCAACTTTGCTTTTAATAACAAAGAATCCGTATGCCTGCCCTCCAGAAGGAAATGGGTTAGGTAAATTGTGGAATATGCTTTGAACGAATGTCAAAGGCAGCCATAAATGACAATGTAGTTGGCATGGAAAGATACTATAGGGTGAGAAGAGCTGGTTCCAAATAGCAAGTATTTATGTAAAATTGTAAGTGTACACATAGACAATTATTTCTAAAAATCTCAATGCTGTTTAATCCCTTGCAATGGGATTTGCGTGAATTTTTTTATAATCAGCATTTATTATGTGTACCAAAATAGTAAAGCTATTGGCAGAAACAAAATTAAATCACCTATGTTCTGACACATAAGTAATCACTCTTAGTTTATTTTCTACATGATTTTTCTGGTTTATATCTTCAAAATTGGATTCATACTGTACAAAATTTTACATCATTTTTTCTTTGTAAGATTAAGTGGTGAGCATTTTTCACTGTAGTTTTGCTGTTGGAACTACTTTTGACATATAGAAAAAATGTGGAAAATAATAAAATGATACCCAGCACACCCACCACGAAGTTTTAAGAAATTATAACATTTTTCCATACTTGGCTTCAAATGTTTTTAAATTTTTTTTTCTTAAAATATATATTTAAGTTCCTAAGTACTCCTCCAGTTTCACTTAGTTATGCATTTCGTCAACATTAAAAATACTTAGGGATGAAGATAATTTTTTTTACTTTAACATTTAATCAAATAAAGGAATTACTACATAGAGATCCTTTTAGATCATTGCAAATTATTACCTGTTGATTTTTTTATCTGCAGCACTAGGCCTGTCTGATACAACACTGGGTAGAAACAAAAGAATTAGAATACACAAGACCCAAATCTTAGACCATTGATATTGTTCCCTATGACTCTTTAAAATTCTGTCATCAGACAGCAAAGTTGGAAACCTCATGATATCACTTATATGTGGGCTATAAACTTAAATAAAATTATCTCATATATAGTTAAAAAAAAGAAGGAGGATATTACATCTATATGGTTATGTGGTTATTAGGTTATTTAATAAAAGCATTACTTCTTTGGAATTAAAGACTGAATCCTGGTAAATGTCACCAATTTTAGACATTTCTAAGTAAAAATGAATAATTTTTATGATAATTGAAAGAATTGTTAATAGAACTTAGAAACAATTTGCATGGCATAGTAATTTAACTTTTCAAGCTAAAATATATATATTTATTTTTCATAGGACATTAAAGGACTCAGCAAAAAGAGGAAGATGTATCCTGAAGATAAACCTTTATCATCTGAGTCCTTATCAGAAACAGATTATATTGAGGAGGTTAAGTATATAATTAAATCCATTTTTTTTTTCACTTTAAAATGTTTGGTTATTTGATTTAATAAATTTAAATTAGTCAAAAGTATTTGATTTACTTTTGTTATTATATATTATAAAAAAGGTAGTTTCATTTCAGAAAAAAAATTTATATTTTTCAAGAAGATAATTATATTGCTGTTTTGATAACCATATTTTCACGTATCTTTCCAGTCTGAGATATATTACTCTTCTGTTTTCTTTTTATTATGCTACTGTTTGGTTACATGAAAGGTGCTGTATAATGTATAGTCTATTGAAATTCATCATTCCCTTGTTTTTGTTTGGAATTAGTACTACTTAGGGAGTAGATGGGTTATGAGGTGAAGCAGAAATGTTGGCATGATATCAATTTTTCTGTCTATAACAGGGGAGTAGAATTACGTAATCTAGACAGTCCTTTTCAGCTCTGATAGCTGTCTTAGATTTTGTACTCTTAGAATTAGAGTCTATTTTTAGTTACTTGTAGGTCTGTAAGTTATCTTTATTTCTCTCTTTGACTTGGCGTCCTCATTTGTAAAGTAGAGCCAATTGCCCTCATTTTGGAGCCATACTTTATAGTGCTCCCTGAAATGAAATTTGTAACTAATATCACATATATAAAACCTATACATCTTTATATTAATAACCCCTAACAGAAATAGGAGAAATACAAGAAAATGTCTAATTTTGTTAAATTATATTTCAGTACATAAATACTTGAGTGTAGCACCTCCAAAAGACATAAAAATCTTAAGACTTGACAAAACTCATGCTGTAGCAGGAGCATTATTATATACATGCCCTTCAAAAACTGTACAATAATATCACTGACATTTTCCAGAATGGTAAACAATTCTCAGTAAAGCTGTCAATGAAACAATAGTCTTTCCTCTATTCATGTGATATTTGCATTTTTGGGACATTTATTGCATCTTAAAACCCTGTACAGAATACTTTGTGTATTTAGCTCCTATATCAAAACATGAATGTCTTAATAGGCTATTCAAAAGGCATGTCCTAGACTTGCATGACAGCATCCTTTGTCTTGGCCTGGTTAAATGTGGATGCAACACGGCTACTACCACCACTTCAGTTATTGTTATGACAAGAATAACAACAACAATTTCCTAAGTGCTCTTTAAAGCACTTATCTTAATATAAAATATGTTATTATTGGACAACATTAAATACACATGAGGTTTAGCAACTTTCAATTTAATCCATACTTTAAAAGATTGAAATAAAATATTAATGGGGTGATAATTATTTCTTTAAAGAATTTTAATCAGTGGTTTATACTAAATACAGTATACATATAACTATTATTTATTGAACACCAGAGTTAGAGAAATACCTACTTTATTCCGAGTACTTCCCCTTGAGGGTAGATATTATTTCCATTTTACAGATGATGAAACTAAAGAGTTATATATAGCAGAGGTAGGAATCAGAGCTTGGTATGTTTTATTTCAGAGCTTATGTGTTTTATCCACTGTACTTCACTGTTGTTTTTTGTTTTTGTTTTTTAAGATGATGAAAGAAAATATAACAAAAGCCCTCTAAAGATTTAAAACTTTAATTTCTTTCCCTTTAAATATTTTTTATTGAATTGAATTCTCATTTTGATGTAATGGGTTTGAAGTAAAACAACATTTAAGATATCATTTGGTTGTCAAAATGTTTATTGCATACAAATTTTGGAGATGCAGTATATATTAGGGAATGAAAAGGAAATGCCTTGAATACAAGTGACATATTTGTTTTCTGTTCTCCTCCACAAAAATTAAACTTTTTAGGTACGAGCAAAAAAGAAGAAAAACAGTGAAGAACGAGAAAAAGCAACAGCAAGTATCACTTATGTTTTTACTTGACAACAGTATAGCTGTTTTTATTTAATGTAAAACAAGTCATGGGTAAAGCATGATTCTGTTCACTGGGACTAAATGAATATTTATTGGGAAAAGTGTGCTGTTCAACAGCTTCACCTGGTGGGTTGGAGAAAGTTAAACTGGCTTAGGAAATATGAAGAATACCCTGGTAGCAAACATGTTTCCATTTCAGTGTTTTACTGTTAGATATATAAACTCACATTTTTGTTTGTCTTTCTTAAGCTATACTATGAAATACAATGTTAAAGTATGATGATTTTCTCTATCTTCAATAGTGGTTACTTCCAGATCAGCTAAAACTGGTAATAACAGAAAAAACCTTTCTGAGCACAAGTTGCAATGAATAATAAGTAGGAATGTGACAACATAAAGGATATTTACTAATAAAGGTGATTCTTTTGATTTTTAAAGCCAGTTCTGCTATTATGCAGATTCAGAAGTAGGAAAGGTGTTAAGATAAAGAGAATAAAGATAGTGGCAGTGGTATCCAAATGAGAAGCAGACCAACCTAGAGAAAGTGAATAACAAATTATCCAAGAGTAATGTGGACCATGTCAGCAAAGTAACTTAAGAGCACTCAGTATCTCTGGGCTGTAGCCTTTGGAGGCATTTTCTTAGGGAAAGGTAAAATAAAAATGAGAACAGCATCGTTTATAGATTTGAGGGTAACTACACCCTCCATAATTTCCTTAGGTCTTGAAAGTCCTCTGATAAGGTTTACTTGGTAATATATGATTCAGAATTAATATTTTATATGCCTTCAAGACTAAGGTGACATTTGAAAGACTTTCTGACTGGAATAATAATTTCGATGAAGAATGCTTTGGTCTTTGGTTCAGGTTAATTAAAATATAAAATTAACTAATTTTGGATAATTCTAATCTGAATTTGAAATTCAAAACTACTTCACTGTTTCATACATTCAGCTAGTATGCATTTATTAAGCTGTCTGCAGGCACTGTTCGAGGTCTTGGGAGAGGTATTATAATGGAGTACAAGATACATAAGAGGGTGATGTGAGAGAGTGGGTTACTTCGGGCATGGAAAGCCTCTCTGATGTAAAATTAAACAGCAACCTTTATAAGGTTTATAAGACAGAGCTACCATGTGAAGATCAAAGGAAGAATATTCTAGGCAGAGGAAGAGCTTTGTACCTGTGGTGGGAATGAGCTTGATGTGTTTGAGGAACTGAAAGAGAGTAAGGTTGGTTTATACCTATTAGATTATGAGGATAGCATACGGTGAGGTTGGAAGTAAGCAAAGGCCATACCACATAGCAAAGAGTTTGGGTTTTAATCAGTGTTTGGGTTTTTAATGTTACGTGTTTTGAGGGGTTTGAGCAAAAAAGTGGCCTGAATCAACTTTACATTTTTAAAATGCTTTGGCAAAGGAGCTGAGTGGGCAGAGGCGAGGAATGATCTTTGGTTTCTGGTGGAGAGGGACTAGCGTGGTGGATTTGAGATACATTCTAGACTTAGATAGCAGGACTCAATTGGTGCTTTGGATGTGAAGAATGGAGTTAAAGAAAAGAGTAGAGAGTCAAAGATAGCTTACATTCTTTGTCTAAAGTTAAATGACATATTAGTGGTGTCAGTTACTAAGATGGCCAAGAGAGGATTTGGAGAGAAAATTAAGCATTTTTTATGGTAATTTTAGATACACCTATTAGATAACCAGGTAGAGCTGTTTTATTAAGGTCACACTATAGGACCAGATGTAAAGATTTAGTATGTAAGCCTTTTTTAAAACATATGCCTGGGGAAACATGTGGGAAAGAAGGGAAGAAAAGCACTGAAAAGTAGAGCAGAGGAAGAATCAGCAAAAGAAATGAAGAGGTCTTTGTGATAGAAGAGAAACAGCCTGGTGAAGTATCATTGAAACCAAGAAAAGTATTTCAAGAAGAGAGTGTTCAACTGTCCTTTTATGAAAAAGTAACATATCCAAAACCTATTTTTAAAATCTTAAATATAAAATTTTGGACTCTGTCCCTGTGTACGTGGGCTTGTAATGAAAAGCATGATAAAAGTTAGCATAGAGCCACGAAGTGATAGAGGCTTTGAGAGAGTAG
Source organism: Cynopterus sphinx (assembly GCA_030015415.1). Lineage (NCBI taxonomy): Eukaryota > Metazoa > Chordata > Mammalia > Chiroptera > Pteropodidae > Cynopterus > Cynopterus sphinx. Next base: position 27,797,210 of record CM057391.1, read on the forward strand.
AGGGGATTGTAGAATGCTTTAGTAGATGAGGAAATGGATATGAAGCTTTGCTTTTACTAAACGTTTATGTCTCTTTTCTTTTTATTTTCTTCTGAATATCAACAGCTAGTCTGTCATTTGATACAACCTAAGTATCTGTTTCTGAAAGTTCTGCCTTCTCTACCTCTGAAACAGTCACGATGGTCAGGGTTCAGCAGAATTCTGGCTCCCTTTATCAGTGACAATTTGACAGCTTTTACTAGGCATTTTCCTCTAAAAGTTAAGCATCTGGTTTACTAAGCTAAATAAGACTTTTAACTATTCATCAATATTTTGTACCAGTTGTTAATTTAATAGTGTTCCCATCCTAAGCAGTACATATTATCATCTGTGTTCCTATTTACTTAAATTTAACAGATTTAAAAATCTGCTCTCTGAAAAATTGTCATTTTACAAAAACAATTGTTTTTGTTGTGGTATGAGGGTTTCTTTTTAGTAACTACAATTTCTTTACCTTAAGAAACTAAATGTAGTATAGCAATTGATACCATGATTCAGTTGAATTTCTTTTCTAGAGGAAATTTTGTTAAAAGCTATACTAATGTGTTCATGAATTGAGTTTTTCCTTGAATTTTGAAAATCAATAAGTGCTCTCATAGTCCTCATATGATATTGGTTATTGAGACTTCTCAAAAAATGTTTTAAGTAGCTTACTTGGTTATGTGGATTGTTTGAAATAACTATGCATGGTAAAGTTGTTTTTAATTTGCATGTTTTCATATAGAATTGTCTAACATGGAACTGTCTTTACAGGAAAAAACAAAGAAGAAAAAGAAGCATAAGAAACACAGTAAGAAAAAGAAAAAGAAGGCTGCTAGTACAAGTCCTGACTCACCATAACATTAAGAAAAATCAGGATTCCCTTAAAAGAAAGTGCAATGTCTGAGGAAATTTCAACTGTGAAAATTATGATATATTTACTAAAATGCATGAATTTTATTATTTTTAGAATTATTCCTGGACTATTCAGTAGTCACTCAGATGCCACTGTGTGAAAGGGCCATAATAGTTGCCTGCTGCCTGAACATCTTTTTCTCTTCCATTGCTTAATAACTCTGGGAGATAATACACAGCAATTATACTAGTGGTTGACATTTGGAAATAAAGTTAATATTTTTGACTAGAAATATCTAATGTTAAGTCATCAGAAACTCAGTCTGGGTACATCATTAAGATGGAATCAGAAATGACCAGGTGATTCTAGTTAACATTTCCAAAGTAGGGATTACATTGATATTTCAAAATCCTTACTCTGTAAATAAGTGTATTTTAATTTTTCCCCTTGTATACTTTTATTTACCTGGAGAAGGAGCTTTTAGGGTTGGGGGTGGTTTGCTATTTCATTAGCTAGCAGAATAGCGTGCCTTTTATCCTCACACATCCTATTTTTGCAGACACGATAGCCATGCTTTATGGGGAGGTCAGAGCTGGGTATGACAGTCTCACCCTTTACTGAGCTTAGTGACATCCTTGGACTCTGTCATATGCTGCTTTGAGTGACCCAGAAAAACCAGCCGTTTTGCAGCATGAGAAAGCCCCAGAAGCTCTGGGAATTACCTCCACTTCAATAATACTGAATGATTCTTAGCATTAGAATGTGTTATAACATTTGAATTAATTTTGACCTCACTTTGGCTTTGGAGAGGAGTCATTTCAAATAGACACTGGTACTTTTTCAAACTGATAGCTAAAGATTCTAAAATGCATGTTTTATACTACTAAGTTTTAACCAGTTAGGAAAATTTTATGTAACCAGTGATAGTTACTTTATTTTTTGTATGAATTTTGTTTAGGCTGTAATGTTTAGCTTTTATTAACTTTTTATTCTGCTATCTTAAATTCCTTACTGCATTTAATGGCATTTTTGCCAAGATACTTAGCATGTGAAAAGCAGGCTGTTTATTTTATTATTATTTTTTTTGTAACAGCTTCATATTGAAGCTGCAACTTAACCATAAAGAAGTTGAGTGGTGGGCCTGGTATGCTATGTCTTGTTACATAAAGCTCTTGCCAGAGTCTTAGTAAATGTAACATTTTAAAATTTTGTCTTTGTATATTCACAACAAATTATGACAAGTTAAAGTTACGTGAGAATTACATTAATTGCTCTTTCTGTGTCATTTTACTAAGATTTTGTGCCTCGTATCTCCTTCTGAATTATTTACTAGTAATGTTATAAGGAATTGATAAATCATTTTCACTTTACATTTTTATATAATCAGGTAACATGAAATATAATTTGATGTACAATATTGCCTGTCACAGAGAGTATGCTGATTATAGTGGTATATGCACAAAACATTTTGGCATGACAAGAGGCTGAATAAATAGTTATTTTACTTAAAAATGCTCCCTTTGAGTCACAAGTAAAGTTATAAAGATTAAGAAACATGTCTAGGTGTTAAGTGGTAGGTGGGTAAGACATGTCCTTAAGTTTTTAGCCGTAAAAATAACACATTTCTTGGTACATTTCCTTGAATTTTATCCTTAAGGCTTCATATTCTTTTCTAACAAAGATAGCAAAACTTTCTGTCCTGAGTACACAGTAAAGTTTGAGGGACATTTTGTATCTCAAAGGAAGTTTCTCAGAATTGTTCACAAAAATGTTAAAAGGTAAGTTTATCAGGTTATTTGTTGATCAGCTTTGCCATGAACATGAAGTATACCTTCACAGACTGGTCTGGTATATGATGATTATATCCCACTAGCAGCAACTAATTGTTCATTTTATTAGACTGGGGGAGGAAGTGATTTGGCAAAAAGTTGTATTTTTACCAGACCATATTGACTGGGAGACACTTTTTCATTTGTTCCTCTGACAGTATTCTAATGAGGTATGGGAAGAAAATTTGGGCGATGTTATATGCGAGTTAACATCTGTTCCTCCCTCCACCATGCCACTCATTTTCTTGAATAATTTTACATCAATTTTAAGAACAAAAAGTGCATTACTTGGATAATTATGGTATGGTAACTGCAATAAAAATGATGAGTGTCAGGATAAGAAAATTGAATTTATACCAGTGACTACCTTTTTCTGGTTGTTCTGGATTCATTTGGTTGCCCTTATTATATTTAGATGTTTTAAATGCCATAAAGAGTGTCCTGAATTTATTTTATACAAAATATGGATTTATATTCCTTCAGTCAAGATGTGCTAAAAGCCTATTGCCCAGTTTTCTTTTATTGAGAATAATAGACAAACCTCAGAGAAACAGAACAGTTATTCTCCAGACAGTTTTAACTGACCGGTTTCACACTCTAAAAAATCACCAGTTTTCAACTTTAAATCTGTGAACACATCTGGTATTTAAGAAAAGTTTTGGGAAAGTTTTTTGTTGTTTCCAGTTGTATTTGCCTTATTTTAAAATCTTTTTATCTTTTATTAAAAATTTAGTAAGAATATAGTGTCCTAAATTCTCAAATTCATTTTAGTACTTTTTTTTTTTTTTGGCCTTACCACAGTGAGGACCAGCAGACATAGACCAGAAAATGTTTGTTCTCTGTACTCAGATTGGACAATAGGCAAGAATTAGAACAGTTGTTTCTTGGCCAGTTTTGGCATTGTTACATCCTGTCTTCCTACCAGTTAGGTATAAGTCAGAGGGATAAAAGTGGGGTTTAACATTCTCTATAAGCTCCCAGGTTAAAACCTCTGTTTTGGTATTATCAGAAGGTACTTAGTTAAAGTTCCCGAAGAGGTTATAACCTATAAAGAAGGTATTTATAGTCTAGAAATTATTTCAACTTTAAGATCTTAATAATCTTATTCAGTTATCGTGTTCAAATAGGAGGGAAACATTTTCAACTGTAGAATTTTTGCTGAGGAAATATAAATAGTAATATTAAGTACCACTTTAAGTGCTGTTTAGTACTTAATGGTACTTGTTGGTAAATGTCACAATTGCTGTAATATTTTGGATCACAGTAATACTGAAATCACTATGTTAGTATTGAGTAACAACCATTGTTGCATATTTTCCAATTATTTGAGAACCTATGCTTGGTTGCTGGAATGTTGCCATGGTCACATTCTTTGTTGGGTACGGTGTAGTTAACTGTGGAATCAATGGCAGGCCAGTACGCCCTGGCTTGGAGCTAGGCTATCAGAAGTCTGCAGTGTGTTGAAGCCACTTTGGACATGGACCAGAAGCCTTTGAGAAAACTGGTAGAATCTATCAGTAAAACTGTCAAGAGCTGTAAGTACTCACCAGACATCCAATACCACCTGAGTATCTTTATTCAACTAGAAGCTTTGGTAGGCATATTAGTCAAATATCAACGAGTGCTTTGTAACACCAAAATAGAGTTCCTCTATTTTCTATAAGATATTTTGGTCATTTAGAAAAAGAGATGCAAATGAACGATTATTTCTGCACTTACACTGAAAATATTTTAATCATCAGGTATCCTAAAATATATTTTGTGTATTTGGGAAGAAAACCTTGAGAATTTACTTGAGTGCTAAAGGATTATTTGCCAACCAAGGGCTGATTTTATTATAGTCTGAAATTTGATAAGCGATTTCAAAGTAAAAATATTTACTTTGACCAGTTCTCTGAGTTCTCTGACACAAAATCAGTAGAGGTAGTGATTGCTCTTGAGATTGATGAAGATAAGACACTTTAGATGTTGAAATAGCATGGTGCTTTGAACCTGGCAAATGTTGATTATAACTAGCAGTTTGGGGGGATTCCTTGCCCTGACCTTAAAAGGTAATCTTGTGAATTTTGTTAGGCATGACCCCAAGCACTCCTGACATAATTCTGTGAATCTTTTTAGAATTTAAAGAAGTTACTTTTATTTCAATCATTTTTATGGCCTCGTTGGGCACTTCATTTTTCCTTGTGTGACCTCCCTCATTAGAAAAGGCACCACCTTGTCTAAGAACCTCATTGTAGGTTTGATTCTGTTTTCTTTTATTCCAGTTGGATTTTAAATGATCTAAGCTCTTCAAGCACTTCTAACGTCCGTTCCAATTCCACTGTCGTTTGCTGCTTTCTTAACAGCCAGCTTTCTATAACATTCAAAAGGAAATTGTGCATACTTCAAAAAATAGCTCTTCTCTCCATCCTAATGAAATTCTTAGCAATGTCTGCTCCCATATGAGTGTTTAATACTATAATTTGTTATTTGAAAACAATTTTCTGAAATAGCCTGTAGGTATGAATATGTAATACTTGATCAGACCCATATCCCTAATAGATTTCTACAAAGGAGATACTTAAAAAATTGTTTGACAAAAGGAATGAAACATTCCTTTTTCTCCCCAAATCTTTTGACACTTAAATTATCCATACTTCAGTCCCTGAATGCCTAAACATAGCTATTCATCAGTAAGCCAGATTATTTACACTCAGATTACTGACAGCTGATATTTATCTAGCTGTTCATTGGCAAGACACTGTGATAAATGTCTTATGTTCATCTTTAAAAACAAACTCAGGTAGGTGATAATTCCACATTTTCAGATGAGGAAACCTTGTCTTAGATTATCTAAGTTGTTTGTCGAAACTAACACAGGCTTCTGGTAGAGGCAGAGCTAGAACAGGCAGTCCAATGCCAGAACCTAAACTCAAATAATCTTTATTTCTCGAATTATTTCTACTAATAAGCATTGTAGACCCTTACAGACATTCTGTATATTGTCTCTTAGTGCACAATGAAAATTTTTTGGATTCAGCTTAGTTCTTAGGTCCTTCCATTTGAGACCAGAATAGACGTTAGTCCTTTCATGACTAGAATTTGGTTCTTAATTTGGGAAGACTTAACAGCTAGTGCTACCTTGGCTTTCTCTTCTCAGGAAGGGACTGTCTTACTCTCGGGGTACAAAGTTCTAATTGTCCTGTGTGACTGAAAGTTGGAGTGGTTTTTCCTGGGCTTGGCTTTAGAGTTTAGGAGGGAGCCCTCATTTGCTGAGCCCTCATGTGCCACATGGATTCTTTCAGTACAAACTGCCATCATTGCATGACTTAGGGTCCTCTGATGGCTTCCTCCAGTGACCTCACAAAAGAAAATTCATTACATTACCAAGCAGCTGTTTCCATTTTTCCCCAGTTCTAGAATGTCTTATATTCTAGGGCTAGTATAACTTCTACCTATTGATCTTCATACTGCTCTCTCGAGCTTTATTGTCATAATTTTGTAACCACTATCTACGTGTGGTGATTTGAATGTTAATTAAGTAGAACTTAAAACCCAGTTTTAGTCACATAAGCTACTCGGGTTCTGACCAACTGGCTATTAATCTGAGGTTTTCAGGAACTCTTCCTTGAGCTCAGTAACTGCATGTGGGTTGTGGCTACCAAATTGGTTGGCACAGATAAAATTTCCGTCATCAAGTAGTTCTGTTAAACAGGGCTGCCCTGTTGACAAGGTGCACAATTCTTATTCCCTGTCCAAACAGCAGCCCTTTAATGGAGTGAGGAAGGTAAATGAATTACTTCAGGGTGTAATAAATGGCTTCGTGGGTTTGTAACCTAATGTCCTCATAGGGCTGCGTGTTTCATTTAATGCTCTGCTAACTTTAACTTTTTGAACAAGGTGACTACATTTTTCTGCCTTTGGGTCCACAAATTCTATGGTTGATCCTGGCTTTGTACTTATTCATCGTGTGGTAGGAGTATCTCCATCAGAATCTCTCAAAGTAGGGCTGAGTATCCAGACTGTTCACTCCATGTATTCTTAGACATTAAAGTTTGAGGTTTCCTGGTCAAAATTGTCTTTTCCAGGTGAACTTCAGTCTGGCAGCCTAATCTGAATTGAGAATTGGCTCAGCCTTTTTCACACCTATTAACGTTTTTAAAGCTAAGTGAATATAAAAACGTCCTAAATTTTTCATTTGTTCCATTAAAACAATCATTTTGGCATCTAGACGTTAATTTGAAACCTGACTCATCCAGCACATTCCTTAACCTCTCCAATTTGCAAGTGGTTGATGATTATTTAGCAGACATTTGAGATCCTACTATTATGCTCTGGGCAGTACTTGATACTGAGCAGGTACTAACATAAGATTTTTATCAGATGTGTTAAAGTTGAAATACATGTGGATGGCATTTCTCTAATCCATTCCTGCCAGAGGAGGAAAGAAATCCAGTCTGACTTGCCCGTGTGAATTTATGAGCCCATGTTCTCTAAGTGTTCATTTTTAATACAATTGATCATCTCTTTTGGCACTTAGCCCAGGACCACCTAAGGGCCACTAGTCTAATATTCGGTTTTGCTTTCTTTGTGAGACATAATGTGCCAATATGTAGGCATACATAGGTTAGTATATATACTTATTTTCTAGCTGAGAGGACCTAGAAATGGCAACACACCAGCAGCAAAAGTCACATCCAGTACCTAGACCATGGTTTCAAAGTGGTACTCTCCAATCTAAAAAAAATAAATAAATAAAATTCTTTGCTAAAGTAGCTGTACAAAATGTAAAGGAAAAACCTGCACTGCTGTTTCTTTTACTCTGACACTACTACCATACTCTCACTTCTGACATTTTCACCATCTGTATGGAGGTTTTCCCAGCAAGCAACTCTGACAGCAGCTGAGTGTCCTACAATTTTGTGCAATTCTGATACTACCTGGAAATAGGATGGGAATTCCATAGGTTAAGCATTAAGCACTACAGGACTGCCACCCACTTCAGATGCCAGTCACAAGTCTGGGTGGTTACCTGTGCCACAGATTCTGACCAACTGGCTATAAATCAGGTTTCCAGGCCCCCTCCCTTGGGTTCAATTTGCTACAGTGGCTAACAACTCAAGGAAACAGTTTACTTAATAGATGAGCAATTGATTACAAAAGGATATGTAGACATGTGGGGAGTGATGCGAGTGTCCGTCCATGTTCTCTGTCATGTTCCCAGCATCTTTATGGTCGCCAACCCAGAAGCTCACCAAATTTTTTTCCTATGAATTTATATATTTTTTTTAGTTTTAGGCACATGGTACATAAGACATTTATATGAAATGATCCCAATTACCCTATCACACGTCTGGCTCTACACACAGCCATTACAGTACTACTGACTACATTCCCTATGTCATGCTCCCCATCCCTGTGACCATCTTTCCCCAAACTCTTACTTTGGAGATTTTATGGAGATTTCATTACATAATCATAATAGATTGTTAACAATTTCTAGCACCTCTCAAGAATGGTGGGTGGGGCTGAAAGTTTTGGGTTTTTAATCAGGGCTTGCTCTTTCCAGTGATCAGGCCTCATCCAGGAGTCACCAACAGTCATCTCAACAAAAGACATGACTGTCACCCAGGAAATCTGAGAATTTAGGAGCTCAATGTTCAGAACTTGGGTCAAAGACCAGAGAGGAATTATGCTGCTAGTGCTTACATCACTTAGGAAATTGCAAGGATTTTAGGAACTCTATTAGGAACAGGAAGTAACTACCAATATGCATTTTTTCTATTATCTCACAAGGATAATACAAGATGAGCCTGGCAAGTAGTGCCAGAAAGCAAGAAAGTGCTGAGAAAGCAAAAGGATGGGGATATGTGAAAGATACAGGAGCCAACTTGAAAACTACCAATGGCCAACACTGGAACAATTTGAGAACAAAGTTACAGTATTGGTATAAAATATCTGTGACTCCATTTGGACATAAATAATTGAATAAATAAATGGAAAAGAAAAAATCTTTCTTACAGAGAAAATTCCAAATAATAGGATAGATAACTCTTCCCAAGAAGTGGAGTGTCTCTTAAGAGACCAGCTCCTAAAGAATAGATTGTGGAAAAGGAAAATAGTAACTACAGCAGAGAAACTTGTACACCATCTTAACCAAGTAGAAGTTATTAGCAGTGATATGTTAATATGTGTACCCTAATGTGTGATGACCAAAATAGCACTTTATCTCTGGCATTTTCCCCAAAAACACATAACCATAGTCAAGTCACAATAAAAACATACAAAGCTAAATTAAGGAACATTCTTCAAAATAACTGTCAAGGTTATGAAAAACAAGGAAAGACTGAAAACTTACTCACAGAATGGAGATGTGGCAACAAAATAGATCCAAGAACACCACCAAAAAAAGAAATGGAAAAACTAGTAAAATCTGTAATTTAGTTGATGACAATGTGCCAGTGTTAGTGTATTAGTTTTGACGAATGTAACATGGTTACATAAGATGTTAACAGTGAAGAGTTTATGGGAATTCTGCTATCATTGCATGCATCTCTTTTGTAAATTTAAAGTTATTCCAAACTAAAAAGTTTAATAACATGAGTCAATCTCTGGCATCTCAACATCATTCTCACTACCTGCATTTCTCAAATATTATTTGCAGTGGTTCCTTGACCACGTGTGTAAGGTCTTGAGATATAATGAAATTGAGCCACATGGATAAACTCAGAAAAATTTACCTGCTAAAAATTATGCCTAAAATCTTTGATTGCTTTGTTGGATGACCTGTCAATATTTGACTTGGAGCAACTTCTGACTCTTCAAACCTTGCTTTTTTCAGGGATCTGTTTTCACACTATGGTTAGTGCTAACATTTTCACTCAGGTGATAATGCTCCAGAGTTGAGCAGGTCTACTTTCAAGAAATATTAATATACTGAGCACCCCATACATTGTGTCCACATCTGAGCTTCCTTTTTCCTCATATTCCAAAAAAGAAATGTATTTCCAAGTTTTTATCTCAGAGAAGCTGTATCCTTTTCTATGACCTAAAATTAAAAAACTATATCACCTCATCACCTCAGTTTAACTCAAAACATGGGTATCAGATCAAATTAAACAGTATATATCAACAACATGAATGACAAAAAAAACTGAAGAGGTCCTATTTTTATTTTCTCACTTGGGCCACATGGTAGATGTTGTGGCTTTCAAGACCATGAAGATGAGGAGGAAAGCCTTTGTTATATTTAAAGAACTGGGCTCATCACAAATGCCTTGAGACAGTTACAAGGGTTTCCATTTTATGGTAAACTAGTGTGAATCCAGTATGCAAAAACAGATTCTGAAATACTATCTAAAATGTGTGGCACTTTCGCTGACAAAAAAAGAAATAAGCTAAAACTGGAACAGACAATAATGACCACAAATAAGATGCCTGGTCAGGGGACACCAAATTCAGCTAATCCTCAAGGGAATGAAACACCAAATCTAAATACCATTAGAGATTAGTGAGATGATGTTAACCATGTTGTTTAATCAGTTCCTGATTTCAAAGAAGTACATTTGGTACGTGTGAGGCATGCCATTGTGTTTGTTGAATCTGAAAATAATGGACAGGCTGGAGCTGCCAAGAATAGTTGTCTTTAAAGGACTTGGTGTTGTTTATAGTGTTTTGATTACATTTGGTCAGGACATTTTAATGGGAGTGGGGGGAAATGAAGGAAATTTTTGAGCAAGTTTTGTACAATAAACTTTTATTTGTATTCTAAAGGAAAAGTCACATCACCTCAATTCTGTTGTACTCTATGATTGAAATGAAACCATCACAAAAATCTCCCTGGTATCAAGTAAAAGAGACATAGATTCCATTTTTTAAGGCAGGAGTGTCAAAGTTACACTGTAAAAGAGCATATGGGGTGGGGGAGATTGTTTGAATGGTCTTTGGGAAAATATAACCTGTTACATCTGGATTTACCAGATGTAGGAATTTATAAGGTACTTTCTAGAATCTGTTGCCAAAGAGATCTTCCTTAAATGCAAATCCAATCCTTTTAACTTGCCAAAAATTTGCCAAAGCTCCCCATTGTCTTTAGAGTCAAACAATTCTGTCACCTAGCCAGACCAAACAATCTGCAGCTCTCAGAACATGCTTCCATGCCTTCAAGCTGCCTCCTCTGGCCAATGCCTACTCCTTTGGCTGGTCTTAGGTGACATGTCTTAATCTCTTACTACCTGTCCCTAATTGGTTGTTCCTTCCTTTGTGTCACTGCCAATTATCATCAATCATAGTGTTTATTAATACTTTATTGTACAAACTTTATCTCTCGACCAAAGTGTAGCAATCTTGAGAGCAGGAAACATGGTATATTCATTGCCTAGTTCATGGGAGGCACTTAAATGCTTACTGAATATATAAAAAAGAACTTTACATCATATTTCAGGATTTATATTACAGTATGAAGCCGGAGAATCTAATTTATTTCATAAAATAGTATGTAGATACTTTGTAATTGCTTATTTTTTAGATTTGTCATTTATTGCCCTAAGAATCAAGTCATTCTGACCACACTGGAAACCATATCATTATGAACTGTATATTTGCCATGTGTTGTCATTAATTTCAGTTGAGTAACCTGAAATCATCTCAAAGACAGGATCTAAAATAACTGTTTCTACACACACACACACACACACACACATACACACACAAAAGGAGGGAGGAGAAGAAAAGAAAAAGAAAAATAGTAACCAACTTTCCCTCCTCTTTTAGTTTTCTCAATCTTTGATTCATAGAATTAGACTTTTAGTCATTTAAGGAATCTCAGAGATATCTAGGACAACACCCAATTTTTATAGGTGAGGAATCTGAGGCATAAAGATGTTATTTGACTTGTCTGTCTCTCAGCTATTTAGTCTCTCAAAAATCGAGGTAGAACCCAATGCTTAAGTCTAGTACCCCCAACCTGCCAAGTCTAATCCTTAGTTCTCAGTCATGATGATGCATTAGAATCACCTTTGCACTTCTTACAACTGCCATTAGTTTACTAAGTCTAGAGTGAGATCCAGACATGTGAGTATTAAAAAGTTTCAGTCTGAAAATCAGTCACCAAGTTCAACTAATTATTTTTTTGCAGCATCTCTGGCTCCCTCCCCACTCCCAGACCTCATATCCACCTTCCTAGCCCCATTACTCTAAGCCTGGCTTCTGTGCCTCCAGTTTTCCCCTTCCATATGACTTTGTCAGATGACTTTTCCTAAACCACTTCTCAACACTTAAGGCACGGAAGAGTCAACCAAGCTCTTGTCTAAAAGCTAATTCCTGGATCCACTGTCCGCAATTCCAACTGAGTAGGTCTGTGGCAAGGCCTGACAATTTGCATATTTAACAAGCAAGGTAGAGGGAGTTGATTCTCATAGATGGTTCAAAGATGAACCATGAGAAACACTGCTCCAGTCAAATAAATGTTGATCCTCTGACCAGGCATCCAAGGTCCTCTACCATCAGCCCATCTTCTTCAATCTTATTTTTCACTTCTTTCCACTGCTGGCTCCCAATAAGACATTCAAACTTAACCTCCATTCTACCACTTCACTTTAATTCATGCTGTTCTCTCTCCCTAGAATTCTCATCTTTACCACCCCCAACACATTCCTTCCCATATAAATACTATGCATCTTTCAAGACCTAGTTTGAAGTCTACCTCCTTGAAAATACTTTCCTATGCTGATTTCATATGTCTATAGTGGTGAATGTTACTTTACATAATTTATTGTTTATATACTGTCTTATGAGACTTGCAGGTGGGACCCCTCTTAATTGTATAAATTCTTAAGTAACAAGTTCATGTCATGGGGCATCGAGCATCATAGGAAAAAAATAGCTTTTAATTAGATTTGAGAACTCAGTGATTAAATCTAAGTTCTATTTATTTTTGTTTTCATTTTACAGTCAAAAAATTTGAAGTGGAGTGTCTCATAAGACTTTTTCACAGCTTGGTGGAAAGAGCTGATGTAAGACTTGATAACGCTGGACTAGATCGTAACACATTTCGAGTGATCCTGCACAGCTTATTTGGAATGACTGATGATATACTAATGAATAGGGGTAATTATATTAATATATGGCAAATATTATACAGTTTTTATTAAAGACTTTAAATTTTTTTATTTTGTAAATTAAGTTTATCAAGGTAATATTGGTTAATACAATTATATAATTTTCAGGTGCACATTATAATTTGACATCTGTATATTCTAGTGTGTGTTTATCACCCAAAGTCCAGTTTCCTTCAGCTACCATATATTTGATCTCCTTTACCCACTTCACCCTCCCCCCATCCTCCCTATATTTGACTCCCTTTACCCCGTCTACCTTCCCCTTTCTCTTCCACCCCCTACCCTCTGGTAACCACTAGTCTGTAGTCCATGTCCATGAGTCTCTGTCCTGTTCCTTTGTTGCTTTTAGGTTTATATCCCATATATGAGTGACATCATGTGATTTTCAAGACTTTAAATTTTTTAATGCCAAACTAAGACATAATTCCGGAAGCATTACCAATATAAAACAGTAGTTCATTTGATTGTGAGAATAGTTTTTAATATAAACTTGCTCAGGATATTTTTTATAACTGATAACACTTTGAGAGATAACCAGTAAATGAACTAAATAAGCTAGCAGTATTGTTTTAATTAATTAATTAATTTTTTTATGGTGACATCGGTTAATGAAATCCAATAAGTTTTAGCTGTACACTTTAGCAGTGAGGCATATATATATTTACACTGTGTGTTCACCTCCCATACTTAGATTTCTTTCTATCTGTCACCACATATTTGACCCTTTTTACCCCATCTACCTCCCTGCTCAGTATTTTTTTTTTAAGATAAGCATGTGGCTTTTAATCATAATGTCTTTGGATTCATATGCTATGGACATGTAAATTACTGAATGACTTCTTTTTCCTCACAAATGAAGAATGTATCAGTACCAAAAGTGATAATTACTCTTTATACCAAAAAAATCAACTTAAAAGATCATTTTTTTTAAAAATAGGAAGTTATTTAACCTGATCCAGTCATTTTTCACTAACATACTTTTAGGGTTCAGTTTTGTAAGTTGCGATATATATGTACACCCTTGAAACCAGAGCCATAATCAAAATAATCAATATATTCATCACCCCCAAAAAAGTCAATAATAGGACAATACTAAGATTTCATTGGTAATTTTAAAATAATGTTTAGTAATTTAGGTATTGTATAAACTCTTTAGATTAGAATTTAGCCACTCTTTTTAGAATAAAAATTATCACATTGATTGGCTCCACTGTTGGACTTCTTGGCTCACAGTAACTGTACAAAATGTCACAAATGAAGCTCATCTTTCAACATGGAGAACAACCATTTTCTTTCTGTAAAAATTTGGAGGAAACATATTTCCAGCAATTTTGACCCTTTTGAGAAATATTGTGCCAAAATCCTTTTTTTCCTCTAGAATTTGAGAGGAAAAATTTTAAAATCTATGCATATATACATACATACTCTTGAATTATAAAATACCTGCAAATTATAATACACTTAATGTTCTTTTTTTCAGTATTTTTTGCATTTGATGAAGATAATGATAATTGTATAAATGTAAAAGAGTGGGTTAAAGGATTATCAGTGTTCCTTCGAGGGACTTTTGAAGAAAAGCTGAAGTGTAAGATTTCTATATGTAATTACTGGCTTAGTAATATATATTGTCAATTTTGTGTATAATAAATATTTAAATATTTTAAAAATACATAAAATTAGTGTTCTCTATAGCAACCTTGCAAAAATGCTGCATGACAGTTTTTAAAAAGATAAGTGGATGAAAGGGGTGTCCTATTTCATAGAAGAGCCCCTGGTCCCAGGATCCCCAAACACTTCATTCACTGGTTCTGTAATGCACAAATCCACCAAGATGAGACTTGCACTTAAGGCCCAGGCTAAGAATAGAAAGTAAGGGTTAGAGCTTATGCCAACTCAGATCAGCTGACTAGGCTGAGCTTTCTGAGGCTGCCTCTGTTCTCAGTAGGAAAGGATCCTTGATATGGGGACAATTCATAGGTCACATTAGGGCCATATCTTGTCTTTTCATTGAAGAAAATGTGAGGAATTGACACAAAATGAGGTAAAATATGCATTAACCACTAGACACCAATGCTCTAGAGTTAGAGTTTGTGTAGATGAGTGAAAAGGGAAAAGGTTGAGGGCAATGAAAGCCCAAAGGGAGGAGGATCATAAAGGGAGCTTCCTACAGAAGAGACGTTTGGAATTAAAAAATAAAATAAAATAAAAAATCCCAGTTTACAATTTGCCTGGAAAAAACTCTGGCCTCACCTCACTTCTACCATTGGTGTGCTGTACATTTCCTGTGCTTTACACCTCTGGTGCCAGGATTTGGAGTGAGGAACCCTAGAAAGAGAATAGGAGCAATTATAAATATCAGTTTTCAAGGAAACAAATTGCTTCAAATTTGCTTAAGAGAAGATTGCAGGGTTCTGAGTAAGCAAATTTTTATTCCTTCTTGTTCTCCCTCTTGTATCTGGATTTGGGAAAAGAAGTTTCCTAAATTAAACACACATTTTAAAAACAATAACATTTTAAAAAATAACCAGCTTTCTCTGACATTTATACTTTTTGTTCCTTTGATTTTGTGGTTTGTTTCTTAATGTCTCTTTTCCAGTCTAATTTTTCACAGGTAACATTTAAATACAGTTGTCACGTAAGCTTTTTGTGGTATTCCTACACAAAAGTCTCACTGAAAAGTGAAAATCTAAGTTTCCTGGATGTAAATTCTTGTGGTAATACTAATACCTGGTGAAAATGGTTGACATTGATAGTAGCTATATGTGATTGTATAGATCACATTTTTGAAAAATTTTTCCTCCTCTAATCTCACTTCCTAAAAATATTTAATATACTTTTCAAGGTACATTAATTTGGGGAAAATACTACTTCAAGTAGGGTTGTGTTGCAAACTCATATGTATGCTATAGATTGGAGAAACTCAACAAAAAGATATAGCTAATCTGATACTCTGGAGTTTTATACATAGTCCTATTGCTTTTGCTAACCCACTTACCTGGATTACAAAATCCACAAAAGCCCTTTCCCTGCTATATTCCCAGGACCTGAGGAAGTCATTTGTGGGATGAATGAATGAACTGTGGTAGTGCTTACCCTGTGAGATGGAAGACACTCCAGGGAGAGATTGATCATTTTGAATAGTGCCTACAGGCAGGTCCCAAGGAAATGACAGACTCACTACCCTAATGGACTGAAAATGTTATTTGTCAGTGATATAGTGAAGTATGTACTTAGTTTCTATACTATATGTAGGAAGAGAATCATAATACTTAGATATACACACATATATACTTGTATGTGTATTTATGTATTGTATAATCAAAAGTTTAAAAATATTTATTTCTTTATTGCAGCTTCATAATATTTTTAAATCCTCAATTTTAAATTCCAGAAATTTTGTCTTTCTGTTCACATTCCAAGGGGTGTTCAATCTTCTGAAAAGAAATATAATAAAGGGTGTTTTATTTTAAGATCTCTCTACTATATAGATCAATAATTATAGGTTGTATAAATTGTCTTTCTTTTATTATATGCTAAAGTAACTAAGAAGACTAATGACATTTTAACTGTTCTTATCCAAATCTTTAAACATTTTGTTTTGAAAAGTCTGTTTTGAAGTTTATTATTTGAACGGCGATGGTTATATTTCTCGAGAGGAAATATTTGACATGTTGAAGAACAGTCTATACCAACAGTCATCTGAAGAGACTGATGAAGGAATAAAAGAGTTGGTAGATATAACACTGAAGAAAATGGTAAGAATGAAAAACCATAATTATATCCAATCAAATGGATGTTGGATAAAGCTTAAGATGAAGAAATGATTTACTTCCCTCCATAATGAATGTAATCCTTATGAGCACAGGAGTTTGTTCTCTGCTCTAACCATTGTCTCATATTGTGCCTGCTGACAGTGCGTGATTAGTAAATATTTATGGAATAGCTGGGTGATTTAATTACTATATAAAATGAATGTTTATTTAAAGATATTTTGTATTAGTAAAACCTTATTAATTTGGGGGAGGCGATAAATGCAATTCGTGTAAAATTGGATGCTTTTCTAGTCTGTCTTCATGACCTTAGCCTTCCAATTCATGTAATATAATTCATAACATAATAAAAATAGTTGTTCCATATAGAGTGCTTAGTATATGTCAGACCCTTCACAGAACTTTAATATATAAACTCATTTTATCCTCAGAACAACCCTATGGAGTAGAATGTATTATCTCTATTTTACAGATGAGAAAGCTGAAGTACAGATAGGTTTACTCGTGATCACACTAGAAAATGGGATGCAGAATTCATTTTTCAATAAAACCAATAATACCTCTCTATTATGGACATAGTGATTTCTCTCCTCTTACTATGACTCTGAACTGGATACCAGTGAAGGATTGTGACCCTAAGGAAGCCTGGGTCTGGCTCACCTCCATTACTCTGGAGTTTGAGAAACAAATGACGAGGATTGTGAGTCAGAAATTCAGCTAACACAGACCCCAGAGTGTCCTCTTCTGTTAGAAGTATTCTCGTTCGCCCCTGCTAGGGCTGAGGGTAGACTTCTGGAGAGACAAGTATGTTTTCCAGTGCCAAACCCACCCCTTTCTTTTTTAAAAGGAAATGTTATGAACTTTTTCTGAAAATTATTCAAACTCTCTCTAGACTTTCAGCCACCGATTTAGTTATGCTCAAAAGTGAAGAAACAAGAATTCATCAAATCATATCCAAATTCAATTAAGCAATTAAAAGCATTCATCATCTACACACATGCTCCCCCCATGATTTACTTAATCACCCATAGTTCTTGTCATGAATGCTTCACTCCAGGCAGGTCTGTTTTCTTCCAGGATTACACTCCTGCTTATAGCCATAATTCAGGTCGGGCCATTCTTCTGCATTTCATCCCCGTAACTCTCTACCTAGCTAGACCCCTACCATCCTTAAAGGCCTAGCAGTGGCCTGCAATGCTGCTTCTCATGACTCTAGTCATCTTGAACTGTTAATCCTCACTCCCAGTGCCTTGCTCCTTAACTGAGCAGATTCACTATTATCCTTTTTGGAAAATTAAGCTTGAGAATCTTTGCCCTATGGCACTTATCACAAAAGCAGCAATGTAATAGGATTTCCTCTAACTTCTTTTGTCTCATTTGCCCACTTAGTTTTTAAGTCCTTTAGGAACAAGGCTCCACTTTATATGAAGCAACTCGTCTTAGTCTGCTTGGGCTGCTGTAACAAATTACGATAGACAGAGTGACTTAAACAACAGGAATTTATGTCTCATGGTTCTGGAGACCAGGAAGTTCAGGATCAAGGTGCCAGCTGATTCGCTATGCTAGTAAGGGCTCTCTTCCTGGCTTGCAGACAGCCACCTCCTCAACATGTCCTCACATCTCAGAGAGAGCTCTAGTCTCCTCTACTTGCAAGGACAATAATTATATCATGATGGCTCCACTCACATGACTTCACCTAAACCTGATTATCTCCCAAAGGCCCCATCTCTAAATAGTCACATTGGGGATTGGAACTTTCATATATAAATTTGAACCTAGGGGAACACATCCAGTCCATAATACCAGGTATGCCTATTTGACTAACAGGAATTAAGTGGCCTCCTTACGTTCCTTTTCATTTGTGTAAGTTGTACCCTCAGAAGTGTGAACTGTTTTACTTGGTAAACTTATTCTAGGCAGTTATTTTAAAACCTTTTATTCTAGGCATTTTTCATGCGATATTAAAAACTCATTTATTAAGAAATCAACCTTCCTCTCTAGGATTATGACAATGATGGCAAGATATCTTTCGCAGACTTTGAAAAAGCAGTGAAAGAAGACAGACTTTTGTTGGAGGTGTTTGGACAATGTTTACCAGAAGCAAAGGTACGGTGCCAACAGCCCAAATGGGTAGAGGGAAATTTTGAAGGATTAGAAATTAACACTTGATAGACAGTCACCTCAGCAGGGCTTCAGACACTGCTAGGTTTAGGCAACCATAAAGGGCTCAGCCTCATCCTGATGTGTCGAGACCCAAGACAGCAATGACTATTTAATTATATTCAACAGACATTTTTTTGTTCTTCAACACATCAGCCATACACAATTCCCAATTTCTTGTGTTAATATTTTCCCAAAGAAAACTAGGTTATATTTGGCTTGCTTAATGGATAAAGAATAGATTTGGCAAGTACCAACCATAAATTGCTGGGAGAAAACTTAATCTCTCTCAATCCAAATATTGTCAATGAGAATAAAGTTTTGAAATTTTTGGACACATATCTAATACTTTGTGGTCATAAAAGTTTTTCATGAATGAATTTGACAAGTTTTCTGAGCTAGAAGAGGCAGCCTAATAATTGATTTAACTCATTAATATTTCCTTTAATTCCTTTAACTATGCTTTGGAAACATGATATATAAAGTAACTTTTTTATTTTTTGAAATTTTCTCTTCTCTGCAGTTATTTAGGTGATTTTGTGAATGGGCTTACGTAATGTTAGGCTATCCTTAGCTATCTCTCTTAAGATCAGCTTGTCTCTCTTGTGCCACTGTACATTCCCACACTTTAACTGTGTGGCAAAAAGCAGTGTGTAAAAGGCAGACTTCTTGTTTGGAGAGACTGATGGGTCAAACACTGTAGAATGGACTGAAGTAACCAGCTGGGTTCGGACAGAACACTAACAGTTCCAGCCGCTCCCACAGTTCATCTGTGGCCTGGTTACTTAGAGCCCTGCTACTCAGTGTAGTCTGTGCACCAGCAGTGGTACCACCCAGGAACTTGAGAACTGTAGAATCTCGGTCTCACCCCAAACCAACTGAATCAGAATTTTTTTTTTTTTTTTTTTTTTTTGCTGCTGCCTGATACACACAAGTTTCTCTCTCTCATCAATGGTCAACTAGGTACGTTTGTGGAGATGGGGAGGGCTGACCTCCAGTCACAGCACAGATCAGGAATCCCAAGAACACAGAACCCACTTAGCAGCTCCTCCCTTTAAGGCTGTCAGGGAATTTAATTGTGGAAAAATACACCTAATGTAAAACTTACCATTCTAACCAATTTTAAGTATTCATTTCAGTAGTGTTGAGCACATTCACAGCGTTGTGCACCCACTCTCTAGAACTCTTCAACTTACAAACTGAAACTCTATACCTATTAATCTACTCCCCATTCCCACCAGCTACCAGCCCCTGGTCACCACCAACAGAATTTTAAGACCCTGAGGTGGAGGTTCTTAGCACCTTGAAGTATGAGACGCCTAATCTAGACAACTTCTTTTCTCCAGTCCTATGCTTAGGTCTTTAATCTCTTTTACCTGAGAGTTCAGCAAAATAACGTATTTAATTACCTTACAAGGAACTAGGACATAACCCCTTGCCTGCAGCTTCTTTTAATGCTATCCACCACTAATACTATGCTAACAAGTTTGGATCAGTAAGTCATAATAGAAGATGAACCTTCTTAACTGGTATGTTCAAATTCAGTCCATTAAGCCAGAGGCCCTTACGGGGAAATCACAAAAACAGACACCTTCTCAAATTATTTTTATCTGTAAAAATATGGAAACAGCCTGGTCATACCTTTCAATCATGTGCATTGACAGGAAAAAAAAGTGGTTGTGCTAAAAGTAATATTTACAAATACTGATGTTTCTGACATAGATCAAGCCAAATTCTTCTTAAAAGTTAACTAAAGTGTCTAAGCTTCTAATTTCAGCTTTAATCGTTTAACTTTTTTACTTTATAGATTTGTCTTGATTTTGAAGCCCTGGCATTCACACATCCTGACTTCTAATTTTTGAATGTGAATCGCTCAACTTCTATTAAAATCAACAACAGATCCTGGTTGCCTATCTTTATTTTTATTGTACAGTTTCTATACTTGCTTTAATTAATTCACATATACTTAGTGCAATGTGAAAGGTAATGTTACAAGAATAGTTTCTGTAATATTAAGTACGGGTCAAAAAAATCCATAATGGGTAATGATAAACTAATTTTATTTATTTTTTAAGTTAGCCAACAACCTTGTGACTCAGCCATTCTCAGGAACAGCCAAGGACCTAGTTCTAGACAGTAAAATGTAAGCAAACTCATTGGGTGGCATTTCTGTTTCTTTAGAGGAAACAGTTGGCTGGTATGTATTTTGTCCATGATAAACTAATTTTAAGAAATGAAACTAAATTAGACAAGTAGCTTTAATAAAATTACAAAAAGGAGTGCATTTAAAAAATACCAGCAGTAAAATATCTTCAAGAAAATGACAGGCCAGAAATAAAAAACAGTCCCTTAGAAAATATTAACTTGCTGCCGCCAATCTTATATTCTTCTTCTTTGCTTTAATGGATGACTTGTATGCACATCTTTTGGCTTGTCCTCTAGAGGCTTTGGCACAGATGAAACCACCTAGTTTAAAAATGAAAACCATCAAATCTTAATTTTATAGTATAAGAGAAAATAAACTATTAGAAGAGATAGCATATATATTCAATAGTTCAATCCTTGCTGTCACGTTTGAAGCAGTTAACCGAAGTTCAAGGTATGGCCTACGACCTAGGTACATAGCAGTTTTCTAAGTATTGATGGGAGTAAAATTACTAAAGCCATTTAACAAGAAAAAAAACTGAGGTGAGAGAAGTAAACATATGCTCTACTTTAACATTCCTTTACAAATCTGAAGTCACTTTTTATTTTATGTATACAAATACCCTGGCACTGATAAAGTATGATACATTTACAAACAGTGAGGCTTGAGGAGAGAAAATGAAAAATTTGGAGAAATAATGAGAAAATGGTATAATCTTCAATATCTTAGGGAAAATTTAAACACATCATCAGAAAGAATACACAGTAAGTTAGAATAAGACAGTCTTTACTAAAAATGGAAAATTTTAGAAACTATAGTAAATTTTATTTCGTATTTCTCCTTTTTGTTGCTCTACTATTTCTATACCTAGGATTTGGACCCAATACTTTTTTTCTGAAATTACAGTCAGCTCTGGCTGAGACAGCTATGTATCTGTATCTATGCCTCAGTTCCGGTGTATGTGAAGAAGGAAGGGTGCCATCACAAACTAAACAATTTAAAAGAGGCTTAAGCATAGAAATTGTGTCCATGGATTTTTATTATAGAACAATCCCTTTTCCTTAATCAGATAATAATTTCAGGTAAAAAATGTACATAAAATAAAGTCTCCCTTAATCACACTGTGAAACAAATGTACAATTTGTGAAGATCATGTTCCGAACCTTGGAGTTAAGTGTAATAGTCTTTTCTCCCTCAGTTTGATTTCTAAAGTCTTGCCACACAATAACGTATCTTTCAAAAGCAAATTCAAATGTCAACTTGCTTTGATTTGCACTTAGAAAGTAGAAAAATAATTATGTAAATAATGAAAAAAAATTACTAATAGCACAATTTAGTTCTAATCCATTTAAGTTGTTATTTGAAATGTAGACCTTATGGCCTCATCTTTAAAAGTCTTACCTTCTTCTATGGCTATCTGTAGCAAATAAAAATTTTGAATTTGATGTAATTTATAATAACTTTAATCTTAAGAGAAATAAATGGTAATAATTTTTTTTTAACATAGTGGTTCTCTACCTTGACTCATATTGGAACTATCTGGGGGGCTTTAAAAAAAGGAGGCCTGGGTTCTGTTCTCACAGATTGATCTGATTGAAACCCCTGCTTTTATATTTTAAATCTAGAGTGATATAAAATATATTCTGTTCACTGTTTAAGGCAATGATTAATGGTATCAAAGCAAATAAATTCCTATTAGCAAAATTCAGTTAATTCAAAAGAGAACTGTAGAAAAACATCAAAAAACTAAAAATGAAAAACTTAGGGACAATACTATAGTTCTCACAAATAATTCTCCATTAGTCCTATACCAAACTGTCTCTTACAAGTTTGTTAAAAACTATCTTACCTCTTTCAGTTTATTCCGAATTAAATTTGCCGTTGTATTCAGAGAGTCATCATGCATATCAACTTTAGGTATGTCTGGTAGCAGAGGCCCAATCATAACCTCTTTACTGCTTGTGCTTGTTTCAAGAAAAGTTTCAAGTTTACGATCATCTTCCCTTCTTCTTTTCCGCTCCTGCAGTTGTGTTGTCCTAGGCATAAATCTGTCAACTGCCTCTGAAGTAGTAATAGCCTTCTGTGCACTAGGGAAGGCCACTGGATTTTTTAAGGTTTTCATCTGCATTTTCTGCAAAGGGTCACTGTGGCTGCAACGCCCCGCTGTTTCATCATGGATTCTACCACCCTGAGAGGAGCCTGATGCTCCATCCACGTGCTCTCTTGATGAACACATACATTTTGAGAAGTAACATAAAGGCAATTCACAAGAATAAGGAAGACAAGGATCTGAGTTCTCAGCAGAAGTATTCAAAGCAGCTTCACAAAATCCAGATTTCTCCAACTGGAAGCGTTGTCTAAAATCTCTTGTGTCCTTATGCTCTGTCACTAGTTTCTTCTTTGTCATGAAAGGCTCTTTATATACAATTTAAAGGGTGAGGGAAAGGGAAACAAACAAATGATTTGTTTTCATCATTCATAAATGTGTAATGTGATAACAAACATTACTTTAAAATATTAATAAGTGCAACCTGGAAAATTTATTTCTTGAGCAGACAATATGTTCATGTGGTTTAAAAGTAAAAAAGGATAAAAGGTGTATTAGTGTAAAGCTTCGGTCTTTCCTTGCTTTCCATATGCCTTAGTAATACCCCACCATAGTAATCACTATTCTTACTTTCTTGCCTGTGTGTCCAGTATGCCTTACTTTTCCTCCTTCCACCTACCCCCCCCCTTTTCTCCTGTAATAACCATTTCTCTGCACCTTTGCACTTTTCCACTTAATTGTAGATTTCGGAGAGTTTTTCCAAGTTATTACATAGAAAGTTGCCTTTTTTTTTTTTTTAACAGCTTCAGTGTTCTATTATGAATGTACATACTGCTTAATTTGTATTTGTTAATTTTTAAGGGAAGCAATATGCTGGGCCTATATATTATAATTTCCTTTAGCACACATGCACACAATGGTATCCCTGGAGCTAGTTACATATCCCACAGTTTAAAGTTCAGTGTCTGCCAATGATCAAGGACTCTTCAACAGCTCTCTTGCCAAATTTTCAGGTCAATTTTCTAAGACTTCCCACCTTATTTCTCTCTTCACCGCTGGCACATGCTCCTTCCCTATCACCCATAAACTCATCACATTCAATAGCTGTATGGACACAGACTTTGTCTTTCAACTAGAGTGGAAAAATTTGATAATTTAAGTCTCTGATACTATCCAAATTTCAGACTACATACATTATCTTAACCTGATTCTGAATGCTCTAGTCCTATAATCCATGTACCAGATTCCATCACTCCACTGCAGACATATGGAATTTGTGTCTAGGGAAATTCAGTTGAGCATATGGGGCATTTGGCTAGCTGCTGGTCAAAAGTGGAACTTTTCCACTTTTGGCAGTTTTAGATTAACAGAGGGTAACTTGTCTGCAAATCCTACTTGCTTCTCAGAGCTTTTAGGTCAAAAGCCTTAATTCCTTATCGTGGGACACAAGGCCCTTTACGATTCACTTCCTGTCTTTTCAAATCTTATCTCTTACTAAAGCCCCTGTGTTGTGGTTATCCTGTACTACTCACAGTTCCTTAAAATGCACAATGCCTTTAACATGCTACATGGCCCACCTTTCCAGGTCTTTCTCTCCCTTTCTGGGTAATGTCTACTTATCCTTCAAATCTCAGCCACCTCTCTCATCCTGTAGGAAGTCTCCTATTAATTAACATCTCTCTTCTCAACCCAGATTATGCAGAGTGCTACACAGAACCCTGTAGTTTAGTTACTGAATATTATGATCATTTATTTGCCTCTCTTCCCACTAAACTGGGAGCTCCATGATAATATACCTACCAGAATGAATGACATGTAAGTGTTTAGTAATAGGCTTTCCATACCTTTATTTTTAGTAATTCTTGCTATATAAGCCTTCCTCTCTTGCAATTTTTTTCTAGTTTCTTCAACTGTCTCAAATTCTGGAGCATAACAAACATGAAGTAATCCACCAAAGAAACTCTGTTCATCCATTTTTCTCTTGGCTGTCCTAAACAGAAATACATGATAACACAGTCTATTAATTTAGATTTACTTAGGATGAAAGTTTGACTAGTACACAATGCACTGATCTAAAGAACAAAGTCCAGCTTTTGCTATGTGTATGTATGTCCTATGGTTTGAGAATTAGGATGCTGTGCTTGTGGGATGGTATTGACCCCAATGATCCAGCACGTACTCTTAGAGCCTTTCTTCCCCTTTTTCAACTGTGTTAACAGGTTTTGGGCTAAGTGATCCACACATATCCAGACTCCCTTAACAGTCTTAGGATCCAGCTGGTTAGCCTAAGGTACACAATCTGTGGTCATGAAACAGATTTTCTCTGTGTTAAATTAAATGGCCCTTGAGAGTTAGCTCATACCCAATTTAGCCTTTTCAGCACAATATGTTCCTATAATGAGGTTCATATATTAAATCTTAATAAAAATATTGTAATTGTAAAACCTATAATTACTGAGGAAATACTGAATATATAACAAGTAATAAGAAAATGAGTGGATGTATTCAATAAATACTTATTAAACATCTATGACTGGTCAGGTATTACTACAATAAATATTTACTTCTGAGCCCAGGGATAACAGTATCTACAGAGATTTTACCACATACTAGGTAGTGTCCTAAGTGCTTCAGTAGAATAAACACTTCACAACAACCCTATGATGAAAATGAAGCCCAGGAACATTTATGCTTTGGTCATGCTCACATTGGTTTATAGAGCTAGACTCACATTCAGATGTTGAATTCCATAGCCTACTGTACTAGGTGCTGTGGGAAACACAAGAACTGTAGAAAACATGCTTCCCTAACCATGAGGAGCAGGCAAGTTGATTAGGGAAGTGAGATTACATATAAGAGTAACCTGAGAATACATGACCCCATAAAATCAAGTGCTTTTATGGCAGACTACAAGTGCTATTTGTGGCAAAAATATGAATTGTAATAGCCAGGAAAGGATGGGTCTCACAGCAAATTAGTAGCAGTCAACATAAAAATAGATAAAGCATTTCATATTTCAGCCTACTGGAACAGTTTCTTAGATGGAGTCAGTTCTCATGGGTGCATAAGAACCTCAATAGCTAATATTTACTGCATTCTGAACAGGAGGCACTATGCTAAGCCCTTTAATGGATTATGTCATTTTATCCTCACATAACCTCAATAAGTAGGTCTTTTTATCATATGGATTTTACAAAATAGAAGAAAACAGGCTTAATGGTGTTAAATAACTTGTCCTAGATCATGTTATTAAGCAGTGGAACTTGAAAATTTACCCCCAAACCTAATTTTTAATCTACCACACTACATGACAGAAAACTATTAAGCATGGGAATTATGTGATGGAATAGCGTTTTGGTAAGGCTATCACTTAAAATGACTGGAGGAAGACAAGAATAATTCAGGACTATAGTGGTTATTGGTTAATTCTGGTATGAACAGGAGAAACCTGGAGCCAAAATAACAATAGGTAGGGTAGAGATAAGACACTCCTTAATTTGCATATTACCTTGCACTTTGTATATTCAGAAATTTAATAAGATAAACTTCTGTAAAGTCTTCTGCTGGGTATTCATCTAGAGCATTATATTGTTCAATTGCACCATATAAAGCAAATCGCTCAACTAATTCCTTCATTGCTCCCACTGCAGGAACTCCTTGTATTAACAAATACCGAGATTCCAAATTAATTGTATAGACCTAAAATAAATGCAGACACATTAAATATATTTCATAAACCTGGAACAAATCTGCTTAAAAATAAAAAAAAAACACTTGAAAACAAATATTCTGTTCAATGGTCTGCAGAAAACAAAATTAAAAAATGTGTCCCTCCCTGCATAAATAATAATTCGTCCTACGTGTGAGGGCCTCTAACTAAAGAATAAAATAGACTACCGTAATTGACATGTTTTCCAGAAGGTGGCTCGGTAGAAATTACTGGAAAGCGTTAACAAATATTCCCTGAATGCTTACCATGCGCCAAGCACTACCGGAAACACGGACAATACGATGGCTAAAACTAAGCCTTGTCTTCGCAGAGCTGACGGTCGAGTGTAGACCAAACAGGTCGTGGGACTCTTAGGTGCCTGAATACCAGAATTCTGCATCCCATCTCCCGTGACTGACGGACACGACCGCAGCCTTTCGACCCTTCCCTGACGCAGGCTGGGCACGGGAACCTAGAGCTTACATAAAACCGCCGAGGATGGCGAATGAAACTGACACCGCCTTACCTTGACGGCACGAGGCCGTCGACCTTCCCGATACTTGGCCCGCGTGTCGCACACGGCCCTTTGGGCATGGTGGCCGAACGAGCCCCCCAGCTCCCCGCCGCCCGACGCCATCTTGCCGGCTTTGGCCCTCGCAGAGGCGACAACATCCGCCTCACTACACCGTTTATCCAATAAGAGAAAGGGACGGGTCAAGCCGTGCCGGGATTGGCTGAGGAGCTGACCGCGTCGGCCATCGTTTCCGGCGAAAGATGATTGGGTGACTGGGATGCCGCCCCTGAGCGGCGCGGGGGGCGGGGCCTGGAGCGTGGGAGACGCCGTGCTCGCCCCGCCTCCTGCCCTCGCGCGGAGAGGCGCGCCGCGGCGAAGGGGCGGGGCCTCAGAGGAGAGGGGCGGGGCCTCAGGGGCCGAGGGGCGGGGCCCGCAGGGCGGGGCCGGCCGATCTCGTCGGGCTCCGGCGCCCCGGGCCTGCCGGCTGGGCCCGGCTGTGCTGTAGGGTGGGCGGGTTTCGGGGTTCGCGTTTGCAGATCATGTGGAGCAGCGAACGCCTGGCGGGGGCCGGAGGCGGCGAGGCGGCCGTGACTGTGGCCTTCACCAACGCTCGCGACTGCTTCCTCCACTTGCCGCGGCGCCTCGTGTCCCAGCTGCACCTGCTGCAGGTAAGGCGCCGGCCCGGCCCAGCCTTCCAGCCGGAACTCGAGACACCTGGGCTGTGGTCTCACCTGGCCGTGGCCTTTCAGGGACGCGGCGGCCTCCCCTGGCGCGGTGCGGAGGCCGGACCGAGGGGCCTGCGAGCGCAGGGCCGGTCGGGACGGTCTCTGCAGCCCACGCGACGCCTCGTGCTGCCCAGGAGTTTGGGGTTCACCAGCCTTTCAGACATCTCAGTGTTCTCCCTCGACGTTCAGGTGTTTCTCACTCCAGGTTGGAAAGCTCCCGAGAAGTCAGCTCTTTTGCTGCTGCTGCTGTTGGTGTCAAAATGGTTTTCCCGCCAGCGATTTCCAGGGGCTTGGCGCGCCGTGGTCCCGGCCTCCCGAGGGAGGGGCAGACGTGGCTTGGCGGGGCCCTGTAGGTTGACAGAGACTGAGAGCACCGTGTCTCACTAGCGGAATAGGTTGGAAAAGTGATGGTTTTTCCCTGTAGTCGCCGCTGGCGTGCCGGGAATCTGCAGCGGACAGCCTCTGGGGGGGTGGGGTGTGGTGCGGGGAGGTGGTCACCTTCATTCCCTCTTCTGACCTCAGCCCCCACAGTTACAGCTGACATAGTGACTTTGTACTTTTGACTCCAAATCTAGGGCCCTTTCTATGTTACACTGTGCGCAGAGGAATTTTTTCGTCATCTAGAGCAGCGGGACTATCCTGCGAAGAGTTATGAGAAAAATTACACAACTACGTAATACACGATGACTTTTATACAAAGTTTTAATCATGCGATTAAAGTATATTACCTCGGAAGTGGCTCCAACGTTCTTTGAAATTTGTGTTATTTACAGAAACATAATAAGCAACAGCCTATAACCAATTTCGAGAAAGTAAAATATATAAATGAATGAATTTAATGTTTAATAAATTTGATAAATTTATTTTGATGTAAATAAATGAATTTAATAATACTAAACTTCCTGATATGATAAATGTTGATGGCTATTAGTGAAATCCTTTTTATTTAAAAAGATCTATATCTAAAAATACTTATGATATAACGTTAAGTGGGAGGAAATAAGAGTAAACATGACTAAAATATGTAGCCATGTAAAAAATTAACTTATTACCTGAAGGGAAGTGGGGATGTTATGGGAGTCAAATAATACAGTGATAGGAGACTAGAATTCAGGTGCTGAGCACACCATGAAGTACACAGATGTTTATTATAAAGTTGTACACCTGAAATTTACATAATGTTATTAACCAATGTTACCCCAATAAATTTAATTTAATAATTAAAATAACTTGGGCAAAGAAAAAAAGGATTATCTAGAAATAAACAAAACTGTTCACATGGTTGTCTTTCTGTGGAGAAAATACCAATAATTTCTTTTTTTCCTTTCAAGTTTATATATTTTCCCAGGTTTCTATAGTGAGTTTGGAATTCTTTAATCATAGAAAATATTGTCTTTTAATTCTTAATATTCACTTAAATATTTTATGTAAATGCTTTTAATGAGAATGTTATATTTTGCTATTTTTAACTTATAAATGTTTCCATAGTTCGAACTTTTCTATAACTACAGAGAGACCCCCCATAAGCCTAGTACCCACCTCACAACATACATATTATTACATTATAATTGACTATATTCCCTATTCTCTACTTTACTTCCCCTTGACTATTTTGTAACTGCATGTTTGTACTTCTTAATCCCTTCACCATTTTCACCCAACCCCCAAACTCCCTCTTATTGACAACCGTCAGTTTGTTTTCTGTATCTGAGTCTGTTTCTGTTTTGTTTGTTCTTTCTGTTTTTTAGATTCCACATATAAACGAAATCATATTTTATTTGTCTTTGTCTGATTTATTTTGCTTAACATAATATTCTCTAGGTCCATCAATGTCACAAATGGTAAAGCTTCATTCTTTTTTATGACTAATACGCTATTGAATATATGTACACATCTTCTTTATCCAGTTATCTATTGATGGACATTTAAGTTGTTTCCATATCTTGGCTATTATAAATAATGCTGCATTAGACATAGGAATGCATATAATCTTTTCATATTAGTGTTTTGGGTTTCTTCAGATAAATAACCCAGAAGTGAAATTACTGGGTCATAAGGTAGTTTTGAGGAACCTTCAGACTGTTTTCCATAGTGGCTGCACCAATTTGTAATCCTACCAGTGGTGCACAGGGGTTTCCTTTTCTTTGCATTCTTGCCAACACTTGTTGATTTTATTGATGATAGCCATACTGACAAGTGGGAGGTGATGTTGTGGTTTTAATTTGCATTTCTCTGATGATTAGTGACAGGGAGTATCTTTTCATATGTCTGTTGACCAGGTGTATGTCTTTGGAGAAATGTTTATTCAGGTCATCTGCCCATTTTTTAATTGGATTGTTTGTTTTTTTGGTGTTAAGTTGTATGAGTTCTTTATAAATTTTGAATATGAACCCCTTATTGAGTGTATCATTGGGGAATATCTTCTCACACTTGGTAGGTTATCCTTTCGTATTGTTGGTTTTCTTTTCTGTGCAAAACCTTTTTAGTTTGATGTAGTCCCATTTGTTTATTTTTTCTTTTCTCTTGCCCAAGGAGCTATAACCAAAAAATATATACATACATACATATATACATATATATATACATATACATACACACACACACACACACAAACAAACTAGGGACAGTACTGTTACATTTTTAACGATCATGATATATATTTCTAGTTATTGACTCATAGTTTACTAAAATAGTAAATTTGTAGTTTATTTAATAACGTTCCCATTGATAGGCATTTAAGCCAGTCCTAAGTTTCATTATATAGAAAATACTGCAGAGATGTGTTCTGGTGTAGGTTTTTTCCTTCTTTGAATCATTAACACACACACACACACACACACACACACACACACACACACACAGAGGCTGTATTTAAGTTCATTGGCTACCTATTGCCATTTTCAATTCTGTAATGGTCAGATCAATTTATAATGCCATCATAAGAACGTAAGTACATTGGTTTTATCCATAGCATCACCGGTGTTGGATATTGGAAATGATAATAACTTTTTAAATGCTATGACAGATGTGGACAACAGAGTTATCAGCTATCTATAGAACTCTTTTTGTATGTATTGCAATAATAGTTTTACCTTTTATGTGAATCCAGAAAAACATGTAAAATCTTTTAAAATTTACCCCCCATTTTTTATTTCTTGAATAAATAGAATCAAGCTATAGAATTAACCTGGGGTCACCAGCCTGTGTTCTTGAGCTGGGTACAAGGCAGGCATTTTAACAACCAAGATGAAAATGTGGCTGAAATTAACAGACAAGTTGGTCAGAAACTTGGACTCTCAAATGGGGAACAGGTAAGCACAAAATGTGATGACAATGATTTTTTTTCTAATATTGCATAATATAGGAATGAAAATAAAATTTAGAGTTCTGAATTTTTTTTTAAAGAGAGATGACACAGTAATTAGTCCAGGATATTGAAGTTGACTGTATACACCGTTGTTAAGTCGTTACCTACTATATACTCTGATGTTAAGTCATTATCTTGTAGTCTACTATGTTCTCTAATTTTTGTATTCTTCTATTTTACTCACTTTTCAGGTTCCCTAATTTATTTTTTTGTGCAACTACTTTTGCTTCATAAATTATTGCATTTTACTTTGTATTACTGAACTTTATTTCATTTGTTTCTGTCAAATTTTCTAACCTTTCAGGGTTATACTTGATTTAAAAAAAAAAAAATGTACCCAGAAAAGAGGGTTGTTATTTTCCATTTTTGTCTTGCCTATGAACTTAATTTTTAGATTGTAAACACTAAAGCCTAAGGACTCATATCTATTTTATTATTTTATTATATTCAGTTTATTATTTTAAAAATATTTGAACTACAGAAGAAATACATTATTCATTACAGATATTTTACAGTTGCAAGTAAAAAATGTTTTTTCATTTCTCTAACTCCAGCCTCAGAATGAGTGTGAACCGTATGTTAGGATCTCACTATACTTTTAGGATTTAAAAATTGAGATCATATATATTTTCTGCAGTTTTTTTCCACATACTATATCAGAAATATCTTTCAGTGTATTGCAAATAATATGCATCAAACATCTCTGTATGTACATGGAATAAAATAGTACATATTGAATTGCCAAGTCTAGAGAATTGCACATTAAAAAATTTGATAAATGAGGCTAACTTGCTTCCTATTACCAGTTTCCCACAATAGTACACAAGAGTGTCACATCTTTTTAACTTGTTTCAACACAGACTAATTTTGTTCATGTTTTAATGGGATTAGACAACTGATGAGAAATCCATAGGTCTAGCTCTAATCCTTTGCTTACCCTAAATTTTTGCTAGAATCTTACAACTTTAGTTCCAGAGTGACCTTAGAAATCACAAACTTTGGTGTCTTGCTTTACAAACCAAGGGAAATGGAAAATTTTCCCAGGATTACATAGCAAGCTACAGTTTTCCTATCTTCAGTTTTTTTTTTTTTTGACAGTTTTCATTCATGTTTAATGAAAAAGAAGTTACATGAATAGAAATGGACATAAAACAGATCAGTTTGGGAAAATATGGTGATAAGTAGAATGAAAGAAAACTAATTTAAATCTCAAATTTCCTCATATATTTCTGTTAGCTATTGCTGATCTAAAACATCTCCCTAAACCCAGAACAAAGTAATAGTCACTTTCTTGTGGGAAACATCAGCTTCTAATTCCTGATCTAATCTCATCAGCACTCTGAAAAGTCCTGCTTGTTTTGAATTGCTTTTTGCTTCAAAGCGAACTTTTTCCTGATTGTTTGCAGATCCTGTGTGTTCTTGCAGTACCACTATGGCACTGTCTCCCACAGGCTTGTGGGTAGGAACAGGAAATGTACTGGCTTGCCTAGGACTCTAGCTTCTTGGTGAGCAGGAGCTGCTTCCTCAGAGTCACAGCTTTCAGATGGGCTATATGGGAGGTACAGAAGGGAAATTCATTGAGGAGTTGTGCAAAAACTTGGGGAATTTCCATTCCAATCCACAAAAGCAAAGAAGGAAGGACTGGTTACCTGGAGCATTTAATTCTCGGGGGCTTTGGATTTTAGTCCTCTACTCTCCAGAAATGCTAATAGAAGAGGAAAAAAAGTAAGATGGTAGATTCTAGCTTCTTGAGACACACTGGCATTTCATGTATATCTGTATATTGGAATGAGGGGTTATTTGTTTTACTTTGCTTTTAGCTGTGTATGATTATACTTCTAAATTGGCTGTGATCTCTTTCAGTGCATTTCTTAGTTTTCTAGAAGCAGCATGGCTTGGAGTAATAAAACTAACACTTGCAAAACTAGAAGTAATATTATTTACATAGTAGATCAAGCCATAATTTGATGACATTGATGTTTCTTCTTGCATTTTT
Organism: Cynopterus sphinx; assembly: GCA_030015415.1. Classification (NCBI taxonomy): domain Eukaryota; kingdom Metazoa; phylum Chordata; class Mammalia; order Chiroptera; family Pteropodidae; genus Cynopterus; species Cynopterus sphinx. The sequence continues at coordinate 27,830,444 of CM057391.1, forward strand.
TAAACTTACATTTCTTTTTTAAAAATGACTTCTTTATTTTTTTAAAAAACTTGCGCTAGGATGTATTTTTCTTTATAATTGTGAAACAATTTTTCCTAAAATGCTTACTATATCAAAGAGTAAGAATATGTACTTAATAAATATTTGTCAAATGAAGGACTATACACAGGCAAACTCACACTTAATTACATACCTAAAACAAGAACTTTTATTTTCTAGGGGTACAAAACAATATTTTAAAGGTAGTTTTACATTTTTCATTTTTTTCAGGTGTTTCTCAAGCCATGTTCCCATGTGATATCTTGTCAACAAGTTGAGGTGGAACCCCTCTCAGCAGATGATTGGGAGATACTGGTAAAAAAAACACAATGAGAACTATTTCAGTTTAAGATTAAAGTACTTCAAAATATAAATGCTTTTAGATTTCTCTTCTCTGAGTTTCATTATATATTCTGAGTAGGTTTGAGTTATAAGAAAGACTTGAGATTTTCTTACTAGACATGGAATGGATAAAATGTACAGTAAATTGAACTTTTTGTTGTTGGTTCTAGGAGCTGCATGCTGCTTCCCTTGAACAGCATCTTTTAGATCAAATTCGAATAGTTTTTCCAAAAGCCACTTTTCCTGTTTGGGTCGATCAGCAAACTTACATATTTATCCAAATTGGTAGGTGCTGTTGTAATTTTTGTCCTCATACTCTATACCATAGCAATGAGTCCAAAGCAGAGATAAACATGCACTAATGAACTTTATTTTTTACATAGTTGCACTAATACCAACTGCTACGTATGGAAGGCTGGAAACGGACACAAAACTACTTATTCAGCCAAAGATCCGCCAAGCCAAAGAGAATACATTTTCAAAAGCAGATAACACACGTTTTCATAATTATAGAAGAGACCAAAAAGGATTGACAAAAGAACTCCAAATCCAACAACTTCAGTCAAATACTATAAAAGTCACTACATTTAATGAAACAGATTCAGAGGATATAATAGACTCACCATCAATACCAAGTTTATGGACTATGATAGGAAGTATTTTTTCATTTGGGTCTGAGAAAAAACAAGAGACATCTTGGGGTATAACTGAAATCAATGCTTTCAAAAATATGCAGTCAGAAGTTGTTCCTTTATATAATATTTTCAGAGTATGCAGATCTCAACCTCCCAGTGTATGTAATGCACCAGCAAATTCTGTGTTTCACAAACACTCTGCCATTCATATATTTCCGTGGGACCAAGAATATTTCGATGTGGAGCCCAGCTTTACCGTGACCTATGGAAAGCTCGTTAAGCTACTTTCTCCAAAGCAACAGCAAAGTAAAACAAAGCAAAATTTCCTGTCACCTGAAAAAGAGAAACAGATGTCAGAACCAGTAGATAAAAAACGAATTAGCCCAGACCACAGTCAAGAAGCCGGTAAAGCTTATGTGCTGAAGGTAGTCTGGAATGGACTGGAGGAATTGAAGAATGCCATAAAATACACCACAAAAGTAGAGGCTTTCCATGTTGGTAAAGTCTGGGTCAGTATAAATTTTATAATTAGGGAGGAACTCGTTTTACATTGTTTGAACTGTCCCAAATTATGAATTAGAGTAATATATATAAATTCAAAACTAGTATAATAAATAGTATCTAAATTCTCTTCAGGGACACATTTCTGATTGCAGGGTAAAGTCTCTGGGTAAAGAATGTGTATTTTATGCCTGGTAAACTTAGACAGTATAACCTTGGTATAGGCCCAGAGAGGTCAAAATTCCTTGCCTGGGGTTACATAGCTAGTAAGTAGAACTGGGAGTCAAACCTAGGCAGACTGACTCTTGAGTTCACGCTTAGCTTGGAGTGCCCTGCAAAGCCTGTACCTGCAGATTTGTTTCCAAGTTCTTGTTATATATGGGGGGAAATGTCCAGCATAGAGAGGGACCCTCGGTGTGAGATGACCTTCCTGCTCTCTGTGATGGCACCCGGATTGGAATGTACCCAGAAGCTGCTTACCCCGCTAGTATCAGCTCTTTAACTTATGTGTAATGGGGAGAGGAAATAGAGCAACTAGTGTTCAACTCTCTCATCCATACTTCAAATATTAAAGCTAAATATGTGAAATGAGTCACCAGGCCCATTTATTTGACCCTAATTTTGAACCCCTGTGAAGTGAAACTTCACGGTAAGAAAGTGAGGAAATTAAGACAGTGAAGAAAAAGAGGAAGGAAAGGGGGTTTCTTTTGTAGATTTCTTTAATCTCACAATTTTACCTTTGACCTTTATGAAAGCAGCTTAACAAAGGTTTAATTTCTTTGGCCTAAAGCTCTGGATCATTGCCTCATTATTTTTTGTTCGTTCCAAACTCAGGGTAGGATTTCCCACTCCATGTCTAAAACCAAATTATCTAATACTGAGTGTGTTATTACTTAGCTCCTTCTATTAATGGTTCTGCAATTAGGTAGTGGATACCCCTATATTTCCTTGACATTATACAATGAGGACAGGGTGAAGAAGTGACGGTAAAGTTTTGGGTGCCATATGAGATAGCAGTGAGGAGTCTGCACTTTCTACTCTAAAGGTCAAGAGCCATGGCCAGGGAGGAGTAGGTACTCAAATAGGTTTGACTTGATTGTTCACATTCTAAAGAGAATGTTAAAAAAATGTAGGGGGAAAATTGAAATATATATGATATAACCAAAGCTGAATATCCTATTTATACTATGAATCATGATAGTTTCTATAATTTCACCTGAATGCATAGATGTTAATATGAATATCTATACTCTGGAATATTTTTAAATCAAGCTTTGAGCATATTTATATTTTTATTTTTAAATTTCAGATCCCAGATGACCTGAGGAAGAGACTAAATATAGAAATGCATGCAGTAGTCAGAATAACTCCAGTGGAAATTACCCCTATAATTCCAAGATCTCTAAAATTACAACCAAGAGAAAACTTAGTGAGTTCAAATTTATGTTATGCCACAGTTGTTTTACATGTGTTATAAAATTTCTAGTTGCTTTAGCTAATAAATAAGAATGTAGTTCTTTTTACTAGAAGGGCAAAGAAGTCTCTTTTCCTTTTTGCTTTATTGTAAATGTTATAACCATTTTTAGGTGTACAGTTCAGTGGCATTATTATATTCGTAATGTTATGCAACGATCACCACTATTTCCAACTTTTCCATCACCTCTGCAGAAACTCTGCCCATTAAACAGTAACTCCCCACCCCCACCTCTGTAGCTCCTGGTAACTTCTAATCTATGTTCTATCTAAATTTGCTTATTCTAGATACTTCATATAAGTGGAATCATAAATTATTCTTTTTGCCTGGCTTAATTTAACATGTTTTCATGGTTCATCAATGTTATAGCATGTATCAGAACTTCATCCCTTTTTAGGGCTGAGTTACATTTCATTCTATGTGTGCATCACATTTTGTTTATCTATTCATCTGTCAGTGGACACTTGGGTTGTTTATACCTTTTGGCTATTGTGAATAATGCTGCTACGAATGTTGGTTTTACAAGTATGCTTTTGAGTCCCTGCTTTCAATGTTTTTAGTGTATACCTAGAAGTAAAATTGCTGGATCATATGGTAATTCTGTGTTTTAACTTTTTTTCCCCAGCATTTTATTATTAGTTTCAAGTATACAGTACATTGGTTAGACATTTATATAGTTTTTGAAACAATTCCCCTGATTATCTCCCCCTCTGGCTCTACATATAGCTATTACATTACTGCTGACTTCCTTCCCTATGCCATGCTCCCATCCCTGTGACCCTCTATCAACAACTACTTTCTCCAGGCTCCCCACCTCCCTCCCCTCTTGCTATCACCAGAGTGTCCTCTATATTTGTAAGTCTGTTAGTCTGTTTTCGATTAATTTGTTCTTTTTGTTCCTTAGATTCTGCATATAAGTGAAATCATATGGTATTTATCTTTCTCTGTCTGACTTATTTCACTCAGCAAAATAACCTCTTGGTTATTATGTTGTTGCAAATGTCTGTGTTTAACTTTTTGAGAAGTCTTGAGGAACAAAGACTTTTAATGAGCAATACACATGTTATGTGCCAATACAGATTTGGAGAATTTTGGCTTTTAAAAGATTGATATTCTTTCTACATCTGTGTAATTAAAGATTTATTTCCCATGTTATTTCAGCATTAATATTGCAGCATGAAAGAGTGCTAGACTTTTACTTTTCTGTTCTGTTAATTCTTTAGAAACTGGTATGGTCAAGAAGGAGGGTGTTGAACTCTAAGAGTATTATCAACTGTAACAGTTTGGGTTATCAGTTCTCAGAGAATGATAATGCAGGAAAATTATTGTATGTTTAAAAATTTCTTCTCTGATAAATTCAGATAGTGCCCTTGGATCCATGGTCATATCATGGAAGAACCAATTGAACAGAATTTTCTAGTTAATGAAACCCCAGATAAGATTGTTTATATTATGTGACTGAAGAAGAGGAAAACACATAGAATGCCATTTCCATAACATTATGTAACTGAGCATTTAACACATTGGCTGAACAGTACAGCGTGAGTTGTAGTTTTAACTTTTTCGTTATTGACCTAGGTATTTTTTCAAAGTTATGTCTCTTATGTATGAAAACAATTAGCAACTGATCATGAGATTTTTTTTTTTATCTCAGTGATGAGATATTACTACAGAATTTCTTTCCTATCCTACATTGCATATTTTAGTGGAAGCTTTATGACTTTGACTGTTCTCTGGGTTATGATTGTATCACTTGGGACAAGAAGATGTGTGATTCTAGAGAAACTGTGAAATTCCTTTCTGATTCTAAAAGTCTTGATTTTAAATAGTTCTCATTTTTATTTTATGACTTTGTTTAGGTTTTTAATCCCATTGCCCAATAATATCCAAAGAAGTAACTATTTCTGTGATCTTTAAGAATGGGAAAGTAATTTCTTAGTTTAGACTACTTTTAGCAGTGATCAAGTTCTGAACTGAGCTTAATTAGCAAATAAAAAGCTTGACTCTGGATGAAGAGAGATAACTACATGAGTTTTTATTGTTCCTGTTTTTAATTTCAAATAAGTTTTAAAAACTTAATGCACACACACACACTTCCATACACCCACATGCACACCTCCAAACAAGAAATCCAAACTAGGAGTTTGCTTTCCACCTATATAGTACAGGGAGGCAAAGGAGAATGGTGTTGAAATGGTTACTGAGTGAGCCAAATCATGACGTGTGTCACTGGGCATAGTGAAAAACAGCATTTAGCATGCTGCCACTGGAGTAAATATTTCTTCAGGTTACACTTTACTCATTGTACTGACTGAATGTCACATCTAAATCTGTGACTATAGAATGTGAATATCATGCCTGGTTTTGTTTGGTGAAGTTTACATTTTATTAACAGTATGTTAAAATAAGGACGTTAGGGTTAAGGTCAGGTATGAGGGCAATTTGTTACTGTTCTTTCATTTTCTCTGGCAGCCTAAAGACATAAGTGAAGAAGACATAAAAACTGTGTTCTATTCATGGCTACAGCAGTCTACTATGACCACACTTCCTTTGATAATATCAGAGGAAGAATATATTAAGCTGGGAATTAAAGATGGTGGGTAAATTCTATTTGTTATTTTGATATTTTTCCTACTGAAGTCATAAAATTTTTCATTGATTTTCATGAGAACAGGATACATATGTAAACATTTTACATACCAAAGAATGCCTTTATTTAAATTTAAATAAATTTGATACTTGAAATCTTAAATTATTTCACTTCAGCTTCAGTACTAACTATACATTTATTACTTTCTTTTCAATAGGGTTAAAAGAGTTTTCTCTGAATATAGATCATTCTCGGGAAAAAGAAAAAGAAAAAAATATTTTTCTGTTGAGTACCAGTCTGCTGCAGAAGATCACAATACAAGTAATTACATACTATTGAATATTTAATGAAATAATATTTGTTACATATGATTGATAATAAAGTAATGAGTTTACCTGTAAGACCTTGCATTCTAAAGTGTATTAGAAACTTAGATGATAAGAATAAGGAATAACTTGATTTAAAATATTTTATTCTCTAATCTCTTTAATGTATCTAAACAAATTATTGATTTATCCTAAATTTAAAATCAATGCCTTAGCACAATTAAGTTCCAGAAATAGAATTGATCATGTTAACTGGCAAAAGGATCATGATTTAAACTTCTTCCTGTATTGAAACAAAGGAAAACTTAGCTTTAGTGCTTTTTAAAATTCATAATTTTATTTGCAGTTTTGTTGCACAACTCTTATTATTTTGGCTATTTTTAGCTTCTCAAGTCTTTGCAAATATTATCATATTACTTTTCTACCAGAAGTATTTTTAAAGTCATCTTTTTAGGTTATTATGTTTTAGAATATTCATTCTTGTCATTATAAAATTGAAGATACTCTAGTCATTTATAATTTCAGTGGTTTAGAACTAGACATTGGTTGTCTGCTTTTGAAATATAATTGAAGGAATGCCATTCAGAGAATGTAAGGATGTAAGAATTGTGAAAAGAATAAATATGACACAAATAAAAATTGCAAATAAGGATAGGTCTGAAAACGCATTAAAGAGATGACATTCTTTACTATTTATTGACCATAAATATTTGTGTTCCTTGGAAGAGTAAATTATTGTCAAGGCTGTTTTAAGTAATGATCTTACATGTACAGTATATCTTTTGTCTCTGGTGTAATGGAATCAATGATCCAGTTTCCTGGGACGCAAGAAAAAGTCAAAAGATGTAACTTTGAAATGTAAAACTGATTTTTCCTTGCTACTATAGGTCCTTCTGGATCCTATGGTAAAAGAAGAAAACAGTGAGGAAATTGACTTTATTCTTCCTTTTTTAAAGCTGAGCTGCTTGGGGTAAGAAGTCATGGCCAAACTACCATGTTTAGAGACATATTTGATATTATGTCTGGCAGGGTTTTTATGTGTAAATATTCAAGTAGATGTTAATGTCATTGAATAATCTTCCTAAATGCATTAGTAGATATTTTTTCAAGGATTGTTTCTGTTTTCACACCTAGCTTAATAATATGCCTCGTCTTAGGTAACTAAAAGTCTGAAGCTTATTAGAAATTTTACTTTGAGATGTGATTTTTTTTTTCTATTACAATTGACATTCAATATTATATTAGTTTCAAGTGTACAGTATAATGGTTAGACATTTATATTATTTACAAAGTGATCCCCCCAATAAGTCTAGTACCCACCTGACACTATATGTAGTTACAAGATTATCGACTATATTTCCTATGCTGTACTTTACATCTCTATGGCTGTTTTGTAACTGCCATTTTGTACTTTTTAATACCTTCACTTTTTTCACCCTGTTTCCCAACCCCTCTCCCATCTGGCAACCATCAATTTGTTCTCTATATCTATGAGTCTATTTCTGTTTTGTTTGTTCATTTATTTTTCAGAGTCTATATATAAGTAAAATCATATGGTATTTGTCTTTTTCTGTTTTATTTCACTTAGCATAATACCCTCTAGGTTCACCCATGTTGTTGTAAATGGTAAGATTTCATTATTTTTTATTGCCAACTAATATTTCATTGCATAGAAGTACCACATCTTCTTTAAACATTTGTCTTTTGATTGGAGCATTTAATCTATTTACATTTAAAGTAGTTTTTGATAGGTATGTAATTATTGCCATTTTATTGTTTTCTGGTTATTTTTGTAATTTTTCTCTGTTCCTTTTACTCTCTTCTCTTATATGTTGATGTCTTTCCATAGTGCTGTGTTTGGATTCCTTTATTTCTTAGATATCTCTTGTAGATTTTTTTTTTAATGCCTACAGCACCTGGACTTTCTAAATGGTCTTCCCATACAAGTACTAACCAGGCCTGACCCTGCTTAGTTTCCAAGATCAGATGGGATCAGGAGTGTTTAGGGTGGCATGGCCATAGTCTCTCTTGTAGATTTTTGATTTGTGGCTACTATATGCTTCATATGTACCAAGCTATGTTTATAACACTCTGTTTTAAGTTGATGGTCACTTAAGTCGAACACTATCATTTTTACTCACCCCTTCCATGTTTATATTTTTGTCACTATTTTTTTACTGTTTGTGTGTGTGTGCGCGTATCCTGTAATTTGTTTAATTACACACGATTAATTCCTACTTCTGCCTGTTAACCTTTGTATCAACTTTAGTGTTAGTTGATTCTCTACTTTTTTTTTTTTTGCCTTATGACTGATTTGTTTATTAACCACAAGCTTTGTGTCTACAATGGAAGAAAACCATCCACAATCAATCAAAACTAATTTTCAAGATACTTTCAGATAGTTGATGTTACTTAAAATAGTAGATCCTCTGCTTTTATTATGTGTTTTCCTTTGTCAGTGAGAATTTTTTTCTTTGTAATCTTTTCTTATTTATATTTTTTTTCTTCTTAATAATAAGTCCCTTTAATATTTCCTGTAATTCTGGTTCAGTGGTGATGAACTCCTTCAGTTTTTTCTTGTCTGGAAAGCTGTTTATCTCTTCTTCCATTCTAAATTATAAATTTGCTGGGTAGAATAATCTTGGTTATAGGTCTGTGCTTTTTATCACTTTGAATATTTCTTGCCAATCCCTTCGGGCCTGTAAAGTTTCTGTTGAGAAATCAGCTGTCTTATGGAAGCTCCCTTGTAGGTAACTACTTTTCTCTTGCTGCTTTTAAGATTCTCCTTGTCTTTAACCTTTGGCCTTTTTATTATAATGTGTCTTGGTGTAGGCCTCTTTGGACTTGTATGTCTATTTCCTTTGCCAGTAAGAGAAGTTTTTAATCATCATTTCTTCCAGTAGGTTTTTCATCTTTAGCACTCTTTCTTCTACTTCTGGTACCCCATGTGATGCGAATATTGTTATGTTTGATGTTGTCCTAGAGGTCCCTTAAATTATCCTCATATTTTTGTTTCTTTTTTCTTTTTGTAGTTCTAATAGAATGTTTTCTGCTACCTTACCTGCCATACTGCTGATCCCATCCTTTGTTTCATCTAATCTGCTGTTGATTCCCTCAAACATATTCTTCATTTCAATTATATTGTTTATTTTTACTGGTTCCTTTTTATGTTTCCTATCTCTTTGTTGAAGTTCTCACTGAGATTGTCTGTTCTTCCCCTAAGTTGATTTAGCATTATTTTAACCAGTGTTTTGAACTCTCCATCTGGTAAACTGCTTCTTTAGTTCTTTTTCTGGAGTTTTTTCCTGATCTTCCATTTGAGACATGTTTCTTTGTCTCCTCATTTTGGCTGACTCCCTATGTTTGTTTCTGTGTGTTTGTTAGATCTGCTACATCTCCCATTCTTGGCAGAGTGGCCTTATGTAGTAGATGTCCTATGGGGCCTGGTGAGTCAGTCTCCCTTTTTACCTGATCTTTGTGTTCCAAGGGTGTATTTTGTGTGGGTTGTATGTGATCTCCTGTTATAGTTGATTCTTGATTGTTTTTGACATGTCAGTGTGTGAGATTTGCCCTCAGGCTAACCGCCTGCAAGGACTGGCCATGACTACAGCAGACAAGCTATTATGTGGAGGCTGACCCCAGGGAGTGGGGTTCACATTAGCAGGACTCTGGTGCCTATAGCATTCTCCCTTTGGGTGTGTCATTTGTGGCACCAATTGGATGGTGCTCTGGTGTGGTCTGAAGCCAGCCACCAGCTGTATTGGTTCTGGGTCCTCTTGGGAGGGGATCCTGTGCAGACCAAGGTCAGACACTGCCTGTGTCCAGCCCAGAGCTATCTGGTAGGAGTTACAAAGTGATCTGTGGTTGGTCACTGCCTGCGTCGGGCTTGAAGGTGCCTGGGACTGGTTAAGTTGTGAAACGAGGCCAGATGCCACTAATGCCAAGCTTGGAGCAGCTTAGCAAGAGGTACAGGGCATGCCGAGGCCAGCTGCTGCCTGTTTGGGGTTTGTGGACCCATGAGAGATTTTCAGAAAGTCTGTTCACGGGCCAAGGGTCTCTGCTTGTGCTTCTGAAATTGGTTCAGGCAGGAGTGTGTGAATTGGATGGGAAGTGGTTTCAGAGAATCACCAGGGAGGGGCGAGAGCAGTATTAACCAGATTTGGTACCCACCTGCACCTGTAGACTCTATGGAGGAGAGCTTGACAAAAGAATAATGGTGCCTGCCAGCACTTAAGTCCTTGCTCAAAAACCAGAAAATTCATTTCTTCCCTGTATGTTCCTGGCACTTTGTGAGCTGTTGTGCCTTTGTTTGAGCTTAGTGCAAGTGTTTGTGACTGATTGAGTCTCTGCTTAGGCCCTTTAAGAGGATGTCTGGGTCTACAGCGGCCCTCCATCTCACCCAGATGAATCCCGGCTGATTTTCCCAGTCAGCTGTTGTGGAGATTACTGTCTCCAAGCGCTGGAACCCTAGGATGGGGAGCTCAGTGTGGGACTGAGAGCCTCCTCTCCTCAGTGGGTACCTGAGATATCATTCTGGATTCTTAACCACCACGCATGGTTGTGGGATCAGCAACCCCTGATTGGCATCTCTGCCCCTCCTACCAGTCTCAATGTGACTTCTTCTTTACTTTATAGCCTTAGTTGTAGGAATTTTGGTCAGCTAGCTAGTCTTTAAATGATTCTCAAGGGTGGTTCTATAATTTAGTTATAATTTTGATGTCTTAGGATTAGGTGAGAGCAGTATTTACCTACTCTGCCATCTTGACCAGAAGTTTCCTTTGAGATTTGATTTGTGAGAAGAATGTAACTAGATATGACCTGGATTGTATGTGCTTGAATAAAATAGTAATTCTTAGAAATAATAAATTTGTTTTAAAAGTTAAATCTACAAACAGTTGAACATTTAAAAACATTTCAAATTAAGTTATTCCTTCAATTCTTTTAACTAGGATTATTTGTGTTTTCCTCAACTTTTTAAATAAATCTAAAAAGAACTTCTTAATTTCTTTATCTCTTATACGACATGAAACCTAATGTTAATATTACCTCTTAGAATTCTTCACAGAGGCTTTTAGTAGGTATAATAGTAGTGATTTGATTTCCAGGATTAGTATAGTCTATATGTTTTAGTAAAAGGTTTAAGCCATAAAGTAACAATATTTAAATATAGCATACTAAATTTATATACTATAAAATCTCTTCAATTCAGACTCCTATTTTAGAAATTTATGATATTTATTACCAGAAATAAAATAGCAATCAGAGTCAGGAAGTGGGATGAAGTTTATGTTTGTATAATCTACAGATTGAAACTGGATTTCAAACGCGATGTTTAAGACCAAATGTCTTTATTATCCTAACACTTCAAAAGCACATGTTTATGATTATGTCAATTACCAAATAAAAAATAATTTTGAAGGGGATGTTTGTGTATGTTAAGAAAATTTCTTAAAGAATCTAATTAGGACAAAATTTTTAGTTGTTGCACATGTTTGAAAGTTTAAAAAAAAACTAGTTTTAAAAGCTTGGACTCAAATTTGGCATTAATTCAACATACTTGCAAGTAAGGGAGAATTTCCAAGATTTTACTCTTTTAAAAATGATTAGGTAGCCTGGGAAGGAAAGTTTCATAATTCTTTATGGCTAGATTTTATTCTGCTTTAGGTTTTTATCATGCAACAATTTATATATTTTGCAGAGGAGTGAATTCATTGGCTGTATCTTCCATGGAGCACATCACTCATAGCCTCCTGGGACGCCCTTTGTCTCGGCAGCTGATGTCCTTTGTGGCGGGCCTTAGGAATGGAGCCCTTTTACTCACAGGAGGAAAGGTATGTGGTTAAAATGTGCTTGTTTTCACTAATAGCTTTTAATTTCTCTCTTTGGGTTTTAATAATCTGTTATATAGGGTTATTAACACAAAATATTTAAAGCATTCATTCAATAATATTATTTTTGAGTGCCTGCTGTTAGATATTGGGAAAGAGGTGATAAATAAGGCGATGTTCCCCCTGCATTTTTCTGTATCAGCTGATACGATTGTATGATTTTTCTTTTTCAGGGTGTTGATGGGTTTGATTGATTTTCAAATAACAGACCAGCCTTGCATATCTGTAATGAATCCCACTCGGTCATGTTGTATTATTCTTTCTATACATTGCGAGTTCTATTTGCTAATATTCTGTTGAGGATTTTTGCACCTAAGTTTAAAAGAGAGATTAGCCTATAGTTTTCTGTTTTCATACTGTATTTGTCCAGTTTTACTATCAGAGTAAGTAAAGAGTTGAGAGGTGTTCCTTACTGTTCTGTTCTATGGAAGAAATTGTATATGGTGTTCATTCTTCTTAAATGTTTGGTAAATACTCCAATTAAACCATCTGGGCCTGGAAATTTCTTTATTGTTAACTTTTAAATTATAAATTCCATTTTATTAGTTGTCCATTTTATTTAGTAGTTTGTAGTTTTTGAGAAACTTTTCCATTTCTTCTAAGTTGTCAAATTTATGAGCATAAAATTGTTTCCAGTATTTCCTTATTACCTTTTAATAGCTGTGGACTCTCTTGTGATGTCCTGTTTCCTGATATTGGTGATTTGTGTCTTTTTTCTCTTTAAACTTTGTCAGTCTTGCTAGAGATTCCCTGCTTTTTTAAAGGGCTTACAGTTTTATACTCTACCAACACATTATTGCCAGGGATCTAATGTGGTCTTTGTGATTCTTCATGCTTTTTTTCATTTCAAAATTTTAAGACTTTTTTTGTTTCTATTCACTATTAACTCCAATATAATAACTTTTTCTTTCTGTTACTAGCTTAGTTGCTTTCTCCTGGTTGTTATTTAAAATATAGCAACTACCGCAATGTTTCCACTTCAGGAAATGAGAAAAGGTAGAACAAATTGAATCTAGTGTAAGCAGAAGAAAAGAAATAAGAATTAGAGCAGAAATCAATGAATTGAAAACAGGAAATCAATAGAGAAATTAAATGAAACCAAACTCAAAAGGTTAATAAAGTTGAAAATCCTCTAGCCTAACTAAGGAAAAAAAAGGATAAACAGTGTGATGATTATAGTTAATAATACTGTATTATATATCTGAAAGTTGCTAAGGGAGTAGATCGTAAATGTTACCACAAATGTTATCACCACAAAAAAAGAAATGGTAATTATGTGAGGTGGTAAAGGCATTAATTAATCTTGTTGTGGTAATTATTTTGCAATATATAAGTATCAAATTATCTTGTTGTGTGCCTTAAACTTACCCAAAGTTATACAACAACTACCTCTCAATAAAGCTAGAAAAGAAGAGAAAAAAAAAAGAATTTAGAATTTATCATAATAACAAGGAAAACTCATGATAGAATTTGCTTTATTTTTATATATTTTTAAATTTTAAGTTGAAGCACAAATAACAAAATGCACAAACTGTAAACTCAATGAATTATCACAAAGTAAACCCTCTGTGTAATAGTCTAATAAAAAATTGGAACAAACCTCCCTCCACCACTAAAAAAGAGAAAGATTAAACAGATTGCTAGTATTGAAATTAAAGAGAAGACATCACTATAGATCTCATGGACATTAAAAGGATAATAAAATAATAGTAATAGTAACAAACAACTCTGTGCTTAGAAATTGATAACATAGATGGATAAACCAATTCCTTGAAAGACCAAGCTGCCAAAACTCACACAAGAAGAAGCAGACACTATAAAAAGGATTACATCTAAATAAATTTAGTCAATAATTAATAATCTTCCAAAACAGAAAGCACAAGGCCTAGATGGGTTTACTGGTTAATTCTACCGAACACTTAAGAAATTATACCAACTCTCTATAATCTCTTTCAGGTGATAGAAGCAAAGATAATACTTCCTAATTTATTCTGAGGCCAGCGTTACCCAAATACTAAAATCAGGCAGAGATATTACAGGAAAAGAAAACTACAGACCAGTATCTCTCGTGAACATAGATGCAAAAATTCTCTACAAAAAATTAGCAAATCAAATAAACCAATGTATGTAAAGAATTATATATCACATTCAAATGGGGTTTATCCAAGTATGCAAGGCTGGTAAAATACAGCAACTGCTCTATGTGGTTTCTAGATTACCTATGTCAAATTTCAGAATGCATCATCATGGTAGAATATTTATTTTGAAAAATGAATATCCACCTGACTCAGAAACCAGGCTCACCTAAAAGTAGCATGGTGAATAGGAAGAACTAGCAGAAGAACTGGATTTGCGTCCCATTTCTGTTATGTACTTACTGGCTGTGACCTCATGCAGTTTTTTAGTTTCTTATCTGCCTTCTTAGGATTACCTCACTTAAGGGAAATAATATACATGAAAGGACTCTAAACTGAAAAAGTGCTATGCAAATGTGAATTACTTTGAGGAAAGAGAAGAAAAAGCCTTTTGACTAGGCAAAATGATTATGACAGGTGAGGCCTATACCCCAACACCCCTAATTTCTTTGTTTTCTGGAGCCCATTGACTTTGAATATAAATATAATTCTGTAAACTGTAATGCCTGCTAAATTTCAGACTTAGTACAACAAGCTTGGCTGTTTTTTCAGTCCACAGTAATGAAAAACAAAATTAGAAGTGATTCAGAGCTGTTAAAGCTAGGCAAAGCAACAATGATAAGAAATAGATTGGAGGAAACCTGTATTGAGAGAGCTATAAAAACCTACCGATTTCAGCTTTTCTAGGGGGTACTATAGCAATGTTCAGCAAAATTTTTTTTAAAAGGTTTTGGATATAGTAGTTCCACTTCTACAAATTTACTGTAAAGGTATAACCTGACAAATAAGTAAATTTATATGTATATAGGTGTTTATTTTAGCTATACTTATAATAAATAAAAATTGGAAGCAGCCTAAATATACACTTGGAAGGGACTCAAACATTAGAGCCCAATACATTCCCACAGTGGTGTTGAACTAGGGAGCAGATGCAGCTCTATATTTGTTGACAAAAAGGACAATGATTTATTATAAACCTGCATGAATACTTAATTCCATCTTTATAAATTTGCATAAAAAGTGTGTGGAGTGCCTGGAAGGATGACACATCGAAATAATTGACAATGTTCTGTGCAGTGTGATAATTACAGAAGACTTTAACTTTCTATGCTCTTATAAATTTACAGTTATTTTGTGTTTTTTACATATTAATTTATAATCAGGAAAAAATTAATCTTTTAAAAAAATGAAATGCACATTGGACCAAAACTCTATATAGTCTGGAGTCATTTGATATAAAAGTACACAGTTGTACCCACCTTAATAGTCTCTGAGGGCTACACTGTACACTAATTGATGGTCATAGTTATATTGTAAATCACTAAGAAACTGAATTAAAATTATAGTTAGAGATAATAAGGAAGTGGGTAATATTTTTTCCATTGAAAATAATTGAAATTAAATAGGAATAAGTTTTATTTATCTAGAATAATGATTTATAGTTTATATTTTTTTCTTCTAGTAACAAATAATGAAGCTTTACCTGTTTTAAAGGTAAAGAGTTTAAGTATCAGAGATTGTTTTAACTAACAAATTAGATGTTTATATAGGCACTGATAATAAATATAGGATACACTCAGCTCCTCGCAGTTTAAAAGAAAAGCCCTGTTTTAGTAACCCCTGCATATCTCACACATCAACTAGACTAGTAGATACTTATCTCTTTATTTTAACTTTCTCAAATCAGTGTATTATTTTTGATTTTCGTGTAAATCACATTTGGAGTTGGGGTGGGGAAATGCCCCTTTTAATTGTGTTTAAAGTCCTGATGTTGTCATCTGTTAACCTTCTCTGTGGTTACATAATACTTTAATTCTGCTATTAAGACTAGGAAATTGGAACCTCCTGGTTTCTTCATAGAATATTACATTTCTTTTCTAGACTTGAGTACTTAGGAAATAATTCTTTCCCACTTATCCTGCAGTGCTCTCTTACAACTACCTGAATCCAGATTTTTATTCTTTCCTGTCAGTTTACTTTGTGTTAAATGCCATTCACCATAAGGTGATCCTAGAGTTCCAGGGATATAGGCTTCCCTCCCAATTTTATTGAGCTATAATTGACATATAACATTATGTAGTGTATACTTGAGGCTGAATCTCTGTGGTTGCCACAGTGACAGAAAGCTATTTCTGTCATTTACTATATTGAGAGTTATGATGAATTAATTATTTTCTAGGGGAGTGGAAAATCAACTTTAGCCAAGGCAATCTGTAAAGAAGCATTTGACATATTGGATGCCTTTGTGGAGATAGTTGACTGTAAAGCTTTACGAGGTATGGATATGATAACACTCTAAATAAATTCCATTTTTGGTAGACAAATGTTATTATTTAATGCTGTTGTTCTAATACATACAAATATCTAATTTGAAATTCCTTGGAAATTGAAATTTCTTATAATTGGCTTTCTAATGTTTTAAATAAAATTTTTAAAACTCTCCGTATTTAATGGAGGCCTTTTTCCCTACCAAAACTCTTTGTAGACTATATTTCTGGAAATGCCAGTCTGCGAGAGTATTTGGAATATCCTCCAATAAGTATAAATTATCTTTGAATTGCTATGGGAAACTGGTAGAGAGGTTATCTCAAGGGAGGAAAAGTAGATGGCTGCAGACAGCAAACAGAATTACAAGTTACCATATACACTTTTATACTTTTAAAGTCTGTAATGTTTACATTATCTATTCAATTGAAAGAAAGATCAGAAAGATTTTATTTCAAGTAGTTAATGTTTTTTCCCTTGGCTACCACTACCACTATCATATAGATCCAATTAGTCATTATATTCTCAGTATTTTTAATCTAGTATGTGATAAATTACTAAAGAAATAGCCTTCGAAAACTCATTACTTCATATGCCCATCTCTGAGTCCTGCTTGAAGCCTCATGTGAAAATTTGGTTTTAGAGCTAAGTGACAGGAACTCTTACATTAGCTTATGAATTGGTGTATTTTCTACTGTTTGAAAATTAAAACTGTAATTCACCAGGAAGTTGGAAGCCAAATTTTTGATTCAAATATAGCTACTCATAAGATCTCAAGGCAGTTAACATTTGTGTTAGGTTTTACCTGAATCTTGATCCCCTATTCTCATTTATATTTTCCTCCTTTTACTTTACTGTTTTGTTGTAAGCCATCTGTTGTTCCCTGTGGAATAAGACTAGGTATAAATAAATACATATATACAGAAATTATAGTAGCATATTCCTTTTTTTTCGGTTTTATAAAATTCAGTACTTTCCTAGTGTTTTGATGTTGTATTAAAACAAGTTAATGATGAGCAAATTTTAATGATTGGTATATTAACAAAACATGGATTGAATTTTCATAGTTAAGTGAATGTTGGGCTTTTCTAATGCTTTCAAAAGGGCAGCCTGAATTTTCCTAGCCTTGAAATAACATTAACCCATTTGATATCTTCTGCTTTAAGGGAAAAGGCTTGAAAACATACAAAAAACCCTAGAGGTGGCTTTCTCAGAGGCGGTATGGAGACAGCCTTCTGTCATTTTGCTGGATGACCTCGATCTCATTGTTGGGCTGCCTGCACCCCCAGAACAGGAACTTGGTCCTGAGGCCGTACAGAGCCAGCGGCTTGCACATGGTAATGCTAACACATCTGCTCACTGGTGTCAGGCCTTTTTCTTTTGTCAGGCACCATTTTTTTTGTCTTAATGGTAAATCTCTGTTCAGAGAAGAGAATATATGCTATTTTATGTGTTGCATTTGAGCTTCGATAGCATCCTACAGTTGTCCTATAATAGCAAAATTAGTAGAATAAGAACAGCGTGAAAGTACTACAGCTTCATGGTTAGTCTTTGAGGCCTTTTCGTTCTCCTTTACTGATCAGAAATTGCTTAGTTGTACAGATTTACTCTTTGTTCATTTGACAGATATTTGTCTAACACTTGTGCACAGTCTGTATTTTCAAAGTCTAGGAGAGGAGAGAAAAGTAAACGGATAATTTTAGTTTAAAATTCTGTTATTAATAATGATAGCTGCCATGTGTTTCATGCCCTTTCTGGGCTAGGGATTGCTCTGTACTCTACATGCAGATATTCTCCTGGTTTTACAGCTGAGAAATAGAAATTCAGAGAATAGGTAATTTGACCAGGGTGGCGCAACTTAGGAGATGGTTTCATATACTCTGCCAGAAGTTTATGCAAAGTGCTATAGAAGCACATATCCCAAATTGGGGATGATCTGGGGGGTAAGTAGTTATCAAGGAAGGCTTCTTGGAGTTGATAACTGAGATGAGTTTTGATGGAGGACTAGAAATTAGCATGAAGCAGCCTCATGCTGATGAAGAAGCAAAAGAAGTATGATCCACAGGCAAAGGCACAGAGGTATAAGAAGTCATGGTATGTTAGGGAATACCCCACTAGTGATGCTTAGAATTCAAGAAGACTAAGGAGGAGGGCAGGAACTGGAGGATTTGACAGCATTCAGCTGCCTCAGTGTTCTTGAGAGCTGAAATACATATAAAATGCAACCATAGTGGCTTGGATAATTAAAAACTAGTTTTATATCAAGATTTACCTGCAAGATTTGTTAGACTAGTATAAGAGAATGCTGCAAATTTCTAGATCAGGACTCAGATATACATGACTAATGCCTGTTCCATTCAATGTTGACCTCATACCAACCAAACCTTACAAGACATAGGGTGGAAAGAGATTGTTTAGGAAGTTGTAGGAATGTGAGCTGTATTTTGCCTAATTAATAATATAATATGGAGATTTATCATCCTTCTATAATATTTATTTCATTGCCTTTATTAGATCCAGATCACTAGTTATTGTTCTGAGTATACAGACTGAGTTTGCAGTGCCTCCTATGCCTCCTCCATTAGATGAGTTAGAGCCTAGCCTATATTGTCCTCAATATGTAAATCAATAAATGAATAGAAGATTTAATTTTTAAAAGGTGTGAAAGAGCCATACCATCCATACTCCATCTTTAAGCTTGACTTTAGGTTATCATTTCTAATGAATGTGCAATTTAAAAATATGTTTATATTTACTAAGCTTTTACACTATATTGCTTAATTCTAGCTTTGAATGACATGATAAAAGAGTTTATTTCTATGGGAAGTTTGGTTGCACTGATTGCCACAAGCCAGTCTCAACACTCTCTACATCCTTTACTTGTTTCTGCTCAAGGAATTCACATATTTCAGTGTGTCCAACATATTCAACCTCCTGATCAGGTAACATACTACTTGTAAAGATTGTTGAAATATATCCTCCTTTATATAAATAATTTTTCAATTACATTAATGATTTGTGCCTTTAAACTTATGCATATGTTAATGATCTTTATTTAAAAGGGGTGACATTTGGTGCATGTTGTACTTAGAAACAGTTTTCATTTATAAACATCTGTTATTATGTACTTTCTGAGGAAATGGCTTTTTTGAAAACAGCATTTCTTTTTTTAATTAAAGTTTTATTATTCTACTTAAAAAGTACAGGAACCCTAAAATTTCTTAACTGCTTTAATTTCCCATTGGTGAAATCTGTAGATACATTGTGGAAATTAGAATTTTTTTAAACTTTATTGAGGTATAATTGACAAATTGTATATATTTAAAGTATATAACATGATGATTTGATACACATTGTGAAACATTTACCATTATTAACATTTATCAACTCACAGTTACTTTTAAGCATTCCTTTATAAGAGCAGTGAGAAATGCATAGATGTCTTATTAAGCTTTCTTTTATTTTTTAATTTTTACTTTTATTTATTTTTAATGCCTACAGCACCTAGTATTCCTACGTGGTCTCCCATCCAAGTACTAACCAGGCCTGACCCTACTTAGCTTCTGAGATCAGACTAGATCGCGCGCATTCTGGGTGGCATGGCCATAGACTAAGCTTTTTTAAATCAGCACTAATATTCTGTACCCACTGTGATTCCAGCATGTGGGTTTTTTCCTCACACTACTAGGCAATTCTTGGACAGCACTGGGTGTCTTTACAGTTCAACTCCATTCTGGCACTTTCTACATGGAGATAGCATCAGATTCCACAGGTTAAGAGCCCAGGACCACAAGATGGCCCTCCACTTCAGATGCCAATTTCAAGTCTAGGTCATTACCTGCACTTCTTACTGGAGAAATAAGAGGTCCCACAACCTCCTACTTTGGTTGGATTAATTTGCTAGAGCACTCACACAACTCAGGAAACTAGCTTACTCACTAGACTCCTGGTTTATTACAAAGGATGTTAAAGGATATGAATCAATAGCCAGATGAAGAGATACATGGGGTGAAGTCCTGTCTTCACAAAAAAGCTTCTGTCCAGGTGGAGTTTGGGGCCTAGCACCATGGCAAATGGAAGTACCTATTCACCAACTTGGAAGTACAGTAACCCCCTCCTTTTGGGTGTTTATGGTGGCTTCATCGCATAGGGATAATTGACTAAATCACTGGCCATTGGAACTTTATTCAACCTTGAGTCCCTCTCCCCTCCTGAGAAGTCAGGGGGTGGGACTGAAAGTTTCAACTCTCTATTTGTGATTAGTTCTCCTGGTAACCAGTTTCCATCCTTAGGTGCTTTCCGGAAGTTACCTCATTAAGATAAACTTCGACGTGGTTGGAAGGGGTTTGTTATGAATATCAAGAAACCTTTATCACTTAGGAGGAAATTCTAAGGGTTTTAGGAGATCTGTGCCAGAAATGGGGACAAAGACCAAATGTATATTTCATATTATAAATCACAATATCACAAGCACAGCTGGTCCACTGCCTCCTTTGGGGACTCATATTCATGATGGTTTTAGTGGTAGTATGTTCAAAGTAGTATGTTCTGGGACTGGCAAGCACATTTTATCTTCTTGTTTAAAGTTATTACCTAGCATCTACCCTAAAAACTCAGACCCTGTGCTAATTAATTGTATTGAAGAGTAAAAGTATTATACCTGTTATTAAGCATAACAGAATAATAGTAGTTTTGGTTATTGTATATATTTTTAGAAATAGGTTTTCTAGAGACAAAAAAAACACTCATAAGTAAATCAGGTATTACTAAAAAGGCTCCTTACTGGAGAAATAGCAATTATTTATCAATGTGCTTTTTTATATAACTTTATTGAGGTTTGATTGAAGAAGACAAACTCAATATTTAAAGTATACAATTTGATCACTTTTAACATGTATATAACATGAAACTTTCACCACAATTAAGGTAGCAGATATTTTCATCACTCCCAGAAGTTTCCTAGTGCCCCTTTGCAGTCTCTCCCTCTCTTACTCCATGTGCAGAAAGCCAGTCTGCTGTCACTCACTATAGATGATGTCAACCTGATATTTCTCAAACCATATGTACTAAAATTTACACCTGAGCAAAACTAGGAATTTGAATTTTGTGTTTTTTCTTTAGGAGCAAAGATGTGAGATTCTACGTAATATAATAAAAAATAAACTGGACTGTGATATGAACAAGTTCACTCATCTTGACCTGCGACATATAGCTAAAGAAACTGAAGGGTTTGTGGCTAGAGATTTTACAGTGCTTGTGGATCGAGCCATACATTCTTGTCTCTCTCATCAGAATATATCCACCAGGGAAGGTATATTTTACTCTTAAAACCAATGTTGTAATCTTCATTCCATGGTGGAGAAATGTAGTAAGCTAATAATTAAATATATATTTCATTTTAGTATTCAAATAAGCAGTTGTATGAGTAGAAAACTGGCATTGCCAGCTAAGTTGATGGTATATTTTGAAAATTTATGTACAGATATGACTACCAAAAGAAGTTTTACTTATTTTTAAACAGAATTAGTTTTAACAACACTGGACTTCCAAAAGGCTCTCCAAGGATTTATTCCTGCATCTCTACGAAATGTCAACCTGCATAAACCTAAGGACCTGGGCTGGGATAAGATTGGTGGATTACATGAAGTTCGGCAGATACTCGTGGATACTATCCAGTTACCAGCCAAGGTACTTTACAAAAACAATCAAGTACTTACTCTTAGAAGAACCAGTGAATTATTGGCTTTGACTTTATGTGTTGGCTTACTCAATCTGAGTTTGGTTTAACTGAGTTTTTTACTGAGTTACCAAATAAATGTCCAGCACTATTTTGGTCCTCTGATTTTTAAAGTGTTTGATATACTTCTTACCCATAAAAAGCCTATTAAGAAAGCTGGGGTGATATTCATAGTAAATACATTTCGATGTGAATTTTATAATTCTTGTGTTTGGCTTGAGTCATTGGCTAAAGCAAAAGGAACTATCAACTGGCATTTGAACAGAAAGAGACAGAAATAAGCTGAGAGGTGAAAGAGTCTTCCAAGTCCATAGAACTAGTAGATTAAGCAAGATTTCAGACTCTGGCAGTCCTGGAAAGGCAGAATTATCAGGCAGCATAGACCAACCAGGCAGATGCCAGTATAAAGGGGGCAGATAAAGATTGTTCTTCAGATCAGAAGGGAGTGTCTAGGGCTTAGTGTGTTTGCTCTTGATCTTAGCCAGAAGGCGGAGAAGCAATGGATTAATGTGTTTAGATCAGAAACCTGAGAGAGAAAGATCATTACATGAGATCAGGGACCCATACAAAGAAGTAGAGAAATGGGTAAGGACCTCAGTTAATGTAACTAGAGAGCAAATACTGGGAACTGTGGCCAGCAGGGCCCAGGAAATGAGTGCAGCTTAGGGCTGTTTGAGAGAACATGAGTGTGGAAATACTTAGCAGCAGATCATGACCTCAAATACTGGGTCTGGGTGCCAAGCATTAGTATCCAGATACATGGAGGCCATCTGCATAACTGCTGACCTCAGGGCCTCTTTCAGATTAGAGTGAAGGTAGGGATGGAGTTAGAACTTTGTCAACAGGTGGAACTAAAATAGTCATACCTAATAGAGACCAGGATATTGCTGACATAGCCTGATGTAAACTCACCTGTTCGAAAAGTTCTTTACTCTCTGAGAAGGTGGTGATTTAGAAGGCAATTTAGAAGCAGTCACTTGTTTGGCATGGAAACTCTGGTCATTTTACTGTCTGTTATTATATAGGCTTCTCTATTATTTCTTTTCTTTCTTTGAATATACACATCTGTCATAACTTGCCCTGTGAACCATATAAGTGGAAGGCAGTATACTGGCTAAAAGGTCTGTTTTTATTTTCTTAATGTAGTACTTTTATAATATTTAAAAAATAGGAAAAAAATGGAAAAAAATTCTGATGCAGCCCTATGCGTTTGATGTAGAATGCATTCCATGGTCCAATCAGGAAAAATATAAGGTAGTTCCTTTGAGTTTATTTATTGAGTAGGAATTTTATTTTCTGTCTTTGCACTGTTAATAAAGGTGGCAGTTATCACCATCTGAATACTTTTCTATACATTGATCTTTGGCTGCTTCTTAGTCATTTGTTTTAGACTTGAGCTTTTTGTCATATTTTTGCATTTTTCAGTACCCAGAATTATTTGCAAACTTGCCCATACGACAAAGAACAGGAGTACTATTGTATGGTCCTCCTGGAACAGGAAAAACCTTACTAGCTGGAGTAATTGCACGAGAGAGTGGGATGAATTTTATTAGTGTCAAGGTATGTTTTGCATTTATTTTTTCTTTTTTTGTTGAGGTAATATTTATATAACATTAACTATTTTAAGGTGTACAATTCCGTTGCACTTAATGAAATCACAGTGCTTGTCACCACCACTTCTCTCTGATTTCAAAATTTTCATCCCATTTCCATTCCCTGTAGTTCCTAGCAACCATTATTCTGCTTTCTGTCTCTCTGGATTTGCCTATTCTGGATATGTCATATAAAAGAAATCATGAAATTTGTCACTTTTGGCCTTGGCTTCTTTGACTTAGTATAATGTTTTCAAGGTTCATTCAAATTGTAGCATGTACTTTAGTCCTTTTTATGCTTGAATGATATTCCATTCTATGAATGTGCTACAGTTTGTTTATCCATCATTGGTAGACATTTGGGAGTGCTGCTATAAACATTTGTGTACAAATTTCTTTGTGGACATAGGTTTCGTTTCTCTTGAAAATACACCTGGGAGTGTAATTGCTGGGTCATATGGTAATTCTATGTGCAACTTTTTGAGGAACTACCAAACTGTTTTCACAGTGATTGTAACATTTTACATCTCCAAAGACAAGATAAATGGAACATTTTCCCTTTGTAAGCCATTCATTAGACCTTACTAAACAAATAATTATTCAGTACTTATTATGTGGCAGGCGCTGTTTTGGGCACCAGGGATTCAATAGTGAACAAAACTGCCTTTTTGAAGCTTACATTCTACTAACAATAAGCAGAACATTCATTATGTCGGGTGGTGGTAGACGCTGTGTAGGAAGACAAGCAGGATAAGGAGGTGTGGAGTAACTGGAGTGAGTCATAGAGGAGTTGTCAAGTAAGGCCTTTCTGAGGATGTGGTGTTTTGTCAAGATCTAAATGAAATGAAGCAGTGAGTATCCTGGAACAAATGTTCTAGGCAGAGAAAAACACCAAGTGTAGATATTTATTCTAGCCACATAATTTAAAAATGAATTTAAGAGACATTTAATCATATTAAAAAGTTTCCATGACCGCATTTAGACTTAGTCATAAACAAAAAATTATACTTTGTTTTTAAAGATTTTTATCTTAATTGTAATTTTATTTTATCTAATAGGGACCAGAGTTACTCAGCAAATATATTGGAGCAAGTGAACAAGCTGTTCGGGATATTTTTATTAGGTTTGTTCCCTATGAGTGTTTTTTAAGTAACTGATTCTGTTTATTTATCAGTCAATGCTCTTTGGTCTTCATTTTTTCTTTTTTTAAGAACTGATATTTGAAACTTGTGATATATGTGGATTATTAATAAATTGGAGAACAACGGTTCTCTATTTCACAAAAACCACTTTATATTTAACATTTTCAATATTAAGTTTTGGAAATTATTTGATTTTATGTTTACAGTAGAAATATTCCTGAAATGCTAAAAGTGAAATCATAAGTGGTTATTCAAAAGAATCTCAGAGTAGATCCTTATATGAACCATATAATCACATCAGTTTATCTTTTTTTAAATTAAGATTACATGTGGCCAACTTAGTGTAACTATTACTGTATTTATATAAAAATACATATGAATACAGAAGGTGATATTTAAGAATGAAAATCATTTAAATGTGATCTTATTAGAGGGAATTTTTAAATTAAAAAGCTACTTTTTTCCATGCTCCTAAAATGTTATTATAAAATAAGCAATTAGGAGAATATATATAATGTACATATACATTTTGGATAATTAAAAAATGAACCCTTGTATATTCTCCACCCAATTTAAGAAATAGAACATTACTAGGAAAGTGATTTTGAAGACAGTCACCACATATTGACAAAAGTTCATTTTTCAGGAAGATGACACAATTCTAATATTGTCTCTAATACTAATAGCTTTAAAATATTTAAGGCAAAATTTGACAGAACTGCAAGAAGAAATTGACAAGTCTACCTTCATAGTAGATTTTAACCCTGTTCTTAATAATTAGATTGAGGTGAAATGATAAACATTTAGAAGATTTAAATAACATATTCAATAAGATTGATCTAAGCATATTTAGTGCAATATACCCAACAAGTAGAGGATATGCATTCTTTTCAAGCACACCTGCAACATTTGAAAATTGGCCATGTGTCAGGCCATACATAGCAATCGCAGTAAGTTAAAAGAACATCATACTCTATTTTCTAAAAACACAAATTAAAAGGATAATCCCTTCCCATACGTTTAAGTATTTAAAATAACTCTTCCAAGTAATTCATGGATTAAAGATCATAATGGAAAATACTTGGCACTAAATAATAATGAAAGTGCTGTTTATTAAAATTGTCAGATGCTGCAAAACTTATTTCAAAATAAATTTTGAAAATTGATAGCTTTAAATTGTTAGAAAAGAAAAAAGATTGAAAGTTAATCACTAGATATCTATTTCATGAAATCAGGAAAGTATAAACTATAAATAAAGGGAAATAAAGATAAGAGCAAAAATTAATGAAATAGAAAATTCAATAAAGCAGTTCACAGACAAATACTTTTTGAAAGTCTAGTACAGTTGCGCTCCAGTGAGATTATCAAGAAGAAAGCACAAATAAACAATATTAGGAATAAAATGGGGGACATGACTAAAGATACACCAGAAACGTAAAAAATGACAATGCATTTAAAACTTGGGTAACATAGACCAAAAGATAATTGACCAAAGTCAAGCAAGAAGAAATAAAATTTGAATAATCTTATAACTATTGGAAAAAATTGAGTAACTCATAAAAAATCTTTACACAACTCAAACATCAGGCTCAGTTAGTTTTTTAGGAAAGCTTTGCTATTCATTCAATGAACAGATAATTCTAGTCTTTTGTTGGCCCAGATTTATCTTAATTTGCTCAGCATTTAATATTTGTTGGTTTTTTTTCAGTCAGCATGATACGTGTTTTGTATTAGGGATAGCTCTTCAGACTGCTAGTCCAGTCTGTTACCAGAGATGAAATTTATGTTCTTTTTAATTAAAATAAAATTAGCAAATTAATAAAAATCCAGATTCAAATAAGAAAAAAAGCAATATATGTAACTAAAATATATTTTATAGAGAGCCCTTACAAAACAATATGAAAATAATCTTGCCAAATTTTAAATGGACAAAAGACACAAATTAGCATTTCACAAAAGAAATAAATGTTTACTTGCAATAAGAAAGAAGTATTTCACTTACTGAATAAGATTTTGGTTTTCATTTTAGTTCTTATCAGGGAGGCATGAGTTTTAGGCAAATACATTTACTTTTCTAAGACTCAGTTCAGTGAAAAGTAGAATTATATATGCCTTGCCTTCTTTTCATTGTGAATAATTAAACACACACACAAATACATGTGTGTGTACAGGTGTGTGTGTGTGTGTATGAAATTCCCTTGCAAACTCTGAAGTCCTGTTCAACTAGGAATTTTTTTCTCCCCAGAGCACAGGCTGCAAAGCCTTGCATTCTTTTCTTCGATGAATTTGAATCCATTGCTCCTCGAAGAGGCCATGATAATACAGGGGTCACAGATCGTGTAGTTAACCAGTTGCTGACTCAGTTGGATGGAGTTGAAGGCTTACAGGGTAATAATTGTAAATATAGAAACATTTTATTGTAACAAAATTTCACCTAGATTTATTGAAGAATTTTTATTATTTTCCCCCAGGTGTTTATGTATTGGCTGCAACTAGTCGCCCTGACCTGATTGACCCTGCCCTGCTTAGGCCTGGCCGGCTAGATAAATGTGTATACTGTTCTCCTCCTGATCAGGTGACAATTTCATATTTAGAGTCCAAAACCCAACAAACACTACAGTCTTTCCTTGTGAACCTTACTTCTGTCAGGTAATAGCAATTGTCAGAAGATCAGCTTTAGGCAAAAGCTTTAGTTGCTGTTTGCTCACAGCATAGAAGGATTCTGAATTAGACACTAGCCTCTCTTTGGCTCAACCATTTCCATGCAAGTATTTATAATCTTTTAGTGTCAGCTAATGGGGAGAAAGGAAGGAAACCTTAAGTATTGCATGTCTACATTCCCTGTGTAAAAATCACATACCTTAGTATCCTGATAAAAGACTGATGTAGACTCAAGCATATGACTAGTAATGCACCTAAGCAGGTTACCTGGAGATATGATTTTTAACTGTTCCTAGTCCTGAGGTGATTCAGCTCTTGTTCCCAGATTTAGAAACTAATGAATGAGTGAAAGAGCAAATAGACAAATGAATAGTCAGAGGTATGAAATACCTAAATATATGTCATATGTAGCTCTTATATAAACTATTTTAATTTTCCTTTTAAAGCACTTTCTTGGCACAGTGGCCCAGATCTAGAAAATAAGCGCTGTTTGAATAAGAAATAATTTACACTGAATAGTTAAGAATGTCAAGTTTCATTCATTTTCCTCCCTATGATCCTTCTGTTAGGGAAGAAGGTCCAAGCAGGAAAGAGGATAGACTGGTGGTGCTTTTTTCACTTACTTTTAAACTTATTAGATATGTAAAGTTAATTTATAAAAAATCATTAGTTTAAAATACTTAATTTTATGTTTTATTTGTTAATTAGTTATTTCTCCCTTCAGGTGTCACGTCTTGAAATTTTAAATGTTCTCAGTGAGTCTCTACCTCTAGCGGACGACGTGGACCTTCAGCATGTGGCCTCAGTAACTGACTCCTTCACAGGAGCTGATCTGAAAGCTTTACTTTACAATGCCCAGTTGGAGGCCTTACATGGAAGGCTGCTGTCTTGTGGACTCCAAGTAAGTTCTAGGAGGAGACTGTTACTAAGGTGTTTTATGAGTGATAAGAGAAGTTCATTATCAGAAATCTCAACCTGAAAAACTCCCATTTTTTAATAACTTTGGTAAACTATAGAAATTAACCTTTAGTTGAATGTTCCATAATTGGAATATTGGCTTTGCAGAGAATTTGTAATTACAAAGTGTGGTGTCTGTTTCTTTAACATTACCTTCCTACTGGCAAAATATGTTGGTGTGTGGAAAGATATTATTTAAATTGGGTTATGAATTATGTAATATAGACAAAAATATTAGGGTATAGATTTATACTTTAATTTTTAAAAAATGAAGTTATTGATTTTGAAGCTCATATCATCCCAGATCTGGCCAACAGGAGCCCCTTTTGGATGGCTTTTGTGTCCTTTTGATATGTCCTCTCATTCTTTGGTAACTTACTTCCCAATACAACAAAGTGTTCTAGGTTTATCTTGTACTTTCTGTACCTTAACCCTAGAACCAGCCTTTTCTCTAAAGGATAGTATTTTGATTTTAATTTTTCACCAGATAATTTGAACTCTACTACATTATGGACTTCACCATATATTTTCTAGAAAGGGTTTTCCTGCATACTTTTCTCCTATACATTTTAATAGGGATTCTCATGGGGCCTAACAGTTCCAAGTCAGGTACTACCAAGCTTTTGCTGTTATGGCAAGCCATTTAAGAAGTCTTTTTTTTTTTTTTCTTTCACTATCAGAAAAGGTATTTAACTATAAAGCACTCTCTAAAGATAAAGCACTCTATAACAAGGTTGATTTGCCATTTCACAGTAGAAAAATATGAATTGAATGACAGACATACAAATAAAACCCAGAGGTCTGAGTCCTACATTTGTTATAATTTTGGGGGAGATAGTTGGCAAATTACCTACATGTTCTAACTTGTCTTTTTTTTTTTTTTCAAGTTAAAATTTTATTATGTCTTCAGAACTATTAGAGAATAAAAGCTTTTTTTTTGAAAAATGCCTCAGATTTCCTTGTACTGGTCTATTAGAATGCATTGTGTTATTCCTGAGTTGTGGCTTATTTAGATCTTTACAACTGGTTGTCCTTTGTGTGTTTTAGGATGGAAGTTCCAGTTCTGACAGTGACCTAAGTCTGTCTTCAATGGTTTTCCTTAACCATAGTAGTGGCTCCGATGATTCAGCTGGAGATGGAGAATGTGGCTTAGAGCAGTCCCTTGTTTCTCTAGAGATGTCCGAGATGCTTCCAGATGAATCCAGATTCAACATGTACCGGCTCTACTTTGGAAGCTCTTATGAATCAGAACTTGGAAATGGAACCTCTTCTGATTTGGTACATTGTGCAGTTGTCATTGTACAGTTCTGAAATAGAAAGCTGTATGTTGATGTAAAGTTGGACTAAACTGTCTAACTAGCCCCACATGTCCTTTCTGGTTGGTTGGTTCTTCAGTACAATAGTGTTCTTTTCCTTACTTACACTAATTAGTCATTTTGCTCCTTAGTAAGAACTGTAAGACGGAGCTGCAGCAAGGGGAAGACAAAGTAGCCAGTTGGTTTCTTTCAGGTTTATCTCCCTTCAGTGGTCCTCAAACATTTTCCAATTTATATTAAACTTAAATTCTATTATCTTAGAACTTTTGAGGATAATGAGAAATTTGGTATAATAATGTCAAAAATTCCTGACAGCAAAATGTTAACTATTTGTTATACTTTGGATGGATATTATAAGCACAGTGAAAAGTTATGGGTAGTCATGTTTCAATGAGGAAAATATTTAGATTAAATGTGAACAGTATCATTGTTTTTCTAAATTAAAACAGCATTCAACACATTTTCCCCCAAAATTAACAGTGGTTTGCTGTTATTTTATTGGTATACATAACATTTTTACCTATATTTATATTTTTCATTTTTTTAATAAATTGGCTTTATTCCAGTTTTTAAAAATATAAGTGACCTATTTTATTCTCAAGAATAGCAAGCTATTGTTTTATATTCTAGTCTTTGATTCTGTTTCCTGTTTCTTAACTTCTATGTAGAAATGTCCCAGAACCTTATATTTGTTAAAGACTAAGAATAAAGCTCATTTGGAACCTATCCCTAGGGCACCGGTATGGCGGACTTAATAACAAAGCATTAAAAGGACCTCGTATATGGCAGTGGTTCAACAATGTAGATATAAATGAACCTTTAGAGAACATGAACATATTTCAGACTTGCTTGATTAGTTAATTAAAAATAAGCTTATTCATGTTAAGGTTTTAGTGCTTAAAATTTTTAATTTTATCTTTGATAAATATACTTTTTCTCAGTTTCTCTCCCCTTCTTCCTTCCTTCTCTCATTATTATACTTTACCATTCAGAGCTCACAGTGCCTGTCTGCACCAAGCTCCATGACTCAGGATTTTCATGGATTGCCTGGGAAAGATCAGTTGTTTTCACAACCTCCAGTGTTCAGAACGGCTTCACAAGAAGGTTACCAAGAACTTACACAGGAACAAAGAGATCAACTGAGAGCAGATATCAGTATTATCAAAAGCAGATACCGGAGCCAAAGTGGAGTATGGCTTTTCTTTTCCCCCATTATAATGATAAACATTATAAAAATTTTTCCTTTTTTGATATGTCTCTCTTTGATTTGTAAATGAGCTATATTTATAGAAGGGACTGAAACACTTTGATCAAATGGCTATGTGCTTCCTGCTTTCAAACTATTTTTTGTAATCTTATGAGAAAGGGAATGCATGGTCTCCTGAGAAAAATAACAAAAGAAATAACACTTAGACTGCTGCTTTTTAAATTATGTTCTAAGTTAACTTTTTGTTGTTTTTAAGGAGGATGACTCCCTTAACCAACCAAGACCAACCAAAACCAGTCCAGCTATCAGCCAGTCACATTTAATGTCTGCACTGAGTCACACAAGACCATCCATTAGTGAAGACGACTGGAAGAATTTTACTGAGCTGTAAGCAACAGATTCTTATTTGTACCCATAGATATTATTGGAAGTGACAGTTATTCACTTAAA
The DNA here is from genome assembly GCA_030015415.1 of Cynopterus sphinx. Taxonomy (NCBI): domain Eukaryota; kingdom Metazoa; phylum Chordata; class Mammalia; order Chiroptera; family Pteropodidae; genus Cynopterus; species Cynopterus sphinx. The sequence goes on from CM057391.1 coordinate 27,861,701, forward strand.
CTTTTAAAGTTTTTATTTAAAATCACAAGTATTTTAAATATATAAAAACCAATTCAGAAAATTTGTTCAGTAGCTGTGCATTTAAACACACCAAACTTCAAGAGTGTACAAGTCAAAATTTAATTAACCAGTTCATTTGATTATATTTTAATTATTTATAATGATCTGATTTAATTTTTAAAATCTTTGAAAAAATGAAAGGAAAATTAAAAGCTCAAAATGATTCCAACATAGTTTGCAAAAGTTGTTATGAAAAATATACCTGTTTTGTTTTCAAAATAATTTATGTTTTATTACTTTCAAGAACATTCAAAATCATTCACGTTTATTCACTGTGGACCATGTTTAGTACACATATTTGCATCTATAAGCTGCTTGTCTGTGTAGTGATTTAGGAGTCCATGACCCTCAAACTGAAGACTATTCTAGGTCAACAATTCAACTTAATTCAAGAAATATATTTTTCCTGGTCTTTAGAAGTTACAACTCTTGTTTAATTTTGCAGTACTTTGGGTTGCACATTGTAAGGGCAAAAAAGTTTTCTAGCTTTTTCAGCTGATCTATTAAACTAACATAAGACAAATTAACAGGAGAAAAACACTGCATATATAACTGCATATATACAGCAGCCCCATAAAAATATGAGACTCAAAGGCACTTGAGGCTAATATACTCTCCTGAGCTCAGGAAAGGGACAGGGCTGGGGATTTAAAAGGGAAGTAAGGTGAGGAGAGCATATGTATGGAAAATAGAACTTTGCCGTGCCATGCAGGTAAATCATTCACATAAAAAAGTTATTTCTGGTAATAGCTCCTTCTAGTAAAGATTCCCTATCTAAATTCTTTTAGGCAGTTTTTCTAGTTTGTTGGGTCTTGATTCCCTTTAGTTCAAAATAATCCACCTGCCAAAGTGGCACATTTTCGGGTAGCATATTCTGCTTCTTTCAGTCCCACCTTTGAAACTTCCCTAAGAAGTTCCATAGTCAAGAAGTTGAGTTGTTGCTCCATCTCATCGAACCAGTCCTGAGAACAGGTCAGTTAAACAGTTGTGTCTCTCACTGCAGGAGGTGAGCTACTGATACAGGTGATCTCCCAAAGTTAGGCCTATATTGTGCAAGCAGTCAGGTATTTGATAAGAGGTATCAAAGGTTAGATGATTAGAGCAGACTATAAACCTAGTTCTGAGGGCAGCCAGTTGAGATTTCTAGATGTCGGGGTGAAAGCATCTTTTATAGTTTGAATGTCTCTGATGATGTATGTCCTTGGGTGTTCAGGTAAATTTTCTGAGTGACTTACGCAGCAACAGACATGAAGATTGTCCATACATGAGCTGTTGTGGTGATTTCTTGGAAGTTTATATCACCTTCACATTGTAGGACTTCAGGAAAATGGCAGCTTTTGTTTATATATAGTGATTCCAAATCAAGAGTGGGAAAATTTAGAAATGTTAATTTGGAAAGCTGTAGCCAACTATTGAAGGAAAGTAAAAGAATTCAAGATCTAGTCCACTTTACAGGTAGAAAACAAAATAACAAAGACAATTAACAGCACTAAAATCTGATATCCATAAAGATGTATTACTGATAGAACTTCTCTCTCTACAATCACCCCATTTATATCCAAGGTAAGATTAATCTGTTTGCACATTAAGTATACTTTCAATAAACTTGGCCTGATTATTTATAGAAGTACAGCAAGACTGTAGCCTCTCGAGGCTAGGAAGCCAAGTCAAGGCCTCACCATCAGATTTTGCTTGCAATAGCTATATATTTGAGTTCATTCCTCTGTTCTCAGGGTTCCCAAGATATTGTAAGGTTCCTGCAATTGCCCGAAAGTGATGTTATTACTCACCTGCTACGGCTGCTGGGGACCCTGTAAGCTGGTTATCAGGCTGGTTTTCCATGGGGCTTTATCGGCTCCATAAAGTCAACCTGAGTTCCATAAAACTGGCTGGTCATATCTGATTCTGTGCATTCTGCAAAATAATCAGCAAAACAATAACTGTCTTTAAATGACAAAAGATGTAATAGCCATGATTAAAGATCTGATGAGAGTTCATTTTAATGCAATTGTCAAGGAAATTTGGTTATTTTTGTGACACACAATATTTTTAAGTTGATAATTGGAATTATGACTGATACTACATAACAGATTTTTTTAAATTTTATATAATTTCTGAAACACATTAATGACATATATCCATAAAAGTAGAACCTAAAGGTTTATTACTTCTGGGTTTGTGTAAGTGCACGTTATGATGATGCTCAAAACTGTAAAATTGCCTAATGACTCATTTCTCAACGTAGCATCATTAAATGCTACATGATTGTGTATCAAATAAGCCTAATTAGTCTAACATCTCTTTATAAGGAGAGAACAAATGCTTTGAGAGTTTTAGGATGTGCCAGAGGCTTTCTTAAAAATTCCAAAATGAGTTTGAGGTCAAAAAGGCTTCATTTAGAATTTGATATGCGGGAATTTTGTCACATATATCAAAAGGTTTTAAAAACGGTCAACTAGGATTATAGGTCAATGAAATGACATAGTTATCCATTAACCAAAGTGATAGACTTTTCAGGCAAATACAGAAAGTTATATAGTTGCAAAAACAAAAACATACTTCTTTTTAATAGAGAAGACTGTTTTCTTAAGTCATCAAACATGAAGCATAGGAAATTATTTTGATAAAATACAGAATCTTTGTTTTCTAGGCCAATTAAGTAAAGCAGAATCAATCTTTCATAAGCTTATCAACAGCAGACCAATAGTCCAAGAAAAATTTGTCCTTTTAGTAGATGAAAGATAATTTTTAGTTTTGCATAAGTACACTACCAATAAGTCTTTTTTTTTAAATCCTTTTAGTAAATTTATTCCATTTTATTAGCCAGCTTGACTACACAAAGTAAAATTTTCTCCAACTTTCTATAACCACTTAGTTTGTCATTTTTCCTCTTTCCCAGTTTGAAAGTTGTTTTACTTTATGATTTTTTCCCTTAACAAAAATATATCTCCATACCTTTTTACCGAAAACACATCCTACTTTCCTGTATACCGAGTTATTTTCCTTACTGTTTCTCGTAGTTTTAATTACATGTATTAGAATACTTAACCCTTGAAAACTTTAATTTCTAGTAATGATGAAGTGCTACACTAGCAGTCTGTAGACTGGCAAATCTGTGAATACATTTCATAATTTCTAGAAGCATGTGCTGTTTTTAATGGTATGTATTTCACTGTAGGATAGAACATATGTACCAAAGTAGATAAACCTATGTTTAGTAATTAATGTTTTGTCATTTTAGCGTTTTAAAAAGTGATCTATATATTATTATTCAAAGAACTATATATTATTCAAAGAACTTCTATCGTTTAACTCAGCAAAACACTAAGGGTGTAGGTTACCAAAGAGATTTGGGAAACTTCAAATAGACTTCATAAAACAATTATTATTGAAAAGTTCACTTAAAAACTTTAATTCACTTTTTCTTAATAATCATATTTAAATTACTTATGAAACTTCCATGAGACATTAAAACAGCCATCATGACAAATGTTGTAACAGATGTCACATGAGCTTATTTGACTAAGAAATCCAGGTAGAATAAAAAGTTGTATGCCTGCTTTTTATTAAATGCTGATAACTCTGAAAACATCCCGATTTTAATTAAACCAATAAACTTCTAGCTTTTTTGTTTTTAACCAAAGATTATCCCAGATCATATAAACTTGAATCATTTGATTAGTTTCTATTAATATTTCTGAAAGTTTAGAAATATATGATAAGTGCTTGTTTTTCTTTAAGCCAGTTAAAACTTTTTTACAAATTAATTTTGGTAATACCATCTGGCGGTAGAAAAATTTACATGTACATAACCTTTATCCATAGATATACACACACACACAGAGACCTATAGTTTCCATTTTAAAATTTCACCCATGAATCAGGTATACCAGTACAAAACTCATTAATTTATAAGTAACAGTTGAATACAAATTGTGTCTTTAGTAGACAGAACAGGTTAAGGTTATCCCCTGAAATGGCTAAAGCTTTTTACTGATGTTTCTGGAGATGACTTTTATATTTGCCCTCGACACTCTTATGGAGGCTGTGGACTAGATTTTGGGCAAGGTAGCTTTTATATAGCAGTCTGTATTTCAGAAAGTCCTTCCCCCTTTTCAAAGTCAGGTGGTTGTGGGCAGTGTTTTAGTTATCTCCTGGTGTGTGTGTGTGTGTGTGTGTGTGTGTGTGTGTGTGTGTGTGTGTGTGTGTGTGTGTGTGTGTGTGTGTGTGTGTGTGTGTGTGTGTGTGTGTGTGTGTGTGGTGTGTGTGTGTGTGTGTGTGTGTGTGTGTGTGTGTGTGTATCAAAGACGTGGTAAGATTTATATCTTCAAGGGACAGAAAGAATGCAAGTTTTCTAGGATTTATAGTCCTATAAAGTATTTGTCTATTATCAGAAGTCAGGGTAATTACTATTTAACTTTTTCCTTTTTAGGACAATTCTGTTCTAAATGTAAGCATTTTAAAATGACTAGGGACGGTTTCAGAGTTGGTAAAGATAAGTGGACTTTGAAATGTTTCTAGAGCCACATTTCTGGTTTAGCAAAAACTCCAATTTGTAAAATAAGGATAGTCAGTTTTAATTGAGTTGCAACCTGAATGCTATATAGAGGCTGGCCCATCCATCCAAGTACCTGCAGATTTTCCATTAAGATGGAAATTAAGATTCCTGTGTTCGGAAGCTTCAGGGTTTAATGCAGTATGTCTTTTAAAAGTGTGTATGAAGTGTTCCACAAGGGCCTCTGAATGTTTCCCCTTTGCTTCCTGAGTGTCCAGTTCAACCTTTGATCATTTAACCTTTAGGGTAAGAGGCTCTACCATTGCTTCTTTCAGCCCCTGAACACTGCCCTCCAGCCCATCTAGTTCATGATCATTTATAGGAGGGCTCGGGAGAAATTTTGATCATTGGGTTTTCCATGTGAGCCATCTGGCTTGTCTGATAAGTACAGTCTAATCTAATCAAGGTGGGGAAGAATACCCATCAGCAGCCAGTCAAGGTGCCGGGAGTGAGGTTCTGAAGATGGCAGCTAAAGGGCTCTATAATTTAATAGATCTGCTGTCCTTGAGACATGAATTCTTTGTGGTGGGGGGCCCAGCACACTTCCTCAAGGGACTTGATTCTTCTAAATTGACTTCCTGGCTTTCAGTATGTACTGAGTAACCTGTATACCCTGGACCTGGAGAGCAGGCCACAGTGTTGTCTGTAAGCCTTGTGAGGAAATGGAAGTTAAAACTAGCAGACAGGGATGGCTTTTGAGAAGGAATTTACAGTGGATGTGGTAATTTGTTTTTTCACCTTGTTAAGGGAGTTGCGAAAACTAGCTGTTGTATTCCTTTATATCCCCTTTTCAATTTCAGTCTTTCTGCTGATACCAGTAAAACAGTTGTTTAGCATATGAACTCTCTAAATGTTTTCAAATATAGAAGTTTTTCAAATTAAAAGCATCCATCATCTGACCATTGACAAGCAGGCTCTTATATTAATCTCAATAGTGCTTCAAACCAGTTAGCCTTTTTATGGCTTAACCACGGATGTAAGAAGTGTCCCAAAAGAGGGTGCAAAAGATAACAGCCCTCACAAGATCCATAAAGTTTACTTGCAGAAAAAACCTTCATTGTCACAGGTGGTAAAAATGGTGTAATGAAGTGTTCCCATGAGAACCAGTGCCTCCAGCCACAGACCCGCTAAACTGTGACACTGGGCAGGCACTGCTGGAATGAGACTTTGTCAGCACTAACAAAACAATGAATGTCGAGATGACAAATGTCCCTTATGGCCTAAGAGCCCTTTTGACAAACTCCCCCATAGCTGGCACCATCAGACAAAGAGTGCTGCTTCCCACTTCATGTTTCAGGTTCTGAGTCTGTTCAGCTGACCTCCAGACACAAACTGAAACTTACCTTCTGGCTGTCAGAGACGAGAAGATATTCTCACTGGACACAAAGCCAGGCTCTTAAGATGTAGAACAAGACAAGAGGAAAACCTCATCGGCTTTTTTACACAAGGGGTGCCCACAGCGAAGTTTGTCTCACTAGATGCAGGTCTAGTGAGAACCATGAACTCACTCGTCTCTAAGGCTGGCTGGAACTATATGCTTATAGGGCCTACGCCAGCATTCTGCCCTGGGGCTTTCCTCCTATGACAAGTGACACAAAAGACAGACAAAAATAAACAACCATTTCTGGGAGGAAGGGGATCAATAGAAAACAAGAGTACACCTAACAAATCTTTACCAGAGTCGCTATACCCAAGGAACGAATTCACACAAATATTTTCTCCTGCTAATCTAAACTTAGAAAAAGGAAGACTCTCACCACTCTCACGCCCACTGGACCCTGCGGGCAGAGATCGGGGCCTGACAATGTAAGAATTCTTACCTTTCTCTGGCTCTTGTCAGGTCCCAGGTCTCTTGGCTGCAGCAGCCTGGGGTGAGCTGCATCCAGCCAGGAGTGGTGAGCTGCACGTTCCCTTATTCCCATTCAGCTTCTTTGGTATAACTAAATGGACATAAGACAATAAAGGAGAAAAAGGTTAATTTTGTACTACAGCAACCCCATGAAAATATGAAACTCAGGGGCAGTCAGGCAGTTGAGACTTACATGCTATTCTGAGCCAAGGAAGGGGCCAGGGCTTCAAAGAGGAGGAAGGCAGTTCAGAGCAAGACAAGAGGAGTAAATGTTTGCCCTGCCGCGCAGTTAAGTCTCAGATTAAAAAAAAAAAAATGTACCTTTGGCAATAGGGCTCTTTCTGGTGCAGGCCCCCTAACTAAATTCTTTTAGGCAGGTAAAGGAGAGGCAAAAAGCTTTTCCTAAGACTGGTGGGTCTTGATTTGCTTTAGCTCAAAGTAACTCACATGCCAAAGTGGTACGTTTTGGAGTGGCATATTCTGCTTCCCTTCAACATACATAAGGATTATGTGCTTACTGTAGAAAATCCAGAAAACAGAGAAGGAAAAGTAAAACAAATTCTCCTTAATCCAACTACCTCCCAAACCATATTTATATACTAAGACACACTGCACATGTTGTTGCATAGCAGCCCCCTTCATCCATCCGTCTTGAATATTCTTCCACATATGAAATATGTCACTACTATATTTTTAACATAATTTTATAATATAGCTATGCCACATACCTGATTTAGGGGCATTTGTTTCCACCCTTTTACTACTATAAGCGATGTGATAATGAACGTTCCTAGAGCTGAATGTTTACACATATCCTTAATTATTTCACTGGGATAGAGCTAGAATTACTGTATCACAGAGTACTCAGAATTTTAAGGCTTTTGAAATCTATTGCTGTATTGCCTTCCAGAAACACTGTGCATGTATATTCCAACAGCAATATAGTGAGTGCCCATTTTACTACACCCTCATAACATGAGTATCATAGTATTTCTCTAAACTAGGCCTATTGGAGAAATATATCTTGTTTAAAAATGAACATTTCTTTGATTAAAACTATTAAGGTTGTATTTTTTGTATTACTCATTGCTATTTGTATTTTAGCTTTTCTAACTTGTCTCTTCATCCCCTTTGCTTCTTTTTCTGTTGGGGTGTTCAAATTTTGAAAATATATTTGTAAGAACCTTAATTTTACCAGTTTTTTTTCCAATTTGTTATTTCCCTTATGTTTCTTAAAACAATTCTCTTCTCTTTCCGCCATCTTTCTGTGCCACTGTAATGGTGCACAGGAATGTCTGTCTGGCTGCTGTTCTCAAGAGCGTCAACAATGCTGAAAGGAGGCAAATGCCTGGTTCTTATTAGGCCATGCTGCAAAGTCATCGTCCGCTTTCTGTGATGATGAAGCATGGTTACATTGGCAAACTTGAAATAATTGATGATCACAGAGCTGGAGAAATTATTGTCAACCTCACGGCCAAGTTAAACAAGTGTTGAGTGATCAGCCCCAGATCTGATGTGCAATAATACAAAGATCTAGAAAAATGGCAGAACAACCTGCTCCCGTCTGGTCAGTTTGGTTTCACTGTACTGATAATCTAAGCAGGCATCATGGAGAATCAAGACAAAAACACACAGGAGGAAAAACCTTGGGATTCTTTTTCTAGGGATATAATAAAAACGTGCAAATAAAATGCCTCAGTAGACAAAAACAATTCTGTGTGCAAACAATCCATTGTCTTGTCATTTACATGTATTAAATACTATCTCATTTTTCTTTTTAGGTATGAAAACTTTCAAAATCCAAAGAGGAGGAAAAATCAAAGTGGAACAATGTTACGACCTGGACAGAAAGTAACTCTAGCATAAAATATATTTCTGATTCTTTTATTATTTTGGTGGCTTGTCCTTATATTGTAACAGTAAAAATGGTGTCTGTAAATTTTTTAACAAATTATAAAAATCACAGATTGGTAAACCTGTGGTTATGTAATGACCAGGATTACTTGAGATTAATACTGTGTAATAAATTGGGATATTTATAAGAGATTCTGTATCTTATTTCCTATAAGTGTATATTACATGCTTAATGAAATAATACTAGCCAAATGGTATAACGAATTTTTTTCTCCTTTGAATTGAGAATGTAATTAAATATATTTCTTAGAATTCACAGACAGTTGCATATTCAACATCTTGCTGGCATTTGACAAGTTTTATGCTTTAGCAACTTCTTGAATGTTTTGGAAATAAAATATCCTATTATTTATTGATCCAATTATCTGTTCTTATATCAGCGAATGTGGAATTTATACAGAATTCAAATAAACCTAATTATTTCCTTACCAGAAATGAGACCACATTCACTCTGGCCAGTTCCAGGCCAGGCTCTTGAATGATGTCCATTCCCTAGCTCCACCATGACTTTATCTTGATAACCTATGAGCTGATTGTAAAGTCAGCCACCACCAACACAAACTATGTATAGTAATGTAGTAAGGAGAAAGGGAAAGATAAAATATACATACAAATCACATGAGATGGCAAAGGAAAATGTTCCGGCAGCAACCCCTGCCCTTTCTGCAGCTAATCGTGAGGCCATGCTGGTCATTTTGACCTCTCCCATTACTTAATCCATCTCCCCTGACTTCAGCCAGCACCTTGGCGGACTCGAGTCCTTTATGGTGGGATGGTCTAAACCTTCATTTCTATGTGAATGATCAGTGGCCTACAGAAGATCACAGACGTTTTCCATGAAGCTGTACCATAAATAATACTACCACATGGTTGCACCCATACTTCTCCCATCCCCCACCGTATAGCAGCAACTCTATATTCATGCTGCCAACTGCATAACCCTCCCCTTCTACACCATTGGAATCATCAGTGTTCCTCTCATGAAAGCGTTCGTTCCTTATTTGCTTACCTCTAAATCAGCGAAGTCCAGAATCACAGGGAATAGAAGCTGAGATTTCAGGGCCACTATTAGGTATTAACAGAGTGACGCTTGTAGTTCCCAGATCCATGTACTAAGGCCATGGTCACTGGTTCGCAGCATATACTAAATGTACTGCACCTTGCAGAACAGTACTTCAACCTCAAGGAGTTGTCTCCCCAGGCCAGCTGTTTCAGGGTGATGTGTGTTTATATTTAAGTCCAGTGAATTCCAAGAGTAGCCCACCACCTTACTCTTTACTTACTCTTACATGAGCAGAAGCAAGAGTCATCTGGGATACCATAAATAAAAGCATGTAGTGAGTCCGTGAAAGATGGCGTTGGCAGAGCTTTGAAGGACAGACAACGCAGATCCAATTCCAGAACGTGTCCTCACCAGGATGTATTAATGCACTTAACTGCCTCCTCTCTGAAAGAAGAGGAAGAAATGCATTCACTCCTCTGTGAGGCACGGCCTGGTCTCCCCTGGGTGTGCATCTCTGTGGTTGGTCACTGCGGCTGACAAGTAGGCTGTCAAGAATGATGGACAGATCAGCACTGGTGAATGGAAATACACATCAGAGACCACACATAGACACCCCTCCCTGCTATCCCTGCCACTGGCCACTTCATGAATATATTTAACTAGGTGGCTGGAGATGAAGGCTGACATCTACAGAGAGATGTAGAACATCTGATTATTAAAAGCACTGCGGACTTTTAGGTGAGCATTCACATGCTACATTCTTACTCTGGCTATACCTGCTTCCTAGATCTCACGGCCAGTTTCACCATCAAGTTCTTTCTAAATCTCCGATCTACTGATTTAGTAGCCACTGTCTAGAAATCAGCATAGATTTTACATCAGATATCTCTACCTCCTGCCAAAATGAGAGATATGTTGCTTAGAAAATCTGCTCCCTTGGGGGACCTCTGTCTCCACTGGCTGTCAGGCTGTCCCCTGACTATAGTGGTAGTGCCTTCATTCTGACAGGTCACTGGAGATCTGAGTGTCTAAGAATTAACAGTGCAGACCCAGTGTTTCTGATAATCCTAAGCACATCTGGTTATTTCTCAGGACACCTGGGAAATGGCCTGGTGAATGGCTTCAGGTACTCTGGAGAAGAGTCACAGGAAGGAAGGTCCATAGCAAGTACTCGTGATGTTACCATGGGGCCCTTGGCTTCTCCTTTGTTCTTGGGCTGACCTGGACCTGAGAACTGGGTCAGGAGCCATGATTATTGTGATAAATCAGGCCTTCTATTTACTTACAGGGAGATTTTTAAATTATAGGAATCGAGTAGGATCTTTGACCATCTATTTCTGTCTTAAGAACCCCACAATCAGGCAGCACCAAAGATCCCTGCAGGTCAGACCATTTTAACTAATGTGCTGGGTTTGCTGCTGAATATGTAGCCACATTCACCTGGCCTCCTACGAGGCAGCTACCTGACCTCTGCTACCCCAGGATCCACCCACCCCTACTGAAATCACAGAGCCCATTTCTACGCAACATCTCCCACTTGCATCCCCATCTATTATTGCAGATCCTACAGTTTGACTCATTTGACATCATTCCCTTGTCTTCCTATGCCCTCTAGAAAGAAAATTACTGAGTCACATGATCTCCTTCTAGAAAACGAGTGTAGGTTGGCAGAAGTTCCTGGGGTAGGCTTCCTTCCTGAAATGAGGGCACAATGTGTGGAGATGCAGCAACCGTCTTGCAAACATGAGGGTAAAAAACACAGGCAACTGATGGCCGAGTAAGAAAACAGGAGAAGCCTGGTTCCCTGATGGCATCATGGAGCTGACACATCAGCTCTGGATGCTCTAGTAGACTTTTTATTCCTGAGACTGATAAACCTGTTATTTACTTCTGAGCAGGGTTCCTATTATAGCCCAAACTAGTCCTAACAAATTCACCAATTGCTTTCTTAGGACCTTGTTAAGGAAAGTGTTTTCTGACATCTCCACTACCTTGGGGGAGAGTTGGATGATGGTAAGCTGGGGAATGATACATAATTCATCCACTCAGCATGCCTATCTCACAAAGTCTTTGGGTTTCTTTCTTTATATTATACCAAGGTATCTCAGGCATCTCAACTTTATTCAGTGTGAATCACTGGGTCTGGGTTCTAATTACCCAAATATGGAATCAATTAGAACATTCTCAGGTGTTGATTCAGAACACTGAATCAAAAATTAAGTACATTAATTTTAAAAAATTAACTACATAATCCAACTTGACCAATAATTATGTTCTTCTCAATGTAAAACATAATATAAATAAACCGCTTTAAAATTGCATCAGAGCCGTCATCCCAGAGGAACTGCCTTTGATGGGTACTTCACTTTTGGGAATGATTAGTGATATTTTGGTTAGCTGCATTGCCCCTGCATGCGGTGGGCTGCCAAATTCGGGCCTCTTAATACGAATTAAATTTTCCTTTTGCTCTCAAGACTTTACTAGTCCCAAATTCCCCCTTGTCTTCTTGATAGCCTTTTGCCTCTGACCACTTTTGGTATTGATTTCTGTATCCATCAGTGTTTTTAGTTGTAAGCAGCAGAAACCAACCCGTGGCCTTTTCAAGCAGAAAAAGAATTTATGAAAAGCTTATTGGGGCTAGAAAGCAAAGAGATGATCAATGACTGGTGGGGTCATGTCACCAGTCTTTGGGAGACAAGAGAACTGGAGAGGCTCCCACTCAAAAAACAAAACAAACAAACAAACAAAAAACCCAGACCTCTGAGAGCCAATCAACACTAACCTCACCCAAAAGACCCTGCGGTGGATGACATCATCCCACCCATAGCTCTCAAAGCCTGCCCATTCTGGAACTTCTGGGGTTCTGAAAACCTGGCATAAAATCAGCAGTCTGCTCTGTGAAGCTCGTAGTTACTCTAGTAAGCAAAAAAAATTCGGCTTTATATTTTTATTTCAGATATTGAGTGGTGGTCTCATCATCCTTGGATATTTCCCTAACCCGTATGAATAATTCTTAACCTGAAATCTAGTCAGCTATGGAGAGTCTGACAGAGGGAGAGCTTCCTAAAGCAAAGGACACCAGCAGGTGCCTCTTGCAATAGAGACAGTCACTCCTTCAGACAGCTTCCCAGCTGTGGAAAATGAGCATCCTCAAGAGACCCCAGAATCCATCTTCCTTCATGAAATGACCTTCATGAAGTGACTTCCTTCCTGAAGTTTCATTGCTGCTATGACCCGATTCCCACAAGCTCCAGATTGGTTCTATCTGATACTTCCCTGCAGGTGAAAAAAGCTTTCTTCACTTTGGTGACTAACAGTGTATGAGCTGCCCCTCTGTGGGGTGGTAAGAAGCAAAGTTTTGTGGGCACACTGGCCATCACTGATATCATCACGTCCTGCACTGCTACTATAAATCAGCCTTGGTACAGATCTGTGAGCTGGAAGAACACAAGACAGAAACCCAGAGAGAGAGGTGCACCCAGGGGACTCCTTAAACGACATGTCTGTATTTCTCCTCATGCCAGACACATTAGATCAACCGAACAGAATGAAATCCCAGAAATAAACCCACACATATACTGACAATTAATTTAGGACAAAAGAACCAAGAACATACAATGGAGCAAGAATTATCTCTTTAATAAACAGTGCTTGGAAAACTGGACAGCCACATGCAAAAGAATGAAATAGGACCACTATCTTATACCACACACAAAAATTAACTTAAAATGGACTAAAGACTTGAATCTAAGACCTGAAACCATAAAATTCTTAGAGGAAAACATAGGCGGTAAGCTCCTTGACCTTGGTTTTAGCTTTAGCCATGTTTTTGTGGACCTAATAGCTTTTAATGGTCTGACTTGCGCCTACTTAGATTTTAATGCGCCATTTGTCAAAACAGTCATATTTCTTGTCTTATTTCCCCAAGTCCCCCAGTGGTTCATGCTGTGGACTGGAGGTTTTAGCGGGTCCCCTAAGAGCTACCATCTTGCTTTGTAGATTGAGGAGTACCCATTATTTCTCTTGTTGAAATAATCCTAATTCCACCAGGTTAGCTCTTTCTACCGGCCTGCGCACCGAGACGTCAGGGTCTCCCCAAAGTGCTTGCTTACCTTGTAGATGAAGTCGGCCACAAACCCAAGTTGTGGCACATGAGGTCTCACCATGAAAAATGTAAGGTCTTCCACACCCCCATCTCCTGCCTGGAAGAATTTGGACAAACTATCTCAAAGAGCTGGGAATGCACAAGGCACGAGTGGAGCCCAATTCGAGAGAGAAGCTAACCGGGGGCCCCCAGTGTCCTTGGCAGCTGGCTTCGTGTACCATCCAGTTGCCAAAGCTTTCGAACTACAAAACGAAAATAATTTTGTAACAAGTTTGATGTCCTTTTTTTTTTTTTTCCAGGGGAAACTAGCCATGGGCTGGCGGGGCACAGCGCCTCACGAGCAGCCAGCACTGTTCCCGGGATGGGGGGCAAGGGCAGTAGGCTGGACCGCGAGAGAGGGCGAGGGGAAAGCAGGACGGGTCCCCCAGAGAGTTAGCAGGTCCAGGTTCCAGGGTAAGGTGAACGAGCTTGTGATCGATGCACAGTGGGTTTCTCTGACAGGTGCTTCCTGCAAGTGCAGGTTTAGATTTGTGGTGAAGTTCTATTTTGTGGGCCCCCATATACAAAATACCTTTATTAGAATACATGGTATAAATAGGCCTTCATTATCTTCCTAAATTGCCCCAAAGTGGGATACTACCAGATCTCCTTCTCCCTTTGTAGAAATTGAAGACTTTATCAGCTCAATTTTATATGCTAAAAGAGAACTAGCCTAAGCAGTAGCTCTCATTTCTGGCTGCACATTACAACTACCTCTGAAACTTTAAACGTTTTTTCGTATATATTTTAAGTTTTGCTAGATTCTTTGGAACCCAGTGAGTACCCAGTCTCACCCTCAGAGATTCTGATTTAATTGGTTGCTGTGGAACCCCCAGGCAGCAGGTATTTCTGCTGTTTTTCAAAGCTCCAGAGGTGATTCTAATGTGTTTATAATTCATTGGTATAAAGGTGGGGGTAGAGTAGTGAAATCTAAAAACATGTTGAAAATCCATGATTAAATATTGAAATATAAAACGGGGATAATTAAATGGGATAATGTTTCTGACCCCACTAGGTGCAAAGCACTAACAAGTGCTCATGGAGGAGAGCGAATAGAAAATGAATTTTCCTCTGGCACAGGATTATGTGTTTGGCCTTTATAAGTTCAGAACCTCTTAGACCTGTTAACAAAGTCACAATGATGAGGATTACCGCGTATGGCTGCGCAAGTTAAGAAGGTAACCCAGCCCTCTGTCTCTAGTCAAACCCTGAAGTGGCTACATATTGAAACTCTCACAAAGTCAGCAATGTGTACTAATAAGCAGCCCTGATTTAAGGGCCTGAGTCAAAAGCTCCCTCTTCCAAATTTAGGGAGGTCACTGTAGCAACAAATATAAATTTTAAAAGGAGGCTTAATTATCCTGTTTAAAACAAGGGAAGAGATTTCCCTCCCCTCCCGTTTTTTTCAGGATATTTACCTTACAAAACTTATAAGTATTGTCTCAGTCTCTTTGAAAACTTTATGACCTAGAAATGTTTTTCTCAAAGACATGGAATCCATCTCTTTGAAATATAAACACCAGGAGATAGCACCACTCTTCCCAGTTTCTGTGGGAGGCAGGCTGTAACAGTAACTCCCGTCATAAAGATGAGTTTCCCCAAATCCCTCTATATAAAGTCAATTAGCTAACATAGGTGGTCACCCACATTACCAGGCAAAGACAGGAAGAACTACGTATCACTAATAGTGCTGTCAAGCTCTCTTAGTTGACAACTGATTATTGTTTATCTTAAGAACATGTATGTAATGGGCTGCATCTGCTTGGCTAGATGAAAGGGTGAGGTTTCTTTCCATCTTTGCAATTTCTTGACCAATTGCCTTCAGTGAGCATCACATTCTGGTTTAATGCTCAGTTAATAATAAAAGTGTTTTTCTATATCTACCTGTGGGGAGGATTTCTGGGGCTGAGAGAGAGAGAGGGCGGGGGGGGGGAGGGAGGGGGAGAGAGAGAGAGAGAGAGAGAGAGAGAGTGTGAGAGTGTGTGTGTGTGTGTGTGCGTGCATGCGTGCATGTTTTAATTACATTTCCCCAACAGCACCCTCACCCTTTATTCTAAAGTTACTGTCTTTTTCACTCACACCTTCTCTATCCATAGGGATAGGTATTTTTGTTATAAACCTTCTCCCTTCTACTCAGCTTCTGTAAAACAGGTGGAACAAAGAAGTGAAGAGTAATTCAAAACAGTGATGATGTTACAAGAAGTTGAGGTTATCACTGTAGCTTTTTTGCTTGTAGTTGAGTAATTATTTCATGCCAATCTGTCATGTTGAATAAGAAATACTGATTAATAATTTCCACGTCTTTAACAGAAATAAAAAGGAAGAGTTGTTTGGTTTTTAATTTGGTATACACATTTTTTTAACAGAGATTAAAATTTTTAATAATCCAATTTTCATCTTTCCCTATATGGTCTCCTTCATTACTTTTAAATTAAAAATTTTTACCAAAGTAATACGTATTTTTTTAAAAGGCCAGATTATTCTAAATAGCTCATAAAAAACATTGGTTCCTTTTCTTTATCCTTCAGTCTCAGTAACTGTATCAGGAATTATTAGAGAAATAGAAGACTAGGAATGTTCAACAAAGGCTCTGTGATAGAGATTTTACCTGACACAATTGTGGGAGCCTGTTACATAGTCTGTGTAAAGCTTTTACTTTTTTGCATCTGGTGCTGGGGCCTATGTCAGCATGCAGGCAGTCTGGAAGGGAAAATGGACATAGTAGAGGAGAGTTAGGACAAACTTAAATCTGCATCAGTCTCTTGTCTTTGCCAAGCCTCCAGCGTGGATGATGCAGGTGGTCCTTCATCACAGAGCTAAACTTGTGTCTGGCCCAGGAGTAGATGAAGCTAAAGGTCACATCTGAGTTCTTTCCTAGATTCACTAAATATAGGACATTAACTAAATCCCTGAATTTATTTCCTCAGCATTCATTCATCTCCCTTATAAGGCTTTAAGCACTATTTATCAAATGTTCTATCTATGTATGGACTTATAATTGCTAGACTCTTGCCACTAGTTGGACAGTCTCAGACAAATATGTGTCTGTATATGTATGCTCATTGCAGCAAAGTTGGAAAATACTGAAAAGTATAAAGAAAAATGCACTATAACTTACTTAGGCATTTCCCTCTTGTCATTCAGGTTCCTTCTTGTTTTTCCCTGACTTCTTGGCTTTTTTTTTTTTTTTTTTTGATATAGGAGGTACACCATCCTACAAAAGGTATGAGTCACACATCTGGTATGAAATAAAATAAAAAAACAACACGATTCCTGAAACATGCGCAGGGTGGCAAAACAAAATCCACAAGGGTGCCCTCCCTTTTTTGGTCCATGACAGAACATCACTGAGTATGTGTATCTATGTATATTTGTATACACACATACATATGTAAAAGCATTATATATATTTCAATCCACTGTTCTTATGACTTTACTTACTTATGGCTGAAACATAACTGTGATTCAAACTTCTCGATGGAACATTTTAGTCCTGGAAATGCTTTTCACAGCCAAGAACTTGAATGGTCTGGGATAATTTTTCCAGCTACTATGGTTAATATTTCTGTAAGAGAATTACTTAAAAATCACCTTAAAAACATTCTGTTAAAACTTAAAAACAATACCAATCTAGAATATAACAATTGAAAGTTCTACTTGAGTTGGTTATTCACAAGAGAATTTGAAGTTTAAGCCAAAATAAGTACAAATTAGTATTAAAATATCAACAGGCATTTTAATTAATAGCATCTAACCTGACTCTATACTCCAGCACCTCCCATAAGTGAGGACCCGGGTTAAGTGCTGTGGGAGTTACAAAGATGGGTAAATAAAATACAACATCTCCGTCTTCTAGGGAACACTGGGGTGGGGTGAGGGCAACAAAAGTAGAAACTTAAATGCAATTAACAGAACAGGAGAGAAACTGATTTCAAGGAGTCATGGGAATCTGGAAAGGTCTCATGAGAGAGAATTTGAAGGCCTTAGGAAAAAATTTTGGTGATTTGCAGAGAATAGGATAAACAAGGCCCCATAGCCAAAAAAAACAAAACAAAACAAACAAACAAAATAAAACAAGAAGGGTGTCAGGGGGAAACATCTCAGTGTTGCGGAGAAGGGGGAGACAAGGCTGGGAATACAGACCGGGGCCGTATCAGGGCAGGCCTTCCATAACAGGGAAAAAGGTATGAATCTACTCTGTAACAATGGATGTTTAGTGAAGAAGAAAGTGAAAATCCAATATTTCTTTTAAAAGATACTACACAAATATCTACCAATTTATAAACAAGTGGTCAGTACTACTGTAGTTTTTAAATATTTCCTCACTTCAATAAATATCTTAAGAATTCATTTTTTCAATCAGCCATTCTTTGATTTTCCTGAAACCTATTACATACTGATGATGAACCTATCACTTCAACTTATGAATACTACAACACTGAGGTGTTCTATTCATACCATTTTTTGATAGATGGCCAAATGAAATAAATCCAAAGTAAATACATTGTAAAAAATACATTTTAATCCAAAAGTTTGATCATTAGCATTTAGACAGTTATTTACAATGGTATTTACAGTCAATTTTACTGTCATTACTGTGAACAGAGAGATAACTATACACAGAGAGCTTAGTACACTGAACTATTGATAGCTGCTTATTTCCAACACTCGAACCTTACCTGTGTAGAAAAGGGTAACAGTTAAAGGTGCTACAACACAAAATCATTATGATTAAATTAGATTCTGACAATAGTCCTGGGGTTGAAAATACTGGTTCAGTCAGGAGAGGAGGCAAGTGTGTGCAATCTACGCTTCTTCCTGTTTTCACAATGTTGCTCCCTTATTTGGCTGACTTGCACTTGAAGTAAACCTGTACTTGAAATCTGGACAATTTCATATACAACAGGCCTTCCAAGTGCAAGGCACTGTTTCAGGCCTATTATTGTGAGTTTATAGCAGGTGGTTAACTTTTTAAACTATGTCAATGCTAATAAACTATTAACCACTTAAAAATTTTTCGAAACCATTTTTTTAAATTTATTTTTTAATTATAGCCAAATAATCATTTTTATGACTGCCCAGTGGTTGTTCTAACAGCAGCCAAGAAACCAACAAATGGAATCCTTTTTAAAACATGAACAGCATATGTTTTAGGGAAGCTGACTGAACTATAAAATTTTATTGTTTGATTGGAAGCCTCATTTTGACTGAGAAGGTAGGTGAGAATAGTGATATTAAGATCAACAAAATGATTCTGAATCTGTTTGCTACTGAAGAATTAGATGAAAAAATTTTAAATTACTTTTTAGATGAAAGTTTTTAAAGGCCAGGGCGAATAAAATTATCCACCAATCACTTTCCTTAAGGTTAAAGAAGTCAACAGTCTGCCATAGCATTTTCTTGGTCATAGCTACATTCAGTTCAATCCTTGGCCAGAAATCCAAACTTTAATTAATACTTTGTTCTTATAGAAAAATATAAAATGGACTCAGTTTTATAAGTTTCTAGAAATAAATTATGGAGAAAAATAGACACTATGTTTCCGATAGTCTCCCTGGACATTACAGCCCTTGTCTGGGAAAATACATCTACAGGGTGTGACATTTAACTTAAAAATATATTTAATTCTTTTCTATCCTTTTCAGTTTTCCAAGTGACTAGTAAAATGATTACTGGGTAATAGTAGGGGGAAAACTTTTTAGTTTTTCCATCTAAGAATTACATTAAAGAAACATGGGCATATCTTATAGTGGTATGAATAGAAGATAACTGGAAAATCCAGTTTTACTTTTTAAACTATAAATGGTTGGCAACTGTTTCTTTAATAGTTATTGCAGGAGTAGGTCCAACGTGAGTCCATATATAGCCCTTCTCTGGTCTGGTAGGAACTGTGGGAAATGGTGATGAACGTGACTTGAAATATTCAGAGGGTGCATGACAAACAAATTCCAAGTATTCCATCTTCCTTGGAAGATCCTCCTCTGGTCCTAAAGGCAGCCAATGGAAAGGTTAAACATATTTTCAAACATATGTATCATTATCATAAAATGTTAAAATTCCTAGACACGAGGGGGAACAACTCTATTGGTGACCTGACATTAGCCTTTGGAACATTTATTACTCTGAAGTCACTCTATCATTTTTTCTACCTTACCTGCTTAAGGAATATAGGATTCTCCCTAAAACAGCAACTCAATGCAGAAAGGATTCTAAAAATATTTAGCCTATATAGTGCTTATTATATGCCTGAATTGTTGTTCTTAGTACTGTACATATCAATACTGAGAACCCTCATAAAAGCCCTCTGTGGTAGGCACTGTTATTATTCCCATTTTACATATGAGAAAAATGAGGCAAGAAAGATTAAGGAACTTGCCCAAGGTCACACAGCTAGTAAGTGTATAGGCTATGAACCCCAGATAGGCTGGCTCCAGAGTCTGTGCTCTGGAATCAAGAGGATTAGGAAGAGGAGGTGGGAAAGAAGACCCAGAGGTGATTCTGTCACATCACTGCTTCTGCTGAGAATCCTATCCAATAGATCAGATAAGTGAAAGTCCACCCTTCTACGTACTGACAAGCAGAAGACTAAAACTGTTTGGCCATGTACTGAACTTGACATGCGGTGAGAATAACAGTGGTATGTTAATTGTCCCTGAGTTCTCTCTGAAAATTTTTATATGTTTTTTCCTCAGAATGCAAAAGTAATACGTGCCCATTGCAGAAAGGATGAAAAGTCCAGAGTAACTTAACAACTCTGAACACTTTCAAAATTGTACTAATTGTAATAATTGTACTAATCAGTAACTTCTTGTGCCATTTTTTTGGCAGTGTTGAAATTAATCAGTATAGTGGCTACCATTTCAATTACCAACAATGATATGTTATAAAAGGTCTAGACTGACCTGTTTAACAGGTAGAAGGACGCATATTGAGAATTTTTAAGATTCTAGAAATAACTATGATTGTTCCTTTAGAAATTTTTGAGTAGGTTTTGATAAGTAACTTAACCTAGTTCCTGAGCAAATAAATTCTTTTAATAGAATTTAATCCTGAGTTAAAAAAAAATTTAATCCTGAGTCACTCAGAAAAATCTTATGTACACCACATTTTAGAAGGTGCATACTGCCCTAACTCAAAATCCTAGCTATATAAAACATCTTTCATATTTCCTATAAAGTTCTCTGTTGTACTTAATGATACTTATACTTACTTCTTTGTTATGTACTGAATTGTATCCCTCCCAAATTCATATGTTGAAGGCCTAATCTTCAATATGATGGTATTTGGAGACGAGGCATTTAGGGAGGTAATTAAGGTTAAATGAGGTTGTAAGTGTGGCACCCTAATCCCATAGGACTGGTGTTCGTATAAGAGACTCCAGGAGCATACACACCAAGAAGGCGGGGTTCTGCAAGCCAGGAAGAGTGCTCTCGCCAGAAACTAAACCTGACGACAAGCTGATCTTAGACATCTGGCCTCCAGAACCATGAGAAAATAATAAATTTCTGCTGTGTAAGCCATTCAGTCTGGAGTATTTTGTTATGGCAGCCCAAGCAGACTAATGCATTCTTATACAAAATAACAGAGACTTAACAGGGTTCAAGAACTTGTACCACTTGTCAAACTCACCTATGATGTAGGATGCAGGATCAAACTGGTCCCTGGGGCTAGAAAGAGTGGGAATGAGCCACGTCAGTGCTGCGCTCTTCTCACAATACTGGTCCTGGATAAATCCCCTGATCTGAGCATAGTAGGGTTTTCCATCTTGTTCATCAATCACAGAAACAACATCTCCAATTTGGTAATATACTCCCTAGGGGAAATAGAAGATAATCTCATATCTAGAATAAATAGATCAGCACCACAGCTATCAACTGAAACTTCCCTAATGTAAAAGCAAGAGCTTACGAAGTGGCCATTAAAAGGTCTTTGAGATGGAGTAATGGTTGATGTCAATTCTAAAGTTTCACTTTTGAATGAAAAAATCACACACACACACACGCACACACACACACACACACAAACTTGCATCTAAAAAAACCACATTTGTTTATAAAACTATTTTGATTTTCTATCACAACAGTACCATCCCTACTTTTTTTGGCCAGAGCCATTAAGCTGCAGAAAGGTTAAGTGACTCCCTGAAAGCCAGGTAAGGCAGAACTGCTGCAGAAGTGCCCACACTAGCTCAGCAATCTATCCCTGTACTGTCATGAAAATCAGTGCTTATCTGGAGAGAATATACACTATGTATCTCCCTCCTCAACCATACATTAAGGAAAAGAAATACCATAAATTTAAACCAAAGAAATGACTCTTTTGATTATAATCAGTCTTCAGAATAAGTTTACCCTCAAGTTACCATACCTTTCCCCACTCTCATTGGCACCTGTCTCTTCCCCTCCTGCTCACTTTAATTTCCTACCCCAAGACAATGTCTGGTATTTCTGGAGTTCAAGACTTTATGTCTTTCCCTGCTCTATTTCATACCCAGCTAACTAATCTGTACACATCTTGCATTTAAGCCTCTGCCCTCTATCCACATCCTGTTTCCTAGATCTTGAACTAGAAATCATCTCTCCTTTGAACACTCATAATGGCTGATCCAAATATTTATGACAATCAGAACCTCCTTAGGTGGGTGTAAGTCTCAGCAGGCCATACTCTTCTCAACAGTAGGACCCAATCTTCAGGTGTGATTCATCACTGCTTTCCTCAAAACAGGGTCCTAACAGCAGGTAAAGCTGCAGGGATATGCACCTCAACCATAAACATGGTTCTGAGAAAATATTTCCAGTAATTAAGCTGTAACACAAGTGACAGGCCAGGAGTTTCTCCAGGTGGACCCTTCCTCAATGTGTCTAAGGGTGACTGTTGCATCTGGATCACTATGGATGGGCATAGTCATTGTGGGCCACAATCTGCTCCTTGCTAGTTCATATCCATCATCAGCTGGTCCCTCTTGCCACTATGACAAAGTTCTAAATTATTTATCATATAAATGGTTTGCATTTATATGATAAATAATTTAGAACTTTTGCCTTCTTTTTGTTTATATGTATAATCATTTTGGCCAAATTATAAATGATTATATTTCTCACATACATAAAAAATGGGCCCTTGCTTATCATAGGTACTCAAATATATGCTGAATGAATATTCAAAATACATAATAGTGTGAAAGCAGAACTGCAAGGCAAAGACAATGTCTTAGTGAGGTTCCAAAGACATCTCACACACACACACACACACACACACACACACACACACACACACACGAGCATGTGTGTGTGTATAAAAAGCACATAAAACAAGACTAAGGCACTTGATCTAAGGAGTCTCCCTCATTTGCAGGGAGGTTTCAGAGTTTCTGGCAGAGATAAAAAAGGTCAACACACTTTACTGAAAAACACTGGATTAAGAGTAACCTGAGTTCATGGGCTGTTCTGCCACTGAGGTGCTCTGGGGATGTCACTTAACCATTTTTGGTCTTTGGTGTTCACACTCTTGGCCATCATACCCAATGGCTCCCACTCAGCTCCCTCTTGCATGCCTGATCTGGGCTCTAGTTTAACAGCTGGCAATGACTTAAATTTGCCCACCATGGTGCTACCTGTAGTACTGCTATGACAACTTCTGCAAAACTGGGTACTTGCAGCAATACTTGAGTATTTCATTACATTTTGTCTTTAATATTTAATAAACAAGCGTAGTAAACAGTGATAAATCACTGATACCTGCGATAACAGGTCTCACATGCTTTCCATTGAGACATGCCAGATATCATTAACACACTAAGTCCTTGGCTCAACCAGTTGCTTCTGGACTTAATCTATAAACTATATGTTCAGCTGTGAAGGTAATGGATAAATCTGAAGATGTGATGAGAATTTTTACTATTCATTGAGTGTTTACTCTGCTACATGCTAAACAAACATAATCTCATTTGACCCAATGAGGTAGTTTCTACATATGATCCCTATCTTATAGATGAAGAAACATTAGAGAGGTAGGCCCCCAGCCCAGTCACACAACCACCCGCCAAGCAGTAGAGCCAGAAGCTGAGCTCTGGGCTTGGGCTCTAAGCATCAGACTGCTTCACTCCATGACTTGTCAGCTATGCGATTTTAGACTAATTAACCTCTCTGTACCTCCATGTCCTCACCATAAAATGGGAATAACAGTAACCGCTTCAAGAGAAGCTTGAATAAAATAAAGCATGTGAAATGCTCACCTCAGTGCCTGATAAATAGCAAGCACATACTAAACTTCAGCCATGTATTAATTAGTAACAGTTTATGAAATGCTGGCAGTATAGGAGATGTTTGCCTGTGCAAAGACTGTTTTAGATTCTGGGCTACCAAAAACAAGGTACACTCAAGGAGTATGAAGCCTTGTTTTCCCCAATGTCTGGCGCACTGAGGCCAGGTATGAAGCGCTAATGCACATCGTTGCCCCTCAGTGACAGTATTTAATGGTTACTGCCTTTGCCAGGCCTCCTGGGCCTTAGAGGCCTTGTCTATGTTCCAACTGCTTTCCCAGTTTTCTGGTTCAAAAATAACAAAATGTCACCTCTTACTAACATGTCAAATGTCCACAGCCAATCTGACTTTTGTCTCTAAAAACCTGACCCTTCTGCTTTACCGAAAACTCTCTTTATGGACTTCTAGTAAGTGCTAATCCCCACTGCCCTTATTCTGTCACTTCTGATTAAGAGCACTTTAGAATCTCTGTCTACTAGACATCTGAGTCCACATCCTCTACTAGTCCTCACCCTTCCCTGCCACATTGACTAGGATGGCTCAGTCTCACAGCTGCATATTACGAATTAGCATTTTAAAAACTATTCCCATAATCTGCATTAAAAATTCTTAAGATCCTCATTTCATATTTCAATAGGCAACTTCCCCTCCCACCTGAGCACTGGAAGAGATGTTTTGTTAACAGCTACCTCTAGGGGAAATGGCTTAGGAAAGAACACACGCAATTGCACTTTTTACAGGAAAGTAGAGACCTGCAGACTAAGCCAACATTTCAGTAGCACATTATACAGTAGGCTCAAATTTTCCTTCAGTAACTCTACAGATATTTACCTTGTAGAAGATTGATTCTGCGGTGATTATTGTGGAAACTGACTCAGGAGCTTTGATGGGCTATGAAAAAAACAAAAGTAAAATTATTAAGCAGACATATTGTGTATGTGCGTTTGTGTGTATAGGCATTTTCCCAGCCATATATCAGAGTTCTGTAAGTTGAGAAATACTAAATTTGTTGTTTGGTGAAAAACTGCAATAAAAAGAAAAATTATTTTCTGGATGTTGTGGCAAAGCACAGTCTGAATATTACCACTGTTATTTCTGCTACCATTAGCTTAAAAATTGCCGAGAACCAGAAGAAAAGCTTCTTCTGATCATGCTGCTGAGAGCTAACACAAGCTCTCTCAGATTTATTACATATTAACAATTTACTTATAAAAATATATTGGCTCTAATGGCTTGAGCATGACAGAAGTGGAAAAATGGGCCGCTGAGTGTAACTGGCCATACCAAGAACCATAATCCTTTGCCTGAAGAACCCAATACAATGTACCCACGGCTTATGTTTCTTCCAGACACATATTTTATATTTTCCAGAAGAAAAATAAAAGCTAAAAAAAAGAGAAAGGGTATTAGTAACTTTATAAACAGTAAGCCTCCTGCAACAGAGCTCAGCCTCTTCAGAAAGTCTGGACCACTCCTTAGAATACTACAGAAGAGCTCCCAGGAAAGTCAAAATTCAAAGGTGAGAGAGAGGTGAAGACAGTGGCAAGACACACTACACACACACTATCCTTTCAGTAAAAGACACTGTCCACAATCATCTTACATTTTTTAATTTAAAAATATGTCTTCTCCCTTTTCCTTTAGTGGAAACCTTCTTTTCAGCAGCTGGAGCCGATTTGTATTTCGTGTTTCTGAGCCGAGCAGACCTCCTGTGAATTTCCTGCTTACTCTGTTACACAGAACAATTAAAAAACAAACAAACAAACAAACAAAAAACAGAGAGAGAAATAAATAAAAAGTGTAGAAAGGCTCTTGTCCCGATACAACCATCCTGATACAACATCGTCTTTGTATACACTTTATATGGACATTTAAAAAGTTAGAGTGTGCATTTTCTGTTCATGCTGGGGAATCACATAACTGGGCTGACTACAGTGAGGGCCCTAGACCAGCATCTTCAGAGCCTATAACAGTGAGCTGCTTGCAGCAGGGCTAAAGACAGAAGGAGTAAGCCTAGGCCAAGTAAAGAACTACCTATTTGTACTTATAACAAAAAAACCCTTAACTCTCCAACGCCAGACAAACGGGTCCATATCCCATCTCCTACAATGGACACTTGTGCTGCCGTGTTAAATAATGACAATACTATGAGTAACATGACGACAAAATAGCCTTTATACGCAGCTCCAGTAGCGTGCGCCTGTTTACGTCTGTGCATGTTCGGATAACGAGATGTCTGGTCCAAGATGTTATAAAATGGGGGGATTTCCCAGGTGTTTGTCATCGCTTTCCTTCTTTAGACTTACAATTTCTCACAAGAAAAAGGTGCTTAAAGGGGCCAAACCACTAACGTCTCATTAGGGAGGGAAGGAGAGCGGGCGGCCGCGGCCCGCAGGGGCCCAGCGATCCCGGGGGCGCGGGCCCTCCCCGCCCGCGAGGCCTCCGTCCACCTGCGCGGGCGGCCGGGGCACAGGAGCTCACCTGCTTGCCGCCCCCGCCCCCGTTGCTCTGCGGAGGGGCGGCCGAGGTGCTGGCGAGGGCGGCCGCGCCGAAGCCGCCGCCGCCGCCGCCGCCGCCCGGCCCGCCGGCGGCCCCCGAGCCGGCGCCCGCGCCGCCCGCGCCGCCCCGGCCCGTGCAGTGGTGGCAGAGGATCTCCCCCTGCGGGCCCTTCTTCCACATGGACGACGACGTGGTCTTGCAGACGCTGCAGGTGGGCTTCAGGCCCAGCGGCATGGTGGCCGGCTCGGGCGGCCCCCGCGGGCGCAGCGACACGGGAATGGCGGCCGCCGACCGTGGCCGCCCGCGGGTCGGCCCGCCACGTCCAGCCACAGGAAGGGCGGCGCGGGCGCCACGCCGGTCGCGCAGGGGTCGGGCCGCGGCCGCTGCCCCCTGCAGGCCGGAAGCCGGTCCCGCCGCCTCCGCGGCCCACCCCGGCCCGCGCCGCGGGGGAACCCCGAGGCGCCGGGAGGCGGGGCGGGGCGGGGCCCGACCCGGGAGGAAAGCCCGGAGGACGCGCGGCGGCGGCTTCCGGCGGTGGGCGGGGCCCCGCCGCGCTGGCCGGCTCCTGACCGGAAGTGCCGCGTCCGGAATCACTGGGGTCGCGCGGCGGCTCGGCTCGCTGGCGCCCAGCGGAGCGGTTTGCAAGCTTTTTGTCTATAGGCCGAGGGGTGGCGGGGAGGTCACAGGACGTTCGATCAAATTGGAATTTCAGAAAAGCAGTGAATGATAGTTTGCTATGATTGCAGCCCACGCCATATCCGTGCTTATCTGGAATTCACAGTCAACTGGCTCCTGTATTTTTATTCCCTAATTCTGGCACATCCCTCTGGACGTATGTGTATTAGGAGCTGAAACCCATTTAGAGCCTAAGATGTCAAGCACACGTTCAAGCACATGTGATTAGCCGTTGCGTGATGTCACACGTCCCCTCGTCTCTGAACAGTATGCCAGCAAGAGAATGAGAGAGGAGAAGGCAAGTAACTGGCTTGACATCGTTGGGAAACAGTTTTTACCCCCCAAAACCCCCTGAAAGTCTCTTGAGAACCTCCTTGGACTACACTGAGAGCTGATGGCCTAGGATAAGCTTATTATGAAAAGCCAGCCCCCTCCTCTGTTAATGTCTAGTCGGTACAAGCCTCACCAGGAAAAGGAGTCTCTCCTTAGCCCCACTTGGTACAGGGTGGTTGCATAACTGTCTTCATGATCCCGGATGCTTTTGGACGGTATCTTTGGGGGGAATGTTGATGACTATGTTGGCATGGGAGAGAAAAATGTATTGAAGGCCTATGATGTCACAAAATCTCATTTAGTGCTTATTGTAACCTTGGAAGGAGATACTGTTATTCTTGTTTTACTATTCACTGTTGACCAGCGGAGGGACCATGATTGGTACTGGCTGCCAACACGGTGTCTGCTCTTGGCATCACATCCAGACAGGCCTTCTGGGCAGCTCTGAGGCCTAGGCTGTGGCTCTGTCATCCTCGCTCTAAGTCTAGGTTTCCCCGATACTAAAACAAAATAATATTAACTACTTTCCCGGGCCATTATGGACATTAAGACCAATTGTAAAAGTGATTGAGGAGAATAGGTAAAATGTGTTGACTCCTCAGCTTAAAAAAATTTACTCTGTGAGGGGCATCTAGTATTAAATTTCATACTCCCTAATTTCTTTCACCTCTGGTAATGTATTCCCCTCTGCACCTCATCTCCAAATTACTCCTTCTCTTCACTGAAAACTTTGTACAGCACATGTACGCCCTGTTTTCTTCATTTCTTCTCATCCCATCAACCTCCATCTCCTGTCCTTGACAGCTCCCACAATCCCTGGTCACACCCTCTACCCTTCTGAGATAATCAGGAAGGACTACATGCCCTTTATGCAGAGATAACCACTATATCGACTTCTAACACCAAAGGTTTTATAGTCCCTTTGTCAGGTTAAGGAAGTTCTCTTCTATTCCTATTTCTATTACCAATGTGTAGAATTTTATCAAATAGTTTTCTCTATGAGATGCTCAGAATGCTTTTTCTTCTTTATCTATTAATATGTGGGTTACACAGGTTTCTCAATGTTAAATTAACATTGAAACCGCTGAAATGAATCCAACTTGGTTGTGATGCATTTCTTTTCATATATTGCTGGATTTGATTTAGTGATATTTTAAGATTTTTCTATCTATATTCATGAGTGATGTGGGCTTACAATTTTTTTTTGTAGTATCTTTATCAGGCTTTGGCCTCAAGGTTATATCCACTAAAGTAAGGACTTTGTATTTTATTCTGAGTGATAGGGTAAACTATTCAAAGCTCTTATATGTGCTGATACGAACAGATCTCAGATATAATTAAGAAGGAAAAAAAGCCATAAATTTAACCAAAGAGGTGAAAGACTTGTATGCTGAAAACTATCAGACATTAATGAAAGAAACTGAGAAAGACACAGTAAATGGAAAGCTATTCTGTGCTCAAGACTTGAAAGAATTAATATTATTAAAGTGTCCATGCTACCCAAAGCAATCTAGACTTGTGTAAAACATATCAAAATTGCAATGGCATTTTCCACAGAAATAGAACAAATAATCCTAAAATTTGTATGGAACCACCAAAGATCCCAAATAGCCAAAGCAACCTGGTACCCGGTCCATGGCCTATCAGGAACCAGGCTGTACATACAGCAGGAGGCAAGCAAGTGAAGCTTCATCTGCATTGGCAGCCACTTCCCATCATTAGCATCACTGCCTCAGCCCCACCTCAGATTTTCTGGCATTAGATTCTCATAGGAGCACCAGACCCTGTTCCAGAAAGGTTGGGGACTGCTGCCTAGGGTACTCCTTTGCACCAGTATCTTCTTCACAGGACTATGAGCATGTGGAGGAAGGAAAGTTTGCTTTGTTTCTCTTTTGTCTCTTCTACTTTCCCATGCCTTCCACAAAGCAGGCACACACTAAATTAGCAGTTTAATAAGTGAGTTAATCAATGAGCCTTTTCTCAGCAACAGTCTCCATTTAGGACAAGTGTCTGCTCTCATTCCCCTCCTTGCTACCCCCACCTCATCATCTGACTTCTCTCACCGAACAGCCTGAATCGGGCCTCCCTGGCTCCTCATTGGCCTGCAGCCCAGGGTGGACATCTCCCTGCACCATGGGAGGCAGCAGCGTTGTCATCATCCATCAGAAAATCTAACTCCTGCTTTATCATAAACAAGTCTTACTTATTTGAAAGAGTTGAACAGAATCCCTGGCGGAGTTTCATAAGCATCTTCCTTCTGCTTGGGAGAAGTGATGACGTGCTTGGGAAGACGTCCTGTCCTCCAGAAGCCTTTTGCTAAGGCTTCAGGACAGTACCTGACATGGAATCAGTTTTGGATATTCAGGTGCAAGCCTCCTGAGACTCAGCATGAAGTACATTGGCTGTGACTAGTTGGCTATTATGAGGCCTGGCAGATGGGCTTAGAGCCCCTCTTCTAGGTAGTGGGGTCCCTGGACCACCCCACGCTCCAACTGCCACTCCCCTAACTGTCGCTCAGAACTTTGCTTCTCAGTCCCAGCCTGCCTATCCTTTGGGAGAGCAGTGGCTTAGGAGCCGGGAGAACTTTTGGAGGACCAGGTGAAAGCTTCACTTTGTGATTCAGGCACAAGCCAACTGTAGTTCATGAGGAAAACTAAGCTGCCTTTGATTTTTGTTCGTTTGTTTTTGGGTTTTGGTGCTCTGAAAATGTTACTGCATTTCCCCACTTCTGATTTGCAGGAAGGCTGGGGAAGAAACCAACTTGGTTATTGGAGCGTCTTTTAAGGCTTCTCAGCTGTGCGTGAAGATTGCTTTCTTCAGAGGAGTTCCAGACTTTATCAAAAAGAGAAATATTTCTTCTCTTCAAAATGTAAATATTTTTCATATAAATAATAAATGCTCATTATAAAAAATTATACAATTCAGATCGTACTCCCCAACTCTGCTGTGTTAGAGATAACCACATTCATTGTTTAGAGTAATTTTTCAGTCGTTGGAAATGTGTGTGTGTATAAAACATTAATGTGATTTTACTAAATATTATTCTCTAATCTGACTTTTTAAATTCAAAAGTACATCAAAGTGAACTTACCACATCAATCTATATATATCAGACTTTTCCTTGCCAAAATTAATTTAACCATGTCCTCATTTGGGATTATGTAGCCTGTTTTAAAGTTTTTGCAGTTACAAACAATGAATAATGTAATGAACGTCTCTATATGGATATGGTTGCCTATTTGTATGGGTGTTTTTCGGGGCCATAAAATATTTTAACTTCTTTTAAAATTAAGAGAAAATTTTATAATAAAATGAAGATACAATATACAATGAATCCATCCCAGATTATATATTTTTTATACCAATGCAGCCATAAATATACTTTTATATGTTTTTATGGAGAGGGAACCCATGAAGGCAAAGTGTGGGGGCCCCCACAAGTCCAACATGGCCCTGGTTGTCCATTTTCCTGTACCCTTGCAACTCTATTCATAATCTTTTTAGTTTTTGCCAGTCTTTTATGCAAATGAACAAAGGACATTTCACGATTGTTTTTTACTTGCACGTTTTTGGTTATTTGTGACATAGGTATCATCTCCTAAGTTTATTGACCAAATTTCCTTTATGAATTGTCTATTTATGTTCTTTTCTCACCTTTTAATTGAGTTGCTCATCTTTGTCAAAACGTTTCTTTTACAGAGTAGTAAATATTGCAAATTTTATTTTCACAGTTTTGTATTTCAGATTTACTAGTATCTTTTTATAATAATATTTAAAGTGTTCCTGTACCCCAAATCTGTCAAGCATTTTTTTTATATTATTCTTACAAAGGCTTACATTGATACTTTCATTAATACCTCATTGATACTTTCTTGTAGAATATCCATGGCTATTATTATTTTTGATAATATCTTTAATTCATCTGGATTGCATTTTTGTAAAAGGTATAAAAATAGCTATTAAATTTTGTTTTCTGATCATGGCTAACTGTTCCAACACCATGGGATAATAATTTAAAGTACCATTTTTATCAAATATTAAATTCTCATATATACACAAGTCTGTTTCTTGAATCTCTTCCATCCCTTTGATCCATTTGTCTATTGCTATGCTAGCACCACATTTTTAACGATATAGATAATCCTTCTCTTTCCATTTTTTTCTTGATTACGTTCACACATTTACTCTTTATGATGAAATTTAGGGTTACATTTTTAAGTACTGAAAAAAAAATCCCAATGAATTTTGTAAACATTTAGAGATTAGTTTGAGGAGAAAGAATATCTTTACAAAATGAGGTTATGGTACTTCAGATCTATTTACTAACATTCTCAGTTGGCCTTCAGTTTGTCTAAGCCCTTGCCATCTCAGCAATCTCCTTTCCGAACTCTTCCATGGCTCTCTTTGTGGGCCAGGAGGCCAGCAGCAGTGGTTTGGTGAGTCTTCTCGTCCCCACAAGATTAATGGGGGCCCCTCTTTTGCTATTTTTGGTCCATCAAGTACTAGTTTTCTAAGAACTGCAAAGCCCAACACAATCTCTTCTTTGGATTTCTGATCCCTTTGCTCCCACTTTTCCTTACTCTAGCTCATTCTCTGCACTGTGAGATCTTTCTAGTCAGATCCCTGTGGTCCCTGCTGGAAAACCTTCAGTGATTCCCAGTTCTAATAGTTACTTACTGCTGCAGGAACAAATTACTACTAATGTAGTACCTTAAAATGGCACAAATTTATTATCTGGAAGTCAGAAGTCCCAAATCGGATTCACTGTGCTAAAATCAAGGTATCAGCAGGGCTGCATTCTTTTCTGGAGGCTCGAGGGGAGAATATTTCCTCGCCTTTTACAATTTCGAGAATCCTCCTGCATTTCTCGGCTCATGGTCCATCTTCAAAGACAACAACTATTACTCTGACCTCGGCTTCTGTTGTCACATCTCCAGCTCAGACTCTGATTTTCTTGCCTCTCCCTTTTGAGTATAGTCATAAGAACACTTGTGATTCTATTGGGCTTACCCAGGTAATCCAGAATCCTTTTCTACCTCAAAGTCCTTAACTTAATCACATCTGCAACTTTCTTTTCACCACGCAAAGTAACATCTTCACAGTTTCCAGAAATTACAAAGTGGATCTTTGGGGGACCATTATCTGGCCTGCCACAGCCATGGCCTTCAGGATGAGCTTGGCGTGCCAGGTCCTCAGTGACCTATCCCCTTACTCCTCCACTTAACGTCATTCTGTTTTCTCCTTTGAACTCCCTGCTCTCACCACATGAACTTCTTTTAGTTTCTGAAACCTTCCATCTCTTCTTCGTCAAGTCCTGACCCAGGCTGATTCTCTGCTGGGGAAAACCTTTCCCCACCTCTTCACCTGACTAACTTGTACTCATCTTGCAGCCTTGGCTTAAATCCCACTTTTTCTGGAAGCTTTTGATAACCTCTTCTACGCCTTGCATCTTCCTCCAGACTTTCTTAGGGGCTCACTATCATCCTCCATTGTTCCTGGCTCTGATTATATTATTATTTGTTTAGTTATCTTCTCTTCCAAAATGTAAGCTTTCTGAGAGGGGAGGTGGTGAGGGCAGCTCCATACTTGGCACATAATTCCTTGCTGAATGAATTTATAAACATATTAATTTCATAATAGAATGCAAATAATTTTACTCTATAGGCCTCTTCGTAAAAATATTTGTTCATCCTTCATTAGACAAATATTTATTAACCACTGACTCAGTGACTACTGCACCAAGGGAATTAAAATTAAGGAAAAATCATTTAAATGTTATGAGGATGCTACAGTTGTAGTGGTATGATCATAAGGACCTGAATAACAATTTTCCCCCTCCAGGAAAATGGACTTGGGGGTCAGTGAACCAATAGACCTTAGTGCTGGAGATCATCAACATCTGATCCGGAAGGCAGCAGATGATAACGTCCAGACCAAATCTAAAAGGTCCTCCAATACTTCACCTTCATTTGGGCAACAGCAAACTCATGGGGAGCCACATTCAAAGGCTAGTGAGCAAGAGGAAACCTTTGTGGTACAAATTTCAGATGAGACCACTCCCAATGACAGCAGTACTTTAGTCAACCCATTCTCAGAAGCATCTATTCGCAGAGGTGAGAATAAAGAAATTATCTTTTGGGGAGAGAAAAGCAAATGTTCTCTTGAAATGTTTCCACAGAGTAGATTGTCAGAAAGATTGAATTTGCTTTTAGTTTTTCCCAGTTATGCTTTACCATGAAACATGGTACAAGGTTGCTATAATAGATGGCCCCAAATTGACCAGGGCATTCAGAAGTTCATAATTAACAAATTATAGTAAAAAACTTGTGGTTTTCTTAGGAAATATGAATTAGTTGTTGATCATAGAATGTTTTTACCTACATATATTGTAATTCCATAATATTGACTTAAGTTTTAAAGAATATTAATTCAGTGCCCTAGATATTAATTCAATATAGATACTTTCAGCTGCAAATAACAGAAACCTAAAACTGTTCCTTAAATAAATAAACTTTTCTCTTTTATGAAATAGAAGTTTGAAGGTAGGCAATTCAAGGCAATGCCACAGGTTCCTATGACCACTCTGCCATGATTAGGCCTTCTTAGGGCTTAGACAACTTGAAGGTGGACTATGAGCTTTGAATCCCATGGCCGTCTCGCTGTGGCCCTCATCCTCCATCTTGTGGCTAGATTCTGGAGCTCTAGCCTTCCAGAAAGGAAAAGGCCAAGTCTGGTGTGCTGCCCTCACAAAACCAGGGGGCGCCATTCATGGATAGATGTCCAGAGAATCCTCCAAATCTGACCTCTTTTCAGAGGCTTTTCCCGAAACCACACCCAAGAGTTTCCAATTACATGTCGTTGACCCTACCTGGACCACATGGACACCCCCATCTGTGGCTTTTCAGTTAGTCCCATTGCTACCTTTTAAAATGATCTAGGTTGAATAGTGAGAAAGTCAAGGAGAATGGAAGTCACTACACAACTAGCCAGCTCTGCCACGGGTGCCAATCTTTTATCATTGGGTGTAGCACAAGGGAAGCATTGCTACATTTAGTCCCTACAACAGCCCTGTAAATGAGGCCATTGTAATGCCATTTCACAGATGAGGAACTGAGGCTTAAGAGGCTGTAATTAAAACATGTAAAGCCTCCTCACCACTATTAGAGTTAGTTGTTTGTATCTGCCTCCCCTGCAGTTAAAAATTATGTAGTATATGAAAAGAGGAAAGTGTTATGGAAATGCAAGTATCGCAAGTAATGGATTAAGAGTTATGTGGCTAGGAGACTTAATTTTTAAAAAACAGCTTTATAGAGATATAATTCACACGTCATAAAATTCACCCCTTTTAAGTATACAGTTCGATGGTTTTTAGTATATTTACACAGTTGTACAAACATTTCCACAAAGAGAAACCCATACTCATTAGGAGTCACTTCCCATTCTTTCTTCTTCCTTGTCTCTGCCAACCACTGATCTAGTTTGTCTCTATGGATTTGCCTATTCTAGATATTTCATATAAATGGAATCATATAATATATGGTCTTTTGTGATTGCCTTCTTTCACCAGCATAATGTTTTCAAGGTTCACCCACACTGTAGCATGTGTCAGTACTTCATTCCTTCTTAGTGGCTGTATAATATTCTGTTGCCTGGATAGAAAGCATTTTGTTTATTTGTTCTTCAGTCGACAGACATTTGGGTTGTTTTCATTATTTTGTTATTATGAATAATGCTGTGATCAACATTCATATATGAGTTGTATGGGCATATGTCTTCATTTCTCTTTTGTAAGTACCTAGAAATTGCTGAGCTTTATGGTAATTTTATGTTTAATGTTTTGAGGAACTTCCCAATTTTTCCAAAGTGGCTGCACCATTTTACATTCCAACCAGCAATGTATGAGGGTTTCAGTTTCTCCACATCCTCATCAAGACTTGTTATTGTCTGTCTTTTTTATTGTAGCCATTATAGTGTGTGTGAAGTGATATCTCACTGTAGATTTGATTTGCATTTCCTTAATGACTAATGATGCTGAGCATCCTTTCTCATGCTTATTGGTCATTTGCCTATCTCTTTGAAGAAACATCTATTCGAAACCTTTGCCCACTTTTAAAAAAAAACACCAATCATTATATAAGCTCTCATGATTTTGTGGGTTGACTGGGCTCAGTTGGGCGGTCCTTGTCCTAGTCCTGATAGAGGCTTGTATGCGGTTTTAATGAGATGGTGGCTGACACTGCAATGGCCATTATGACTCCTTGGCATGGCTGGCAGTTGGTGCTGGTTTTTAGACCTCATCTTGTGACTTGAGCTTCTTACCACATGGCAGCTAGATCCCAAGAAGTATACCAGGTGGACAAGTCCTGATGTGCAAGCCATTTATCAAACCTCTGTTGAATCCCACATGTTAACTTCTCATTGGGCAACTCATATCATGTGGCTAAGCCTAGTGTCAGTGTCAGTGTGGCATGCCCCAATTACCCAAGCTTTGCCCATTTTTAATTGGTATTTGTCTTCTTGTTATTGAATAGTAAGAATTCTTCATATCTTCTAAATACAAGTCCTTATCAGATACATGATTTGCAAATTTTTTCCCCCAGTTTTAGGGCTTTGTATTATTTTCTTGATGATATCATTTAAAGTACAAAGCTTTTGCTGTTGATGAAATCCAATTTATGTTTATTTCTTTCTTCGAGGGTGTTTTAGGTGTCATACCTTAAAAAAAAATCATTACTTGATCCATGCTCACAATGATTTATACCTGTGCATCCTTCCACGGGTTTTCTTTATGTTTATATCTATGTTCCATTTTTAACTAATTAATTTTTGTGTATGTATGACATGAGGAAGAGGTCCAGATTCATCCTTTTGTATGTACATGTCCAGTTGTCCCAGCAACATTTGTTGAAAAGACTCCTCTTTTTCCATTGAATTGTTCTAGCATATTTGTTAAAATCAATTGACCATAATGTAAGACATTATTTCTGGACTTTCAATTCTGTTCCATTGAAGTCCATGTCTAGTCTTATGAGGCTGGGCCACATTTAATACTTATTCTCTCACAGTCCCTATAAGTAGTAGGTGTGAAATTAATGTTAACTGAGTATTTTAATGTAGGAAGCACACTTTTGGGTATATATGTTTTTGTGTTTTCATTAACATAGATCAGTCCCATTTCTCTATTGTCTATCTATGCACAAAAACCACTCAGGAAACATTTATGATTCTATACATCAAGCTTATGCAGCACTGTTTCATTTTTTTTTCTTTTAAAATTGTCATAAAGCCACAGAACAGTAACTATCATTACCAGCACTGTATTCAGAGGGCCCAGGAAAACACGTGCAGCAGGAAGTAAGCAAAAAGAGCCTTCAGCATACTCTGTGCTCTGCCTTGGCATGCTGTTCACAGGGAACTCCTTGGTCTTACTAATAATTCATCAGCTTATCTAGTCTCTGCATAAGTAGGAGGGAAGAGAGTGCCTAATGGCAAGTGGGCCGGAGAGAAAACCAGTAGAAAAGCTCTGCTAACTCCCTCACCCCCAAGGGGTAAATGCCCTCTCTACCAGCTGTCCCTGAAGGTTCAGTCTGCTCCATTCTGTGCACAGGTGTGGCTGGGTCCCTAAAGATGGGCCTGTGACATTCCATGACTTTCACATCACTTTTGGGCCTAAAGAGGACAGGGTGTGCATCATAAAGAATTAAATCCCTGAATTCATCTTTACAGTTGGGTGACTTCCATGAATAAACCCCAAGATCTCAAAAAAAACAAAACAAAACAAAATAAAAAAATCAAACCATCATGAACAATTCAGATTATTTCCTACAAGTTCTATTTCTGTTGTTATTTAATTGGCTAACTCTAAACTAAGCACCCTCTTTTCAGTCTTCAAAAAATCAGAGGAAAAATTTCTTTTGTTAAGTGTCAAAAATAGGTAATTGTACTTATATTTTTACTTTTGAACATTGTGTCACAAAAATAATGTTTCTGTCTCCTCAGCTTTCATTGTAAAAGTGTTCCTGATCCTGTCAGCTCAGTTGGTGGTCACTGGGGCAATTATCAGCCTGTTTCTTTTCTGGTAGGTCTTTATTACTGATGGAAATTAAATATTAAGTTGTACACATTAATTCTTATTGTATCAGCTTTATTTAATTTTGATCATTAAAATTTATTTTTTCTTAATCATTCATAGGCTACACTATTTCTATAGCTTTGTTTTTCTGAGGCAACTCCTAGCCCAAGGTGTTGGTGGGTTTCTAAAGTTTTATTTCAACTTCCTAAGCCAAGAAAAATTTTTCTTACTCTTATTTTGGGCACTTTTATTTTTATTTCCCTACTTCCACAAATAAAACTGAATACAAGAAAAAAGGTGAAATTATGGAGGTCTACGAGGCTGGAATCCTGTTAAATGTAGAAATTATTTTAGAGACTATCTGATCCATCACTGGTTAAAACCATCCTATGAAAATATTTATAAACAAATATATGAGAAGCTGATTTCTTTTGCTTTGAACACATGTCATTTCCAGTATTTTTTAAAATAAAAACTTCACTAGGACATTTGTATTTATCCAAATTTGACTTATAACTTATGACTACATCTTTTTATGAATTTATTTTAAGAAGAAAGATACAGTGGTATGTTTCATTATTTCATTCTCTGTCACTGTCAGTCATTTAGAGTTTCCTTTTCTCATGAGATTGTTTTACTTTTACTTAAATATTAGCTAGCAAAATTAACTTCTTATTGTTTAAAACTATTATTTTTTTTAAAAAACTAGGATGGATTTAAAAGTTTGGGTGCTCGCAAATGCTTGGTTCACCTATGCAATATTGTAAGTATTATTGGATTTAATAAAAAGTGGTTCTACTAGCTATTGATCAAGGTTCATTAAAAACTAGATAAAGATAGAACATTCTTGAAATGATAAAATTATAGAGATGAAAAACAAGCAAATTAGTGGTTGCCAGGAGTTGTGTGCGTGTGTGTGTGTGCGTGCACGTGTGTATGTGATCATAAAAGGATGTCAGGAGGAAGATCTTTGTTGAAGTTTTAATGATGGGATAGTTCCAAATTTTGATTGTGATCCTGGTTACATGTATCTACCTATAAATTTTTGTCATAATCCTATGATTTTGCTTCATATATATACACTGTGGTAATAATATTAAATGGCTGGTTTTGGTATTCTATAAATGTGAAAGATATAACCATTGGGGGGAACTGATTAAAGGGTACAGGGTACTTCTCTGACCTTTTGCAACTTCCTGTGAATCTGTAATTATTTCAAAATAAAAAAATAAAAATTAAAAAAAAAAGAACCGATAAACTGTCTGTGGATGGCAATGAGAAAAGTTAGTTTTAGAAGCTAAAAAAAAGAGGTAAAGGTGATAATTCACATTTTTGTTTACTTTATCATACTTACTACTAGATAATATCATATAATGAGAACTATGTCTCTATCTACTTATATCAGATGATAGAATCCTTGGAAGCAAATAACACATGGTTTTAAATTATCCTCAGGCCAGCATTTTTCATTTTACTTATTGTTCTTGCTTGTTGTGGGAAACTCCGCCGTCAAGTGCCTGCAAATTACATTCTCCTGGGAATATTTGTAAGTAAACCTTGTTAGCTAACCTTTGAAATATAAATATATATTTCCCATTATTAAATTCACTTCTTTTATTGTAGAAAATCTTTCTGTGGAATAATACGGATGGAAATCATTTGTGAAATTACAGTCTCTTGGCTGAATTCTGATTGTAACAAAGTCATAAACTTACTTAGGAGATAGTATCCACGCCCTTTTAATAGCTGGAGAATTTGGGGACCCGGGGCTACTGCTTTGTGCAGGCAAACTTGCCTCTGAGAGGCAACACGGGTAACTCACTCCCACATCTGGGCTACATTTCATAACCCGTAGCCCAGCTATTGCTGGACCGTGTCAGACACAACAACATTTTGATATGGAGTGGATTCCACATTAGCTCACAAACTCAAAACTTTATTTTTGTAAAATTCATTTTACTTCTATTTCGAGTCTCATTGGGAGCAGAAACAATCTCAGCTCAGCTTCTCTTTATTTCCCCATCTTGCATTTCAGTCCAGGAGGGCTTTTCCGGTGCTGGGGAGTTGGGGGTTGGGGTATGGGGGGCGGGGGGTGCTTCTGGTCTTTGGTTCTTCTGGGTTATCCATGGCCGGGTTCCTGGCTCATCAACGCCTCCTCGTGGAGCTTCCACTCACAAAGCCTCACCACATCAGCCCTTTGTGGGCCACAGAAACCTGTGTGGCATCCTTTCTTACAGCCAGTTGGGACTCTAGGATCTCACCAACTCTCAGCAGGTACCTGAGCTCCTAGATTTTAAAAACTTGAATAAAATCTGAATTTCTACCACTTACCCCATCCCGACCCAGAGGTTAGCTCCCTGGAAGGTCTCAGGGCCCCTCCTCATGGACTCAGCAGCATCGAAGCTTCACTCCCCCGTTCCCTCTCTCTTCTTTCCACTTCCCCATCAGGCCAAATCTCTTGCCCCCTGCAAATAGTGGTCTCCCCGAAACTCTCTGATAGTAAGTGTTTGCTCCTTTTGGAAAATCCATAACAGTCTCAGCGTGAGTCAGTGCGTCGGCAAATGATTCTTTCTGGGAGAGTTTGCATTTCCTCCCAAGCAGCGTTGACCACCCTCTCAGTGTGATGATTTATTGATTTATTTCTCATCTGGTTTCATATCAGACTTGAAATAGCTTATACCCACAATATTAGGTGAATTGTCGAGGAAATATGATGCAAGAAAAAATAAGAGTAGGAAATTAAAGCCAGTTGTTAGATCAGTGCACAAAACGCAGAGTCCTGTGCATTTACCTGAGTGGACTGAGCCTAGATTTGGATCTGTGCCTACTGGTGGTCAGAGCGAGCAAGGACTCATGGCACTCACACCACCGCAGTGTCCAGTGTGGTTTCTGTCAGGGAGAATAGTTTACTCCTGAGGCTGGAGGAGACTGGCTCTCTGATGCCCACATTTTGGGATTTTTTCAGCTTCCAGAGCCTTGAGGGGCCTTTCTTAGCTGATGTGGGGGCCCTGCTCATTGACCAGGTGAGCAAGTAGGGTT
The DNA here is from genome assembly GCA_030015415.1 of Cynopterus sphinx. Classification (NCBI taxonomy): domain Eukaryota; kingdom Metazoa; phylum Chordata; class Mammalia; order Chiroptera; family Pteropodidae; genus Cynopterus; species Cynopterus sphinx. Next base: position 27,902,106 of record CM057391.1, read on the forward strand.
TCCCACTTCTGGCTCAGACCATACTCAGAAAGGAATAGGGCTAAAAGCAAACAGAAAAGATACTGGGACTCCTGAAGCAAAGCTGGTGGGGCTGGGGTGGGTGGGGGATTTTTCCAGGAATTTTTGAATTTTTTATTTTAAAATTTTCAATAGTTCTATGCATATTACAAGAAGAGATCAAAATTATTGGTCTCACATGAAGCTTTCATCTCATGTTTTGCTGCTTGTCCAAAAGCAGATAACAGCTCAAAAGAAGAACTATTATCACGGGGCAAAGAGTTAGTTATGTTTTCTAGATTTTACATTAGAAAGTATATGGAGAAAACCATTTCAGAAAAGGAGTTGAGGGAAAATGGAAAACGTGCACTGAAGACAGCTTTGGTCCCATAGAATTTTGGCACCTGGAGCTCACATTCTGAGCTCTTGAAACCGTTAGGTGGATTTGACTGCTAAGGCCTCTTGTCACTCACTTTCACTCTTTGGAAAACTGAAGGGTGGTTTCCTGTTTGAAATCATTCTTTCTCCCTCTCCCTTCCATGCCCCTTCTCCTTTCATTCTGTCTGTCAGTTACACACACACACACACACACACACACACACACACACACACACACACACACTTTCATGTACTGCTGAAGATGGAGAAATGTGAAGCAACTGAGCAAGTAGAAGAAAATCTTGAGAGGAAGGTCAAAAACAAGAACATTATTAAAATATCATGTGTATGGGGAATAGATACAGTTTTTTAAAAAAAATCTATAATGGAAACAAAAACAGCTTACTTGGTACACGTAACAAAGTAGAGAATCAGGCACTTAATAGGGTTTGGAAAACTGAGAGGCAGTCCAGGACTCTCAGGACGCAAGTTCTTTTCCAATCTCTGATCCATTGGCCAGCTGGAGAAGTTCAAAGCCCCTGTAGCAGTCCTAGCACTGAGGTTAGGATGTGTCATCATTTTTATTCCTTGAGACTAGTAGATTCTTTTCTGGCTCTTGTCTGTCAGCAGAGTCTCCAATTCACCTCTGACAAAGCATCCTAGCAGCTGGGGAATGTCCCCAGGCCCTGCAGCCACCACTCACTGCAGATCTCCTGGGGCCTGATTGCCGGCCTGGGCACATCCTCATTACCTTTCTTGGTCTCATCCTTCGGGGTGACTGCCTGGCTCTTGGCAGTCACCACTCTCCTCCACGCTGCCCCATACCTAGCTCCATTTGGCCCATGGAAACACTGCAGTCCCAATACAGCCCTTTTCTGAGCCTGGGTCAGCACCTACAGGTGCAGCTCACGCGCTGCAAATAAGTGCCCTCCAGCCCCCTCCTGGTTCTGGGACAGTCTCAATCCTCGTCCCATCTGGGAGGTTCGAAGAATTGTTTTATTCTCACTTAAGCACCATGGGAAAAGTCAATACTGAAAATTCTGATGAAGCATTAGTAGAAATAGCATGTCCTGCTCTGATAAAATGTTACGATTCTGTGTGGATGGTCTCATTTGATTGATGACCATATGGTCTACAGACAAACTTTTTTCATTGATTTCCACATTATCAATCAACACATATTTAATTCACTTAATATGTTGAAAGTTACTATTGTGTCCTAAGAAGTTTTACTAATAAAAGAGTTTTCTCTTGTCAGTCTTAGGGAGAATATTAAGGGAGAATATAAAAAAATCTATTGTTTTTTGATAATGGTTGGCCCTGTAATTTGTGTGCTAGGGTTGTGTATATTCTCACCTGTGTCCCAGACTCTGCCAAAACACACATACTTCAAATCATCTCCTTCAGATTCTGGGCCTCCAGAATCATCAGGCTTCTGATTTATTGTGAATTTTGTTTTTAGACAATACTTCAAGGTCTGGTACTGGGAGCCATAACAGTGTAAGTCTCTAATACACATTTACTTTTTGTGTGTGTTCTTTTCTTCGAATGTATGTGAACGATAATCACAGTCTCTGTTTTTAGTTTCTATAAAGCCGAGGAGGTGTTATGGGCAACAGCAGCAACTGCTCTGGTGACATTATTGCTCACTTTATTTGCTCTTCAAACAAAAGTAAGTGTTATTGAAACTGATTTCTCTCATAAGGGAGTGTGCAGACAGGGTCCTCTGCCCCTCCTGACCCAATCTCCTCCCTCTTCCTTCATGTTCTCTTGCTGTCCTGTGGGACTCACCTGCATGGCCTCCTCATCTTCCAGTTTTCCTAGTTACCACATTTAAAAAGAAAAAAGAAACAGGTTAAATTACTTTTAATAACATATTTTACTTAATCCAATAACGTGAAGTATTATCATTTCAATGAATAGTCAATATAACAAAAATGTCAATGAGATAGTTTACATTCTTTTTTTTTCAAAATAAATTTCCAATCCAGTGTGTATTTTATATTGATAGCACATCTCAGTTCGGACTAGCCATGCTTCAAGTGCTCAGTAGCCACATGTACTGAAATCACAGCTGGGGACAAACTTTTAGCAGGACCAGAATCACCTGGAAAGCTCGTTAAATCAGATTGTTGGGCTGCGCCCCCGGCCTTGCAGCTTCGTGTGGCTTGTGGGGCCCAACAGTTTGCATTTCCCAGGTGGTGCTGATGCTGCTGATCTGAGAACCACACCAGGTGATGTAGGACTTCAGTTAGTCTTTTGGTGTGTTAAGTGTAGGGAGTGAAGAGGGAAATAAAGGAATTAGGAAAATGCTCTTGCAAGAAAATATCTTGGATCCAAAGGTCTTCTTTTGCAGCACAATCCAAAATTTTCTAGGCCAAAGGATGAATATTTCCCTTTCTTTAAAAAATCTTAATCTCCCCCAAGCTGATTTGGTCACTGATTTATAAAGAAAAAACCAAAAAGTATATTAACTTCAAAATTACAAAAGAATAACAGTAATTTTCAAAATTTTGCATATATTTGTTATTAAAATATATGCATACAAATGTGAAAAAGGTCCCCAGTTAACATCTTAGTCTATTTCATTAATGTATTCTGTGAACATGCTTTTAAAAATATGAATAATTATGATCATACTTACATATACATTTACAACTTATTTAATGTAGCTTTTTTAACATGAAAAATTTCATTTAAATACAAACATAGAATAACGTAATGAATGACCAAATTTTAAAAATGGTCAACTCATGCTCCTGTTACTTCATCCATGCTCCTTCCCTCTTCCCCTCCTGAAGCAAGTCCCAGTCACTATGAGACTTTTCATGTAGCATTTTCAGGGGGTAGGGCTAATGGAGTTCCGTGGTTCTGGGAACCCAGCAGGGTAAATTATTGGCATATGGGCCAGTTTCTGTCTATGAGGTATAAAATGCATCTCTAAACATCCTGAAATTCCTTAGGGGTGATGATCAAATTGTTTATGTGTTGTTTGTGTTTCTTCAGTGGGATTTCACCTTGCTAAATGGAGTTCTGTTCGTTTTACTCGTCGTCCTCATTATCTACGGAATCCTCTTACTCTTCATACGATCGTATGTAAGTGGGATCTCCTTGGGAAACCTCAGAGAATTGTCAGAAATCTAGAGTGACGTGCTGGTTGCCTTAGCCTGAATCCCCCGAGAAGCAGACACTGAGATGGGTGAAGAGCAGGGGGACGTTCATCAGGAAAACTCTGTGAGAGCAAAGGGGCGGGGGGAGCTGACAAAGGCTGGAAGAGCTGTCAGACCACGATGGCAAATGTGACCCTACATGATGGAGAGAGGGAAAGACATCGGGCGGGAACATTCTAGACCTGGTGCTGTCTCAGGAAGGTCAGCACAGCCAGCAGGGGGGTCCTTGAGCTAAAGTCGACCATCAAGGTGTAGGAAGGGTCCTCTGCTCCCTCCAAAGCCTGAGAAGTATGAGGTGGCCCGGGGGGCGCAGGAGGCCCTTGGTCGGTTACACCAAGGTGGCTGGAGGTCTGTGAGCCCAGACTGCATGGCCGCCTACTGTGGTGTGGTTGGGGGGTCGCATGGACAGGAGGCCTGGGGCATGGAGATGGAGCTCAGACCCTAGACTACAGCTGTTCTCTAAGAGGATCTTGGGGTGAAGCCACCCACAGGGTCAGATGCCTTCTCTTATATGTGAGTGCTGCTTGGTTAAAGTCATGGAAGTGGGGAGATGGGCTCGTTGGGACTTTTCCAGCAGCAGCTTAGAGGAGGCTCTTTATTTTCAATTCCAGTTTTTTTTTTTTTTTACTTAAATACATTCGTTGACTTCTTACTAAATACCAGACAAAGGCCCATGAGTTTTTCATGTAGGCATAACATTTAATTCTCACAACATTCCTGATAAGTACCTATCTCATGTATTTTCTAGATTAAAAAAAAAAAACCAGGCTCAAGAAATTAAATAATTCATCTGAGTCCACACCAATAGCAAATGGGATCAAAGCCAGTTCTGTGTGGCCCTGGTGTCCACACTCTTTCCCCTGCATTGTGTCATCGTGGACTGAGGCCAGAGGGCTGGAGAAGTTGAGGAATGGGATCTGGCCTTGTGGTCCGGCTGCCTGTGGCCCCTGGGTAGAGATCCAACTGGAGGCCTGGTCCACTGAGGACTGGCCTAGGGCCTGTGGCTGTTTGACTAACACCCCAAGGCCAACTCGGTCCAGTTGCTGAATCAAAGAACTTCTTTGGTGACAAGTGAACTTACTACATGATCTTCAGACATATAACCAGCAGTTCTGCCTGAACTGGTTTATCTTTTATGAATGACCGTAGGCTTATGGCTTGGGCGGTAGCATCTGCATTTTAGGGCTAGATCCAAAGCCATGTCAAGGATATGCCTTAACAGGCCACAGCACTCCGTTTATTATTGTCGATGGTAGCACAGATATTGGTAGTAATAATACAAATAAATATTTATTAGGTGGGTTTCGTGGGTCTTTACAATAGGTGCAGTTAGAAACTGTTTCCTCCTAGATAGAAGAGCCCCAGTTTCCATTCTAAATTTCCTTTCATGCATGTCTACCAAATATAATCTTACACGTGTTTACGTGCTAGACTTTGACAGAACCTGTCCTGAGTATGCTTGCTTGACTTTGGCAATTTTGAATTCTTCAGACTTAAGCAATCAGGTGTTTTCTTACCATTAGCTCAGTTTTATAACTTGGTCCTTCACCAAGACCCTTCCCTTCTTAGCAGAGTGCTCTGTCCGTCCCTCTAAGACCCGCTTTTTCACCCTGAAGAGTGAGTGCCATTGTTTCTCTCAGCTGTTATAGACCACACTTCCTTTTCCTCTCCCCGTTCAAAGCCAAACCCTTTAGCATTTAGACGTCTCAGATTCTGATGAGGGCCGTTTTGGTTGCAAGGAACAGATTCTGCTCAGACTAGCTCAAGGCAAAGACCCAGAGAAGGCCACGGAGCTCCCAGTGTGGAGAAGAACCAGGATTCACAGGAATAGAAATTCCTCTCTCGGGCTGAGTTGATCGGCCACCTCTGCTTGTACAGTAATAGCTCCAGCACCAGCTAATGATACAGCAGCCTTTGCCACATGAATCCCTCTGTCCTGAGAATTGATTTCTGACTGGCCTTGCACAACCGTTTGACCCCAGTCACATACAGGATGTTTCTGGTCAGTGGCGAATTTCACTGCTGTGGGAATGAACGTCTTCCAGCTCTCCTCGGTCACCTCTAGCGTGGTGTGTGAGGGTGCCATGTTCCCAGGGCACCTGTTCTGAGAACTGAGGATAGGGCAGATTCTCTAGAAGGCATATGTAGATGGGGAAAAAAGTGAAGCATATCTAGTACATTCTGCTTGCCCTATCATGCACCTGATGCTTGCATGAGCATTTACTTGGTGAACCCCCTTTGGCACATGCAAAGCTAGTCTTCATTTGCTTACTGAATGGAATTGAGGCGATGCTGTTAACATACTATGTTCTAAAAAAAAGAATCCCCCCACAGATTTGACTTTCTTAGGAAATTTTAGCTCCTTATCTAACAGCAGTGGCTTAGGTGAGCCCTTTTGTTATTCTCAATCTTATTAATATACCATTGTTTCCTTTCTTTATGCAGTGGGCGCATGTGTTGTATGCAGGACTTGGAACTGTGGTCTTCTCACTTGTAAGTCCGTTTCGCCATCTCTTTGACTAAGAATGTGGTATATACACTGACATACCCCTTAAGCCCTTGTACTAAGCTTGGAGTCAGACAGAATCAGTTAATTCACTGGAAAGCCTGCAGGCAGCCTCTTCCTCCTCCTCCTTTTATAAAGATAATTTTTTTAGGTGACTTTTAAGTTAACAGCAAAATCTAGAGAAAGGGACACAGATTTCCTGTATACCCCTGCCCCACACGTGTGTGGCCTCCCCTATTTTTAACCTCGCCCACCACAGGGGTACATTTATTACATGGATGACGCTACAGTGACATGTCAGTATCACCCAAGTCCATAGTTTACATTCGGGTTCACGCATGGTGTTGTACATTCCATGGGTTTGGATAAATATATAATGAATGATATATTCCAGCATTATGGTATCATACAGAGTATTTTCACTGCTCTAAAAATCCTCTGTACTCTCTGCCTATCGATCCTCCTTCTGTCCCCAACCCCTGGCAATCACTGACCTTTTTACTGTCTTCCAGTCTTGCCTTTTCCAGGATGTCATTTAGTTGGAATCATACAGTACGTAGCCTTTTTAGATTGGTTTCTTTCACTTAGTAATACGCACTTAAGATTCATGGCACATTTCATTTTAGCCCTGAATAATTTTTTATGCTCTGGATGTACCACAATTCCCAAGGGACATCTTGGTTGCTCCCAAGTTTTGGCAGTTTTGAGAAAGGCTGCTCTGAACATTTGTGTGTAGGATTTTGTGTGAACGTGTTTTCAGCTCCATTGAGTAAATACCAAGGAGCATGATTGCTGGATCATAGGTAAAAGTAAAAAACTTTACCCCAAATTGCTGGAATCAGGAAGTGGGAAGGGAAAATGGAGAGAAGGGACTTACTGGGCCAGGAGAGGTGCCTGCTTTGGTATCCCCCAGCCTCGGCTTTTTGACTGCCTTCTCTGCCACTCTGCTCACTCACATGGCCTCTCCTTTTCGGAGGCTCAGTTGCTCACCTGCCTCAACTAGGTTGTTCCCATGTTACATGACACAGTGTCAGGAATGGGTTGGTGTGAGGCTACCCAATTCCTTTCCTCCTGTTTTGTTCCTCCCTTCCTGCTCATTCTTATAAAAGCCCAGTTGGGAATCAGAACCAAGGGAGAGCCAATACCTGGATCACTTGGGATAGGTTTCACTAAAAGAAATATTTTTCTAAAAAAGATTATTTTAAGGAAGCTTTAACCCCCTTAACCCCAGCCACAATTTATCTATGATCTGTCTGATGGGGCTCTGCCTCACAGCACTGAACTCTTAGTCTAGAGTCTGGATAGAAGAAGTGAGGAGCTGCTTGCTTGCTTTCTTTCCGTCTAGCAGTGGTCTCCAACCTTTTTGGCACCAGGGACCGGTGCCCCTATGAGAATCTAATGTCTGATGATCTGCGATGGAGCTGAGGTGATGATGCTAGTGTGGGCGAGAGGCTGCAAATACAGATGGAGCAACAACAACAACAACAAACAAACAAAAAAACTTGCTCTAACAGAACACAAACGGGGGCATCGTGAATGGTTGAGGCTGTAAGAATAACATATAGAACCACAAATCGACTTTTTGTAATATATTTATTGATGCTGAAATAACTTTTCCAGATAGTTTAGGACACTTCCTTGATAGAAATGTACAACTTAAAGAGCTAATTCTTTTTTTTCTTTTCCAAGTACCTGGTGATGGATGTGCAGCTGATGGTGGGAGGGCGCCATCATCATTCTGACATGGACCCTGAAGAGTATGTTTTTGCTGCTCTGAACATCTACTTGGATATAATCGAAATTTTCTTTTTTATTTTACAACTGATGGGACTGTTACGGTAGTCATATGGCCAAGGATGGCTTGTGCTGAAAGGAAGGAAAGAAGGACATCTGAGAAGTGTCGCCAGGCTCAGACGTGCAGAGGTTACCACTTCATAAGCTATTTTATTTTAAAAAATATTTTTAAATATATATATATTTTTCAGATGAAAGCAAGCATTCAGTAGATGGTAGCTGCAGCTGTTATATTTTTAATTCTATTGTCACGTTGCTAAACTTTCTGGGGGGACATTTCTGATTTTTATTAATTCAAAAGGTATCAAAATTATATATTTACAAACATTCGTAAGATGCCCATTACTTTGTTGAAGTTTTCCAGCCACTATTTAAAGCTGTAAACATTTCTCTGTGTGAATAAAATTGATTACAGAAACCTGTATTTATTCCATTCTCTTGATTTGGACATTCTGTGGAAATATTATGGCACAGTCTGACTTTTTTTTTCTTTTTTCTAAGAGTAAGGTAAACTAGAGAATCTTACCTTTCTCCTGGATTCCAGAGTCAGACTGGAGAGAATAATCATATCTACCTGGGAGGGCTCAGAGAGAATTAATGAAGCTAATGTACGTGAAGGCTCTCAATGGAGCATTATCTGCTGTTGTCACCGTCCTACCTATATTTCTGGGCTTAACCACATCCTCTGATTGTCCAGGATGACTGGCCTCCTTTGAAGCTTCATAACATTAAAAAATAATTATTTTACTTTAATTGTGATAAAATGCACATAACAAAATTGATCATCTTAACTGTTTCTGATGTACAGTTCATTAGCATCAAGTACGCTAACATTATTGTGCAACCAATCTCTATAAGTTTTTCATTTTGCCGAACTGAAACTCCATATCCACTAGTCAACGGGACGTCCCACACATTTTGTGCTGACTTACGTGTTTACACACATCTTATGTAACTGGTTTGATTATGCTCCTAAAGAACACAGACTAGGCGGATTTTTACAACCCTCCTGGAGTCTCACACCTTGTTGATGAAAACATTTTCTAGAGATGTAAAAGCTCAAACCGTCAAATCCATTCAAGTGAACCTATATCTACATCCCTGCCTCACTTGTTTCTAGTTCTAGGGGTTGGTCCAGCCAGTCTCTGGTGCTTGCGCATTAGGAAGAATTTAAGTCACATCTGCAGGATAAACAAAGGCACAGGACAGACTCGCTGCTGTTGTGCTTTGGGTGGTCCAGGGAGGTGCTAGAAAAAAAGATTTATGTGGGGGGATGGTTGTGCCAGGTGTTGGAGGACCTTAACTTTCAGGCTCAGGTTATCAGACTATCTCGTAGGCATAAGGTTTTGGTTGCAGTATCACGGCAAAGACACTGGAGACTTTAGCAGAATTAGTCTGGTCATGGTGGGTGGATTAGAGTGGAGAAGAAAGGTATTAGAGATGGGAGGTTGTCTGATGCTCATGCAATAATGTACACTTCAAGCACAAAGGACAAAGTAGGATGTTAAATGAGGGAGAATGAATCAATCATGTGTGATCAAGATAATGGACAAAAAGGCTTGGTGAGAGTTGATGTGCAATTGGATGGATCTGTAGGGATAGGGAGAATTAGGGATGTCCCAGAATTTCGTGGATTATTGTCACTAAAATAAGGCCATCTTAAGAAAGGAGGAGATGGCTCGGGGAGTTATGAGATAAAGAGATAAACCTAAGTTTCGATACTTTGAATATGTGGAAGCAGCAGGAGCACTAACCTGGCAGAGTTTTGGAGGCAGGAATGTCGTGGAAGGAGAGGCCAGACCCTGAGAGACCCAAATCTGGCTCTTCTACCTCTGGAAGGAAATTCGGAGACAGGCAAAACTTGTGTGTTTTTGCTTCCCCCCCACCTCCTCCACTTCCAGGATAGGGAAGATTTTGGATATGTTTGAAGGCAGAAGGAAATGAAGGTGCTAGAAACAGGGAAAACTCAAAGTGAGTAGGGAGAGGAGATGGCCTTGGGCAGGCTGAGGGCCTTTTTCTTCCAAAACTAGAGAGAAGGACTGAGACATTCACTTGTGTCCGCCTCTTTTGAGGTGGAAGAGAGGAGACTCTGAGCAGAGAAAGCAGGGAAGAAAGAGGCCTACAGAGCCCGTGTTGGGGGACTGGAGTCTGGAGAACACAGATCTGCCTGTCCACGGCTGTGCATGCTCCAGAGTCAGCCAGAGAAAGTGGGATAATCCTTCCTCCTTTATCAAAATATAAGAGGAAACAAGTGAGTAAAGGGAAGGAGCTGCTCGAAATGGCCACAGTCAAGAGCGAAGAGTTCCACTTTGGGAATCATTGGAATTGCAGATTATAATAATTCTGTCATGACCATGGACATGGCAGCATAATTTATCATTAATCTGAAATGGATCAATTGGCCAGAGATTTAGACTTGGGCTAGCCTCGTCTGCACAGTCTGTGATGCCATGGTAATGCAAATTAGGTAGACTATAATAAAAACTTAAAATGAAGACTGTGGAAATCAAAGGCTAATTGGGGCAAAAAGTTTGAGTCCTTCCAATGAGGAGTTCAGTTCTGGTTCTCCAGAGATCCAGAGTTAATCGTGGTAGTCCAATGTGGAACTCAGGTGAAGACTGACCAGGCCAAAGCATTTGCAACTCCCATTTTTTTCCCCCTGGGGCCAGACTTTTGTGTTACAGCTTTTCTGCGATTCCTTTTTATTTCAGCAATGGCTTTAGAATGTTTCTGCCATTTCCTTGGTTTCCTAAAGGAAATCAGGTGCCAATAGAGGCAAATTTTGAGTGAACTAAGCCTCTAAAGTTATTAATGGCAGTGTAAATCTCTAAAATTGGTGTGAGCTGAGGCCTTGGATAGCCAGATGCTTCTTGCCCCCCCCCCCACCGTTTATTACCCCAATTGCAGCCAGTTGGAGAGATGTGGAACTGAGAGGAGCTGATAGATCTCAGCAGACGTGAGGTCAGTAAAACCTCCCGGGGTTTCCTGAGCCAAATGCCTCTGCTTTTCAGGATTCAAAAAGCTACCACTTCTAAAAAGGGGGGTTCCTGACATCAGATTAACGTGTCCCCTCCAAGACGTTAGAGATGCCAAAGTGGGGAAGAACTTCACTGGAGGAAAGACAGACTGAACTCAGAACCGAAATCACAATTCACAATATCCACACAGCAAACACAGAACAGCTTTGCACTGGCCCTGGTGCAAAATGAAGATTATGGAATCCTAAGGGCCATATACCCTGTGAGATAATCTTACAGAGATAGGGAGAGAAAGCAGCAAGCCTGACATGGAGAAAGTGCTTACAAGGATAATGTTATCAAGGTATTACATGGCTCGGTACCAGTTCTTCTAATACAAACATTATGTATATGGACAGCTCATTTACATCAAAGGTCAGAAAACTAAGGCTCCTGGGCCAAATCCAGTCCATTTTTGTAAACAAAGTTTTATTGGAGCTGAGCCACAGCCATTCACGTATTAGCCATGGATGCTTCTGTGCCACAGCAACAGAATGGGACAGCAGTGAGCCACTGTGTGGCCCACGAAGTCTAACATAATTATTATCTGGCCTTTTACAGAGGACTTTGCCAAGCCCTGGTTTATATAATTAAAATGTTAAGATCCTAATAGTTGAATTGACAAGCACAATGTGTTTGAACGGATTTTTACTGAAGCAGAAAAGCTGTTATAAGCTGCTTCAAGAAGTTGGTTTTTGGTAACTGGCAGATAAGCACTGTTAACTGAGAATTCTGCTACGTATAAAACATAGATGTGGGGAGGACATCCTTCTGTCTGTCCATCTTCTTTCATAATTACAACACTTGCCAACCTCAGCATATTTTACTTTTATGTTCTACAGAATTTACATAATTCCTTATGTAGAGTAAGTTCTATCTTAATCAATCTATTTGCTCCCACGGAAGCCTTTCGAGTCTGAACCACTTTGGTGTCTGGCATGAAGGTCAGGGGCCATCTCCAGCATGGATAAACTGTGCAGGGAGAAGAATGGGGAAATTAGATGGACTCTTCTGGTCCCTCTGGAATTCTTTGTTACAGAGCTTCATTTCTAGATTTAACTAAATTTACAGATCTCAAATAAATCTTTTGAATTTAAGTGCAAGCACTGTAGTCACATACACCTATGTGATTACCTGCTGTTTCAGATGAGCCCTATCTCCATTACTTCAGTAGTTTTCTTTTTGTGTTTATAATCTGTCATTACTACAGCAAAGTCCCGAAGATGAGAGTAACCTCTGAAATGTGAGGAAGCAGGAGAAAGAGACTTAAGAGCTTATCCAGCAAAATGTCTGGGAGGACCCTCCAAAGCTCCTGTGTCTGGATATCTTAGCAAACACAACTGGAAAATCTGTCAGGAGTGGTCCCAGATCCAAAGATGTGTAGCATGTTTGTGAATTGACTCAAGATCTCCACAGCAGGTAACGGAAGCTTACAGGAAAAGAGAGGAAAATTCATAGAAGAATTCAGGTTGTACTTTCCATAATGCCCACAAACGCTGGGCCTATCATTTACTTTTAACTTTTTTTTTTTATATTATCCCAAATGGGTATTCCCTCATCTAGCTCTAGGTATGGTTTGGTGAGTGCATCTGTTTATATACGAGTGCATCGAGGTGAAACCACTCAGTTATCCAGGTTCTTTATAAAATCAGTATGCCACCCTGCACTCACAGGCTCAAAGAATGTCAATGGCCAAAATGTCATGGCATATATCTGACGTGACTGTCAAGAGCAAATGTTGGCAGTTTCCGTATCATTTGGTCACTCAAAGTCTTAGAAACGAATCAACTGCTGAAGATATCTTCAATGGTCACCAAGTCCTAGCACTGCTGACAGCTCACAGTGTACTACGATTACATTTATTTGACTGTTGCTCTAAAGCAGGGGTCAGTGAACTATAGTTTGCATGCCAAATTTGGCCTGCTTTTTTTAAAAAAAATTTATTTTGAAATATAGATTCACAGGAAGTTGCTCTGTGTACTCTTTACCCAGTTTCCCCACTCCGCCAGCTTATCTTGCAAAACGTACAATAACAAAACCAGAAAACTGACATTGGTACAATATGTATGTATGTGTAGTTCTGTTATTTTATCACATGTATAGATTCACGTGGCCACCACTGCAACCAAGATACAGACTAGTCCATCATCACAGAGATGTCCCTTATGCATCCCCTTTATAGTCACACACATATTTCCCTGGCCCCCAGCATCCCTAACCCCTAACCCCAGATGACCACTAATTTGTTTCCATCTCTATTATTTTGTCATTTCAAAAATGTTACATAAATAGAGTCATACCATCAGCGACGTCATTATAAGATTGGCTATAATGCCCGTGAGGTCCATCCAAGCTGCCGCCAAGTTGAGTCAATAGTTTGTTCTCCTTTACTGCTGCGTTGGGTTCCATTGCGTGGAGGTACCAGTTAGCCATTCACCTACTGACATTCTGGTGGATTCCAGTTTCTTGCTATTACAAATACAGCTGTTATGAATAATGTGTACAGGTTTTTCTATGGGCATGTTTCACTAACTTCTCTGTGATAAATGCCCAGGAGTGTAAATGCTGGGTCATATGGCCAGTATGTGCTTAGTTTTTAAAGAAACGCTGCAACGATTTCCCAGAGTGGCCGTATCATTTTACATTCCCACCAGCAATGTATGAGCGGTCCTGTTTGTCTGCATTGGCATCAGCACTTGGTGTTGACACTACTTATTTTAGCCATTCTGATAAGTGCGTAGTGTGTTTTATTGTGATTTAAATTTGCATTTTCTGATGGATAGTGATGTTGAACATCTTTTCCTGTGCTTATTTGTTAGCCATGTATCTTCTTTGGTAAATGTCTCTTCATGTCTTTTGTCCATTTGATCTTGGATTGTCTTTTTACTGTTGAGTTTCGAGAGTTCTTTATATATTCTAGATACATAGCTGGCAAATATTTTCTCCTAGTTTGTAGCTTGTCTTTTCATCTTCTTAAGGTCTTTTGCAGAACAAAGTTTTAAATTTTGATAAAGTCTAATTTATCGATGTTTTCTTTTATAGATCTTGCTTTTGGTAAGAATTTGGTAAGAATTCTTTGCTTAACCTAGCTCATAAAGACTTTCTATTATTTTTTTCTAAGTTTTATAGTTTACATTTAAATCTATGATCCATTTTAAGTTTTACATGAAGTTTAAGGTTTAGGTAGAAGTTTCTATTTTTGCTTATCTTATAACCAGTTAGACCAGTACAATTTAGAAAGACTATCCTTCCTTCATTTTATTGCTTTTGCACCTTTGTCAAAATCAGTTGATGACATTTGCATGGGGCCTATTTTTGGTTCTCTATTCTGTTCTATCCATTTTTGTCTATCTCGCTACCAATATCATGATTGTAGTCTTGAAATTGGGTAGAATGATTCATACCCTTTATTTTTCTACTTCACAATAGTTTTAGCTATTTTAGTTCCTTTGCCTTCCCATATAAATTTTAGAGTTTTCTTGCCTATAGCAACGAGAAAAGGTTGCTGGCCTTTGGGAGAGGTTGCTGCCAAGAGGTTGAACTGAGCCCAGGCATTCTGTGAACCAAGACCTTCTCTAAGCCAGTGACGTGTCAGGCAGTGAAGTTAGGCACAAAATATCCCCCAAAGAAGTAGCTACTAATTTTTCAAGTAAAACTAGTAAGATCCTACTGTGGTCAGGCTAATTCTGCTCCCACATGTACCATTTCTGTTTGACATGCAAGGCCTGCTGGGCCCATGTTAATTCTTCAATCCTAGTTCACCCACCCTGAAGTGGAGATGTCACCCTAGATGACACACAAGGTCTCCATGGGTCAAGCATTCAGTTTCACCAGGAGCCTAGGAGCCAGTTAATAGCCGCTTCTCTGAAATGGGTGCACTTGGCGACTGCGTGGGCAGGTGGCGACGTTGTGCTGGGGAACAGCCTCAGTGCCTGAGCTACCACTACATCTAATGAAAGGAGTGATTTCTTTCTCCTCCCGGGATTTCTCCTCTGCTGTTTCTGCTGGAAGACCAGAGAGGGGTCAAGGAGGCAGACTGGGGAGCGATTCATGCCCCACCCTCACCTCTCTACACATAGCAGGCCCTGAACGGGAGAGGCCCTGACAATTGAGCCTTGTGGGCACGTGACACATCGAGTAGACACTTGGGTTTGGAAGCCACGTGACGCTGCATCACCCAAAGGGCCACACCCACAAGGGAAGCCCCATTCCAAATGCCTTTTTCCTGGCCCAGGAGTCTAAATGTGTGCAAGTCAAGAGATACAGCAGGTGGCAAGTGGGTGCCAGATCACCCACGAGGCTGAGGAGCCTGGGAGATGTGTGGGGGCGCCAGTCTGTGGGGAGGAAACATAATCATGGGCCCTTTTTTCTCCTTTAGTCCCTTGCTCTGGGGTCAGTGGCTGGGCACAGCCTCAAATACCTCTCCCATGGCAGTGGTGATGCCTGTCAGCATGGAGAGAGAACTAGGGCCCCAGGGCCCTCTCTCTTTACCATGCACACTGCTGCGGTTTACCCTGCAGGCTTTAGCACCTTCTGTCACTCCTGCATCCAGCACCTCATCCTCATCACTGGCTAAGTCAGGGACTGGGGCTGCTGGGGCTGTGACGGTGGCTGGCTCTGCACCTTCAGATGAGGCTTTGCATTCACTTTTGCATTCAGACAATATTGCTACTGCTTGCAACCCAACTAATAAACTTCTAATGTTCTCAGTCCACTCAGAACTTTAAAACAGCAAGCTTCTTATTGCTGACACCATTTCTTGTTTGGGGACTCCCTGACTCAGCAGCTGCAGCTATACTGCTGTTCAGGTAGGGCTGCAGGAATTGCTGACACCTTGTCATGAAAACATTCCTTTTGCTTGCCTGCAGGAGTTAGCAACAATCGAGGTACCGCTTGTTTCAATACACCTCCTATTGCTAAACCTCTAAATATTAGCTCGACTCCTGTTCAGTAATAGGCAGGACAGTGGGAACTCTTACTCTCTCCCCATCCCTTATCTACTGCTTGGGTGAGAGAATTCACTACCACATAGATTTCAGGAAGTCTGACCCACGATTCCTCTTCCAGACCACCATGTCTGTCAGTAGTCCATCCTTGTTGCAAAAACTGTCGGGTTTGGGATTTGATTTTACCTTGTTTATAAAGCAGTAAGTTAGCCTGTCAGTTTCATGGATGCAGACAGAAGTAACAAAGACTCCTGGGTCGTCAAAGGCAAAGGACTTTATCACTTACAGCACAGCATGCAGAATGAATATCAGCAATGTGTGTCAGGTCCCCTTGTTCCCAGTTCCACAGGGGCAGCTATGGGTCCGGATGATGCCAAACATGCAGTGGGTTGGTGTTGCAGCCGTGGAACTCTTGAGTGTTGAGAATCCAATGCCTTCACAGCTTCTCCTCAAGGTCACTAGCTATATAAATCCTGAGAAATGGCCCAGCCAAAATTGTGGTCAGGCTTTGCAGTCTTGGCACACACAGTGAGATGTGTAAGTACAAGAGAACTGGACTGTCCTGTCCAATATTATCCTTTCCTATAATTGTGTTTTATTTGCTTTCATGAATGTCTCTCTCAGCCTGTCTGTAAACTGCTGCCTCATGCAGGTTAGGCCCCTGTGCAATAGCTGGCTAAGAGAAGATATATACCCTGATGAAGTATATTTTCCAATTAGTTTTAAAGAATGAAGAAGAAAACTTCCTTAAAAAATATGGCTACCACTCAGTTTATTAGCCAGCTGTTGGCCCTAATTGGAACAGAAAACAAAGAAACTTTTCTGGTCCATCTTTAAGAAGTATGATGACTGCCATTTTCTAAATGTAATAGTCTAGAAAGAATTACCTTTCTAGAAAGAATTGTACTATTCTAGGGAGAACAACTGACAGGGCAGTAATATACTGTTGCTAAGGAGAAGGCCTAGTAATTATGCCCACAGGCAGTGCTAAGATAAATGTACCACTCAGCCCAAGAGCTGAGCACGTGAACATTTTTTTTTCCTACGGAGTTTTTTTATTTCAGCCTTAAAAGAAAAAACCCCAAATCTGCATTATCATGTAATATTTAGATTCTAAGATTTTACTCTTCAGTGAAACACTAACTATAACTATTTTAAAATTACAACCGAACTTCAGCAAGTCTCAGATTTTAATTCATAACAGGTAAGCAACAAAAAGGAGATAGAATGTGAGAACAGTGGCTGCGATAATCAAGAACATTAAAGAATAACTCAGCATGTGGATGCTAGTGGTTAAGTTCAGATCCACACAATGAAAGGCATAAATAAAATGACATGACTTTGAGTGGTTACCACTTGGAGACCCGATGAAGCAACAGCTAGGGGCCTGGGATCTTGTGTATCTGCAATGAAGTTTAGGTGCCAAGGGCTGTTTTAGTAACTCAGGAGGGACAGAATAATAAAATGATGGAGAAGCAGGTGTTTCTATTCCTGTTGCATAAAATTATTTTCCTATCCTAAGCAATTTCACAAAATATTTTAAAATTCTATCTTTTCCTATGTGTTTCTATTAGAGATTTCAAGGAAAAATCATATCGCTTTTCTCCTGAAAGCTACCGTGATAAAAATAAAATGAGTTTGAAGTCACGATGTTTTAACACATTGTCATACAGTGCTTGGGTTTATTTTGGGGGTACAAAATGCTCAGTAAGTAGGCCAGTGTAAAAAATATTGGGCACTAATTCATTAGATGTAAGAAACAAATTAATCCCATCATATTTGAGGGAATTTAATTAGAAGGAAATCAGCTTCTTGGTTAAAAAAAAAAGGCTATAATGTAACAAGACAAAAGTAGTTTAAGTAATAAATGTTTAATCAAAGAATTTTACATATTATTAACAGCATTCATTTGGCCAAACATCTACACGTTTGTAGAATCCTACTGTATATAAAGTGGGAATGTATCAAGTATAGACTATGAAAGTGCAAATAACAAGTCAAGGTTAGAGTAATTTTTTTTTACATTATAAAATTAACCTGTTTACAAAATAGGATTTGCCAAACTTCATCTCTGAATTGTAAAGTCAATGACTGTGTTGTTTTTAAAATATGTACCAAGGAAATACAAATTGAATAATGATCATTTTTCATGCTCAAGAGAGACCACCACAGAAACAAAGGGTACCGCACGAGGTGCAAGGAACCAGAGCTCACCATGAACACCAGCTTCACCACTATCTTCACGCAGCGCTTTCTCGCCTTATTGCAGTTTTGCAAGATGCCTTAGTATAAGATACAAAGACTTTTTATTGAAACTTACAACTTAGTCTAAAAACTGATTGGTGTTGGTATTTTTAATCCAAAATAAATTTGTAAAAAAAATCCTTTAATGGACTATTGCAGTTTAATGTACAGTAATACACTGCAGATAAAGTTAATATTTTCCCCTGACCAATTTTAATAGGAATTTATATCAACGTTTCTGATAATTGGGGAAATAAAAACTAATGTGGACTTTTGATATCCCTAGCATAGGGACAATTCTCACATAGTTTTGTATCCTAGGGAAACCAGGGAATATTAAATACTCTAATATAATCTCATATGAATTCAAAATACAGGAATATTTGAAAAGCAGGTTTTTGGGGAAAAAAGTAATCAAAAAAACCGTAATTATAAACTCACTGGATATCAATACTAATATAACCTTTTGCCCAGCCCAGGACTTGCCTGTATAAACTCGGACTAAAATTTTGGTATCTGTAGGTAGGTTTCTGGTAAGAATCTGACAAAACATTAAATGGAGTGTTGCATATCAATTTTGCTTATGTTATGCTAGTTTTGATAATATGTAAGTAAAACAGCCATTTCAACAGTTTACTCTAGTTTTAATTACACACTGTACCATTTTATCTTAATTACAACTAAGACCAGTATTTTCTTCACAGTAAGACTGATAACTAGGAAGTTCATTTTTTTCAACACTAAACAGTAATCGCACAGCAAATGAGTATTGTGCAATAGAACAAACACATATCAGCATTTGCTATTTAGGCAAACAAACTGATTAAACATTTAGTTGTTATATTTACTGTAAAGGCAAGGCCATGGGTGGTTTTATGGAGGTCTTTGCAATTCATAGCATAGTTACTTCAGAAGAAACACTGAAATTGGAATTACTCACTTATTAAACTGGCAACTATCCATTTAGGTTAGGCAAAGGCACAGTAACATGTTGCGCAGGATGTTTTATTGAATTTTTTAATAATTGTGGGATTTACTATAACTCATGAAAACTCCACTTTTTCTATTTTATAAAACACTTACCATTAAAAGTAATTGCACCCATTAGTAATTAGAATGCACTGTAAAATTGTGAAAACAAAGAACTATGATTGCACTTCCAATAAAGTGTCTCTTAAAATACAGCACCGCTGTTGCTAATCAACTGTATTTTAATATTAAAATAAACTGTTTTTAACAGCAGCATTAGGTTTAGTTAACTTAAGCTACAGGCTACATTTATTTAAATGCAGTCTCCATGGCAACAAAAGCCCATTACTCTGGAATTTAATTGCTACCAAGTGGCACCTTTGGCTCCCGAGAGGCTGAAACTGCCCTGGAAGCTGGGCACCGCACACCTGAACACTTTTTTAGTCAGCGTTTGGCACAAGTGGACTGTAAGTAGACATGAAAAGAAATTTTCGATTCATGTGAAAATGAAAACTAATTACACTGCGGTCGATGCAGCACTAAAGAGAAGGCTTGGATGCCTCAATTCACACGGCTTGGACAAAAAGGCAGAAGAAGCTATGGAAGAGCACAAAGAGACTGAGGAACTAAATGTTCCTTGATCTGTCCAAAATAACTTTTAAAATGATGAAAACTTTTTTTTTAAAGAGATAAACCACCCAAAGATTAGGGAGTAAGCTTTTAAATGTTCAATTTAAGTATTGCTGACCTTAGGCTAAACAGAGGACTGCATTTTCTTATATTGTGGAATCTAACCTACTTATTCCATTTGTGTTTCTCCTCTCCCACTCTTCTTTTTTGTCAGCAAAAATGGGAAAAGCTATTCAGTTAAATACAAAGGAAATTCCCTGTAAAGTTAAACTCGGAAATGAAGCTACCATTCAAGGGGACACCTTCGTATTCAATCCTAATGTCAGTTGTTTAGAATTGAGTTGGAATTAAGCGGCTCAAGACACACTCGACCACCTGTACCTGTGATTCATTTGGAATCCTGAAGTGTGCAGCTCACACTAAATGTACTTGTTCAAGCCAGTCGCTTGAGGTCTGAGGTGTTTGACTTGAAACATCTGAAGCATCCTCCTGGTTGGCTGCCTCATTACCACTTTCACCAGCCTGAGGCGCTTCCTCCTCAGCCAGAATATTCTCTTCCAAAGAATTTTCTTCTTCTCTTTGGGTTCCTCTACATTCACTGACCACAGCGTCTTCAAACATCGAATCTTCCTCCGGCGGTGCTGGTCCCACATCCCTGACATCTTCCGACCCATCTCTGACACAGGGGAGCTGGGAATCTGAACTGATTTCTGTAGCTGCTGGAGGAATCAGGGCAATACTCTGAGGGTTCATGTCATGAAACCAAGCCATGATATTGCCGAGAAGATTGTCACTGGCATTGACGTCCTGGCCAGTTGAGTCAGGGTCACTGGATGAGGGATAGAATTCACTTCTTGCCTCACTGAGAGGGTGCGAACTTGGGGTGTCACTTGAAAAGGGGTCACTTTCTGCTCCTAGTCTCAAGAGGCTGTCGCCAAGTTCCAACAGCTCAGTGCTGCTTAACGCCGCCGGAGGGCTATCTGTGTTCCTGGGGACAGAGTCCAGCCTGGAAGGTAAAGAAGTGCCTATTGCTCCTAAGGATGCTTCGTTACTGAGAAAGTCTCTATTTTCCTCATCCACGGACAGCCCAGATTCTTGCAGTGATAACTGTATTGCGAGAAGTATATTGGGATCATCTTCATCTAAGGAACTCAGAGCCTGAGGGGCAACAGAAAAGAACATCACTTTAAATTTAAAAGGAAAATGATTTAACCCAATGAGGTTTACTACTGTTCTTTTACTTAACAGATAATTAATATTACCTATTTATACAAAATTATTTTACCTACTCAAATATTATTTTCTCTGTGTTTTAGGGAAAAAGAAATTCCTTAAGAGAACTCTGAAATATAGGACCCTTCTCCGTAGTATATCTCTGAAACACAGATTTTTAGAATGGAAGGGGGAAAAAAAGGAAGAGATGAAAGTGAAAATGAAAACTAGGCTGAACAGAGAAAGAGCAAAAGGAGGGGCAGCAGGCTGCCCAGGAAGGCTACCTGGAGAGAGTCTTGGTTCTCAGAGCGACCGGCAGGGGTGTGGTCGCGCAGGGAGGAGCTGTGCAGCGCGCTCACCGACGCGGAACTTACCACGGACGCGCCAGGCCTGCGGCCGCTGCCACCTTCTGGGGTATCTGTTTGAAGCAAGTGGCATCAGGGACATTAGTCATCAAGACTATACATCTTCTTTTTTAAATAGGCAATTTCTCTTTGACATTCGGGTGAAAACCGGTGTTCACACATTCACTTAATTTTCTAGAGATTCTTCATCCTTATTTGTGTCACCATAAGCAACAGTACATATCTCATACTATATACTTCAATTCCATCATTGTTCTTTGCATTTTTGCTTGTGCTACATACATATGGTTCTATTCAGAAATACAAATGCTACTATCCATTCTTCTTTTTTTTCTTAAGTAACAACAAATAAAGGTGTTTTAGTTTTCAGAGTTCCTAAAACTAAAGAATTTGGGAATTATAATAGCCTAAAGAGCAAATCTTTAGGCCTGTTGATCCTGATTAAAGATAATCTGCTAACATTATAGTTTCAATATTTTCCATTACAATTTAACATTTAAAGGTTAATTAAAGTCATTTATAACACCTGAAATTTTCTCTTTTAAGGAATGCTTATAGAACTGAGGTTAGGAGAAAAACATTCCATGAACACAGTAACAGTAATCAATAGCCACAATTTATTGAGTGGTCGTTAGATGCTGCTTGTGCCTAGGGATTTTACACACACTATCTCATTCAGTGCACGCAATAAGCCTCAAAATGGCACTATTAATGTTGCTTTAGAGTGAGGAGACTGCAGCTTGGAGAGGTTAAGTGACTCAACTAAGGCATCACCCTCATACTCAACAGAGATGGGGTCATAGACTCAGGTCTCTGATTTTACTGCCATAGGTTCTCTGTATCTTGTGATATTAGAAACAACTGCATATATTGATTGTACATCTAAATCAAAACGTCTTTAGATTCGTCAGTTTTAAGAATAAATTCAAGAGGACTAAGGGGTTAAAACATACCCCACCCAAGAGCTTACCTAAAGTGCTTTCACTGGGCTCGTCAGGGTCTGGCGGGTTGCTGAGCAGACTGTGCACGTCTCCCCTGCGGCGCTGCTGTCTGTGTCTCCTCCGATACTGAAATTCAGCATATTCCTGCATAAACCAAAGGTTATAAAATACAGGAGAGCATGCAATTTTAAAAAATGCAAATAAAATAAACAACACACTTTTTTCCAGGAAAAAATGTGTGATTTTATACCTATTATAAAATCACTTGGCTTTAGAAAAAGAAACTTCAGCTTTTGCCATGCCAAGAAATCAGAAAAAGTAAAATAAAAAAAAAATTTTTAAGTGGTTACTATAATTGCCTGGATAAATTGGGAATACTTGCAAGCTCCAATGCTAGATCATAACTGAGCCTTATTTCATATGCCTGGGTCTTGTTATTTAATGGTATAACTATACTGTAATGACTTTATTAATTAAACAAGTTAGGTTCTTCCTGGAGGTCTGGTTTAAAAAGTGACTGTGATATATACAACAGAAAAAAAGAAAAAAGGAAGAAAGAAAAGCACACACCATTAAGCACTTGTCAAACTGTTAGATATTGTATTCTTGGGACTATTACATACCATACAAATCAAATGACTAGATTAAAAGTGTTAGGTTAGCTTTAAAATATTAATTGGCTTCCTTCCTATTTTATCTACAACACAGGTAGGGAAAAGTGTTTTCTATTTAACTATGGGAAGAACACAAATTTGGGCAGATGTCCTGAATTTATGATTATTACCAGAGGCAAAACCTGGGACTGCCTGCTATTACCTGAGTACTTTTCCAGATTCTAGTGACACGGAGACTAGAGGAAAGGTGAGTGTGCATGACCAGATTCAGAAGGCTTATTTTGAGAATCATTATATAATCTTTCAGTGATAAACACTAAGATACTCAGGTTTATGGTTATTTTGGTTACTTTAGATACCCAATATGCTTATATTGTGAAAGTACTAGAATAAATGAAGACAAGTTTTACATCACGAATAAAACTGACACATCATACCCCGCTGGTTAAATTTATTTAAATTCCATCATCCATGTAAGCAACTGGACTCTAATAAGAGGTGGGAAGCATCTTAACAGGTTAGGAACAAATGAATAAAAGGTACTACAGGTGCCTGAAGGGATAAGTTAGGTGTTTTAAAATTTCCTGCTGAGGTGGGGTATCATTTCCTCTTTTCCTGGAGGCCTAGGATCCAAAACTGGATGACTGTTATATGTCATCATGGCTCACTAGACCACTGAGGACCACCACATTTCTCAGACAAAGATGACATGAAGTGTTTACCTCAGTTCAAGACTTATATTTAGGGAGAATTTATTTGCTTTGTATACTTGATGATGTACAAAGTTATTCTGAGTTAAAGAAACTATTAATGACCATAGAATACACATATTTCCAATTTAAGAAAACTAAGTAGTTTAAAAACAGCTATAAAAGAAATGTTATGTTTATAATTATTCTGATAGAAAACTCAAATAGCAGTCTCTCATGATGCAATAGGCTTAAAAGAATTGTTCTCATAAAATTAAACTTATCTGAAAATTTCCAAGGATTCCTAAGATCTTCAAGTAAGCAAATGAAAAGGCTTTAGTCGGGATACTCCAAATAGTTGGAGATTATTACAGCTACAGAGAAGATTGAGAAGTTTTAGGATTTATAGGGGGAAAAGCTGCCAGGAAATTTTTTTTTGTTTTAAATAATAATACCATTTACTGATCACCAGTGTTGTCAGTGACTTAATGAGATACTTTAATCCTTCTAAAATGTGGTATCACCAACCACATTTTAAATGTGAGATATTAAGGAAGAACATAGTCTATAGTCTATTAAGTTACAGAGCTAGACCTGGAATTCAGGTGTCACTCAGATTTCAAGATTTGCTCTTTCCTCTGGACTCCACTGCCTTCAACATGGCACAAAACAAATACTTAGGCTTGTCAGCGACTCATTAAGTTTGATTTAAAAAGAATAAGATGAAATTAACTCTACTGGAAAAATATAAATTCAACCTAAAAGTCTATTGGAGTTTGGCAAAATTATTTTTTTTCAGAGTCTATATAAAGGCAAAAAGCTAACTTTTAAGGAAAAAATTCTGGCAGTTTCTTGACAATCACACACATGCAGAATTTTAAAGTTTCACACTGTGTGCTAATTCTTTAGACTTGCAATACGGTTTACATAAAAGCTTGGTATTTAGATGTGCCAAAGACTTAAGAGAAAAGTGAAAGTTAAGTAATCCTCGCAAAATTGATTAACTCATAAAAAGTAAATTTAACTCATAAAAAGGAAATCTTTTTTATACTGTCATAATTCTCAATATCTGGAGAACAAGAGCTCACTAATTTTATTTATAAATATTCACATGTGAGATGGCAAGCCTTCCTATCTTTTATGAAATTAATCCATGTCAGTCATGTTAGCAGGCCCTCAATAGTCAAGGACAAATATTTCACTATTCCTAAAGATAATGCCAGATAAGCTACAAGACCATGCACACATGAATGAACACACTGGTAAAGGTTTTATTTTTGCTAAACTGTGTTTCTACCTTGAAATTATGCAATTTTTATTATTATTTTTTTGATAATTGAAGTTTGTTTACTTTCCTTTTATTGAGAAAATTTCCTCAATCATTAATATATTAAAAATATTTTTTGGAATTCAAGTGAACTAAGAATTCCCATATCAGAGCTCTAAACATAAATTATTTTCGCAAGTCAATGCTTTCTTGGATATATCTACCAATACAAAAGGCCACAAGGTGATTGCAAGTATCCTCAGCAGCTGAAAAGAGAAAGTATCTGATTTAAATAAGCCACAGTCATTTCTGGATAATAATCAATTTCACTGTCATTCAATTACAGATAACAAATGGACTATAAATAAAAAAACAAAGGTTTCATTGTTTGTCCTGTCCCTTCTAAGAATTAAGTTAAAAGGTTAATACAACATAAGCATCAAATAGTATATTGTTTTATAAAGAGCAAGGAAAAAAGAAGTAGAGAGAACTGCTCAAACCATTTAAAATCAGTTTCGACAGTGACAGTGGCAATTTAAATCTCAGAAAATAGCAATGTGATTAAAATTTTCACTCTATCTTATTTTTATTTATAGCAACTACTATTTGCAGCGTACTTTAGAACTTCTATATTTTCAAATGGTACTTAAAAATAAAAAGACAAGAGTGTGAAAATCTTAAAAAGCAGAAAGTAAGCAAAGCATTTTCCTGCACGAACATAATTGTCAAATTTCCACCTTAGCAACTGATTATAAATCGATTTCTCAGGTTGTTGCAATAACTTGAAAAAACAGTTCTAATAAATAAAATTCGTATCTCTATTAACCAATTGAAAGATATATTCCAAAAATATATGCTATAAATTGGCCTTAATTCTGACTGTTAAGTAGTTAAAAATTATAAAAGGGGAGATGTATTTCATAATATGATCATAATCCAATACCATAAATAACTGCTGTGGCATTTTTATCATAAAAGAGAAACATTGCTGACAATCTGAGTAGGATTTACAATAGATGAGAGTACAAATGCAAGCAGGACTGCACTAAGGAAAAATATATTTAATGAAATAAAACAAAAGAAAACAAAATCCCCAGGAAAACAATTTACCTCAGGTGATGCAAATCCTAAATATTCCCAATCCCATGTTCCACCAGCAAAGCTACAAAGAAATTAGACATACCATTTGATTTATTATCAGTACTACAAAGCACAAACATTCAGACCCTTGCTCTTTGAACATTACTTTTAATTCCTCTGCTTGGAACTGGCTTAACCCATTTCCTGTTTGTCCTGAGAATCTTTGCCAGTGGCACTTGTGTCTGCATCGTTCAGCCCCAGGTAGCTCACGGATTGCAACTCTAACCTTACCCCCAAAGTTTGCCACGAAATATCTCACTTTTGTTATTTTTGCATCGCTTTTGTTGTATTTTCAATCTAGTATATTGATAGTCTTTGGAAACAAATGACATCATTTTATTTATAGCATTCTGTTTTTAGGAATGGTATTTCCATTTATAAAATATAGTAATTCTCTATGGCTGAAAATGTCAGATCCTAGAAGACGCAGCATTCCTATGCATGATGTTAACACTGTTCTCTAACAGTTGTTACAGAAGATTCATTTGATGAATCTGATTTATGTAAACATTTCTGTTACAATAGGATTAGAGACAAGTTCTGTTTAAAAATAACTCTAAGAACAGTTTTTATATTTCATTTTCACATTGAAAACGAGTCAGATTTGATTCAGCCTCAAAGAGTGTGTTTATGTAAGATTAAATTAATGCTGGCAGCCAGCTACACTTTTTTTTTTTTTCTAAACAGGAAATGGGTTAATGAAAGTAGATCAACTACAAAATATAATTACAATACTTTCATTATATCTTTCCAATTCTAGGTTACTTTATGTTTGTGTACAATGGTAGAAAAATAAAAATCACAGTATTTTATGATTGCTATAACAGTATTTTATGATTGCTTCTAGTGTTGTTATATTTATATAAAAAGGGTCAAAGGAATTTCTAATGCTTGTAATTATTATAAATACAAAATATACTTCAGTTTATAATGGCGTTAGTAGTATAAATATCTGAAATAAAACAATCAAAACTCAATTGTTCTTTAATGGATAAATATGGACCACTTACATAATTTTACTAATATAAGATTTCTAATTTCTTCACCTTGTTTTTAACCTCTTATTGCAAAATACAAATATGATCATAACAAGTTGGCAAAGCTTCCAAATTCTATAACATAATATCTTTATGGCTATCATATCACTACATATATTACCTATTTGAAATGGCATTTTAGAATACTCTTTGAATTATGAGTTCACTGAATTGTGAAATTAATCTAGCCTAATTTAGTCCAAGAAGCTACACAATGATAACCATAAAAGAAAAAAAAATAGAACTGGGAAAAAAATTACCAAAAAAGAAGGTAACTTCCAGGAATATGAACTCCAGTTGGAAAAAATATAAACCTGTTGACATTTGTGGCTAGAACTAGTATGATTTCCATAGTGTGCATCCTTTTTACCTGCGCCTTGGAGCTTCTGGTGAGTCTGCAGGAGCAACTCCCCGAGCCACAGATGCCAGGAATTCTTGCCTCTTCTGCTGTACAAGGCATGCTGCCTTGATGATCTTGTGGCGGGGTGTGCGAAGGTAAGGCCTATTGACTTTTTGGGCAAGGTCTTCAGTGACCATTTCTAGGTCTGTCTATGGTAAGAAGAGAAGAAAAATCATAGGCTGGTGGATTACTCAAGAGCAAATCCAGTGTCTAATTGGTTTCTCAGTTAAATCTAACTCTGAAAACTCTTTGAAGTCAGAAATTAATCTAAATTTTGAAATAACTTCATGTTTAACATGTTCCTATTTTGTACATTACAAGAAAATAGCACTCATCTGATAGACACTTAGCAATGTAGTTGGTACAGATTATAAAGTAGTACTGAGTATACCAGCTGTCCATAAGGGATTTATAATTTGTCTATGTGAAAAAAACCTAATAAATTTCAAGGCATTGTACATGCAAATGCATGACATGTAGTACAGATGCCATGCTGATGGAATCTGAGGCAAGGCAAGACACCTGTAATTTAGGGTTAGGTCTAAAAGACTTCAAGGAGAATATGAATATTGAACATTGAAATAAATCTAAGATATATATATATATAGTTCAAAGGGATGGCATGAAAACTGTAGTAAGAGGAGAAAGTTTGATGGCTTCAAAAAAAAGAGAAACATACAATGAAGATGATTTGGCTACAGAGGTGTTGGCTTAGGTGTTTTTGTTTTTTAAATACTATAACTTCTTCAGTTGTACTTTTAAAAGAAACTGGTAAATAGTAACTTTCCCATCTAGTATTTAATGTGATTTGTTTCATCTCTGAAGATAAAACTCCTAGTTATATAATCAGAATTAGGCCAGATTGCAACCTCAACTAGTTTCAAAGAAAAAAATATATTTGGTAGAAAATGTTTGCATAGCTCAATATCATTCAGATATACAGAGTAATAAACTTAAACATAAAGAACTTTTCAGTTTATTACTGGTAACTTTTCCTTTATTTAAAAACCATTCCAAAAATGAAAACAAAATTGTTTATTAATCATACCCAAATAAGATAAACTTAAGTGGTTGAAAAAGGAGAAAATCTGTTTTTCATAATAACTGTATTTAAATTTAATTTTAAAAGGATATCTTACTTGCATGAGTTCAAAAATTTCTTTCTTTGTGCTTTTAGGTTCTAAGAAAAATCCGTAGGGGTAAGAACACTTGAGAATACGTCGAGTTTTTAAGAGCACGTGAACTGCATCTTCAATGAAAGTGGTATCTGGACAGCCTCCTTCGGCTATAATCAGGCACAGTGAAAAATTATTTTTGCAAATATGCCATTATAAAATTAATTACACAATTCAAAAGGAACAAGGATCCCTATGAACAAACTGAAGAGAGTATTTATTTTGAACTTTACTGAAAACCTAAATAACACTCATGTATGACTTGTACACATTTATAAATGAACTGCATGAGCCCAGGAGCACTGATGGCAATCCTGAAAAATGCATACACTGATCTGGGATTCTGTTTTGACCCTGCTGACAAACAAATTTAGCCAAGGTCAACTTAAAGGTCTCATGCTTTACTAAGTTATTTAGATTATCCCTAGCAAAATTTTGCTGGTTAAGAATTAGAACAAATGCCTTGCTAAACTACCTGCTGAAAAACAAAACAAAGTAAACAAACGAAACCTAATTATAATTATGCCTCCACAAAAAAAAAAAAAAAATACTAAGGAAAAAGATACAGCATTCTGGGGTATAAATGGATAACTGATGCTAGTAAATAAAAATCTTTAGATAGAGAGAAAGGGAGGAAGAGTGAGGAGGGAAGAAACTGCTTTAATATCTGAGACGGTTCCTTTCAAAATACCATTATATCATTTTAGTTTTTTCTTTAACTGCAAATAAATAGGCATTAAGCAATAGAATCTAAATTCATAAGTACTTTTAAAAATCAGATTATTTTGCATGCCCACAGAAAATTACATGTGTACATACACAAAGATACACAGACCATCTCAAAATACCTATCTAGCCTAAGTATCTGAACTAAGATGTAAAAAAAGGAAAACAAACAAAACACCCTCACTTTCCTCATTATAAGTGTAAGAATTGTGTAAAGTTCTGTTTCTTCCTTTCCAATCCTTATAAAGTTTTACTTCTTTTTCATATCTTCCTATATTGTCTAGAACCTCCAGAAGGCTGAAGAGCAACAGTAATTCACAGCTACAAATATATACTGCATGTTTACTGTCAGGCACTGTTCTAAGTATCAGGAATACATCAGTGATGAAACAGAAGAAAAACCCTGCTGAAGAACTGTAGAACCAGGGAGGGTTTTTTCTTTTCAATTGTCACGAAGGACAAGACTTCAAGAATTTGACATTGGCGTGCGATAGTTAACATCATTACGAAAGTCTAAGAACTATTATAAGGAGACTAAGCTGCTACTGACATTTTTTCTCCCACTCTAATTTATTTAACTATAGTTACTGTCTTAATTAGGGAATTATTGTCATGAAAAAGTGTTATTAATCATTACTTTTGTAAACTGGAACAAACACAATTACAACTGATTGCATTTTTAGGCTTAACCCCTTTTATATATAAACTGATTATTTTAAAGTTGTGATTTTTAAAACAAACATGTCAGAACCTGTACTCTGTTGTGGCCATTGTGATATTATATTCTAATGATGCAACTCAATCCATTTTAAGGAATTTTCAAATTTCCCTTTATGATTGATATAGTTAGCTCTATCTCATGTCTTTGCTTTTTAACTCCAATGTCTATTACTTACCAATGAGATGAGTTCTCCCAAAACTGTCTTTGACTTCCATTCCATTAGGCACTCTGCTAAATTTTCTAAAGAATCTTTGGGAGTTCAGTAACATAAGAATTGGGTGGCATGCAAATCTTGCTCTTTTGATGAGGTCAGGGATGACCTCTTTTTCTTACATCCTAGGGCATTGGCAGTGGCACAGAGTAATCAAAATTGTAATGAGTATTTACTAACAGCACAGGCTGCATTAAGAGGAGGAGACGTAGTAAATTGGGTAGAAAATCTAATCACAGAGGTCTCAAAATGCTCAGCAGTACTCTGGGCTTCAGAGAACTCCAAACAGTAGCAGAAGAACAGATAATTTATTCCTTTATGGGCCTTAATCTCCTACTAATGAAATGACTGACTTAGTATGGAAGTTTATTTTATATTAATGATCACACATACCACTTAAAACTTACTTTCTTTGAGAGCTCTACTCAATTGCTCCATCTTTTCTTTGGCTGTTTTAAGAAGGCGTTGTTCTAACTAAAAAAAAAAACAAATAAATAATTTATATCATTCTCTTTATTTATCTACAACAGCACAATTCAGTGTATTTGAAATGATGTAGGACATACCTGATAGCTATGCTCATGATTTTTAAATCTTGTGTAATAGTGCATAAACCTGTCAAGTTCCTGAAACCGTTTGTGTTTCTTCTCAGCCTAGGAAACAAAAACCCATAAATGACTTTTATTTATAAAAGTACTAGTTATTAATAGTTTTTCTGTCACTTAATAATTTTATTACTAATAGGCAGTAATGCAGACAGACTTTTTGACTATTTTATTGAGAGAAAATAATAACCAACACATTTTAAAGGTTCCCAGAACAAAGTCCAACATTTTAATTCTCTGTGATAAATTGAATCCACAATCCCAGAGTGCAAGGCAAAATGTAAGGCCTCTGAAGCCTATGTTTATCAGATCTTCAATGTTTTGTTACATTGCTTGTTGCTATAGAATGAATTGTGTCCCCCTCAAATTCCAATGTGACCTCCAGTGTGACTGTATCTGGAGAAGGCCTGTGAGGTGATAAAGGTTATTAGTGTGGGACACTAATTCCATAGAGCTGGTGACTTTATAAATAGAAGAAGAGATGCCAGAGCTTTCTCTCACCACCATGTAAGGATAGAGAAAAAAGACAGTCATCTGTAAGCCAGGAAGAGAATTGTCACCAATATCTGTATGGCAGGAATCTTGATCATGTACTTCCTAGTCTGCAGAACTGTGAGAAATTTTTGTTGTGAAGATAAGTCTTATATATCCCAGCCTGACTCTATAATAACTTAAAAATAATTTAAAAATAATATCAACAATATAGCATTAATATGATAGCATATAATAAGTGTCTTAGTCTGTTTGGCTGCTATAACAAAATACCTTAGATTAAGATACTTATTATTTAAAAAGGAGGGGAAAAAAGCTCTCGAGTTTATAGAACTATTTGTTTAAAGGCTACTCTAAAGTGTATTCAATTTAATGCCTCATTACAATGAAGATAGGAAAAGAAGAAATGCAAAATACTTCCAATGGTGTTAAGTGGCTTAGCCAAATAGTTCTCTTTACCTCCACAGTCATTTCCTTGGATTGCTCCTCCACATGCTGAATAACTTCATAGCGGGTACATCTATAATAACCGCCTGTGGAAGAACTATGCTTTTTCCATTCTTCTAGGCAAATCCAGCAAAAGTCATACTTGCACTTCAAAAGAAAACATACATGCAAACATTTCTCCATGTTAATGTGCAAATTATTTTCTGATTTCTAGTCTAATTTGTAGAGATTAAACAATCCTGCCTATGTGACCAGGAACAAAGATAAACCCTCTTTTCACGTTCTGCACTAAGGAAAGATGTGGGGGTAGTTTAAAATTGTTGCTTACATCTATTAAGATGTAAGTCATAATAGTATGAAGTAATCTCAAGGAATCTTTAAAAAATCAGTAGGATATTCTTTCCAAATAACAAAAACATGTACTGACAAACGTTTCATTTTTTAAGTGCATAGTGATCTTATTTTGGTCTATAAGCCTCCACCAGTCTCTGAAATGTCTGTGACACTGACAAATGGTTTTGAAACTGAGAACAAGTTTTAAAGGTCTCTTAGAACTGACATAAAATCGTTTTCTCATTTTTTTAAAGAAAGTTTCACTTTAATTACCATAATTAACAAACAATGCCAAAAAACAAGCATTCCAGGATGAAAATGCCACCTTCCCCCCCCTCCCCGCACCCCAATGCTTATGGATTTCAAGCCAGAAAGATCTTCCCAATCTAAATCTATGTTTTCTTCTGGTATTTTTATGCTTTTTTTTTTTTAATTGTAAGTGTTTGAGCTATTCAGATTTTACCTGGGTATACCATATACAGTATAAATATTCACCTTCATTTTTTTCCACACAGCTCTTCAGTTGTCTCAGTACCATTTATTGAACAGTCCAGGTTTATCCACTGGTTGGAGATGCCTCCTTTACCATATGTATTAAATTCCCATGTGTCTGTGTCTATTTTCTGGGCTTTCTACTCTGTTTAATTGATCTGTAGATTCATTTGTCAGCACCAAGCTATTTTAATTACTTAACTTTTATAATAAAAGTTATAAAAGGCTAGTTTCTTCTCACTGTTCTTTTTTGGAGTTTTCCTAGCTATTCCTGCTTTGTTCTTTCATATAAACTTTTGAGTTAGTTTATCTAGATGCGGAAACAAAACCTGTTGGTATCTTTGTTGGAATCTTTCTACCCAAGAACTTTGTTCTCTCTCCATTTGTCATATGTTGTATCCTATAGATAGGGGTCTTAAAATTTTCTTCATATAAGTCTTGTAAATTACCTGTGTCTTTCCAGATAAATAAGGTCTCTTTTAGTATATATTCTAGTTGGATGTTGTTGGTACGCATGAAAGCTAGTACTTTCTACATATTTTGTAATCTGCTAGATAATTGATAATTGAACTTTTGTTGTTTGTAGTAGTTTTTCAGTTGATTCTGTGGGTTTTCTAGGGATGCAATCATGCTGTCTGCAAAAAAATGATAATTTTATCATCTTGTTCCTAATTTGTACATCCCAATTTCTTTCTATAGTTCAATCATATTGACTGGTATCTCCAGTCCAATGTATCTGTGATGGAGAGCATCCTTATCTCATTCTTGATTTTAGTGAGAGTACCTCTAGTTTCCCCCACTAAATACCATGCTAATTTTTTGACTGATGTAGATTTCTTTTTATCATACTAGGGAAGATTTCATCTATTCCTATTTTTTTGAGTGTCTTATAAAAAATAGTTGTTGATTTTTTGTCAAATGACTTTTTAACATCTACAGAAATTATGAGACTTTTCTCCAAGGATCTACTAGTAAGATGAAGTACAGCAATAACTTTTTAAATATCAAACCATTCTTGTAACCATTCTGGAATAAACCCTACATGGTTAATTACTTTCTATTAAAAATTTTTAATTGGTATATAATTGACAGTCAATTACTCTTTTAATGTACTCTGCTGAATTATGTTTGCTAATATGTGTGAGGTTTTCCCCTTCTAACATCTGAATAGAACTTATGCATTCTTATAAAGAAGACTGATCTATAGTTTTCTTGTAATTCTAATAATCTTGTCGAGGCTGGTATCAAGGTTCTACTCATCATATAATAATAATTTGAAAGTTTCTTTTTATTTATTTTTTAACTCCCAGAAACAGTTTAAATGACATTGAAATTACCCGTTCTTGTAAAGGTATGATAAAAGTCTACTGTGAAACTGCCAGGATCTATTGCTTTAAAGGGCAGAGATCACTGAAACACCTCTTTTTCTATGGAAATAGGTTTGGAGAGCCTAGGGTCAGTTTTAATAAATTATATTTTCTTTGAAAATCAATCCATTTCAAACCCAAGTTTAAATTTATCTGCAAGAGTTGAGCAAAGTTATCTCTTATTTTAGATTGCTTTGTTTATTATTTTCTTTATTTCTTATACTGTGTCTTTTTCTTATGTAAGTTTAGTGGTTTATCTATTTTTTCTTCAGAAGACCAGTTTTTGGATTTATTTATTGGTTATATTTTCAATATTTTATTCACCAATTTTATCTTTTTAAATCTTTCCTCCTGGTTTTCTTCAAGTTTATTTTGTTTTCATGATTTTTTTTTAACTCATATCCTTTACTCATTCCTTATTTTATATTGTTTAAAATGAATAAGTCTA
Organism: Cynopterus sphinx; assembly: GCA_030015415.1. Lineage (NCBI taxonomy): Eukaryota > Metazoa > Chordata > Mammalia > Chiroptera > Pteropodidae > Cynopterus > Cynopterus sphinx. The sequence continues at coordinate 27,936,439 of CM057391.1, forward strand.
AGTACATTTCTAAGCATTACTTTAGTTATAGCCCTTGGTTCTGATAAAATAGTATTTTCATTATCTGAGTTTCCTAGAAATTCTTTAACTTCCTTTTTTATTTTCTAAATTAAAAGTCCTTTTGTAACTTTTTTGTTAATTTCTATTTTTATTCCATTTTAACTAGACAATGTTGCTTAAATTATTTTCTATTTTCTGGAATACTACTGAGATTTTCTCTGATGATCAATGGTCAATTTTTGAGGTACTTGAAAAGATGTATGCATCGACTATACTTTCAGGATATGAAGTCTGAATATAGACATAGCAATCAGATGAACCTAGTGATCATGTTAAATTTTCTATATCTTTACTAATTTTTTCACTACGTGACACGTCAGGAACAGAGAGCTGAATTAAAGTCTCTGTACTCATCTGTTTCCTCACAAACATGTTACTTATATAATAAATTGTGGATATGTTTCAAGGTTTCCATAGTTCTTTTGTAGCCTGGTATAAGTGAACCCTGTTCCTGATTTATACAAGTATCCTTCAGCACAACCTATTGATCACTCAAAATTAGTGGCAAAGTTTTACAAAAGCCAATTTTTATATTCTATGATAAGAAAACATAGAATTTGAATAATTTTTATTTTTTAGTTGTAGCACATAGTTTTATACAGTCAGATGAAGAAAATTACTAAGTAATTTAAAAGTGTAAGAATGCAACATTTAAAGTCTCATGAAAAGTATCTAAAGGGTAATAAATAACGAATGTTTTTAAAATAAATAAATGTATCATATAGGGCCAAATTTGCCATTAAAAAATGTTTAACAATTTGATCCCAGAAAGAAAAAACTATCTTCTGAATCGTAATCAACATCAAGGCAGTAATAAAAGTATATTATGATTTGGTCACTGTGTGCGAGCATGTATTCAATTACACATAACCTATTGTTCTACTGTCCCATTTTAAAAAAACTCTTATAGTATAAAATTTTTCTGGAGCAAGTCCATTTCTTTCTAGATGTCTTCTGTGTCATAAGAGTTATTTGTCAAGGAGAATATAGTCAATAATATTGTGATATGTTTGCACAGTGACAGATGATTACTAGACAGTGTGGTGATCACACTGTAAAGTATATAAATGTTGAGTCACTATCTTGTCCATCTAAAACTAATATTGTATGCCAAGTATACTTACACTGTATAAGTAAAATTTTTCTAAAAAGTAAAGAAAAAAAAATAAAAAAGAATTACCTGTCAGTTTTTTGTTCTACGCAAATACTTCAGATAGTATGTTAACAAGACTACTACACTAACATAGTATGTAAGTAAATTTTTCTTTTAAATGAAACAGAAGCTTGAGCAAAATCTGTTTAAGATAAATTATGGTCTACAGCAATGCTACCCTGGACACACCCGATCCCATCTGATCCTGGAAGCTAAGCAGTGTCGGACCTGGCTAGTAGTTGGATGGGAGACCACCTAAAAGACCAGGTGCTATAGCCATAAAAAATAAAAAAAATAAGAGATTTTAAGCTGATTAGGTCCTTACAATCTGTGAGGTCAACCAAAGGTTGCCTCGCCTGAAAAAAGATAAATTATGTTATATCACTAGTCTGGTTAATTTATGAAAATGTTCACTTACTAAATATATATTTATCAAGTACTTACTATTGGGGTATGCTATTAGTAGCTCCAATGGCTGATTTTTATGGTTGACCTGTATTTCTTTGCACATCTATGTAGTTTATGTCAGATTTTCTAAGAAAAAACTTATATGGATGTTGAAAATAAGACCACAAATAAATAAAATAATTTTGGCCTATTCAGCTGAATAAGTACTTTTCAAGCATTTTGCTTAGAATGCTGAACTCAGTTTTTCTTCTTGCCTCTTAGGAAATCATTATTATTTTCTAAGTCAATTCATATATGTTAATTTTATTGTTAAAATCATCTGGTAACTGCCATTATTTTTAAGGTCATAATAATAATGATCGTTAATTTCAAGGTTAAAAATCAAACAATACTTAGAAGACATTGATATATTTTATTGTAATCTTAACTATTTGGATTTCTTTCACATCCTAAATTACAAAAATGACATTGTTCTCTCAATAATTTTAAATAATTATTTTTACATATAGGTTACTTCCAGTGAAAACAAATCAAAATCATAATTTTAAAATAAAAATGTTTTAAAAACTATATAAATGTCTAACCAATGTACTGTATACTTGAAACAAATAACATAAAAAAAATTTTAATTGTAAGCAAAAAATTGGAGGGCCTTTTAACTTTTCTTTGCAAATTATATTCAATTAAAGAAGCCTTCTCTAACTCCTAAAAACAATGTTCATAAATGTAGGCATATATTAATAAAATATTAACCTAATTCCAGAATATTTGCTTTAAATATGGTAATATCCTTCTATGCAACTAAGTCAGGAGGGTAGCCTTCTAATAGTAATTATTTATATTTTTTTTGCCAAGTAGATCTTGACTGGCATTTTCATTTTTAATATAGTAATGAATTACTTATTTAATTGATAGTTTCACCAGCAGATCTAAAGTCTACCCACTGCTTTGGGTACCTTTTATTATACCGACACCTATATATAGACACCAAAATTAAGATTTGGATGTAGGGGGGTTGCCTGGTGCCTGGCCTGGGCCTTGAGTCTAAGCTGTGTGCTTAGCAAGAGATCTACATAAGACAGTACTCTTTCATTTAATATTATTTATATATACACAAAACTCTCTCAGGATCTTCACTGGGGGAGGTAATTTGCAGGGAAGGATTCAGGCAGTTCTGATCTTCTGGCCAAATACCACTGAAACATCACTCTTATTTTTAACATTCACTATTAGTGTAAAATTTAGTAACATGAATACTTATTTTATTCAACAAAGAATGCAGAATGCAGTCTCCTAGAATCCATCTGAAACCCAAAAAGATTATTATGCTTAGAACATTCCTTCTTTAGATTAATTAACATTCAAATTAAGATTCCAACTGCAAAACACTCAAAATCTTCTTACCTTAGCACACTGCATGTGATTGCATCCCTCATTCTTCTGTATTGGAGACTTGCAGTTAGCACAAGGCTTGGAGTTAGTTAACAACCAGAGACAATTGGCAGCATCTTCATAAGCTTCACTAACTCCCACAACTGTGGGATGTTAAGCACAAACACAAAAATAAATGATTTAGTGTACAACTGTGAGGGGAAAAAAAACTCAAAGTTTTCTTTGCAGATTGTCTCTCAATTTTATTCATGTATTTATTTTCCCATTAGACTCTATGGTAAAGTTTTTAAACTGCTTCATTATGAATAGCAGAATTATAGAACAAGGAGCTGTATTTGAATCTCTATGAGACCTGATTTAAAGGAGATTTCTCCCTAAAGTTGTATCTGAATAAACTGAGGAAGAAAAAAACTAAAGTTAAAAAAAAAGTATTATGTTATTCTTCTGTTTAAAATAACTACAGCATTAAAGAAAATTATAGAATGATTACTTCAGACAATATCTTCTGAAATAGACCAGTTGCAAACATAATTGACAGAAAGTCTTCATCATAGTAAAAAATATGAAAATTATACTAAAACATCAACATCTTTTTTATCCATGATTATTTCAGAGAAGCAAAAATAAATTCAATGCGACATGTCTAAAATTAAACTTATCACTGCCCCAAAACCTGCTCTTTTATCTCGAGCTCCTGCTCTGGTAAATGAGATGATTATCTACCCAGAGTCAATCCAGGAAGAGTATGATCTCAGGCACCTTTCTCTTATCCTCACCCGCCACGTCCCATCAATTCTACCATTTTAATACCTGTTTCTTCTCCACTTTCAGTTTTTATTGCTTTAGCTAGGGTCTTCCACACCTCTTGCCTAGACAATCAAAAAATAGAAAAGCAAACTATTTCCCCAGCTTCTTCTCCCTGCTCCCAAGCCCCACAATATAGCCTGAACAGTGACCCCTTTATAAGACAACTTCATGTAAATCTTTTAGTTGCTCCTCACTGACTACAAAATAAAGTCAAATTGCTTTAGCAAAGAATACAAAACCCTTCATGATGTTGCCACTTTGGCAACCTTCTCCACCTTCTGTTCCCGCACTGACCTTACACTCCATTTACTCAATTTGAGATTTGCAACCTTAAGGAATGCCATGATTTTTAAAGATTCTAAATTTTATACTTTATATTCTATAAGCTTTCCCCACCCAATGGAGAGAGTTAAAGGCTAGAAAGAGTTCTAGATGCACAAATAAAAAACTATTTTCTCCTGCAAGAGTGTCAGTATTAAAGGTTGTTTTGTTTTTTAGCTCTATGTGCTCAGGGAAGCCCTATGTTTTCTTTATTGAAAGAGATGTCCAAAATCACTTTGGAATCATTGAAAGTGGCCCATCCCATCAAGGCCCTGATTATATATAGATACTCTCAGAAGGGTAGGTTAAGAGGTTACTTTTAATGTTGAAAACAGGGGAAAAATCAGACTCTTTGAGTTTAAAATTTAAAAGAAGTTATCCACCCCCCAGATAGAAATCCCTCAAGAGGGATGGGGGACAAAAGTTTGGGATGACTCATCCCTGGGAAGTGGCTGTGTGTGAACTGGAAGAGCTGAGACTAGGAGCAGCTCTTTGATGGAGCCTAGCAGTGGAAGAGTGGGGCTGTCTTGCCATAAGGAATCCCAAGTGCCTACCTACTTAAGTCTGTGTCAACAGTACATCAACTACTGACATACTGTAAAGCAGTGGTTTTCAATTCCATATAGCAAAGGGAAACAAGGGCAGCAATGAATTGATCAGACTCTACTCTAGTTCTAAACCCACTTGGTAGAAGATGGTTTGATTAGAGTGTCAGACCAGCAAACTCTGAGATAAGTGGGGGAGAACAGGCGTGGCCAACAAGGTCAAGCTGGGGAGGTAACACTGTTTACAAAGGGCATTTTTATAAACCCTAAGCGCCACATATAAATGTCTAATTTTTGTTTAAAAGTAGTGGTCTTTTTCTTGCCATCAACATCAACGTTATTTTTAGCTCAGAGACTCTCACATATTCTTATGACCTTTATTGTCCATTGTTATTATAAATAAAGCACAAAGCCAGTAAAACAGAGCAGCTGTGTGGCCTGCAACATAATAGTGTTTTTGTCCCACTCTTGGAGAGAATGCTAGTTCTTAACGACATTCTAGTGGGTTGTATGAAGTAAATCATGTTCAGGAAATAACTTTTCACAATAAAAACTTGTGCTGGAAAAAATGTCTTTACTTCCAGCTCTCTGAACACGCTCATTTCATATATCTGCCCTTTGTACATATTGTTCTTTATACCTGCAATAACTTATCTCCCTTGGTAAGTCGTCTTCACTCCAATTGACTTCTATACTTTTCCATTCACTTCAGTTACATGTCTATTACATCTTGATCTTCTTTCCTTTATGACCTAGTGTGCTTAGGTCCCTTTGTAAGAAATACTACCTTCACTTAATCAAGTATTAGAATATAAAAGAAGCTAAGACCTATTATTAGAGCCAAGTGAAAACAAAGTTGCTTTTAAAAACTAAATTATTAAAAAGACTATTTAAATTCCATTCAATAACCATTTATTATGTATTATGAAAAACTCACTTTGACAATTATATAAATAAACCATCATTTCACAGAAAATAAAATCATCTGCTTCTTGCTTTGATTAGACACAAAGGCAGTTTCAGTGCTTAGAAAACCATATTTGAATCTTTATATAGAATTAATTCTTTCAACTGATTTCAGTATATATTCTAATACCTTTTTTCATTAATTAGATTATGTTGCTCCTTTTGAGTCTCATAATTCAAAGAATTTGGAAAACTGGGCACGAGGGAGAAATCTTTCTTATGAATCTATAAGTTTGGTTGAAAATATTTATGCCAAAGTTATGTGACCATGAGCCAAAGTAATATGTAAACTCAGTGGGGCATTTAATCATATTCTTTTTTGGAATATCATTTTTGTATATTTAATGATATTCTACTTAACTATTACAGTTGGCCTATTACTATTTGCTTTAAGTCTCACCCTAAAGTTCATAAACTTAAGTGGCCATTAACAGTATCTACTACTGCTTAACATCTCTCAGTGTGGAGGACAGTGAGAAAACTCCTAGGTTTTTCTCAGCAACTCGGAACTTTCTCTGCAGTCTTGGCTTTGGTTTCTATTCTGGCAGACCACTTCTCAGGTGTCCTCAGTTTCTTGCCTCCTGTTCAATTTTCTAAAGTTTCTTCATGTTTCTGAATTAAAATCCTATTTGGAACATTTTGAGGATGATCTTCAGTTTTTAATTTGAGGTCTCCCTATCTCTGGCTGCCAGAAGTAACTATGTATACTCCACACAGACCATTTTCTAGTTATTTCTTTTCCCTCCTCATTATCAGAATCACTATCACGTGTAAGGATATCGTGTCACAGTGCCAACAATAATCTGTACCTACTGGCTAGGTCATTCTCCCTCTTCCTCCCTAGTAAAAACTTATTAGTGGACATGGAATGATTGATCTAATTTTACAATAGTGAAAATAACTAAAAATAATCACCCATTTCAAAATCAGACACTTCTGGCCATTTTTCTACTACAGAATTAAATAATATACTCTACTAATTACTTCTTGTGGTACATTAACTCTTTTAGGCTACTAGTAAGTACACTAGATTTTCAACTTATTATGACATCTTAACATTCCAGTATACATCTTTCCTCTCCCATCTGCACTGATTCTGTCTTGTTCAAGCACTCATATCCTCTCACGTGAACATTCTGAAGTTGTCTCAGAAACAGCATTTTTACCTAGAGTTTCAAAAGTACCTAATTCATCATCCACACTTCCATCCAAGTGATCTTACTTAGTAAGTATCTTCAGTTATCATTCCTACTCAAAACTTTTTAGTGTCTCAGGATAATGTCAGACCTGCCAGCACTGCATATAACCCCTGTCCCTGCCTGTACAGTCTCATCCCTCAATGTACTTTCCTTTGCACTAGATGTACCACATTATTTGCAATTCTTGAATATGCCATACTTCACAGCCCTACTTCACAGCCCTACTTCACCCTATGCCTGGAAAGCATTTCCTATTCTGGTCTCTGTGAAGAACATCTATCAACTTTCACGATGCAGCTTACGCATCAATTCTTTTATAAAGCTTTTTCTAATCTTCTTCTAGAGATAACTGACCTTCTCCCCCTCTGTCCCTCCCCTCCCTCACAATGCACCGCAGGTACACTGTTCTCTCACAGTATATATAATACCTTTTTTTTTCTTAGTTTTGTATATAGCTGTCTGTACCTCTAAAACATTCAAGAGTGTAGAGCGCTTATTTCTGTATTCTAACACAAAATAGCTCTCAAAAAATTTTAATAATAATAAAGATATCATTTAAAAGCAATATGTTACTCTTAAGGTTTTTCAGCCTCTCTTCTGAGTTGCAGACAACTTCTTAAATCCTACTAAACATCTCTGCACATATGTCCTGCAAGTACCTCAAGTTCAAAATATCCACAACAAAACTCACTATTTTCCCCTAAAAGTTACTCCTTTATCTGAATTTCCTAAGTTGACTAATTATATCATAATCCACACTCTGACCCAAACTAAAAATTCACCTTCCTACTTCTGGTCTACCTCTCCTTCAGATTACTCTTCCCAGCCATCCATCTTGATAAAAATATCTCTAAGAATGCCACTTCACTACTTTAAAATATGCATTGTATGGCTTATTTGATTCCTAGGGTAAACTCAGACAATCTGGCAAGAATCCTTGCAATGCGGCAACACCTAACTTTCCAGCCTCATTTCTTGCAGTTTTTCCATGGACCTTAACTTTAAGATCCCCAGAAATGTAAAAAGAAATGTAAGTATGTGGGCAATAGCCAACCATCTCTCATAGAAACACAGATGTCTCTAGGTGTCAGAGCATGAAAAGAAAGCAAACTCCAATTGTTTTGTCATGTTTACAGATGTTATAGGTAATGGTATTAATCTATTCATGGAACTCACACGTATACAGACCCTATACAAATATAGGAGAATATGGAAAATGGGTGGGTGGTCAGGAAAGCAATGGTAAGCTATATCTGGCTCTCTTGAGAGAGACATGATGAACTTAGAGACAAGAATAATCTATATAGGTGTTCTTGATTTAGGAAGTGCCTAGCACATAGCAAGTACTCAAAAAAAAATTTTGTAGATTGAATGATGAATGTGTAGACAGAAATATTTAATCAGACTTCACTATAAATTTCCTAAGCTTATCTACTTCCCTTTGATCCTTGATAAAGGATGAGCTTTCTCATCATGTAAAAGGATCTCCCTTGTCATCAGTTAATAAACCGGTATTCTGATTTACGTAGTAGTCTCTTCTCCATGGATTTGAGTAATCCTAAGTCAGTGCACAAAATGAATCTCATGAATCTGAAATGCAGAGGACCAGCTCTTGGGCAATGGGATATTGCCTGACATAATACAAACCTGTAAAGTCTCATGGCCGTTAGTCAGTCTCTCTCAGTGTCACTTTGGATGCTGACAGGGATAACTACCACATCCCTACCTCTGCAGATATGCTAAAACCCAACTGTATCTCAATGCCTTAAGGAAGGTTCTTTGACACACTCCCTCCCAACCTGATTTAGCTGTTCTTGTTTTTGTACTCTCATCTTTTCCCAGTTATATTAGTAATCATATGATGCTGTAATGATCTGACTGCTTCCCTTCTAGCCTCTGTACTCTTTGAGGGCTGGCATCATCTTTACTATGTACTTTGCTTGTAAGTAGAGTTACTGTGTGATTTCTTAATCCTGATTTGCATTGCCTTGAGCTAACTAAATTATCTAACATGTTAAATAAAGAAATAAATAGATGAGAAATTATTACAAAGCAGATATATTTATTTGTTAAATATAGAAATTGCTATTGAGAAGGCTAACTTGAACCCTGTTTACCAAGAATGTGCCCTGTGTCAATCTAATATAAGAAAATCTACAGAACTGCATATTAGCAGTAAATTAACTTGTCTTATCTTTCACTGAAGTTTCCAGGGAAATAAGAAGCTTCTTCTCACTATAGATCATACATTTCTTCTCATAAAGTAGAAAGAAGTTAGTTAGCCTACCCTGGGATAAAAGGGAAGGGCTGTAGGAAGCCTTATATGTGACCCGTTTATCCTATTTGTCATAGCTGTAAAACAAATCAGTTAGAAACATGGACTCTGTCTATAATTCTCTCTTGCAAAAAACCTGTGATCCAAAAGAATGTTGGTTAAAAAGATAATGTTATACAGGGAACTCTAGCATTAACAATCTTGAAAACTTCTTAATTGAAGACTCTAAGGAATATGCCCATATTATTTTTTGAATGCTATTTGAAAAGATGTAGCATAGCTATCTAAAATTCCTCTTACGTTCTTCTGGTTTCATTTCAGTTATTTTTTGCAGCCAATTTTTCCATGTTTGGCAGTCACAAGGTTCATGTGCTTCACCAAGGCACTCCCTAAAGAGGAAAACACAGAAAAAGCAATTTAAAAATATTCTTCATCAACATCAAGGTAAAAGAATAGGTGGGAGGTACTCTTTCAATTTTAAAGTGGAGAAAAGTGAGGCACAGCCAACTACTGAGAGATGAAACAGTTCAATAGAGAAACTGAAAATGTAATTCTAAAGCTTGTTACCACCACAGTGGCTTTTTAAAAATTATATTCATTTACACATTTTTAAAAGTTCCAAATAGATTACCTAATATTTATAATTTTGTTTTGTTGGCCTTAAAAAGCTATAAAATATTTCTACCATTTAGTGTCTGTCCCCACTAATTGCTTTAAATTCTTGCAACTCAAACTGTGTTCCCCTGGCTAGTAGCATTGCCTTTACTCAGGAGTTGGTTAAAAATGAGAAGGACAGGCCCTACTAGACCTATTGATTAGAATCTGCATTTTATCAAAATTGTCATATGAGCCTTCTGCATTTTAAAGTTTGAGAAATACTACTTTATATCATATTTTGTCATCACTTTTACCTCTAAATCCCCAAGTAACAGCTAGGACAATCTGATTTACCTTCGAATTTGATGAATCCCAATTTTTTGTTTCATCAGAATTTGGCAAATTTTGATGTAAATAATTTAAAATATATCAATTTATCATTTGTAACTTAATTTTATATTCTTCCTTTATCTATATAAAAATCAAACATTAAAAAAGGCCTAAAGTCTTTACAAATTACTTGTTACAATTTGATATGATACTTTATTTTATAGTATAAAGGTAATTATTATAGTTAATAACAAAATATCATTTTGGAGGGAGAAAAACTCAATCTACAGGTACAATCATCATAATCCTCATCCTCCTCATCATTATTTTAAACAAAGATCTTATTTGCAAAGTTTAAGTCTGTTAAGAAGACAAACCTACTGACTCAGGTAGAGTCTTATAAACTAAGAAGTAACATTTCACTATATTAAGAATGTAACAATTCTACTTCACACCCATTAAGATGGCTACTATTAAAAAATGAAAGATAACCAGAATTGGGGAGCGTGTGAAAAAATAGGAACCCTTGTGCACTGCTGGCAGGAACGTAAAATGGTACAGTTTTGGGAAACTGTTTGGTGGTTCCTCAAAACGTTAAATACAGAATTATCACATGATTTAGCAATTCCACTCCTAGGTATATACCTAAAAGAATTGAAAGCGAGGACTCAAATTTTTAACACCAATGCTTATAACAGTGTTTTTCACAATAGCCAAAAGATGGGAATAACTCATGTCCACTGACAGATGAACAAACAGAATGTGGTATGTGCACATATGATGAAATATTAGCCATAAAAAGGAACAAAATTCTGATACATACTACAACATGGATGAATTTTGAGACATTATGCTAAGTAAAATAACCCATATATGAAAGGACAAATATCGCATGATTCCACTTATATTAAATATCTAGAATAGGGGAATTCATAGAGACAGAAAGTAGAATGGTGGTTACCAATGGCTGAAGGGGAGGGAAGATGGAGAGTTATTGTTTAACAGTTACAGAGTTTCTGTTTGGGATGATGAAAAGTTCTGAAAATAGACAGGGCTGATGGTTACACAACATTCTGAATGTACTTTATACCACTGAACTGTATACTTAAAAATGGTTTAAAGAAGAAACAAAAGCACCAATTGCTTTAAAAGAGTAATTCAGTTTCTTTAAATTCCTGACATCATCAAATTTGGCATTTGGGAAATCTTTTCCATAAATACAGTTTTATAGTGTTCCCTAGTAACTTAGTGGCAAATTAGCAGTCATTTAAAAAAAATATTGGGTTGATAAAAATGGAAGTAGATATATTAGATTTACTTTAGTATATATTATAATCAACTCTGCTTTCTAGAAATGTAAGGAATATCTGTGATAACTGTTAATTTAATTTGGCACATATATTACCATATACTAGAGTTGGAAACAGGCCCTAGATCTAGGAACAGTGTTTCCATATGGTGCTTGAGACTACATGCTGGAATAAGGATCTACATTTCTCATGACTCATTTAAAAAAAAATTAAGGTGTAAAAGCTTTATAGGTCTGCAGTACCTAAAACAAAACAAAGTCAATAAAATAAATTATTTCCATTAAGCTTAAGATTCCCCCCTCCCCCAGAAATTAAACAGTACATTCAATATATTTTTTTTCCTCTAGTAGAATCAATACCAGTATGACAGGCTCTATTGTTAGAACATTTTCTGTAAAAAAAAAAAATCATGGGGGAAAAATGTTTTCATATAGAGTCTGAAAAAGTAAATGCCACATCTTCAAAAGGCTGCAAGTGTGAATAAGTGTGCTTGATTCCCTGAGGCTGTGTTGCATTAGACAGCAACAGAAGGTTTCCTTTCCAAAATCTCACAGGAAGACCAGACCTGCTGCTTCCTCAGATGCTAGCCCAATCAGTAGGATTACTTCTGGGTGTTATAACTGATTGGCACAGTTTCTATTAGCTTCCAATGCAATGCTAAGGGTGGGTGTAAAAAGAAGCTTGTAAGTAAAGGAGAAGCTAGAGTGAAGACTGTAAATGAGAAAGAAAGCTAGCTAGAGGTTGCTATTTAATACTATTTAGTATCACTGAAAACTAAGGCATTTGAGAAAATAAGTCTGAACTTCTTCAAAGTATTGGAAGAAGAATGCTATCAGACATAATAGGTGATTGACAATCTGGATTATGCCATGTGCAGGTAGAGAGGTTATTCTGAAAGAGGTAATGAAGATAATGAAATGTTCTACAGATAATTGAAAAGCTAAATTCCTGAATAACGTTTTAACCAAGACATCAATGACTGGTGACAGACCTGGCACTTGTTGAGACTGTACCTCAAAATGTCACTTAAAATAAGTGAATGGAAATGGGAATTTTGGAATAGTCAACTGAAATTTAGAGACACTAATAGAGTTTTCATTCAGAGAAAAAGGTGCCTGGTAAAAAATTATGAAGGAAAAAAACAGTTGTCTAAGTTAAAAATCCTTAACCCTGTCCAAATATAATGGTTAACTAATAACAAAAGATCAAGAGACAGCTCTCCCCTTGAAAATTTGTCAATATGGTCATCCACTGGCAGAAAAACAAAAAACCGTGAAAAGTCATATAGCATTCAGCGTTTGTTTTGCAGTGAGCCATTTGTTGAGGCAGCATGCTCCTGGAGCAGCAAGAGTGGCACTAGTAAGAGCGTGCATATGTTAGTGTTTTTTTTTTAAGTTTTATGTGTTATTTGGTATGATATGGTAGGTTATTTTTAACAATTAAAAATAAAATTTCCCTGTAAGTTAAGGGTAACTGCTTATTCACTTTACAAAATTTGCTTATAAAAGGTTTCACAGGCATGCTCTACTTTAGGATAGTGAAGGAAATCTATATTTATTTAGATTATTATGATACTTTGTATACAGTAGACTTGATATTTAAACAGGGTCTTATGATTGACTCCACCAGATAAATAGCATCACATTTTCATTCCTAGCCTAGAAAGAGTTAGGGAAGGTTCTATAAGTTGGCAGGGCTCTGATACTTAAATAGATGAATACTGCCAGTCTGGGAAAATCCACGGTCCCTGCCCCCTCCTCCACCTCCCCGCCCACTTCCCAATTCAGAGTTATAAGCTAAGGATTTGAGATTCTGATTTTGCAAGAGAAGATGAGACTTGACTATTAAGGTCCACAAACAAGGACAACTTCACTTATTTTGCCCAGGGGACTCTTAAAGAGCCCCTTTGCCTGTGAAATCTATGGAGGAGATGAAGCATGAAACTATTGCTTTAATTCAATCAAGATTCATGATCCTAATAATGAAGTACATGTACTTTCAAAATTCTTACCCTGGGTATTGGAGGAAAGCAGAATGAGTTGATGACAATTTTAATGCAAAGACATTCACTTTCAAAGTTGTCCCAAATACTTGACAAGTCTGATCATTACACTTTAATTCACTGGAAACTTAAGTGGACTAGAAACCTGTACTGTACTTTCTCACCAGGTGCATCATTATGATTCAAACATTCCTATCAGGGGTTCAAATCTGTTTCATGGAGGTGGTGACACTTTTAAATGCTTCTTTGCATAATTTCAGTAAATAAATGCTCCACAGCTGGATGAGATTAAAAATCCCACATTATTATTTAGAATATTCTTGCCAGTCAATTTTAGTGAATAACTCTAACATATGTTTGACTGTGGATTTAGGAGAGATAAATTCCAAGTAAACTTCTGTTTCCAATTGAGATATTTGTGATAAAGGGACCAGGGGACATTCTGAGGTGATACAGGAAATAAATGACTACCAGGTTAATTTTGAATTCTTCTCACACATTAAGATTTTAGTGGCAAAGTAGTCTTTTTGACAAGAAATGTTTAAAGAGTTGTTTCAGAGAAGAAAGCATTTTCTGTTTAATAAAAAGAAAGACAGGAGGTCATTGGCTCAAATGAGAGTCTATTTAGGTTTTGAACACTGTCTAGGGATCACATTGCCAAGATCAAACAAATTGCAATTATACAGGCTAGGGAGAGAAAGCACTGTAGGTTGAGTTGTTAATGGCACAGAACTTGCTGGTGAACAAGTTAAAATAAAAAGGGCTACTCTGTGGTGGGAAAGGAAATGCCTACTCCTACTTCCCTCCAAACAATAAATTCAGTTATATCAAAGCAGACATCTCTTGGGGGTGACTCTCAACTGATTCTGTCACATGCAGTTCTTAGAAGAAATTACTATTGCCATTTGTGGTTTTTGCAATCATCTTTGGAGAATATTTCTGAGCTTTTTGGGGGAAAAAAAGAAGTAAACACAGAATCATATGCCTTTATTTTATAAAGATCTCTCTTGTAAAGCTTCCTTTTGCATGAAACAGATTTTGCTTCTCTTTAAAACACTAGATAGGGCAGCAGAATTCTACTTAGAATTTCTTTTTCTTTTCTTTTTAGAATTTCTCATTATAGGCAAAGCTCTTATAACAGGGATAGGAATAGGAAGCTAAGAACATAAAACTAAGAATGTGGCTGTGTTCCAATAAAACTTTCAAAAATTGGTAATGGACAGTAGTTTGACAAAACCTGACCTAGAGTTCTGTGCTATATATAGATTGATAATTCAAGAAATATTTTTAGCTAATGAAAATGATGATGAGGGTAAGACATAGACCTTTTAGGGTAGGGATATTTCTATAAATGTGTCTTTTTACTTCTAGCAGTACTACAATTTAATTTTGGTTTTTGATAAGCAGATAAGTGTAGAATTTTATATTCATCTAAAGTATAGCCTTGAATATGTGATAAATCTGTAAATGAGCAAAAAGCAGAAAAACTATTTTTTTGATCATTTAATTAACTAAAACAAAACAGTTAACTATCATTTAATCTACTATGAATAAAGTAGAATGCTGATGTCAGACAAACATTTATAGTTACATAGCCTATCCATTACTGATTTATCATCAGCTATACTTACTAAATACTTATCAGGCACTAGAAATTAAACAAACACAAGATGTACAAAATGGTTCCTAATTAAGACTGCATTAGAATTTTCTAAGAGCTTTTTTTTTGGAGACTCACTCTAAAATCTATTAAATCAAAACCTCACTTGCTGGAGCATGGGATGAAAATTTGGAAAAGCTGAGTAAATCTGGACATCCCCAGTTAAGAATCACTGCTAGGGACTTCTATTTTAAGAAAAAAAGTAAAACAAAATATTTTCTAATCTATGGTCAGCAATTTGGTATTAGAGTTCAAGTGCATGGGCTTTCCAATCAAATAGAGCTGGGCTCTAATCTCATTTCTGCTATTTCCTAGTTGCATAAACCCTGGGCAACTTCTCTGTGCTTGAGTTTCTTTATCTGTAAAATGAGTATTATAATAGTACTCAAAACTCAGCATTGTTGGGAGAATTCAATACATGAAAATATTTGGCACTGTGCATGGCACTCATCTAGCACACACTAAATGTAAATGTAAACTATTACTACTCATTACACATTTTTAAATTAATAAGAATGATATCAAACATACTATTTAAAGGCCCAATTCAAGGTACAAATTCTCTTTAAAAACTATCAGAAAGGTGATCAGGCTGATTTCAACTTGTCTTGTACTGACCAGCAGAAGAGGTGTCCTTTCCCACAGTCCACAGCAGGGGCTCGGAGCAAGGGGAAGCTGAGTGCATCTGACCCGGTTGTGTTTGACCCTTGTTTTGTTAGTTTGACTGCTCTTTCACAGCCTGGAGTAGGACACCATTTAATGGCAGGATTATTTTCAACGAAGGCCTGTTTAAATGTAATAACAAGACACAACAAAAAATATTTTAATTCTAAATTCTAATTTAGAGTGTGCTCTATGTCAATTTACTTTAAAGCCAAAAAAAGAGTGAAATAATAAATAAGGGGTAGTCAGTCTCAAGAAATACTTAAAATAGTACCAGAAAGTACAAAACAACTTTTTCTTAAAACATAGTTGGTATACACTATTATATTAGTTGCAGATATACAACATAGTGATTTGACATCCATATACCTTAGAAGTGATCATCACAACAATTCTAGAAACCTTCTGTCACTGTATAATATTGTTGACTATATTCCTTATGCTGTACACTCCATCCTGAGACTTAATTATTTTGTAATTGGAAATTTGTACTCTTCGTGTCCTTCACTTTTTGCCCATCCCCCACCTTCTTCCCCTCTGGCAATCATCAGTTTGTTTTCTGTATCTATGAGACTGTTTCTACTTGGTTTTGCTTGCTAGTATGCTTTGATTGGATATATAAGCAAAGTCATGAAACAACTTACTAAGAAGGAAAAGAGTGGTTATAACCCAGAAATAACATAATTTTTAAAATTTGTTTTCTTTAAAAATGAGGTAGATCTGATAAAGCAAAAATGCAATTATTCACATTGAAAATGTATAATTTAAAAATTTCTTCTCATACAATGTGCCACTTTTCTAATGGAACATAATTATAAATAGAGTCTTATATGTGATTATTAGTTGCACTAGAATAGCAAATTTCTAAATGGCATCCTGATAATACATATAAATCAATATTATGATGCTCTCTATATTAAACAGAACATTTTTTTAAAAAAGCCCATTAGGTTTTAGATTACAAAAAATCTGCACAAGGCAGTTAAAATATAACTTTTAAATCAAAAGAAAGTAACTTGCATACACTTTTGAATAACTCCTGAATAAAAATAGATAGAAAAAAAGATAAAATAAACAGTATAATTCATTATGTGAAACTATTACTTGAAACTTAAAAAAAGATGATCAATTTCTAAGATGCTATTCTTCATTTCTAAATATTTATATTTAGGAATATTAAATATAATATCTTTTGGAAAACTTAAAATAGGTACTATGTATTTTGAACATTATCTGGATTGATCTGTTATAAAAATACAACAGGCAAATCAATAAACAGTTCTGAGCAATCATTCTATTTTGGGGGGTAAACTATTACTTTAGCTTTTTACTTTTACTTTTCTCATGGTTATAAAATAATGCTTTAGCTTAACTTTAATTAATGCCATCATCCTTTATGAAATTTGTCTGAGAAAAGTCAGAGTCCATTATTTTACATTTTCAAAAGTAAAACAAAAATAATAAAATCTGTTGTATAGTTTTCATAAAATCAAAATTATAGAAATCAGATAATCGACAGCATACCTTAATATCAAACTGTAGGTATCGTTTGTCCATCTCCTTAGAAACGACACTTTCTATGATGTCCACAGGTACAAGTTGGAAGCAATCATATGCAGGACAGAAAATGTTGTGAGCTTCACCTTCTTGAATTTTTAGATTCAAAAACCTATTAAAATCACCAATTGATAGGAAAAAGGCAAAGATATAATTTATTTACATATTCAAAGAATTTTTTCTTTATGCTGAATTTTCTGTGAAAATACAATAAAAATAACACCAATGAATAAAGTGTGGAATATCGACTGTGATACATTAATTCATTAATTCACAAACATATTAAATCCTATCTGCATAACTATTCATTATATATACATGAATATATATACACATATATTTGTTTCATATATCTTTACATATTCCTGTTTTGTTTCATCCTTTCTAAAAAAATATTGGCTACAGTAAATGTTGTTTATGTTAACATGTAATGAATTTATTATTTTTAATGAATAAAGAAACATTAAATTTTTAGTGTTAATTTATAATATAATATAGATAGATAAATATCACTTATATAAACAGAAGCTCTTTGGAGACCTCAACAATTCTTAAGAGTATAAAAGGATCCTGAAACTAAAAGTTAAAGACGTGCTAATTGTAGCATTCCCTTTTCATATAACAGGAATCTCTTCATTTTAGTTATGTATAGGTTCCCTAGAAAGTTGGATATAATTGACCTCAATATTTATACAGTCATGTGCTACTTAACAAGGGGCATACATTCTGAAAAATGAGTCATGTGATTTCTGTTGTTGTGTGAACACTATAGAGTACACTTAAATAAAGCTAAATGGTATGGCCTACTATACACCCAGGCTATATAGTATAGCCTATTGCTCCTAGGCTACAAACCTGTATAGCATGTTACTGTACTGAATACTATAGGCAACTGTAGCACAATGGTAATAAGTATCTGTGAATCTAAACATAGAAAAGGAATAGTAAAAATACAGTATAAAAGTGTGACACACACATTGACCTTTGGAGAAAAGAGTAGACCTCAGGAGGAGGGAGGGAGGAAAGAAGAGAAGGGGAGAAAAAAGGAGATGAGAGATCAAAAGAGATTCAGAGAGATAAAGCTTGAGATAAGAAATAATAAAAGGGAGAGAAGGAGAGACAGAAGAAGGAAGAACAGGACTGGGAGGAAAGAGAGACAAAGAAAAATGGAGAGAAGGGAACTGAATTTGTGTATGTGTGCATGTACGTGTGTGTGCGTGCATGCACACACATGTGCACACATAGCCTTTGGACAGCATGCTATACCTCCTCGTCTACTTAAATAACCCAGAGCCAGCAGTAAATTAGACATCATAGTTAGGTCTAGCCTTTCTTTTCAATATTGCAATAATCCTTTATAATTTTATGGGACCACTATCATATACACCGTCCTTAATTGACAGAAACTTCACTACGCAGTATAAGGCTGTAGCTTCCTGCTAAAGTGCACAGCCTGCTTAGATATAGTTATTATGTGGTGATTTTTTAAACTTCACATATTCTAAATATATCAGAGCAGGGTTAATTATCTCTGGGGAATTAAATGACAGAACTCAAAAGGCCTCCTTGAAGACAGGATCATTTCTCTGTGAGCCATGCTATTAATCTTCATCAAGATACAATTTCCTACTAAATTTATAAGCAGAACATGGAGTTAACAAATGTTAGTAAAAGAGAGAAATATGGGGCAAACTTTACCTACACTTTTATCTCGTAGGTCAGCTTCACAGATTATATCATAGATAGGTGCCCTCTGCTTATTACCATCCATAGGAAGATGATAATAACTAAACTTTATTGAGTGGTTACTATGTACCAGGTCCTGTTCTAAGCATTTTTCATATATTAAGCCATTTAATATTAAACTGATGAAAATATTATGACATACTTACTATTATCACCATTTTATAGTTTAGAAAATTGAGGTACAGAGAGGTTATCACTGAACTAGATCAACAACTAATAAACAGCAAGAAAGATATTCCAAGCTGGGTAGAAAACAATAATTTCCCTTTCATTTAATTTCCCTCTTGGCACAAATGCTTCAAAGCGTCTGGCTGGAGTGATGAGATAAGTGGGTAGGAAAAGGTAAGATAAGCTGAGAGGTTTTTAAACTATCTAAGGACCTTTAAAAATTCTTTCTTGCTTCTTGAATAGATGAATTTCTTTTCTATATGCCTATAAAATAAGAAAAGACTGCAATTAATTTAAAAATGGCTTTATGGACATATGAATCGCCCAATCTGGAACTTGTTTTACTGGTCTTTGACTGGGCAGGAACTAGCCTTCAGGAATGGGGAGGAGAATCTTAGGCAGGTTGATAAGGTACCATGGAAAACAATAATTAGATCTTTCAAATTTAAATCTTACCATAAATTTCTCAAGACTAGTCTGTGATGAGTATGGGAGATAGTTCCTGTGAGAGGAGTTAAGTGGGGAAGGTCATGGAAGTTCAAAAAAATTCAAATAAATCCCTGGGTGGGGGAGTTCCTTAGTTTTCACATAGAAATTAAGGTCAACAAGTAGCAAACTTCCTAATAAAATAGTTAACAATTTTAAGCTAGATAAAGTAATGTACCTGTGGAAGCTTTCCTGCATCCAGAACTAGGCCAAAGTTTGCTTTGGATTGTGAGTTCTGACCCTTGCCAATTTGTTTACACACATCAACTGTACTAATCTGATCCTAATTAGACTTTGAGTGGAATCTAGTCTATGTTTTAAAAAGAACAGTTGGATATTATTTATTCTGACTTTTTTTAAAGCAGTATTTTTCCCCCTTCAAATGAAATCTTGCCTCATACTGTGATTTGAAAATCAGTTAATGAAAATGTACTCAGAATGAAACCAGAACGACAGAAAGAAGATCAATGGTTGCCTACAGATTGGAGGGAGGGGGTGGGAGTGGGAAGATAAGAGTGAGGCAGGAAGAGAAGGGCGGGGAATTCAAGAAGAAATGAGTAAACTTTGGGGGGTGATGGATATAGTCATTATCTTCATTGTGGTAATGGTTTCGTGGGTACATACATATGTCAAAGTTTATCAAAATATTTATTTTAAATATGTGGTTTATTGTATGTCAATCAAAATCCAACAAAATTGTTTTAAAAAAACAATAGAAAATTTGCTTGTGTTCTTGCTCTCACCTAGTGAGGTGCTTCCTAGTTCCCTACACTTGGTACCTAGCACTGCATGAAAAAGAATAGTTGGAAAACTTCCAATTTTTAAGACTTTCTTAAATACTAGTGATAAGCTTTGTTTAGGTCATCAATCGGCAGATTTATGGTTTCCAGAGAAAACATGATATTGCATTGCTCGTTTATTGATCATTTTCATTTTGTTTATAAAATTCTCTAGGAGTGGGAAACTTAGAGCAAAGTCAATGGATGGTGGGAAAGAATAAATCTTGGTAAGACAGAAAAGAGATAAACATGAAAAGCAAAATAAATTTTCCACTTGTAATACATACCCAAGCATACCCAGCGAAGACAATTAACTTTGAATTGACTAAAAAGGAATTTTAAATATCCATATTCTTCCCATAGATTTTCAAGGCTATTTGCTTGTCACAAAAATTTCAGAGAAACCATAAAACTGACGCTTAAAAATTCTTTGAATATAAGAAACCCATTGCTGATATTTAGGTATAGGCTTAAAATTTCTGAGATGTAATATAGATTAAAATACTAAAAAAACATATTTACATATACCTCCTTGTTCTCTAAAGTACCTCACTTTCCACTAAAGAACATTAATTGCTAAATTAATCATTTTACTAAATTAATAGATAGAAAAATGCTAAAATAAAAAAATAAAATTCTTAGTAGTAAAGTGTAATACATTTCAGTATAGCTGTGAAGCCAAATGAGTAATACATATCATTAAAAACTGAAAACAAACAATTTACCAAATCAGAGTGCTAACATGCAGTAAGAAATACTAAACTGCATATATACTCACGATTCCCAACATCCTCTACAAAAGTCATGTCCACAGGGCATATCCACCGGGTCTTCAAATACAGAAATACTGCACATACAAATGTCACACTGGAGATGAAGAAGAGCAATGATTTAAACAAAGTCATAATTTGGAGATAGAACAATACATTCATTTGTTCATTTTAGTTTAAGGCAAAAATACTGGTACAGTAATTATAAAAAGTTAAGTGTTATGGAGTTACAAGGGAAGTTCAAGTTAGTGTGTGTACCTTTGAATAACAAGTATCATGGCTATCTCATTATAAATGATTGTAGGCTTTAAATGTGTTAATGAAAAAGTCAAACTCTTAAATTCCAAACTTATATATTAAATTAATCAGCAAGAATACATTTGGAAAAGAAGTATAAGAATCAAGTCATTATAATCTATTCAGGTATAGATAAAATTGCTCATTTCAAAACAATATGCTTAATATTGAATCCAAGAATATGACTAGAGGGTCCATGAAACAATATTAAATAATTAAAAAGTTAAATACAAAACTATAGGAAGTATACTGAATACCAAACCATACCAAACTGGTATCCAAATCCCCAGGAGATAAACTTATTTCATCTGGAGAGGTGACGGAGGAGCGTGTAGTCCTTGGAGTTCTTGGAGAAGGGAGCGTGTCCCAGGCATTATACCCACTTGGTGGTGGAGTTGGCATTTGAACACCTGATCGTTGGCAACAGTTCTCTGGGTTGGACATCCAAGCTTCAAGTAATTTCTCCCTGTCCCAGTCTTTAAGAAAAATGAAATGGATAGCTCTCAAAAAATAGAAAACATAGTGTTTTAAGAGCTTCATAATAACAAAAGTGAGGATACATTAAAGAGACACAGGTCATCCAAGAAAGA
This sequence comes from Cynopterus sphinx, assembly GCA_030015415.1. Lineage (NCBI taxonomy): Eukaryota > Metazoa > Chordata > Mammalia > Chiroptera > Pteropodidae > Cynopterus > Cynopterus sphinx. The sequence goes on from CM057391.1 coordinate 27,958,520, forward strand.
AAAATTGTTTATGACAAAGTAATAGTTATAAACAAATATTTAGTTGTGTTATATCCATTAATATTTAAAAAAGAATTTAAAGTTTTATAATCTACTATGGCTTAAAACCATGTCTACATCTAACAATATCATAAAAATTTATAGTCATTTCTACTAAAAATCAAAAGAGATAAGTGGCTCATACATCACTTTCAGAATTCACTAAATTTTTGTTGGCATAGGTTTGGTTTAGCTGTTTTACTCTTTCAAAAAAAATATAGTTTGCAAATGGCCTCACTGGTGTCAAGTTGTAAAATGATTAGACAGCTCACTATAAACAAGTCAAAATGTCAGCAAATCTTAAAATTCATTTAATAAACAGCTTAAAAGCAGAAGAAATTTCTGAAGAAATTATGGTTATAAATAAAGTTTTATTAAATTAGGTATAAATTCTGTATAAGTGGGCTCTGATTTGGCTTAACTAAAAAAGATTATCTTCTTCCTATGAACACTTCTAAAATAGCCAAATGAAACATGTTATTTTAAAGTCCAGAGACATAAAAACCTAACTCTTTAAAATAACAAATATATCCTATTTTTTTTGCTAGGTGTTATATTTCATTTATTCTTCCCCCAAAACTTTTCAATCACTATTTACATGAAGAAACCCAAGACTCAGGGAAGTTATATAACCTGTCCAGGCTCACACAGATAGTGAGGGATTTGAAACCAATTTCTGCAACTTCAAAGCCTGTGTTCTTTCCAATGTAGCAGAATAAAGTATAGGGGCAAGAAAAGTATTAGAGTTAATTATTCACTGCAGGCTCATTTTATACAATTTCACATTTTCTATACAAGACTGTTTTCAACAATATTAAGTCAGTGGATTTGGTGGCTTAACAGAATAATTATTACTCAGACATGCAACAGAGGCAGAAGAAGTGTTATTTCTAGCTGTGTAAACCATATGTGCAAAGGCAAAGAAGTAGAATAGAGAGCCATGGAACAGTTCTGTAAAGTTACAGTGAACCATGCGGTTTGGGGAGATGGAAAATGCGACTGCAACTAGGGATTGGATTACAAAAAATAAGAAATAATCCAACAACTGAAAGAATTGCATATGAGTGCATTCCAGGAAATGCTGCTAAATGAACCCTGGTGTTTTGATAGGTCACTACTTACTTAAAAAGATAACTGGATAAAGAAATTATGGTTCACACATACAAAGAAATATTACTCAGCCATTAAAAAAATGAAATCCTAGCATTTGCAATGACATGGATGGGGCTAGAGATTCTTATGCTGAGTGAAATAAGTCAGACAGAGAAAGACAAATATGTGGTTTCACTTATATGCAGAATCTAAGGAACAAAAAAACAAACTAATCAAAACAGACTCACAAATATAATGGATAATTTGGTGACAGACAGAGGGGAGGGAGGTTGGGAGACTGGGAGAATGGGGTAAAAGGTTAAACAAGTACAAACTAGTAGTTGATACTGGTCATGGGGATGGGGAGCACAGCAGAGGGAATGCAGCTAACATTAATATGATGGCTAAGTGGAGGGCCAGGGGAGGGAGGGAACAACTGGGGGTATTGTTTTATAAACTATATAGATGTCTAACCAATGTACTGTATACTTGAAATTAAATAAATTTTTTAAAAGTTAAAATTACTTTTCTTGGAAAAATATTATTTTTCAAAAGTCTCCATGTCACTTTTTAATAAAAAAAACTATAATTCGTGTACATAGATTAAATATGCTAAATTTTAGACTTATCTACTACTAAAAATATTTTTCAGCGCAATTTCTGCTAATATTCTATCACATTGCTCATTTAGCAAATACTTACTGAATGTCTTTTATGTGCCATGCACTATGATAGGCAGTAGGGATAGAATGGGAGGAAAATGAGGCACAATTCCTGCCTTCAGGGAACTTATAGTCTAATAAGAAGAAAAGCATTAAATAAAATCAACACATTTAAAAAAAATCATCAATGTCCGAAGTAATATGAAGAAGAGGTAGAGAATCTCCATCAAGGAGGTCAGAGAAGGCAACTCTAGGGAAATGGCCTGACGCGGACATCTTAGGATGAGTGAGACTTAACTAGGTAAAACGAAGAGAGGAAGTCATTCTAGACAGATGGTACACAGCGTGTTTAAAGGCCTTGTGGCAAGAGGGAAGTGGCATCCTCATGAAGTTAAAAAGGTCATTGTAGCTGGAGCACGAAGACCACAGGGGAAGATAAGCCTGAAGAAAGAGGGGTTAGGCCATGCAGGGCTTTATTTAATAACACTATTATTATCAGCTTAGGAGCGAGAGAAACTCAGTGAAAAGCTGGGCATAGGGTTAAAAGAACAGGTTTTTACAATTAGATTTGAAAAGATCTAACTATAGTATGGAAAACAAATAAATGAAGAAATTGGATAGGGGGATAGTGGAGGGATGGCTATGATGGTATAAATGACAGATGATGGCAGCTAGGGCTAGCTGGTTGGTTGTAGCGGAGATGAAGAGAAAGAAGTTTACGATTTAGGAGGTGAAATTGACAACTTGGTGACAACAGGGTATAGGTTCTGAAAAAGAAGAAATGCCAAAGTTGGTGTCCCAGCTTCATTCACTTGGTTGGTTGGCGCTGCTATTATATACATAGGGAATACCAGAGAATCAGGTATCGGTTGAAGAGTATGATTTTAATTTTAGACATGATGAGTTTAAGGTGCTTTTGAAATATCCTAAAGATACTTTCAAATAAGCAGTTATATATAAGGGTATGGGGTGCAGAAAAGAGCTCTAGTCCACAGGGAGGAATCTATACCTATAAAAAACCTTGGGAGAATATATAATTTCATTGGAACAGAGCAGAGTGAGAAGAGATGTGGACCACATATGTTTATCTGCCTGTAGAAGACAATGAGCCTCCAAAGGAGCTTTAAAAAATACTTCAATATAAATTTACTTTAAGCACAAGCAAATTAGCCTTGGTCTCATATTTTGGCAATTTTATTTTCCTCATTAGGTAGTATTCAACTATATAAGTTACTTTTATTATTGAGAAAATATTCAGAAATGATCTTTATGTTCTTAACAGAGTCTTCCCTTAAAATTCAATTACTACCTAGTAAATGCTGCCAAAATTTTTCTGTTTTCTGCTTAATCAAGGTCAACTTCATTACTTTGGGACTAAATTTGAAGATGTAATACTCAAATCTAACTCCTTGTATAAAGCAGAATGAATGTTACCAAGGATATAATCTATAAACCTTCAAAATAGATCAGTTTAATAGCTCTTAAACAGAGTCTGTCCTGATTTTGAGGGCAAATAGTGTAAACTGCAGCTCTGTGTACTGTCTATTTTATTCACTAGCATCATTTATCTCTACACATATAATTTAATTATCAAATGTCACTGATATTACCTAAACAATATAGAAGAGAGATCCATTTGAAAACCTGCATTAGCCTCTACTTTATGTCTTAATAGGGGAATGAAATAAAGTAATTGTAAATTATCAATAAAGTTATCACAGAATAGAGGAATGTCAAGTAGGAAGATTCAATTAAATATCACCTTATTAGAACTGACCCCTATTATGTGAAAGAAGTAACAGAAATATCAATGGGGTAAAAATGGAATCAATCATTTAATGCTTGATATAATAATGTATAAACAAATGGAGATGAAAATGTCCATTCTAATCACGATAAAATTACTGATAAAGTTAACCTTAGATTCTAAATATTGTAACAGAGTTATGGTACATTATGTAGCTGAATATAGATACCTGTGTCAGAAATGGCTACAGTACACAAAAATGCTGCAGTATAGAACTGTTGCTTACCGTTAAGTGTGACTATGTGACTGAATCCTGGCTGATGGAATATTTGCAGGAGTGATGTATGCCACTTTCAGAACTGGTTCAAAAACTTCCCATATTAATTTCTCCACATTCTTTCCCCTTTCTGACTGGTTGGCTGAAATGGAGATAATCTCCAAGGCAACCTCAGAAGCCACTTTAAGATGGCAGAGTCTCTGTCGGTTAGGGCCCTCAAATAACTGTGTGGTGCAGAGTCCCTGTCCCACTCCTAACCATAAATAGAAACACTTAGGACTATTACATGATTAATAAATGTTTACTGTGTTTGCATCTATACTTTTCTTTCAGCAGTTAGTCTACCCTAACCAAAACAATTGTCATTGCATGGCTCCCCACAAATGGACAGCTTCCACATGTCTGTCAGCTCTACTTTATATTTAAATGCACTCTCTGTATTTAAAAGCTCAAGCAAAGGACAGAATATACATTCTGGTGCTGTGAACCTTACTCTAAACAAATACAATTTAAGGTATTCTGGGGTTCTTTACTTAATGACTGACTGTTAAGCATTATTACTGGCTAAAAAGAAAATATTTTATCTTTAAATTCTGTGACTTTAAAAGATATTGTGATTTTCTAAATTTCATTTTTGACCCAAGTCTAAATTTTTTTTATAGGATTTATTTTTAGTTTCTAAAGATAGCAATAGAGAAATATAATTTTATAATAAAAAGGTGAATTTAAAAAAATATATACAAATAACATTCAGGTGTATTATCTATTCATTCCATAACTATTTTATTAGGACATAATATATGTTACATACTGTGGAAACAACAACAGCTACTCTCTAAGAGTTCCCAGGTTAATGAGGAGGAAAAGCAAATATAACATTACCATATTACATTCAAAGTGTATGACTCGTTTATGCATGGTATAAAATTGGAATAGGCAGGAAGGGTCTCAATGCAGACTTAGGAACAAATAAGAAAAGGTTTCCTTAAATAGGTGATTTACAAAGACAAGTAAGAGTGAGTAAATAAAGAAATGGGGAGATTGGTAACCCTGGTAAAAAAGCCTGGATCACGAAGGTCTACTAGAGAGAGAGTCTGGATGGTTTTAAGTCTGTGGAGAGCCAGTGAAGGGTTTTTCAGCAGCAGAGTGACATGCTCAAATTTGCATTAAGTCTAATGGCAATATGAAAAATTAATAAGGTGAAACAGGAATGGCAATACTGGAAATTAGGACTCATGAGACTACAGTTTAGATGAAAAATAACGACAGCCTACATTTAAGTCGGTGGCAATAGGAGGGTGGGGGGAGGACGAGAGATGTTTAGGAAGAGAAATGAGGAGACTGTGGCCAAATGTAATAGAAATGAAGGAGTCAAGTCTGACTCTCTAGTTTCTGGCTAGGATAATTAGATGAATGTTGGTGCCCATGTATGAAGACAGCTTTGAATACTTTATTAAAGTCAGGTTGTAGATATACTCTTTAATGTTCAAGTGGTGTTTAAAACCATTGGTTTAATTAGGTAAATGTGGCCAGCGATGTTTCTTAGAGCGGTCCACTCAGTAACCTTCTTTACTATATATTTTTTTAGGTCTCACCCTCCCCTAAAGACTTAGACTCTCTGGAAGTAGTCCTAGGAATCTCTGGTTAGTTTTCCAGGCAATTCTTATTTACACTAAAATTTAAGAGTCACTGGTGTATAGAGTGGAAAAGAGTGTCAAGTATAGAAATCTGGGAAATACCAATACTGAAGGTAGCAATTCTGCAGTGTTATATATCTAATTATTTATAGTGATGATGATGAGATGATAAAATATAGAGTTTTAAATTTTCCTCTGCTCAAAAGATTATATAAAAAATTATGGAAGTTGACATTCTATTTTAGTATAGATTAGATAAAAATTTTTAGTTAAAAGAGCTAGGTAAGCCTCAAAATCACTAGGTCAGAGTAGCCACTTACCTTTCTCTTTTTAAAAATAATTTTTAAATTAAAAAAACCCTTTTTAAAAACCTTCTCAAAATATCAAATATCAAGTGTGCAACAACAGGGTCCAACTCAGCATGTGACAATTTCCAGAATGGCAGTCTTGAGTATCAGAAAAATTACAAGCAGAGTACTCTTCCTAAGTACAGTAATGTCCTCAAAAACAAACAAACTTTAAGAGGGATAGTATACTCTTTTGTTGACTACAATTTTGCTTTGCACATTTCATGGTGAGAAACAGCTTCACATAAAATAAATTGACAATACTAATAACACAATTCTTAAGTGTTTGACGTTAGTAAAAATAATTTGAAAACCAGGACAAGGATAGTGGATTCCAGCTCTCAATCCTGCTCAAATCAGATACATTTCTAAAATTAGACAATCTGAAAGTTGATTGAGCAGCTCAATTTTTAAATAGAAATTTCCCATTTCTCCTTTATGTTTACAGCCAGTTTATACTTCAAAATATAAAATGTTATAAAAAATACTGAATACTGCAATAACCGCTTAGGCTTCTTTAACAAATGATTATTTTATATTAACATAATAAAATAGCCATCTTCTAATGGAAAACTTTCAAAAGGCACCCATGTAATCAGAAACATGATATTTCTTTTGTTACCATGAGCTCGAAGTAAAGCTTCAGCAGTAAATAGCGGAGCCTGAAGCATGTCTGCAGTTTCCACAATAAGCATATCCTTCAATCTGCGAAGATCCTGAGGCCTTAAACCCTCATATGGCTTTGAAAAGAAGAAAAACAAGGTTAGATTAGCTATTATATTCTTAGGAAGTTCTAAATGCCTATAAAATATAAGATTATCATTTACTTAAGCTTTCAGTTTCAGTTGGGTTACTGAAGTTCAAAAGGTTCTATATGCTTCACTGTCATGGACTTCAAACTTCTCTTTCACAAGTCTTTGTTAAGATGGAAAGTGGATGCCAGGGCCATGCACCTCATCATTTTAAAAGTATTATAATATAATGACATCTTACTTTACAGCTGTGAAAATTTGAATACAAAAGAAAATTAGAAAAACCGCTAAATCCCACTACCAAGCAATAATCATGGTTATTAAAGTTCTCAAATATTTTTACTCAGTCTTTTTGCAAATCAACTATGTGTGAATATGATGTGTGTTCATTCAGGCAGTTTTAATCACTGAACATCTACACATCTGCACTTATTAATATCCAATGGGGATTGCTGGTGGGATTATACAATATCTATTAATTAATTTAGAGAGAAGTGACTATGCTATATTTTCAGATTTCTTACTCATAAATATATTATTTTAATATGTTTATTCAAGTGTTCATTAATGCTTAGTTTTCTTTATACAAGTGATGTATCATCTCAGGATTTTTGTTCTTTTGTTATCCTTAATCATTTTTGTTTGTTTTTAAAAGATAACATGTAAATAAAATCATGTGTCTCACTAGTCAGAAACAATCATTGATAACATTTTGCCCTATTTGTTTCAAGTTCTTTTTAAAATAGAATGAAACAAAAGCAAAACTTCTGTGACCTCTTTTCCTATTATATATCTCCAATTTTTCTCATCTTTGCATATGCCAAATCATTATCAGGAATTTGATCTATAGCAGTCATAATATTATGGCATAACATTACATATATCACTTGGCAATCTGCTTTTCTTTTTATTCAGTATTGTATCTTCATTATTAATTCTGATACACATATGTATTTCAATCCTCCAAGCAGATATAACCAGCCTACTTCAGTACACATAACACTAAAGGCCATAGCTTAAAAAGCAATAGAAATCCACAGTATTTATTAATATATATTATTGAGGATGTCCTCTAGGAGCATCTACCAGTCTCCAGCATGCTCCAGGTAGTTAGCAAACCTCATCCACTGTAGCTGATTTACAGATATTTTAGAATTAGATATTATCTTTATTTATTGCATTTATTTTTTTTTGGTATCATGTGAACCATTTCATCAATTTTTAGTTAACCCCATATGACTGGGATTCTATTCATCAGAGATAATTTTTTAGTTGACATTGGAAGTTTCTTGATCTTTAGATGTCATCCTGTAGGAATGCATATATGAGTGTAAGCCAGAAAAGAGTGTAAAAAAGAATGCATATATGAGTGTAAGCCAGAAAAGACTGACAGACTCGACTGCATAAATATCTGTCAAGATTTAAACATAAAAACTGTATTATTTTTAATATATAGTAAAGAGGTCAAGGTTTCTTTTTTAAAAAAAGGCCAACACTCAATATTGGTAAGGTTGCAGTGAGATGGCCCTCTGATACACTCTGGGCAAAATAAAAATTGGTATATCATTTAACAATCAAGCATGTATCACAAGGCTTTAAAACATTCATCTTTTGACCCAATAATATTACTTATAGAAATTTATACCAAGATAAAATTATAAATGTGGATAAAATTGGTCATTTGCAATGTTCATGATAAAAATGACAAAATATAAGTAAACCCAAATGTACATTAGGTAGTTATATGACATCTACAGATCAGAACAGTCAGCAGTCATTCAAAATGATTTCTGTGATGAGTCTGTAAATATCAGGAAGTGTTCAAGGGGGAAAAATACCCTACAGGATATAAAATTTATGGTATCAATCCTGATGATGAAAAGTGGAAGGTGATCTTGTATAATGTCATAAGGATTACTTCTAAGTGGTAGAATAATGAATATTTAAAATTTTCGTTTTGCTTTTTATAAAAAAATATGTTTTGTAGAACAAAATTAATTAAAAAAATAAAAGTCACTGGAAATCTTAAAAAAGAGTTTTCAACAGTGGTAGAGCACACCATCAGTATGCAGTGCTATTATTCCCTTTAAAAATGATGGTGAAGACTTACATTAAATACATTTCATATCACACTGCATTAACAGCCTAAAGCACCTAGGTACACATTTAGATATACTGCCAAGAATCTCTACATATAGAGGTATCACATGAACTTAAGTAGAAAAATAAAAATTTAACCAATTCTATACCGGATACCATTAACTACAAGAGAAAAAAATTGCAATTTAATCCAAACTATTGTTTAAAGAGCCCTCAAATCATCATCTACAATTTGTTTTTAAGCTAATTTACGAACCACATTTTCTCCTGCAAAAAACTAAGAAGTCCTTTTTAGTTAAATCTGTAGTTCTTACTCAAGTGTAGAAATCATACACTATGTATAACACTGCTTCTACAAAATGTGTTCCTAGTTTGGATTTGGGACTCCATTTACCTCTCCTGAATCAGCAATGAGAGAGAATATTTCTTGATGTTCCCAGTGGTGACAACTGTATATTTCCTGGTATTATTTCCCAAATGTTCTTCTCTCAGATTAGTCATCATTCTACCTCATTTATGTTGAGCAAAACAAGATTTGGTTTTAGATATATTAAGAAAAGGATAATATAAAGCAATCTGCACAGTTTAAGTTTTTTAAAATGCAGTTTTAAACTTAAATAGGTTATACTGGAAGAAATATAGTTCTTGAAGGAGAAAGATATACTGCCTTCATGAACACATAGTATATTCACTTCAAATCTCTGCAACAGAACTATAATTAGGTCATGTAAAGCATTTCAATACATTGCTCAGTCCCAAGTGAGCACTACCCTGCTCTTATGCAGGAAGGATTAAAATGAAGGTGCCTTTCTCTTTACTGTTGCACAGATAAACTGTTTCTATTTTCAGATTAAATAAAAACCAGCAGTAACTTTCAAAGCAGTCAGTACCATACAAAGAAAAAAAAAAGTAATTTAAAATGAGACAGTATGAAAGTGCTTCTTTTGCATTAGTATATACTACTGCTACCAAAGTACCACTAGAGAAATGTGAAACCCAACATACAAATTGAACCACTTTGATACTATGTATAGTGATAGTATCTTCAAAAACTATTTTAGAAAAGACTATGACCAAGGAGTTATGAAAGATGTATGTTCTTACTTTTTTCCACAATGAAAATAGCTTTCCCCCTGATTACATAGGTAAAACATGTTCATTGTTAAAAAATGAAAAAAATAAGTACTTATTACCCAAATATATCGCTAATTGTTAAAATTTTAGAAGATAAGAAAGATACTCAGGGAAAGAAGAGTGTACTTTAATTCCTCTTAATACAAATCTCTCATTAGCTGATCCATGAGCTGATCCTGGGAGAGAGGAGGAAAAAGAATAGCTAGAGAAAGTTGTCAGGATACTTGGACCCTTCCCTTCCTTTCAGTTTCCCTGCTCCTTACTTAGCTGTTCTGTCTAGTCTGGGGATCAAGACTAGGCTATCGGTACTTTGGCTTAAGTTGAAGGCTGCTCTGGCACAGGTTAAAACTTATGCTAAGTAGGGCAGCCAGCTAAGGCAAAGTCTGGCATATGGATTCCCTACAGGAAAAAGTGTCTTGAGCCTTCCTGAGATATAAACTGGGGAAGGGGAGGGAAAAAAGGAATTCTTTAGATGGTTTTCGTAGCAGTAGCACACTGCTCAGTTTTTCCTTCACTTAGCCAGATGAAGTCATACAATCTACTCCTATAGAGCCTGTCCTTTACTAGTTTCTTTTCTTTCTTTGGGGATTTCAAGAAATTGAACATATTGCTCCTAGCCACCACTTATTAATACATCACCTTATTTTTATTTATTTTTTTTGTGGCAGTTACCTCTCTCAGAAATTGTGTTCATTTACATTTTAAACCTATTTGTGTTTGTGTCTCTCTCTCTTCATGCTAGAATATAAGCACCTAGAAGGCAGGGCTTATCTTTGTTCCTCATTGTATCTCTAAGCTCCTAAAACAGTATCTGGCAGAGCAGTCACTCAAAGTTTTATTGAATGATGGAATGAAGAAGCAGATTGAAACCATTTATAAACTAATAACCTGGAAGAACTAAATTAAAATGTCAAGAAGAAATTAGAGAGATCATTAACTGAATTAAAAACTAAGCTAAAATAAACACTTCGCCTTGGGAAAATAAGTTTAAAAAAGTACTTAATTATGTAGCTTAATACAATTATACAGCAGGCCATGTAAAACTACTAGGATAGGCAGAATAATCCAAAAGTTGATCAGGGTCCATATTGGTAGCACGTATTAGTAATTCAGTTCTTTTAATGGCTGAGTAACATTCCATTGTGTGTATATCTCACATTTTATTTATCCATTTATCTGTTGATAAACATTTTTGGGTTGTTTTCAACTTTTGGCTATTGTGAATAGTGCTCTGATAAATATTTGTGTATAACACTCATCAGGACAGTATTGCTTTTTACATTATAAAATAGTAGACAAAAACAAATCCAGTATGGATTAAAACTAAAACTAGAAAACTAAAAAAAAAAAAAAAATAGGGTCATATTATTATAATATTAGCATGTCAGAAGTTCAGAAGCCATAAAAGAAAAACAAAAATTTATATCTCTGAATACCTTAAAAGTGAAAAACCTGGGTTATGAAAAAAAATATGGAAAAAGTTATCTCAGAAAGCATTAAGAAAACACAAACAATCCCTAGAAAAATGCAAATGAACAATCAATTCACAGAATAATCAAAAACATAAATTTAAACAGGTGCAATTTATTTGTCCAACCAGCAACAATAAAAACACTGATAATATCCAATGCTAGCAAGAATGTGAGGAAAAGAATCTCTAAAATGTTACTTTTAATCTTTTAAGACAATTTAACCGGTTCTGTTAAAGTTTAAAATGTATCTCTCTCCTGATCTATCAAACTAATTTCTACAAATTTATAGAGAATATACTTTAAAATATATATATATAAATGATGATGATTATGATTATAGCAACTTACTCTTAGATAATATAATGAGCCAGGCACTATTCTAAGCATTAGATGTATTAATTTGTTTAAGGATCGCTACCCTATCAAGTGGGGACCATTATTATTTCCAGTTTAAGGAAGATGAAACTAAAGCAGCAGAGAGGTTAAGTAACCTGTTCGAGGTCCCATCGTAAGCTGTGGGGACCACAGTAAGGTATGAACCCAGTTAGTCTGTTTCCAGAATCCATGTTTTTAACCACGATTATGATATATATATATATAATATACACAAAGATATATATGTAATGAATACACATTCACTTTAGCCTTAAATGACAAAAATGTCTATTTTTTTTCAATGTTCATCAATAGGTAAGGCGTTAAAATATTTAGATCATACGCTTTGACTTGGGAAAGATGTTCATGATACAATGTTAATATAAAAAAATATTTTAACTGAATCAATGTACTATATGATCTTACTTTGCACTGAAAATTCTATATGCATATGTTTGCTTAAGCCTGGGAGCACACACAAGAAACTTACCACTAAGGAGTAAAGTCAGGAAGAAAAAAAGTTTTTACATTTTTTAGCAATAAATATTAATGATAAATTTTAAGAAATGTATGAATAGAAAAAGTAATAATAGTAAAGAAAATCACCTATATTCACAATTATCATTTTAGTATACTTCAATCTTCTTCCAATACATAGCACTTTTTTCTATATAATTAGCGTTAAAGTGTTCCACAAGTTAGTGTTAAACTGTTCTGCAAGTTTTTTAGCTTAAAATGAGTTTATTATAGCTATACTAAGTTCATTTAGATGTTAAATCTATTGATAATGAGTACCATTATTTTTTTTGTTTAATTATAAATTAAGATAGTATCTTGGAGAAAAAACCTAAATAGTCATGTCTTTCAATTTAATCAAATCAATAATATTTCTAGAATATTATTGTTCATGTGACTAAATTATATCAAGAATTACATTATAATTTCTATGATTGACTCAAGATCATGAGTTGTCAAAAGATAGGCAGTATAGCAGATAGAGATGCTTAGACTTGAAGTCAGAAGAATCAGGTTCAGCTTACTTTGTTCCAACTATTTTCGGGTTTATCTGTCTCAATAGAAAAAAAGAAGGGGGAGTATTTGTCATTCAAGGTTACTATCTAGAGTCAAAAACCTCATGAAAATTGCTTAGGACATCAGCCCTCACTCTCTGTCTATTTAATTTAAATAAACATTCCTACAAAACAACCTAACTAAAGAAACACAAAAGGTAAAGAAATATAAATCTTTTAATTCCAAGAAACCTACTGGTTTCCTCATCTGGATTGTATAGTAGCTCAAAAACTGCTGGATATTCATGGGAAAAATAAAACAAACAATATGATTTAACACAAACAATAGTATAATTTCTTTTAGAATCAAGTTAGCACTGAACATCAAATCTGACTCATTTCAGAAGGAAAATTTTTATTGCTTTATAATTTTTTTATTGAAGAAATACATGGATGCTCACTGTGCATCTGCATTAGACACTGAAAATACTCTGCTAAATAAGGCAGTTATGGTTCAGGCCCTCAGAGAGTTGACAATCTAATAGGAGAGAAAAGCAATAAACAAGTAAACAAATATATAAACAAATAATTACAGTGAAAAGTGCTATAAAAGATGAATAGGATATTATGGTAAAGAATAAAAGAAGAAAAGGGACCTATTTTAGAAAGAATGATTCAAGATTGCCTGTTTGAAAAAGTGAAATGAGACAGTCTGGAGAAAAACTGGGAGATTTCAGACATAGGAAACAGCAAATGCAAAAGCCTCTTTGTAGTCTAGGAATTATAATTAGAGCAAAGTGTGCTGGGGAAAAAAAGTCTGAAATCATGTTGAAGAAGCAGGTAGTAGCCAGACCACATAAGGTCTTGTATCTGAGCAAATAGTTTGGATTTTATTCTAAGTATAGTGAAAAGTCACTAAGTAATTTAAGTGATATGATCTAAGCTAAGTTGTAAAATGTCACTCTGGCTTCTGTATACAAGATGGATTCTAAGGAAACCAGAATAGAAAAAAGAACACCAGGTAGAAAGTAGCTCAGATAAGCAGTGATGGTGACAAGGAGCTAAGGAGGTAGAAGTAGAAACTGGGAGGAGTAAATTTATTTAGGTTATGTTTTTGGAAGTAATACTGACAAGATTCCAAGATTGTTTGAATGTAAGGAGAAGTGGGGAATCAAGAATGAATGCCACATTTATGCTTGAACAACTCAGTGAGTTGACATAATGTTTACTGAACAGGAAGACAAAGGAAAACCAGAAAACGACGTCCCTGAAGCCATGAGAAGAGTGTTTCACTAAGAAGGCAGTGGTCATTGTGCCAAGTGCTGGTGAGGAATTCAAGTTAAAATGAGGAGAAAAAAGTACCTACTGGATTTGGAAACATGGTGATTCTTGATGCCCATGACAAGTTCAATTCTATCATAGTAGAAAGGAAGAAATTCACACTGCAATGGGCTGAAGAGTAAACTAAAAGTGAGGAAGTCGGTATGTATATACAACTCTTAAGTTTTGTTTTTCTTACATGAAGATCAGAGACATGGGGCTCTAACTGAAGATCAACAGGGTTGGGGAAGAGTGGTCAATGGAAAGATTGTTTTGTTGTTTTGGTTTAAGATAGGAGTCATCAAAGCTTTTTGTTCACAAGAGAGATCCAAGAAGACAGGGAGATGGCGACTGATTTCTCAAAAGAAACTTTGCAGAAAGTATTCAAAGTGTTGAAAACTCAAGATCTACAACCAAGAATACTTTATCCAGCAAAGCTATCATTTAGAGTCAAAAGACAGATAAAGAATTTCCTAGACAAAAATAAGCTAAAGGAATTCATCAACACCAAGCTAGTATTATAGGAATTGTGGGAGGGACTTCTTTAAGAAGAAAATACATATATCAAAATCATGAATAAAGAATGGTAATAACTACATATTTATCAACAAGTGCCTCAAATAAAAAAACAATTAATTGCTCCAAACAAAAGACAGGGAAGCTGAATGGATAAGAAAATAAGACCCCTACATATGCTGCCTATAAGAGACTCACTTCAGATTAAAAGGCACACACAGTCTAAAAGGAAGGGAAGGAAAAAGATGTTGTCTTGATGGACCTAGAGAGTAGTGTAGTGAATAAAGTAAGTCAAATTGAGAAAGACAAATACCACATAATTTCATATACATGTGAAATCTAAAGAACAAAATAAACAATAACAACAAAAATGGAAACAAACTCATAGATACAGAGAATATTTTGAGAGCTACTAGATGTGAGAGGGATGGGGGGATGTTGAAAAGGGCAAAAGGATTAAGAAGTACAAATGGAAAGATACAAAATCACCATGGAGATATAAAGTGTAGCATTAAGGTAAATAGTTAATAATGTTGTAAAAAATATATAATGGGGAAGAGGAGTACTAGATTTAGTGGGGTGACCACTTTGTGAGTTATATAGATCTCTAATCACTATGCTGTACAAGTGAAACAAATATATTACGGCATGCCAACTATAATTGAAAAAAACTCACTGAACTGTACAATGTAAATATGAGCAACTAATCAGGAAGAGATTGAGAAACAGGAAGACTGGAGTCTTAGATTAGTAGGATAAGTTAAGATTCATATCACAACACAGTATCTCTATTTATAGGTAAATAAACCTACTTCCATAAGTTAGAAACATCTCCAGGGTTTCTGGATGTAGTTTTATACTTACAACCATATACATGACAGAATATTTAGCATATTGCAAAAAAGATCACACAAACTGAGCTTTAAGAAAGCAAAACAATTTAATATAAAATTTATGTAATTTTTTATTTAAAAAAAAACTTACCTCACGTTTGTCTAATGCAGCATATTCAGCTTCTATTTCTTCAGCTTCAGGATCTCGTGAGAATACCATTTGGGATTCCAGATTGAGAGCCAAATCTTTATGGTGTTGCTTTTCAGCACAATCACAAGGAGTATCTTTATTCTCATTCTCAGCAAACAAGTCTCCTCCATGCTTCACTAAAAGCTAAAAAAGATTTTTCAAAAACTTGCAACCACAGATTTAAATAAGTTATTTTCATACTACATGTTAAAAAAATTAAAAATATAATAAAGCACAACAAAAATGCAATAGTGTATACTTAAAATGACAATAAAAGTTAGTTACCAGTTGCTTCTGATGTTAAGATTAGCAATTCTTGTTTATCAGTCATTCAGATGACATCCTTTGGTTAAAAATAATAACAATGGCAACAAACTCAATGACAACAACACAAATTTCTTAAACTTAAAAAAAATTCTTATGCATTCTGTCCAATCCAAAAATAAAGTCTTAAAAATTAAAAAATATATAGTTATTCAATGCTAACTTTTATAAATTTCTAGAAACCTTTCTTAAACAAGAAGGACACTACTGATACTATTAGTTTAACTGCTAATACTTGTATGTCCTGACATGGCAGACAAAAATTTTCATTTGTATCATTCATTATCCAGTCAAACACTGAAATGAAATTGGGATGAGCAAGTCACTGAAGCAAAACTATTTTCAATACTCCTCAAAATAAGTAATAGGAATATTACCAACAGTCAAATTGGGAAGATGCTCTACCAAACAGTTTCTCAATCTTTAAAGGTGCAATTTCACTCAAAGAAATCCCACCATAAAAATACAAGGAACAGTAACTTAATTTGTTCACTATTAAGGTTTCTACTGGTTTTTCAGAAGTTATATGTTGTTTCTTTAAGGCTGTAGGTTCAAGTTTCCCCATTCTGTCTGTAGAGACATTAAGAAGGACATGAATGCACAAGGGCTATAATCTAGGAGAACACTAAAGGACAGCCTGACAATTAGTCATGAAGCTGTTTCTTTTATAGGATTCAGTCATGACCATAATAACACAGTAACAGCAGCATTTATTAAGCATTTCCTAAGTGCCAACACTATGCCAAGCACTTCAAATACACATATTCATTTAATATTAACAACCTATATGACAGGGATATTATGATGTCTCAGAAAGTTAAGTAACGTGACCAAAGTTTCCCAACTAGTAAGCAGTAGAACTTGGATCCAGGCAAAAGTTTGATAGAGTTCTTAACTGTGACTGGATATTATACCAACATATAGAAGAGGATGATCACATAAATTAGAGAAGTCAAATGCATACAGGGTCCACCATAATGTTCTGCCCAGACTCTTATTTATAACCTAAATGTGAATACTTTTTAGAGATTTTCATTTTTTTAAGGGTTAATGAAAAACGTAGCTTCTTTTCATTTATTTCCAATTATTTTATTTCCCTTCCCTCCAACAAACACATAGATCATCCCATTAAGTTTCTTCATTGCTTTCGGAACTGGAATCCTTATGGTTCCTTTATAGTCATCGCAAGATGCCCAACAAAATAAGGGACATATAAATGTTAGACCTGGAAGCCATGGGTTAACCTGACAAACCCAATAAATATGACTTCAATCTCTTGCTCTTTTAAGTTGGAAAAACAAACAAACAAATCATGAATGTGAATCATAGACTTGTGGTCACAAGGCTTAAAATATTTGCCCTTTACATCTGGCCCTGTACAGAAAAAAATTTGCTAAGCATAGCTGTAAGCACTCACTGTTGCAGCCTCCTTCTAGAGCCTAAGGGCAAGGTCATATTGGCTGCTATTTACCACTTAGAGCCTTCTTTAGTCAACATGTAGTAGGGACCAGTAGCATCACCTGAGAGTTTGCTAAAAATGCAGAATCTCAGCATCACCACACAATCCTCTTCCACTCCAGGCTTCTGAATCAGAATCTGATTCTGATCTATAGGAGGTTCTTATGCACATAAAAGTTTGACAAGTAATGACACTAAAGTAGGACCTGTGTGGTTGTAGAATTTGCTATGTTTATATTACCTAATCTACTCAATACTGGGAACTTTTAGTAAGTCCACAGACTTATTGTACCTATTGCAGAGTCTATTTCTGTTTTTAGCCCTTCTGTTGCTCAGGTTATTCACTACCTAAACACAAATAAGCTATTTGTTTCTGACTGCTACAGAACTAAGATTGCTGACTTTATTCCTTAGTTCTTCATTCAGAGTCACAGAAGTGCATACTAGGATACCTTTCAAAGCCATAATTTGATTTACTTTCACAACAGATATCACCACAGAAGAGATTCTAAATATTAGCAAACAAGATAAATTATCTTGAACCTAAAGCCCCAATTTTTAACAAAAGCAAAGACAAAATTTAAGAGGTTGTGCCATTCCAGAATATTGGTAAGGGGAACCTTCTTAAAAGGATATACCAAAGTATAGACTGCATTTCTAAGTTTAAAGAAAATGAGTGGGTAGAGAAGGGGATGTGTGAGAAGTCATTGTTGAGAGTTACTGCTGATCATTTTTAGAACTTGGATGAGATTTCTTGCCTTGTTTGGTAATCTGTCTTCACAGGGAGTCCTCAAATTAGTTTGACCACAAAGACCTATATCTCACTGCTACCACTGGCACCTATAGAGAAACTCAATCAGTGACTGAATTGAGGGTCCATGTTTGTAGCATCAGTCTTGACAAGAATAATCTGCGTGTATGCTACCTTTGGCAAAGAAGCTAGCTAACAGCAAGACTGCCTGACATAAGAGGAATACTCTTCAGGTTGCTGACCTTTAGTATATAAGGTTAGGAACACCAGTAAGTGAAAGATGTATTAGGTGGAGATATATGTTAAATTACTGCTGCATAAAGTAGAGTGTTTTGCTCTTACATAATAGTTACATCTGGTTCTGAAGAGGAAGCTTTTAAATACTTCAAACCAAAGCATTCTAGTATCGTTTTTCTCACCCTGAAGTAAGGAGGACTGCATATTTTATTTGAATTTTTTAGCCTACCTTGCACACTTGGTGGTACATAAAATGTTCTACCTTAAAAGGAACATCCAATTATCACTATTTCAACATACTTACTCATCTAATCTGTTTTCCTTTCCATTCATAGTCCCAGAAGAAGAGGTATAGGTCAGCCCCTAGTATTCAAAAAAAAATCCTTCCCACCCCTTTGATCCATCATCTAAATGGCTGGTGACTCCGGACAGGTACCTCATTTAGCCTTAGCAAGTCTCAGTTTACACAGGTCCATTTATAAAATGAGACTTATATAATCTTCAGAAGAGATATAAAAAATAAGATGATTCTTAAAGTCTGTTATAGTTGTAAAATTACCATCTCATTATCTCTGTTTCTTATATGACTTTGAGCACTTCATTACTCCCCCTACCTTCACTCTCTCTACTGTCATCCTTCTAGTTACTTCCCTAAAACTTTCATTTCTTGCTGAGCTATATTTCTCAAATTAGTGACTGACACCCACTATCTCTCCACTTCCTCAGCAAATGACTAAATTACTCTCAATAATCTGACTTCTAAACTCTGACTAAAACAATATTCCCGGCAGTCATTAATACCTCTCAAATATAACAGCCTTTCTCAGTCTTCTAATTCCTTTACTTTTCTGTAGCATGTCACATGACTGACTACCCCCAGCTCCTTGAAATTCTTCTCAAGGCATACTTGACACTGTATTATCTTGGTTCTCATCTCTGCCTTTTCTGTTTCCTTCACTGACTACTTCTTATTATCATTCCCTTTATACACAGGCATTCTCCAAATTGATGCTGTGACTTTAATGATGTAATTTTACCTATAATCTAAAGTACTATCCTTGGATTTCTCATCTATACCTTATCTCCTTATCTTTCTTCTTAGTTATCAAGTCTATGCAGATAACACTCAATTCTAAATCTATATTCTTTGCTGCCAGTCCTAATTTTCAGTAGCCTGAATACCATTTCAAGTGGATAATCTAAGATCACAATCTCCATCCTACTACATGAAAACTCAATATATTCTCCTTTCCTTCCAATCAATTCCTTCACCTCATCTCACTTTTTAAATGTCTGTTGTTAGCAGGCGTCAAAGTCCCAGGTTCAAAATCATGCTCATTTTACTTAAAAACAAAGTTAATTTATTTTATTCTAATTACATATTACGGTAGCAGATTGTTATAAAACATGTGGAAAAATCAAAGAGAAAATTATATCATCCAAAGATAGCTCACCATTGTTAGTATTAACATTTTAGGTCTCCATCATTTTTAATCTTTTTCTCCCTTGCTTCTTTTATCAAATGATCAAGCCACCAAATGCTTCACAATGTCTCTTGCATCTACCTCATTCTTTCCATCTCCAATACACCACACAAATCCAGGCTCTCCATCAGTTCACACCAGAATTAGTGCAATAATCTTATAACTCCTATCACTCTCTCTAGTTCATTGGTTTTTTAGCTTTGGCTGCAAACTAAAATCATCTAGAGAAGTTTAAAATACTAGGTTCTGGGGTCCACCCTGAGAAATTCCAATTTATTGGTCTGAGGTATAGTCTACACTATGGGATTTTTTGTGTAGCCATAGTTAGAGCTGTAGTTCCAACATAAAGGTTTTCAAACTGTGTAAGAATTACCTGGGTAGCCTCACAGCACATCAGGGAGTGGAGATTACATATATGCACTTTTTACAGGAGATTCCATTGTAAGTGCCCCAGTACTAACTGATGCTACAGGTCTGAGGGCCACATTTTGAATAGCCTCCTCCACATACTTAAACTGAAATCATATCCACTTAAACCTACTACTACTCATGAAATCTTCCAGGATAAATAAAACTAAAATATTTCCTTCCTTTCATGCCTATCACAGTTACTGCCTAAAGGATTAATATGACACTTAGCATTATATTTGGATGCAATAATAAGGTCATATCTTTCATTAAAAATTAGAAAATGGGGGTGGCTCCATAGTGTAGTGGTCAGCACGTCTGCTTTGCATGCAGAAAGTCCTGAGTTCGCACCCCAGGTGGAGCCTTGAACCATACACCGGGTGCACTGGCCCCCAGAGTGCCCCAGGCCCCAGTGTGCGTTGTGTGGGACACTTGCCTTCAGAGATCCAGTTCTTAAGGGGAATCAGCAATATCCATAGGTCAGGGGTGGAAGTATAAAGAGGGGAAAAAAAATTAGGAAACAGGCTTAGAGAGACAAAGTTACTCAGTCACTGAGCTGGGACTATAAATTGTGTATTCTTTTCACAGTTTTAAAACTCCAGGTGCTAAAAACGCAATATAATTAGGTAAAACTCTTCAGTCTGAGCTGTGAATGGTTTTTATGGCTTTTCAATGAAGTGTGAAATGCTTTGATAGCTACCAAAGTGTCAAATAGGCCCTGTAGCTGTAAAGGGAAAAGTGTGACTTAGCACCTTTGATTTTCTAGTGACCTCTATTTGATCTGACAATAAACAGCTACACTTAAAGCTGTGAATAAGCAAGTATTACAGGGGTGCATAGGCAATGTCTAAGATAGTACTCATTAAAAAAGTTTTTCACACAGAGTGAGGCACTGTTAAAAACAAAAGCCTCTGTCACATCAACCACTTATTGATCATTATGACAAGTGCAGCACTAATATAAATCAAACGAGGTCTAATGACTAGGCTTACTCTAGGGAATCTGTCAAAGGGAGAGTCAATGAATTTTCATCTGGCCATGCTAATAGACTTAACCCAGCATTCCTCTCTAAAGCTCATCTTTATTCCAAACCAGAAAAACTCTCAATAACTAAGAAAAAAGTGTATTGCTTATTGTGTTAAATTATTGTACAATTATCTGTTAAAGGAGTTCTGTTTTTGTTCACCAGGCATCCATTACGTAGTATATTTTTAGTTCTTTATATAATTAAAGCATATAAAACCTGCTACCTTTTAATAGTTTCTATCTATCTATCTACCTATCTACCTACCTATCTATCATCTATCTATATTTAGAATAAGCTTCTGAAGTGTGGAATCATCTTTGCTTTCTTCCCCTAACTCTTCATATAATGCAGTGGTCCACCCATGTCGTGGGTCAAATCCATCCTGCTGCCTGCTTCTCTACAGGCAAAGAACTAAAACCTGTTTTTATATTTTTAAATAGTTGAAATAAATTAAAACAGTATTTCACAATATGTGAAAATTATAAGAAATTCACATGGGAGTGTCTGTAAACAAAGTTCTATTGGAACACTGCCATGCTCATTTGTTTATGTATTGTTTGTGGCTGCTTTCAGCCATAGAGCAGAGTTGAGCAATTGCCTAAAATATTTACTATCTAGGCTGTCACAGAAAAAAGTTTGTAGATCCTTGGAACAATTCTTTGAAACATGAAAAAATTAAAAGGGCTTCATTCCTTAAGAAATGTTTAACATATAAATATTTCCAATTTTCAAACAATTGCAGTCCATTCCTCTTTGAATAACTTTTATCTCATAAATAATTTTGAATGATTAATATTTGTGAAACTCCAGGTTTTTACACTTTAGGAAGTTCTGAAGAACACACCAAAATGAGGGTTCAATACAAGCACCTGGTGTTAGAGAATGGCCAGTAGAGATTTAAAAAAAAGGGCTGACCAAAAGAGACAAGGAAGAGCTCTATTCTGCAAATGAGTGGCATGAGTTTGATGCAAAAATAAATAAAAACTATAAAACAAAACAAACAAAAAAACAACAAAAACCAAAATAACTACCAGTCCAAGGTAAGTCCAGGTACCACAGAAAATGGTAGCATCATTAGAAACAAGGCAGTCAAGAGGAAGAGTTAGTGGGTAAAGAAGTCCGAGTACAGTTTTGGAAATGCTGAATTTGAGAGAATGTTGAAACATTCACATAATGCTGTCAAGTAGTAAGTGATATAGCACGAGGAATATCAGGGCTAGCTATTCCATTGCAATATCTTATGAATAGCCACTGATATTGTCACACTGGAAGTTACCAGAACCCTATGAGTAAGAGATTTTTATATTATGTTCCTTGTGTGTGCATGTGTGTGTGTTTGTGTGTGTGTGTGTGCCACTTTAGCTTACTATAGGACACAAATATTATAGAGAGAAGGGGAAGTTTTAAAGCAAATATTTCACCTCTGTGGTTCAAATTAATGAGCCATAGGAAACTTTAAATTATTAAATGTATATATGAAATTGTCAACTAATGATTTTATCAACTCTGTCCTTAAAAGAACATTCAAAGAGAAAAACATTTTCAGCAACTAGAGAAGACATATTTCCACAGATATAAAAGTTCTTGCAAATTAAAAAAAAAAAAAACAGCTTGGCTTCAACTATGGAATAAAATAATCAATTTAACCTTAAGGGCTAGACATTGAAATGGGATATATTTTACTGTAATAACAGATTAACAGAAAATTAATGCTAAAAGGGGTCTTTTGAAATAATTGTAATAGCTTCCTCTTAATGTTTGGAAATGATAATCTCAAAAAGGTTGAGTGACTCATTCAAGGTCCTACAACAGTCACTGTGAGGATCAAGATTAGAAACCAGTACTCTTTCAACCATACTATGCTCTTAGCTTTATGAAAAAAATAATAAATATGTGATAGCACTCTTTCACTCAACCCAAACTCTTTATATTATGCTTGGTACCAATGAGCACTATGAAAATCAGAAAATGTTATATAATTAATTATTGTAATTATTGTTCATGTGGCCAAAACCTAAAAATGATATAGACAAATCAGTAGTTTAGGAAAAATATATTTAAACTGCCCTTGATAGTAAACTTTACGAGAGAACTCTAAACCTTTCCACTTCATCAAAGGAGCACAACACAGCATGGAGATGCCTAGAGGCTAATACTCTTAAGAAGTACAATTATTTACTAAGCTATTTTTAAAATGTATATATTTTACACTAGTATTAAAAAACACAATAAGGCCTCTGGAAATTAGTTACTATATACTTTCCTGGGAAACTCTTCTAGTTTAATTAACAGTAAACATTATCAAAGTCAATCGAGGCCTAATGTTAAGCAAGGTAGAGTCAAATACATATGAGATTGAAGATAGCTTTATATGAGTAAAATGACATGCTGAAATTTGTTGATGAAAACCAGAATAAACATAACCAAGGTATTATAGGCCTCTATTTGGGATGTTTTATGTTAAGTCAAAATGTCTTCTGAAAACAGAAAAATGAAAACCATCATCAAATGGCATAGTTACATATACATTCACACCAAGGAAATCAGCAGGCCTGTCAGATAGTTCAGAATAAACCTGGCACTAATTTCTTTCACTGAGCAAAAAACAATGCTGGTAAAAATAATTTATAAGGATGTCACTGTAAACATACTTCAAAGTCAACAATAACTAAAGCAATGTTTATAGAGAATTTTTGAAAGATATAAAAGCAGCAATTTAAGAGCATTATTACTACTATCAAGAATAACCTATTTTCTACTCTTAACTCACCTAAGAAATATGATGCAGTCCCATCAATAACGTGAGTCACTAGAGAAGAGATTCTATCATAGGAGGTGGGCACAGAATATTAAAAAGGCTATATAAAAGCCTCAGGGATTCTGCCAATACCCACCCTGACCCCCAAAATCCTAGGATGTCCTTCCTCCACACTGTAAATCAATGTTAGAAAGCAATGCTTAAAAAAATGTTTCAAGTTAATAACTGTCACTAACTATTGGGCAAAGGTGACACAAATCCAAGAGATGAAATAACAAAGACTCTAAAAGATTACAAGTATCAGAAATAGCAGTAAATGAAAAATAAACTCAGAAGGATTACAAAAGTGAAAAGAATTAAAACTTAAGATATACTGCTAAAGAAATCATATAAGTGGTTGTAATCTCAACATGGGTAAGAAAATGAAAGACGTTCATATTTTTTGTATATTTATCAATTTAGAAGTATAAAGTATATATACATGAATATCATGAAGGAAATACTAAATTTTCAGATATATATTTTAATCTGATTAGGATCATTACTTTTCCATAAAGGTCCACATTTTTGGTAATGCTGATATTCTGCAATCCAATTTATAGTGTTCCCTACTCATATTTAAATAAATTAATACAAAAGAACTTCATTGGGTTATGTACGAATTGACATGAACGCAGCTGAAAAAAAACTGTTCAGTTGGATGTACAATAATGATTCCTTAACTGAGGATCCTATATTACATGGTTGATTTTATCTAAGCCTGTTATTAGATATATTGCATATATATGAAATATATACGTAGGGAAAATTTCAAATATTCAGTCCTTTAATATAGATTAAATAGAAAAAAGCACATTTTAAAATTACATGTTTTTTAAAAAGGCCCCAATAAATGTATCCACTAGTATTTACCCTTTGCTTAGGAAACTGATCAATTCTAGATATATAAGTCACTTGCCAAGATTTGCCACATCCAATAGGCATAAATTTTATACTCTGGTTACTAAAAATCAGCAATAAAGTAGAACGTATCTCTTCTAAAACTATTAGTCTCAATATTATAGTGTTAAATTGATGACCATTATCTTTAAGGATTTTAACAAATTTTTAATTGTTCTTGACAGTTTTATCCCCAAGGTTGGCTATTTAAATCTACGTTTGTTTTTAATCTTTCCAATAAGAGAATGACTTTATTTAAAAGGGGCCCTGATTCTTTGAGAACCACAAAAGAGACAAAAATGACTAGCTAAATTAACTAAAATAAGCAAAACAAACACTGATTATTAGATATCACCAAGACACAAATTTTATCATGTAGAATATTAAAAAAAAAAACAAGTTTTACCTCTACACAGGTTTTCATCCCTGAGGCAGCAGCATAATGGAGGGGTGTGTTTTTTTTGTTATCAACAGCATCAATAGCTGCTCTCTCGTATTCGCCTTGATCAAGTTTTGCTCCTTTCCATCTTAAGATCATCTGCAGACAATCTGCTCTTCTGAAATCATCTTCCATGGGGCGTGCTAAGCGAGGATGGAGGGCTCCTTCAGATATCATAATTTGAGGTCCCATACACAACAAATGCATAGATGTTTCATTGTGCACATTCCGTTTATTTGGATTTCCATCTCTACCAAAGAGAAAAGTCCTAAAATGGTAAAGAAAAAGAAGAATAAAAACCAGTTTTTTCCTACTTTGAAATAAAAATACATAGAAAATAACAAATTTAAAAGATAAACTCCTTCTAAGCTGTTAAAACAATTTCTACTGAAGTATTTCTATTGTGAAACTAATTCTTATAGTTATATAAAGCTCCAATCTAGAACAATAATACTAAGAAAAAAAAGTTGAATATTTTTACAGTATTTGCTAATAAGAGATACGAAGGGGAAAAAGGGGACAGGAAGGAAAATGAAGAAGTGAATAAAAAAGGAAGATGAGAAAAGGAAGGGGGGAAGAAAAAACAGAAATATGTCAATAACATAAATGCCTTAGATACAGTATTGAACATTCCACACCAACTTTTTTCTTTATTGCTCTGCTCCATTTCTCATGAGTACATATTTATTTAAAAGAATGGTAATAATTAATATAAGCATAAAAGTAATGCATAAGCCTCTAACTAAAATTTAAATCTGTGAAAAATTTCTCTACCT
The DNA here is from genome assembly GCA_030015415.1 of Cynopterus sphinx. Classification (NCBI taxonomy): domain Eukaryota; kingdom Metazoa; phylum Chordata; class Mammalia; order Chiroptera; family Pteropodidae; genus Cynopterus; species Cynopterus sphinx. The sequence goes on from CM057391.1 coordinate 27,984,624, forward strand.
GAAACACATAGGCTAACCTTTGAAATGGTAAAGCATATATTTACACAGTATGGTCCTTTTTGAGGGGAGTCAATTGTGGTTAGTTCCAGAAAACCAAGATCCAATTCCAAGGGAGTAGCCTTTACCAATATAAATTAGGTTAGCTCTCTGAACTACTGCCAAACCCAGACTTGAGAGTTGTGCCTAGCTCTTAATGTAGCCTTGAGCTAGGATGATAGGATTAATAGTTGAGCCAATTCAGTGGCTATTAAAGGATACTGGAAAATGAGTTGGGAAAATCTGCTATAATACAGTCAGCTCATACGAAAAGAAACACAAATAGACTATGAAATGGGCATATAAGTCCCATATCTGAAGACAGTGCCAATATTTACTGTGGAGGGTAGATATCACCAGCACTGGACTATATCCAAGTCCAGGACAACATACTGGAAGGGAGCAGAGCCAAACCCTAGGTCTTAGTTTCATTTGGGTTGCTTTTAAATTAGTTCAGTTTACAACACATGGCTCTGACAGAAAAACAAAAAAAACAAAAACAAAAATACTTGGTAACAAAGGAACTAGCATAGGCTCTTCAATTTGAATGTGTTAGCCTGGCTGGAAAGCTCTTATGAGAAAAGGCTGAGTAAGAGGTCTTAAGGCAGTAGAAGGTCCAAGGCAACTTTTATAACAACTCTGGATCTCTCCTGTTCTTATCATTCAAGACTCCAGACAGCTCACCAGTACAGCCCTTCAAAACTAGCCTATTAGGTTTTCAGCATCTACATTTATTTGAATTGTCTTGACAGTAGACGTGAGGTCTCTGGAGCAGGAACAAATGAATTATTATTATGTATAATAATCATGCCAGCTCTTCATAACCAACTCTGCCCGCTGGGGCAACAGAACCAGAGCCAGATCAGACGTCATCCTACATGTACTGAGGTCTGCACTGTACGTGAGTATGGTGGCAGAATAAGGCCCCCACTCCAGAGGCCCATATCCTAAACCCTGGAAGCTATAAATATGTTACCATACATGGTAAAAGGGACTTGGTAGCTGTGACTAAGGTTATTGACATGGGGAAACAATCCTCGAGTATCGGTGTGGGCCCAATGTACTCTCAAGTCCTTATAAGAGGAAGAGAGGGAGGTCAGACTTAGAGAGAGATTGGAAAATTCTACACTGCTCCCCTTATTGATGGAGGGAGGGACTACAAGCAAAATATGCAAGCAGCTTTTGGAAGTTGGAAAATGTGAGGGATTCTACCCTAGAGCCTCCAGAAGGAATGCAGCCCTGCCAACATCTTGAGTGTAGTCCAGCAGAACAACTTCAGACTTTCAATCTCTAGAACTTTAAGATAATAAATTCACGTTGTGGTAATTTGTTAGAATAGCAAGAGTAAGTAAAAACAGAAAGGAACCCCAAAATAAGACTCTTAGAGGCCCAGTATCGCAGTCCTCCTCCCCTCTAGAGATAGATGGGAAAATACCTATCCTTGAGTGTAAATGAACAGTCGTAGGAAAGATTCTGGGTTCTTACCCTTTGGAATGTAAAATATGTTTATAGGAGAAAGATAAGATTAGCACCTCTGAGTTTCACAATTTAGGATAACCTCTTTATTATCTCAGGTCTCATACACTTCTCACCCCACTTCAAATGTACACATAATCACTCTGGAGTTCTCAATCTTTATTCAGTCATAATTTAACTTCCAAGGCTTGTCTTTTAGCCTAGGTCTCAAATTTCAGTAAAATTTGCTCAGAAAGCCCTAACTGCATGTTTTCTCTACATTCCCACACAGCCTTTACAGCCTTCTGATCCCTGCAATACATGTGTAGGTTCTTCACTGTTTGCTCTGCTATTTGGTTTCCTAGGAACTGACCCAGATCATCTAAACAAACCCAACCCCATCTAGAAGACTGTTTGCACTAGGTTTCCTCCTCGAGCTGACTTTGGCCACTCCTTACCTTGTCTTCACAAAGCATCCTAACTATAAACTGATCACACAGTATCAGAGTACTTTTTTACATATCTGTTGGCTTCTCCCACTTCATAGGCTTCTTAGGCAGAGTCTATATCTTGTTCTTTTTTGAATCCCCAATAGTGTCAGACAAATGGCAGATTCTTACTATAATTTTGATAAATGAACTGAATGCATATTATTTTTACAATATAGATCAGAGATGTGGCATTGGAGATCTCTTAAGACTCCACTCTAGAACTCTCAAGCCAGCAGGGTAGTAGGCTGGTTAACAATATGGTATCTAGTACAGACTTCCAGACTCTCATCCCAGTTCTGTCTCTTTTTAGCTATGTGATCCTGGGTAAATTACATAATAGCTCATTAACAACTAATATATGGTTCATATCCTTTGTCTAAGTAAACCTACTTCTGGAAATTTATCAAAAAGAAAATAACTTAAAAGAAATAAAAATCGATAGGAATAATCATATTTAGTACAGTATTGTTTTGAATTAAAAAATCTGTAATCCCTTAAATAGGTAACATAAATCATGGTATATGACACAGCAGAAAATTATAAAGTAATTTAAAAGTCTGAATGTTTATAAATAAAATTAGAAGGGAACACAATAATTATAACCTGTTTGAGAGAGAGAAATATGGGTATTTTTATTTGTTTATATAATCGTGTTGCTTAACAGTTAAAAGAAAAAAATATATATATACATATATAATATTTTCCCTATGTCAATGACTGATGGTAAAATTCCCAATTATATTTCTTTGTATTTATAATGGTTAAATTATAGCAGATCATAATTAATAACTAAAATTAAAACCATACTCTTAAAAGTGTGTTCAGGAATCATCCCCAGCCCCCTCTCTATTCTTCTGAGACACCCCCTCTTCCTCTGCTCCATCCAACTCCCAACCACTATGCTTCTCAGAGACTGCCCAACCCATCCCTGACTTTCTCTCCCTTTTGTCTTCTTCTGGCCCAGAAGCCCTCACATTTCCACATAGACTGGTCCTTCCCCCTTCAAGAGATTCCTTCTTCAACTTTATATCCCCTGGACCCTTATCCCAACTTTCCCACCTTCTGCTGTTCTCCCTTTTTCTCTTTTGAGAGTGGGACACGGGGACCTGGCCAGGGTCCTCTCCCTTCATTTGTCAGGGCTTCCTCCTCTCCTCCAAAATGCAGCCCCCACCCCTCTTTTGTCTGCCCAGTTATCCCACTTCTTTCCTATAACTAAAAAAAAAAAAGAATAGAAATAAAAAAAATGTGTTCATGATGAAAATCTCTTCCAAGAGGCATTTATTATTAATAACAAAAAAGATTTCATTTTCTTCAAAATTTAATTTATGGAAAAATTAAAAATAATTCAGATTCTGTAAGATTCTGTACAACCACATTTATCCAGCCTTTCCTATCCCCATTTCCAATATACCATTTATTTTCTCTTAGTTTGTTCAGGAGACCTCAGGTTCTAATTGCCTTGAAATTTAAATACAAGTTGGGAGGATGTCAAGGCACATGAACACTACCTCTCCCTCCACCACCCAGATCCTCCCCAACGTAGGGAAGAGACATTGAAATAACTTTGTAAATATTCTCATATACAATCTACAAGATTCTGATTGATCAAATCAAAGTTTATTATTCTAAAATTAAACTATTAAAATAGTTTCTTTACACATACTCAGGGAAGATTTCAGATTTATTGGACATAATATCATACTTGTATAAACATTTTGTGCTAAAACTATAAGGCTGGATATTCTTATTTCATTAATTCACTATTACTATTTTTTCTACTATCTGTTTAAATTCAAAAGTAGGATCTTCCTTAATTTATACGAATGTATAAATAAAAGAGTAAATATGTAGTTGATGTACAAGTTTTAGACAGTCCCTTTTCTGTAACTATGTCAATAATTATGAAGTGTATTTTACTATTTGCTAATAAGGTTAATTCTAAAACAAGTACAGAAGATAATTGGTGGGAAGGTGAATAAAGTAAGAAAAACACTAATCTGGGGGGAAAAAATCCTTTTCATTTGACTCTAATAACCCATACAAGAGCCATCTGTTTTTCTAGGTTCTTTCATTGTTAATTCTGAAATGACTAGTTTATAATTGCTACCTCTATTTCTTCTACATTCACTCTCCACTTCAATATGACTATTTTAATGACTGCCCTGAATGTGCACTTTCATATCACCAGGAATTTCCTAAGAGCTAAATTCATCATTGTCTTTAATTTTTGCTTTTGTCTTGAAATCGCTGACTATTCATTCACATCCTGACCTTTCCGCTATCTTGGTTTCCATCTCCACACACCTTCTCAATATGCCTCTTAAATTTTTTTTTAGTATAAATTCTCTTTTACATAAAATGATGGTTCCACTTCCTACCCCCTTGTTGTAAGCAAATTCAGTTCCTGAATCCATTTTCTTCTCCATAAACATCCCTTTCTTTTAGAGAGCACATTCACTCTCAAAGCCATTTATCTTTCAATGGCTTCTGTGAATGCATTTTATATATTGTAAAACATTATAAGAATCCAGATGATAGACAGCGGTGGCAGAATTATGGTTTCTCTCAAAGAGCTTCTACTACTTCTGTGATAATTCTTAATGCTCTATAACCCTGACTTCTCATCTTACCTCTGAACATATTCTAAATTCTTATAGGCCCCTTTCTCTTGCCTATTCCACTATCACTTCATATTCAACTGAGCTCCCTCCAATAGCCTTCACTCCCAGAGCCTCAATTTCTTGCCATAATACTCTTATATTCCCAGTAACTAAACATATACAAAGGCCTTCAGTTCCTCTTAGATCTCTTTTATGGAGCAAATATTAATTGAGCAGTCATCATTTTCCAGGTACTATTCTAGAAGTGAGGCATATTATGAAGAAAACAGATTAAGTCCCTGCCCTAATGGGGTCTGCAAACAAGGGAGGTTGGGAGAGGAGGACTACATTTCAATCCATTTAAAAGAATTTAACTCCTGAAATATAAGAGTAAAAAAATTGAAATCAATAACTGGAAACTTTTAATTCTCAAAACTTGATGCTATCATATGCTCTAATAAAACTTTTATATTTTATTTATACCAAAGGACAGGACCCTTTTATTTCCAAAGAAGCTAAAAAAGCTGTTCTATAAAATCTAAGGAATAAGTATTATAATCCCTATATTATACATGACTTTCCCAAGAAGACACAATTTATGAACTGTATATCCAAACTAGAACATGGACTCCAATGTCTAAGTCTTTTTGCTACATTAAGTAGTAACAATTTATGAATAGCGATTTGGTTTCCCCTGAAAGGGCACTGTGGTATGGTATAATGTAAATACATAGCATTTGGGTTCAGAGAGATATGGATGCAAACTAGCTGCTAAACTTTAAACTACTTTACTTTTACCATATTCTGCCTATGAAGAGAGGAAAGTTATGACTGCTATTGCAGGAATCATAAAGCTAAAGGAAATGGAGATAAAATTAAGGCCTTAATCCAAACAGGTCCTTAACTAGGTATGTCCACATAGGTCTACCTATATATGTCATGTGTTAGGAATCTAGCCAATCCGAGCCAGGGACTATACGGAACCTATCTGGCAGGTACCCCAGATTATATGAAGCAGCATGAGAAAATAATTGCCATAAACCTGTTAGAAAGTTTAACAAGGTTAAATGTAATAAAATATTTGAAGCAATCTATAACACAAATAATTAAAACAGAGTTGCTATTTTACTTAATATTGATAAGTAAATGCTATTTATCCTTATTCTGCATGTGATAGTGTTAACAGTAATTTCTTAATTCCAAAAGCGACTAACATTTAAAATAATCTGATTTGTAATTTTCTCTGTATTATCTGAATTAATTTTGAAAAACATGACTACACACAGATTAAAGACATTAGAATTGCTTATTCTTAGAAGAGCAATAAAGTAATTTCTGATTCTAGTATAGGATATTAAAGGCTTTAATAAAGAAATTATGAGCCACTCATCTCCAAACAATTAAAGTAACAGAGAAAAAAGAAAACACCTAAACACTTTAGGCTGAAGTTGAAAATTAAGAACAAAGTAAAAATATAAGTATAAAGTTAAGTATAATGCATAGGGCCAAATTAAAAAAGTAGTCCAATCTAGTGACTAAAAGAGAATATATAGTTGCCTTTTCTGGAGGTCTTTTAAATACTTATTCATTACTTGATGGAAAGAGACAGATATACTCTGCTTAGAGGAACCATGAATATTGACCAGATCAGCAATTCCTAAACTTTTTGCTTATAGGACCCTTTTACAACTTTAAAAATTACTGAAGATTCCTAAGAACTTTTGTTTATGTTAGTTATAGATATATTAATACTTATATTAGAAATTAAAACAGAAATTTAAAAAATATTTATTCATTAAAAAATAAACCCATTACATATTAAACATTCCTAACATTTTAAAACAAAAATTATCTATATATATTTTTTCAAATTAAGTGAGAAGAATGGCTTTGTTTTACATGTTTACAAATTTCTTTTAACGTCTGGCTAATAGAAGACAAATTCTCATAGCATTCAATCTATTGTAATATGCTGTTTTGGTTAAGTATGTGAAGAAAATCCAGTTAGAAAAAGTAGAAGTATTTTAAAATAGCCTTTTTAGATAAGTATGGATATGCATATTTGATACTATACCCAAAATTCAACATGTTGTCATTTATTGCTAATCAAACCTTAAGATTACTTTGCAATGTAGAATCTGAAATCATGTCAGTAAACTTTTTGTACTGTTACATTAAAATCCATTGGTCCACCTTTAGCATTTTGAATAAATCTTTTACCCATGCATAATTTTAAAAACTCAAATACTGATCTTCTGAAAAATAATGATTCACTGAGTTATTTAGTTTTCTAGATGTTCTCACATTTCATTTTATGATATTAAAAAAATCACATTAGTTTATATTACTGTCAATCTTATCAGAAATCCTGATAAGAATATTTCTTTGTGGGATGATTTTATAAAACTTCTATTTACTTTGTAATAATATTATGCTAGATGCTAGAAGTCTAAAAAAGATACTTTACAAAGATGGAATTCAGGTAGGCAGAAAGAAGATATACAAAATTATAAAATACAAAGAGATAGTGTATACCAAACAAGTAATACAACAAACAAAAAAGACCCATATAAGTTAAAAAAAAAAAGAGAGACAGGTTCCTGTGGGTTGTGACTGGCTTAAGAAGATAAAGTGTGCTTGCAGAAAGAATAAAATTTAGATAAGAGAAAGCTGAGAGGAGTGGAGAAGGGGGATACTGCAAACAGAGAGAACAGCATGGACATGGCAAACAGAACACACCTGGCATGTTTCAGGAATTCCAGAAAGAGCAGCTTAATCTGAACAACAAACAATTTGTATAAAAAGAAATAAAAAAAGGTTGAAAATTTTTTGTCAAGTTCTAAAGATCTTTGAATACTGATTTAAGAATTATATTTCACTGTGTGAAGTGTTTCTTTCTTTTCCAGCATCAGACTTCCATAGCTGCATAATCCACTTCTAAAAAAACTAAATTTGTTTACATTTTTTCCTATCCTTTACTTCTTTCATTTTATAACCTAGCAAATAGCAAATTTAATTCCCATGTAATTAGGTAAGACTTCATGTAAATATATTTGCTGTCACTAAAGCTCGAAGAGATTTTAAGTATCTTAGTATTTTCAGTTTTAAAGAAATGTTTTGTTTTCAGAAAAGTCTTTTCAAGTGACTGAAGCCCATTAAAAGAAAGGAAACTCAAATCAGATCATGACTAGATAAGGCAAAGGTATCTCTTTTTCAACTTAAACTAGTTAATCAGAGCTTTGCTGTAGGAACCATTTCCTGCAATTTTTTGATAGCTGATAAGTACTTTTCTAGAATTGAAATGTTGAAATTAAATACTAAACTGTTATCAAGAATTCATACTATGAAACATAATGAGGATCAAAATGTATTTACAGAAGCAAAACTATGTGAACCATCCTCACTATAAAACTTTTTGTCTAATTTAGGTATAATATAAAAAGTCATATTTAATAATTTAGGCACATTCAGTTTTAGAAAGTTTAATTCATTATAATACTATATAACACACACACACACACACACATACATATTTTTTTTCCCCCAAAGATCAGGGTTTTTTCCCTCTTTCACTAACTTGTTATCAATTGGTTTACGTTAATACTTACCCTAATATTCTATTCATTCCATGTCTAGCAGCATAGTGTAACGGAGTATTGTGCTGGTAGGGCTCCCCATAAGATGTATTTGGATCAAGGGATTCTTTTAGCTGAGGGTTGTTTTCGTATATTTGGCAGGCCAGGTTTTCATCACCGTTGATGAGTGCTTTACGGAATTTGGTGGTTGTGTTTCCCATGTTTTGTTTTGTTTTTTTCTGACAGGCAGTGGCACTTTTTTCCCTTCCCCTTCAGCTACTTCTTGAGTGCTTCTGCAACATGTTTCACATTCTAATGGAGGTAAAAACGGTCAAGTTAGAAAGATTGGAAAACAATAATCACGCAGAAGTACCCTAAAGAAACTATCATAATTAGGAACACTAATAAAATCTAGGAAGAGTATGTAAGAGTACAAACTATAATACATTTTACTAAATTTATTTGAATAGCTAAAAAAAAATCTCAAGATTTTAACATTGAGCAAATTAACCTCTTGTTAAATTCTAACATTTTCCTGCATAGACTTTTAAGGTTTCCCAAGGCTGCACTTTGTACCATAAGTTAGTTATCTATGTATATGGGCTTTTCAATTTTTCTCTTCACATGGGCAGAAAATGAGGTTGACAGACTTTTATGGTTTCATACATTTAAATCTCTGTATAAGTTATGTACAAATCTGACTCAGCCAATTTGTGGGATAGTGAAAAATGTAGATTTTGCTCATATAAGAACTCTAGAAAAGACGCTAAATTATGGTAAAGTGAAACTGTTCGATATTTATAGGGACATCAGAGAAAAGTTTTACAATTATAAACATACAGAACTACACAACTCACTGATTAATCAGTCACAATACACTAATAAAACTAATTATAACTGATTATACGCAGAACAGTGGAAATAATGATTCTTCCACTTTAAGTCTATTAAATTTATTTCCTTCTATAAAGAATTCAAAACAAGGCTGAAAACACCAAAGGGGAAGAAGGACATATAAACAATCACTGGATGTGGAATTTGAAATATATTTGTCTACACTAGCTGTGCAACTTGAATCATTTACCCTCCAAAAGCCTCAGGTTCCTACCTGTAAAGTAGAATGACTACTTTTTAAGGATGGCTGAGGATCATAAAAGCTAATTTTTAAAAAGTACCTACCATAGTCCTTGGTTAGTGTGCTCAATTTGTGCTAGTTTCATTTCAAGAAATATTTCGGAATCTATTCTTGGACTATGATCAAAATGAGTAATAAAGTAAACAGCCTATGCAAAGGCAGGTACAAAACAAAAGGCACATTCAAGGAGTTCACGGTCTCCAGTCTTGGACTACCAGATGAAACTGAAAACAGATTTGGGCCAGACTAAGAAACTTATACTATGACCTGTAAAGAACAGATAATTAATTAAAGGCTTTTATGAAGGGCAGTGATATGATTATTTTATGCTTTAAAAAATTAGCTATTGTGACAGTGTAAAAGATAGACTAAAGAAAGGAAAACATAGAGGCAAAATACGAGTCTATCATGTTACCCGTTAACTCAGTGGCAGGCTGGACATTTAAACACAGCTTTTAAAAAAGTGAAAATAATAAGTACTTGTTCAATACAAGCTTTGTACAGGGGAGTAAAAGTTTCAACAGAATACAAATTAAAGGACTGAAAAACAAATGAGTCTTTAAAGATGTCAGACAAGGAAAGGATATTAGTGAGAAATTTCAATAAAGTCTGTAGATTAGTTAACACTACTGTATCAATATTAATTTTTTTGGTTTCAATAATTACCTGGTTATGCAAGACATTAACATTAAAGGAAGGTGGGTGAATGATATACAGAAACTTTATTTCCTCTTTTTGCAACTTTTATGTGAGTCTAAAATGTTTTAAAAATAAAGTTTTAAAACTTTTTAAAGTGTTCTATAAAACAGAGGCTCTCAACTTTGGCTGTACAATTAATAACCTGGAGAACTTCAGAGTTCCATTGCCCAAGCAACATCCCAGACCAACTAAATCAGTCTCTGGTGGGTGCCACCCAGGCACTGTTATTTGAGCTCTTTGAATGATTTCGATGTGCATACACACACCATTGTATAAAAAGCTCCTGGATACCTCTAGCTTAATATTGTATCTAAATATGGACATGAAGGTGAGCAGGCAGAAGACATTGGCTAAGCCTATTTTAGAGATAAGTGTTAAATACCTACTTACTACAACAGCACATTTTCAGGCACACAAGTATACTTAATGAGGTAACCATCTGGGTCTTTTAAGTGTCCTTTGTAATTCATTTTTTACTTTAAATATGCATCGTAGAATTTTTTTGAAAATATAAAGAAAAAGGACAAAAAACTCAGAGTCTAGTGAAAGATAACTACTATTAGTATTTTTGAGAAATATAACCACCTATTTATGAAGTATGTAAATGAGTTTGTATATACACAAATTGGATCATACTACATCATTTTTAAATTTTTATTTAATTATTCAGAAGGTTGATAAAACTTTAGCCTAAAGAACTATTCCCTTATCATCTCTTCTTGAATGGGAATTCAATCCCCCACTCCCATATTCCATGTTTATCACAATATACTATAGGTACTTTGGATTTTTTTCAGCAACAGCCTGGATTTTATTATTTTTTCTTTTATTTTATTCATAGAATCTAAGCACTGTGTGTCTATCCTCAGTGAAATCATTTGTTGTACTGCTTAAGCACTTTAAGGGTTTGTTATTCTTAATCTGGTTTACTATATATTTTTATTTATATTCAAATATAAAGATTATCACGTTTTAAAGAATCTTTCCTAAGGATTTAAAATTTTTCAGTTGTTTTGGTTTTATCTTTCTTCCCTAATAGAATGTAGCTCAAATTATGAATATTTTCAGAGTTTTGGATTAAATTAATTAATAATACTTTTTCTTTGATTTAAATTATTAGAGAAATGTGCTATAATAACTTCTATCCAAGATGTAAAAAAATATCTATAAAAGCAATGATATCTTGGGGTACTTATTTAAAATAATGAGATACTTTCAAAAATCAATAATACTCTAAAAGTACATTAAATATTACTTTACTCATATTAAAAAGCATAATGGCATCTAGAAACCTTTTTGTGGTTCTGTTATTTTCGAGTAGATTTTGTTTTTAAAATTTGAGTTCATTAAGCCTGAAAGTCACCAGGAAATGAATCATTTAAAAAAGTCATCGCTTCATTCCCTCTCAGATTTATTCTCACAGTCTTGCCTACAAATTTGCCAGATGTGTCCTTTTACTTTTTCATAGCCACAGCTAGTATAGCCATAGTCACTTGAAGTGACTGGTCCCTCTCTGTTTTTGAATCAAACTCTAAAGTACTATTTCTCCAACTACAAGATAAATCTATATACAGAGCTTCATGAGGTAGGTGATGGCTTGTCTAAGATGAAAAGAATTCCTTATTTTGGGCTTCTAACTAAAACAGAAAAATTCAGGTGAAGTTTCATCATCTTTAACTAGTAAAGCACAGCTCTTAATAAGTAGTTAATGAAAAAAGTAAGAAAAATATAGCCTGTCAATGAACACCAGAAAGCTTTCCCTAATTTCTGATTAACTTTTAATTGTGAAGGGCTCTACAAATCTTGCTTTAAATCTCTGTCTTTCAACTTCCCCATTCAAAGGTTAATAATCTGCAACAAAAATTCAAATGCACTTAATAAACCATTCACAGAAATCTTTTATAGGTGAACAAGGGCTTCAGAAATAACCAACTCCTAATTTATTTGTTTCAACAAGGTAAACAAATATTTATCATAATTATTAGGAATTGAATTGTTGACCTAAACAAAATAATTATGTCCCATTTTTTCATTTAACTGGAAGAAAACCCAGTATTACACTTACACACACACAATTCTTCCTTCTACAACTTTCAGCAGATAAAAATAACAATAACAATTTTAAATCTATAACTAAAATTTCCTTTAGCCATAAAAGAAACAAGGAGAAAGTTCAAACAGTAGGTCCCAACCCTACCTCCCTTCACATTGAAATCTGAGAGATGTGTCTCCAAGAAGAAAACTGCAGAGAGCTCTGTTCTCAAAGAAATACTCCAACTGTTATTTCAACAGTACTTAGAGAAAAAGAGAAGATAGTTAAAAAAAAGACTCTAAGAGAACTCGTATGGATAAAGTAAAAAAATACGGATAGAAGGAAAAAAGCCAGGAAAAGTCAATGTAATTCAGCTGACAAAAACCACGTGGGCAAATAATATATTAAGCTAGCAATTCTGTCCATTCATTCATTCAACGGCATTTATTAACCTTAGTAATTTTCATTAGTCACTGTACATTAGATTCACCTGGAGAAGTGATTTCAATTGGTCTGGGGAGGATGAAGCCAGAGTGAGAACTTTAAAAGTGATTCAGTTCATTATAACATGCAGGTCAGACTTAAGGACCATGGACTAATTTTAAAACTATGCTAAGCCAAAGGCAAGAAGTCTGATAGTAAGGAAAAGGGTAGTAGGAGTTGGAAAGACCTGTGCTCATATTGTTTTTATTTTACCTAGTAACTTAGGCATTTTGAGTTGTTTCCTAATTTAACCAGTAGTAATATCTACTTTCTTTAGTTAACAAATATAAATAAACAGATAAAAATCATTCTACCTATGGAATTTATATTTTAATGGAGACAGATAAACAATGTAAGGCTTTGATTTTATTGTTTGCAGGTTTTTGAGCTAGATCTTTCTCTGGCTTTAGCATTTTTAGAAAAATACATCTAAGATATATTTGTGTTGATGCATGAATCAATAGTTCAATTCTTTTTATGGCTGAGTAGTAGTCCACTGTGTGGATGTACTACTCTTTATTTAACCAATCATATATGAAGGACATGATGGTTGTTTCCAGTTTTTGGCAACTGTCAAATAAGGCTATGATAACATTCACATACAGGTTTTGTGCGAACATGTTTTCATTTCTCTTGGGTAACTATCCAGAAGTAGAATCATTGGGACATGTAGTAAGCTATTTCTATAAAAAGGTTTAGTGAACTGTTTTCCATAGATGTACAAGTTCATTCCTGTAAGCCATGTATGAGTTACAGTTGCTCTGTATCTTGGTCAGCATTTGGAATCATCAGGTTTTTTTTTTATTTCCTTCCTTTTCAGTAACCATTCTAATGGATGTATAGAGACAACTCACAATGGTTTTAATTTCCATTACCCTAATGACTTGAGCACACATTCATATGCTTACTTGCCATGAGTACTTCTTAATTTTAAAGTGTCTGTTTAGAGCTTTTGTTCATTTTTAAATATGGGTTACTATTGAATGTGAGTCCCTTATACTTATAAAAAAAATCCTTTGTTAGAAATGTAATTTAAAAATATTTCTTCTAGTCTGTACCTTCTCTTTTCATTCTCTTAATAGTGTTGTTCACAGACCAAAAGTTTTCAATTTTGATGGAGTCAAATTTATCATTTTTCTCCCTCTTATGGACAATGTGCTATTGGAGTTATATGTTAAACTCTTTGTGTAAACTGGGTAACAGAGATTTTTCTCCTATATTTTCTTCTAGAAGTTTTTAGTTTTAAGTTTTATGTTTACGTCTATGATCTATTTTGAGTTCATTTTTGATATAATACACTACATTAACAAAATGAATACTAAAACTCATATCATCATCTCACTAGGAAAAGCATTTGACAAAATTCAACATCCATTTATGATAAAAAGTCAACAAAGTGGGCATAGAGGGAATGAAATCTCAACATAATAAGTCCATTTTATGATAAGCTAATATCACAGTCAATCGTGAAAAGCTGAAAAAAAAAGCTTTTCCTCTAAGATCAGGAAGAAGACAGGAATGCCCACTCTTGCCTCTTTCATTCAACACAGTATTGGAAGTCCTAGCTAGAGCAAGAAAAAGAAGTACAAGGCATCCAAAATGGAAAAAAAAGTGGTAAAACTGTCACTAATTGCAGATGGCATGATATTATACATAGAAAACCCTACAGACTCAACCAAAAAACTGTTAGAATGAATAAATGAATTCAATAGTTACCAGATACAAAAACAATATGGAGAAATCTGTTGCGATTCTTATACACCAATAACAAATTACCAGAAAGAGAAATTAAGAAAACAATACTATTTACAACTGTATCCAAAAGAATAAAATACAGCCACACACTGTATAGTAATGTCTCAATCAATGAGGGACAGCATATATGACAGTGGTCCAATAAGATTACACTGGAGCTGAAAAATTCCTATTGCCTAGTGACATCATAGCTATCATACATAATGTTGTAGCAGAAAGGCTGCAAAAATCAACAAGGTTGTAGCTGGGATAGCAAACATGTGGGTGAAGATGACATTGAGGAGCTCCTAGAGGAGGTTCCTAAGGAACTGACTAAAGAGTTACAAACATATAACTGAAGAAGAGGCAAGAGAAAAGGAGCAGAAGAAAAAGAATCCACAAGAAAAATCACAGTGAAGGGTTTTTTGCAGACCTTAACAAGCTCCTAAGTTTGAAAACCTGGACAACACTGAAAGGTTTTCACTAATAGAGAGGAATGTTCATGGTATATTATCTGCTTATAAGCAAATCTATAATTAAAGAAACAAACAAAGTAACCACCATAGACATATTTCTGAAATCAATGATATCTCCTTGAGAAGAGCCTCAGGCAGGTCCTTCAGGAGGTATTCCAGAAGGTATTATTATCACAGCAGATGACAGCTCCATGCACGTTATTACCCTTGAAGACCTTCCAGTGAAGTAAGATGTGAAGGTGGAAGACAATGATACTGATGATCCTGATCCTATGTAAGCCTAGGCTAAGATATGTGTTTGTGTCTATGTTTTCAACAAAAACGTTTATAAAATAAAATTTAATTTAAAAATAGAAGAGCCTACAGAATAAAAATATAAAGAAATAATTGTGTACAGATGTACAATGTGTTTATGTTTTAAGCTAAATTGTTATCACAAGAGTAGAAAATTTAAAAAACATTTTTAAGTTTACAAAGTAAACGTAGCTTTACTTTTAAGCTAAGGTTAATTTATTATTGAAGAAAAAATATTTTTTTTATAAATTTAGTGTAGCCTAAATGTACAGTTATAAAGTTTACAGTAGTGTCCTAGGCCTCCACATTTACTTACCACTCACTCACTCACTCACTCACCCAAAGCAACTTCCAGTCCTGGGAGCTCCATTCATGGTAAGGGCCCTATACAGGTGTACCATTTTTTATCTTTTATACTGTATTTTTACTGTAACTTTCCTATGTTTAGATACACAAATATGCTGTTACAATTGCCTATAGTATTGACCACAGTTACATGATGTACAGGTCTGCAGCCTAGGTGTGTAGTAGGCTACACCGTCTAGGTTTATGTAAGTGCACTCTAACAATATGCACAATTACAAATCATCCACCACCACATTTCTCAGAATGTATCCCCACTGTTTGGCAATACATGACTATACTCAGTTCTGCTGTTGTAGCTTGAAAGCCATAGGCAATATGTAGTAGAACGGGTATGGTTGTGTTCCAATAACATTTCACTTACAAAAATAAGCAAGGGGATTGGGTCATGGGCTGCAGTTTGCAAATCTCTGATTTAATGGAAGGAGCACAGCATAGAACAATTTGGGTTAGAATCCCACATCTGCTTCTTCCTAGTTCCAGCACAATTCACTTAAGCTCTCTGAATCTCAATTTCTCATGAGTAAAATGAGAATAAGGCCACCTACCTTGCAAGAGTGTCATGATTATCTAGGTAAAGTAGGTAGTACAGTACCTGGTGCACAGCAGGTACTCAGTAAATTTTACTTCCCTTCCCTTATCAGGATGTACAAGTTACTGGTAGAGTTGGTTTGCTGCCTTTAAAGAATTCGATACTCATTATTATTAAAAGACAGTAAAACCTTAAGAAAAATGTCACCAACTCTATGCTTCAGATCAGGAATGATATATAATTGGTAATCTAGGCTCTATGATCTTAATATTAGGTGTCTGACCTTTGGCAAGTTAAAATATTATATATTTTTTCAACTGTCTTCTGCACCAAGGTTAATTCCATTTTTACTATTTTTCTAGGTCACTGTCAATACTAACGAAGGTCTCTCCTATATAATTATACTAACAATTACTAAGTGAAAGGGATATAGAACTGAATATAAAGCCAGGAGCAGGAGACACAATCTCAAATTGGAAGCATATGGAAAACATGCACGCGCACACACACACACACACACACACACACACACACACACCCACCCACCCCCTATCTTTGGCAGGGAGCAAGAAAGAGGTCTTACCCTGAAATGCTGCTAAAAATGAAGTACGGTTTTTGAGATCTGGGTTTAGCCTGCCTAATTGCATATTAAGGTGAAGTTAAATGTAGCTATACACTTGGTGGATTCTAGAAGTTCATGAATATCTACAACCTACAGGAAAACTTATGAGTATTAGAGAATAATACTATGACAATGATCTAAACCGAGCAAAATCTTTAAACAAAGAAAGCAACTTCCCTGTTATATGCATTCCAGAATTAGAATTCACTTTGCTATTATTACAACATCTTAATATGGCAGCATTCAAAATAAAAGCTACACAAACACAAAAGTATTATCGTGATAGTGTGAAAAAAACTGTGCGGCAGTTTGGCTGCCTGAGAGTTCTCAGCAACCAAGGAAAAGAAGACAATCCAACATATACATTTTGGCTGTTCTTCGATATTTTTAAAATCTATATAGCTTTCGCAGTGTGGACAAAGATATGGAAAAGGAAAAAATGAAAATAGCTGCAAAGGGCAGCATCTGACTGTCTCTTTTTGCTAAACTGGCAAATGAACACTGAAAATAGCCAGCATGAGGTCCGTCAGTAGAAAACGGTCCAAACTTGGGTTACAACAACTGTGTGAAGCATTACTCTTACTCTTCTATTTCCTATTAAAACATAATTATCTGCAATGATCACAGTACACAGAACCTTCCACACAAGTAAATTTTTCAGATAGCTAAAATTTTTGTTAGGTGACATTCAACTTTCATACATTTGACTTTCTAACTACTCAAAATGTTATGTTATTCTTTTAAGTCCCCCTTTACAACTATTTTTCATACTTTGAAATCATAATTTCATATAGTGTTGAAAAATGAACATTTCAAGCTCTAATGCTATGGTGCTGTCAGAAGATGTCTTGATTTCAGCAACTTTGGCATCTCTCATTACTCAGCAGTGCTTGCTTTCATAATTTTTGAATACTGTATTGTCCTTATTACATAAACATAAGTGAAAATATCTTGGTATTAGGAAGCTAAGGTCTTAAAGTTGATGCAATGAGAAAAAAGATAAAATAACTTATGCCCCAAGGCAAAACTTTAGCTTAGAACTGAGGCTCCCTCAACTTAAATTAATGGAAGTCAATTGAGAAAAAACATAAAAATCACATGCTATTTATAGAAGTCCATAAATTTGTAGTAAAATATTGTTTGAAAAGATAACAATTAATTTTTACTGTTTGTAAGCAGTATTAAACGTTTAAAAATCTTTTTAATTGTAAGTTTTGTACTTAAACTTCAGGGAACAGAACTGCTCTGTAAACTTTAATAATTATGTACATTCACATTTACTACAAGTTTACAAAATAATATTAAAAGCAAATAATTTCCTTTCTCATACTAACCACAAAGAATAAGTACAAAATTGCTGTAATAAAAAAAAAATCTTTTTCATAAAACTACATTAGAAAAGACCCCACTCTTCCACACAGTTTTAAAATCAGTGAGCACCTGGCTTTGCTATATACTTCACTGTGAGGTACTCATTTTAAATTATTATTGTTATGGAGAAAACTCTAGAATTATATTGTGTCAAAGGATAACATTATTGTTTCTAGAAGCTCTCAATGTTTCTTATCCATTGTCCTGCTGAACCTAAAGGAATTTATCCAAGATTACAAATTCAGCCTCCTTTCTCTGAGAATGTGCTACTTACCCTATTGTTCAGAAAAGCTTTACCACTGCAGGCCTAATGACAGCTATCCTTAGAAAGCCTTGCTTTAAGACTGGCCCTTGGCTGGTGTCTAGAAACTTGGATTTAAGGAGGGTTCACACCATTCCATAACTGACAGGTGGCTCACTGTAGCTAAGTTGTTTGTACAAACATGGCATATGCTAAACACTTGTTTTTCTTCTGGAAGTATGGAAATTTGGTACATGCTACACAGAATGTGCCTATGTGACCAACTTTCAAAAAAAAAAAACAAAAAAACCTTGGGGTACTGAGTCTCTGGTGAGTTTCTTTTGTAGAAAATATTTCACAAGTACTGTCATAATTTGATGCCGGAGGAATTAGGTACACCCTGTTAGCCTGTGGGACAGGACTCTGAGAAATGTGTCTAGCTTCCTCCGGACTGTGCCCTAGGTGTCTTTTGTTTGCTAATTTTGCTTCATATTCTTTTGCTGTAATAAATTTTGGTTGTGAGTACAACTACATGCCTCTTGTGAGTTCTCCAAGACAATCACTGAACCTGGAGGTAACTGAGGACAAGCACCCACAACAGTGGTGAGAAGTGGGATTTGCTAGACTGCTTGACTCACTAAAATATGGTGAAAGCGTTGCTTGGGAAAAGAATGAAAGAGAAGGGAATGATGAGCCTTTGGTGCTTGTGTAGCTATGGAGTTATCCTTAATATGAAATAGCAGGTGAGCTGCTTTGTTATGAGAGATACAGTTGCCTATGAAATTTAAAAAGGATAGATCCACCCCCAGGAGAGTTGGTATGCTGATCCTCTGGCTGCTTTTGCCTAAACTGGCCAAAACAGGGGACGAGGAAGAGTACATCCCATGTGATATCTCTGGTTTTTGTTCTTTCTTGAAAGTTAGAGGATAAAGGCTCCAAGCACTCCCAAAGGTGAGTTTTGAGTAGGCCAAAAATATTGAAAGTTTGTACTGTTCTCCCCTATAAGAGAGAGGAAAAAAAGGTTAGATTAGTTGTCAGGGCTGGAACAAAGCTTTAGATAAACTCAGAAAAAAGGTGGAGGGGACAACCTTACACAGTTTCTTTAACCTAGCTCCTACTGCAGCAATCCCAACCCCTTTACAGCCCTATCAAATACACACTCAGCTGTAATGTTAACCATGTAAATGTAAGGAATATTTAAATAAATTTGTAATGAGAAAAAAGGAAAATTTTATAAAATGCTTTTTTTTTGTATTTTGTGGCTATTATATCTGGACATGATAAAACTACATGTAAAATATTATGTGCTTGAAATTTCATAAATGCTAGAGTGATCATCCTGGTCAGGAAAAGCTGCAAAGAAAAAATGGTAATGGGACAAAACTTTCTTGTTTTTTACTGCTGGTGAGTGGATGAAATTTAAACTCTTTGAATATTAGAAAGAGTAAGTCTCAATAACTGATGATTTTTACCTATTGGAGCCTCTCCAAAAATGGAGACAACACAAAAAGCGGCAATCTGTAGATGTGGATACACTTTTGGGGTTTTAAAAAGCTAATGAGCTCTTATGAAATCAAGTTCTTGATCCTTAGAGGAAGATGATTCTTCACCCTGACATACATTTTTGAGTGGGTCAATTTGGACTCTAAGACTGACAAGATAAAAGAGCTAAGAAAGCTCTGCTTGTTACTTGAACTTTGAACACAGCTGTCTGGCCTTGTAGAGTCTCGGATTTGCAAGACTAGCTGCTAGCTTTGTTGGAATTCTGAATTCGCAGGTCCTAATTTGAGTTAAAATATGAAGCTTTCTGATATAAGCTGTTTTAGCCTCAGCATAAGCACCACTGAAATGAAAACAGGCAGAGAGTCAATGAACAGAACTTAGACTCTGGGAGTGCTGCAGATTTAGGACACCCCTCTGTGGAGCCCTGAACTATGAAAACATCAATGGATGCTGGGTGAATTGTCTGGGTCACATCCATGTGCCGACAAGAAACGGCTTATGCTCTTTTGGGACCATCTAAAATCAGGCTACTGATCAGCTCTATGTTTCTGAGGCTAACTGCATTCCTAACTTGTGATTCCTGCCAAAAGCTGCTGTTTGAGGAGAGCATATTACAAGGAGTGTGACCTCTCCACCCACTCCTGACAGACTGGACTCTGGACTGCCTCTGGGGGATGGCTCACTGCTGTTGACTTGTGTTCAGGTTTCCAGATAAATTACAATTTATAAGAATGCACTGATAGCTTGGCTCTACTTCCCTCACCTTTCTCCCGGTAGATAAACCTTGGTGAGGCAGTCTAATTATTAAATATAGCTATCCAAATAAAGGGACTGACCGTTCCTACGCTGCCCACTCAGCAATTAGGATAAAAAAGAGGGGATGTTAAACCATTTTGAAAATTCTTGAATATGCCAGGATTTAATCCTGCTCAATTCCTGAATATAATGTGTCTTTCTGGTCAAATTATATAAAAATGCTTTCATATGAAAATGTTTTCAATTCTCTTGCACCCAATCCTGGTGAATAAAAGGTCTGGGTGAGAACAGGGGATGATAGAAAAAAATGTGGTTATGATTGCTAAATGGGACACAATAATTTTGTAACAACACAGACAAAACAAAAACATGGCTCTCAGAGAGGCATGGAAAAGGGTATTAATGATTTCCGTTTTTTAGAACTATTCTTGGAAGTGGTCTCTTCCTGAAGAAACTCCTCATGCTGCCTTTCCTAGAAGCTGTGAGCATTCTGAATTCAAACTGATCGCTGAGCTATGATCACACCCGACAGCCTGACTATGAAACAGCAGAGGGTCGCCTAGTTCTTATACTTCTCATGCAGAACATCTCGAGATGTATTCCATATTTATGAGGTAGATGAACTGATGTCATGGACAAATCTGTTTCAAATTGCCCTCAGGTGGTCCTGAAATTAAATACTGGACTCAATTAATTGGACTGAACTGGGAACCATGGTGCAGGGAGACACTACAATGGGAGGTCACACTGGGGGATCTGTTAACCTGTACTGCCTAATATATGTTTTGCTTGGGTTATCCTAACAACTGTGAATTCTTTGTTTCCAGATCCATTATGTGTGGCCTCTGGAATTATACTTCTTTTGTGTGGAAGCTGACCTTTAAGACCTGCTTCAGCCCTAAAAGGCATTTAAGTCACCTTCAACTTAGCAGTCAGATTTGTGCTGTGTCTGAATTGATGACTTGGGCTACATGAAAAAAAAATCAAAAACCAAAAAACTTAAATACAAAAACTCAAGGAGAAAGCCACCTGGCTTTCTTAGAGAGAACTTTATGGTTAATAAAACTTAATCACTTAGAGGTTCAGACTAAATTCTGAACCTCTAAAAGGCACAGGTATCAAGATGCCTTGGCCAAGTGCCAAGGGGATGGACTATTTTGAAAAGCTAACATAGCAGGCCTGACAAAGGCCTACTTGCAATGATTGGCTCTTCCTTGGCTGTTTATCTGGAATCTTGGATTTAAGGAGGGTTCACACCATTCATTAACTAAAAGTCCTGGTTCAGTGTGCCTAACTTTTTTTGTGCAAATAATGTGGAACATGCTGAACACTTGCTTTTAACTCCTCAGAGTCAGGAATTTGGGTACATCCTAGGAATAAGGTGCCTACATGACTAGCCTTCAATAAAACCTGGGCACTGAGTCACTAGTGAGTTTGCTTAGTAGACAACATTTCACACATATTGTCATAATTTGATACTGGTAGAATTAGGTACATCCTGTCTGACTCCATAAGAAAAGGACCCTTGGAAGTTTTCTTAGTTTCCTCTAGACTTTGCCTAATGTAACTTTTCCCTTTGTTAATTTTGCTTCATATCCCTTTGCTGTAATAACTCTTAGCTGTGAGTACAACTTAGTCTGGTCTGTAAGTACTCCTAGAAAATCACTACATCTGGGGGCAGTATTGGGAACTCCTGACATATTTATCTTATATAAGAAAACTGCTTTTAAATTGTTTCAACATTTGAAAATCGATTCATGCAATCCATTACATCAAATGAAAATATCACATGATCATATCAATAGATAAAGAAAAAACATTTGATAAAATCCAATACCCATTGATAATAAAAACTCCCAATAAACTAGGAATAGAGAACTAGCTCAACTTGATATAAAAAAAAAATCCACAAAAAACATACAGCTAACGTAATGGTGAGATACTTGAAGCTGTCCCACTAAGAACAGGATAAGACAATGATAACCTCACTACTTCTTTTCAATATCATTCTGGTGATTCTAGCTAATGCAGTAAGACAAGAAAATAAATGTTATACAGCTAGGGAAGGAAGAAATAAAACTGGCTTAGTTTACAGATGACATAATCATCTACATAAAAAATCCAAAAGAATAAAAAAAATTTTCAAATAAGTGACTGTAACAAACTTGCAGTATACAAGATTAATATACAAGTCACTTTCCTATATACTACTTCACCAGAGATATACAGATGCCAAATATGTATATTAAAAGATATTCCATATCATATATCATTAGGAAAATGCAAATTAAAACAATAAGGAGATACCACTCATGACTATTAGAATGTCAGTGTTTAGAACACTGACAATGTCAAATGCTGGTAAGGATTTGGAATAACAGGAACTCTCATTTATTTCTTGTGAGAATGCAAAATTGTACAGTCACTGTGAAAAAAAGTTTGGAGGTTTCTTACAAAAGTAAACATATTCTTACCATACAATCCAGTAATTATGCTCCTTGGTATTTATCCAAAGGAGCTGAAAACTTTGTTCACACAAAAATCCGCACACAAATGTTTACCACAGCTTTATTCCTAAGTGCCAAAACTTAGGAGCAAACAAGATGCCCTTCACAGATGAATGAATAAATAAAATGTGATACATCTAGATAATGGGATATAATTGAACGCTAAAATGAAATGAGCTATCAAGCTATGAAAACAGAAAAAACTTCTGTGCACATTACTAAGTGGAAGAAGCCAATTTGAAAAGACTTTAAAATTCCAACTATACAAATTCTGGAAAACCCAGAACTATGAAGACAGTAAAAAGATCAGTGGTTGCCAAGCATTGGGGGGTGGTGGGGAGTAGATGAATATGCAAAACACAGGATTTTTAGGGCAGTAAAAATACTCTGGATGATATCTATCTCCTTTTTCTAAGTGAAAGACCATTTCAGAATCATAGGCTTATCTGATGTTAGCTAAACTCTTCTACTACTAAGTAACTATAGCCTTCCACCTAGGGAAACTGATTTAGAGTCTGGGGACATTTTATTATTTTCTTGTCTCCCAATGTATCCCACTGACTCAATCTAAGAAAAAGTATAAGACATGCTATTGCAAAAGAGATTTCAGAAGTGAACCTATCCCACAGGTACTGTATAATACTTTCAAGATGAAAGATACGGTTTCGAATGTTCTTTGTTCTTAAAGTAAAATATTAACAAAACTCTGGCAAAAAACTGTGTGATCTGTTGCCATGTCTGCAAAAGCATCTTCTTGTGATGAATAATTTATATTTTTGAGCAATGCCCTCCCCAAACACCCTATCAACAAGCTGTTCTAATAATGAAGGGTGTTTCTCCCTTAAATCCCTTGAACAAAACATACTGAACAAAAACTTAATGTAAAGAAGGATGGGATGCAATCTGAAAGGAAATACCCACAGCCCATTGTTGTGGTAATACTATTAAGTCAAAGGACACAGATTAACAGTAAAGACAAATTCTAAAAGAAGATTAAAGTTTTTTATAACATGATTGCTTCAGTTTTTAAGTCAATGATTTTACAAAAGAATCATACTTCTTTGAAGATCAAGGGTCTACCAGTGCTTTATTATATGCCAATATATTTTTTATTTAACCAGCAACTGTTCCACCCTCCTCTGGCAAAAGCAATCCAATTTTCCTGGAGAAACCCCCTTCCAAAACAAGCAGGACATAATATAGATAAGGCTGGCTAGACTCCACAGTGAGCATAAAGGCCCACATCTGGCTTAGTGTTTTTCTATTCAACCAACCACAGTAATTGGTTCATATCATCCCAAATGGACCACTGACTTAGTTCTGGGACTTTTGTTGAAGAAAATAAGAAAAGAAATGTTTCCTTCTGAACAAAGACAGATATGTTTAAATCACCATGTTTTATAGCATGTGTTTCCCCCCATTACCACTGGCCCATAGCTACCCAGACTAAGTAAGGATGAATTTCTGATCCAAAGAGAACCTTTCAGGCAAGCCAGTAGCCTACTACAAGGTCTGGTTCAAGAATTTACCCCAAAGAGAAGGGCTCTATACTGGACAGTGTCTAATTTAACCAATCAGATTCTCTCTTACACAGAATTTGAAGGTATGAGAAAAAACAAGAACTGCGCTTTCATACTTTATTATTTCTCCTCAATCCTCCACAACCCTTCCCTCTTCCACCAACCCTCTCGGGACCTACCCTTATCTCATGAACAAAACAGAAACATAAAGAGGGAATTCCTTCATCTTCTCACAGTAATCTTATAAACTAACTTGCAATTGCAGTCATTTTTCTCTTCTTTTCTCCGTCAAAGCAAAGGCAAATGTTCGATTTATGCTACAGATCCCTTCCCTTTCAAAAACTATGTTCTTTCATTTACTCTATCTCATTCCTATGCCATCAGTTTCTGAGAATCTAGAGAATGATGAAGGCCTAGATTTCTTATCAACATGCTAAGATGTTCTATTATTTTTCATCATTAAAATACCTACTCCCTTTGAGGATGATCTTCTCAATAAATGCTTGGTCATTTGTATTGACATGGGGGGAAAAAAGCATCTTGAACTCTACCTAAAACTCCATTAAAAAATCAAATTCTAGATGAATTACTGATCTAAATGTGAAAAGCAAAACAAAAAAAAAAAAATGCTTTCAGAAGAAAACATGGGGGAACATCTTCATGACTGCAGAAAAGGAAAAACATCTCAAACAGGACACTTAACATTCATTTACTTCATGTCCATTATGTTATTGTCTTACCCCCATAATTTCCTCAAATCTCTATATTTTTAAAAGATATAACATTATTAAGTTTCACTCTACCACAATCCTTTTCTTCCCTCCTTCTTCCAGAAAAACCAGTACCTTGAAGTTGTTTCCTTAAAAAAATGTATAATAATCTTCCTATTCATCAGTAAAACAGATAAAATGGAGGTTAATCATTCAGTATAATACTATGTAATAGCTAAAACATACACACATGAAAAATTTACATCATTTAAAGGAATTTTTAAAATCCAGTCAAAATGTAAATTTCTGAGCAGGTAGGTTTATATTTCTTTATATTTTCCATGGATAAGAGTGTCCATATTTTCCAAGTCCAAAATTAAGACACTCAAGTAGAAAAATATAATAATATTTGAAATCACATTTGTCCTAAATTTTCTGGGAGGTGTTTACTGTACCTATAAGCAACAGTGTAACTCTGAACATCATAGTAAGCAATCCATACCTAATTTCTCTATGTATTATAAAACAGCTATCAGCTAGAACTCAAATCATCATACTTAGGCATTTCAGGAGCCTCTGTACACTAATTTCTAAATAAAAGTACAAAACTTGAAAAAGGTGTGGAAAGTAACACTTCTCCATTACTAATGCTTTCTTCCATTTGCATGGAGCCCAGCTGGTAGCATATGCCTGACCTTTATCTACACCAGGGATATTAGCAAATCAGGAGAGGAAAAATTGGATATGCTTACTGTTTTTGCTCTCTCAAATGGTTCAGACCCAGAAAAGAAACAGAAGTCATTCCTAACCTGTTTTAAGAGTCTCTGAAAACATCTTTTAAGGAAGGTGAGGAACATAAGTTTTAGCCATTCATTCATTCATAACCTTTTAAACAAAGTACTATTGATCCTCACGAAAATGAAATTTCCAAAAATGACTGCAAAACTGTACTATATGAACATAAGAAGTATAACTTTTTAACTTTTATAAAGGACAAAATTCCAATCAACAGATTAACTTTGATCTTTGAAGAAACGCAACATACAGGTTTAATATTAGAGTTAAATTTCAGATGATGTTGTTAATGAAAATATTTAACCAGCTTGAATAATACGTGTACAGAAATGAACTGAAAAAAGACCAGAAGCCTAGATATATTTATGGATAAATATAGTCCTGTGATTTATACATATTCTATCATTTAATCTGCACAACAATCCCACCTGTGTTTTACAGTAAAGACACACAGGCTCTGAAAGTTTATTTTGGGAAGGTTTAATGATCCATTTAGAAAATTCTGAAGACAAACTTCTGTTTGAATCTTGACTTGAACCCTTAACTAGCTTACAGCTACTTAAAATTGTTGAGATTTTCCTCTCCAATATGTAAAAGTAGATCACTAAGCCCCCAATGCTGGGCTATTACAAAATAGGGTGACAAAATATATAAAATACATTCAATATTTGCTAAATAATAGGTATTTGGTATAATGCAGCCATCATCGTTTTTACTAATTTGTCTAGAATCACCCAGTTGTACTTAGTTCCAAAAGCCTTTTCCTTCTTTTAAAAGTACTTAATAAAATTACATAAAGTATAAAAATTGGAAATAACAGAAAACTACAAAGAAAATACAAAGATGAATGTAATCTTCAAATCCTGTAATAATCACTGTTATTTTATTGGCATATTTTCTTCATACATTTATAGAGCCTACTTTTAAGTGCAAAACTGGATTATGCTGTATAATAAAACTGAAATTTTTTTCTTTTGTACTTAACTTTTATCATGAGCATTTCCCCCATTTGACTAAATATCCCTTGAACACATAATTTTAATAATATCTAAGTCTGACAAACATAATAAATTAGCCCTTTATTGCTTTACACAAGTTAGTTCTAATTTGTCCACTATTATAAATAAACTTATGTGTATTTTTGAACCTATACTTTTTCTCCCCACAGGATACTACAAGCCATGCAGCAGTATCCGTTCTCAGCAAAGCCTCTACCTATTACTATACATGTCGACATTTAAGTTCCAGTTTGCATCTGGAAAAAAGAATTCATTTATACAATATATATTTTTAGCTACTGATATTGAATCTTAGCATTTAGTACATTCCATTGCCATAGTGACAAAATATAATTAAGGTTAAGGGCTTCCTCATGTCTACTGTCTGTTGTCCAAGCTCAGAGAATGGAAAGTCTCCAACATTAGAAACAGGAACCTGAATCCTGTATGTTTGACTTAATGTTTTTGAATTCACTTTATATTCCATATATCTTAACGAGGTAATAAAGGGTACAGGAATATAATAACCTTTAACATCTAAAAAAAGACATGAAGGATTGAGATTTGAGCCACCTATGCTTCCCAGCATCCTGAAGAAATGGCAATAGGGTGAACTGCAGTGACTCTTTTTCAAATTGAAAAGTTAGGACATGATTCAAAACATGATCCAACAATTTGGCACAATACCTAATACGAAAAATCAAAAGCGCATGACTTTCATGGCAAATACATAAAAATCAAGTCTTGTTGGGCTAAGAGAAAAAGGAAAAGAGTATGAGAGCAAGGTGCCTTTGTGGGACCTGAATACTTCAATTAAGGTAGTTATTAAGCACTGGTACACAAAAACACTAAAACCTACTAAACTTTCAAAAATCAAAACAGGACAAAGTCCTCTCAGTCCAGGTTGTTGTAAGGGGAATAGGGATTGACCTTTCTTGGAGAATATGAAAGAAGCTATGGTATAAAGTTATAAATCATGATATAGAGTCATCTAAAAGCAAAATGCATATCAAAGTATTACTATGACTTAAGAAACCTCACATTCAATGGCAGCAATTAATTCATATACTCTGCAGAAAATTAAAGGATGCTTAATTATTTCCAAAACAACACATGAATTTAGGGACTAGAATATTTTCCAGGGGAAGTATGTTGTAATAAAAATCAAACAGTAATTTCAAATTAAAAATAGAGGCATAGAATGTGTCATTTTTAGAAAAGGGAGAAGCAGAAATAATAAGGGTTAGAAATCAATGATTGGTAGCCTATGCTAGAAGTACATGATTATCAGGTGCACTTCTCAGAGGAAAGGCATATTCCTCTATGCAGATAAAATAACAAATTCAGGCAACAAATATAGAGCGCTTACAATGTACCAGGCATTATTCTAGGTGTAGGAGAAAACAGCAGGAACAAAGTAAACAAAAATCCCTGTCCCCATTGGGTTTACACTCTATATTCAATAATGTAAGCTGTTATTTAAAAAATAATAAAGCTAGGAAGGGGACAGAGTTTTAAGAAGTTGTAATTATTAAAAGAATGCTCAGGAAAGGTGACATCTGAGTAAAGGAGATAAAGTACTGAGCTGTGTGATATCTAGAAGTAAGAGTATTCCAGAAGAAAGAGCCAGTGAAAAGGAGCATGTCTTCTTTTCATGTGTTCAAGGAATGAAAAGGAGGCCAGTTACTGTAGTGTAGAGTGAAGAAGAATGTAGTATCTGAAGTCAAGAGTCAGCTTTTATTCTGGATGAAAAGGGAAGCCACTAAAGGGTTTTTAGAAAAGGAATGAAATGACCTGACTTACATTTAACAGGCTGCCTAAGAAGACTAATGAGAGTGGCAGCAAAGCCAGAAGCATGGAGACTATTTAGGAAGTGGCAGCACTGATCCAAATAAGATGGTGGCAGCTTGGACCTGGGAGGTAGCAGTGGAGATGCGTGATCACATTCTGGATGTACTCTGAAGGTAAGAACCTGTAGAGTTTGCTGACAGGTGAGAAAAAAGAAAAGATAAGAATGATTCCAAGGCTCTTGGTCTGAGTACCTGGAAGGATGGAGTTACCATTACTAAGAGGGAAGCCTTTAGGAGGTGAGGTGTGAGTGGTACGGAAGAAAATCTGCTTATATTTAAACATGTTACATTTGAGAGGCCTATTAGATATCAGGTAGGCCAAAGGATATACAAGTTTGAAGCCAAGGAGAAATTTGGAAGTAGACAATGTATAGATTCTATACTTTTTGAATAAGCAATTTAATATTGACATAAACCCACTGATATTTTCCCAATTTTAAAATGCTGAGATTTTTCTCCTATCTAATCTAGCCTACTGAATTATTAATTATTTAGTATATTACATAGTAAACAGGATACAAAAATTAGAAATCCCATTAGGGAGAAAGTATATACAGACTACACCAAGGATAAAGGGTTTGAATAAGGAAGGTGGTGAGAGGAATCATGAAAAAAGTTAAATAATTACTTACATGACTTTTAGGTTACAAACTGGCGCACTGACATTACAGTACATGCTATATTTAAAATTGGTCCTTGATGTGTTTGATGCTATCTAGGTTTAAGGGCACAAAATTTCCAAATGAAGATAAGTCTCTTTTATATATATCATAGTCTAGATAGAAGGTAAATGAGAGAAGCTCCCAAGCAAATGGACCTGAACCTTGATTTTTTCCCACTCCAATCCATCCCCTCCCACACCCCACTGGTATAGTATTCCTCCTATAGTATGTCTGTACAATTTTGTCTTTACCTTCTCTAATGAGATAAGGTTTTGAATTGTAGATTAATTTCATTCATATCCCCCATCAGAGTTCCTCTTCTAGAGAACTCTGAACACAGAAAATGAGTTGAGAAACTATTTAAAAAATTTTCCCAATGTTTGCATAAGACGAGTACCATTCAAGAGGAATAAGAGAAATAAACTAATTTCATACAATAGATGCTAGCATCACCAGTAAGTCGCACTTGTGAATCTGTTGGAATGGAAAACTCAGGTTCCATCTCAGATTTACATGGTCAGAAACTCTGGGGGTGGCACCCAACGATCGATGCATTAACAAGCTCTACCAGTGATTACAACACATGCTACATTTTGAGAATCTCTCTAGCTTGGTACATTAAGGCTCAATTCTCTCAAGGGATGTCACATGAAAAAGGCTACTAGACTATAAAATTCTTGATCATAGTAATCTTACTATTTTTCACTTCTGATTGCCATACGTATTTGGCATTTAAACCACACTCAAAGAGTTTTTGAACAGTTAAAAAACCAGAAGTACCCCCTCCCTCTGAATTTCCTTATTTTCCTTCATTCTGTGATATTATCTTATCAGCCCAACCTTTATCCTTCCTTCCTAGTCCTCCCTATTCTATAGAAGAGGTAATTTTTTTTTTCCAATCAGGACACCATATCCTAACTTTTAAAGAAATTTTGTGGATGCCATGTAAAGTCACATTTCGGAGCAAGAAGAATCCTCTGAAGATTATTTATCCAAGTGTATCAAATTACAGGTGAGAAAATTGAGGCCCAGAGAGATCACATGGCAAGCACATCCTTACAAAATTAGACACACCAAAGGATAAAACTGTTATCTTCAGCCATCTCTATTTGGCATGAATCAAAATAGCTAGTTTAAAAGACTGAAATAAAGTAAGGCGTTAGAAAGATAAAGAGACAGAATAAGCTTTAGTTTTACAACTGCTTTCTAGATGTAAATATAAACATATTATCAAAAACCAACACTGCTTTATTAGCAATAGTACATGCTCTTTCCCCATTCCTTGCTCTCTATATTAACAATGGAGAAAACACTCTTGATATTAATAAGAATGCTACGCAGCTATCTGGTGACATGGCATGCTATGCCAGAGTTTTGTCTTCCACTCTCCTAAATATCTCAGAAACTAATTTCAAGACTATTCACAACTCTTTCATTAAGAGATTACAGCAATTTTTCTGACCAATATTTATCTTCCTGGTTATACTTCATCCAACACAGAAACTGCCTGGAGAAAGCCTGAAGCTCCTTTGATATTTCATGTCCCAAGCTGAAAACCATTTTAACTTCAGAAGGGTTCTGAAGTAACTGAACTAATAAATAAGTTAAGGGGAAATAAGTGCAGTAGAAGGAAAAATTACATGCTTTGAATCCATGAAGATGTTCTGAGTTCAGGTTTTAATTCTAGTCCTTAGTTGCCCTCATTTTATAGGATGGAAGCTATATTATTAGTATGTTGCCTCATGTTTAAGGTATCGTCTTCATTATTTAAAACCACTAACTCCTTGAAAAAACAAATTATGTTTTATATATCTCTGACCCCCCATACACATTATATTCCATAGGTACTCAATATTTACCTAAAGAATTTCCCTGATGCTGCCACCACCAACCACTTCTAGCTTAACTTTGTCAAATCTTATCTTACCCAATACCCTTTAAAACCTTCCCAAGAGGACTTAAGGAAAAGTCTCTACCAGAATTTATCTTATCATAGCCTATCTCTGATAATTCAGACCTATCTTTGAACTAGTAAAGCTCCTGGAATGTTCTTCCCATCCCCCATTTAAGCTAACTCCTACTAGTCACTCAGCTTAGAAGTTATTTTTCTATCAAGTTCCCTGATCATAGTTCCCCAGCCCTGGACTAACACTGCTGTCCTTCCACCCTAACTTGATAATATACTCAATTACCATCTGATATTCTAATGAAGTGTTTAACTGCTTCTCCAATTACCTGGTAAACCTCTTGAGGACAAGGATCACACCATATTGTTTTATATCCAGTGCTTACCATAATTACTGGCACATAAAACATCTTTAATATTATTTATTGACGATAGTAATAAAGTTCTTATTCTCAACATTAGTTTCTAATTTGAGAATATAAACATGTTTATTTCAATGTTTTCTTGTAAATAACTTTGGGAAAAAAACACATGGCTGTCCCATAGGTTAAAGAAAAAGACTGTGAAGCCTTAGTCTGTACACACATTTATTATAACACAGAAAGCAAATTCAGTATTATTTTTTTCAAAGAACAGACAAAATATTTCAAAATAATTTGCTATTATGGGGAACCTGCTTTGTTTTGGCCCCATCCTCAGAGGTTATAGTCACCAAACTGGATTTGATCCTCAGTTAAAACAAGCAGAAGAAACAGAAGTTGCTGCTCTGTCTGAAGTGCCAACCTGGGACCAAAAGGTAACAAGCAGCTGCTATGGATAACTAAATGGAAAGACAATTGAGTTTGCATTCCTGACAGCATTATGGAGCCACCATAATAGCACCCCTGGACAGCTCCTTCTAATTTCTCATTACTTAAGAAAAATGAACAACCTAATTTGTTTATACCATTCTTTTTTGATTATCTTTCCTAATTGATAGGAAAGACAATACAAAGTTAGAAGAAAGTGAGAAAAAGGTTTATAAAACCTTAAATAGGAGAGAAATACTCAAGACAGAAACATTGGAAGCAATATAGAAAAAAAACATAAATGATTATATGAGATACCAAAAAAAGTATGGTAAATGTTACCATAAACTACGACAAAAAAAAAAAAAAACAAGACAGAATGATAAAACATATTTGCAAAAAAAGCTAAAGGATTATATCTTTTAATCCACATCAAAGAAAAGTAACAAATTGATTAAAAAAAACCTCTCATAGGAAAAAATGAGTGACGATATGAATAAGCAATTCAGAGAACTGAAAAATCAAAAGAACCAACAAATGTATCAAAAGATGCTCAGCTTCACAAGTTAGGAAAATGCAAAATTAAGCACCATAAGAAATATTTTTTTACGTATTTGTCAAAAAATCAGTGATAGTGAGTTTATGGGGGATATTGTTACTCTCAGACATTAATGATGATGCTAAGAATTGTGTTAACATTTCTGGAAAATAATCTGGCATTATTTATTAAAATTTAATTAGTGTGTAAGATGTACAAGACAGTCACTGTAATATTGTTCATGTGTCCAAAATGGACACAGTATGGTTTCAGGTATCTACTGTTTCAGAACAAACCACCCCAAACTTAGTGCCTCAAAACCATGTTATTTCTCTCAATTTTGTTGGTTGGCTGGGCAGTTCCTTTACAGGTACATTCAGCTAAAGGGTCAGTTGGGCAAGTAGGTCCAAGATAGTGCACTTTCATGTCTACTGGTTGATGCTGATGGTCAAATGAGGCATCTTACATTTTTCAAAAGCTCTCTCATCCTCCTATAGGCTAGACCAGCTTCCTTAAATGGCAGCTGCAGGAAAGTATTCCTTGAAGTCCTCTTAAGGACTAAGCTCCAGAACTCACATAGCATTTCCACTATATTCTTTGGTCAAAACAAATTACAGAGCCAGCCAAGACTCAAGGGATGGTGCAATCGGTTCTACCTCTAGATGGGAGAAGTAGCAGTCATATTACAAAAAGGAATGCATACCAGAATGGGAGGAATTTATGGTTGTTATTCATTCTACCATAGGAGTGTGTGTGCCTATCTGGATGTACACACACACACACACACACACACACACACACACACACAAATAGTACTACATATTTGTCAAAAAAAAAAAAAACAAAGATGTAGAATATTTAATATAGTATGTTGTTATTTGTATGTGGGGGAAATTATATATATATATATATACATATATATACATATATATATATATATTTGTAAATACTGTGTGGGGATAGAGTTGCACAGTTGTGGATCCTATTAGGAGTGGTAGACCCACAAAGAGGAACACGCTGGAAGACCCAGAAATCAATGACACAAAGTAGTAAAGGGAGATACAGGGTGGTCTACATGATAGGGAAAATGGTAACACACTGAACAAATAAGTAATATCCAGGCAAATCATAACGATATTGAAGCTATGGTGAAGCCAAGTTTCTTACTGTCAGATAAGGTATTTATAAACATGGAAAAGAAGAAGGCTAGAAAGAACCCCGGGGAACTAGACTGGAAGTGAAGTATAGAAACATAAATTATGGTTTTACAATACACACACACACACACACACATACAGGTATAGAAATACTTATGGATGTTCATAAGTGTGTATTACATATACATATATAAGTGTGTGTATATATACAAACCATACTCATGTACTCATACATTTCCTAGTTCCTATAAGCAATGACACCCTAATAGCAATGAGTGCACTAAGCCCTTAAATCTTTGATTTTAAATACCATCCTTTACAAAAATGAACAAAAACAACAACATAAAATAAGGCTCCTTGGAGAAATGGCTGATTCCAGGACTAGACCAGGCAAAGTACAAGATGAACCAGGAACAGCATGTTCTGCCAAAAATACACAATGAATGAGAAGGGCACATGATAAACAAGAATAGGAGCCAGCTTAAAGAGGCTCCCACTGGCTAAATTGTGGACAATTTAAATGGCAAAATAAATAATAGTAAATCATAACACACTAAATAAAATTGAAATCCATGAGTCTTTACTGATTTTATAAATTAAATAAATAGGGGAGAAAGGAAAGTTCTACTTTGTAATACAATACCAAATAATATGTGTTGAAAGAATAATAGAAATTGAGAAATATCATTTGGCAATCACATCATAAAAACAATTAATTTAGGTGGAAGATATCACTGACACCCATACTATGGCGAGTGAATAGACATCTGCTGAGAAAGATGCTGCTGGCATAATTTTGGAATATCTCTCCACAAATATTGATCAAATACGAAAGGACACCAATATGACCAAGGTGATAATCACCAGTAGTGGCAACGCTTGACACTAATTACCTCTGGACGCAATGCACTGAGGTTACAACCTTATTTGTCGCATTCTTGCCAGACATGTATGACCAATTATGGAGTCATGAGGAAATGTCACATGGATCTAGGTTGAGGGTCATCCTAAAAAAATGTAGGGCTTATACTTTCTAAAACTATTAAAAACATGAAGGACAGGGGAAAACATGGCTGAAGAAGTCTGAAGAGACGTGACAACTAAATACAACATGTATTCCTGGATAGTATCCTGGACCAGAAAACAGATATTGTTGGGACAGTCGAAATTTGATGAAATTTGAATAGGACTAGATAGCAGTATTGTACCAATGCTTATGTTCTGATTTGGAGGGTTAATATGCTAGTTATATAAGAGAATATCTTGTTTCTGAGATATAGACACTAGTGCTTATGGGTGAGGGGATATGTATGTAGTCTCCAAAAGGTTCAGGAAAAACTATGATAATGGGTATGTATTTATACACACACACATATATAATGTATGTATAGAGACAGAAAGAGAGAGGGCAGGCAAAGAAGAAAAAAATTAACAATGGTGGAATCTGGGTGAAGGAGTACTTTGTATTGTTTAGGAATCTTTGAAATTATTTCAAAATAATTTTTTAAAATCTGAAATAAATATATGATATAGAACATCTATTGCTAGTGCAAATGAAAATTGGCTATTGTCTGACCACAAAATAGAATGAAAAGTTTATTTATATAGCTTCCTTTACAATACTCTGAGGGAATACATTATCAAGGAAGGCAGTGTTTTTATGCCTGTTTGGAGAAGAGTATCTCAATGTTTTCAAATCAACCTTCCTGACCTTCAAGGACTTTAAACAGGCATTTTATAGTTCAACGAGAAAAAGAATCTTGACTTACTCATCTTTGTGGTCCCAGGACCTAATACATGTATAATTTAGTCACTGTTCTATCCTTGAACAGGAATTCTACCCCTCATATTGTTCCTGTCAGAATATACAGTGACCTGAGTATCAAGGATTCTGCTACACAGAAAAGGGGGGTCTATGTCAAGTTAAAATATATGTGTCAGACTGAGGACAGAAAAAAAATCAAGAACTACCTCTCTAAGGAACTTACAGGAAACATAATTATCTGCTCTAACAGTCCTAAAAAACAGAAGAGTATGTAACCAGTAGCAAAAGGTCTTAGTTTAAAGAATGGCAAACTGTTAGCAGTTTTTGGTAAAAAAAAAAAAAAAAAAATTTAGAATACAAATGAGGCTCTTGGCAAAAAGTGTTGACAGTGGAAGATCACCTTTCAATATTTTGATAGGGTCTGAAAAATGATGAGATTGAACCATATGAAGTTGCTGATAAAGCATAAATGAGGGAAATCATTTTTTAAATGAAAAGAATACATTTTCATTACACAAACCAAAAATCTCCAAGATATTTAGATGTCTGTCAAAATTAAACTAAAAAAGAAATTAAAGCTGCATATACCTCAATACTCTCTCCTTCCTGAATAATACACACATTTTTTAGTACATGTGGTAAGTTCTGGGTCCCACTGCTGAACTAGAAAAAAGTTATAAGTGCCTGAAAACCTATGTTACAGTTAGCTATAATGAACTTCAGAATTGTCTTTCAAAGGTTTAAACAATTAAAAATTACACTTTAATCGCAATTCATCTACTTAAGAAAACAGAAGGAACTAATACCTTTGAAATTAGAATCTTTCTATTCAAAGCATTATTTGGGACTTAAGATCTATTGTAACTATATTACAACTTCTTCCCCTTAAGAAGAAATCAAGAGGCCAAATCTTTTCTAGCATACTATAAATAAAACAACATTCAGCATCACTATAAATCAGAATCTGTATGATTTTTAAATGAAGACAAAATACCTCTTAGGACTGTTCAAAGAATTAAATAAGACAATGTATATAATGCACTTAGCATGGTAGCTAGCAAGAATTAAGCACTCAATAAATAGCATTTACTGTACTTTTATAGAAATGACATGAAACACAGACAAGTGACTTAAAAACCTATTAGAGAAGTCTGTAGAGGCAGATGGACAGACTAAATACTTAGACTGTCAAATTCAATAAGGAAAGCAATCTTAACTTATTTATCCTTGTAGTCCCAGAATCTAACACAGTACCTAGCACACACAGTAGGTATTCAATAAAGGTTTACTGAAATAAAGTATGAAAATAAATTCTCTAGAAAATAAAAAAAAGGAGGTAGTTTTTAGTAGTTTGAAAAATAAATTGAGTCCAAATATTAGCAACTCATTTCAAGAACGTAAACAAAATACCTAAGCATTTTTAGAACCATGCATAAAAACTCTTCTCAGACTGGTCTTTTTAATAATGACTGAGCCACTCTCAAATCTGTTTTGGCAAATGTGTCATATCTAATCTTAGACAGAAGTATTTTTAAATTTCATCTAAAAAATGGGTGTGTCCTCAAAGGTGGAAAAAGCACCCAAAGCACTAAGGAATCTTTTCAACTTCCATTCAAGGAGAATCAGATAAATTTAATTCATAGTTATTCCATCTATTTATACATGAAAATTAAACTTTTACCTACATATTTCATTTTCATCAGTTCAAGTGCACATCTCAGCAAAAGAAGAGGGAAGAAAATCTACTCTCTCAAAAGTGGGCAGTGCTATAGAAGTTAAAAGGGATAGCTAACAAAACTCTTCCATGTCTCAGCAGCCACCTGTGAGAGCCCACACTTAGGGCACAGTCTCCTTGGTTTCAGAAACCCTTCACATTGAGGACTCAAAAGTGGGCAAGGGAAAAAAGAGTAATATGAAACTATAGTCCTATCTTCCATACTCTACCTCCAAGGATAACAGGAATCAGTGGACTTAGGAAAAAAAAAAGACCTTTCCAAGTTATTGCCCATCACCTCACTACTGCACCCCACTCTCCATATTTGGAAACTGATTAACTTTAGAAAAGCAAAAACCACACCCTTAATAATATACTCTATACAGTGCTTGGCTTCAGAAACTAATCAGTAAAGCACATCTCTAGAGAGAGAGCTGGATATTCATCTCCTGAGCCTACCTCAAACTAAAATCTGTGAACGGTATGAAGTTACAAATCAAATAATAGCTTCAAATCAACTGCTAAAAGGTTTTGAAAAAAAATCATTAAACACACCTACCTTTAACAAAATTACATTTTCAGAAAAAAAATGTTAACAGTTAATGTTACAGAAGTTAACAGAATAACCACGAATCTGCAATACACAAAGTAAAATTACTCTTATCATTTGCTTCCTAAAGTGCCTTGAAAAGTATCAAATGCATAAAGGCATGTAAGAGCTATTGTCCAGTTATTGGCAGCATTAAAACTATTTTTAAATCTAATTTCTGGAAAGTTCTGCAGTGGCAGTTTAAAAAGCAAACCAAATTTTCATGAAAGTGCCTAGTCCAAATCTGGAAAAACAGTTAATTTCTTTTTTAAACTAAGAAGCAGAAGGAAGGTCATAAGCACCAAGGTTTGTAACATCTGTAGGTGGTTGGTCCAAATCGGTGAAAAAGGTCTCAGAATTAAGGATTTAAAATAATATGAAATATAATCTGACGTGATCTTTAAAAATCACTTGTGTTTTTTTTTTTACTAACAAAATAAAATCTTCTAATGCAAAGATTTCCCATCATCCACATACTTTGTAAAAGGACTGTAAATCCAAAACACTAAAAATTATCAAAAGGTACCCAAAACACATTTGAAACATGACTTCTGTTTTCACATTCATTTCTCAGATCTACTAGTAAAGCTCTTACGGCAACTGGTCTTCATTTCAATAAAAGATTGTTCAATATGCCGTTCCGTGTGAATAGAGCTCGTGAGACTAATTCTGAAAACCTCCTCACGAGATGCTTAATTACTGCTCTAGTTCCAATTTCCTGCTACTCAAACAGCAACATAGAGAAAACAGCTTATACACATTTAAGAAGGGAGAGGAATAAAGATCCAAGGGAAAGGCCCATTCTTTTGTTTTAGTGGCAGAAGCTGCAAAAATAAAGGTTCACAAGAACCATCTGCACCTCTCCCCACCCATCCAAGCCCCGCAGAGCACTTTCATCCATCCGCTCGAGACTCTAGCCCTCGTGATGGGCAGGCTTTCCTGCCTTCAAGATTCCGTGGCTTTCCACATTTCAAAGGATGGACAGAGGAGGCTCTAAAGTCCAGGTACAGAAAGAAAAACTGGGAGGACACAGATCCTTTGAGGACAGTGACAAGGAGATGCATCCAGAATGGGGAGGATGGGACGCACCACGGAGACCAGAGGCTTGCAAATTCCCTGGCAAAAAAAAAAAAAAAAAAGCAAGCCCCATGGGGCAGAGGATGCTGCCCGTTCAGGAATGGGGACGGACAGACAGAGAGACAGACAGACAATCCTCCTCAAGAGCAGGGAGGCATATTTGCAGGAGACGCGGGAGGGCGTGAACTAGGCAGCGCTCAACTCTGAGCCCAAAATGGGCTGAGACAGCCTTAAACACGCCCGCACAGCGAAGACGAGACTTACGGTTACTTCCCCGGCTCGGGGTAAGGGTCGGATGGACCTCGCAGCTCCGCAATCCTGCCACCGCCGCAGCCGCCCCTGCCTCTCGCGCGGAGCCGGTGACCTCAGGTACCCTCCCCGCCCCACCCACCCGGGCGGGCGCCACCCCCCTGGCCGACCCCGGAGCGCCCGCCGGGCGGAGCCTGCCGGGGCCGAGGCTGCGCACTGGAGCCCCGCGGGGAACGCTGCGTGCACCGGAGGCGCCGGCGGCGAGGCTCAGAGTCGGCGGGCGC
The DNA here is from genome assembly GCA_030015415.1 of Cynopterus sphinx. Taxonomy (NCBI): domain Eukaryota; kingdom Metazoa; phylum Chordata; class Mammalia; order Chiroptera; family Pteropodidae; genus Cynopterus; species Cynopterus sphinx. The sequence goes on from CM057391.1 coordinate 28,024,131, forward strand.
CCCTCATCCCTCCCGGGCCGCCGCGCCGCCTCCCTCGGTGGAGGGGAAGAGGGGGCGGTGGCTCGAGCCTCCGCCTCGCGGTCAAGTCCGGCTCATGTTCTAGCCTTGCGCGCGCGTGCGCGCGAAGCCCAGCCTCCCTCCTCCCTTCCCCCGCCTCTGGCTCCGCCGCTGGCGCGCCCGTCGCCGCCACCTCAGTCCCGAACCACCCGCCACCGGCCCCAAAGAGCCAGCAGCGTCGGCGAGCAGCGGCACGCACGGCGGGAACTCGGCCGCCGACCCGGAAGCTCTTCCGCCGCCCCCCGCGCGAGGCGGCCCGGACTGTGAACCCGGAAGCGGTTTCCGCGCCCCGGTAGCGGCGGGATGGAAAGCTGAGGCCTCTGGGCATCTGGATTCCCCGCGTTTCGGCAGAGTGTGAGGGGTGTTTGGTGCTGAGGTGCGAGGACAGGGAAGGACAACAGAGAGTCCGTGGGCACCAGGCTGTCCGAATCCAGACACCTGAGCCCTCGAGGCGCGGGGTGGGGAGCGCGACCGAACACGCCGGGCAGCTACTGGTGGCGAGTAAGAGTTTTCCTGTCTCAGCAAGTGGGGCCCGGCCTCTGGGAAAGAGAAGGGACGGAGGAATGAGAAAGCGGTGACGGTGTCCTGCCCGCCAGGTGGCTGTCCCACCCAGTGAGTTGAATGTAGCGACCTGGGAGGTGCTCGGCCGCCCGCACGGGTGAGACGAGGAGCCGCGAGATCCAGACCCCGGCGAGGAAACGGAAAGGTGGGAGGCCGAACTATCTCGACCTCTCGTTTCTCCAGGCAAGGAATTTATTTCTTCCCGGGAGTTACCAAGAAGCCAAAGCCACATGTTGGGCGGCAGCTCTTTGAGCGGGCGGTGATGGGTGGGGAAGGAAAAACGTCCTCAACAGTGTTTCCTTTTATCGTTTCAGGGAAAGCGGTTCACCGCATGTATTTTCAACTCACTTCTCGCCCATCTTTTGGCTTGCTTGCTTAGCTATTTCTCCCCGGTGCTTTTAGCTTCACTAGGAATGTTTGATCTCGCTGACTGGACTCAAGATCTCGCTTCCATTCCCTTCCGACTCTTTTGAAGAGCTTATGTGTCTTCACCGTTTCTCCCTTCATCTCCAGTTTTTTAACTGCTTTGATGTCCTCATTTTATTTGGGAGAGATAGCACAAACTCACAATGTTTTCATAACAATATAAAAACAATTCGTTCCATGATCTTTTTCCCTTAACTTCATGTTAATGTGTTAGTTGGTTCCCCCTTAGAATTGGGTTATAGAACTAAGGTAACAACTGATATGTAGCATATTTAGATACACTACTGATGAAATCATGCTCCCTAAAATAACCTCATTAAATGTACTTGTTCATTGTAGGAATTCACTTGGTTCCCAGTTTCAATTATTACTTAGTTCCTTCTCTGTTAGCTAAACTTAGTATAATTGCCTTCAAAAGCTATTTGAAGATTATTAGCTATCTTAAATTGCAGAATAGAATGTCGCTTAATTGTTGTAAAGTTATTGGTGATGCTTGTTGATATTAATATGTGACAACCGGTAGAATTGGTTGAAGGGACAATCAAGCTGAGTTAGAAGAAGCATTGCCATTTTCCCTTCTGCTTTTTATTGCTTCCTCTCTGTTTATTAACATAAATCAATTTAAGTAGCAAAAAATTGAGGTTTTTATGGTCAAAAATCCCCATAGGGGAATTCTTATTGATACTTAGTTGTCATCTTTTCTCTTTAATGTTATAATGCTTTAAAATATGGATTTGTTCCAGGAAAATGAGAAGTTGCAAGTAACTTAGCCACTTTTTTTCTTCTGTAAAACGGGTATAACAGCAATACCTACATCATCAGGTTTGAGAGAATAAAATGAGAGTATGTGTATAGCACTTAGCACAGTATCTAGCACATAACAAGCAATAATGCAATAAAGCAATAATACCTATAAAGGTGTTAGTCATATTTTAAAAGCACATGAAGTGTTATATTTAGAAAATGAAAGTAATAAAAACTTAAGGACAACTTGATAAAACCATTTTGGCTGGTGGAGATAAAAAATGCATTTTATCAGTGATTTTCAACTATGTGGACAATAAGATTTTTTGGTTTGGTTATTTAAAGTTGGCATGGGTTTTAAAAGGTTGAAAAATGACGTTTAAGGATGGTGGAAAGGGGATCATTTTCTGTCTCAGGAACATATTACAGAGCCCTGAAAGAACGTTCCATTTTTTGGTTTTTATTTATGAAGATACATACACTTTCTGATCGTTTTTGGTTATTACTATGAGCATGCACTTTGCAAACTGGTAAATCATCCTGTTGACTTTGACTTCTCGTATTAAATTTATCATACCCATATTCACATGCCAAATCTTTCTCCATTGCAAAAGTGTTTTGAGTTTGTTCATGTGTACTCTATATAGCAGGTGTTTCTTATAAAAGACATTGGAATTTTGTTAACCAGAACTGTCTAGCATAGTAAAGAGATGTTAACAAACCTGCCTCTTGGAGACTAAATGGCATTTGTATACCTCCCCTCCCCCAGTTATAGTGAAAACCAGATATGCCCCTACATATTTTCAAATAATTCCATGTAGGTACTTTTTGGGTAGCAGCTCTTTGAGTAAAGAGGTGTGCATGTCTTTCCAACTAGTGGATGTTGATGGGTGGTTCCCCTAATTGAGAACCACTTCTACATATTCATAAGACCTTATTACTTAGGCAGCATATCATCATTTATACCTAAGCATTTCCCAGAGTGGAATGAGCCCTATAATAAAATGCCACATATTTCCTATACTTAGTAACTTGAACCTTGTCTAAAACTCAGTTTAAACATATTGCAAACTCTATACATTTCTCTTATTTCTAACTAAAATTATTCTCTTCCAATCTCTTTGCATGTGTTTCTGCCTTAGTAGTTTTGCTCTCACATATTAGTAGCTTTTATTCTTTTCCTAACTTAAGCCTTTGTTTTCTTCTTTCCTGTCATTGGAAGTATGTATATTTCTAACATTCATGTATTAATATTTCTTGAAAATCAACTTCTAGAATCTTTAGGGGGTGTGTGAACATTAAATGATATAAAAACAAAATACTATAATCTTCATGGTTATGTCTTTTTATTACATCACATGTTTATCTTTTAAAAGTTGAGAGTACAGTGCAGTACTATCCTAGAGAAGTGATGAGCATTGATAAAGAATTTAGCTAGTAGGTTTTATTAAAAAAAAAAAAAATATATATATATATATATATATATATATATATATATATATGGGTTGACTAGCACAGGAATCGATTTGCTCTAAATTGCGTTTAGAAAACTAACAATTACTTGATTTCTCTTTTAGGTGCTTAAAGAAAAAATGTATATGTAATTGTGCCATATATGTTATACAATATATAAACAACACTTTTGGGGGAGGGGCTGCTTGAAGTCTTCAAGCAGGCATCCATACATTTGATGATCTGTGAAGTTTTATTATCTTGAAGTCATTGTTAATCTGAGGTGAAAAGTAATTGCTAAGTAGAAATTTTGATAAGAAAAAGGCCTCATCAATTTCACATACTATAGGAAGCTCTGCTGCAAGTAGTAGGCTTTAAGAATGATCTTATGGAAAAACTATACTAAAAAAATTTCATCAGATATACAGTGGGAATGAATAATGTTTTCTCAAAATGAATGTCTCAATCCTAATGTTTTACTGTAGTTTCACTGGATCTAAATCTGTGGAAATTTTTATAATTCAAAATAAAATAAAATTTAAAATTAATTATTTAAATAATTAAAATTTTTGTGCACAGTAATTTTAATGGTTGTTCTAATGTTTACTTAAAATGTCAAAAGCTGAATTTTAAAAGAATTCCTTTTTAAGGAAATTTTCCAATTATAAGTCTTTTTCTTTTTGTATAGGGAATTGAATTAAAGGTTCCAAAATGATGTTAATTGCAGTTGAGAAAACAATAAATTCCTCTGCCTCCTCTCAAGTGACAATCAAAAACGATTCTCGAAAATGATCTCCTTTTTCCTATGAGAGTTGAAACAATAAGGAACTCATTAAATATAAACAAATCATTTTAATGTTTAATGGGCTTTAAAAAAATTTAAGAAGTTTTATTTCAATATGGCTGGGGAACTTTTGTTTTATATTATTTTAAAAATGTTGAGGCATGTAAATGAGAGGAAGCTTTTTTTAAAGATAAATGAAATATATTCAGTACAAGAGATTCATTTTAGTCTAGGCACAAACACAAAAAAATAATAATAGCACTTAATGAGATAGAACAACCAAGAGAGTGCTTGAAATTCAATTATTTGTCAGAAATTACCCGATGCAAATTTAAAATTAGTCTGGGAAAGTGCAGATACATGTATGTATGTATGTTATATGTTGGAAGAAAAATTTAAGTTCTGTAAAGATTTGGGAGAGAATGTTAATGGCCACTACCTAGTTCCAGCTTCCAAATTAACAATATAACATTCATGTGTGTAATTTATGGAAAATAAGTGTTTATTCTAATCACTATTTTGATTCAGTATTTACAAGATATTTTTATAATTTTATCACTTTTAGATATAGAGTGCAGATTTTTATACAGTTAAGACTTCTCAAAGTATGTATAACCATTAAATATTTTTTTAACTTTTAATAGGAAAAGAAAAAAGGTCTACAAGGAAATCGTAAATTATAAGCTAAGGTTTTGAATAGTTCAGTGGTGAGATATAATCAGTCATCTTTGGCTTGCCTTTTAGGTAGTATATTACTGTGATAGAAAAATCAACATTCCGTTGTTTTACAAAGTGATGATGTGTCCTTTAATTTAATCATTCAAGGAATTCCTTTGTTTGTTTTATAAAGCAATGGGAAATCCAGAAAACATAGAAGATGCATATGTTGCTGTTATTCGTCCGAAGAATACTGCCAGTCTAAATTCTCGGGAATACAAAGCTAAGTCTTATGAAGTGAGAACAATTTAGTAACATTTACTTTGCTACCATTGGATGTCATTCTCTGTTATTATTTTCATTTACATAATAGTCTTAGCATATCCTGTAAATTCTTGTTGACAACCTAGATCTTGACAAGCTAGAATGGATAACCCTAGATCTCTGTCCATCACAGACTTTTTTTCTGCAGCATACTTTTTTACTTTTCTATTCATTGATTTAAATTATTAGATATTAAAATACTTGTTTGAGTTTTTATAATTTATAGATTTATTTTTTAGTATATTTTATGGAATGGCTCTTAAAAATTAAAAAAATTTGGCAAAAGTCAGCTTATTCAAATTACATTCTAAACATTGTTTTTTGTTATTTTCTCAAAGAACTATTTTTAACAGTTCACTAAAAATATCTTTTTACATTTAAGTTTTAGGTGATTAAGTTCTCCGTAGTTCTTAATTATTTTACAAACATTAGTAAGTATGATTAAGGCAAAAAACAAACCAGAATTGTTATCTTTGCTATGCAGCACATGCCAAACATCATAAAATAATTCTAATCCAATGTAACTTCAGCTAATTTCTGTAGCATTTTGCTTAAACTGCTTTTTAAAGTTATCTGAAACCCATTAAAAGGTATTGCAGGGGTTCTCAGGAGGCTGCTGCTTTAGCAGTGCTCTAACATACTGGTTATCAATCCTGGCTGCATTGTTGAATCACTTGGGTAACTTTAAAACTTCCAGGGTCACTACCCCACTTAGACATTTGATTTAATAAGTCTGAGATGAAACTGCGTCGATATCGTTGTAAAAGCTTCATAAGTTATTCTAATATGCAGCTAGGTTTAAGAGATTGTTGGCTTATGTTCTAAGGCAAAAAAATTTAAACTTTCTCTTAATGTTATTTTTCTCATCTAAGATTTTGTTGCATGAAGTTCCTATTGAAGGACAAAAAAAAAAGAGAAAGAAGGTTTTGTTGGAAACTAAACTTCAAGGCCACAGTGAAATAACACAAGGCATATTGGATTATGTAGTAGAAACCACGAAACCAATTTCTCCTGCAAACCAAGGTATCAAAGGTAGGCAACTTTTCTTTCTTGTCTTCTCTTCTTTCCTTTTCTTTCTTACATAGTTTGCTTTAAATGCTTGTGGCGAAAGACATTTAAAAATATATTAAAATCAGTCTCTTTTGTGTTCCTTTCCATTGACTCCGAAAATTTTTTAAGGTACAGCCAAGGCCCCTCCAGAAGTAACCTGACTTTAATTTTTTTTAAGTTGAAAAATATTTAAATAAGTCACAGTGTTAACAATTTATTCGATAGAGAAATGGAAACCAATGGGTGCCTTGAAAAGTAAGAGTACAGACTACTTTTGCCAGAAGTATAGGTTCCTAGGTAAGTATCTTTGAACTATTTTTATTTCTGTACTCCAGGACAGAGGAAACTATAAACCTCTCCATAACTAAATGAAAGTTAAAATTCATAGATTAGACAGAGTCCTGTAAGTTACCATTTGCTCACAAAAAAACCCTTTTCAAAGAAGCAAACTGAATTACAGAAGTATTAACCTTGGAAAGGTTGAGACATCATCTAAAATGTTAGATAATGACTAGCCTGTGAAACTGATTAAAAATGCATGGTCAGTTTTCTCAGGCCATAACCTCCTAAGCAGCAGATAGAAGAAGTTAAGGAAATTATAAACTGTGTCCAAGGTTAAGGCATTACCAATTGAAAAAGTAAAGTTAATTCCAGTCAAACAGCAGTTGAAACAGTTGTTAGTGAGGAAAACCATACCTCTCTGTCTTTTTTTTTAAAGCTTATTCAGTGTTTTTTCTGTTTGTTCATCTTTAAAGAGATTAGTCATCTAATTCATCTGTTTCAGTACAGAGACTGTTTTGTTGCAGAAATAAGGCCGAATCCTGTGATTTGATTTATTAGTTATTTTGGGTATTTGTTCTCTAGAGATCTTTGATATAATTCTGAGTCTTCCAAAGAGCATCTCCTTTCTTTAATTATCAGATTGCCTTTTAATGAAATGATCTAGAGATCTTAGTTAAAAAGGAGACTATCCTTGTGGTATGAAGACATGTGAAGGCTCTCTTTGGGTGCCATAAATTTGTCAACCTTTCCTACAGTCTTAGACTTCTCTGATATTTTCATCCAGATTTGTTTTACTAATACTAAATTGTTAAGAGTTATCAGGATCTATCCTGAGATCAGATTCTTAAGACAAGTCTGATTAACCCAGATCACATATTTGAGCTGATTTAGAGAAGTCATGATTTGCTATGAATTAGCCAAACTCTACCATTCAGTCCATTCACCAAGAAGAAGGGATGTAAGTGGTGTCAGTGTTAACAAAAACGTCCCCTGTCCCAGAGGGCTGGGTAGTTTCTCTTAGAAGTTTATGAGTGGATAGGCACCCTGAAATGTCTACCATAATTATGCCTTGTATATTTAGTAAAATGATCTAACACTTTTTCATTTAGCTTTTAATGAGAAATTAAAATAGAGAAGTTTTACTTAACTAGACTGTTATATTAATTAGCCATACCATGTCCTGAGTATCTTAGTTGAGTTTTTCTAAATATATGAATTTTTTTTATAGAGTAATATGATTCCTCATATAAGCATCACATGAAAATCAAAAAATGACTTTATATAGCAGTAGTTATGCCTTACCTTTTTGTGCAGTGCTATTTATAATTTAGGAAACGCTTACTTATTTATGAAATTCTTAAATTGTTTCTGGGAGTTGGTATATGGTCATTTTCACATCTGTAAAATGCAGCCATAGGTTGTCAACATACTAAAATAATATTCCCATTAGTGGAAGAGGTAAGACTAGTACCCTGATTCCCAAATTTGTAATCAGTGCTATTATTTTTTTCCCCACAACAAATAAAGTTACATTCATAATTTGCAAAGTAGCCAGTTAAACAATGGATCAGAACTGAGTTTGGAGAAGCAGCAAGATAAAAGTGGGACAAGACCTCAAGCAAGACAAGAAATATTGCCTCTGAAATTTCTTAGACTGTTATTATGTATCTAACATTTCTATTTTATACAAGTGTCCATTTTGTAAAATAATTGTTTAGGGGCTATAATAATAATGGGCCATAATAATCACAAATATGGGCTCCACTGTTTTGTGAATAAGTGAAGCTGCTTGAAGTCTCATATTATCTACATGCTCACAGAAAGCATCCAGCCAGGCATTCCTACCTCAGTTGTTAAGAAGGTTCTTTTTCTTAGGGTGAGGAGATTGGAAGAGCTGCTAAAAATCATGGCAAAGGTGCCTAGAAGTTGAGAAGTTTTAGAATGTAAGACTTGTAGGTTATCAGATTATGGTCCCCTTGCTGCCAAATCAGGAAAAACAGACTAAGAATGGTGGTTACAATTTAGAACGATAGTCTGTAGGTCAACCAGATTTTAATAAAAACTGAAATTGAGGGAGGAGGTTAAAGATTAAATGAAGAGGTGCTAAATTTAAGACTTTGTAACATATATACCACCCTCCTTAGCCAGCTTATATTATAGTGAAATTCTTAACGTCTACATCCCCATGGAGCAAGGAACAAGGAAGTATATGCCTTTTGACCCAGAAAGATGCCTTGCTGTTCAGCTGCTTTGTCAGTCTTCAGCAGGACAGTTTTCCTTGTGCCTAGGAAGCTGTTTTAAAGCATGTCAAGACCAGGACCATAAGTCTATTGGTTCATTGTCCACAGAATGAATATTATAAGAATTATTAGTTTTTATTAGGGCATAATAAAATTGGCTATTTTTAGATTTTAATTCCTCTTAATGCTACCTTTAATTTTCTTTCTGATTCTCAAGGAAATTTATAAAATTTAAAAGCCCATTATTTTTATCTTTACTGACTTTTTAAAAAATGATTAGGAAAACGAGTGATACTGCTGAAGAAATTTCCTCTGGATGGGGAGAAGATGGGCAGAGAAGCAGCATTGTTTATTGTTCCATCGGTTGTCAAAGGTAAAGCCTAAGTTTTATCTTATAAATCTTTTTGTGCCTTAGATGCTAAGTTAAAGTCTACTGAAAATATAGGAATTTGTATTCATAGTTACTACTATAATACTGTTGTAAAATGCATATTTTCAAATTAATAGAAAATGGAAAAATTAGTTACTTAAAGATGTTTTGATTTCCAACTAATATTCAGGCTTCTGGACTGAACAGTAATGTTTCTGTTTCTGTTTTTGAAAGTAGGATAAAGAAGTGGGGAGGGAAGCCATAATTGAAACTAAAAGTTTTCAGGTTATAATAAGGGATTTTTTAAAGGATATGCTGTAGATAGAATAGAAATAGGTATTTTAGTATTTTGGAAAATTAAGAGATTGTGATCAGGACCTATCTTGTATTTGGAACAGGAAAGTATCAATAATATTTCTAAAATACTGTCCAACAATGGTGACTATTTAAAGAATTTATATCTAATATGAAAATATAATTTGAACTTTTGACATCCTGGAATAATAAAGTATCAAGTTTCAGTGCAGATCTTGCAGCCCGCTAATTTGTGGCCTTATGCAAATCACCTCTTTAAGTCTCAGCTATTTGTAACATGGGTATCTGCTTTTACTTGTTGCATCTTGCAGGAAGTATTCAGTGAGGTATTAGATATGAAAATCATTTTGGAACCTATAGAGTATCAGCCTCATGTAAGATAGCAATAATACTGACTGTATATTAATGATCCACTGTGGACATCCCATCGGCTTGCTGCGACACAGACTTATACATATTTTATTAGGCAGCTCTAGCATTCCTGATATACTTTTTTCCCCAGCCATACTTAGGTGAAAAATTTCAGTATTAACCAGAGCTAAGAAAAAGAAAAAGGAAATAATTTCTTCAGTTCTCCAAGGTTCTCAATGGTACATTCACCCAAATGGATAAAGTCATAGGACGGGCCACTACTTGAATCCAGGTCTTCTAATTTCAAATCTAAAATAATAAAAATTATACTTAACATTTGTTTAACATACTGTATATTTTTAAATAAAAAACATGCAGTTGTAAACAATTTATATGATGGCATAATTCTTCATTTTTCTTTTTCAGATAATACTAAATATACATATACTCCAGGATGCCCAATTTTTTACTGCTTACAAGATATTATGCGAGTCTGTAGTGAATCCAGTACTCACTTTGCTACACTTACAGCAAGGATGTTAATAGCCTTGGATAAGTAAGTACTGCCAGTAAAAATATTTTTGGTAAATCAAATACATGTTAATAGTAGAAATTAGTTCTGATAGATACCAACACTTGGGAAGAAAATAATGGAATAAATAATATGTGTATATTAATAAATGGTAAATCTTTAAAAAATGAAATTTAGATAACATCGGTTCACAACATTATATACATTTTAGATGTGCAGCATTAGAATTTGATACCTGTATACTCTCTTGCTTGTTCACAACCCAAAGTCTCGTTTCCTTCCCATATCATATATTCAACTCCCTTTAACCAACTTACCTTCCCCCTATCTTCTTTCCCCCCTGGTAACTACCATTCTGTTGTCTGTATCTATAAGTTTGTTTTTGTTTGATTTGTTACTTTGTTACTTTTTGTTTTATATTCCACATATGGGTGAAATCATACAGTTTTTGTCTTTTTCTGTCTGACTTAGCATAATTCTTTCAAGAGTCATCATGTCACAAATGGCAATGCTTTATCATCTTTTTTATAGCTGAATACTCTTCCATTGTGTGTGTGTGTGTATATGTACACACACCCCATATTTTCTTTTTCCAGTCATTGTCTGTGAACACTTATGCTGTTTCCAGATCTTGACTATAGTAAATAGTGCTTCAATGAACATAGGGGTACAGATATGATTACAAATTAGTGTTTTCATATTTTAAGGGTAAGTTCTCAGAAGAGGAGTTGCTAGATCATTTGGTAGTTATATTCTTGATTTTTTAAAGGAATCTCCATGTCATTTCCATGGTCATTGCACCAATTTACATTCCCACCAACAGCATACAAGGGTTCCCTTTTCTCCACACCTCTCCAACACTTAATTATAGCCATTCTAACAGCTGTTAGGTGATATCACATTGTGGTTTTGATTTGTAAGAAATGGTAAGTTTTTGAAATATAATATAAAAATGAAAAACTCCAAACACAGGATTGTCCTTGTTTGCTTACAACATATTGATTTTACCTTTAAAAGTGACAGAGATTGCCTTGGCTTAATTAAGATTCCTTTGTTATAAAACTAGATTTAATATTAAGTTACTCTTCTCAGTGAACAAGTTGTTTAACCAATCACGTCTTTGTCTTTCTGTAATAATAGGGCTAATGTATCTATATCTCAATGGTTTAGATTTTAAAAGTACTTCATGTTTTTTTAAAGGGATTATTATTATGATATGTGCATTTTTAAAAGTAGTGTGCTATATCCATGAACAAAACTTTTGTTAATAGTAAATGTAATATGTAACCAACACTAATTAAAATTATAAAAATCTGAATATTAGAAAGTATCACATATCAGAATTGGATAGTAGTCTTAACTTTTTTTTACCTTCACTTTTGAACAGATATTTCTGCTATCACTTTCTATTTTGCCAGGTGGTTAGATGAACGTCATGCACAATCTCACTTTATTCCAGCTTTATTCCGACCTTCTCCTCTGGAGCGGATAAAAACTAACGTCATAAATCCTGCATATGCTACTGAATCGGGTCAGACAGAAAACTCACTACATATGGGCTATAGTGCACTAGAAATAAAGAGTAAAATGTTAGCCCTAGAGAAAGCAGATACCTGTATTTATAATCCTTTGTTTGGATCAGATCTTCAATACACAAACCGGGTAAGAGTTGAATGAATTTTGGCTCTGATCTCAAAAGACATTTCCTCTCAAATGTAGTTTTTTTCCCCTGAGATAAATGCATCTATAACTAATTGTAAACATTAAAGTGACACCCATATTTAGCTCTATCTATATATATTAGAGTCAAGTATCTAAACTCATGAGTTTTTTTTGTTTTGTATTCCTTTTCTAGGTTGATAAAGTGGTAATAAATCCATACTTTGGTCTAGGAGCTCCAGACTACTCTAAAATCCAAATTCCCAAACAGGAAAAATGGCAAAGAAGCATGAGCAGTGTCACGGAAGACAAGTACTATACTTATATTCTGATATTATAATAATGTAAATTGATATATATACTTTGTATGTAATATAATCATTGCATAAATGATTTAGTTTATAGCTGCTAAGTGAAAATAGCTTTCATAGATATGTCACATTTTTTTTTGAAACAATTTGAATTTCAACGGTGGTTTTTTTCATTTGTTTTTATGAATAGGGAACGACAGTGGGTAGATGATTTTCCTCTCCATCGAAGTGCCTGTGAAGGAGATTCAGAGTTATTAAGCCGTCTTCTCAATGAAAAATTTTCAGTCAACCAATTAGATAGTGACCACTGGGCACCAATTCATTATGCATGCTGGTAAATAAATTACTTATTATTTTCTTTTTAGAAAGAATTGCTCCTTAGTTGTAAATGTTAGTACTTCTTTTCAAAACTCTTCTCATTCCAGCCACTTTTTGTCTACCATGTTTTATAAGTTTTCTGTTTAGATCTTTGATTACTGTATATGTGCCTCCATTTAGAATTGCAAGGTCTGCTCCATAGGAAAAATATTGTTAGCATTCTCAAGCATCACCAGACTAGCAAGTATCATTGCACAGCACAAGGTCCCTAATTTACCCTTGCAATTTCTGTTGTTTTATATTGGAGTTGTTATGTTTGTTTATCCCTACTATAAAATTTACATGTGTTAACTACTTAATGATTTGACCTTTTAGTATCCTTTTAGTTCTTTGGGAAGCTGTGATAACAGGAAAACCCCCAAAACCTTCATTAGACTCAAAGCCTTCCTTTTTTTTTTTTTTAGATGAAAGGGATTAGATCACAGGACTGAGGTTAGCTCTTTGCACTAGTTGCCTAATGTAGTTAGTTCTTCCTCTTCCACTCTTTTCACATGATAGTAACTCTCCCCCTCACCTGGGCTGAGTTCTTAAATTTTTGTTCATAGCAGTAGTTAACTGTTGTTATACCTCCATGCTTTAGAAAGGATGTAATAAAGTTATTTACCATTATTTCTTATGGAAAAGTTGCTTTGACTTATTGTTTAAAATGAACTTCTTTGGCTTGCTTAAGAAGTGCCTACAGTATTTACTGCTTGTAATATGTTCACAACTTCTTAGCTTCATGACATTGAGCAAGGTACTCTACCTCTTGGCATCTCAGTTTTTTTAACCTATAAAGTGCATTAATTAGATCATTTCTAGAGTTCTTTTCAGCTCAGATTCTTTTGATTTCACTGATTCCAATACTTGTGATCAAGAAGTTAAATATAGTTGCTTTAAATATATGTATTTTCTCTTAAAAATAAGCTATTTCTTTAAAAACGTTCTCCTTTATTCAGTAAATATGCTCTTAATTTTTGTTTGTTTCTTTAAAATATGCTTTTTTATTCTATACTTGTGTTCTTTCCCCATTACAGGGAATTTTTATATTAGATTTCATAAGAGCTACCCTTAATCTCCTTCAGCTAAATTTATGATTGTTTCTTCAGATTACTAGTAAATATTGCTAGCAGCAACTGTATTAAAATAGCAACATGCTTTACCTGAAACTAAAAAGAAAAAAAAGGTAGAGAATATAATTTAAAACCCTAAGAAAGTACACTGTGGAACTGGGAAAGACAGAGGCAGTGAATTTTAGTTTAGGAATTCCATATTTACATTTGGCTATATTGTTGCCTCCCCCTTTTTTTTTGTAGCGGGGGCTTATTTTCTTCTGTAATAAAAGAATGGTAATACTTTCAACTACCTGTTACATAAAAACAGAAGTATGGTACGGTATTTAATGTTTTGGATTGTCCCTAGGTTTCAGTCCCAATTCTGAGTTCCTAGAAATATGACCTTTGGCAAATTTTTAATGTTTCTAAGGATCTGTTTCTTTTTCTACAGATGGGCTTAATAATAGTACCTTTCTTAAGATTAAAGGAGAAAATGCAAAAAAATGCTTTGCGATTTACTAGCATATAATCACTCAATAAATGTCAGTTGTTTCTATTAAAGTATTGTAGTCATTTAAAGATTTTGATGTCTAAAGCTAAAATTCATTAATCTATAGTATTTTTATTTGGGAAATCTTATTGCTACAATACACCAAGGAAAAGAGTTTTATCCTTTTATAAAATTAATTTTATGTTAGCTAGAAATAATAACCAAGTTTAATATACCAGTAGTTATAGGTCACCTTGCAATACTTTAAATCAGATGGATCATTTCATTGATATGAATTTGATGTGATTCAGCTATTTAGTAGGGAACTTAAATTACTTTATCTTAGAAATGTACTCATTCAATAACTGTTACAAAGATTGAGGACGAGAATACTGGGCTATCTGATCAAGAGCATGGGAATTGGAACCTATCCTTATGAGCTTAGACAAGATATTTTACCCCTCTTGATCTGTTTTCTCATCTTTAAAAATGAGGGTTTTTATGAGATCAGTGGTTCTCAAACTTTGGTGTCAGGACTCTTTTTCACTCATAAAATTACAGGATCCCAAAGAGCTTTTGTTTATGTGAAGTATATCTGGTATTATTTATCATACTGTAAGTTAAAACTGGAAACTATTTTAAGTATTTATTACTTCATTTTAAAATAGCAAACATCTATAATGTAAATAACACAGTTTTCTGAAATATACCATATTTCCCCAAATTTAAAAAAGTTAGTAAGAAGACTAGCATTGTTTTACATTCTACCTGTAATTTGTTATAACATTGCAAGTCATGTAACTTCTACGACACGAGAAGTTGAGAGTGAAAGGGACAAATAACTTCTTAGTCTTATGAAAATATGTTTTACCTAGAAGACACCCTGAAAAAATTTTAGGGATACTTATGAGTTCCTGAATTGCTTTTAAAATTCTCATATTGGTGACCACATACCTAAAAACTATTCTTTACTAGAATTACCATTTTCCAAAACCATTTAAGTTGGCTATCTTCCAATGTGGGTAACTTGTCAGGCACTCAGTAAATGTCTCAGTGACATCCCATATTCTCTCACCTCTCTCAAACCAGTGTCTTCTCTCTCTGATAGTACTTTCAGGCTTGAATGACATCATTGCTAGAGTGTGTTATAGAACTATGATGATTTGGCTTCCTACAGATTACTCTATCTGATTTCATTTGGACCTTCACTGTAGCTTAGTTGTCTATCTTTTCTGTCTCATTCATCTTGTCAGCCTTTTAAACCTTCCTACTGTTAAGCTGTTAAACTCTCACTACTTTTCTCAATTCTCATCAGATAGATATATTTATATTTTCAAAGAAAATTGAAGGATTCAGAATGTCCTTCCCAACCTTAATGATCAGTTTTTATTCCTGTCTCTCCCTTGTAACATAGTATGTATAAGTAAAAATCCTTCTCTTTACCCATTAAACTCGCTTTGTCCTATTCTGTACTTTTTTCCTCTTACCTTCAAACATATGTGCTTCTCTTCCTCCTTGAAAAGAACCTAATTTGAACCTGCTACTTCTCCTGGCCACTATCATGTTCCTTTCCTTCTTTTCATAGCCAGATTTCAGAGGTGAGTAGGACATACTCATTGCTTTCTCTTTTCAGTCTTTATGAACCTTCTTAGCCTTTTCTGAGTTTTTAATCTCTTTCCCTGATATACAGCATTTAATATCGTTGACCACTCCTTCATTGTAAGAACAAATTGGAGTTGAAAGGGTACAAGGGAGCTAAAATGAAGGTCAGTACAATGCAAGATATAATAATCATAATCATAATAATAATAATATTATTATTATTATTTATTGAAATACTAGCCTCTATTCTGTGACCCAGGCATATGTTACAGTATGGAAACTGCTATGCTAAGATTTAGAAAGTGGAATTTTAACTCTGGCTAGTAACTATGAGGCCTTAGGCAAGTTATTTAACTGGTTCAAGCTTCATTTTTCTTATCTGTGTAATAAAAAATACCTTTGCCTGCCTTGTAAGTTACTGTGTAAATTGAGTAATTATATAAGTACCTTGAAAATTTTAAAGCACATATAAAATTTTAAAGCACATGTTTATTTTATTTCAATTATTACTTCTTGAATTGCTCCCTTAGTATCTTTTCCTTTTCCTGAAAGAATGTTTTTCAAGATACATTTCATTGTTCCAAGATGATCTTTCTCTAAATTTTCTCTCAAAAGGACTGCATTCATTCTCCCAGACTTAGCAGTTATTCCTTTGGGTTAGATGAATTTGTGTATTCTCAGATAGATTTCCTGAGCCTTTACTTTGCCTTCCTCCTAAGAACCAGGCTGATATTTTCAGTTGCCTACTGAACAGTTTCGTCACTCATTTTTTATGTATAAGGCGGTTTGGAGAATGTAAAACTACTATTCCTATCCTCAAGGAATTTCCAGGCTGATCAAGAAGAAACATATATAAACAAAGGTGAAAGTAGGCAAAATGAGATAAGTACCATAATAAAAGCAAAAATAAAATGTTAAAATGTAGTAGGAATATGGAAGAGGTCAATTTTAAACTGTTTCAGAGAAATAATAGTATTTAACCTGAACAAAATGAGAAAGAAAAACAACATCTTAGGAATAGCAAAGAACGTGAGCAAATAGTCACATGAACAAATGGTAGGTTCAGGGTATAGAAAACTATAGGGTGTGTGAAGAGGAAGCATTCTGTAACTGACTCATGTATTTTACTTCTCTGATTACATTGTAGATACACCTTTATCAGAGCAAAGTCCATGTATCTTTGTGTCTCACACATTACCTAATACAAAAGTTACATAAAGTATTACATCTTTGGGCCTATTGTAAATCACAGGAGGTCTTTGTGAGAAGCACTAAGTTTATGAGTTACTTTCTGATTCTGAACATATTTTTGACTAAAAATTTTATCTCCCTAAATTATAATTTTTGTACTTTATGTGCATTGGTTCTCTATCGTATGCTGTTTTGTGTTTGAGATTCTATTTTCTCCCAGTTGATCAGAAATAAACACTGTTGAATTGAACCAGAATAATTCATAAGAAATCGCTAGGCACAAAAAAACATTTATATCAATATCTTAATTCTTTGCTCTTCGCCTAGAAAAATCTTAGATTTCTTTGAGATGTCATCGAAGTTCTAAAACATTTCAGACAACTTTAGTTGGTTTTTTTTTAAGGTACGGAAAAGTTGAGGCCACTCGCATATTGTTAGAGAAAGGAAAGTGCAATCCAAACCTTTTAAATGGACAACTTAGTTCTCCTCTTCATTTTGCTGCTGGAGGAGGACATGCTGAAATAGTACAGATTCTCTTAAACCATCCAGAAGTTGACAGAGTAAGTTATTTTCTGGGGTTTTTTTTAATGTTCAGTGAGCAATGTTATGACCCTAAAATATTCAATTGTATACTTGAGAGATCAGCTGAAAAATAAATTTTACTTACTATATAGAATAAATATTAAACTTTACTTTTGTACATAGATATTTTTTATTGTAAATTATGCCTTACATAAAGTTTACCACTTAAGCCATTTTTAGGTGTGCAGTTCAGTGGCATTAAGTATGTTCACTTTATTGTGCAATTATCGCCACTGTCCATCTCCAGAATGCACATAAAATTTAACCTCTTCATTTTATATTGTATTTCCTCAATATATTTTGTATTTCCTTAAAGTATCTTTAAGAATGAAAAACATTTTCTACCCACTTTCTAGAATTTATATTAACAGATATTTTGTGAAGGGAAAAATAATAGTTTTAACAAAACCTTTGTTGTAGCTATAATCATAACTTAAACAATCACATTGATTAGTGCTTTGAATCCTTTATCTTTGGCAATCTATGTTTAAGTATAATATATACTGAGTATGGTCAGTATTACTTAATACTTGAGAAGGGCCTGTTTTTTTATGAAACTTTGATTGATTGAATATTTTCCCTTAGAATACTATAATACCTTTTTTCGTTATCCTTTTCCAAATTTTTAGCACATAACAGACCAACAGGGAAGATCCCCCTTAAATATATGTGAAGAAAACAAACAAAATAATTGGGAAGAAACTGCAAAATTGTTGAAGGAAGCCATCAACAAACCAGTAAGAATTACCTTTATAGTTAAAGCCAAGCATTTGTACTTAAATCGATAAGTAATTCGAGGCTCTATGGCAAGAGTGAAAGTGTGAATGGTTGGGTGGTTTCTTTACTGCTTTTATAAAACCTCATGGTTAGACTCCACAGGTATTAAATTTGTTATCATACCTAACACAGACATTTATTCTTTCATAACAAAATGAAACTTGTATAAATAAGTCTTTTAATAACTTAAAGTTAATCTAATCTCTTGTATAATCTGTATGCTTGGTGTGTTAATTAAGAGTTGCATTCTAGTCATTAAAGCATGCCTTTCTACTTAGGCCTTCTCTGCAATATTTATAAATATTAACATTACACATTATTAATTTAGTTTCAGCAAGTTATCTATTACAGGTTCAATTCCTCCTTAAGAAAGTAAATGGGTTAAAATATATGATTTCCTAGCTCTTTGTTTTGCCAGTTCAACTTGGCCTTTCCATCTAATTATTTCAAAATAATTAGCAGTAACATTAAGGTAGAGAAGAATTAACAACTAGAAAAAACTCAACTTATGCCTCAAAATTAGTGTGACAAAACTGATGAATTGAAAAACTTTGAAAACTTGCAAACCAGATAAAAGGTTTTGTAATAACAGATAAAGGATAAGTTTGATTTCAACAGATAGAACCCATATGTCTGAGCCTTTCCCATCAACTAGACAATAAGTCTTTGTTGAGTATTTTGTTAATTTAACATCATGGAATGCTGAAAGTAAAAGTAATAAATGATAAAGAATATGTGATCTCTCCCTTTAAGGAGAATTATACATACACTCATACACATTTTGTCTAAACATTATTACATACATGAGCACACGACAAAGGCAAGAAAATGGAATAGTGGTCAGGACACCTTTATACTTTATTGCAGTTTATTTTCTAATCATATAATTGAAACACTTTTATTTTCTTAGCCTAATTTTTCTATTGCAATGTGTAAGATAAGAGAAATTAGGTAATTTTACCCAAAATGAACTGTCCTTGAAGTTGTGTGAAGTCTTTAATTACTTCCTGTAACAATAAAAATTTTCTGAGGATATTTCTCTCTGGGATGGCGTGACTTTTACCTCCAAAATCTTCTATCACAGACTCCTCTTAGGATAAATTACTGCTGGTATACATTTCTACAATATAATTTGTGGCCCACTATACTCATGAGGTACTTGACTAATGCCAGATTTAGTTAACAAGTCTGTATCTCCCCATTTAATTTTACATTAACAGCTTTAAAATATCCTCTGAAGTTGAATTTTTTAAGAAAGCTATTTGTCTTAGTTTCTGAAACTTATTTGGCCATGGAATATCTAGAGGAAAACTTTAGAAAATATAAATAATGGAAGTAAAATTTTTAAAAATATCGCCAGCAGATTCTCACTTAAAGCAGTTTTTCTGATATTTTCCATGTTAGAGATTCATAATAAATAAAGCAGAAGTTGTTGAAATTAAAGCATTTTGTTGGATTGGGATGTATAATTTCTAACTAGGTTGCGTAATATATCATCATTTTTTGTACTAGTATGAAAAAGTTCGAATATACAGAATGGATGGATCTTACCGTTCTGTTGAGCTGAAGCATGGAAATAATACCACGGTGCAGCAGATAATGGAAGGCATGCGTCTCTCTCAAGAAACACAGCAATATTTCACAATTTGGATCTGTTCAGAAAACCTCAGTAAGAAAGTTATTTTGTTGTGTAAACCTTTCTGAGAGTAGGTTGGTAAATTTCAGTATAATATCAGTTTATTACTGTCTTAAATTTTGAAATGATACAGTGTTATTAGTGTTCAAATGGTTAAAAAAGGGTAAGCCTCTGAGCCCATCCTTCCGCATTGCCCAAACAATATTTTAGTGGTAGAAACCAAAATATTTCTTCTCTGGCAATGGAATTTGATTTGAATGCCATTAATTGTGGTGCTCATCCAACTTACTTTTATTTTCATTGTTCATAATAATACAAAAATATTTTTATTTGTATTGTCTATCAGATTTTTTTACTTAAAATCAACCTAATGTCACTATAGATTTGTCTCTCAAAGTATAGCAGATATGTAAGGAATTTCATCAAGTGGTTGGGATTTGTTATCTAATGGTTTAATTGTATTTTTTAACCCCAATTCTATTGATGATTATATGATAATTAAATAGGCTATCCTGGAATTAAGGATCCTAAACAGATTTAATAAATTTTAAGAATTCTCCTAGTTCTTATATTCTTAAAAACAAAAGCAATTCAAAATGGGTAGTTATATTGATTAGAGTCAATGCTGATTTAAAATTGGACCTTTAATTTATGTGTATTCAGTACTTGAGTACAGAGGGATTAATACAAAGAAAGTATCTATGTATTGATATAATTTATTTTTACATTATCATTTATAAAAGGAAAGATGTTTTTCAGGCCTTCAACTCAAACCTTATCATAAACCTTTGCAACATGTTCGGGACTGGCCAGAAATACTTGCTGAATTGACTAATTTGGATCCCCAAAGGGAAACACCACAGCTTTTCCTAAGAAGAGATGTGAGACTTCCTTTGGAAATTGAAAAAAAGGTTTGCTTGGAAATCTAATTTATAGTTGTTTAAATGTACAAAATTCATAAATTCTTATTGTAGGCCGTAGAGGTAAAAACTGTGTTCTTCTGTACAGGTAGGGTTTACTTCTGTTTTTTTGTCCAGTCCTCACATCCCTATGGTAAGTGGTAGAATTAGAGTCAGTCTACTTACAAAGCCCCTGGATGGTTTTTTGGTTTTTACCTCCACTGTCTTAAAATACAAAAAATAAGAGACTCTATCCTAAAGAGAATTAGCAACCAGATGGAAAACAGATTATACAGAAAAAACAAAATAGTTAGAAAGGAAATATAGCGTCAAAGATAAACTTAATAAAGGACTAATCATGTAGATTTCAAAGGAGCAAAAGGATAATACTTGGGAGGAGAATAGAAAAAATTCTAGGTGGAGAAGATTATATATTTGCAAAGGGGGCATGAAAAGTTATTTGCAACAGTCAGTCAATAGCTGTTTTCAACCCCAGGGCAGAGAACTATATAGATTGTAAAAAAGGATAAAACAGTTTACATTTAGTAAAAAGATCTATTCCAAACAAGTATGTTTGGATTTGAATTACTGTAAATGTTTGAAGAGAAATGAGATTATGCAATTTGAAGGTTGAGTGGGCAAGGAAGAAACATAAAAGAGATCTTACAAGTTAAACTAAGTATGATCTAAATACAATGATAGCTGTGAAAATTGGGATGTTGGGGGGAGTTCCAAGATCTAATAATTCAATGCATTTCCTGATTCTTTATTAATGGAAATATTAAAGAAGGCTAAGCAAATTTCAGCACATGAAAATTTCAATGACATGTCCAAACTTGGTAAATAATTTATGCCTGACTACTTATATATTATCCCTCTTATATTATCAAACTAAAGATAAATTTGATTGTTTCAGCCAAATATGCTGGGAGTTATATAAAAATTTGCATAAAATGGACCCAAAGCTAAAATCTTGATTATTCATTTAAAATGTGTTAGAATCACAAATAGAAAGAGGAAAAAGCCATAGGATCATCTCAATCGACAAAGAAAAGGCATTTGAGAAAAATCCAATGCTGTTTCATGGTAAAACGCTCAGAAAACTAGGAACTTCATCAATGTGATAAATGGTGTTTATGAAAAATAGACAACATCATATTTAGCGGAGAAAGACTGAAAGATTTCCTCTTAAGATCAGGAACAAGATAAGGTTGCCTGTTTTCACCACTGCTGTGTAATATGTTACTAGATATTTTAGTCAGAGAAATTGGTCACCCCGCCCACTCCCCCAAAAGGGCATTCAAAGAGGAAAGGAAAAAGTAAAACTATCTATTCACAAATGACATGATCCTATATTTTGGATCCCAAAGAATCCACAAGAAAGCCATTAGAGCTAATAAATGAATTCAGAAAAGTTGCAGGGTACAAAACTCAGTTATTTCTATATACCAGCACAAATAACCCAAAACAGGAAATTAAGAAATCCATTTATGTAGCATTAAAAGAATAAAATACCTCGGAATACATTTAACAAAAGAGGTGCAAGACTACAAAAACATAAACAAATTACAGAAAACTTAAGTAACTGGAAAGACATCCCATCTTATCCCAGGATAAGAAGATTTAATATCGTTATGATGATATACTAGCAAAGTGATCCCTAACAGAATTCCAGTAGCATTTTTTGTGGAAATAGAAAAAGCGGTCTTCAGATTCATATGGAATTGCTAAAAGCCTTCAATGGCCCAAACAGTCTTGAAAAAAGAGGAAAAAATTGGGGGATTCATGTGTCCTCATTTCAAAACTTACTAAACTATAAAACATGTTGGTAAATCTTCATGTCTTTAAATTTGGCAGTGAGTTTTTCTGTGTGACATTGAACCATGAATTACAAAAGAATAAACAGATAAATTGAACTTCATCAAAATGAAAGCCATTGTAAATCAAAGGAGATCATCAAGAAAGTGAAAAAACCTATAGAATGGGAGAAAAATATTTGCAAATCATATATCTGATGAGTTTACAAAACATATAAAGAACTCCTTTGGGTGATGAACGCACAATGTAATATACAGATGTTGATTTATTGAATTATACACTTGAAACAAATAATTTTATTAACCACTGTCACCCCAATAAATTTTTTAATAAAGAACTACAACTCAGTAATAAAGACAACCCAATTAAAATGGACAAAAGACTTGAGTAACATTTCTCCAGTGAAGATATATAAATGAGACACCAGTTCATATCTACTAGGATGGCTATAATATTAAAAATTTATAAAGGAAAATGACAAGTTTGGTGAGGATGTAGAGAAATTGGCACCCTTGTATACTGCAGGTAGGAGTATAAAATGGTGCATCCACTATGGAAAAGAATTTAAGTAGTTCTTCAAAAAACTAAGTAGAATTACCATATAATCCAGCTCCTAACTATATTATATACCTGAAGAACTAAAAATAAGAAACACCTGTTTGCCAGTATTCATGGCAGCATTATTCACAATAGCCAAAAAAGTGGAAACAAAGTGTCTTATCAGATAATGTATAAACAAAATGTAGTATATACATACAATGGAATATTATTCAGCTATTAAAAAGAATAAAGTTCTGATACATGCCATAACAGTGATGGACCTTATATACATGCTAAGTGAAATAAACCAGTCACAAAAAGATAAATAATATATGATTCTACTTACATTATATATCTAGAACAAGAGAATTCATAAAGACACTAGATTAGTGGTTGCCACAGATGTGTGGTTGGGAGAGAATAAGGAGTTACTGCTTAATGTTTGCAGATTTCGTTTGGTTGATAAAAAAATTGTGGAAATGGTTGCTCAACATTGTGAATGTAATTAATGCCACTGAATTATATATTAAAATAGTTAAAGTGACAAATTTTTTGTTATATGTATTTACCACAGTTTTAAAAATATTATATTTATGAAATCTTCAAATAATTTAAGTATACTCAGTCTGTCTTCCTTCTCCACCTTAAGAAATATTTAAAAGTTGGCTGTTAGAGAAAGGGCAATGATGAAAATACTCAGATGATAAATTGCATAATTATGTTATAAATAATAGTGGGCTCAAGTGAAAGCAAGAATTATTAAGTACTGAAGGTAAATCAGAATATCATGATCATCTGGTAAAGTAGTTATATTGTTTCACTCATTTTGAAATTAAGGAATTGCTATTTGTACCATCTGGAAAATAGAAGAATTGCATTTATTGGTTAGCATTATTCTTGTAGGATGAAATAACCTGATTTAACTTGCAAAGAACAACTGTTAACTAATACTGAACATACTATTAGGAATTATAACACTTTACTCAAATTCACTAAGTCAGTTTTTATTAGAAAAGGGTATTTTTCAATCTTTTTTTTCAACATTTTATTTTGATACATTAAAAACGTATAGGATAGTTGAAAAAGTTATAAAATTCACACTATTTACAATTTATTAAAACACTAATTGTTGATATTTTTCTACATTTGCTTCATCTTTTTCTATCTTTGTAAAACCATTTAAGAATTGCAGACATTAATTATGGCACTTTATTTCTCCATATTTCAACATGCATTTCCCAAGAGCATACCTATATACTATAATACTATTTACAACCTAATAAAATTAATATTTCCATAATAACATCCACTATCAGGTCCATATTCAGGATTCTCCTAATTGTTTCAAAGTCTTTTATAACTCCCATTTGTAGGATCTAGTCAAGGTTCAGTGCTTTGTATTTATCATCTCTTTAGTCTCTTGTAATCTAGAACAATCCCCTTCGTCATTTTTTCCCCATGAAATTTTTTTTTTTTTTAATGTTGTATGGAGTATTCTAAGTTACTTTAGCTAGTCTGACAAAAATAATCTTTACCATAGGAATTTGAATCATTGTAAGTTATATTTGGAAATATTTTAAGTATTCATTCAGAAACTCCATAATTGGTGATTATTTCAAAATAGAACTATATTCTGTAGGCTAACATTTTTCAATCTTTGTTAATCTTATTGGATAAAGTGAAACTTTGAAGTTTTTAAAACCTAAAAAAAATCATATGCTCTCCTTTCATGTTATTTGAAAGTGCAAAGTTTTTTTTAAAAAAATGTTTGTCTTAAACCTTTTTAAACTACATGTACCCTTCTGAGAATCAACATGCCTTTTATCTTCTTTGAAGTCCACTACTATTTTGTACGAAGCATAGATAATAGAAAAATGTGTGAGGAAAATAAAGAATTTAAGTAAACTTGTGCTAAAAATTATCCATATCCATAAACTTATAAAAATTTTATTGGACTGTAAATCAGAGGTTAGTAAATTATGGCCTGTTGCTGTATCTGATGTGCTGCCTATTTTTGTGTATTTTACAAGCTACTAATGGTTGAAAAAAATTCAAAAGAACATTTCATGTCATGAAAATTTTATGAATTCAAATTTCAGTATCCGTATGTAAAGTTATTAGAACACAACCATATCCATTTGTTGAAGTTTCGTCTGTGGCTGCTTTTGTACTACAGTAGCTGAGTAGATGTAAAAGATTATATGGCTCACAAAGCTTAAAATATTATTGTTTGGCCCTTCATAGAAAGATTTGTCAATCCCTCTTCTTAAGCAATACAGCTTATTTATATATAAATATGTGACTTTTGCTTTTTCATATTAGAAAGTGACAAGTACATTTGTAACAAAATCATAGCCTAATAACAAAGTTATACTTTTCCTTTTAAGATTGAAGACCCACTGGCTATTCTTATTCTCTTTGATGAAGCCAGATATAATTTACTGAAGGGCTTTTATACAGCTCCTGATGCCAAACTGATAACATTAGCAAGTCTACTGTTGCAAATAGTTTATGGAAATTATGAGAGTAAGAAACACAAGCAAGGTTTCTTAAAGTAAGTATTTAATAAAATGTGTGGTCTTGTTTAATGTTAATGATTCAGTTTAACCAAGAAAGTTTAGAAATATTATGTTTTTAAGAAATATTTATACATTGGTTTGGAATTAAATACAGTCAGCCCTTCATATCTGTGGGTTCTGCACATGAACTCAACCAACCACAGATCGAACTCATGCATGTAGAGGGCTGATTAGGGACTTGTGCATCCTTAGAGTTCCTGGGATCAATCCCCCTTGGATACTGAGGGACACCCGTAATACAGGTATGGAATAAGACGGGGAAAAAGTATGGCAAAGCATCCCTTACTATATATATTTCTCTCTCCAGAGTTTTCCTTATATCTGACTATAGTTTAATAATCCTTATACTTTAAAATTTATCTTTCTTTACTATATATGTTTAAATAAGTTCACTAAAACCTGACTCAAGTAGTAGGAAAATGTTATAAAGCGGATGCATTTAAGAATCCCACCACAAAAACTAGTTTTGTGTTTTCATGTTGAGAAAGAAACACTGAGATTTTAGCACATATAAAGTTTGTTTATTGTGGTTTTCAATTTTCAAAAATATTTTGTGGTTATTGAAAGAAACATTCCTCTAAATTGAGCAATGTTAGGATTGTGGCTTTTGCTTAGAATTTTTAGCATTCTCTGGTATTTTATAATGTATTTAGCTCAAAAATCAAGTTACTTAAAGTTATTTGTGTCTAAATGATTATATTACTTCAGCTACTGAAGATGATTTATTTAAAAGATGTTGGCATATTTGCTTACAGTGAAGAAAATCTGAAATCCATTGTACCTATTACCAAATTGAAAAATAAGGCACCTCACTGGACAAACCGAATTCTTCATGAATATAAGGTAAGCTGTTTAGTAGAACTAAAAAGGCATTGTATAGCCTACTTGAAATTTTGTTAGTATTATTTTAACATGAGTACATAAAATACATAGTTCTGAAATTAAAGATTGGTCTTCTGGTTCACATGCCTGAAACTAGCAAGATATTTTTATTTTTAATAATGTAGACTCTTTGCTGAATACCTCCTATATGCTGGATACTGTGGTAAGGGCTAGAGATTAAAAATCATAAAATACACTCTCTCTGCCCTTAAAAAACCTAATAGAATAGAGAAACAATATTTTAGACCTTGACACATATATATATGTCATATTTATATATTTAAAATATATTTTTTGATATAAGATCTCAAAAAAAATGCTCTGGGGATGATGTCACATGATTTAATTCTTTGGGGACAGTCTTGATTTTAGAAACTTCTTAAACGACCTATTTGGATTCTCAAAAGTGTTCTTCACATCTCTTTATTTTACTTTATTTGGTTTTAGAATCTTAGTACAAGTGAGGGTGTCAGTAAAGAAATGCATCACCTTCAGCGCATGTTCTTACAAAATTGTTGGGAAATTCCTACATATGGAGCAGCTTTTTTCACAGGACAGATATTTACAAAGGCAAGCCCCAGCAATCATAAAGTCATACCTGTGTATGTAGGAGTGAATATAAAAGGACTTCATCTCCTCAACATGGAAACTAAGGTAGATTTTCAACTTTTCAGCTGTTTTTGACCAGTCACATTATATAATATCTAAAGTAACAGTACCATGAAAAAAATCTAGAAATGGCACATATGTGACTATTCATTGCAATATCATTTGCAGTAGCAAAAGATTGGGGCAGGGGGTTGTGCAGATTTAATCATTATCAATAGAGGGCTAACAAGGTACCTTACAGTCATACAAAAGAATGAAGAATATTTTTGTGTAGAATGATCTCCAACATATATTTAGTAAAAAAGCAAGGTGCTGAACCATATGTAATATGCTACCCTTTGTATAAAAATGGAAGAAGTGGGTATTTATCCGAAGAAGAAGAAAACACTTTAAAAAATATATATACCAGCATGCTCAGTGCAGCATTATTTACAATAGTCAAGATATGGAAACAGCCTAAATGTTCATTGATAAATGAGTGCTAAAGAAAATGCGGTATGTGTGTATTGTATATAATGGAATATTATTCAGCCACAAAAAAAATACAATTTTGCCATTTGCAACTACATGGGTGGACCCTGAGGGCATTAAGCTAAATGATGTGGTTAGACAGTAAAAGACCAATAAATAGCATTTAATCTCATTTATATGTGGAATCTTACCAAAAAGAAAAACAAACACTTCCCAAACTCAGAATAGGTTGGTAGTTGTCAGTGGGGGAAGGGAGTTGGAGGGTGGGCAAAATGGGTGAAGAGGGTCAAAAGGTGCAGACTTCCAGTTGTAAATAAGTCATGGGGATGTAATGTACAGCATCGTTACTATAGTTAATAATACTGTTTCGCATATTTGAAAGTTACTAAGAAAGTAGCTCTTATAAGTCTTCATTACAAGAAAAAAAATGTTTGCAATTATATGGTGACAGATATTAGACATATTGTGGTGATTGTGTTGCAGTATGTACAAATATTGAATCATTATGTTGTATACCTTAATACAATGTTATAAGTCAATTATAACTGTTTTTTTAAAAAAAATGAGAAGTAAAGACTATATAAATACATATTGCTTGTGTATGCAATAAGGAGTCTCTTGAACCCTTTCAAGAAAGGAACAGGGTAACTAGGAGTAAGAAATAGGAAGGAGACTTTTCACTATATACCATTTGCAACTTAAAAAAAAAAATTAAATTGTGTTTATACTACCTGTTGTAAAAATCAGTTAGATTTATATGAAAAAATACAGGTTAAAAAAAGAAAATATAACATCTGATATAAGAGCTTCATTTTGAAAATTAGAATTAGTTATAAGAAACTTGGGGGGCAGGAAGAAGAGTGAAAGTGATTATGAATACCTATTAGAATGCTTCACAGCTTTTTAATCAGAGGCTTGCTATTGTATTGTGTTCCTTATTCTAATCAAAGTCACTAAAATATGGCATTAGTTATCAGTTGTTTTTAACATACTTAACACATGATGTCATAGGAAGAACAGCTTTCTAGTTTGTATAGGAAGAACAGCTTTCCAGTTTGTATAGGAAGCTAATAAAGATCAAATGTATTTTCATTAAGATTTGTCCAGAACAGACCACTTTCCAAAACAGTTAAAGTAATAACTAAGTTTATGCATTTAAAAAAGACATTTTAGATTAGGAAATTTCATCATAAGTCTAATTTTTATTTTCATCAGTTTTATAATTCTTTATTTTGTAATCACATAATTTCTGAAAGTCTCCTAATCATAGTTTTAGTCATTTGATGATAGCTCAGAATCATCCTGACTGTAGTTAGATAGGCCTGTGAATGAAGATAGAGAACATGTAGGGACATAGGGCTGAATAAGGGGCTGACTTCAGTAGTTGACCTGGAACTTGACTTTTTAAAGTCTCTGATTGCAGCTTGCTTTTGGGTCATTTGATTACTTTCTATGTAAACTGTTTCACTAATATAAAATAGGCTCTCAGTAGCTTGTAACCACTTTTCTGTTTCTGTTGTACATACTAAGCCTGTTAAAGAAAATAAAGGAGAAATTCCCCTCACCATTTCAAAAAAGTTTTCCTCTACTATTTCAGAACATTTCATACCAGCATCTACAAATCGTTCTTCTTTGAACTGGATGGTGATTCTGTGGGAGTAACGCTGAGCCTTTTCTTTAAACTTATTTTGTTTGACATTTGGTAGCATTCCCAATTTAGGCAACAGTAAAAAGTTTTATATAGTATTCAAATAATGGTTCAACAATATCTTATTTTATATTATGAATAATATTCTGGTCTAGGAGTTAAATGAGATAGTATCAGAAAGAGGATGGTAATATTATTAATGGTGTACTTTTTCAGGGTAGTAAGATGTTCAATTTTCAGAAATATAAAAAGAAATGCTGTCCTTGGGTATATAAAAAGGTGATTGAACCCAAGGAGAACAATGTTTTCTGTCCATGTCATTATCTTGGGTTCTGTACGCCACTAGTAATAGCACATACAAAAGTTCTAAGATTATTACATTTTCTAATCATTGAAGGTGGGAGCAATCAGCTTGTCCTCATTTGTCTTAGGTTCACCAGGATCTGCTAGGGTTGAATTTGACAAGTTTGCTTAAATAGAGTCAACATCTTCATCTGCAAACATATCTTCATTTGTAGTTAAAACTGTGAGGCACAACAGCTTTTAGAGATTCTCAGGAAAAGCCATAGAAGACAGCTGTGGATTTTTTTTTATACCTAATACTTCTACCTTCTATGTTTTGTTTCTTTTTGAAATAATGAAAGTTGCCCATTAGAAAATAAAGCTCAACCAGTTTCATATGCTCATCAGAGACTTGTCTGTTCTACTTACATAAAATGTTGATGCTATTGAATAGACTGTTGTGTTTCATTGTTTTACTCTAGTAAAAGCATTGCAGTCTACATAACTGAACTGTACCTGCTGATACATCTTCAACCTTAACAGTACCACTGCTACACCCAGGCTTTAGATAACCCTTTGCTGATGTCATTTTATGTTGACTATAATAGCCTTCTAAAATAAAACTGCTTATTTAAATACCCACATCTTGCCATTCTTCTTGATCACTTGTATCATCACTGTTTCTCCTATCTGTCCTGGTCAGCTATATAGTTCTGACTTCTGTAGTTTTCCCTTTTCTGCTCCCAATTATCCCTGCCATTTCTCTTGTGCTTTCCTCAC
This sequence comes from Cynopterus sphinx, assembly GCA_030015415.1. Taxonomy (NCBI): domain Eukaryota; kingdom Metazoa; phylum Chordata; class Mammalia; order Chiroptera; family Pteropodidae; genus Cynopterus; species Cynopterus sphinx. The sequence goes on from CM057391.1 coordinate 28,054,444, forward strand.
CAAGCCCTTTGTAGGATTTACCTCATAAATGAGAGCTACTTTTTCCTTCTGAAGCAGATAGATTTCTTAAAACCATATGGACTCTTTGACTCTTCAAGTCTAGCTGTTTTCATTATTGTGGATTTCTCAAGAATTCCTTTTTCCCTGTACATTGTCTTTTCATAACAAAACTTTTATGTTTAACTTATGGTCTCAGAACTTTTATTGATATTTTGACTTCCTTATAATTGAGTTGCTGTACCACAAATGTATTTGTTTTTATATTGAACAATTTTGAGGCTATATTAATGGATTATTTCCTGCCTTTTGATTAAACAAATTTCCAATGACTGATCAAAAAGATAGGCAATTTTCTTTCTTTCTTTTTTTTTTTTTTTCTTATGCCTACAGCATCTGGTCTCCCTAGGATGTCTCCCATCCAAGTGCTAACCGAGCCTGACCCTGCTTAGCTTCCAAGATCAGTCAGGATCGGGTGTAGCATGGCCATAGACTTAATGTTTCTAAACATACATATTTTAAAGGATAGGGTGAACACTTTGTATATGTGTATACAAAAATAGATTTTTAGGGCAAGAAAATGCAAGTTACTGCTAAGAGAGAATTATTTTAAAATAATCAGAAGACTATATTGAATGTCTACTTAAATATGCCATCATATTAGTAAATGTAGGAATAGATTGCTCTAAATAGTTCTGTTAAATTTATGAAGGCTATATTTTTTAATTATACTTTTTATAATAAATACCTGTGTACTTATTTTCAGTGAGATGAAATTGCCTGCATCAACATATTACCACTATTACATAAGTTTTAGAACTGAAAGTACTATGTGAATATTCAAAAGGTATTGAATAAAGTATATGGAATTGTTTTAAAATACAGAGAGTAAAATCTTGTAGTACATTTAATTTTTTTAAAAGTCACTGATTAAATGGAAATCCTTTTTTCCCCAGCTTTAACTCAGATATATAACATTTATAAGTTTAAGTAATACAACATGCTGATTTGATACACTTATATGTTGCAGCATTATTACCACCATACCATTAGGTAATACCTCCAACACAATACACAATTACTATTTCCTTTTTATAGTGAGAACATTTAAGATCTCTACTATATTTTTTAAGTATATAGTAAAATATTAACTATAATCACCATGCTGTACATTGAGGTCCCTAGAACTCATTCATCTTATAACCGAAAGTTTTTACTTTTTGACCAACATCCTTTTAATTTTACTTACCCACCAGCCCCTGCTAACCATCATTATATTTCATTTCTATGAGTTCAGTTTTTTAGATTCCACATGAAAGTGATATATGGTATTTGTCTTTATATGACTTATTTCACTTAATATAATGCCCTTAAGCTCCATCCATGTTGTTGCAAATGACAGGATTTCTTTATTTCTCATGGCTGAATAATATTCCTATGTGTGTACATATGTACACATACATACATACTACAGAGATGACATCTTTAAAAATTTTTGTCATTCTGATACAAAGAATATCATTGCTCTCAGTCTCCTGAGAGGATACCATATATGAAACTGTACTACATACAGGCTGTGTGAGTTTAGTGTGGCACTGTCAATAAGTTTTATTCTATAATTAGACCTATCTGAGAAGTGTAGATAGTAAGAGAATATAGGTGTTTTTAATATATATTTCATTATAACAATTTCTAATTATGTTGTAGGCTTTACTCATCAGTCTTAAATATGGTTGTTTCATGTGGCAGTTGGGAGATGCTGATACATGTTTTCAGATCCATAGTATGGAAAATAAAATGAGCTTTATAGTACACACAAAACAGGTAAGTACTTATCCATTATTCTGGACTTCTAATAATGAACTACTATATTAGCCAAATTATTTTTAATGACAATATATGTTACTTCAAGAAATCTGCTAATATAATGTGAAATTAAAATATTTAAGACTAAGAAGAAATGGCAGGCCTTTGTAAGCAAATAAAGCCAGAAAGTCATCTGAATAATTTATTTCAGTCTTACAACAATGAGACTCCTTTTTTTTGACATTAAAAAAAATTCTGGTCAGTATTCCCTATCTCTTTTATCAAGTTATGAGGTAGTCCTTCCCTCTTCTCGACTAGTATCCTATCTGAGCCACTAATTATATGCAGTAGGTCACTTCTTAAATCCCTTCAAAAGCTTGAGGAAATAAATACTCTATTCTTGACAAGATACCTCCTGATAAGAAAGTTCCTTTTCAAATAGCTAGGGAACTGTCCACTGCCATGTATGTCATTTACTCGTCTAATGGGTTTCACATTTATTATCAACATGTTTTATTTTGTAGGCTGGCCTCGTGGTAAAACTGTTAATGAAGCTAAATGGACAGTTAATGCCTACTGAAAGAAATTCATGAGAGGAAAGCAGCTGATACTTAAGCCACCACATTTTGTGATACAGATTTTTTCCATGAAAGATTTCTTAAAGTATTACTTTTAACAAGGCACTTAGTTTCTTGTAATATATATGTGTACTGTTACATTGTACAGAATCTGTACTTAATGTTTGGTGTGTAATATACCAGTTAGTTTTATATAATATTCTCATAAGCTATTCTAATTTTTTAGAGAAACAAAAAATATATAGATTGATAGTCTGTATAATATTAGAAAAAAATGTAAGCTTTATAAAAAAATTATTTTTGGTAAATGGTAAAGAATTTAGAGTGGAATGTGATTAAATTAAAATACAGATAGCTTTGCTATACCTTTGTCTTTTCAAAATATACATGAAAGTCAACATGATTTGAATAAAGAACTAGATTTTCTACTTGAGCCATAAAAGTGTTATTTAAAACATTTTTCTGTAATCTGTGAATATTTCTCAGTGTGTTTTTTAGAGTTTAAAATGGGTCTAGTATAAACTAGTATTCTTCAAAGCATAGTTCTTGAATGCCCTGCATCATAGTTACCTGGGTACCTCTTAAAAATGAGGATTTTAGAGAATCACTCTAGACAAGTTTATTCACTCTCTGGAAGTAGAGAATCTTAGGTTTTGGTTTGTTTTCTGTTGAAGCAATTCCAGACCCAATAATGAATTTGGTTTATTAAAGTTAAGTAAGTTACATAAAACTACCTGGCACACTAGCACATATGTATATAGGTACACAGATTAAATGACAATCTCTAGATATTCATAGTTGCATTTATTAAATTCATGTTGTATTTTTATGAGTTGGCTTAATGATTTATGTTGTCTTCACATTGTAGGAAGTAGATCACCAAATATCCGGCCATTTCATTTAGGGGAGTTTTGATATCATAGATGAGAAGCTAACTCATTAATCTGCTATGTAACAAGCTCAGAAACTAATCTTTCCAAGCTAAATAGACTGATGTGTTCTAAGTAAGTTCAGATACACAAAGTCTTATTTAAAGTTCTACAGATTGCAGATAATTTAATATAGCATCATCTACACTTCACATTAACTTCTTATTTTTAATGGTGCTCTTCCTGAGCTTTATTAAAATTAAGATTATGTGGTTAAGTAAGTTTAATGATAAAGTCTGATTTAATTCTGTGCTAAGTACTTTGATGATACATAGGCGTAGCCTTGTTCACTTTCAACCATTCCTGTGATCTCAACTGTTACCAAAAATCTTGTTGACACGCAGACCTTAACCTCTCTTCTGAACTCTAGATTTTAGTTTGCAGTTGCCTGCTATTCTAGCTCCACCTACATGGCCTACACAAGGAACTTCAGTTTCATCATAGATGGAAACAATTGATTTCTTCTACTTGCTCCATTCTGTCTTTACATTGTATGGGTTGATCAGTTAATGACATCATCAAATTGTATCTTGTTGGTTAGCCTGGAAATCTTGGCATGGTCTTTAACTTTTCTCTCTTTCATCACCTTATACTCCATAATCAAGTTCTGTCAAATGTCCTTTTCAGTTGTTTTCCATTCCCATCCTTCCTGTTTGCACAGTAGGCACCCTAGTTTAAATCCTCAACATGTATCCCTGGGCTTATAGCCTCCTCTCCCAATTCAGGCTGTATACCCTGCCCACCTATCCGTCACACTGCTACCAAGCTAGCCTTTCTCATATATCTAATTATTTCATTAGCCTTTGAAAACTCTCCTCACTGCATGTTGAATTAAATTCCAATTCCTTATTATTGAATACAGGGCCCTTAAAACTCTGTCACACACCTGCCCATCCAGACTAATGTCTAGCCACTTCTCTCACACTCATTCTCTGCTCCTACCCAGTGTTTTCTAACCCTGGCTCTGCAGTCACACAGGGAGTTTCAATACTTTATGATTCAATAATTTTAGGGTGGGGCCAAGCATTTCTGTTTTTAAAATATCCCATGTGATTTTGATGTATAGCTTAGGGTTTAGAACTGCTGTTATAACCAACTTTAACTAGAAAGTACCTGAATGTTTTTCCATTCAGAGTGAGATGAGGAAGCAGTGATAATACATTAAGCAACTCCCTGCCGTAGAATATATGGAGTTGCACAGTATGGCAGTCTTGTAGAGAAGGGACAAGGAGACTACTAGAGTAGCGTGGCTATTAAAAGCTTAAAAATATATACCATCTAAAAGTTAACTTTAAAAATTAATATTGAAAAAAATAATTTATTATATGTGAGACCATAACCAACCAGAATTAGACAATAAGGAGGAAATGCAAACAGCTTTTAATGAGTACCTAGGATTGGTCAGGCATTATAAATGCACTGGGGATGAAAGATACCATTTTTCTTTTCATCCTTTTTCTAATAAATTTGAGTGCCTTTTATGTGCCAGGGATCTAGTAGTAAGGAAAACAAAGTCCCTGCCTTCAGTGAGCAAAGCTTAATGAGGAAGAGAATACTCTTGGAAATGTATACTTGTAAATTTTAATAATAAGTATGATGAAAGAAAAAAATGTACTATCTAAGCATAAGAAAGGAAACTTGATCTAATCTTAGAGATCAGGAGAGGCTTCCCTGAGCAAGGGCTGCTTGAGTGGCATCTGAGGGGAGAAAATAGGAATGAATGATATGAAGGTAACAGGGGGAAGAGAAGTGAGGTGACATGTTTTGACCCTAAGAATAGTCCTGGAGAACTGATAAGGGGACTAACAGTTTTTAGTGAAGAAGTGAATTCAAACAAGTTTTTATCCAAATCACAAGTAATGAATTCCCATTGTAGAAATAAAATTAGAACAGCTAACACTGCATATGATAAATGTATTAGAGAAAACCATACTGAAGAATCACATCAAGTAAGATTAAAAGTTGCCAAAATTCTGATAAATGACAAGAACATTAAAAAAAAAGTTGCCAAAATTGACCCTAGAAAAACTAGACTTGATAGTAGTATTTAGCAAAGTGAAACTGCCCAGTTATTGACCAAATTTAATAGGATTACAATAATAAAATTTATATTTTAATTTGACCTTAAGGAACTCAATGGCAAAAACTATAATTGGAAGAATTACATGACTGATAAATCAATAAATTACTTTATAATTTACATAGAAAAAAAACAATGATTTTGATAAAATGAAAATGAAAAAAATATAAATTATTTTTGTTGTACTGTATAGAAAACTGATCAAGAAGTTAATTTGGTTTGAGTACATACAAAAAAACACTTTCTCAACAAAAATCCATTTGTGATGGTATGATTCTCATTTCACATTTGTATTCATAAAGTCAGAATGCCTCTAGGATCATATCTAGTGTTAAGAGGCTGTGGTAAACAGACTAAAAAGGCCCTAAGGCAAAAGGTGGATAAGCTCTGAGTTTTTAGAGGCCAGAGTGTGAGCAAATAACTTTCAGATATCTTAGGGTATAAGGAAGAAAAGTAATTTGAATGCATTGATTATGCTAATAATCTCTGTGATAGAAGTGCTGGTTTTTCAGGAAGTGCTAGAAGGGCACCAAGGATGGGTGGAATTAGGGACTTCCCCGTTAGTTAAATAATAATAATAGCTAATATTTAAAATGGTGCTTACTATGTGCCTGGCATTGTTTAAAGCCTTTTAGATACATTAATTCATTTAATCCTCACAATAACTATGAAGCAGATACTATTTCCATTATATACAGAGGAAACAAAGCTAAGTTGCTTGCCAAAGAGAAATAGCTAATAAAATGGCAGAGGCGAGATTCATCTCCAGGCCTGGCTCCAGAGTATCAATGAATCAGAAACTTGATGTATGGTTGTAATAAAAACAAGATATTGGCTTTCTCTCTTTTAAAAAGCCAAGAAGCCAAACTTTTTCACACAATGGTATAAATGATTTCAGAGCTGTATAACTTTGAATACAGTTGTGTGTGGAGAGGTTATTATGTTAGTCTAAGGTAAAAGCAGTAAGTGGTAGAATTAGAATTCAAAATCTGGCAGTCTGGCTTCTGAATTCAGGCATTAGGTAAAGGAGAGATAGCTGGACAGTTAAAAAAAAAAAAAAGAACAAATCTTAAAGAATGTATTCCTTGATCATGAGGAGCCATGGGAGCCTTTGGGACTTAACAGCTCAGATTTGTGTATTGAAAGGTCATCCTGGGCCAGTGCATGGAAGGGCTTGAAGGGGTCTGAGTAAGAAAGTATAAAACAATGGGAATAAATGGATTAATGTTTTGACAAAACCCAGTGACCTTTCTTTGGATATGAGAAATAAATAAGAGATAGGGGTCACAAGTAATTCCCTTTTTTCTGTCCTGGCAACTGGGAAAATGGTACCGTATGCTGTCTAAAATAGGGAATGGAGGAGCAGGATTTGAAGAAATAAGCATTGAGTTCCTGATGCCTGAAGGACTTGCAGGTGGAGATGCCTCAGGCCTGATGCTCAGAATGCTCTATAGGAGATGAAACTTTAGGGACAGATTTAAAGCCACCTAGGAAGAGAGCAGAGTGAGAAACAAGCCAAAGAATGCCAACATTTGAGAAATGGGCAAAGATAGAGCAATCCACATTATCTTGTTAAGCAAATGGGTATCAGTGTAGAAAAGAAATGGCTTGGCACCATCCTGAATACTAAGTATTCAATACATTTAATATGGGCAAAAATTAAATTAAAAAATCTTTAATATCACTAGAGAAAAACAGACTAGTATATTTGAGTGTCAGAGAGCACATTCATTTATGGATATTTTTAAAAGAGCTATCATGAGAGGTGTTTAAAATGCCTTTTAAATGTACATAGTAAAAAGGAAAGCAAAACAAGGAATTTAGAGCAACCGGAACTCGTACATGGATAATAAAACAAAATGGCACAACCATTTTGGAAAAGTTTGGTAGTTTCTTATTAGATAAATATACACCTAGTTAAATATAGCACCCAGTCAAGAGACAAAAACTTATGTCCACACAAAAATTGTATGCAAATGTTTACAGGATATATTTTCCTTTTTTTCATAATACATAATGAAATGTAATTATTCATAACAGCCCCAAACCAGAAACAACCCAAATATCCTTCAGTGAGTGAATGAATGAACAAACTTAGGTACATCCATACAGTGGGATACTACTCAACAACAAAAAAGAATAAACTATTCATGACAATATGGATAAATTGCAAATGCATTATGCCAACTGAAAGAAGCCAGGCTGAAAAGGTTATATGCTGTAGCATGCCCATCCATCTAGATGGCATTCTAGAAAAGGCAAAACTATAAAGTCAGATGGGGGTGAGAGGATGTGGGAATATAAAGGAGCAGCATGAAGGAATTTGAAGTAAAAGAACTGTTTTGTATCCTGATTTTGATTGACAGATACTCAGTGTATTTGTTAAATCTCACAAAACTGTATATCTAAAAAGGAAAAATTTACATAAATTTCAAAAGTAAGTTTAAGAATTACAACTTGCTCTATAGATATTGAAAATTTACCAAAAGTTTATAAAGATTTAATAGAAATTAAAGTCAGTGTTTAAATTCCAAAGGGGAGTGGTCAGAGAAAATCACAAAAAGGTTATATGCTTGGAAATGCAGACAACTTTTAGAAAGGAAATAAAATCTTTTCTAATGAAAGCAAAACATTACTAAATTAGTTGAATTATATGGAATGATAAAACTCAACTAAGTACATTAATAAAAATGTTGGCCCAGCGGTGAAACAACATATGGGAATATATTTTGGGGTACTGAAAACTGGTTGAATCTTCTGGTAAAGCAATCTGGAAAATGTTTACTCCCCTTGACCTGATGATTCCACATGAGAACAATCCATGCATGAGTCTGCTGCCCCCATTTTCTCATTTGCAGTGCTTTACTGGTACAGTTTCCCCACTTGCTTAGGGAGTAAACTACTATAATTCAACATGAGGGAAAAAAATAATAGTTTTTAACATTACCATAAAAATGGAACAAAATTGTATAGTTAAAAATAATATATACTCAAGGTAATTGTTTTCAAAACAAGTCTACCCCAGAGCATACCAAATGCTTTACTTGTTACAGAATAATGTAATTATTCCACCAACTCAATTATATGAGGAAATAACAAGTATCCCAAACCAGTAATTAGCAAATCATTTGTTGACTTTTGGAATATACTATATGATTTTTTAAAACATGCATGACCAGTTATATTTTGCTGATGCTTGAAAACACTTTTTGTTTGGATTTACTGAATATTTACCAGTAGGGCAATGAAAGGAAATGAACCTAAAATGATAAGTCTTCTGCAGATAGAAAAACAACTAAACAAAAATGTGTGCCATTTTTTCTTTCTGGATTCTTTGCTTTCAATTAATATTGAATTTAACTTTGTATACATAACCACTAGGAGGAAGAAAAGCCAGTTTGGCTTTTTTATTTATTCCAGCCATTTCACTCACAAGTAATTAACTGTATATATGAACTTTAGCTTGTTATTTACTATTTAAAAATATATGGATGTTCACAGACCACATTTTATGTTGTATAACAGTTTAAAACAGAATTTTTCTAAGTGATAAAAAGTTAATAACGGTTTTTCCTCTCTTATAATCAGTCATGAAATGAATGGGAAAATATTTCATATTTACATTATTGTATAAATGAGGAAAGATACAGAAACAGAAAGTTTCCAAGCTGAATTAGATAAACACTATTATAGGAGTACCATGACAAAATTGTTTTTGGAACTTATTTTCCAAAAATAGGAATAAAATTTGAGAATTCTTAAGTAAAGATAATTGCAATTTGCTATTGATTTAATATGGAGTTTAAATCATAAGTCAAGAACTTAGTGTTTAAACTCCCTAAAAGAAGGTGGCAGGGAGTAAGAAAACTACCTACATTCCAATGATCAATGGTAATATGAATTGCCATGTTAATACTAAGAAGGTTTTTTCATCTCTACATTATGCTAAGAAGGCGTACACTGAACAGCAGTTTTTAATGCCCTCAATTAAAAGTGAAATAAAACAGACTTCTGAAACACCGGCAAATTATCTGTATTTCCAACAGTATGGTATTGGCACAAAGATAGATAGATGGAATAGAATAGACCACCCAGAAATAAACCCACTTGTGTGTCAACTAACTTGTGATAAAGGAGCTAAGAATATACAGTGGGGAAAGGATAGTGTCTTAAATAAATGATGTTGGGAAAACTGGACAGCCATGTGCCAAAGAATGAAACTGGACCACTAACATCATACACAAAAACTAAATCAAATGGATTAAAGACTTGAAGGTAAGACCTGAAATTCTACAAATCCTAAATGAAAATGTAGGGGGTAAGCTCCTTGGCATCACTCTTGGTGATGAATTTTTGGATTTGACACCAAACACAAAGGCAACAAAAACAAAAATAAATGGGACTACTTCAAACTAAAAAGCCTCTGCACAGCAAAGGAAACCAATAAAATGAAAAGGTGAAAAAAATAAATGAAAAGGCAACCCCTGCAATTTATTTAATGAGAGCAAATATTTGTAAATCTGATAAAAGGTTAATATCCAGAATATATAAAGAACTCATATAACTCAATAGGAAAAAAACAATCCTATTAAAAAATGGGCAGAGTAAATAGACATTTTCCCAAAGAAGACATAGATGGACGAGAGGTATATGAAAATGTGCTTAACATCACTAATTAAGGAAATACAAATCAAACCACAATGAGATATCACCTCACACCAGTTAGAAGGGCTATATTAAAAAAGACAAGAAATAAGTAATGAGGATGTGAAGAAAAGGGACAGCACATCCACTGTTGGTGGGAATATAAATTGGTGCAGCCAATATGCAAAAGAGTATGGAGGTTCCTCAAAAACTTACAAATAGAAGTACTATATGATCTAGCTATTTCACATCTGGGCATTTATCAGAAGGAAACGAAAACACTAACTTAAAAAGATATATGCACCCCTATGTTCACTGCAGCAATATTTACAATATCCAAGACACAGAAGAAACCTTAGTGTCCATAAATGGATGAATGTATTGTTACTAATGTGATACACACACACACACACACACACACACACACACACACACACACACATTCAGCTATAAAAAGGAAATCTTGACATTTGTGACAACAGGGAGGATCTCAAGTACATTATTTTAAGTGAAATCAGAAAGACAAATACTGCATAACCTCTTTTATATGTAGAATCTTAAAAAAAAAATGACAAAAACTTGAACTCATGGGTACAGAGAAAAGATTGGTGGTTTCCCAAAGGCAGGAGGTGGGGAAAATGAATGAAGGGGGTCAAAAGATAAAGAATTTCAGTTATAACAAATTCTGAGAACATAATACATAGCATGGTAACAATGGATAATAATACTGTATTACATATTTGCTAAAAGAGTAGATCTTAGAAGCTCTCATCATGAGAAATAAATTTCGTAACTATGTATGGTGACAATGTGAACTATACATATTGTGATCATTTTGCAATACAAATATCAAATCATCATTCTGTACACCAGAAACTGTTATATGTCAATTCTATCAATTTAAAAATGTAACACACATAAAATTATATGTATTGCCAATTATGAGTTACCAAGTTAACACTGCTTTTCATAAATTCTAGAGTTAATTGCATTCATTATTCAACTTTAAATTGGAATTTGGTGGTGATAGGAAATGTTGGGAGGTCCATACACAAACAATTTGATAATAGTTGCAAGGCTAGGGAAAAGGGCTGGGAAAAGTGGTGGGCCAACCATCCTGATAACCACAGGCTGTGACATCTCACCAAGCAGGCAGTGACCAACTAAGGTGGGAAGTACACTATTCTGCAGACAAAGGCCCCTGCAAATGAATCAGGTGAGACTTTGACATGAGTCTAAGGATAATAATGCACTGAAGTTTAAACTAGCACTCAAAGGACATTTTAAACATCACTTTGAAATACAGATGTGATAGTGTTCATCAGAAGATAAGAATTAAAGTGTCAGTTTTAGAAAACTGTTTCATGGTAAAAACTCATCAGTTTATTTTTTATTTTTTCATTATTTTTTAAACTTTAGTCCCCTTTACCCCCTTCCACCCCTGACCTAGGGAGGTTGCCATCTCCCTTTAAGAACTGGATCTCTGAAGCAGGGGGCGGGAGGAGGGGCGAGGGGCATCTCCAAGAGCTCTCAGGGCATCGCCCGGGCCTGGAGGGCTCCCGGTAGGGGCCGTTGAGGTTGCGTGGAAGGCAGCTGTGCTAACCATTGCTCCGTGGGACTGGTCCAGCTTTGTTCTATTTGAGATACTGATGTTAGTAAACCACGCAAGAGCCTTTGTACGCTTTCTATTTCTTCTAAAAGCTCTCCATCTAGTTCTTCAATCACACCCTCACATGCTACAAATGCTTCCTGTTTGTTTTATTTTCGGATACCGTGTTTCGGTTGAATTAGGCTAAAACTAAATTGATCTTGTAACTCGCCCTGCTGTTTAGATGTTTGGAGAAAGGAGGTCACGATCACCCAGGCGCTTTCCCGAGGCCCAGCCACTCCCCTGCCCACACTCGCGCCCCAGAGCTTTCAGTGGGGTCCCTTAAACAGTGGCGCCAACTCCACCTCCCCAGACCCGTGGGATCCGTTGTTCCCGGGCGTCTGTCGCTCGCCTCCCGCTTGGTGCATGGTTTGGAAGCCCAGCTGGGCCTGAAGAATCGCCTGGGGCACAAAGGAGTCGGACTCTCCGAAGCGATCCGGTGGCATTCCCACGGCGCCCGCAGCGCCTGCCGTTCGCCCTGCAGAGCCCGCAGCACCCCCCGCGGGCACCTCTCGTCGCGGCGGTCCCCGAGGCGGGGCGCCGTCCACCAGCGCGGCGGGACCTCCGCGGGCCAGTGCCCGGGCCGGTGGCTCTCCGCCCCCGCTGCCCGCTCGAACCAAACGCCCGGCCCACCCCAGACGCGTCAAACCCGAACCCCAGCCCGCCCGGGAGACCCCGACGCGCGGCCCGGAGCCCAGAGGCGCGTCTCCGTCCCGCGCGTCCCTGCGCGGAGTCGCACGGCGGCCCCGGCCTCGCCCCCGGGCGGCAGTGTCACCGGGGCCACCGGGGCCAGCTCACAAACGCGCGCGGCGCGGCCGAGGCGAGGCAACCCCGGCCGGTCCGGGGGCGCGACAGGGCCGGGCGCCGGAGTCGCTGGAGGCGCCGCAGCGCGCGAGCCCGGCCTGCGACCCGAGCGGCAGCCGCCGAGGACAGCCCCCGGGGATGAGATGTGCTGTGACTTCAGCGACCTGCCACACCCAACCCAGGTCATTCCCTCCTCGCGTTTCGCCTCCACGCCTGCGGCTCGGCACACCTGCCTCTGCCGCGTGCCCCGGGCGTCCCCGCCTCTGGTGTGTGCGTCCTGTCGCGGTCGCTGAACCCTCTGTTGAGCGGTCCTTTCCCCCACACAAAGGGGCAACAATTTGTCGATGCTGCACGTTATAAAAACCTCCGGTGGCTCCCTGAATGTCGACGTCTTTGAGATACGTAACACATCGCACTGGGTTATTGTTCAGCTTCACTAATATGGACAGAAACAGAGCGGGGATCTACTTTTGCCTATCAAATTGGTAATATTTGTGTTTACATGAGACTTTCAGTGCTTGTGAGGATGAGGGGAGACTTTCTCGTATACATTTTTAGAATTTTATTTAGGTATATGTATCGGCCTTAAAGATGTTCACATGGGGATGGTTAAATTATTGCTGGCACACCTTTAAAGGAATACTTTGCAGGCATAAAAGATAAACTTTTCAAATACTTGGTTTCAAGTTGCCAAGTGTTAACTCCAAAGTATATTCTGGGATGATGGAAACGTTTGATATCTGAACTGTCTAATAAGGTAGTCACCAGCCATGTCTGGCTATTGTGTACTTGAAATGTGGCTACTGTAACAGGAGCTAAATTATAATTTAATTTACATTTAAATAGTCACATGTGGCTAGTAGCTCCTGTATTACACAATGATGCTACATAGTAAGGTTCCAATTTTGTTGGGAAAAATATATATGTGTGTGATATTCACCACTAGTTATCTTTAAGAAGGGGCTATAGGGGACATCATTGTTGCTTCTACAGCATCTGTTCTAGATTGGGGTTGCTCTATCTCCCATCTATCTAATCTATCTATCATCTATCTATCTATCTATCTATCTATCTATCATCATCATCTATCTAATTTAATCTACCTACCCACCTACCTAGCCACCCTGTGATTTGGGAAAGGTGTATGCTACCCCTGGCTCTAGGAGTGAGCCATGTGGCACTGTCTAAAACAACAAACAGCATTACTCTGGCTCCTGGCCACAGCCATCGGTTCAGGGTTGGGTATGTGCCCTAATTTGGACCAATGGAACAGGAGATGCCATCTCTGATTCAGTTTCTCCTAGAATATCAGTCCAAGTTGGGTGCAGCATTAATGGTCTATCTATAGGCAGAGAAGCCCTTGTTGAATAAGTTCACCATTTTTTTTTAAATAGCCCTTTTGTTATATAACAGTGTAAATGTATTTAATGCTACTAACTTTATATTTAAATGGTTAAAATGATATGTTTTATATACATTTTTAACAGTATAAAAAAATAAAACTGAAATAACTCTTTTGCAGAAAAACAACCAAACACCTGAGGACAAAACTACCATAAACTGTGGTGCCCTTCAGGCAAGGTCCTAATTCCATGTAAGCCATGCTTACTAAAGCCCAAGGGCTAAAGCCACCTGAGGAAGCCATCCCCATAAAAGTCAATTGCATAATCTGGGTTGCTACAAATTCCAATTCAAGACTCAAAAGCTACAAGCCATGAATGCTTGCCACCCCAGAGCCTTAATTTCTCTAGTTGTATTTATTTTTCAAAGTATTCAGCCAATGTACCAGATGTTCCAATTTGAGAAGCAGTCAAAGAATAACACCCTTTCTTTCCCCTCCAAATTCTTTACCATTAAACATAAGAAGGCAGAAGGGGGTCAGAATATCACATTTATTATTGATGAAGGAGTTTAGAAAAAGTACCTTTGGTCTGCAGCTAAGTGGACTTGTAATTATTTGCCCCTGAATTCAACATAATTACTTTATCATCACACAGATGGACAACTTTGGCTCCCCAACAGAATAAGAGAATAACTCTTTTATTCTGTGGAAGACAGCTGACTAGAACACAAATCTTGCAGGCGGAAAGACCGGAAGGGAAGAACCCATAAGGAGTTGAGCTCATCAGTCATCCAAATCTCTGTAGAGGTAATATTGTGGAGATGAGGCTCAAGGCCAAGGGCATTACACAAGTAGAGTTTCCATCATATGGAAACACAAAGCCAGGAGAAAGCAATTACTTCCCCCACACATCTCAAGAATTAAAAGAAAACTTGGACTGATTAATAGAATTTCAAAAAGCAAATTTTACAGAAACTTCAAAAAACAGATTACTTCTAATCTTCAAATAATAGATAATTAGGATAAGTTACCCAGTTCATTTTATGAGGCTAGTATAACCTAGGCAAGAACAGTATAGAAAACAAAAATTATCAGCAAAATTACTAATAACAAACATAAAAATTCTGAGTAAATGTTACACTTAATTCAGAAGTGATTTAAAAAGCAATATATCATGACCAAGTTTGATTTATCCAAGAAATACCAATGTTCAATAAAGAAAATCTATTTATGTAATATATAGCACATTAGCAAATTAAAGAATTAAACAAAGATAGCTACTTTCATTCCTCCAATTCCACATTGTACTGCAAGGCTTAACAAATGCAATAAGACAATAAAAATAAGAGGGAATTGGATAAAAAAAAATAAAAACTGCCAATATTTATAATACTGTCCTAACAGAAAATCTGAAAGAATACATAAAGTTATTAGAACTAATAAGAGAGTCCAGTCATATTGCTGGATAGAAGATCAACATACAAAAATTAGTAATGTTCTCATATGCCAATATTTTAAAAACTAAAGAAAGACAGAAAATAGACATCACTTCCAATAGCAACTATGATATATCATGTTATTAAGTATGAAGATGCAATATCATGAATATATATTTTTTTCCAAATTAATTTATAAATTTAATTCAATTCTTAAATAAATACAAGCATGATCCTGAAATTGATCTAGCTATGTAAAGGATTGCGAACATCAAGAGTTTCGAAGAAAAAGGATATGGTGAAGGGAATTTCTCTACCAGCTATCAATGTTAATTATGAAGTTATAATCATTAAAACATGTGGTAGTGATGCAGACTCAGACAAATAGATAAAGTGAATAGAATTAAAAGTCCAGAAACAGCTCTGCACATATATGATATATGATTGAAGCAGCATTAGAAGTCAGTGAAGAAAGGGTTTACTATTCAATAAATTGTTGGAGACAACTGACTAGACATATAAGATAAATTAGATTCCTATCTCATAGCATACAAAAAATAATTTCCATATGGATTAAAGAACTGTGAAATACAAAGCATAAAATTTTTTAGAATTTGTGCTGGATATTTTCCATTAGCCCCTTGTATCAATTAATTATTACTGCATAACAGTTAATTAAACTCACAATTCTGCAGGTGGGCCATTTGAGGTTGGCTCACCTAGGCAGTTCTGATAGTTTTGGTTGGGTTCATGCATGTTTCTGTGGTCTACTGCCAGTCTACCAGGTCACTCTGCTTCTGAGTGCTAGGTGGCCAAATGCCAAAGGAACAGGTAAAATGTCTCTCTCATCATCCAGTAGGCTAGCTCAGATTTCTTCACATAGCATAGATGGTAGAGGTCTCAGAAACTGTGAGAGGATAGTTTTGCAAGTGCTGGTGTTAAGTGCCTTTCAAAACTACATTAGTATCATGTTCGCTAATGCCTCATTGGCCAAAGTTAAGTCATATGGCCAAGGTGAGATTCAAGGGGTTGGGGGAATAGACTCTATCTCTTGGAACACAGAGATGTAAAAGTTTTTTAGCCATTTTTGTAATCTCCACACTCTGACTCTGCTTTGGGGCTGAACTGTTTGAACTGCATCACATGTCTCTCATGTCCTCCGGCTTCCATTTGGATTCAACCAATGGGCAGCTACAGCAGAAGATAAAAGGAATGCATGAGAGTGGGATTGGGGATCTACTCCCTCAAAACTCTTGCTGCAGCTCTGCTCCAGACTGATTGTGTTTCTCCATCCAAAGGCCCAGATCCAGCCAGGTGGCCTTTGTCCACAGTGCACTATCTGGGTTCTGTCTCTCTCCTTTACACTTAGGAGTAACAATGGGGTTCTCTGTTACTAGCCCTAGGATACAGTGCTATCCTGTGGTTTCCCTACACTCTCTCTATCCACATCTTTGTAAGCACTCTGTTAAACTTTCCGCAAATCACTCAGTTTGAGTGGATCATGTCTTTCCTTTGGAAACCTGATTGATTCAGAAGTAATTATAGAATTTCTTAAGGCACAACAAATGAAAACCATGAAATTAAAATATGACAAAATACACTATGGAAATAGAAAACTATAAACCCAAATACTTTGACAAAGCCATAGTTAAAATTATACTTAAAGCCATAAGCCATACATTTTGAGAAACTTGAGTGGCGGTCATTTCAACACAGCTTTTAATAATATTTAACACTAAATTAAAGTAAAAGCCAAATGTATATTGATTAAATTCTAGCCCAGCCTGGTTTGGTTAAGGTTATGTTGAAGTTAAATCTATGCATGGATATAATTTATTTAACATGTCTTCTATTATGGACATTTATGTTATTTCCAATCTGTTGCTATTAATACACAATGCTTTTTGTGTCCACTTAAGAATTCATTTTCTATCCTAATGTCATGAATACATCTTCCTATATATAATCTATTTGGAGTCTTATTGTTTTTTCACATTTAAATCTATAGTCCATCTAAATTGATTTTTGTGTATGGAGAAATAGGGGTCAAACATATTTTTCTTTCTATGTGGAATCCCAGTTGACCCAGAATCAAAAGCTGTTCTTTCCCCAATGCTTTGTATCTTTGTCATAAAGCAAGGTCCATATATGCATGAGCTCCATCCTTTTAATTTCAACCTTTCTGATCATATGCTTTTTTTTGTCATTTTTCAAAATAGCACTTAGATTTTGTTTATTACAAATCTGAATTTTAATTGGTTATTTAGTCCAGTCACATTTATTTTATTGACATATTTGAACTTGTCTCTTTTTAAAAATTTTGTCTGGTTTCTCCTTTTTTTCTTATTACTTTTTTAAAAGTCTGACTGAATTTTGTATTTGTTCTTCTTTTGTGTTTTTTTCTCTTAAAAAGTTTTTCTCTCTAAAAGTCAAATTTAGTCCCTCTACTTTTATTCTTTTAATAATAACTCTTAAAATTTATCAAATTTTATCAAGCATGCCTAACCCAGTCTTAAACCCGAACAACTTCCATCTACCTCAGATAAAAAAGATTTCAGAACATCTGAGCTGAGGTCCTTTTATTCTAAAGTAATTTTACATCTATAGAAAAGTTGCAATAATAGTAAAGAGAATTAATTCCCAGCTAGCCTTCACCCAGGTTCCCCGATATTAAAATAATCATAATACAATTAACAAAACACAAATATTTATATTGGCATAATACTAACTAAACTACAGACTTCATTTGGAATTTACGTTTTTTTACTACCTATTTTTCTGTTCCAGGGTCTAATCTAGGATCACATATTAAATTCAATTAGTCATGTCTCAGTTTCCACCAATCTATCACAGTTTCTGAGTCTTTTCTGGTCTTTTATGATCTCAACAGTTTTGAAGAGTAATAGTCAGTTTTTTTTGCAGAATGCCCATCAATTTGGATTTGTCTGCTGTTTTTTTCCTGATTAAACTGAGTTTATGCAGTTTTGGCAAGAATACCACAGAAGTGATGTGCACTTCTCAGTCCCCCATATCCGGGACTACATGATATACTAGTGATGTTGACTTTAACCACCTGACAAAAGTGGTGTCTACTGGGCCTCTACAGTGCCAAGGTACCATTACCCCATATAATTAATAAATACATTCAGGGAGATTTATGACTCATATACTATTGTCTTCTTTAATATCATACATGAGAGACTATTATTGTTTACACAGACTATTATTTATTTTAATTTACATATGTGTCTACCATTTCCTTTGCTCTCTATGCCCTCTTCAATTTCAGCCCATCCTCTGTTATCTTTTTCTCTACCTTAAAGAACATCTTTGAGAAGTTCTTTTAGAGCAAGTTCCCAATTTTTTTCAAGTGTGTTTTTTTTCCTTTTACTTTTGAATGCTAATTTGGCTGGATGCCCAATTCTAGGTTAATAGTGACTTTCAATATTTTGAATATGTTCTTCCACTGTCCTCTAGCTTTTGCTGTAGTTGCTAGGAAGTCTAGTCTTATCTTGCCATTCATTTTTAGCATTCCCTCCCTTCTCTTTGACTACTCTCATGATATTTTAATTGTTTGTATTCTGTAGTTTCAGATGAAACTTTAGATGCTTTGGATATGTTGTATATTATGGATATGTAGACTCATTTATTTCAGTTCTGGAACCTTCATATCCATTGTTTATTCAAATATTGCCTTTCCTCCATTATCTCCACTTTCTCCTTCTGGAACACTAATTGGATATATGTTAGTCTTTCTCATTATATTTTCCATGTGTTTGTTATTATTTTTCATCTCCTTATCCTTTTTTACTACATTTTGGATATATATTTCAGACATGTTTTCTATTTTACTAATTGTCCAGCTTTCTTAGCATCATTGTTGAAAGGCATCTTTTTTTCCAGTGCTCCAAAGTCCCATCTTTTTCATAAATCAAATGTCAATCAAATGTCTGTTTCTGGGCTTTCTACATATTCTACTGATCTATTTGTATATTCTTTTACCAATACCATATCACCTTATTTACCGTAGCTTTATAATAAGTCTTGATATTCAGCAAGCAAGTCCTCCCACCTGATTTTCCTTCTTTAAGAGTATTGTCAAGTTCCACAAAAATAAGGTTATGATTTCTATTTGAATTGTATTTACAATATAGGTCAGTTTGAAAGGAATACCTATTTATTTAGGTCATCTTTAATTTCTCTTATTACATTTTGTAGCTATATTAAGTAGCAATTTTTTTCTGTAAAAGTCTTGCATATTTTTGTTAGATTTATTCCTACTCAATATTTGACTGTATATGATACCTTTTTAAACCTTCATTTACTAACTCTTTTTTGTTAACATCAGACAGGAAATTGACTTTTGTATGTTGACTTTGTATTCAGCAACATTGCTTAGTGTTCTTATTGATTCTAATAATTTACCTGCAGATGATCTTAGATTTCCTACACACATAATTATATTATCTGTGGCTAATGGCAGGTTTATATCTTTTCCCCTTGCCACTGGCTAAGATCTCCAGTACAATGTTGAATAGAAATGATAGAGAGCAACATTTCTTGCCTCCAATGTCAAAGGAAAGTTGATCATACCTAGTGGTGAAACAGTGAATTTACTGTAGATTTTTTATGGATGTCCTTCAGCAGATTAAAAAAATTCCCAACTATTCTAGTTTGCTAAAAGTTTCTATAAAATCGTGGAAAATGTTGCAATTTATCAAGTGCTCTGCATCTAATCAAATGATTATACGGGTTTTTCTCCTTTAATTTCTTAGTGTGGCAAATTATGTTGATTTTCTAATGTTAAAACCCAAATTTGTATTTCTGGGACAAATGTAACTTAGTCACAAAATATTCTCCTTTTTATATATTGCTGGTTTTTATAATATTTAGAAGTGTTTTTTTAATGTTTAGAATTTTTGCATTTTTGCCTTGAGTAAAACTGGCTTGTAATTTTTTTTTTCATATTGTTCTCATTAGGTGTTGATGTAAAGGTAAGTGCTAGTTGCATAAAGGAAGTTGGAAAATATTCCTCTTTTTCTATTCTCCTGAAGAATTTGTGAAATATTAAAACCATGCCATTATAGTAGAAATAATTTAATTTAGGGAGTTGTATGGACAAGTATTGGAGAACTGAAAAGATAAGGAACTGAAGTAAAACAGAAATAATAAATCTAGGAAGTAGCTGCCACCCTTGGGATGAAGGGACAAAGGAAAGGGGTTGGGCTATTAAAAACTACAAGGGACCTACAGGAGCTAGGACCCAGACATCTAAGGGGTGCTGCTCCGCTATGCCAGTACCTCAGGAGTCACACAAAAGGTTGTTTTACTTCTAGTTTAATTTTACAGAAAGGAACCCCTCTTTCCTTGACATTTTACTTCTATCTATTTTGGAAATTGTTTTAAGGTACTGAATTTGTTGGGACAAGACACTTTAGACTTACCATGTCCATAATGCAAATGGCACTCTGCATGTGGCACAGCGGGGCCCTGGTTATCCTTTCTGTCTTTCAAAATTTGCTCAATTCTTTTATTCCTTTGTCTCATTTATAATTTGTCAATCTTTTTCATTCCTTTCTATAATTTTTGTGTGATTTCAAGAATATCATGTGATCAATAAACTATCCTTAACTAGTAATCATATATATGTTTATTAGTTATAAGTGTAGTTTTTATATTTATTATTCATTATAGAATAAAAAATGTATTTAAGTTTATTTATAATTTTGACATTTTTATTACATCTCTTCTTTTAATATAAACATTTCTTCTCTAGGGTCAAAGGAAAAAATTAAACATGAAAATTAAAATCGAGTTACAACCTTGTATTGGTATAAAACATACCAGTAAATAAGATGTCTGAAAAGGAGGATTCTTCAGCAGAGGCAGAGAATATCACTAGTCAATTTAGGGAAGAATCTAATTTACAGTTAGTGGAGGAACCTGGGTTTATTAAAGAAACATCAGATTTGTTAAAGGAAGCTTCTGAAGAGGAACCTTGTGACCAGATTTATCCTAGAAATGATACCTTAGAGATACATGACAATACATCAACATCCTCCTCTGGGAGCAAGTCTAAGAGAAATGAAGAAGAAAAGAAAACTCTTCAAAATTCTGAAACAATCACTAGATATGACAGTTCACAATCAGTAACTGAAACATTATCAGTAAATGAGATAACTGCTGAATCTGAAATTTCTGCTGACGTCCCATCTCATGAAACATTAGGAAAAATTAGTCCACAACTCACTGAAGAAAACCAGAAAGGAGTAGACTTAGGGTCAGATAACTTTACAGTTAACCTCAAGGCCAAGGGTTTACAAGAATTCCCTAAGGACATTTTAAAAATAAAATATGTAAAATACCTATATTTAGATGAGAACCATATCAAAAGTTTTGAAGGAGCAGAGTCATGTGACCTGACAGGACTTGAAATTCTATCCTTGCAAGAGAATGGGTTATCAACATTTCCATCTGAAATTCAGTTACTTCAAAATTTAAAGATATTAAATGTTAGTCACAACCAAATATCAAATATACCTAAAGAAATATCACAGCTGAGGAATATCAGGCAGCTTTTTTTAAATAACAATTACATTGATAATTTTCCTTCTGGCTTAGAAAGGCTTAGAAACTTGGAAATTTTAAGTCTGGCTAAAAATAAGTTAAGGCATATACCAGATACTCTGTGTATTTTGAAAAACTTGAGCATTCTCAATCTGGAATATAATCAGTTAACAATATTTCCTAAAGTTCTGTGCTTCCTTCCAAAGTTAATTTCACTAAACCTTACTGGAAATCTGATAAGCAGTTTGCCAAAAGAAATTAAGGAGCTTAAAAATTTAGAAAAACTTTTAATGGATCATAATAAACTTACATTTTTGCCAGTGGAAATTTTTAGATTACTCAAAATGCAAGAACTCCAACTGACTGACAATAAATTAGAAGTGATTTCACACAAAATTGAGAACTTTAAGGAACTTAGGATTCTAACTCTTGATAAAAATTTATTGAAAGAAATACCAGAGAAAATTTCCCACTGTATGATGTTGGAATGCCTTAGTCTTAGTGATAATAAATTAACAGAACTTCCTAAGAACATCCACAAGCTTAAAAGTTTAAGAAAACTCCATGTAAACAGAAATAATATAGTGAGAATACCCGAAGATATCTCATATCTTTATAATATGTTCAGTCTAGAATTTTCAGGAAATATAATCACTGATGTTCCCATTGAAATAAAAAACTGCAGAAAAATAACTAAAGTGAAACTGAGTTATAATAAGATAATATATTTTCCAGTAGGTTTGTGTGCTTTAGATTCTCTTCATTATTTGAATGTTAATGGAAACTACATTTCAGAAGTACCTGTGGATATATCTTTCAGTAAACAACTGCTTCATTTAGAGTTTAATGAAAACAAACTCCTCATATTTTCTGAGCACTTATGTTCTCTTATTAAACTTCAATACCTGGATCTTGGTAAAAACCAAATAAGAGAAATTCCAGCATCTATTTCCAATATGGCATCACTTCATGTTCTTATTTTATGCTGTAATAAATTTGAAACTTTCCCTATAGACGTGTGTACTTTAGCAAATTTGCAAGTACTTGATTTTTCTGAAAACCAAATAAAGAAGATCCCTTCAGAGATCTATAACTTAAAAGGCATCCAGAAATTAAACATCTCAAACAATCAATTTATGCATTTTCCTATTGAACTGTGTCAACTTCAATCACTGGAAGAGCTGAATATAAGTCAGATAAATGGGACAAAGGTAAGACTGATATTTTGGGCTTTGGAGGGGATCTGAGTCTAAATTGTAGTGAATGTGTATGTTTATTTTAAATTTAGCTGGAATATTTTATTTTTTAAAGGATAGGTTTTATTTTTATATCCCAAACACGGCTTACAAATATACTTCTGAACACAAAATCTTTAGAAGAAAATATTTCATTAAAATGAAATGCCAGGTAAAGCTGAAAATTTTATACATTCCTTTTTATTTCAGCTTAATTATAAAAGGAGTTTTAAAGTTATGGATTAATATAAACACATTATTGGAAATTTGGAAAATTGAGAAAAGTAGAAGAAAAAAGTCATTCCACAAGTACACAATCATTCCATAAGCATATCACTGTAATATAAGTATTGGTCATATGTTGACCAGTACTGGTCATATGTTGACAACTTACTTTTAGCCTTTTTTCCTTATGTATATGGTTTTATAAGAAATTATAAAAAGACTGTACATTCAAGTTTAAATTCTACCTTCACTTAATGTATCATAAGCATTTCCCCATGATACACATAATCTTCCCAAGAATTGTTATAACCAATACATGATTTCTGTAACTAACCCTCTGTTAAGCACTTAGAGCTGTTGTAATTTATCATCATTATAAATAATGCTGTGATGAACTTCTTCATAAATATAGCCTTTTTCATATTTTATTATTTCCTTAGTGAATTTTCCCTTAAAAACTGCTAGATCAATGGGAATAAATGTTCTTATACTTTAGCATTTCATTTTACTCAAACTCTAAGAGTAAATTTTATGAAATACTTTTTAAAAATCAAAACATTTCTGATTATATTGACATATTAATGAAAAGGATATGGCTATTATCTGGCTATCTTTATTTGGCCATCACAGTCAAATTAAAGGCCTTTGACAGAAGCTTGTTATCTAGAGCAAGATTTCCCAAAGCCTGTTCCTAGAAATAACTAGTGCCATGAATTGCTCTTCAAAAAAATATGTAAGTAGAGGGTTCCTATTATCATATAGCTTTAAAAGCATGGGATTCTTAGAGAATCACAATGAACACGAATAAATCAAAAGCTCTGAAGAATGCTGCACTAAACAAACTGGTTTGTATCTA
This sequence comes from Cynopterus sphinx, assembly GCA_030015415.1. NCBI lineage: Eukaryota > Metazoa > Chordata > Mammalia > Chiroptera > Pteropodidae > Cynopterus > Cynopterus sphinx. The sequence goes on from CM057391.1 coordinate 28,078,591, forward strand.
TTTAACCCATCTGAGAAAAATGAGTCAGATTAATCACTGGGCTTTTATTTTGCTAACTGAAGGATGCACAAAAGGAATTGTCTTTCCATAGTAGCTCTATCATCATACAGTTCTCAGGCATTTCCTCTAATAAATGTTGAGCTAGAAGTTAAGAAATATTTGTCCGAAGAATGTTAAAGTATGGACCTGACCACCTGTCTTGATCTGCCTCCTTCCTTACAGGCCCAGCTGTCAAGTCTTGCTATAGCCTGGTTCCATGTTCCTTTTCCAAACATATCTCCTCCTTGCTTCCTATCACCTCTCTTTACTGGTCAGCTTCTCACAGGCTGTTTTTATACATGATATTTGTCTTGCCTTAAGTGTCCTGTGACTTCTATTCAATCCTATTCATTCTTAGGAGGCCATTCTAGTCCCATCTGCAACATGAAGATTTCCTTTAGTTCTCTAGGTTTGTACTGATATACATTCTCTAACCTTCCATGTATTTGTTTTTGTAGTCTTTATTTTGGCATTGTATTACCTATTACATAATTCTGTTTCCTGATTGTTTTATATATATATATTTTATTCCATGAATTTAATTTTAATCTTCTTAAAGTTAAGAACTGTCTCTTATGCTTATTTTACAGCTGGAAGAACACTGAGCACCATATCCAATATTTATCTTGTTTGGATATTTCTGAGGGACTCATATATTAATACTTCTTTTGTTTACTCATAGAACTTCCTTTATTTCAAAACCATTTGTGATGGCCTTATTTCTCTGATTGTACATATTTTTTTTGTCACCTTAGCAGGGTATCTTAATTCCTGTTATTCTGCAGTATATGAGCCTACATTGCCAAATTGTGTGACTTCATTCTAAATGTGTTTATCCAGCATTTACTCAAAATTCATCATGCTTAGGAACATGTACACAAAAAGTATAAAAGGTATATCATGTCATTTAAAAATTCAAGGAAAACACACAGGGACTAAATTAAAAAGCAATGTTGTTGCGAATAGGAAAAAAGAGATCAAGTGTGGGACAGTATAATTGGGAAAGTCTTCAGGAAAGAGAATAAGCCAAAGTGAGGTCAGATTTAGGGAGGGAAGAGAGGATAAGGTGGCAATGAACTCTGAGTGTTTAGAGTGAGGAAAATGGGTTAGCCCATGGTTGAATTCATAGTGGCATGGCTCAGACTGGGGAGGTACTTGGATCCTGTAGGCTTTAGCAAGAGAGTCACAAAAGAATTTGTGACATAGTGAAAATACATTTTTAAGATAAAAAAATCCCTCTGTCCACTGATTATAAAAAAATCTAATCATAGAAATATTTATTCAAAATATAACTGATTAATCTTTGTTACAGTTAACAAGACTTCCAGAAGAGCTGTTTAATATGACTCAACTTAAAAGACTTGATATCTCAAATAATGCAATCAGAGAGATTCCAAGAAATATAGGGGAATTGAAAAATTTGGTTACTTTAAACGCATACAACAATCAAATAAGTTACCTGCCACCATCATTTCTATCTTTAAATGATCTCCAACAACTAAACTTGAGTGGTGAGTGTCAATTACAATCAATAAGTAAAGTATTAGTGTCTAGATTGCAAAGTTTACTGACAAAACAGAATAGCAAACAGTCAGCATAATGCATTAAGTGCCATTGGAAGAAAATGGCTACCATAGGTAAAGAAAATGTGAACAAAGCATAAGGTCCAGTTCCTTTCCTGAAAGAGGTTATAATGCAGCTGGGGGACCTAAACACATTTTCATTTCTTCCTGTCTTCTCTGCCTATACCCAGGCATTCAATATTTCTTCTCTTTCTGAAACTGACTTTATCCCTCTATACACACATCTACCTATACAACCTTAGATCAGCATTTTCTGTTTTCCCTTATCTGCTGGCTCCCCCGGTCCCATTCCTATACCCTATAATATTGTAATACTTTACAGGCTTTTACAAAGTAAATCAGTATAATAACAAAGAAAAATAAGTAAATCACTTACTCTAAAGATACTAAAAGAAACTTTCCAAAGCATGACAAATACTAGGCTTGTATTTTTTAAAAATATTTTTATTATGAAATATTTCAAACTTATAGAAAATAAATACCTATGTACCTATTTCTAGATATAATGTTAAGATTTTGTGATATTTACTTGAGGCATTTTTGATTGTTAAGAAATTAAATAATGAAGTTGAAACTTTTTGTACCTCCCTCCAAACTAGAAGTAACCATCATGTTTTTATACATACATATGTAAATGTATGTGTATATATCCATAAAAAGTAGTACTATTTGAGTTTTTAAATTTTATTAAATCTTATACCACAGAATGTAATTTACCATTCTGTAACTTGCTTTCTTCATTTATCATATTTCTAAAATTAATCCATGTAAATATATATATAGACCTATTTCATTCATTTTAAATGCTGTATAATATTCAATTATATGATTAAACAAAAACCCATTATCTTGTTGATAGACAATCGTTTCCAATTTTTTTGGACATGTTCTTGATATACATCTGCCTGAGTTTCTTTAGTGCACATAGCTATAAGTAAAATTGCTGGATCACATGGTACATACATCTTCAATGTTATTAGATTTGGGTAAATTGATCTCCATAGTGGCTGTGTACTAGCTAACCACAAGACCAGGTGAGTTTATAAAATTCTGTCTTTCCATTGAAAGTAAAGTTTATAACCAGAGCTGTCTTAGATATAGAGGATTTCCAGATTAAAAACAAAGTTCATCTTTTTGTTATAATGCCAATAGCAGAGTAAAACCTATAGTAATGCATCAATACTTAGAATAATGCAATGGGCATTTGTCTCCTGAGTTCATAGGACTCCTTGTAAGCTGGCTGTGCAGGTACACATTAGTTATTTCATTAATTTTGCAATAATACACAATACTCAGCTCTGCAATTGAATTTTTTGGTCCCACTGTTATGTTATGGCAAAGGTTTACCATATTTTAGGGAGGCTATTTATTTGTCCAAGTGTATGACAGGACATATACCTACTATTTGTGCATGAAGAAAACAAAGGCTGACCAGAGCCTCCTGGTCTACTGGAGAACACAACCCCTAACTAGAAGCATAGCTCTCTGGAGGCCTTCCATTACAGAATCAAGACAGCAAATGGGAAGAGCATAGACTGTGCTGCAAGCTTAGTCAGCTCTCTGTTAGTCCCCAACAGAATGATAAAAATATATCAGTCAGATCCAATTGGAAGACAGAAACCATGCCTTAGTTAATGACTAAGTATATTATTAACTACATAAGTGAAAGGGTAAAATGAGAATTCTAAGATTATCATAAGGATAGCAATGGCAGAGAGCAATAACCTCCCTTTGGCTGAGGGAATAAAGTTGAAATTATTAAAACGTAAAAGCTTGTAGGAGGGGCCGCACATCTGAGGATGGAGCACTGCTTAGCAGGTGCTGGTTTCTCTGAGCATGAGATTAGGTTATGTGTGCATGTGTGTGATAAACTGCATTATGTCATTCCAATGGGAAAGAACTGCTGCTGGTGGGATAAAAGAGTGTTGCTGGGGTGACACTCAAGGAAAGACAGTCAAGAAGACTGGTAGGTCTGGAGGTAAAAGACAATCAGTAAACAATTGGCATGCCCACAGTTACCAACTTTTATTGCTTAATTTGAAGTTTGAAGGGCTGAATTCACATCTTGTAATTTAATGTTTCCTCCATTCATAAAATGAAGGTAATAGGAATACCCATGTCATAGATTTGGTTTGTGACTGAATGAGATTTTTGAAAGCAGGTAGCATACTGTCAAAGCACTAGTCAAACAAAAGACATCTTTAAAAAAGAGACATCTTATAAATAAACTCCCTCTGTCACTAACTGTAGCGAATGTAGGGAGACAACCTTGCTGAACCTCAGTTTTTTCATCAGCAAGACAAGAAATCTATAACTTCTGCTGTCCATTAGTTATTGTGAGAATATAATTAAACAAAACTTATGAAAACATTTTGACAAATGTAAGACATTAAACCAATGAAAGGGATTTAGGTATTAATCCCTTTCTTTTCTCATAGCATGAGCTTTGGAGTAGAACAGACCTTAGAGTTCTAGCTCCATCGTTCACTAGAAAGTTTGTAATGTTAGGTTTTTGTTTCCTAATCTAAAAATGGAAATAATAACATAAACTCTTTCGACTGTGAGCATTAAGTGATCAATCATTAAGCACAAAAGTTGATGCAGTGTAGGTTTTTAACAGATGTTAGCGCCTCTTTTCCAAGGAGTCAAAATACCAAATGAAAGGAAGGTAGATGGACATGTACGCTGCTTGTAGTTATTCTCAGGGAGAAGAACCTCACAGATCTACATTGATAATGCCATCCACGCAGGCTTTCATCATATCCTTCCTGCAAGACAGTTAGTTATGCAGTATGGTTATTTGTTGTTTACAGCTGGTATTCATTCTTATGGTCAGTGTCTATGATAAAGTTATATATTTTGAATATCACCACTGTTTATGGACTGATGTAACAGCCTCTCTCTCCTATCTTTGTTATTGCCAGTATTTTAAACACTTTATTGCTAGGTGTGTGTGTGTGTGTGTGTGTGTGTGTGTGTGTATCAAAAAAGTACATCTTGCCTCAAAAATTAAAATTAAAAATAGAACTACCATATGATTCAACAATTCTACTGAATATTTCTCTGAACAAAACAAAATCAGAAACTCAAAAAGATGTGTGCACCCTCATTTTCATTGGAACATTATTTAACTAAGTGTCCATCGATGAATGGATGAATAAAGAAAATGTGGTATGCAAACATAAACACACACACTGAAACATTATTCTTACATAAATAGAAGGAAATCTTGCCATTTGTGACAACATGGATGAATCTTGAGGACATTATGTTAAGTGAAATACTGTATGATCTCATTTGTAAGTGGAATATTTAAAAAATCTGAATTCATAGATAGAACAGATTGGTGGTTGTCAGAGGTGCAGGGGGTGAGGGGTGAGAAAAATGGGTTATGGGGATCAAAAGGTACAAACTTCCAGGATTACATGCACAGCTGCCTTTCCAGTTGATTGGCAATGGGGGGGGGCAGGTTAGATGCTACTGTACTGAGAGCTGAAATTGACCAAAATCATCTGCAGTTATAAAATAAGTTATGAGGATGTAATATGTAGTATGATGACTATAGTTAATAATTTATTATATATTTCAAAGTTGTTAAGAGAGTATATCTTAAAAGTTCTCATTTCAAGAAAAAAAAATTTATAATTATGTATGGTGACGGATATTAACTAGACTTACTGTAGTGATCATTTTACAATATATACAAATATCAAGTCACTCTTAATACTATATTTATAATCCATTATGTGAATATACTCTTTTACTTATTCTGCTGTTGATGAACATTGAGTAGGAAAGCAATTGTTTCCTTGTGGTCAGCTAAACTGTGTGATTTCAATTTTTTTTAATTTATTGAGACTAGCTTTATGGCTCAGCACATAGGCTACCTTGATAAACTTACCATTTATTCTTAAAATATTCTGCAAGTGTTAGGTACAGCACTTTATGAATATTATATAGGTCAGGGTGACTGATAGTCTTATTGGTCTCTCCTATCTTTACTGATACATTTGTCTCGCTATGTTAATTGCTTAGAGAGGGGTGTTAAAATCTACAACTCTGGTTGTGAAATTGTATATGTTTTTGCTTTGTCAATTTTTTTCATGTATTTTGAAGGACGGTTATTAGTTTAATCCCCCCTCAAGGGTGGACTAGACTTAGTAACTCAGTTCCAAAGAACAGAGTTAGGAGAGAAAAAAAATCCAAACATTATATTGGAGAAACCTGGCAGACACTATTTTGCCAAGGGGTAGAGTTTAATATCCCAAGTGATTTCATGGGGGTATCAGGTACCCCTGACGTGATATGATGATAGCACTTCATCTCTGTGGTATTCTTTCCAAAAACCCATTACCACAGTCTAATCATTAAAAAAATCAGATAAATACAAATTAAATACTATTCTACAAAATACCTAATACCAGTACAACTATAAACTGTCAACATCACGAAAAACAAGGAAAGACTGAGAAACTGTCAAAGACCAGAGGAGACAAAGAAGACATAATAGTATGCATTGTGCTGTCTTGGAATGGATTCTGGAATGGGATAAGGACATTAATGAAAAATCTAATGAAATCCAAAAATGTAAAAAGTTTATTTAATGATAATGTACCAGTGTTAGTTTCTTCTTAGATTTGACAATGTTATGGTAACATGAGATGATAACATTAGGGGAAACTAAAACTAGATGAGTATACAGGAACTCTCTACAATTTCTATAGCTTTTCTATAAATCTGAAATTATTCCAAATAAAAAGTTTATTTAAAAAATTACCATTACACTTACTCTGTAAAGTCCTTTCCTATATTTTAGAGAAAAGCTCCTATCTCATTTTGCCTTCCTCTATGAGATAAAGGAACCCATGGCTGTTTCTGTATTTCTTCCTTTTCACTCCTAGTAAATGGATGACAGTAAGAACCTGTAGTTCTTATTTATGATTTGCCAGCATTATGAGGGTTCTTTGGACTTTGCCAGTGAGATACCTGCAGTAGATGCCCTACATGTAGTTATTTGTCTCCATAGTTTCCTTTTGCAGAAAGGTATACTTCAATTATAATATTATTTTTTCTACTAGGAAACAACCTTACAGCCCTGCCTAGTGATATCTATAACCTTTTTTCACTGAAGGATATAAATTTTGATGATAACCCTTTGCTGAGACCTCCAATGGAAATCTGTAAAGGAAAACAATTGTATACTATTGCACGCTATCTACAGAAGGCAGATGAAAGAGATGGTAGGTGATGAGTGAGTAACTAGCTTGCAAGTTATTATCCAGTATCATCTGTAAATTAAAAGATAGTTTGCTTTAATTAGAGGCTTTCAATATGGCAGAGACATTAAAATATTGATCATCCTCCCTAGTCAGGAAGTTAGGAGTTTATTTTGATAATTCCACTTCTTTAGTCTAGGCCTCTACAAACTGAAGCATTGAAAACAGTTAAATCCAAGCAGAGGGTTGGGCTATTTCCCATCTATTGTTCTCAATACCCTTCAATTGGTTTTTCATCATGGTTGTGCCCAGACTCAGAGAATACACACACAGATTTCTTCACCAGTTCTGATCTGTATCACCATATGTAATTGATCTAAAAGTTATTATTTAGCCTTGAAGGAAGTCCATAGATCTTTTCCATTGATGCCAGGCAGTTCTGGGCCCAGTATGATCACCTATCTACAAACCTTAAGCAGTCTTCATTCCTTTTGTGCTTAAGTGCTCCTTTGGTTGTCCCTGATTATTTCAGAGAGCAGGTCCATTTTCTTTAAATGTTCCATTGAAGCAGGTAGACTGGTTTCTCCAAGTCTCTGGTAGGCAAGTTTCACCATCCAATTCTTTCCCTGAGGCTAGGTCCCAGACAACTAAGCTTTTTCCTGTGACTCTGTTAACCTTCAGAATGGATACAGATTTTGGTCCCCTAATTTAATGCAGTATTTAATAAGTATTAAATTAATAAGTCTTGTTCCAGATTTGGATAAAGAAAATATACAAAACTGTCCTTCAACATTATTCTATCATGTACCCTGTCTATGTAATCAGGAGTTTACATGAGTATAATATCATAATCTAGTGAGATGGTCACTTAAAATGTACACTCCTCTGTAAGCCACAATATACATCAATAGACTTGGCTACCATTCATAAGCTTTTGCAAGACTCAGGACTCACTGACAGAAAAAACCTAAGAGATAAAATTAAAAGCCACAGTAGTAGCTGATTTTTTCAACTTGCTATGCAAGTTAGTTTTGCCGATTATCGTAAAAAAGGGACGTTTTGTGGTAACTTTATTGCTATCGTATAAAGTTTTTATTTTCATAAATAATTCTTGTTAGGTAAGAGTACTTAGAGAAGGCCTGTAAAGTTCATGATTAAACCTCATTGCTAAAATTCTGTTACTCAAGTTCTTGAGGACGGAGGATTCATGTGGTTCTAGCCTCTGTTGGGACAGTACAACAGGCAATGGCAACAGGTCAAAGTCAGCAAAAACAAGAGGATCCTAGACATTTATCTCCTTTCTTTATGCTAAAGGGGCCTTTGTACTGCAGGCTTGGTGCCCAGAGAGAGAAAAGTCATCATGGAAGATGTATTTATTGTGCAATTAACAAAGAACATCGGGTCCCTTCTTTAAAGTTTTACTTAGAAGATTGTTTTTTATTTATATCATTAGTATATAATCTAGATTGAGGAATTATTGGTATAAATAAAATTTAAAAAACCCAGAAAGCATAGAACATATTTGAGATAATTATGGGGACAGGGTGGGGGTGGGGGAGGAAGGGAGAGCACTCGTTCTTAAAAATTTCCAAAGAACCTTGAGTCAACAACAAAAAAAATGGCTATAGTTCAAATTAGCTAAAAGCTTTTATTTTTAATTAAAAACTTTCTACTTATATCTAACCAACATTCATTAAATGAGTGATTTGAATATAAAATATGCATATATATATGCAATATTTAGGTAGATGTGAACTTGGCTTCTCAAGATGGTACATAAAGAAGCATATTAAAAAGCCGGTTTGTATATTAAGTCTGTATATTACACTTCAACTTTAATTGACATATATATTTGGTAGGCACACAGAAGTAGGAAATCTGGATATAATATTAACTCAAAATAGAATGAATTTCAAAAGTGATGGCCTAAATTTTCTTTTATGTTCAAATGTAGAGAAAATCTTAGAGAAGATCTTCAAGATAGTTGCCAACAACATCACTGAAACAAATTTTCAATTTTTGTGTCAAAAATTGAACCTGGCAATCTCAGAAACTGATATGTTTACAAAGAGGTATGTATGAATAATAATGTGTGGTATAAGCTTATCCTCATGTAATATTATGTAATATTAACATTACATGTTGTGAAATATTCACATTAACATGAACTAGAGTAAAAGACTGATTTAAGTTTATTATACTTTTGGGATCCATGTTGGTATATGTAGTAGTTAAGAGCAAGAGCTCTGAGGACAGACTCCTTGGCTTTAAATTCCAACTAGTTTTGTGAACCTGGAAAAGGCCTTTAACTTCCCTGTGCTTCAGTTTCTTCATGGGTAAAATGAATATATTTACCTAAGAAAGCTGTCACGTGATCAAATTATAAAGCATGTAGTACTGTAGCAGTAATGTACTGGTTTACAGTAAATATCCATAATTATTGTTTTGAGGTCTTGAGTAAATCTCCCAGAATCAAATGTTAATTGAATTATCAATTTTCTACAAGGAAGCAAGTGGGGTGGGGGGAGGGGACTGGGATAACATTTACTTTCTATGTGCTAGACTCTGCTAGAATTTTAAATGAACTAGCTTTACCAATTCTCACTTCAGTCTGGTAAATTGGTTTAAAGACCTAGATGTATAATATTTAAGTAATTTAAAACAATGTTCCTTAAATAATTATTTAAAAATTTTTCAGCACTATTCCATTAAGTGAGAGAATCCTCCAAGCACTTGATAGGTGGAAAATGGAAAATAACAACTTGTCACTAACCACGGCTGCTTTAAGAGATCAACTAACTCGGGCACTAACTATGATAGGAGCATATGAAATTATGGACAAAATAACAGCTTTAAAACTTTTTACATGTGCAATTAAATTCTGAACAGTGTATCTATCCATAATAAAAACTGAAAACTTATGATACACTTATATAATTGAAACTGGATCTAAAAGAATTACATGTTATGTCTCTTTTCATGCATTCCTAAAAGATGACAATGTATGGCTACTACTCCGTTATCATAATAAAACATTCAAAACACTTTTGTGTATTTGTTCTATTGCCCTGGAATTATGATACTGAATTTTATTTTTAAATTTATTTCAATTTTAAATTCCATTTAAAAATTGTTTGTTATATATGCTTTTACACAACCCAAGATTTATAGGTAATAAGGTCATTAGCAACTTTCATTGGTTTTAGAAAGTAGAGCAGTTTCTTTTTAGATGGTGGTTTAAAAACTGAAATGAATGTATTATCCCTACTGTTTCTCCATCAGGAATGGGATAGCTCTGTTAAACGTAGACCAAGGGTTGTAATCCTCTAGTTGAGTGTCCAGAGAGGACTGGTGGAGTGGTATCTTGTCTGCAATGTAGATCCTGTTATATATGGAGAACCTATGTCATGTATTTTAGGTAAAGCTGACTTTTGCCATATGCAACCCCCTTTCCCCTCTCCTGAAGCCACTAACACCAAAGTCTTCTTCCCACCTAACTACAATGAATGATTCAGGGAAAGCCTGATCAGGCCAGTACAAGTTTCCCTTGGACCTTTCTGCACAGCTATCATGGAAGATGCACTCTTTCTGCTGGCAGGTTATGAGTCTTGGAGTCTTGGTCTAGCATGCACAGCTTATGGTAGTCTGAGAGTGAGAGCCAAGAGCAAGAGCAAGAGTAAATATCCAGCTGTATTAGTCAAGGTTCTCCAAAGAAATAGAACAAACAGGGTATACACAAATATCTATATCTAAGAGGAGATTTATTATAGGAATTGGCTCACATGGTTTTGGAGGCTGAGAAGTCTCACAATCTGAATGTCTGCAAGCCAGAGGACCAGGAAAGCTTGTGGTATGATTGATTCAGTCCAAGGTCAAAGGCCTGAGAATCTATCTGGACTTCCAATGTCCAAAGGCAGCAAAAATGGACATCCCAGCTCAAGAAGAATTTGCCTTGCCTTTACCTTTTTGGATCATTTGGCCCCCAATAATTCCTGCTCAGATCAGTGAGGGTGAATCTCTTTAACTCCATCTACTGAGTCAAATGCAAATCTCTTCCAGAAACACCCTTACAGACACCACACCCAGAAATAATGCTTTACCAGCTATCTGGGCATCCCTTAGCCCAGTCAAGTTGACAAATAAAATTACCCCTAAAACCAGCCATGTCTGAAACTAACAGTACTTTTGAACTCTACTTTCCACTCACTTTACTCATTTATAACAATTAGCCTTTGGTAAAATTGCTTGTGTTATACACTATTTCACTTAAAGTCATAGAATCTACCGACAATATTAAGTGAGGACATTGCTATACTCTTATCCCTCCTGGAAAAAGTTTAAAACAGTGTTAGAGACCTAGGTGTTATAGTTGTAAACCAATATTTTACACTGCACTTCCAAAACAGCAAAGAATAAAATATGCACTGTTTAAATCAAACCTGCTAAATCAATTCCTTTAATTTGATCTCACATCACAAAGTTTACTATATCTTTAAAATAGAAAAATTTTGTAAAGTAACAAAAACTGCACAATGTCTAGAATATTCTTAACTACTTGTATTAAGTCTCCTATTTAAAGTTATGGAAACCAAGGTCAGTTTAAATGAGTAAAAACTGAAGAATCCTGAAGGACTGTTAGTTTCAGACATGAAAAGTGAAGGGTTTGGACTACTCTTTACCAGGTCCATTTCTTGGGGTTTTGTTTGCAGTGAATAACCTTGAGATCCAACCTCTCCAGGGTAAAGAGTAGTCTTGCTTACTGAGTGCTATAAAATAGTGAATATTCAAGTTCCTTTCTTAACTATGATAAAACCCCACCGCATATGAGGTATCCATTTGGGTCCATATTGCATTGCCCCATGAGACTTGGAAGGCAAGGGGAATCAATACAAACATACTAATGCTTATGTTGTTTGCTATGTGGCCATATGGTCCTTTGTCTCTGATTTAGGAGCCTAGTCTTCTGCCACACAAAAAAGCAACAAGGTAACTTTTTAGCTTGTGAGCCCACACCCAACAGATGTTTGAGGCTGTAGAACTGTAAAAGCACAGGAATGTGGAACAGTAAAATGAAAGAAGTTTGTGAGGCAAGATAGGAGATGAGTTGGTAAGAGATGTATAGATCTGATCATTGATAGGGCCTTTTGGTGTTAAGCCAGAAATTTAAACCTTTGAACGTCAGTTGCATTTTAGTCAGTAATAGATTATCTAATGTGTATAAATACTTATATTTCAGAAGCCATGTGTCAGAGAGGCAAGTATAGGTCCTGAATCTAAGAAATTCCTGGGTTTGAAATGCAGAGTTTACATCTAATACAGGTGTGATGTTAAACAAGTTATTTAACCTCTCCAAATCTCAATTTCCTAAGCTGCAAAATGAGAAATTTGAAATTGGGTTTACCCCTGAAGCAGATCCTGAGAAAGGATTTTGGTGCACTACCTTTCGCTGGGAGGTGATCCCAGGATTACCAAAAGAGTAGTGCAGAAGTAAGTAAAGAAAGAGTAGAAAGTGAGTATTTTTTAACTGTGGGCAAATAGGACTTCATGCCCTGGGAACCTTTGGTAGAAAGTGTGGAATATGTCTCAGAATTATTCAATCCAGTGGGTGATGAATCACTAGAGCATTCTTTGACTTCCTTTCATCATGGCTAAAGGCTGCTTCTAAGGGTTCCTTAGCACTACTGCCTGCCCCAGGCTAGCCAAGAGAAAGCTGTACGGTGGAGAGATGTAGATAAATACATTAGGATATTTACAACATATTCAGAAACATGTCTAGGAGATTTGAGTGTGGCATTAATAGTGCTGCTGTTGGGATCATAATATTTTTTCAGGGTTATGGGGATTAAAAAAAGGTTAGTCATTTTGAAATAGGGTGATGGTGTTTGTCTAAGACCCAAGATCTAGAATCCTGCTTTCATAGCCACTCTCTGAAGACCTGGAAAAATCCTTATGTATGGAGGATGAGACTAAGCAAATACTGTTTTATTAAAACCTTTTCAGGTGCAAAGAATAAAAGCTCTTATCTAGTTAAGTTAAAAGGAAACCCTACTCATGTAACTAAAGCCAGAGAAGACCTTGTAAAACTAGCTTTAGAGTCAACTGTGAGGAAGAAAATTTTAACAAACAAAAAGCATTGCAATGTGTTAAGGCTTCGGGGAAAAAACTGTTAGAAATAATTTTATTAAAATTTTACTGTAGTAGAAAGAGAACAGTAGGATAGATAAAACTGTAGTTTTTAGAGTCTTTGAATACATTGTACCCTTATGAAAAGCTTAGGAAGCTTACTGTTGAATAAAAACAATAACAACATAATCTTTCAATTAAAAATCATCTCTAATTTTCACAAGTTATTATTTTGTGACATCTAATTTAGCTAAACAGTTTTTCACAAACATTTGAAGGAGTAAAGTCAATTAAAGGTTTCACTTGTGTTAAGAAAAGTGAACTAATAAGTTTATTTGCACTAGAAAAATTTTTACTTTGCTTGAGAGGAGCTTGTGAAAAGTTGCCAAAAGAAAACTGCATTTCTGGGGGAGACAATTTATTTTAGTTTTCTAAATAGCTAATAAGTTTTACTGTTAAGAAGCTAACTTCGATTCTTAAAGAGGAAATTAATGTTTTTTCAAAATATTTTTTTTCTAAAAAAGAAATACTTTTATTTCACTACTACATTAAAAAACTCAAGATTCTTTGCTATTACCTTGTCTCAGCTTTTGTCTATGTTTTAGCCTCATTTTCCCAGGTTTTTCTCTGTGACAGGGAATGCCTATTGGTAGTTTGTAATAAAAATAAATAAAAAGTTGATTTCTCTAGCTATTCTAGAAAAGGAGTCCAATTGGCTTGGTTGATACTATGAACTCACACCCTGGACTGATAGATTTTAGAGGCTTACAACCAGCAGTGAGTAGCTTTCTTTATCCCTAACTTTATTTTCATAACTTATTGATGCTGAAGAAAGGCAAATTTAAGAAAAAACATCCTGGCAAAAGGAAATTGTTCATCCTAAAGCCCTTGGCTTGATCATGTCATTGGTAATTCTATCAAATATTTACAGAAGAATACCAGTCATTCTTTTGTATTTTTTTAATCCCAGTTTATTTTTTTTCATATTACATATACATAATTTTTTTAAACATTTAATTTTTTATTTTCTCCCTCCTACCTCCCCCCTCCCTTCTGGTAACCACTAGTCCATTGTCCATGTCCATGACTCTCTGTTTGTTTGTCCTGTTCATTTCTTGCTTTTAGGTTTTTAGGTTTACATCCCACATATGTGATACCATGTGATTTTCGACCTTTTCTGTTTGGCTTATTTCGTTTAGTAAGTTCATTTCAAGGTCCACCCATGTTATTGCAAATGGTAGTATTTCATCTCTTTTTATGGCTGAGTAATATTCCATTGTATATATGTACCACAGCTTCTTTAGCCAATTACCAATTTTTTTAAACTTTCTCCACATCTCCTTTAGTTCTTTGAGCTTTTTAAAGACAGCTGTTTTAAAGTCTTTGTCTAGTAGATCTGTCATCAAGTCTTTTTCAGGAACAGATTGTTTATTTTTTCCTTTGGTTCATACTTCCCTATTTCTTTGTATGCCTTGCGATTTTTTTGTTGTTGTTGAAAAATGGACATTTGAATCTAATAATATGGTAACTCTGGAAATCAGGTTTGCTGTTTTTTGTTCTGATTGTTGCTGGCTGTCTGTGATAAGGATGGGCCTGGTATATAAACTTAGGATCTTCTAGAGTCTTTCTGAGTTTTCTCTAAGCATGTATGCTCACTTTCTAATTTTCCTCACATATACAGAAGTTGTATTAAGATTTTGTTCTATTCTTTAATGTCTGGCTCCCAAAAGAGAAAAAAAGAGAAAAATGAAGGGCAGAGGGAAGGGCATCAGCCTTTTAAGTCCCCTTGAAGTCACTTCAAGGAAGGGGCCTGCAATACGTGTCGGAGGTACAACAATGGTCACCCACCTTTTGTCTGCACCTCTGTCTTCAGAAGCAGTAACCAGTAAGAGGAGAGAAGATCTCCAATATATGGAGGACAGGGTCCTTCTTGCCTATCTTGGCTCCTGCAGGTTGTGAGCAGGCTGCTCCAGGATCACATGCACTGCTGCCTTGCCAGTCTATTGGTGATGGGGGGTGGGTAGCTGCTAATGTACTGAGAGCTGAAATTGACCAAAATCATCTGTAATTTACCACCAAAACCTCTCTTGGAAGTTGGAAGCCTTCAAGAGACTCCAGGGTTCCAAAATTGTTATCAGATTCTGCCAGTGCAATTGCTGACCAGGTTGGAAGAGATTCCTATTCTTCCCTACTCTGTCATCTGAATTCTCTTGCATTAAACATTTTTGTTTTTCTTCAAAAAGACTTCCTAGCTAATATCCAAGTAGTGAGATCAGTATGTACGAATAACTACTCTGCCTTCTAGTGCCCAGTTGTTTTATGGAAGGGTCATATCTTTAATCACTCCCACATACGCGTTACTATCACCTTTGCTGCCATTCCCGTGCTATGTGCTTCTTTTGTGTGTATCTGGTTACTCCTTCATGAAGTAGGAATGGAGATTTGGCAGTAACCATAGTGAAATAACACCTCAGAATAGAGATAAAATTGAGGAACTGTCATCATGTCGGTTTGAAGGTGGCAAGCTAAAACTTTTCTATGGTAAAGTTTAATATTAAAAGGCAATAATGATAAAATAATCAATCCATTAGGAAGAAAATTATAAACATAGAAGCATGACAGACCTCAAAAATACATGAAGCAAAAACTTACAGACTTGAAGAGACAATTTAGTCGATTCAACAATGACAGGCAGATCCTTCATACTCCACTTTCAACAATGAATAAAACTAGACAGAAGATCAACAAAGAAAGAGCACTTGAACAACACTATAAACCAATGTGACCCAATAAGTTCTATAGAAGACTGCAACAAACAACAGAATAAACATTCTTCTCCAGTGCACATAGAACATTCATTCTCCAGGACAGATAATATGTATGCTAGGTTATAAAACAAGCTTCAATAAATTGAAAAGTGTTGAAATCGCACAAAGTATGCCTATATTCAAAATAAGAAAGAAATTATAAACCAATAACAAAAAATGAGAAATTAAACAAATATATAGAAATTAAATAACACATTCTTAAATAACTAATGGCCAAGACTAAATCAAAGGGAAATTGAGAACTTTTGGGAAGTACATTGAGATGAATAAAAATAAAGACACAACATAGCAAAATTCTTAATTATGAGATGCAGTGAAAACGAAGAGGGAAATTTATATCTGTAAATGTCTACATTAAAAAATTAATCTAGTTTCAAATTAATAACCTAACGTCCTACCTTAACAGAAAAGGAAGATGAACAACACCAGGTAACAATAACACTGGAAAAATGAGGGTAAACTAAATTGAAAGCTAGAAAAAGGAAGGAAATAATAAAGATTAGGATGGAGATAAATATACAACAGAGGAACAATAAAGAAATTCAACAAAACCAAAGACTGGCCTTTGGAAAGATCAAATAAATGGACCAAAGGAAATAATAATTAAAAAAAGGACAAACCTTTAGCTATACTGTTTATGAAAAAAAAGAACAACAACAACACACAACTCAAATTGCTAAAATAAGGAACAAAAGGTAGGAAACCACAGATCTTACAGAGATAAAAGGATTATAAGAGAATGTTATAACTGCATGACAACAAATTAGATAACAGATATATTCCAAATTCCTAGAAAGAGCTATTCCTAGGATAGAAATAGAACATCTGAATAGACCAATAAGAAGAAATTGAATTACTAATCAATAACCACCTACTCACCCCACCCCATCCCCCCCCGCCAAAAAAAAAAAAAAAAAAAAATCCCAGACCCAGATAGCTTCACTGGTGAATTCTACCAAATGTTCAAAGAAGAATTAATACCAATTCTTCACAAACTCTCCCAAAATGCAGAAGAGAAGGAAACACTTCCCAATTCACTTTCTGAGGCTAGTGTAAAATCAGACAAAGAAATCACAAGAAAAGAAACTGCAGGTCAATATCCCTTATGAAAATAGATGCAAACATCTTCATCAAAATATGAGCAAACCAAACCCAACAACATTAAAAAGAATTACATACCATGACCAGGTGTGATTTATTCTAGGAATGATGTAATGTCGGTTTAACAAATGAAAATAAATCTATGTAACAGAGTAATAAGGACAGAAAACCATATGATCAGCTAAGTAGATACAGAAAGTCATTTGATAAATTGCAACACCCTTTCACCTCTAGGATCTGCACTTACCATTTCTATTCAACATTGTGCTGGAGCTTCAAGCCATGGAATTAAGCAAAAAAAAAAATTAAAGGCATCATATTGGAAAGGAATAAATAAAACTGTATTTGCAGATGACACAATCTTATACATAGAAAATCCTAATGAACCTATTAAAAAATTACTAGAATGAATAAATAAGTTCAGTTAAGTAGCAAGATATAAGATCAATTTACAAAAATCACTTGTATTTATACAATTACAAAGAACAATCTGAAAATAAAATTAAGAAAATAATTCCATGTATAATAACATCAAAAAGAATAAAATAGTTATGAAGACATTTAACAAAAGAAGTGAAAGGCTTGAAATAGAAGACATTATTGAAAGAAATAAAAGAAGACCTAAATAAACATAAAGACCTCTGTGTTTATGAATTGCAAGATAGTGTTGTTAAGATGGAAATATTCCCCCAAATTGATCTTATTCAGTGCGATCCCTATGAAAAGTCCAGCTAGCTTTTTGCAGAAAATGACAAGATCCTAAAATTCATATAAAAACTCAAGGGACCCCTAATAGACAAATCAGTCTTGAAAATGACCTACCAAGTCAGAAGACTCATACTGCCTACTTCAAACTTACTAGAAAGGCACAGTAATCAAGACAAAAATTCATGTGCTGAAGTCCTAATCCCCAATGTGACTGTTTTTGGACACAGAGTCTGTCAGATGATAAAGGTTAAATAAAGTCATAAGGGAGGGGCCCTAATCCAACAGAGCTGGTGTCCTTATAAGAGGAAGAAAGACCAGAGCTTCTTGTCCCTACATGTGAGAACAGGGGAAGGCAGCTGTCTGCAAGGAACTGAATCAGCCAGCACCTTGATCTAGGTATTCCAGGCTCTAGAACTGTGAGAAGGTTTCTGTTGTTTCAGAAAAAAAAAAAAAAAGAAAGAAAGAAAGAAAGAAAAAACAAAAGAAAAAACCCCCCCAAAACGCCAAAACTCATGTTTTAAATTAGTATGCGCTTTAGAAAGTAATTACCCCTGCCACTATATTTGTGTATTTCTTATGGTGATATTAGACTTGGTGTGACACATTCTGATAATACAGTCCTGGGGAGGTAAGCTAAAATCTGATGTGATATTTCTATGGGTAAGAGAGGGACTCTTATTGAAAGTAAGGAATAAACTAAAACATTTATTGTTAAATCATATAGAAAAGACATCCAAGTCTGTGATTGCTATCTGAAATTCTCAGAATAGGTCATTTTTTCCATCAGAATTTTTCCCCCCACATTTTAAAAAGGAAAAACATGCAGAGTCTGTACATTTTTAACAACCTCAGCACAACCTGGGGTACCACCCATTATCAAACAGTATTTCCATAGTGAATCATGAGTACTCACACTATATGGAATAAATACAGATTATAAATATCCTCTGATCAGTTTAGGTTTTGATGCCAAATGCGGTTGTACCAAACTTCTAGATAAAAGCCCTCAGGTTCAAGAGCTTTTTAGTTTTCCTCTCTGTGGTTAAGGGGTAATGGATTTGTGGAAGTAGAAAGGGGTTTAGAATGAAAGATGTCAACTCCTGTCTCTTAATGGACTTTTTTCTCTTGACTCTAATTTACAAAGAAGACAGATTAATTTATTTTCTGGCAAAGAGGTAGAGTACAGAAAATAGAAAGGATTCTGTAATGCCTGAATCTTCATTCACGCCTTGTTTCCTGTTATTCTCACATTTAATTTCCTATTATTAATCTCTAACCCTATAATGATTTCGTAGTCTCATCTTCTAAGAAGATTTAAGTGGAAGTTTTCCCTCTGTCCAGGGACAATGTGATAAAACATTAAAGCCCATTAATTTCAGCATTTTATTACATATTAATGATTAATAAGAAGGTGAATCTCAGGACTAGATTTGAGATAAGAGGATGAACAGTATCTTCTGTCCTGGTTATTCTTCCATTTTCATCCTGGAAGATTTTGCTTTGACTACTTTAAACTAGGTAATGGTCCTTTTATATGACCATCACTTACCTTCATAATATACTTTAAACCCATGAGCACTAACTGCCAAATTACTGGACAAACATAGTGAGAACACAGATTTGTTACTGACAGTGGCAGACAGAATCTTGTTAACCTAAAAGAGTGAAAGGTCGTTAAGTCATTTTATCAAATTCCAAGCTTTGTGTAAGTATATACATACATATATACATATATAAGAATTTATGTCATATGATTAGTAGTTATCCATTAACAGCAATTACTCTAAGTTTATATAAATATACATTTATTATTTATTTGTGTGTATATGCATTACCAAACATAAAAGTGTGGTACTAGAATAAGAATAGACATACTGATCAATGGAATAAAGTTGAGAGTCCAGAGATAAACCCTTATAGTCAATTAATTTTTGACAAAGATACCCAGATGATTTGATGGGGGAAAAAGTCTTTTTTCAATAAATGGGATTTGGAGAACTGAATATCCACATGCAAAGGAATGAATTTGGACCCCTATCACACACTATATGAAAAATTAACTTAAAATGAATCAGTCTTATACTTTAGAGGTAAAACTATAAAGCTCTTAGGCATAAATCTTCACGATTCTGGGTTAGGCAATGATTTCTTGGATGTGACACTAAAGTGCAAGCAACAAAGAAAAAATAATGATAATCTGCTGTGACCTTTTATTGCAAAGATAATTACAAAGCTACTAACAGATCTTTTGTGTCATTGAAAAGTATCCATCAGTAGTAGGCAGTCCCATCATTTCGAATGCTCTAACTGGCATGGTTTGAAACCTAGAGAATGCACAATGGGAAACCACTTCTCTCTGCATAATCATGTACAGAGCCATCTCTGTTAAGAGCAAGGAAATCTGTGTGAAGTTAGCTGCATTTAGGAAAGTATTTCTCTTTTTTGGTCTTGCATTGTCCCAGAGTTGAGAATTGTTTGCCCTTAGAGAGAGAGAGAGGGAGAGAGAGAGAGAGAGAGAGAGAGAGAGAGAGAGAGAGAGAGAGAGAGAGAGAGAGAGAGAGAGAGAGAGTGTGTGTGTGTGTGTGTGTGTGGTCTAGTAAGCTACCAGAAAACTACAGGAGAGATGATGATGTTCATTCCATTTCACACCAATATAGAGACTTGAGGGGCCTAGACTTAAGGTGTCAAATGGGACAGTTTTGCTTAATTGCCTCTCACTGAAAAGCTCAGAGAAATGTCTTGCATAATTGTGTCCTGTGAATTGCCCTGCTGGGGACGGGTGAGGTTGGGGTTTGGATGTGGGTGGGCTGTGGATCCTAGGATGAAATACTCCCTGTGGGTAGGGGTCATAGTTCTCTAAATGGAGATTTTTTACAGGAGAGATTAAAGAAAGTCCTCAATGAGGAACATCAGAGAAGTAAATTCTAGGTAGGACAACCAGACACTTTTCTGTGTCTATGAAGGGAACTTCTAGTCCCCAGGAAATGTTTTACATTTTGTTGCTTTCTTTTGACGTTGGAAATAGTCATTTTTAGCATCTGGTTTTAGTTTTTCTCTTGAGTTCTAAAAATTTTTTTTTTATTATCTATACCCCTTCAGTAAAGCTGTAAAATTCCTGTGCCAATAGTGTGGTTCGGGAATTTTAAGAGATTCATCCTTCCAGTCAGAGAGGAGGATCTTATTGAGGAATTATGGGCAAATGAGCAGAGGCTCAAGGCTAAGCTGAGATGGAAGAGCTCTCTGGAGAAATGACTGCAATCTGTTCTGATGTAAGAGTCAGCTTAACATAATTCTCCTTCAAATATTTCAGAAGGAAATCACAGAAAGTAATACATTTTCTAAAGAAATTATCCAAGTTAATTTTCAGTCAAGCATGTTTAAATAAACACTAAGAAGTATTTAAACAACAACAAAAAAAACCTTTGGCTTTGGTCACAGATTATCAATCTGTTATCAATCACCCAGCATTTTAAGTCAGTCTTAGTTCACAGTAAGAAATTAGGTTTTATTTCTATATTTCTATATTTACTAATGTTAAAAGAGTGGTCTGATGGGATGCATGGGCAGCCTAGGAAAAAGATCAATTACCATATTCAACTAATAATATAATAGTAGAGTAAAATCCATGATGAATCAATCTCCCTTTTCAGTTTATGATGACTTTCTGACATATCACCCTGGAAAACTCATTAAAATAACAAAAGCTATGGTTATGTAATAATGGGAACTACCTTGAAATTTTAATAGATAAAAGGTCTTGCTTTAGAATGATTTCACATGAAGTAGTACTACTGGCGATATGGACTTGGTTCCACAGAGAACAAAAATTTAAAATTCTATAAATTATATTCTAGGTCAGCAGTTTTCAAGCTTTTTGGTCTCAGGACTCTTTCACAATCTTACAATTTATTAAGAAACCTAAAATTTTTTTAAATTGTTAATTTATCTTAAATATTTATATTTATACATATTTGCAGTATTATAAATTAAAGTGGAGAAATGAAATCTGTATTAATTTATTAAAAATAATGCCATTTATCAAAAAATAATGCATTTTTATGAAAATAGTTTTATTTTCAAAAACAAAAAAATTAGTGACAAATGTGGCACTGGTTTAGATTTTTGCAAGTCTCTTTAATGCCTGGCTTAATGGAAGCCAGTTAATTCTCATATGTGATTTTGTAGTCAATCTATTATGCTTTCCATATTGTTTTAAGTATATTAAGAAAACCTGGCTTCACACAGATGTATAGTTGGAAAAGCAAAAATATTTTAATAACTTTTCAAATATAGATATTCTTCACAAGTGGTAATATCTTAAAAGTTAGTTATAATGTACAGTTGAAAACTATATCAATAAACTTTTTATATTCTGTAAAAATTTATTGCTCTAAATTGTACTTTGAATGAATGTTTCATGCATGGTTTTGTAACATCATGCCTTGGTAATTGAAAATACTGATTCCCTGAATCATGTACTTAATAACTAATTTTTATAAAGAATTTTGATTTTGTAGAGACCCATCTTCTAAGAGAGGAAACCTATGGAGATGGTTACAACACAGCTTTAGTGCAATAAGGAATAGCAGCAGTGTGGAGGCTCGAGACAAGCACGGAAGCAGAGACCAGGCAGGATACTGCTGCAGCAGTGCAGGCAAGCAGTGATTATGCTTGATCCAAGGTAGTGGCAATAATAATGAAGAAACTGAAAACTAGTGGAATTTTGGCATTTGGTGACCGATTAGATAGATGTGAGGCGTGAAGGAAGAAGGCTTGAACGTGGACAGTAGTAGTAGTACCCTTCCTTCATAGGCATTCAGGAGAGGCAGGGTGATGCGTGGGAGGGGGTAACGAGTTTAGTTTGACATTCCCTGACCGTGAGCGAGGAATGTTAGGTCTGCGCAGAGGCGTCCAGCAGACACCTGGAGAGGGAGTCCTGCTCCTTCCCAGCGAGCTGTGCAGTTTTCTAAGTCAGTGTCTACGATACCTAGCCCTTATGTTGATTGAATCGATCGATCGATCGATCTGGTCAGGAGCCTGTGACAGTCATCTAGAAGGAAGACCAGATTTTGTTGTCATTTTATACACGTGCTTTTTGGAACCCACCGACAGGAGCGGATGGAACAAGGCTGACTGTGGCTGTTTTTATCGGGGTGGGATGCGACTGACCTCACCGTCCCACCCTCCAGGGTGTAGGCAGGTGTCGTTCACGGTCGTCCCTTCCGCCGTCGGTTTGGGGCTGACTTCCGCGGCCCTGGAGCAGGACGGGGCGCAGCAGCCCCCACGCCCAGGTGGGAGGGGTGGGGGGGCGAGCGGGGGCGGCGCCCTCGCTCGGCCGCGCTGACGCGACATAGGCCCACATCACCTCACGCGCGCGCGGAGCAATCACGGCGCGCGCCGCCCCCGCCGCCACACCGCCCCCCTCGCCCTGAGATCCCTCCGCCGCCTGCCCCCGCGCGCCGCAGCCCCGCACCCCGCACGCTCGGGCTCCGCCAGGCCGCGGTTCCCAGGGGGCGATCTCTCGTGACGCCTTCGTTCTCGCGCGTCTCGGAGCCGCCCGCGGCACAGGTGCGGCCGGCCTCGCCAGGGCCTCTTTCTCCCGGCGGAAGGACACCGCGCCGGCACGGCGATACGAGGGGCGTGGCCGCGGCAGGCCCCGCCCAGCGCTGTGACGGCGGGTGGCGCGCGCCCGCGGGGGCGGGGCGGGGCGGGCTTGGTCGGAACCCCCGGGGCCGGGGCCGCCTCCGCACGCCCAGCCGCCGGCCTCTCCCGCTCTGTGGACTCGGGGCCTCGGCGGCGGCGACCTCGGCCTCCAGCGGCCCCAGCGAACCGGGATGGCGCTGCTGGGCTTGCTGCAGGCGGGCGGGTCGGTGCTGGGGCAGGCGATGGAGCGCGTGGCGAGCGGCAGCCTCCTCTCCGCGCTGCTCGTCGCCTGCGCCTTCACGCTCAGCCTGGTCTACCTGTGCCGCCTCGCCGTCGGCCACCTGGCCCCGCTGCCGGCCGGGGCGGTACGTGCGCGCGCACGCGGGGGGCCCGGCGCGGGACGCGGCGACCTGGGCGGCCGCGGGGCGGAGGGGCGAGCGAGGGGGCCTCCCGCGGCTGCGCTCGGCGGCGGGAGCCCCCGGGGTCGGGTGCTGGCCTGGGTGCGGACGGCCCCGATCCTGGCGGTGTCTGGGCCTGGCCAGGGTCGCGCCCGCCGCGTCTGGGTCACAGGGACGGCCGCGCTGGCCGCGGCGCTGGTCACCGTCATGGTCGCTTCAGGGCTGGCGGCCGTGGCCCAGGCTGTGGCCCCGAGCGCCCCGGTGGCCGCGCGGGCAGCCTGAGGTGTGTCGCGGGCCTGGTGGGGGCTCTGGTCGAGGTGGTGGTGTTGGTGGCTGCTGCCCTGGTTGCCCTTAGCATTCTGGTGACTGCCCTTGGGTGGTTCAGTTTCTTGAGGTACTGCCCTGCTGGCGGTTTGTATCGGTGTGGTCTGGTAGAGTGGAGCAAGTGGGATGTTGCAGGGAACTTCCCATAATGCTGATAAAATCAGTTTCTCTAGTGGTTTTACTGACCACTGGTTTCGTGTTTCTGTAATGTATTTGTTGAATGTATCCTTAACCCGCCGACACCTGGTACCCCTTTACCGACAAGGGAACGTACAAGCTATTGACCAAGTAGTTTTTAAAATGATTTTTGTTTGAATCATAGCAGGCAAGAAGCTGTATTATTTGGAGTTTTGAGGAAATGGTGTTTATCTTTGGGAAGAAAGGTAGCTGTAGTATTTGAAGATTGTTACTGTTATCAGAAAAGTGAGTTTTTAGTGCTCCTTGCTATTTGAGACCACCAAAGATCTGATGAGACATGCTTTTTCATCATTGCAAGTTTGATTTCCAGGAGACTTAATGTTATAATCTGCAAGTCTCCTTTTGGGGCATTTGAGTACCTTTTATAGTACTACTAGAATACTAGCGTTCCTGCTAGAGCCCATCTTCTCTCTTAAAAAAAAAAAAATCAGTGGATGTAGTTTATTTGCAGTTAAAGAAGAATGAGATGTGTTCTATTTACTGATAAACATTGTTTCTTAAATATTCTTATTTCTCTACCTCAACTTACTGTGTTTTTTTCTATACCTTTTTTAGGCTAGATTGTGAGAATAAAATTATGAGTGATAGGGGAAGTAAGTGGTGAAGAAATTATAATTTGATTTTTCTGTTCTTTTTTTTTTGCTACTAATGGTGGGGAAAGTTGGCAAGAGGAGCCACCAACAAAATTTGGCATATTCTGGACATGTTCAGCATTTATAATTGCAATGACTTTGTGTTTGTCTAGTCATCTTATACCATATTTTGAGTTGGTTCTCTTTACTATGGATACTTTACTAAGATATCTGCATTTTGTCTGTTTCTAATTACTTTTGATGCTGCATTTCATAGTAACTCTTTAGTATTAATGGCAGATTTCATTTATTTGGTCATGAAACTTAAACTAGATTTTTCTCCTAAAATGAGGTGTGAACTGAAAGTTTTTGTTTTTGCAGAAAAGTCCACCATACATTTTCTCTCCAATTCCGTTCCTTGGGCATGCCATAGCGTTTGGGAAAAGTCCGATTGAATTCCTAGAAAATGCATATGAGAAGGTAAGTCTTCTAAATGATTAGAGGAAATCAGTGCTTTTCAGACTTTCCTTTTAAATAGCAGAGCATTAAAAAAATTGTTATCTTATGCTTATCCCTAGTCTAGGAAAAAGAATTGCAACTGTTCCTGTTTAAAAGCTCTTGGAGACCCTTTTAGCTTTTCCCATGTCCTGGGGTGATCTCTGAGATTCTACTGAGGAAACCTGCAGTTCTGGCAACTATGGTTTAAAAATCACTGGCATAAATTTTGTATTCAGTGGTCATAGCTGAAATTAATACTAATCTACCCTTCTTAACCACACATCTGTAGAATTCTCTAACCTGCACTACACATCTTCTATGACTTCTTTTCTACTTGGATGACCCACACGACTCTGTGGTCACTCAGATCTTTGCTCTTCTCTACTCCAGTGAGCTTTCCTATACCAGTTCAACCATTTACTCCACATTCCCCTTAAGACTTGTCATCACTCTTAACTTTCACTTCACACTATTAATGTAGACACCTACTCTTAGACAGCAGCTTCTCCTGGTTTGCCTGTGCAACTCCTTCTATTGTAACTACTCTTTGACCTCATTAGGTCGTTTAGTCCATTGTTCCATTTACTTTGTCCTGGTCTATCAGTCTTCTTTTTTTTCTTTTTGTTCTACTTTGGGACTATGGACCATCATAGGAGTTATACTTATACCTTAATTTCTTCCTTTCCCCTGGATCTTTTCCTTGTATTTTTACCTGGTAAAACCCAACCTTGGAAGGGAGCCTGTTAGTCATTTTCTCCTTCCTTGTACCAAATTTGTTTTTTCCTAATTTAATGATTGTTGCCTGCTTATCTTAAAGAACTTTGAGCACTGCTCCACAATCCTATTATGTTCCTGTGATTGACTTATATTCCCAGTCACAACAGTGACTGATTCAAACCTTTATTTTTCTAAGCTTTTGAATCTTTTATACCTTTCTATCAAAGCAGATAACTTTGCCGCCTCTTTAAAGGGATTAAAAACTATCCAATGGGTGCTCCCTCATATTCCCAATTTCAAACATACAAATGTATTTATGGCTATATAATCCTACTCTCTTATAAAACACTTACTTTGGGCCAGTACTTACTGCTTTATGTAGATTATCTCATTAAAGCCCAACAAAACCCCTTCAGGTTTATTCATTTTATAGATGACAAAACTGAAAAACAGGTTATATAATTTGTTGTTAAGCTCACTAATAGCTAGTGGCCAAGCTAGGATTTATATATGGTTTGATTTCTAAGTCTATGCTAATAATAATAATAATAAAACTTATGGCCAAGGTACTCTAACATATATTTATTTTTCTCTAATATATTTATTAAATGCATATAGCATATATATGTATACATTCCAATATGAATGATATATTTCCTGACAGTTCCATGAAGTAGGTATTATTACTGTTCCCATTTTATAGATGAGGTGAACTGAAGCATAGTGTTGGTGAGATAGTGGTAAACTGTTAACTAAATAAACTTCTGGTATCTTTACATAGCAAGTACTATATGAAAGGTCATATATCCTTTGGCTACTCCTGTCAATTAATTTTTAATGTGAGAAAAGAAATCTATATTCTCAAAAATACTTTTTGCAGAATTATATATAATAAGCAAAAAAAAATCACACATATGTCTAATAATGGAAGAATAGGTAATTATTAATATTATAATGTCTGTGTATAAGGTAGAAATATTTTCAAAATAAACACTGAAAAAAGAAAAGTTATCTGTATTCCATTTGCAACTAGATGAACATAGTTATAAATTTAGACAAAGACTGGGAGAAGAATTGCTTTAAGGTTTATGAATGTTTTTATTTTCAACAACTCATTGTTTTGTGATTTAAAAAATTAGTGTCTTAGTGTTACATATTTTTTGGTAACATCAGTATATGGGTACTTTTTTCTCTTTAGTATGGACCTGTGTTTAGTTTTACCATGGTGGGCAAGACTTTTACTTACCTTCTGGGGAGTGATGCCGCTGCGCTGCTTTTTAATAGCAAAAATGAAGACCTGAATGCAGAAGATGTTTACAGTCGTCTGACAACACCTGTGTTTGGGAAGGGAGTTGCATATGATGTGCCTAATCCAGTAGGTGACACTTTTTCACACAGTTTATTAGATTGTAAAAATAGAAAAGCCTCATAGGGTTAAAACTATTAGTGTCTTAGTCTGAATTTATTTTATTAAGACTATATTATAATTTATCTTCCAGAAGCTAATGTCAGCGAGGAATGATATTTGGGAATAGAATAGGAGAATATGTGAAGGGGGATAAAAATAATATCGAAGCATAATGGACCTTTGGGAGACTGTGTTGCCGTCAGGGTTGGGTTGGAAGATTAGAAGATAACAGAATAGGAAAAGGAAGCCCAGGGGTCAGGAGTGGGAAAGGGTGTAAGGAAGGAAAGCAGGAAGTGGGATTCTTAATTCATCATTTGTCTCGGGCCTGCATAACAGGTGTCTTCTACACGTTACTTCAGATCTATGCACAAAAGTTTTAAGTTTGCCACATCTGGTGTAGTTACTAAAAATTTTTTTACTATTTTTATGTTCAATTTTTTAGAAGGTTTTTCTTGAGTGTTACAGAGTAATAATAACCCACATGGATTTTGTGATAGAATAAAATTGTGTTTTAATGCTGTATACTCTTAATTTTTTAAGGTTTTCTTGGAGCAGAAGAAAATGTTAAAAAGTGGCCTTAACATAGCCCATTTTAGACAGCATGTTTCTATAATTGAAAAAGAAACAAAGGAATACTTTCAAAGTTGGGGAGAAAGTGGAGAAAAAAGTAAGCAAAACATTTCGGCTTCGTATTTTTGCTAATGGTTCTACTTTTCTATGACTGGAAACCTAAGAATATGTGTGTGTATATAAAAATCGAACTACAATATATGTAAAACCACCTTAGGTTTAACAGAAAGAACATGTTATGATTACCATAGAGTTAAAAAGACCTGAGAGGAAGTGATTATTGCTGTTCACTTAGCAAAACCTTAAAATGGTTCAATAACATGCATATTACTCAGTTCATTTGTACAAATAATATAAAAATGATTCATGAGTAGATTTTGGAGTAAACTGAATATAAAAATTTTGCAAGGTCATTTTAAATTAATAAAATAATTTTTTATCCCTAATGGGCAAGTAAAAGTCAAAACAATTATATATGTAATAATCTTATTTATCTGATGTTATCTGTGATGCAGTCTTTATATTGGACTGCAGTAAGTGTTGCCTTCTGAGAGATGATTGCCATCCTCATAATAGGAAGCAACCTCTGCCTACGGGACATTAAGATCTTTGTGTAGGTCACCCTGTCTGGGTCTGGTCTTTGGCTCTATAAAAGGTCCAGAAACTTTATTAAAACCAAAAAAAAAAAAAATATATGTGTGTGTGTGTGTGTGTGTGTGTGTGTGTGTGTATGTATATGTGTGTGTGTGTGTGTGTGTGAATATATATATATATATATATATATATATATACCTCAAGTCGATGTAGTATTTCTGTCTAGAATGCCAACTATTTACTAAATACAAGTGACACATTATAGCCCCAAGAACACCAGAATATTTGCTAAAACTTCTTTTTGATGGTAAATCTAATTGGAAAGCCAGATGATGATTGGAAGTTCATTTGGTGAACATGGAATTAAAGAATGGGGCATTGATTGGATAATTTTTATAACTTAAGTGTCATTCAGGTGTGCTGGGCTGATGCACCTGTCTCCAGTGCTGGGGTATGCCAGCTGGTGATTAGTTACAGTTTTCTTTTATACATGGTCAAGACTTCAATTTTCAGTCCTGACCTACTCACTTTGGACCTGGGAAATAATCCATTCGTCAGTTTTAGGACTGCTGTTCTTTGGGAAGCACCTCATTATTGTCCTCATATGCACTAAATAGACTTTTTGCTGCTTTTGTTATACTGTGACCTTGAACTCATTAATTTTTATCTTGATCTTTTCAAGGTGAAGGGCTCCTGAGTGAGGTTTAGAGATGCCTTTGTGGCATCGACTTTGGTTGTTCAGAGGGTTGGGGTACTTCCCATCATTTGGTTTCTTGCCTCTCTTTGTTTTGTGTAGTAGGGCAGTTACATATCTCTGTATATTTTGGTTGGTGTGAATAGGTTCTTGAGTTGTTTTTATTGTTTTCCTTCACAGTTATTTTAGATCTCTACGAAAACAGAACATTCCAAAATAATTTTTGGCAACATTAATGGAAATGATCTTTTTTCCTTTAGATTTGTTTGAAGCTCTTTCTGAGCTTATAATTTTAACAGCTAGCCATTGTTTACATGGAAAGGAAATCAGAAGTCAGCTCAATGAAAAGGTGGCACAACTGTATGCAGATTTGGATGGAGGTTTTAGCCATGCAGCCTGGCTCTTACCAGGTTGGCTCCCTTTGCCTAGTTTCAGGTATGGATAAAGAAACTATATTTGGTGACTTAACTCTGTATAATTACTGTAGTGTTGGTATGCTTTGGTAAGATAAAAATTAAACATAAAGCAAATAAATTGGGGGAGATTACGAGCCCCCATTCTTCTATAAGAAATCAGGACAAATTTTCTTTATATAAACTCTATAATGAGCTCATTTAAGTTAAGTTTTAGTTTATTAAAAGAGTAATTTGTTGTTTATATTTTAAAACCTTCTTATCTCACATATTCCTTGTATTAAGGAAAGACTCTGAACTCTACCTAAAAGTGATACAGTCCTCGAAGCACTTGTTTGAAAGTATTTGACTGTTTTGTAGTATATTGTGAAATTTCTTTGTTTGAAGTGTCAGTAACTTTAATTTTCTCTTTGTCTCCTTGTGTGCTATACTGTAATCACCTAAAGGGGAGAGAGCATCTGTGATACAAAGAAATATTGCTCATTGGACTTGATGTATAGCTTAATGTCTTTCATATTAGGAGGCTTTTTGTACCTTTGTTGATTCTTTTCTGTTCATTTGAGAGATGGGCATCAAATTGATACTTTTCCATCCGTTTCTGTACTTCTATCCATTTAGAGAATAAAGAGGGGTGGGAGGAAAGGAGAGAGCCAGGAGAGGTTCTCTGGAACTCAATAATATCTTATATTTGTAAGAGAGCTTTGTAGTTTTCAAAATGCTTCCATTCATATTATGTTAGAAAATCCAGCACAGCACTGGCCCTATAGTAAGTTCTCCATAAATGTGTATTGAGCCTATTTCCACCTTCCCTATCCTGGATGAAGTCAGAAATTCCTGAGCTAGGTATGATAGGCCCTTTACTAATCTTTCCAGTCTTTTATCTTTCTTACCTGAAACAACTGATTTAACTGAAGTATTCCATTCACTTTCTTTAACAGACCTTATGTTTTCTGAGGCCTGCTGCTTTCTCAGTTGATTTCTGGTGACAGTCTTAAAAATGATGCAGTGTAGGAATTTTTATTCGAAGTCCTTGTTTAAATGGGGCAAGGTAGTCAGATTGCCTGATTTTAAAGTTTGGCTCCACTGCTCACTGGCTGTGTGATCTTATGCAGCTGTCTGTTATATGAGGATAATAGCATCTACCTTGCAGGAGGTCAAAGTGAGTAATTCATGTAAAACACTTATATTACCTATCACCTAGTGAGAGCCCTGTTGTAATGGTATAAAATGGGAGTTGTTTTTCTGACTCTACTAGTATTTTTACCCTCCATAAAACTGTGTTTTCTTAGAAAGTGAAAAGTAGAATCAAACCCTGTATGCTGTAGTCATATTCTAGGTCCTAGCTTTAGATAATCCTCTGTAAATCTCAGGTTTATTTAAATCTTAGATTCTTTTCAAGAACCAGAGTGACTGTCATCTGCTTCAAGAATTTGGTTAAAATCTAAATTTTATGTTAACTTAAAAGAATGTTCTGCTTTCTATTAAACCAAAATGATTTAAAGGAATAATCATTTGAGTATTGCTTTAGACTTTTAGTAGAATAAAGGTAGTATGTTAAGAATCAGAGACCTATATGTTAAAATGTATTTCTTGCCCTAAGAGACCCTAGAAATTCTTAACAATATGATTTTCATGGTGCCTTTTTTTCTTTTGGTTCTGAGTTTTGTCAATTATTTTACAGTCAATAAAGTTAAATAAGGTTGCTTTAAGGTAGGTCCTGGTTATTTTCAAAATGAATTTGATTGTAGAAAGTACTGCTTTATTTTTTGAAGTTATTTTCTTCTTTAAATTACAGACGCAGGGACAGAGCTCATCGAGAGATCAAGAACATTTTCTATAAGGCAATTCAGAAACGCAGACAGTCAGAAGAAAAAATTGATGACATTCTCCAAACTTTACTTGATTCTACTTACAAGTAAGAGCTGTTCAGATCACAAATTAAGCTGAGGCAGGAAATTACACATTAAAACATAGTTAAATAATATAGCCAGTTAAAAAGTAATGATGCAAGATCAATAGCTATAACCTTTGGACTTTTTAAATGGATGAGATATAAATTTTGGGACCTTGTACCTTAGTGGAATCCCAGTGATTGTGCATGGTGAAAAATTTGCTAGATAAACTGCAATGAAGTTCTTTGTAATCAAAATCGTATTTTCTATCGTTCTATCTTCTTTCCCTAGTGGAAAAAAAAAAATTCTGACTTGTGATGGGGAAATGCAAGAAACTATTATACCTGAAAATTTATTCATTATGACCTTTTATTTATTATTTAAAGGAGGATGGGCATGAAATATGTCTGCCAAAATGTTAAATTTGTATGTTTGGTTCTTTCTATAGGGATGGGCGTCCTTTGACAGATGATGAAGTAGCAGGCATGCTTATTGGATTGCTCTTAGCAGGGCAGCATACATCTTCAACTACTAGTGCCTGGATGGGCTTCTTTTTGGCTAGAGACAAAACACTTCAAGAAAAATGTTATTTAGAACAGAAAACAGTCAGTGGAGAGGATCTACCTCCTTTAACTTATGACCAGGTTTGTTGGATTTTCAGTTTCACTGTGGCTAATTTTTAAAGGGGACAGTTGGAGCGACAAAAGCAAAAATAAACAAATGGGACCACATCAAACGAAAAAGTTTTTGCAAAGTGAAGGAAACTATGAACAAAATAAAAAAGCAGCTTATCAAATGGGAGAGGATATTCACAAATGATATATTCAATAAGGGGTTAATATCCAAAATATATAAGAAACTTATACAACTTGACACCAAGAGGACTTGGATAGACATTTCTCCAAAGAGGACATATAGATGGCCAACAGATATATGAAAAGATGGTCAACATCACTAATCATCAGGGAAATGCAAGTCAAAACCGTAATTAGATACCATCTCACAACTGTTAGAATGACCATCATCAAATAATCAATAAATAACAAGTGCTGGCAAGGATGTGGAGAAAAATGAATCATGTACTGTTGGTGAGATCATAAATAGGTACAGCTACTGTGGAAAACAGTATAGATGTTCCTCCAAATATTAAAGATAGAATTATCATGTGAACTATCATGTGATAAATACCCATTTCTGGGTATTTATCCTAAGAAATCCATAACACTAATTCAAAAAGATAATGCTCCCCTATATTCATTCCGTTAATATTTACAATAATCAAGGTATGGAATCCACCTAGGTTTCCTCTGATAAATGAATTGATAAAGAAAATATGGTACATATATACAATAGAATATTATTTGGCAATAAGAAATAAAATCTTGCTATTTGTGACAGTATAGATGGATCTAGATGGTATTGTGCAAAGTGAAATAGAGAAAAAAATAACTATTTCATTTATATCTGTAATCTAGAAAAACAAAAGAATCAAGAAAATAGCAACAGACCAGTAGGTACAGAGAGCAAGCTGATAGTCGCCAAACGGGAAAGGGAGTGGGGACATAAGTGAAAAAATAGAGTTAAAAAAATGAAGGGACAACTTGAGATTTTCTATGTATTATAAATTGGTTAGCTTCATTTTTTGCAACTTCCCTCTAGTAAATACTAGCAAACCAAATCCAGCATTCCGGGGAGGAATTTTTGCATCCGTGTTTAATAAGAAATATTGGTCGGTAGTTTTATTGTGATGTCTTTGATTTTTGTATCAGAGTAGTACAGGTCTCATAGAATGAGTCTGGAAGTGTTCCCTTCTCTTATTTTTGGAAGTTTGTTTAGGAATGGTGGTAATTCTTTTTTACATATCTGATGAAATTCACTAGAGAAGCCATCTAGGTCTATGCTTTTCTTGGTGGGAAGCTTTCGAAATTACTAATTCAGTCTGTTACAGGTATATTTATATGTTCTGTTCTTAAGAGTGTTTTGGTAGTCTGTGTCTTTCTAAGAATATTTCCATTTCATTTAGATTACCTAATTTGTTGGCATACAATTGTTATAGTATTATTCTTTTATAATCCTTTCTTCAGTAAGGTCAGTTAGTAATGTCTCTGATTCCTGATTTTTAGTAACTTTTAAAATAGTTTAGTTGATACATAATTCAATACTGTAAAATCCATCCATTTAAAGTGTACACTTTACTGTTGTGAAACCATCACAATTTTTAGAACATTTGCATCACTTCCAAAAGAGAGCCAGTACTTGTTAGCAGTTGCTCTCCATTTCCCTTGGCAACTGCTAATCTACTTTTTGTTTCTCTGATTTGCCTATTCTGGACATTTCATATAAATGACCACATTCATACAATATGTGGTCTGTGACTGGCTTTCACTTAGCATGTTTTCAAGGTTCATCTATGTTGTAATGTATGTCAGTACTTCAGTCTTTTTATTGATTAGTAATATTCCATCATATGGATTTATCTACATTTGCTTATTTAGTTTTCAGTTGATGAACATTTGTTTCCACTTTTTGGCCATTATCAATAATGCTTCTCTAAACATTTGTGTACAGGTTTTGAAAAAAACTGACATTGGTGATTTTTGCTAGTGTTTTTCTTAGATGAGTGAATTTTTACAGGTCCTTACTATGCCATTCTTCAGGGTGATTGCCTTCCTGTTACCTTGCCCTCCTTTTCCTTGTTGACCATGGACAGTGATAGAACAAGATAATCTCGGCTATTCTGAACCAGATACGTCTGCATCTCTACCCAGAAATTAAGCTATTTTGTAATTACCCAGAAGTTAAAATAATTTTTACTTAAATTAACTAAATAAAATTTATAAAATATTTAACTTAAAATGTTGTTGAAGTATGTTAAATATTGTAGAACTCAGGAATTGTTTTCTCTTTTTAGCTCAAAGATCTAAATTTACTTGATCGCTGTATAAAAGAAACACTAAGACTTCGACCTCCTATAATGACCATGATGAGAATGGCCAAAACGCCTCAGGTTAGTCTCTTGGCTAGATTTCCCCCTCCATGCTGCCAGTTTTTATTTAGCAAAAAGTTGATTTTCAGAATAATTTTTTGGATTTTTTTTTTAAAGTTGTGTATATATTTCTAGCCCAGTGTTGGATCACTTGGAAATCATCTTGTTAAAATAGTTTTAGTTGGCCTAAATCTAGTTTTTAAATATACATATATCTCATATATATATTAATGCTTTATTATACAATGACCTGATTACCTGATAAAATGTTTTTAAATTATCTAATGAGATGTGTTGCTTTCATTTGTAGACTGTGGCAGGATATACCATTCCTCCAGGACATCAGGTGTGTGTTTCTCCCACTGTCAATCAAAGACTTAAAGACTCATGGATAGAACGTTTGGACTTCAATCCGGATCGCTACTTACAGGACAATCCAGCATCAGGAGAGAAGTTTGCCTATGTGCCGTTTGGAGCTGGTGAGATTGATGATTGATTACATTTTACATTTGAAATGTTTGTCGTGATATTGGTGTTTGTCGAAATAATTCATGTGTATTTACAAATATCTTTCACTTTCCTAATAGGGACATTCTTGCAAATGTGTGGGCATTTTTTCCCACACCAGTTCTCTGTGGACACCAGCTAGGTTCCTACAATTCAATTCAATTCCAGTGCTTCCTGGGTTAGCACAGACCCCATAGTTAAGGGCTCAGCCCCACAGATTGTCCCGCTACCCCAATTCAGATGCCATTTGCAATACCAGATTGCTACCTGTTCTTCTAACTGGCTATAAATCAGAGTACCCTCCTCCTTGAGGTTCCATAATTTATTTGATAGTGGCTCACAGAACTCAGAAAACAGTTTGCTTACTAGATTATTGATTTATTGTAAAAGGATATCTCACTAACATGACTGAACAGATACATAGGACAAGGTATGAAGGAGTGCAGAGCTTCCATGCTCTTTCTGGAAATGCCACTCTTCCAGCACCTCCACATGTTTACAAACTTAAAAGCTCTCTGAACAGTCTCTCCCCGCCCCCCAAACCTTGTATTTTAGGGATTTTTATGGGGGCTTCATTATATGGACATGATTGATTGAATCACTGATCACTGGTGATTAATTTAGCCTCCAGCCCCTCTCCCTTCTGGAGGTCAGGGCGTGGGGCTGAAAGTTCCAACCCTTTTACCACCTACTTGGTTCCTCTGACAGCCAGCCCCCATTCTGAGGGGATTTTCCAAAAGACACCTTATTAACAAACTGAGTGCTGGTTATGAATAACAAAAGGCTCCTTCTTACTTTCCCCTTTGTTGTTCTTTTCACTTAAGAAATCCCAAGGGTTTCAGGAGCTCTGTGCCTAGAGTGGAAGACCAAAATGTATATATATTTTTTTATTACAAACCACTGTAGCACAGTTGCTGTACCTTTTAGTTTTGAAGCCAGATTTGAAGTCCTCCAACATGGCTCTTTTTTTTTTCAAGATAGCTTTGGATATCGTAGGTCCTTTGCATTGCTATATGCATTTTAGAATCAGCTTGTCAGTTGATGTGTATATGACCTTTTAAATTTTGATGTATGTGTTACTATGTTGGGTTTATTAAATCCCTTTATCATCTTCCATTATCATTTGTAATGGCATTTAAAGTTTTGATTGGAAGGTTTATAAATAAATAACTTTTAACTAGGGCTCTCTTGGGGCAAGAGAAAGGAATATTCTAGTATATTCCCAAACGAGATTAGCATTGTATATTTCAACCTGATTTATATTTATTTATCTACTAATTAAAATTATTGGGGTGACATTGGTTAATAAAATTAAATAGGTTTCAAGTGTACAATTGAGTAATACAAGTCATTTATATGTTGCATTGTGTGTTCACCACCTAAAGTTGGATTTCCTTCTGTCTCCAAATATATGACCCTTTTTTCTCTATACCTCCCCGCCCTTCCCTCTGGTAACTACTAATCCACTCTCCATGTCCATCAACCTTACATATATTTAACCTGGATAGATAAAAAGTGATTGGAAAAGTCACTTTATAATTACCCAAGTGCCATTTCCCCTAAAAACAGATGTTGAAAATGTCCTAGGATTTTTATTAACTATTCATATTTTTATGTGAAAAGAACATGTCATCTTTTTATTATAATATCTGTATATCTGCATTTCACCTACCTTGTAGTTGTTATCACTCCAGGCTAAAAATGAAAAAGAATTCCAACTGATTCTTAGGAATTTTTTTTTTTTTACAGGGCGTCATCGTTGTATTGGAGAGAATTTTGCTTATGTGCAAATCAAGACAATTTGGTCCACTATGCTTCGTTTATATGAATTTGATCTTATTGATGGATATTTTCCCACTGTGAATTATACAACCATGATTCACACTCCTGAAAATCCAGTTATCCGATATAAACGAAGATCAAAATGAAAAAGGCAACGAGGAACTAATACATGAAACATCACTGTAAATGGCAAAAGCATTTGGAGAATGAAGTTTATGAAACAGTTCTGTGTACTTTCTGTGTGTGTGTAATTTTAAAACAGCCAGCTTTTAACTAAAGGGTTTTATATTTTCTTAATTAGTTACATCAAATCTAATGGCATTTCAGATATTTCCTAATAGTTTTACGATGGATATTTACTACATCTGCTTAATTTAAGGAAACCAAGCTCATTAATAAAATCCTGGGGGGATCTTGGTAATTGGCAGATTCTAAACACAATTTCCAGGTATTAATTTTAAGAGCATATATAGCTCTTGGCAAGTTCAGGGTATTTGATCTTGGACTAGAGCTGAAAGTATAAAAGCCCAATGAGATACTTGGTAGCCTTAGGTTATTTATTCATTTACTGGGAAATGTTTGTATATGTGAGCATGGGTGGGTAGAGACTCATATTTAAAGCCTTGATAAAAGAGAATCCTATTAATTGTTTTGGAGTGATGATACTTAGCCATGATAAAGCTATGTTGCAGAAAAATATATCCTTAGGAAGCACTGTCCCACAGGAAATTGAGAGAGGTCTATGACAATGACTTAATTATATTTCCTAAAAAGTTATTAATATTAAAGACTGTTTGTGTAACTTGATCTAATTACTGAATACTTACTTACCTGATAAGTTTGTATCTGGTTCTACATTGTCACATTTGTGTGAAAATCCAAAATAAAGTCCCTAAGGAATAATTTTTTTCTCTTTGGCTCAAGATGGTTCCCTCTCCAGAATATAATTAGGAATTTTCTGTTACTAGTTCCATTTATTAAACCTTCATTTAGGTCAATAAGCTTTTTTTTTAGAATATAAAATCTGAGTTCAGGGAACTATGATTTGAAGGGTAATAGGAAACAGGGTCCTTGAGATTAGTTATCACTGGTCACATTTTGTGAAGGCTGTGTTCAAGAACCAACTCAAATTATAACTGGGGGCTTGTCTCTATACCTGTAATTTGACTACAGTCTGTTTTTACTAGAGGAAGCCAAAATATTTTCCCTTATGTATGTAATATTTTGTTTAGGAGGCTGGAAGACTTGTTAAACTCTCTGCTATTATAGTTTTTCACATTAAAATTGTTTTCGAGAAAAGTAAAGTCTAGTCACAAATTATGGAGTTTATGTGCTTCAGTGAGAATTCAGGAATCTAAGAACTTGGATGGGAAAAAAAATTATTCTTGTATTAATTTCAAACTAATTTGGTACTTAAAAATTTAGGCAACAAACTACTATTAGCAGTACCCATGCTTCAGAACAGAAATCACATTCATATATAGAAGTTATAGATCTCTTGAAATATCTTTTATTCTCATCACTGCTTTGAAATTATGGTAGTTAGATCTATTGCTAGATCTTTAAACTTACATATTGTATCAAAAATTTTTAAGATTTGACTATTGGTTTCCTTTACAATCCTATATATTTTGTCTTTAAAAGCATTCTGAGAATGGGACCCATAGTTTCACAAGAAAGCTTGAGAGGTTCATGGCACAAAAAAGTTAAAATCCTGAGGTAAGGCTAGTCTTTGTTAGTGAATAGTTTAGACTTACAGGTTTAGATTTTAATCACAGACTAATTATTAAGAAGCATTAATAAGTTGACTGCAGAAGCCTAATGTCATAAGAGGGCTGATGGTCAAACTGGGAATGAAATGAGATTGCTCAGCACCTTTCCATCTGCTTTCTCCATTCTCCCTCAGCAGAATAGTCTTGTGTGGCAAATGACAGAAGATTTCACTCACAACCCTCACCTTCAGCTATCTGCTTTAGAATACATTTATTTCTAGAACTCTTATTAGCAAAGCCTGTTTGTGTTGGTATAAATTAGAATATCCAATGGTAATTCTCTGGTCATAAGCATCATATACTACCATAGCAGTTTTAGTGAGTTGCATGTTATGAGAGGACTGTAGTTAAGAAATAACATTGAGATTTATATTATCTCTGAGAGATTTCCAATCTGGATTTGGCTTAGAAATACTGTTTAATTCTGTTAATAAAATTCCAAGATTTGAGTTAAATGAATTCTACATCATCTTTGTGGATATAGTTTTGTGAGGCCACATCTTTGGACACAGCACTAAATACATAATTGGGCAAATAAGGGTTAATCATTAAAATACCAACACAATTATTAAAAAAATATAAAGTTGTTAAAAAGGCACATGGAGAATTTTTCCTTACGGAAAGAAAAATCCCAGTAGTATCTATAAAATCAGGACAACTTTCTGAATCTCTCAAGTCCTACATATTTCAGATAAGTAATGAGATGATATGCACTGCCACAGAATGATTGTGTCCTATCCAAGTTCCTATGTTGAAACCCAATCTCCAATTTGTTGGTATTCACAGTGGGGCCTTCGGGAGGTGATCACAGCATGGTAGAGCTCTTGTGAACAGGATATGAAAGAGACCTCAGAGCTCAGCTCCCCTGACCCCTCTGCCATGTGAGGACTGCAAGAAGATGGCAGTCTATGAACTGGGAAGCAGACTTTCACCAGTCACCAAATCTGGTTCCCAGCCTCTGAAACAAATTTCTGTTATTTATAATAAGGCACCCAGTGTATGGTGCTCTGTTATAGCAGCCTGAGACATGTACCAAGAATTATGGTTCAGTTAAAAATGAAGAGGGTTCCAAAAACAGTGTGATTAAAATGGTGAAGTCATTTTTATTTCAGTATTTGACAAAATACCCCATAAAATTCAAAACTTCTACCATTATACAAAAATAGGTCTCTACAAGTGATATCTGTCATCATCACCAGTAGCAAATATATTAGGCAGAAACATGTAACTTCAGTAGCCTTATAAGAAAAGTGCAGGACACCCCAAGCTACACATTCATTCAGCAGTGTCATAATGCGCAAAAGTTTAATCGTTTCACCCATTTGATAAATACACAAGGTTTATAATTTAATTATTTAAATTAGCATTCCACAAATATACATGTAATTTAATGATTATTGTGCATGAATACATACACAATGCTTATATGTACAAATTCCAGTTTGTTTTCATGTGCTGGCAAGGGATTCGTATACAATCATAAAACTGTGTTCGTATTGGTCCCATTGAATATCCACAATACAAAAGCACAAAAGAACCATTGATTTACAAAAGGAATTTGTTTAAAATCACTTCTATTCATGATGTTTCAAAGGATTATCTTCTCATGCCAGCATGAAAATGAGTTGAACCTATGAGAGAAACACAGGCTATTTAAATGATTTCAAATTAAACTGCTACATATGCCAGACTAATCATTAGTTATTTCAGATTATCTATATTAGACTAATGTAACTAGCTCATGAAGGGCAGAAGATTACTAATACCCTCCACTTCAAAAAATGCTTTTTATTTTTGTAAACTTTTATTCCTACTTAAATTGATTTTTTAAAGGGATTTTGAATATATATTTAAAAGTCACTATGCTGGCTCTATAGCAAGGAAGTGAGATTAATGGTTATTTAAAGTGCCCCGCAGGTTGAATGTTCTGTACCTTCTGTCTCTTGAAAAACCTTTTGGTCTTCAAAATCTGGGTCTTGAGAAATTTAGATGCTTAAAACAAAACACAAACCAAACCAGAGTCCAGCTATGATAAAGTTTCTATGGCAAGTTGCTTGGGTTAGGTGATTCCTTGTATGAAAAGAGAAACTACTAATGTAAAGTAAAATAACCTGCTCTTAATCTTATCTAGTTTGTGGGAAAAGTATAAAAAGACCAGGGTCAAAAGTAAAAATAAAATATAAAAACTGACTTTAAGCACATTTAATTAAAATGACCCAAAACCTTTGACTCAGGAGTGAACTAAAGGGAGACAGGGAAGGTTTTCCCATAATGAACGGGGACTCCCTTTCTTAGTAGGAAATTTTTGTGTTTTTGAGCAGAGAAAAATAGATCATTCTTACAAAGTCTTTTGAATGGGATAGGTTTTATGGATTGTACATAAAAGCACAAGGCCCTAGATAATGGCTGCATTAGGGACTCTCACCTTCTTACCCCTGATCTGCATGCATTATTAGAAACACGAATTATTTAGGAACATGTCCTCCAGCTGATTCTGTGAGCCTCAGGGTACTTTGCACTTTGGTGCCCACTGTGCGGTTTGTCTAATCAACCTGCTAAATGAAGACAGCAGGAAATCTTCTGGGTGAGTGGGATCTGGGGTGGTAAATCACGGCCTGACTTAAATTCCTAAGTCTTACCTGGTAACTGATGTACTGAACTGTAAGATTTGACTATCCTAATGGCGATGTCAAAGATTTTCAAAGAGAAAGGAGAGTTATGGGTCTATCTAACAGTATGGTGCTGTCACTACTTGGTTAAGCTGAGAGTACCTGCTGGTACAGTTCCAAGTCGTCTTTGTAGTGCCTCTAGCCGAGTGATATAATCTGTTAGGGCTCTGTCAGGATCATAATTCTGAAGCTGAGAACATGCTAAGGAACCAGGATTTAAATCAGCTGGAGGGCCTGGGTACCTATGAGATCAAAAATATAAATAAGAATTCAAATTCTCCAGAAACAAGGCAAGTAACTTACCAACCAGCCTCCACCTTGCTCTCAAAAAGTAGACCACCTGTACACTGCCTGATCTATATAGCCCCATACTTCTGAGTTTACATTGTAGAAAGGAAAAAAACTTCTCAATAAATTCAAAGCAGCAGCTACTAAGCTGTCATAAGAATGTCCAGTACAATGCTTATCGCAGGGGACTGAAAAAATGCTGCATCTGTGTAAATGCATCTTGACATATAGACTTTAGAGCTTTTTTCATAATGTCCAGAGAATATCAATTTTACTCAATATTTTTCTCAATGTCTAACTCAAAGCATATCCTAAATTACACTTGATCAGCTCTGTTTCTTATACTCTTGAAAACCAGTTACAAATTCAAAAGCTATTTTTGATTATGAGCTTTAGGTTATGTAAATCATATAAAACTGAAGATACATCTAGCTATTTTAGTGCAAAGAGGTCAAAGCCATAGCATTGTCCTTGGCCTCTGTTAAGTACTGGTATATTTAGCTATTCTAGGCAGATTTTTTCAAATTATTACCTATTTTGAAATGGTAAAGGAGACCTAGGATAGTCCAGATCTGATCTTGAGTGATATGTAGTATGTCTTGGTTCTCCATATAGCTCCAGTCCACCAGAAGAATGATAAAATAGGTCAGTCTTTTCAGCACCTAAAGTAATCCAAAACATACATTGTTAAAAAGAAATAACAAGCCCTTGAACAATTTCTACAAAACACAAAGGGCTTGAAAGACTAGACTACACTACCTCCTATTCATAGTTATTTTCAATTTTTCTGGCTATAGGAGAGAAACAGAACTTTTATTTTT
Source organism: Cynopterus sphinx (assembly GCA_030015415.1). Lineage (NCBI taxonomy): Eukaryota > Metazoa > Chordata > Mammalia > Chiroptera > Pteropodidae > Cynopterus > Cynopterus sphinx. The sequence goes on from CM057391.1 coordinate 28,120,935, forward strand.
TTTACCTTTCGATATAAGTATTTCTGCTAATCTGGAACTATAGCTCAAAGAAAAACTTAAGTATTTTCTTTTTAAAACAGTTATAACTAGAGGTGATGCCTGAGTGTGTACGGTTTGGAGGAAAAGATGATGTGGATAAAAAAATATAAGACTAATATAGCCAAGCCATTCCAGTGACTTTTATTAGAAAAAACATGAAATCAAGATTTACTAACTTATAACGCAGAACTCATTCTGGTACAAATTTCAGCTGTTTCATGTTTAAGGATTCATATATCAAAAAAACTCTGCTTAGGGTACTAAAGTATTCCCTCTTTTTCTGCTGTTCATGGCGAGCTACTGGCAGAATATGTGAAGGTGGTTTAACAGCAATACTTAGCACAGTTATACTGTGTGTAACTCTATGTGCTCCCCAGCTTCTGACTTCATCCTTATGCCTGAAATGTTAAAGCCCTAATATCTGTTTCCACTTCTCAATATAGAGAGAAGGAATTTTAACTGTTCACCATTATTATACAACCTACTGGTAAACTTAGAAACCTGTCTGAATAGCGCTAAATTGAGAAAACTTCAAACCACAACTCCTCCACATGACTGAAATGGCAATCCTATCGTGAACCAGAGCATTAAATGCAGTTATAAGGGGAGAATGTTCTGGAGCCATTAACACTGGCTCCACCACTTCTGACTAGGAAGTGCTTTCCATGCCTCAGTTTTTCATCTGTCAAGTGAGAATAATAATAAAAGCATTTACATCACATAATTGGGTGGATACATATGAACACATGGAAGAAGCGGGGCCTCGTGCAGACTAACTGCTCCACAGAATCAGCTGTTAAAACAGCAAGGTCCCCAGAATTGTTGATGTAAGGACTCTCACTGTGTATGGCCAACATAGGTTCCAGAACACATTATTGGGAAGTTATTACACATGCAGTAATTTCAATCATAAACATAAGAAAAAATTCTATTTTGACTTTACCAGGATTCAGTCCAAAGCCATCCCTGTTAATATTGATGGGACCAGAACTTGTGACTCGATGCCACCGTCGAACCAAAAATTTCATTCTAAAAAGATCCCAAGAAAATATTTCACAGCACATCTATAATGTAGAAAGTATAAATATACATTTCCCACAAAAATCAAGTCATACATTTAAATGTGAACACAGAAAAAATTTAATATCACATGGTTACCTAATCTAAAATATGCAAAATGTCCCCTGGTTTGTCGTGAAATTAACTGGAACAAAAGAATAGGGCTAAGCAGGGAAATGAGGCGCCAGAGGCCTCCTGTACTGCTACTGTCAGGTTATGGCTTCAGGAGTAATGGGGCATGAAGAGATGAAGTGCAAAAGTAAAGAATGGATGGGCAAATAAATGGATGGGCAAAGAATGGATGGGCAAAAAAAAGTAATGGTTAGAGGAGAAAATGGGAATAAAGGGCACACGAGATACGAGAGTGAGCTGGGAAAGCTGTAGGAGGAATGAGGTCACATAGTCAGGGATGAAAAACAATGTTGGCATCAAAAGGAACTGCGGTGGCAGTGTCATGACCCAGCTCTTACAAGTTGCTGCCTGCCTTGTCCTGGCCCAAGGAGCTTTTTGGAATACCAATTTTGATTTTGTAATTCAAATCAGTTTCAAGGCTGTTTCGGGAGGGTCAAAATACAACGAACATGTAAGAGGAGAAGGAAAAAAAAGGATAGATGTAGAGTGAAGTCCTTCAATGACAATCGGCTCTCTTGGAGTCTTTTCAAATTCTTCTAATCAAAACTAACAGCTAATTCCTGTGACCTCTCACTTAGCTTCTTCTAATTTATGAGCATACTGGTTTTCCCCACCAGGAAGTGAGTTGCCTTTAGAGGTTTAGCTGAGGATTATGTCTTTTCATTGATGCAGCTCCCAGCTCTTAACCTTGCATGATAAGCATAATGTGAAGAAAGGAATGAAAGAGGAGGTGGGAAGAGCAGAATCACGCGACTGCGATGTGCAGTGGTCTAGGCAGGGAGAGCCTAAGACCATCTGTAAGATAAAATGTGAGCTCCCTTCAGAGAGCCAGGATGGATGAGACTCCGGAGCCAGATTGGCTGGCTGTCCCGGCTCCACCACTACTGGCTTTGCAATCTCTCCCTGCCTTCACTTCCTCTGTGAAATGACATTCTGGACTACGTGATCTCAGCTTCTAGTTAAAAAATTCTGACTCATATTTTTCAAAGAAAAACAGGGGAAGCAATAAGGGCAATAATGTGACCTGATAGGAAGAACTTGAAAAACCAAATCCTTTGAGACTGGCTCCAACAAAAATGAGAGGGAGAAGCATGGAGAAACCTGGGTGTCTGGGATACCACCCAGGTCAGAGGACTTTAGCAGGCAGGTCCTCTTGTTAGTTTGAGTCTTGACTCCTTTTTACCAGATACAGAATGCGTACCAGTGTGTTCCTGGCTTGCAACTACCAGGGAAAGAATGACAAAAGCAGGAGCAGAGTTCAAAGACCTTAGGGCTAATCTCTGGCCTAAATGAAGAGGCCAGAGCATTCTGCAGTTAGGCCCCAAGAATGGATTATTTTAGAAATGAAGAAAACGAATACATATCAGCCTAAGTAATTTTTCAAAAATCTTTTTTCCCCCTCTATCTCTTTTACGTACACGTCTGAGAGCTAGTTCAAAGGCTTATTCAGGTTTAGGGAAAAAAAAAATCCAGATTGAACGTGCCAGTTCCAAGTATCCAACTGCCTGCATCTGGGAAGGCCCTTTTCATAGGGTCTCTGTGGGATAACATAAACTGTCCCTACCAGAAAGATGAAAACCTAGAAAGAAGCTGGCATGTTTTAGTTATGGTAAATGTTTCATAGTGTACGAATACAGAGTACAACTGGCAGAAAAAAAAAAGATTAAAAATAAGTAATACTTTCAGAGTCTATTAAAACAAATTTTTTTTTCAAGCACTTTACCTTGAAATTGCCATGGACACTCTGACAGCCGATCGAAACCTGGTGAAGCCCTTTGGACGGTTAGTGATCACCTCCAGATCCGTGAAGGCTGGCTGTCCCCCCATGCGGGCAAGCAGAGCCAGGGTGGCATCTTCGCACTCCTGGAAGCCACCCAGTAACAGCAGCAGGTATTTCTTCTGATATATGAGAGCTTTCCGAAAACTTTCTGCCCTCAGGTACTTACCATATATTCTCTATGTTTAGAGAAGGAAGAACATTAAAACATTAGTCATTCACACTGTTCTCTAGGGGAAGATAACCTAGATTTTATTTTTTTTTTAAAAAGTAGTGGCGGTAGGATGGCAGGTACCCTATCAGCAAAGTCGAAAGTAAAGATAATTAATCTTAACCTTATACTTCTGCCTCCTTTTAGTCACTGGAATCTGAATAGTTATAGTTAAGCTTTTTGTTTATTTTGGATTTTATGTTTGTGAGAGATGGAACAAGGCAAAAGCAGAGAACCAGCTTCATTTGATGTAAGTTTAGATGGAAGATGGAAGCTCATACCTACCTTCACAGTGGTATGATCCGAATCGGGGCTCAAATTTTGAAGTAAAGCTTCGTTTCTTAGTTCAGCCTTCAATTTGTATATTTCAGCTTCTGCTCTCTTCAAAGATTTTTGAAGAGCCAGCTTTTCTCTGTCCCATACTTCTTTTTCAGAAGCAATGATGGCTTCAATGTTGGCACCACCACTGAAGGAAAACCTAGAAGACTGTAAAGATCAGAGCCTACTTAATTGATTTTTAAGAACAAGCCTCTAAAGAAAAATCTGATTTAAATATGTTAAAGGTATGCCTATGGAGGACATAGAAGTCTCAGCTTTCCAACCTTAGGGAAAATTCAAAGTTAATCTCAACTGACATTAAAGAATATATACTAACTTTAACTATATAGTCCTCTGCTGAGAAAATTAATTTTGCAACTAAAAATCCTTGTGAAATCCTTGTGGTGCCAGAGAAGGTGTTTAAACCTAGCAAAGCTCTGATGTGAAAAAGTCTAGAGACTAAAAGAGACAGACTATCTGAGTCCAAATGTTGAGCCTGGGCCTGAAACAGTGCATTGGAGAAGTGAGGAAAGAAGTGTCTGGCATGGACACTGGGGAGAGGATCCCTACAGAAACTGTGTGGGTATATTACTGTGTGTTGGACTGCACAACTGTTTTACAGGTCTTCTCTATTTTTATACTGAGTGATTATAAAAGCTAGCAATTTATTTTGTAGTTATTAAATAAAAAATTAAATAAATCCCCAGAGTAGTTTATCAGACTAAAATATAAAATTTAATGGCATCTTTCACTTCAGTTATGAACACAATAACTGACAGATAACTTAAGAGAACAGAGTTCAAATCTGAACATCTTTGACATACGTCTGCTGCTGTCTGATAGGTAGCAGAGTATCTGGCTTTTGATCCTGGTTTGACAGCTGACTTCATTTTTCTCATGTGCAATGCTGGATGTGGATTACAGATTGTGAAGGTATAAACACAGAATCTTGCACACAGAGAGGGCTCCCAATAAATAATAGCTATTATTATTATTATTTTTGTCATCCCTATAAAATTTTTCAATGATTCTAATAAGATTCAGACACTTAATATTTTTACATTATCAGAGTTAAAAATTTAAACCAGATAGTAAAAATTATAACTTTGTACTACTATGTGGCCATGAAAAAGAAAGACGTACATAATCTCTGCCAGCTCCTGTGTGTCGATACCACCTGATCTGTTCTTCCAGCTTTGTAACCAGGTTTCTTAAATCACTCTTTTCTTCAGTCAGTTGGCTGATATGTCCTGTCAGCTCAGCATTTTGTCTCAGTAGTCTTTCAGTCAATGAGCCACAAGACATACTTGGGGACACTGAAGTAGGCTAGAACGATAAAATGGCATACGGTCACATAAGCACGAATGTTTATGAATAATACATACTAAAACAGGACAGATACTGAGAACAATTTCATAAAGAAATAATGCTTGCGTTGAGCCTTAAGTGATAAGCAGGAATTTATCAGGCAGGAAAGAAGACAGGGAAGGGTATATTAAGCAGAAGGAGCAGCATGTGTAAAGGCACAGAGGCTTGAGTAAGAATGTGTTGCTTTCAGGGAGCTACAGTTGTTTGGTAAGGCTAGAGTAAAGGTAATCATGATATAATAAGAGGTCAATCTAATTATTCAATAATGATAATGAAAGTTAATTTTCCCTCAAGCTTTCACTATGTTCTATTGGGGAAAGGTAAACATTACCATTAATATTTAAAATAAATGAAAAGATAAAAGTAAAACTCTTTAGAAAATATGGTGCCAGTTTCAAATGATTCATATAGTTTCCAATAAATCTCTGCTTTGAAACTTTACAAAGAATTTTTAAAAAGTCTTACCTCTTTGACTACCTGGCCAGTTAATTTTTGCAGTTGTAAAATAATTCCATCAATATTTTCCTGAACCCAAATGAAATCTTCATCATCTGCTGTTTCAAACTGCAATCTTCAAAATAAAACCCCCCAAAAAACAAAGTCAAAAGAGATCTTCCCAATTAGCAGTGCTGACCAGCACAAACATAGATCAAGCAACACTCTGCTCACCTATTACCCTTCTCTTATATTAGGTGATCTCTTTCTGTAGGTCAAAGTGTTAAGATATTTGTTTTCAGGTATATGAGCTCTGTTAAAGAACATCACCTCCTGATGTAAACAAACATTAACTAAAATTTCAATCCCCACCCTTGGCTGGCTATTAGTGAGGGACAGATACTGTTCAGCTTGTTTAAGAAAGCCCTTTACAAAGGTCAGGCAGAAAGGTCTCACCTGCTGGAGGCTTTCTGGGCTAGATGCTGTAGTTTTGAAGCTACATGCTGAAGATTTTTTCTGATGATTTCTAATTCATGATTATGGCCAGTTCCTCCTCCATTCACTTCAATCAGTTTAGGATAGCTGGATTCCTTTGTCTCTCCTTCTATTTTCTGTTGAAGAACCCAATTTCTAGTTCGATCACTGGTTAAACTCCACGTGGATGGCTGGAAATTTTAGACAGAAAATAATTATAAATGAATAGCATATCACATTCTTTCTTAAGGGGACATAATTATAATTAAGTCCTCTATGTCACTGATAGGTTCTGTGACTCTAAGCAAAATGACATATAATGAAACCAATTTTACCATAGACTAATTGATGTAAACGAGAGTTAAGTTCCTACTGCATCCCATCAACCTCAAAAAAACAAAGTTGAATGAAACAATGTTATCTGAGGATCAGCTGTACTGTTTATACTCCAAATAAACTTCTATAGATTTCATTTTTAAATCTGTACATAGCTAATTAAATAATTTAATCCAATATCAAAAATGTCAAAAATACTCTAAAACAATGCATCAATTTACCTCATTAAGATTCTGATACAGAATTCTTCTACTTTCTTGTTTTTCTTCTCGTTCTAGTTCTTGCTTCTGGAATTCCTGCATAATCCCTTGCAGACGCTTTCCTTCGAGGTCTAACTTATAAACCTGTTGCCTTTTCTCTTCCAGTTGGCGTTGAAGATCTTCCACTTTGGACTGGAGCTCAAGCATTTTCCTCTGTCCCTCAGTGTTGGCCTCTTGTTCTGTCTGCAACGTCCTTCTGTGAACCTGCCTATCCTTTTCCATTTGCTGTCTTGTTTGCAAAGAATCCAGTTTATATTTCTCAGTCTCACTTAACAATTCTACTATGCGAATGCGTTTCTCCTCTAACTGTTTCTGAAGCTCCTTAAGGAGGTCCTCGGAGGGTAAGGAAGGCCGAGGCTGACCACCATCATCACTGCTCTGCTGCATCTGTGCATGGAATTCCCGCTCCCTATCCAGGGTGCTACTCATTTCCTGAATCCGAACTTTCTCGGATTCAAGAAGTACTTGAAGCTCTAAGTTTCGACTTCGTTCTTCTGATAATTGGGCATCATGTAGCACTCTTTGTGATTCTATTTCTTGCTGAGATTCACTCAGAAGTTGTTTTTGTTGTTCTAAAAGTTGATTTAGCTGAATATTCCTTTGTTTCTGACCCTCAAGTGAAAATTTCAGATCCTTATAAAAGAAAGTTAAATTTAAGGATTTGTTAATATTATTGCAATATTTTGTAAGTATACAATTGTGTCTTTATTAATACTAAGTTGGTAGTATTTGGTAATGGAACCAATTATCTAGTTTATTAACTGAAATTTTCAGTGATTAGAGCATAATCATTTGGACAGCCAGCTGATTTTCATCAAAGTGTATAAACAAAAGATAGCTAAGCTAAATAATACTTTCTACCCAAACATTAAACATATCTGGTTAAGGAATATGAAGCAGGGTACATTTCTTCTAGGAATAAAGTTTAAAAATAATTCTAATATGATATGAGTTACTGAAAAACTTTGAGTTTCCCAGTATCACATACTAAAAATAATTGGGCTAATGGGGAAAGAGGGGTTAGGGACAAACTATTCAAAACCTATGCAAATTTGTAATAATAAAAAATAATAATCAATACCTGAGGACATAACATGTCCTTGCCAGGGAGAGAGCTTACTATGCCTGAAGACTACCATAGTGGACATGAAAAACAAACAAACAAACAAAACACCTGAAAAGTAACAGAGCAGAAATGCTGGCTACACAGTTTGTGTGTGTGTGTGTGTGTGTGTGTGTGTATTTTTTTTTTTTAAGTATAGAGCTAAGGGTTCTGGGATGATGTGGACTCAAGACTGAGCGAGTGGGTCACTGTGTGCAGTACAACCTGCCTTGACTGCGAGCTGTTCAAGTCTGGGTGTGCCTCTCCGGGAGAGTACAGAGTGAAGGGACTCATTTAAGAGTTTTCTTAAAATACAGCAACAGGGGCTTTTGCTGCCAAAAAAGTATCACTGCTCCCTTAACCTAGAAGAATATGGGAACCAAAACTACTTCTGCATGATTGCTATATTTATCAAATTGTATATACATTAATTCACATTCCCAAAACATTTTTGTAGCAGAACAGTCTGTGTGGATCCTTGGATGTAGTAAAGCAAAAAAAAAAAAAAACCATCATTAGCATTTCCTGATAAAATAGTTTGGATGACACTGTAATATTATTCAACACAAAGCAAACAACTTATTGTATCTCATAAAGACGCTAAGGTTGACATTTCAGAAAGTGAAAGGCCTCCAGACTCTCTCTCCCTCTGTTTTGGATTTTCTACAAATATTTAAAGACAGACAATACCTCAAGTTCTTCTTTATCACGCTCTTCATTGCGTCCCAGTTTGGCTTTCTCTTTTTCCAAAGCCCATTGGAGTTCTCTGCATTTTTTCTGTTCACTTGCTAATGTGTCATTAAGCAAGTGTACTTCATCTGTTTTATCTTTAACTTCCAACCTAAATCAGAGACAAAGGAACTTTCATAAAACAACTTCTACTATATAGTGACAGAGAATACTGAGTACAGCTTCTATTGAAAAGTAGAGGCACATTATAAACTAGCTAATAGGAAAATAAAATCCATGTAAAAATTAAAGATTTTTGACTGTGGTTCATTTCAAAAAGTAACTGTTTCTAGTAGTACAACTATTAGTTATTATTTACCATTGCAAACCAACTGTTACAAAATTAACATTGATAAAAATTTTCCTTTGTCTTCTACTGAACACGGGAATTACCATGTTTGTGTGTGTAAAAACAATGTTCAAAACAAAGACTGTACTTGTAAATGTGCCCATAGCAGAATATCTCAGTATTTACACAATTCTTTTTATAAGCATTTTGTGTATATCTTTTAAAACATTTTGCATAAATTAGCCAACTAAACCAAGAATTCTATTGAGATCAAAAATGTCATTTCAAATTACTAGGTGGTAAAATAAATGTCAAAATTATGTATTTTATACAAGTTCAAACAGAACTGAAGCCACAGTACAGTTAAGCCAATACCTAATTAATGAGTTGGAAAAATTTGGAGTTTTTTCCTTTCTATAAATAACAAAGTTTCATGCTATTTAAACACCATGTATAGTGTTGTTTTGTAAGATCTACGCAATATCTGTGACAAAATTATCCCAATTTCTTCACTAATACAGGTTTGTAAGGAAGCTTGACACACCTGAATGCCTCTAATTCCTTGAGGTGCTTATGCTGTGCCTTAAGTGTAGTTTCTAGTTCCAGTTTAGTTTGTGCGAGTTCACTCTTCAGTTCAGCAACCACCATTTTCTCAGAACTCAGTTGTTCCTGCAAGTCTGTTGCTCTGTCTTTCACACTGCTGAGCTCCACTTGCATCTCCAGCATTTGAGATTGCTTCTGCTGTATGTTATATTCCAAGAGTTCTAAATGAAAAATTTTTACTATTTAAAGTAGCCATTCATACTTGGTTTATAAATATTTTGTTGGTAAGAACTGCTTGAAATTTAGATTACTACAAAGCAAATGTGAAAATATTATAATCCCAAAAGTTAGAAATTCGTATAAATACATTTTATACATATTTTCCTCACAGTGCTAATGGTTAAGATTTCAGAACTATAAATATCTAAATGATAAAAGTTTAACAGAATACATTAATGGAGACAAGACTTGAAATAAAAAATACTTCAAGTGTTCACACAATAGAAACCTGTATTTGTTCATATGGAATTCCTATAGCTCGCATTCTGATAGGCACACCAAGTCCTTCCAGGAGTTACTCAAGTAACCATGGCTGCAACCATTGGCACTGCGGGCTTTCGTTTGGACCTTCTTCACAGAGTCCCTAGGAACTTTAGAGTAAGAGAAACGGAAAGCCCAAATTCCAATTTGGATCAAGTTATTTTTTTCTTTAAAAACCAATCAAAATCTTGCTATAGGTTTATTACAATGAAATCAAACTCAAATATTAACTCCCTAAGCACAATAATTTTTTTAAAAACTTATAAAATATGCATTAGAATCCATTTTTGTGAAAAATATAAACTTATATACATATGTACAATGAAAAGCTCTGGAGACATATTTACCTGTGTATTAACAGTCATTATTTTAGGATTTAGAAGATTCTAGGTGTGATTTTCACTCTATTCTTTTGTTTGCTATTCCACCACAGATATATTTTTAACTTAAACAATTTTATCAAAGTTCATCTCTTCATAGTATAATTCATATTACTGATGTTAGGAAGCAGAAATAATATTGCCTTTAGAAGATAATCATGTTAATTTAGGCTTTTCAAACTATTTCTTAGGGAGTAAGAGGTTAAGGATTTCCATATATGAATATCTATGTGATAATTAAGCTTTCAAAGGGTTTGATTTCAGTAAAATATACTATGCAACTCTCTAAAAACAATCTTCAATTAATTCTATGTCTAAATATAAGGGATATATTTAATTTGTGATCACATTATATGTGTTTTCTCTGAACTATTTTAAGATATTTAAAATCTTCAGCTTTCCAAAGATAAATGTAAGACTATGGTGTAATTTTCAAAATTTAAAAAGGACAGGAGTTTCTATCATTATATTAAACATAACTGAAGACAAAGACATGTGTCTACACTAGATACGATGAAGATTTTATATTTTGCTTTACTCTCTAATGATTTTCCCATGCAGCTCAATTTAAATTGACACCCCTATTGAAAGTAGGAAAGATATAAGCACGCACATCACAAAAGCAGCAATCTAGCCAGTTAATAATCAAATGACAAAAAGACTGAACTACTTCAGTAATTAAATATAAATTAAAACCACAATAACAATTCACTCCATACTCAACAGATTGGCAATAAAGGTCTGACAATATCAACTGTTGGCAAAGATGTGAAGCAACAGGACTCTCATATACTGCTAGTAAGTGTACAAATTGATGTGACCACTTTGGAAAAGTTTGGCATTATCTGATAAATTTGAATATATGTATTCTATTAACCTAGCATTCTACTCCTGGGTATGTACCCAGAGCACTTAAGGATGTATATGCATCAGAAACACTGCACAACAATGTGCAGAAGAATGTCACAGAGAAGTGAAAAAAGCAAGACACAAACATATACAGTGATAAAGTCCAAAAGCAGAAAAAACTTCAACCTTATAAGGTTTAGGAATTTATAAATAGATAGTAAAACAACAAAAAAACTCAGGATAATCATTCCCTCTAGGTTAGTAGATGAGTATGTGTGTGGAAAGGGGGCTTCTGGGGTACCTGATATGGGAATATTTCCACAGATACTCATTTGATAATTTGTTATACTGCCTATTTTTACTTTTTGCACTTTTTTTGTATTCATGTTACATAGTTCACAATAAAAAAAAGAATTAAAAAAGAAATAGTTACTTTCATTGTGGATTTCTTTTTTTTTATCCTCATAAAGAGTTCAAAAAAAGAAAGATAATGAACTTAATGGGCAAAACAACCTGGTCAAGGCAATGCTTATTCACTTTAAAATAAATATATCTGTTTCTCTGTCAGAAAATTGCAGTCCTTTTGATTAAAGTATTTTGTAAGAGTTACTGTCATTCTCTCTCCACACATAGCCAGCAAAGGTTGTCTTCAAATTCTACAGAAGATAAAGCCAAGTCCTTTGGTATTTTAAAGCATGTCCTTACCAGCCTGTGTCACACACAGCATTTTTTCTTTGCAGGAACTGAGCAACAACCCCCTCTCCTCCACAACTGCTACTTCTTCCCAATTTCAAGAACTGTTGCTTTTGTTTAAGATGAATCAATACGCTTAGATGGCACAGCAAGATTGAGCATTATCTATTTTATTTCTATTCCCAAAGCTAAATATGAGTTTGTACCTGGTTAGAGAACTCTAATGTAAAAAAATATTTTTCAACTCTAAAAAAAAATACTGAATTTTTGATCTGTGGTTGGAAATTCAAATATGCAGCAGGCTGGCTGTCTTTTACACACACACACACACACACACACACACACACACACACAAAAAAAAAAAAAACTGGACAAGTCTTTAATCCCTAAGTAATGTATATTATCTCTTTAATATGAGCATGAGAAAAAATGTGACTAAGAAGAATGTGTTTTACTAAATAATAGGAGGAAAGACAAAGTGAAATATTTTCACCTATTTGTACATCATGTAAGCCTATCACACAGCATACCTTGGTTTGGTTGTTCATTCTCTTGTTCTCTTTTCAGTGTCATTTTTATACCATCCATTTGAGCGCGCAGTGCTTGAATTTCAGATAACAAACTCCTTCTATCTGCTTTCTGAAGGTATTCCATAGCTGCTCGATATTCAATACCCTGTAACAGTGCAAAGTAAAAGTGAAGAGAGTTGTAAAGACAATAAAATTAACAAGCAGGAAGTCTGAAGAATGAATAAAACACACGTGCTAAAATTTTGAAAAGAAATTACTAATTTCTTCTTTCTGCTCATTAGTATTTACTTTCTGGTTATTAATCTTTACATTTATTTTGAAATCCTTCAAACACACACAAAAAAACATTAAGACTTATAAACACCCATGTACTTAGCCTGAGAAACAAGACCTATACAACTACAGTCTCTTGTGTACAACCCCTGGAACACATCCTCCTCTGTATACCACCTGCTCAAGAAATAACCAAAGTCTAAGTCTGGTGTTATTTTCATACTTTCTGTATATTATGTTACATACACATAGATATCCTAAACAATATACAATACTGTTTTATATGTTTTAAAACTTTACATAAATGGCATCATATTGTATTCATCTTGGTATAATTTGTCTTTTTCACTTAACATATTGGTGAACCAACTGGCTTGACACAGGTAGCCCTACTTAACATTCATTTTCATCATTATATACTATTTCATAGTATGAATAATAGAGTATACATTCTGAGTATCTTTTAATTTAATTATTGAATAGTCTTTATCGTCTTCCATGAGAGCACATATGTCATCTGCCCATTATCCACTGGTTGTTTTCACCTCACTGAATACTTGCTCAGTAGCTTTCTTTACTTGGGATGTCTTTGTTTGGTTTTATAATCAGCAATACCAGCCTTACAGAATAGGTTGGGAAGTGATCCCTTCTCTTCTTTATTTGGATGATTTTGTGAAGGACTGACGTTAATTCTTTAAACATTTGGTAGAAATCACCTGTGAAGCCATCTGATTCTGGGCTTTTTGTGAGAAGTTTTAGAATTATTAATTGAACTATTTATTATATATCTATTCAGATTTTTAATTTTTTCCTGAGTTAGTTTTAGTAGTTTATATATTTTCAGGAATTTATCCATTTAATGCTATTATAAATAATTATTTTTAAAATAATTTATTTTATTTTTGTTGAGAAATCAGATTTCTACATCTTTATCTTCTTTCCAGCAATATTATCAAACTTTCTTATTATAAAAATCTGTGTGCATAGATTCTCTTTGGTTTTCTATATAAGTGAATAAGGGGTCTCCCCTTTCCCCAACCTTTACTAATTCTATATACTTTTCTTGCTTTGCTAGCTAGACATTTAGGACAAAGACAAACCCTTTGTTAAAAAATATTTTTAATATTTAACTATCAGATGTGATGCTTGTTATAGGTTTTTGCTAGACATATCCTTTATTTAGGTCAAGAAATCCCTTTTTTAGTTTGTTATTTGTTTTAAGGTATTTTAAAGTATAAAATTTTTCATTATAATTAATTAGCTTCATCTTTTGAGATGATTGTTGTTTTTTTCCCCTTTAATTTGTTAAAGTAATGAGTCACATGAGTTATTTTTAATAGTATACTATTAAATATTATGCTATATTTGTATCCCAGGAAAGTGTAGGTGACTGTGCCTTTAAAAATATGTACATTGGTGGATTTGATATGTTAACATTTTGTTTAGGATTTTTGCATCTATTTACAGGAACAGCCTCGAGCCATATTTTTTATTTCTTGTATTATCTTTGTCTGTTATATTATACTAGCTTCCTCCTCACAAAAAGATGGGGCATTCCTCCAATCAGCCAACAATGAAGAAGTATGTATAAGGTTAGAATTAGCTATTCCTTAAATGTTTGGTAGATCTCACCTGTAAAACCGTTTGGGTTTAGGGTAATTATTATGGGTAGAGTTTTAAAAAATTGTTTTTAATTTCATATTTTGATATAATTTCAGATTCACAGAAAAGCTCCGAAAATTGTGCAAGGAATCTCCATATATTCTTCATACAAATTCCCCAAATGTTAACCACATTTGCTTTACCATTCTGTGTGTGTGTGTGTGTGTGTGTGTGTTGTATCTGTGTGTATATCTATACACAGAAATGTACATATCATTATATTTTTTTTCCAAAATGTGTGAGGATATGTTGCAGGCATATGTCCCTCAACCCCTAAAAACAAATGTATATTTCCTAAAAACAAGAACATTCTTTTACAAATCACAGTACAATTATCAAAGTGGAAATTAACCTACCATAATCTACTATACTGTATAAAGCTTATTTAAATTTTGCAAAATGTCTGTAATAGGAAAAGGGAACAAAAGTGGTATTTAAAAGTCTTTGTTTTTAGTGACCTTGAATTTTTGAACAGGCTAGTTATTTTGTAGTATGACCCCTCAATTTTTAAAACCCTTTGATTTTGAAATAATTTAAGATATGTACCCTTCAGCCAGTTTCCCTGAGAACGTCTTACATAACTATAGTATATTATCAAAACCAGGAAACTGACATGGGTATATTATTTAAACTGTAGGACTTATTCAGATATCATTAATTTTTATGTGTATTCATTCATTTCCTTTGTGTACAGAAGTATGAAATTATATCACATGCATAGGTTCATGTAAATACCTCTGCAATCAGGATACAGAACTGTTCCATCAACACAAAGAAACTCCTTTGCAGTCACATCCTCTCTTAAATCCTAACTCCTGAAAACCACTGATCTGTCCTCTATCACTGTAGTTTCATCAATTTCAGTTTATATAAGATACAAGAAGTTGAGAGTATCAATAGTTTGTTTCTTTTTCATTGCTGAGTAGTATTTCATTGTATAGATCTACTATAATTTGTTCATCCATTCACTTGTCAAAGGACACTTGGGTTGTTTCCAGCTTTGGGCTACCACAAAGAAAACTGCTAATGAATATTCATATATAGGTTTTTATGGAGATGTAAGTTTTCATTTCTGTCAGATTAAATACCTGTATAACTTATAAGTTGTATGGTAAGTGTATATTTAACTTTATGAGAAACTGCCAGATCAGTTTCCAGAGTGGCTCTCCCCATTTTATATCCCTAACAAGAATATATGAGAGATTCTCTGTCAGCACTTGGCATTGTCACTAATTTTTATTTTGGCCATCCTGATAGATGTGTCATGGCATCAATTTGTTTTGGTCTAGAATGTCCCTATGAGTAAATTTTGTCCCTATGCACAAAAGTGATATTACGTCCTTCATATCAAGAAGTACATGATATCTGTCTCTTCCATTACTGGTGATATTGAGTCTGATCACTTGGTTAAGGTGGTACTTGCAAGGTTCTCCACAGTAAACTTATTGCTTTTCTTTTTGTAATTAAAAAGGATTTTCTGATGATTTACTTTGAGACTATGTAAATATACTTTCCTGATCACATTGAGTTGACTATAGTGTTTAATAATGGGTGATTTACTAATTCTTTCATTTCTTCTATACACTAGTTGGCATTCTAACTCTGAAAAAAAATTTTTATTCATTTATTATCTTTTTTATGAACTCATGAATTCTTATTTACTCTTTGGTTTATAATCTGTCACTCTCATTACTTAGCTTGATGTTGAAATTGTCCCAAATTTAGCCAGTGGGATTTCCTTCAAGCTGGTTTCTGTTACCTTTTGACATATCGCCTTTATTCTTTGAGCAATTCCTTTTTAGCAAAATGAGATAGTTCAAATTTATTTTGTGATTTCTTTACTCCAGCTCTGGGATCAGCCATTTCTCCTAAGGGTCCAAGTTCCTTTAATAGAGAATATACTTATACATCAAGATCTGGGCTCCTAGTGTTATGAACTACTGATTTAATTCTTTACTACTTATATGTCTTTTCAGCAGGTTTTTTATTTCTTCCTAAATGAATTTTGATAGAAAACTTTCTTCTAGAAAATCTATCCGTTTCTCCTAAGGTATTGAATTGACATAAAGTTATTCATAATATTCTATTATTTTTATATCTCAGCTATATCTTTAGTTATGATCCTATTTTAATCCCTAACTTTTTCTTATGTTAGAAAATAAACTACCATTTTCATTAACCAATTCTCCAGAAAAATTTTTATTAGCCTTTCAAAATACCAACTTTTAACATTTTTATCCTCTCTATTGTACTAGTAAATGCATTTCACCGACTTCTTTTTTATTACAGCTGAGCCTCATTATCTGCTAATTGTGTATTTACAAATGTGCCTATTCACTAAAATATATTTGTGACCCCAAAATCAATATTTGTGGTGCTTTTACAGTCATTTGAAAACACTGAATGGCAAAAATTTTAAATTGCCAGATGCACATGTTCCTAGCTTAATACAAACAAGGTGACACTATGCCTCTTCTTCCATCCCTTATACTATAAACAATGTCATTTTTGCCATCCATTTAATAATATGTTTTTCGCACTTTTGTGCTTTTTTTACTAGAGATTTTGCAGTTTAAAATGGTCCCCAAGCATAGTGATAAAGTATTATCCAATATTCCTAAATATGAAAAAGCTGTATTTTACGAAGAAGACACGTGTTTCTTGTTTAGGCCTGAGTTATAATGTGGTTGGCCATGAGTTCAGTGTTAATGAATCAACAATATATAGTAAATAAGGTACATTTAAACAGAAACACACAAAAAACAAAGTTATATATTGACTGGTTGACAAAAATGTCTTGAGCAGAAGCTCACAGGGACCTACTTCTATATGTCCCCTAGTAGCAATGGCTCAACATTTATGACAACTTTACAGAATCTAACTACTGGAAATAATGAGAAATGACTGTATCAAAACCCTTCTAATTTCTTTGGGCTTATTCTGTTACTTGTTTTCTAACTTTGTTATTAGTTGGATGATTAGCTCACTAATTTCAGTCTTATCTATTTTCTAATATAAGATAAGAATACTTAAGGCAGTAATTTTTCTTCTAAATATTCTTAGTGGCTGCTGTTAAAATTTTAACCTTCACAATGAGATACTATCTCACACCTGTTAGATAGACTAGCTATAATCAACAGGACAAATTTTGGAGAGTATGTAGAGAAAAAGGAACACTTATACGCTGCTGGAAGGACTGCAAATTAATACACCCACTATGAAAAACACTATTGAGGTTCCTCAAAAAACTAAGAATTGATTTACCATATGATCCAGCATTCCCTCTACTGGATATTTATCTCAAAGAATTGAAAACCCATATCTGAAAAGATATTAGCACACTGATGTTCACAGTAGCATTATTCACAGGACATGGAAGCAACCGAAGTGTCCTATAACAGATGACTGGTTAAAGAAGTTGTGGTACATATCTACAATAAAATATTACTCAGCCATAAGATGAAATACTACCATTTGTGACAACATGGATGGACTTGAGATAATTATGCTAAGTGAAATAAGCCAGACAGAAAAGGTTGAAAATCACATATCACTTATATGTGGGATGTCAACCTAAAAGCAACAAATGAGCAGGACAATCAAACAGAGACACATGGACTATAGACCATTGTTTACCAGAGGACTACAGATTAGTGGTTACTAGTGGAGTGGGAGAGGAGTGGGGAGGTTGACATGGTAAAGGGGGTCAAATATAGGATAGTAGGGGGAGGGTGAAGTGAATAAAGGGAATCAAATATATAGCAGCTGAAGGAAACTGAACTTTGGGTGGAAAACACACAATAGAATATACTAATAGATTCTATTAGATACAGATAGATGTCAAATGATAATGTACACCTGAAAATTATATAATTGTATTAACCAATGTTACCCCAATAAACTTAAAAAAATTTTAATCCTCAGACTTATTCTAAAACTAATCATTTTCTTATTACCATTAAAAAGCATTCATTCTTTTAAAGTTTTACTTAAAAGTTTCACTTTTATACCTGTTCTTGTATTCTCTGTTCCAAACAGTTGAATAATCCAACTGGATCACTAGCACCCAGAGCTGTCAGCTCAGTCTGAAATATGGCAAGTAAAACACTGCGCTCCTTTAAGAAAACTTGCTGAAGGGCAAGCAGAAGTTCACCTCGCCAGTCTGAGAAGCTCTCATGAGATTGAGAACTATCATAAACCTTGCAGAGTATAAAAAATAAAAGTCAGTTTCTAAATAAGCATGTTTAAAAAACATTCTAAAAATCATATTTAACTACTAATCAAAAAAAATATTAGAGAACTAAGAGCATGTGAATTTATTTTTAAGTGTATGACTTGGGGCATTTAAACAATATATGGTAATTCATGTGAAAATACATCATGAAATTCAAGATATTAATTTGCAAAGTGCCTTACTATTGATTAAAATAATAAACTATTTAGATGCGCAATATTCTTTCAGTACCTCGGCTTCTCTTTGCACTTGCATTTTGGTAATTAAATCCTTAAGAGATGAGATTGTACTGAGGTAAGCTCTTCTCTCTTCTAGCCAACATTCTGAAACTTGTTGAATAGAATGGTCCTCTCTGTCATTATAGGGAGACTCAGTGAGAGAGAGCACCTGCATGCCTTCGTTATGGACAGCTCTCAGTAATCCCTAGAAACCAAAACCAAAAAGCAGAATTATTACGACTTCTTCAAAGAATGCCAGTCAGACATACAAGGAGAAACACATTTTAACCAAGACATCTTTACCTTGTTAGACTGTTTTAGAAAAGCCACTGCAGACAGGAAGTACCAGCCCACCACGACTGAATACCCTCCTTTTTCCTGTGGAGGCCTGTGACTTTGTTCCTTTTATTTATCTAATGCTCTCTCTCTTGGAGTTAATGAATAGCCACTAATTTGACCAAAATATTATGCAGAAGACAAATTCTAGTCCTTGAGACCACTTTAATAATTTTGATAAAAATATAATAGCAATTTTTAAAAATCTTTATACAAATCATTATCAAATACACTGTACTTTAATATCTGCAAAATACAAAAATAAAATTTAATAATCCCCAAGTTTCCTGCTAGCTCTGCGATTCTCTCTTCAGAGAGAGTCTTACTATATAACTTCTAATAAACTACTATGTCTAATATAGAAACCACACTGGCTGAAAAGATATCTGTCCTATAGTACCTTTATTTTCTTTGGAAATGAATCTGTTGAATTTTCACCTTCTCCTCGGCCTTCTGATGGTAAGTCAAATCCCTGACTTTGTGTAAGATAAATTCTCTGACCCCAGTCTGATCCAGAGTCTAAAATAAAGAAAACCATTGACTATTAAAAAGAAATGAAAACTTTTTAAGCAAGTGTACCATAAAAATTCCAGAAATTTATGTAACTTACCACTGGAACATATTTCTCTAGTTTGGAAAGCATCAGAATGTGTTAATTCAGGAACAGAGGATCCCTAATTAGAGAAAACAAACAAACAAAAAACATAACATTTTTTGGCTTAATAAAAACAGGGTCCAATGAATAACTTTGGTCTTTGTAATGCTATTAAGTAACTCTATTAAAGTCTGTCACAGCTTTCACAATAAATAAAACTATTTATGGCTTACAATGTCTTTAATTTTTTTTTATGAATATTACCATAAGAAGAATTATGTAATGAAAACATCACATTCCACATCTGCACAGGAACATTGGGGGTAGTTATTATCTGACTCTACACAATGAAAGACTTGAAATTGTAATTTTATCAAAAGGAAGTGGTTGTCCCAAATTTTTCTCTTAAAAACAGAATTTTGAAAAAAATCACAGGATACTGAAAAACATTTATTAGGAAAACCAAATACCTCTTTAGATCTCAGACACTGTAACACTGCCTTCAAGGTACCACATTCCTCTGTTAGTAACTGAACAGCCACACAGTGTTCTCTTTTCAAGGTTTCAGTTTCTGAAATATGTCTGGATTCCATATCCAAAATTTCAGCAGCATGTAGCTCTTGCATCTGCTCAATTTTTTCAGTAAACCGACTGATTATTTCAGTGACTTCTGACGAACATTCACTTTGTAAGTTGATTTGGATTCCTGCATTTCTAACACGAATTTGTGGAGTCTGATTGCTGCTATTGACCTTGAGAGTCCCATCTGTCTGGGATGCAGAACTTTTATCCATTTTAATAGGAAGTGGCCCTAACATGCAGACCCTTTTGTTTTCTTGTACCTCAGTCTTATCTTCTTTTTCTAAGTAGAATAATTTTTCTTCTGCCTCTGTGAGTTGATTCCTAACTTTGCTTAAATCTTTCTGGAGAAATGCCATATTTGTTTCTTTCACCTGAAACATAATGAATAGAACAATAGAACATTTAATTTGAAATATCAAATGTAGAATTTAGAGCAGAGTATAATTCATGCTAATATATTTATTTTCCTCAAAATAATAGAAAAAAATACTTCAGAAGCATTCATTGTTTCCATATACATATTCGTATATGTGTATGGTCACTATATAAATAAAATTATTTTATCTGCCTCTACTTTTGGTTCTCATGGGTTCTCATAGTTCTTAACATCTGTTTTTCTCCTTCTTCATTAATAGACTAGAGATTAAAAGCATCTTCCTAAGAGTCCAAGTCAAAACATGCAATAAGATGCTAGTAAAGAAATTTATAATAACTTTTCATCAAATTCACAAAGGTTTTTGCTTTTTTTCTAGCTTTAAGTTATGGATCTGGGTTTGTTTTTATAAAAGAGAATATACTTTGAAATAAAAATATAAGTAGAAATAAGTGCATTAGCAGCTATGTTACTTATTTTACCAAAAGTTCTTCTTGGAGTTTTTCTGCCTTTTTTTTATAACTGGCAAGTTCTTCTTTGGCAGCTGCTGATTCAGCTCTAAGAGCCTCAAGTTGACCAAAAAATCCACTTTCTTCCTGAGTATGAATTAGCTCAGTAGTTGTCTAAACAACAGTGGAAAAACATAAAAAAACACATCACTTTTTTTTGAAGGAATAATCATTTTTTAAGTTTAAAAGGTGTTAATATAAAATGCTAACTTCTTCTTGGGACATATGACAGACTATGTATCACATAAAATCTTCTGACAAGCTTCCTATAATATTTTTATTAATTTACACTGAGAGAATCTAGCACCTTTCATCCAAAGAACTGAAGGTGCTTTACAAACATTAGCATTTAAAAAACAATTACATTAAAAATCTGGATTCTTGCTGTTAAATCTCTTCAACTCCAGATACATAATTGTGTGGAGGCTGAAGGAAAGGAATTCACAATGAAAGGCTCAAAAAGAGTTTAGATTTGCTTTCATAATACAAGCATCTTCCACTTAAAAAAATATAACCAAGTTGAAGGAAAGTATACATTCTAATGAAGCTTTTCCATGAATGACTGCCTGTAAAATAAAGGGGTTTAAATGATCCATCTTCTTTCAACAAATAGGGAAACTTTCAGAGCTATCATTTTATATTCTTGAGACAGTAAAAAAAGAATGATTTTCTGGGTATCAAAAGTAAATGTCATTAGTATATATCCTAAAGATTTATAATTATTAATACAAATATTTGTTATCATTCAGAAAACTTTCCATTTATGCCACTTTCCTCAAAAGATACCAGGTGTCACTAACATATTTCTTAGAAGTTTTATATATATAAAAAGTAGCAGTACTATTTTAATATTACTTATAGTTATTTTAGTTCTAGTAAACTAGGAGGAAAAAGCCTAGTAAATGGCAAGAATTATTGTCCTTTGTAAAATAAATGATCTATTTATAGAATTCTGATATATCAGTTAATCTGGTGCTCAGATAAGACTGTGCATCTACTATTCAAAATTATAAATATGTAAAGTGAGAATGTGAAAAGGTCCTTTATATCAGTCCTACTGATAAGAAATAACTGCAATTTCAGATCTTTATATAAGTAGACTTAAAAAGGCTAAATGCAATTTTTCCTAGGAAAGGATGAAATTCATATTTAGGTATAAAATCTGCAAAAACTAATGACATCACTTACACATTAATTCAGTATAACACTAATATAGTTTTATATTTTCCATTATCTAAAAGGATGATCACATAAATACATTTTAGAGGGAAAAGGATAAAACCTATACAAGTTCCGGAGGGCATTTGCTAAATTTAACATTTCTAAGTTTCTTCTAACTGCTATATTTAATACCTATGCTAATGAAATAATGTGATTTGAAGACCACAAAATATAGTTTGTATCCATTATTCTAGTGATAATATGACTGTAATAAAATAATAATTTTATAAAAACTCTTTATATACGATTGCTAGATGTACAAGAATACCATCTCTTAATTTAGTAAATTAGCAAAGAGATTAAGGAACAAAAGAAAAGAAGAGTTTCTTAGGGTACTTAAGAGAAAAAAGAAAACAAAAACAAATTCAAACTAACCTTGGGAACTTCAAAATCTCCTTGAGGGCTTCTTTTTCTTTCTTTGCTGCTCTGTTTTTTCTCACTGACCTCCAGTAACTTCTGTAGTTCTAGTAGCTTCTTATCCTTTTCCACAGCATTTTTTCCTGCGATTTCTACTTGTTCTTTTTCTAAAATCAAATTGGTCTGCATTTCAACCACCTGGCTTTCTAATTCTGATATTCTCAACATTAATGCTGATACATCTGACTCCATCTTGTTTTCTGTTAGTTGATTTAAATTCTGTGTATCTGTTCTTTCAGGCTCTGATGAACTTGCTTGTCTACCTTGACAGAGTTTTGTATATTCCTTAACTGCTTCAAGTTGGACCTGACTCACAAGAGCGGCAGCAACTTTTTCCTCAAGTATATTCTGTAGGTTTACAATCTTAGTTTCAAACATTTCTGTTTCTGCCTGGGCTAGCTCTTGAATGTCATTTATTTGTTTATAACACTGGGTAAGTTCTAAGTTCTTTGCACTCACAGTGCTCTCAAGTTGTAGCACCTTTGTTTCCAAACTATTTATGGAAATTCTGTTTTTTTCTTCAAAAGATTCGAGGTATGTCGGATTTTCTAGGGGTTTAAAAGCATCCTCAGTATGTACCACTTCTAGTTCAGGTTTATTTTTGCTAAGATCGTCTACAGCCATGTTAATATTTTTCTCTGGTACACTTTGGATTTTTTCCACATTTCCCCGTTCTCTCTTTAAGCTGAATAATTCCTGTGTTAGCTGGTTCATTTTAAAATTGGTTTCTTTAAGTATATTTTTTGTAAAGGCCATTTCTTCATTAGTAGTTTCTACCTGTTGCTCTAAAGCCAGTTTTTCCGCTATTACCATATCCAATTGATGTTTTAAACTATCTGCTTCTTCTGGGAGAGAATTAGCAACCACTGATGTCTTCTGTTCAATATTTGCCAATTCATGTTGAAGTTTTTCAATCACTTCATTGAGCTGCTCAATTTCTTCTTCTCTGTTTTTCTTCACTTGTTCTTGATCACTCATCAAACATTCTATTTGGGTTTCAAGATTCCTTATCAGTTCATTTTTTTCTTCAATAATCTATCAGTTAATGAAGAAAAGAATAACATATAATAAATATGTATTTATGTTTTGAGAATTTTATTTTATTTTAGGGTAGGATCTTCAAGTGTTTATCACACAAAATAATATATTTCTTGGACATACTAAGTTAATTTTAATATATTAAATATATAACTGTCTCCCATTATGTCAAACAAGAACCTAATTTAGAACTTCATTCAAAAAATTTTATTAAATATAAAGTGATTTACACTTTTAGTAGCTGATTTCCCATAAGTAAAATAGTCAATATCAATACATTCTAATTGGATCAAGTATTGAAATAAAAAGTCTATAGCAAATGACACACAAATGTCGTTATCTTATTTAACTCACTACACAGAATTTTTAATAGGTTTGGTTAGAATGAGGATGAAATCTAAGTCACTAGAGACTCCCTATAAAACATCAAAAATCTTTGACATTAGGAGGGGACAAAACTATACATAGCTTGTTAAATTAAAATTAATGGGTAAAAGGGAATTAAGGTTTATTTGGCTTTTAAATTCAAAGAGAAACTGAAAAATCATCTTTTGCCCTTTAAAAGTCTAGCTTAAATTAACTTCATGTAACAATCAATTTTAAATTAGTGTACCTTATTATCTGTTGTAATTTTAAGTTGATGCTGAAATTTTGTAACTTGCTCATTTAATCGGTCAATTTCTACCTCTTTTTCCTGCATTATTTGAGCAAATTTCCCAAATAGCATATGTTGGTCCTGAGTAGAGATAGCATCAGATTCCTTTGTAGCAAATCCTAGTTTTTCCATTTCATCCTAGAAACAAAAATAACCATCTCAGCTGGACAAATTTACACATGGTTTTTAAACTTTCAAGTTACTCTTACAAAAGATATAGTGCCCAAAATGTACAAATGAAAAAAAACAGAGGTGTCATAGTTGTTATAAAACAATAATTCTTAAAATATTTTGATAATCTCACAATTTTTCATTTCTGATGCATTTAAATGTCTATGTTGGCTTAAAAATAAGTTTCATGCAAATCCATTTGTAGCTAATATCCCTTTATTAAGTATTGTTTAGCAGCTGGGTTTAGCAAATGCTAATACTAAGGCTTGCACAAGACAAAAACTACGAATCATTTACAGGCAAAGTTTTTCTTAACTAATTACCTTAAATAATTTGTTTTCTTGTTCAAGTTCTTGTAGGCGGGTAGTAGATTCCTTTTTCTGTATTTCTAATTGCATATGTAGTTGCTGAACTTCTTCAATCTTATTTTCCAGTTCTTCTCTGAACTGCTCTAATTGTTCTTCTAAGTTTGTGATCTTTCAAACCAAAATTATCAAAAGGAAAGAAACGGTTCATACAAATGTTTGTTAAGAGAGAATGAAGAGTGATGTATTAGCTCTATAAAGTGTGTATGCTTAAAACATGTCAGACACTGAAGACAGGAATAGGGTTTCTCTAAGTCAGGTGTAACTGTGGTTTCTAAACATTTTCAAACTGAAAATGCCCAAAGCAAAGAGGAGACCTTCAGAGAAGTACGGTTCTACCTAAAATATCCTCTGATAAAGCAGAAAGCCTACAAGTGTCATGGGAGGAAAGGAAAAAGTCTACATCTAAAAACTTCTATATTTTAGTTTTTATTTGATAAAATTTTGATAAAAGAATTATCAAAGATAATGATAAAAGAATTAAATCTGTTATTTTTGCTACCAAGTGAGACTAACTCAATTTAGTTCATATTAATACCCAATGAAAGATTTGGCTGCAAGGTGCCTTGTTTAAGGAGAAAGAAGTACAAGTCGAAGTCTGAAATACAGAAACTTAAAGAATAAGTTAGTTATTAATAGCATTTTAGGAGCAAATTAGAGTGCTCCAATACATAGGACAATAAACATATAGTTCATTTCTGAGGACAGCTTACCATTAATGATAAAGCAATTGCTCTTTGATGGTTATATAGAAACTGGAACGAACGATGAACGTTAAGAGTTAATTACTGTTATATTTTAAAAATTGGGTTCAATTGAAGACAGAAACATTTAGCCCACTGCTTTGTAGTTACTTATAAATATTTAATGAATGGATGTGCAATTGTGTATTTTGCTGATGATCTAATTACTGCATTAAAAACCTAAGATTTTAGGAGCAGCATTTAGTGGCAGCTGGCTTAGAGCAGTTTATATAAATCATTTATTGCCTTAGAACTTGAAAAAGGGTATATACTGATTATACACAGACACATAATAGAATCATATCTTGGGCTGGCAAGGTTAAGATCCTCAAAATCATTTAGCCCTAACAGAATATATCCCTAACAGAAGTGGTATTGATACTAGTAATAGCCATCATTTATAGACAACTTATTAAGCACTAAAGTGTTTATATGTATTATTTTTTTAAAAACCTGTAACAAATTTATGAGATCTTTACTAAGTTTATCCTTATGTCAGAGATGAGGAAGGGAGTCACTGGGAGAGGAGTACCTAGTCCTGAAGCCAGGTCATAAGTTCTGAAGCCAGCTTTAGAACCTCGGGAATTTACTTCTGGAGTCTTATATTCTTAACTATCATTTATTGTGCTTCTAATAACTAATGTCTAAGACATTTAAATTATTTTGTGTACACTGGTATTAAAATTCAGTAGACACACCTTAAAATATACTTAGTAGTTGTGCATATATAATCATCGGGTTAGTTTGTTGAAAGTGGTGATAATTATATCTTCTTCAAAGTTATCTAATGTAATAGTATTTATACCTATTATTATCCTTTAGATCTACTTTTGATGACAAGGTATTATCTCAACACATACATAGATATTTAAGTTCAAAGTTGCTGCCCTACCTCACATGGTATTTATTTTCTTTTTGATACAATAGTTTAATGTCAAATATTTAGCTCTGTGATCTAAAGCCTTGCTATTCAAAGTGTGGTCCCTGGAGCAGCAGAGCTGGCATTACATTGGAACATGTTAGATAAACGAATTCTCAAGTCCCACCCTAGACCTACTAAATCAGAATTTTCATTTTAACAAGATCTCAAAGGGATTCATATACACATTAAAGTTTGAGAAGCCCTAGTCTAAAGCACTAACATTCTGTCATAAATAGCTGAACTTGAGGCATCATAGCAGAGACTCCAATTCTCAAAAAGGACAGTGTAGGGAATTCTTTCCTTTCATTCAGACAGACTGTAGTTTCCATCCCACACTGTCTTACTACTGAGTCTATAACAACTCCAAACCAGAATGTTATTAAGGTTTAAAAGTGAAATGGTAGTTATTTATTTTAATTTTGTTTAATTTAGCTACCAAATGCTATCTAGACTGTTTAGATTAATTTGCACCTACTTGTGTTTTCTTTTTAAGTCTTTTGTGTTCTTCAAAAGTGTGTATGCCTCCTCAGTTAGTAGATTTCTTCAAGTCTGATGCTAGTTTTAATTGGACAGTGGTGGTCTACACCTGGTAAGAGCTCAAAAAATGCTGAAGGACAGTCTATAATACTTCTACCAACAAAACAAAACACACCCCCATGCTATGGCAGTGCAGGATCACAGAGCTCCAGAATCAGAGAAGTAAACTGGAGGAATTCTTGGTCAACCACTTATTATGTTACCATGAGCAAGTTACTTAACCTCTCTTAAGACCTGGTTTACTCATCTATAAAATGGAGATGACAATAGAGCCTATTCTCAGAGAGAGAATAAGGATTAATACCATAAAGCATTTAAATACTTAGCACTTTCTAGCACCGACCTAAACAAAGTTAACTATTATTATTTATTAGTGCCATCAGTAAGCCAGATCTTAAGCTAGATTACCTATACTATCTGTACAAAGAGCTAAAACCTATTGAATGCATCTTTTTCTTAAATTCTTCCTTCTATTTCTTGACATCATTCCCCTTCTCTTTCATCCTCAAATTCCTATCTTTTAAAGTTTTCTTCTCTTTCAATTCATTCTGCATTTCTAAACATTATAATAAACATAAAAGAAGTTTTACACAAATTTAGGCTATGAAAGTAGTAGACGGTATTTCAAATACAATGATATAGACATATTTATACTCCATCAGCTAACTGAAAATATTTGCCTAGTGCAGGAGAGAATGCTTAAATTATTTTTATTAAAAGACGTACGTTTTAATTCTACATTCCTGTCTTTCAGTCTTGTTGAAACTGTGATTAGGTCTGATACAGTACTTGTCACTGTTATTAAAAACTAATAGACCAGGGCCAGCTGTCAGTTTAATTCTTTACTCACTCATTCAACACATCTGGCTCTGTCTTAGATGTGAGTGTTGGTTCTCTAAGGTCTCTTGCAGTTCTAAGCAACTATGATTCTGAGTAAAAGGTAGACAGTTACTAGAGATTTACTTCAAGAAATTAAAGTGTTAGTAATATTACATAAAATTCAAAAGATTATAAAAATATAAAATTAATAAACTTAATAATCCACAGTCAACTATCATTGCTTTGGGGTCCAGTTTTGAAGGTCCGTTTTTTTTAGAGAGCAGACAATTTGACTATTTAAATCTTTAATCCTTTTTAAAATATATAAGGAAAAGTGTTCCTGCCTCTCACAGAAAAGCCACACAAAATAAAAAAGAATGTTTTAGATAAGCATTAGTACTATGTTAGTGAGAAAATAATCCTTCTCACAGGAATGATCATTTCTATTAGTTATTTATATATTTTTTTCTCCTCTAAATTACAAGTTCTCTGAGCTATAGTTCTAGCTGATGTCTAAGTCATTCTTGTATTTTTTCAAAGTACTCACTAACATTTATATACAGGTTAGCTTCAACAAATATTTGTTGTTAAAATATATTAAATGTCCTGAGAAAGCTATATGAATAGAGAAAAAAAATCTAATTAAAAAATTTAAACATTTTAAATGATATACCACTAGACTATGTAGATGACAATTTGTCTTTGAAAAAATTAATAGTAGATACTAGAATTATTTAATTAAAAATTGGAAAGTAGTGTTTTAAAAGTGGATTTCTTTTGAGGGGGGGTAGTAAAATATAGGAGAACTTTATATAATTACTTTATTATTAATCTTTTGTTTTCTGAACATGTTTAGTATATTGTAAAACAGCACTATAATGTCCTACGGCAATACAACTTAAAAAGAAAAAGAACCCACAGTAGAGTAGCAATAGTAATTCAAAGCTCACAGTAAAGTCAGCAGAAAAAGAGATGTCACCTTTAGCCCGAACACTATTATCCCTCTCTACTTTCCTCTTCATTCAATTCATATCTACCAAATTGGCCTCAAACTTCTTGCTGCATCAAGGCCTTTACACTTGTCCCCTCTACCTGGATCACTCCTCCTCACACCAACTATTTGTTCAAATGTTTACCTGTCAAGGTCAACTTAGACAATGAACTAAGAAACAGTCTAAACTTTGTTTTAGACCACAAACTCCACTCTGTTCAAATGAAATTTTCAAGGTGACTTATTTAGTATAATTCAAGCCACATTTTACTCATTAAAAATAAACTCCTTACCTCTTTTTCCTTTCTGTCTATAGCATCTCGTTCAGCCTGTAATTGTACTTCTAAGGACAGTTCTGCTTTAGCTTCTAGAGCTCCAAACTGTTTTCGGTCCTCTACCTTTAAATATATAAGAATTTTTTCAAAATTTCAGACATTAAATCTTGATTATCCTTTTTAATTAGAGAAGTAGTAATTCAATTTCTCTTAATTAGGGTAATTCACATTACTGAATAATCAAAAAGTTACAGATATTCAGTTTTGAATGCATTTTATAGAAATTCAAACAGGAAAGTTTAACGCTCTTAAAATTCATTCCTCAGATAAAACAAAGGCTATTTCCTCATCTGCCCTACTCCTAAGATTCTTTATCCTGCCCTCCTTCTATTTATTTCTGCTTTTTGCAAAAATTACAACAGGAATAGATTTCATTACTTCTTAGCATCAGGCTAAACTGGTTTCCAAGCTTTTTCACTTGGCTATTATTTTAGAATTACAACTCTGTTGATGGTTAAAAGCATAATTAATTCTTTTGGCTTTACTAATTTTCCTTTCTCAGGACTAAGGTACGCAAAGAACATTTGGGAATAAGAATAGTAATGGTTATGATGTCAACGAAGACATATATATCATATAGTATCAACAAAAAATCAATAGCAATTTTTTATTTAAAAGAACTGATGTCGTGTTACTAAGAGTAATCTACATGAAAACATCTGCTAAAAATCAACCCAAAGAAAATGGCACACCTTTTGAAAACTGTCTGTGCTAATGAGTAAGGCTTGCTCCAGTTCCCTTACTCTGAACTCCAGTTTCTCAATTTCTTCATTCCGTTCTTGTATATCCCTCTGAAGCTGCTCTTTGGAGAGTAAAAGTTCACTGCACTTGTCTGTTTTTTCTTTCAGATTGTTTGTTAACTGTTCGACCTGGAAATATAATAAGCATAATGTGTAAATTTAACCCATTTCCCTTTTGCCCCCAAAATACTTGGTGGCAGCACTTGCAGCTGCAGCATTTACCCTGAGGTAACTTGCAAAAAAAAAAAAAAAAAAAAGAAAAAGAAAAAGAAAAAAGATAAGTCCTAACCTTACCCCAAAGTATGCCACGAAATAGCCTGCTTTTATTATTATTTTCACATCGCTGTAGTATATCAATATTCTCTGGAAACAAATGACATCATTCTATTTATGTATTCTGTTTTTAGGAGTGGCATTTCCATTTATAAAATATAGTAATTTCTGATCCCTGAAAAATGTCATATCCTAGAAGATGCAGCATTCTAAAATGTGATGGTAACATCGTTCTCGAATATTTAGTTGTTAGCCGAAGATTCACTGATGAATCCGGTTTACGTACATATTTCTGTTACATTAGGATTAGAGACAAGTTCTGCTTAGAAAAACTTCAAAAACAGTTTTTATATTTTATTTTCACATTGAAAACCAGTCAGATTTGCTTCAGCTTCAAAAAGTGTGTTTATATAAAATTAAATTAACGCTGGCAGCAAGCTGTATTTTTTTTTTTTTCTAAACGGGAAATGGGTTAAAAATTTTCAGCAAGCTAATAACACATCTATCCTCATTTCAAAAGTATTTTTGGGTGCTATGCTAATTTTATTTTTGATAAGAATGGCGGCTATTGTCTCCAACTACTTTTCTGAGTTGATAAAACTAAATAGCACTAGGTAAGAGAAATGATATTGCTTTCTCCAGCTCTTTAAAAAAGTTCTTTAAGACTAATACTTCCTCCAGCTAGAAGGAAAAAATAATTTTTAAATGTTGAATTACAACCTCTAAAAACATAACCACACTAAAACCTAATAAAGATAAGTTTACAGAGTACCAGCTTATACGCTTATGTGAGGTAAAATTACCTAAAAAATCTTTCATGGATTCTATTTTTCTTTCCACAAGTGATTATAATCAATATATAACAATACAATGGTTCTAAATACCAAAAGGATGGGAGGAGATAAGGGAACTTTAATATAATCACTTGAAATTCTTTTTCAGCCTAAACATTCCACCAGCTCAGAATAAAGATGAGAATGTGGGGTGGCAAGAGGGATCTTTGTACCCTGAAAATTTCCCTAAGTGATTCTGATATGCAGGTCCATTCAAGTAAATGGATCTGTGATGGAAGGATAAAGAAAGACTTAATAAGACAGCATTGAAATTAGTTCTGATTAAGTGGAGAGAAAGCTTACTAAAAAAAGAAATGTGATAGTAAGGAAAAAAAAGGGATTCTACCCTATTTCAGTGAGATACTTGGAGGAAATTACCTAACAGTGATACTTATTCCTCAAAACATTAAAAGAAATGAAAGCTTACCTACAATTAATTACATGTTCGAGGATGACAGCAATAAAGCTACTGAGAGGAAACATTAACAATAATAGGTAGACTAAGATTTGGAGTAAGGTCAAAAGAAAACACAATAAAACAGGCACAGCAAAATGGCACACTATACTATGACAGCTAAGATTTTTTTTTTTTTGATCTTGAGGAAATCAGAAGTAAACTGCATGGATTAGTGATAACAGAGTAGAGGATAAGAAACCCCACGGAGAGAGAGGTTAGAAACTTCACTGGAGTGGACTGAGAAGAGAATGGGAGATGGGGAAGTAAAGAGTGAACACAGCCAACTCTTGATCAGTTTTGTTGGGAATGGGAATAAAAAAAAAGTAGAGAAATTTGTTTAAATGGGCAATACTAGAAGATAAATGCAGGTGAGAATGATGCTAAATTTTAATACAAATAACTTGTAGGGTTTTAAGAACTTTCTCATGTTGAATATTTAATTTTTGGATTTTGAAGATTTACATAAAATAGTAAGAATTCCTCTAAGTTTTTCACAACATGCAACTTATTTTGCATACAGTATACACATTATTGTAAGGTCTTACCTCTCTAGTTTGGTGTTCATTGACAGGCTGGAATCGAGGTACAACTTTAAGCTGCTGTTCTAGTTTCTGTATTTCCTGTTGGAATACATCTCTCTCATGTTCTCTATCAATGGCCTGCTCCTGAAGTTTAATAATAACAACAGTAACTGAAGAAACTATTTATTGAAGCTATTATTTCCTTTACAACCCCCCTTAGTTGTAGGTATAGTTTTACTTGAAAACAAACAACAAAATATCTCAAACCAAAGGTTTACAAAGATAACATTTTTTTTTTTTTGGTATGGTACAGAGCCTACTTGGGCTCTTTGACCAAAATTTAAACATTTGAATATTATTTGAAACACATTTATTTTTATTCAAATAATGTTACATATAAAATGAAATAAAAATACTCTCCTTAAAATGAATTTACTTTTTTGGAGCAAAGAAGGAATTCATTCCACTGTAATTTAGTCATTACACAAAATAAAAAGAAAAAATTGTTTACTAAATCAATTTCTTTCATCCTAATCTATGTTTTACACCTAAAATTATAATGTGTAAGAATGATTCTCTGATCTGTGAAGATAACATCAGGATTACATGAAACCCGAAAGAAAATCCAAGTGAGATTAGAGATGTAACATCTTTTGTGAAGAGAGTAATGACAGCACCACAACTGTTCCAGTGCCTTGTTTCCAAGAGCACACTGTTACCTGTAATGTTTATCTTATGTGGGTAAAACAATGGTGGCCAATTAGCTCTTAGGATCCTCACCTGCTTTGGCTGTTGGTTAAAGGAAGTAATAGGACAAGCTTCTTCACTATGAATTTGGAAAGGCTAACTAGTAGGGCTTCTTCATAATCTGCCTGTACTGCTTTTAATTCTGATCACTGAACAATAACAATTACTAAAACTTTAAATTGTAATAGTACTTTTCAATTAATTGGTGGAGATACACAGAGATGAAAATGTTAGAATTCATGAGTCTCTTCATAATTTAAAATTCACAACCTAGGATAGTAGCAGGTAGCATTCCACTGAGAAAAGTCAATACTTAAATTGAGAATACTTACATCTAAAAATTTTCTCATTTTTTCTAACTGCTTTTCCAATGCTTGGTTTTGTTGTCTTAAATCCATTAATTCAGCAGTTTTTTCTTGTTCCAGCTCTATAAACCTACTGACTTGTTCCTCGACATCTATTTCTAGAGCTCTCACTTGTTTTTGAAGGTCATCACGTACTTTGTCAGCTTGACATTGTACTTCTAGTTTTTCCTTCATTAGTTTTTCTGTCTCCTGCAGTAATTCTGTTTATAAAATGTGAAAATATACTAAATCACAATGTTATGATAGTGAAATCACTCATTACTATGATCAAATTTTATTTCAAACGCATGTAAAAAAAATTCTTATGAAAATGTCAAAACAACATATTCCTATATCAGTTAGCATCAATAAAATTATATAAATCAACAAAAAGAATATGTCCTATCACTAAAAATAAATTTTTGTGAAAACAGCACAGCAAATGACTCCCGCCACCCAAAAAAAATCCATTTTACTGTGAGAAAAAGAACAAAGTCTAATTAAATTTAAGCATAGAAATAACTCACCTCAGGCAAAAATCAATTCATTTTAAACACACACTTTTATATGCATATAGAATACACATGAAGATCAAATACTGCAAATCTTTAACCAAGGCAATTAAGAGTTATAGAAAAAGAAATAAAACTGTAATCAGGATTTCTTGTTAGTCTTACTCCTTATTAGATCCATATTCCTGAGTTAGTCTTACATGCTCACAAATATGTGTTTCAAGGGAAAACTGACAAGAGGTAGTGTGGTACAGTGCTTAAGAGCTGAGACTGTGTGTGGATTCAAATCCTAGCTCTGCCACTTATCTCTTATGTGACACTTAACATGATGTCCTTCAAACTCCTTATATGTAAACTGGGAATAGTAATAGTACTGATCTCTAAGAGTTACTGTGGGAGCAAATAAGTTAATAAATGTAAAGAATAGTGCCTAGGGTATGGTAAGCCCTATATAAATGTTGGCTATTAATTTCAATCATATAATTATTAAGTATACATAGCAAAGTAAAACAATCCTCTAATGAAGAAAATGGAAGAAACAGAGTTTGCCAACACTCTACTCAGGACTAGGAATCTATACAAATTTGCTTCGCTTTTAAATCAATACTGAGTTAAATGTTAATATAAAAGTTAATCAACCAGAAAGTCTCTTTTAAATTTCCTTGATTCTGTTAATACCATCATCTTATATATATCTTGATTTAGAAACAGTATTTTGAAAAAGTCATAGGCTGCAAGGGTTTAATACATTTGTTAAAGAAAAAAAATGTTTTAATAAACCAACATTTTCTTTAAAAAATCAAAATGGTCTCAAACTCTGTGGAGAAATAGATATGATGATGGTGACTATGAATCTTAATTGTTAAATTCAAATATAAATATGTAGTTTTATTGTAAGAAAAGTTTTTGTTACAGAGAAAAACTGTTAAGTATAAAACACAACAGCAAAATTAGAGATATGTTAGTTGGTAGAAAATTCAAGGGTCATCCAGTTTTTGGAGTTGTAAATTCACCACCCAAAGACTGGCCATGCAATTGTATAAACACACCTGATCCAGGTGCTGCATCGACTGCAGCATCTACTAGTCCTATAAGGATAGAAAAAAAACAAAACAAAAACACACACAGGACAAAAATTTACATGTCTTCTAATTTCTAAAATAGGATCACACACACACACACACACACACACACACACACACACACACACACACAGAATCAGAAGTAAAAGTTGAACCACTGGTAACATTTTGAGATATACCAGTGTTTCCCGAATATTTTACATGCATGAAAATGAAAAAATGAAAAATAAAAATGACAGCTATACTTTCCATATTAAAAATTCCAACTTTAAACCTGTACTAATTGGAGCAACCAGAAACAACTTCACCATATTACAAAGATGTTGTATTTCTAAACTGATAAAATTCAACTAATAAAACTACACATAATTTCAAACTACACATAATTTCAACTGCATGTGTAATATAAAAGTGAGAGGATACAATAAAAAGGATTAAAAGTTCCACTGTTACAAAGATTGATATTTATGTTTTCCCTGCTAAATACACTGTACTTTAAGATGTTACCCACTTTTTCATTTAAGAAAAGATTAAAGGATATTTGTAAATTTGTATATTCTTTGAACTTAAACTAATGTCAGCCTACTTCTAACAGCCGCTGACCTTTTCAATAGATTCTCCTGCAGGCTGAAATCCATCCCCACCTGCTCATTACTAGTGCCATTATCAGTACTCTGTTATTTAATCCAAGTATACATTTTTGCTGCCTTTCTGCTATTAAAAAAACTAAGTCTTACACAATTAAAAAAATATCCTGCCTCATCATGTGTGGCTTTTTCTTGAGGCAGGGGCTTGAGGAAAGATGAAGAATAATCTCTTTCTGTTAAAATCTGCCAAAGAAAAAAATAAATCCTGATTCCTCATGGTTGGCTAATATAACATTCACCAGGTAGATTTTCTTATAATTTTTAATCCCTATATAAAATACATGAATAATGGCACTGAAAGGGGGAAAAAAAGCCACCTTGAACTTTTAAAAGTGTTTCATAAAAAGTTTAAAAATACATACGCTGTTCAGCTGGGCCTGCCTCTGCTTTCATAGCTTCCTTCTGTCTGGACAGTAATTCTCTTTCTTCTTGGATCTGCTGTTGCTCTGCTTCCAATTCTTGTAATTTGTTACTTGCACATAACAACTCCTGCTCAAGTCGATCTATTATATCAGCTTTTTCCTGAATTTGCCTTTCAAAAATAGTTTTTTCATCTGCATATCCATCAATGACACCTATAAGAAAATTAATGGGGAATGGAATTATTACTTATTTCCAATTTTACTATTAGGTTTTACATAAACAATAAAAGTTGTATACTGTTAGCAAAACTTTAACTCATTCCAGCCTATTAAAAGTCTTCGATGAATTGCTGCTGCTGATAGCAGCAACTATGGAATATTCAATTTGGCCTTTTTCTTGTTAACCATTGTGCCTAGATATGAAATTCCTCTGAACTTTCTATTACTTTGCTATGATAAAGTATCACTTAATGTGGGTGTAACTCGCTTTATTAAACTGATATAAATAGATAGGTTCCTGGAAAGCTTAATATAAATCAGATGCTTGTGTACTGAATCACATTTTAAATATACTAGAGAAAGCTGATATTTTAAGTGATTCTACAAGACCAATAACTACAAAAGCACAGTGGAATATCAACAGCATAGGGCTTTATTGGCTGAAAGCCTGGCATCACCATTTAATAGTGACTTGAACAACTTATTAACATTTCTTAGCTTTAGTTTCTTCATCTTTAAATTATAAGGGTTGTTTTAGAACAGTGGGATTATGGTATTATACATCTCATCATCCACTTCTGTACTTTCTAAAATATTTTAGACTTCCTAAAATTCTACTAAGTATTTTTTAATAATTAAAATATATACAGTTTTAAAATAGTTTGGATTAATTTGAAGAAAAATTACAACTTTCAATGGCAACTGTAAATTAAGAGTAGTCTGGTGGTTTCCAAACCTGGCTTACATCAAAATCTCTATATTTAGACTTGAAATTTCTCCACCTTCAGTTGCCAATGGCAAGTTGCTCACCCTCAGCCTTACTGAGCTCCACAGACAGCTGCTCTCTAGCCCTGGACTCCTCATGAAGGCGCTCTCGCAGTTCTTCTTGGCACTTAAGGGACTCTGTCACTTCTTGTTTCTGTCTAAATGACTCACGCATCAATTCCGTCTGTGTAACTTTTGCATGTTCGAGCTAAACAAGGAGAGAGAGTATACATATGAAGGCAAAGTTTAAAAATACTGGTGTCATTCCCCATTAAAGCTTAAAAAAGGATTTTAATTAAAAATAACCTGTTAAATTGTAGTCATTTAACATTTCTAGTACATGTTAACATTAGTAGGTGTAATAAATCAGTAGACAAGTAGGTTAGCTGTGTATAACTTTTCATAAAATGTGAATGCTAGTTTTAGTGAAAAAAAGAAAGTGCTCCTTTTGGAAGTAAACCACTTCACAGTACTAGATCTATATTATATCATATAAGGAGAGATATAAAGTTAATGAGTTTTTTGTATATGCTGAAGAATTTTTATATAACTATGTGCTGTGTGATAAACTTTCTTTTATATTTGATATTAATTAATTGTGACCCTGTTGTACACTGTGAGGAAGTAATAATATATAATTATATAATGACATCAATGAATAGAATCATAATGGCAAAACAAAATAAATTACATTTATAACCCATATTTTAACTCAAAGCCTTATGTTTCTATACATTTGTGAAACATCTATAGGACACTATATAATATTCAGTTCCTTCTCAAAACCTTAGAATACAGAGGCATTACCTATAAACACAGCCTCCTTAAAATGCTGTCATTGCCACATACTGACTCCATTCTTAAACACTTTTTAGATGATAGTCAAGTACTATACAGACTCAAAGCCAAAGCCCTCAAAAAACACTAATCATTATTACCAGCTGCAAGAAATTACAGAACAGCACTGTCTCTGCCTTAGCTTTCTGGGCTACTGACTGGTTATGTTTTTACTGAATCAACTACATTGGAAAATAACTAAGCTCAAATTGAGTACTTAGTCCTAGATCATTAACATTATTTTCTTTAAAAAGCAATGACGATATATTTTAATAATAGGCTCACAACAATATCATAAGAATTTGTGAATTTCTATATAAAGTACTTGGTATATTAGAAAAATATTACCACGTTTGAAACTCATAATATGAATCCAAAGTAGGAATTTCTAATCTATAGTCAGGTATCAATAATGTATTATAAAATTATAATATTTATATATTATAATATATAAATTATAATAAAATATATAGATGTCTGCTTTTCACAACTGAGCAGTATTTGCCAGAGCAAAAAAAATTTTACAGTTACTAAATAAAGCTTTTTATGGTCACTCTGAATCAATTTCTAAAATATCTAGTATGCAATTATTCTTGTTTTAATAGAATGTTTTAAATATCATTCATGATATTGCTTGAAAATAATATGAATACACATTTAAGACTCATAATGGAAAATAAAGCATATATTTTAAATCACAAAATATTTCCTAAAATATCTATGAAAATGTTGCTACCTCAATAAAGACAGAAGTTTATATATATATTTCTAATTCAGACTGATAAAAGAGTATTTTCTTTAAATATAGATAACTAATATACATTAGTTTTTATCATGAAGAAATGCGACCAGTGTATAAAGTAATTTTCATACAACTACTCTCCTGAATTTACATTCACAGACTACATTTTAAAAATATATCAATTGTTTCTACATGTACATATGTAATTTTTTCTGTACATTATAAAATTATTGCCTGGTAAATACATTAAATTGCTAAAAGAGTTCAAAGCTCTAACTAAAAAGGATATGAGTTTTTTCTTTTTCAAATTCACTGTAGAAATACAACAGAGCATTTACAACAACAAAAATACTTGCTTTAGATAATAAAACTAAAATAAGTCTTTGCTTCTATATTCTACTTCTTGACAGGATCTAAACCAGCCTTCAAGTGCATTTAAATATCTACCATAAAACCACAAGAAATAACTTCAGTTTTATAAAACAAAACAAAAAAGTTGAAAGAATCAAATATAGTAAATCTAGCAAATTTTATTATTATTATTTTTTTTTTATCTCAGATGGGCACCCGTGCTTTACTGGAATAAGATACTCCCTTCAAATGTTCATCTAAATACTTTACCCTTAAAAGAAAATCCTCTTTTATTCAGTTGAGGTATGATTTATTCTTAATACCTATATCTAATACTAAATATGAAAGTCAACATTTTCAAATAATTTGAGAAATCCATCATTTCATTAAAAGCATGTATAAAGCATCAGTAAATATTCTGTTACTTTAATGTAAAAGTATTGGGGCAGTAACAAAACTGTTCGAAAACCATCTGGCTTGTTAAATATTAGCTAGCATATTAAAGTCATAAAAAGTGCTGAATAACTTGTAGTTATACTGAATAACTTTTAGTGAATCATTCACAACATATTTAAGTCTCAAATGAACCTGAAATACTAACTATGCTAAACACCCTGAACAACGTAAATAAAACACATTTCACATTAAAAGCAAAGCAAGGTTATTTCCTCACAGGGTTAGTAGGCATATTAAAAACACTGAAATTAAATTTCTTAAGGAGTTAGTAAGAAAATGAAAATTACTATCCAGGTTTCCTTTTTTCTTGTCTGGAACCACTGCCAATATGCCATATGACTGTAAACAGTTCCTAATTGGCTCAAAGACAATTCACTTAGCTGTTTTAGGTTATCACAATGCCTATTCCCTCAAATATAATCACTCTATTTTTACTCAGGATTGGCATCATAAACATATAAAAAGCAAGATTCTTAAGGACAAGCAGGATCTTTTAAAACTGCTTGTGTGGCATGGGAGAATTGTAATATCTCATTCTGCTTTCTAAAATTAAAAGCAGCCAAGTTTGGGCTCTCAGACCAAATTTAGTCCTTTAATACATCCAGGATGAATGAAGAGTAGTAACACAACAAACAACAAAACAAGATTCTATTTCATTTACCCTTACTAAATACATTTAGACTTCAATTATTATTATAGTTATTTATAAATTAAATGCATTAAAATTATAAACTAAAGCTAAAAGTATAAAAAATAATTTTTTATACTTACTGAATAAGGAGGGGTAGGCAGTGAGATTTTAGAAATAAGCTTTAATATGTGCCCATTTCTTTTATGAATAAAATGAAAAATAGAAGTATTAATAATTACTGAGTTATTTTCATCCAAATGTTCACACAGAGGAAAAGGATGTGGTAAAGGCACACGAGATTCAACCTCATATATGTCTTCATCTTGTTCTTCCAACCATGAGCCACTGAGTTTTACAGTTGCCAAATAGGTCCTGTAAGAATCCATTTTAGGAGATGCAGCTGCCAATTTTCCTCATTTGCTTTATTAGTTTTCCAATACATTAAAGAGTTCTTTTTTTAGTTTATCAAAATAGAACAGTGTAAAAATTTCTTTTTATCATTATCAAACATTATAAAGCTAATGATAAAACTGAACAAAAGAAAAACCCGACAAATCTAAAAAATAACCTAGATCTTTCAGGCTTCATCCAAAAACAAAAAACAAAACAAAAAATAGAACAAAACAAACAATAAAAGCAAGCAAACACCTTTTAAACTAGAATTACCTAAATCCTTGAAGAATAGAAGGATAAAAATAAAAATATCATATTAGCTGAGCAAAAAACTGCTTTCAGTATCAAATACGTCCACTACAGAAATAAGTAACCCTTCCAAGCCGAACCTAGCAGAGAGGGTCAAAATTTTAAATCTCCACAGTAGCAGCAGTCTTGAGAAATTTAAGTTGCCACATTATTTCCCTTGTTCTTGCTGCTTCACTCAAATCAAAAGTAAAAGCTCTTTAGAACTGAGCTATTCAAATAGCCTCTCACGCTGAGCCAAAGGACTCTAGGCAGTGTCCCCTGAGGAAAAGGTCAGAAAAGAGGGTGTGGTTTAATGTCTTTATCTATAGGTACTCTGACAGGTGGAATGTTAATTAATATGACCACAAAAAAGCCTGCCTAACAGGATCCAAGTTCCACATCCAAGCTTTGAAAAGGGTTATTTAGACAAGTTTATAATGCTTCTAAGATAAGCTAGTGTTTTTCCATTCTATTAAAAATTTTGTTTTAATTTAAAAATGTGAAATCAGGTAGGTGTGAGTCCACATTACCAATTAGTAGAATCATAATTATTTCTGGAAAACTATATTAGTACTTCTTTTTGATATTGTCTTAGAAATAATACTCATTCTTTTTAGCAGTTACTTCAACTAAATATAGATAGTTCAATTATAACCTATTTCCACACACTGAATTGTTTTGAGTGTTAATGGTAAGGGAAAAAAACCTTCTTTAAAAGCTGCATTGTTTAAAAGGTTGGTAATTATAACATTTAAGGTATCCTATGAATCCTGACTAAACTTAAAAGTGCGAATTGCAAATAATAGTGTTCCTGTAGCTCCAGAAACCTGGAATATAGTGACTAAATAAACTAGCACTCATAATTTTAAAGAATGTACTGAACTTTTTAATATTAAAAGAGCTTCATTAGTAAAAGTTGTATTAAATAAATTAAAAAGCTTTCAATGTGATGTCTTTATCTAGTAACGAAATATCCTAAACCCACAAAACCTTTATCTATAATGGAAAAACCCATATTAAAGCCGGGGTGTATTATGGACTAGGCAATGACAAATTTTTGCTTACTATAGTTTCTTAATGAGAGCCCTCCAGTCTGTGAAGACATTTTAACATCTGTACAAGATAGAAGCCTAATCCTATCACTGGTACAGCTAAATCTGACATTACTGGGCTTCAGTAGATACAAAAGCATTAGCACCGAAGCTATTCAGCTCTATGAACTGGTTGGGACCCATGCTTAGCATGTCAAATACTTGTCAAAATACTCTTTCCCAGCTCCCTCTGCAAATTACAGTTTATTTTGATAATCAGGTGTCTAATTTCTCTTATTTGAAGCAAAAACAACACCTAGAAAATAAGAAGTATCCCTTTATAAATAGAAACATTTAGGTCAAGGTAAGAACTACAGAGAAAAGAGAGAAAAGACCAGGGAGGGAAAAAAAAAAAACACTCAAGAAAACAGTAAATTTAGAGTATGGGGCAAACAGCACTCATAACAACAAACAGTATATTATTAACTGATAGCATATTATATTCATGTTCAGAAAGGTGACTGAATTAAAGTAATTCATATTAGTCTCTCCCCTTATTTTGAAAGCATGTAAAACTTGTTTTGACCCATATATATGTGTGTGTGTGTGTATCTATATATCTATATATCTATCTATATCTATCTATCTATCTATCTATATCATCCCTTTGTAACATATCTGTAGGTCAAGGTTAAGAAAATAACCACAAAGAAAACAGAGTAAAATCTGGGGGAGTGGGAAGACTCAAAAGAGCACTTAAGATGATTTGAGATAGGGGCAAAAAGCTCTCCAAACAACAATATAATAACAGATGGTATATCATATTAACCAATGTTCAGACAGATTACTCTGAATTAGAATAATTCAAGTAATATACATAAATACTTATACAAATATATATTTAATTTTAGATGAACATAAAACTTTTGCAATCTAAAACAGTTAAAATAGAATGAGTTCAATATTTAGGATACTCTTTTAAATATCCAGATTAGCTCATTATCAGGTTTCAGATAATCAAGATTTTCATTTATATTTGAAGGCTTAATTTATGGTATAGAGAGTTATGTTTCCCAAACTAGTTTTAACTGTACGATGTCAAGCTATTGAACTTTTTTCTCCTAAGTATTTCCTTCCAATTGTAAAACACTTCTGTTGTTCCCTTTTGGATTCTGACTGACTTACTTTTCTAAGTTATTTAATAGAAAGAATGAATACTGGATACAACATCCTGATAAAGCCCTGACCAATGCTTCTAATAAGCACACTGGGGGCAACACCTAAGGGGACAAAATGTGTTTCAACACTTTGATTGCATTTATCTTTAAAATGCAAAAATGACAAAACAAATTTCTAATAAGCTACTGTTTCATCCTCAGGAAAAGTCCTTTTTTTTTTTTTTTGGAAAAATATAGAAACATGTAGCTTAACATCCATTATTCTTTAATTAATAAACTTATGAGAGTTGCCTACAATAAAAATCACTCTGGGAGTTATTCCTTAATTTCTTCCAAGGCCTTAAGGAATCTCTCTGGCTCTAAATAGTACCTCTGGATTGTGGAAAGCTGTAATTGCTGAAAGACTATGCCTAGCGAGGAGACTGATTTCTGTTTCTACCTCACCCAAGAATCAAGACTCTGAAGCCATACTCTCAAAGATAACTTTTTTGCAGAACCACAACTACTGACTAAATATTAAATTAAAAGAGGTTTGCCTTTCTCAGAGCTTGAGGGTAGTCTGTAAGCACTTTTCTCACAATGTAAGCTATCCCAAACAATATGCAACCACAACAGGCTTGCTATAGGCCCAACTTTATGGTAGCCTGTCTGGGCAAAAGTGAAGTAAAATCCATCATAATAAATGTATTATTACATGGATTTGGATTTACCATTGAGCATATCACTTGTCAAATTTAACAAAAATAGTAAAATGCTCTTATAATCAATATTATGAAATCAGCTTATAAGGCAGATGCCCTGATACTCAGTAAAATAAATGCTTATTTGTTCTTTTATTAAGGCAGGAAGCATCTATAGAACCTAATGCAGGCCAAAACCTTAAAATTAAGTAAAAGGATTAATCATATAGCTTCCACTAAAATTACACAACATATAAATTTACACCATTAAAAAAAAAAGAACCTTGAAATTTGATATTTACTTAGAGTATGGGGTCTTTTCAATGAAACTTTACTCCAACTCCAAACACAAGACCACAATCACCTGCAGTAATCCCTCTCTCTAATCTTAATGGAGTAAGGTCTCTCTGATCCAAAGGCCACTGCTTCCACCTGCATTTGAGATTCCACCCTCATCTATCCTGAGGACCTGGCTCCACAAAGCCCATCCCTGCAATTCTGCATCTTCATCTCCATTGCTTCTCAATATAAACTATTGCAACTTTTAAAAAAGCACTCCCTTTCTTAAGCTAGTGCTTGCAGTTTTCTTCACAGCTGGGTGATGAAATTGCTCTCTATTTCAACTCTATTTCTTCAACTCTCTGAATTTAAAATTTCTCTTCAACCAACTCCATGAAACTGTTCTCATCAAGGTCACACTGATGCTATACATACTGAAACATCCAATGGAAACCAAATCCTCAGCATCCATGACTGCTCCACGGTATCTGAAATTTTTGCAAAATCGCTCCTTACCTGAATTTTATGACACCATTATCTTAATTTTCCTCTTACCTCTCATACTTTATCTCCTTGTGTACTTATCTACCTGTATTCTTTTAAATGTCAGCATTCTAACAGTGCAAGCAATTAGCCCTTCATCAAATGTCTTTGATGACAGCTTCTAATCTAGTTCTTTCT
Source organism: Cynopterus sphinx (assembly GCA_030015415.1). Classification (NCBI taxonomy): domain Eukaryota; kingdom Metazoa; phylum Chordata; class Mammalia; order Chiroptera; family Pteropodidae; genus Cynopterus; species Cynopterus sphinx. The sequence continues at coordinate 28,165,044 of CM057391.1, forward strand.
AGACTCCACTGATTCTTTACATGATGACCACCTATGCATTTCAGATTCAGACTCATTATGGACTTATTTTACATTCTTTATCTCAGTAAAGAAAAATACACCAACAACCTGATTGAGTCAAAAATCATGCCTGGTTTCCTCTCCCCTTATTATTGGCATCCAACTGGTTGCACCAACTTCAATGAAATCCAATTTCTGAAAAGCTTTGAAATTACCTTCCTCCTGACTTAACTTCATCTCTGTCACTTTTCACTTGGAATGTTCTAAGAGTTTCCCATTTCTCTAAATTTAGCACTTCTCCTCACCAATGTCCTGCCTATCTTTCCACCACAATGCTGCCTGAGAAATCTCTCTAAAACACAAATTTGCTGTTATTTCATCACCAAAAATATTTCAATGACTCCCCAGTTTTTAGCATAAAGTTAAAACTCTTTAACGTACCCCTAAGGGATGATGACATGTAACTGCTACTTATCCCTTTACCTTCAGCTTCTGTCAGTTTCTCACATTCCACCCTGAATGTTTATAACACAGAACTATCCATTGTCCTCACACATCATGCTGGTTTACATCAAGATGTTATGGCTTTTACCACAAATTTTCTTCTTGACCTACCTTGTTTCTACTTGTCTTTAAATCTTTAGTTCCTTTCCTATAATTTTCTCTTGAATTACTCAGTCATCTCCGTTACTCCATTAAACTTGCTCTTGTAAGGTTATGGATGATGCCACAGATTTCAAAATCCATTCCTTAGTAACTTACATAATCTATCAGTAGTAATTGACAGTGATTCAGTCCTTTCATTTTCAAAGGGCAGAAGGTGGCAGTTAAGAGCATGAATTCTGAAGTTAGACTGCTTAGATTCAAATTCCATATCATCTAACTTGTAGGCCTGGGCAAGTGACTTCTCTAACTTGTTTTTTTGCTTCTGCCTTGGAACCTCTATTCCCCACCTAGTCTATTTTTAACAGAGCAGTCAGTGATTCTTTTAAAAAAATCTAAGTTAGGCCATTATTCAAAAATCTCTAATGATCCAAACTGGAAACAATCTATATGTTCTCTAAACCAGTGGCCCCCAAACTTTCTGGCATGGACCCATGTTCCTATGAGAATCTAATGCCTGATGATCTGAGATGGAGCTGAGGTGGTGATGCTAGCACTAGGTAGCAGCTGCAAATACAGATGAAGCTTTGCCTGCTCACTTGCCTCTGACCTCCTACTGTGCGGTCTACTGGTCACAAACAAGGGGCTGGGGACTCCCACTCTGAACACTGAATAAACAAAGGGTGATGCATTCATACAAGGGAATACTCCTCAGCTATAAAAAGGAACAAATTGTCAATACATATAACAACATAGATGTATCTTAAATATACTTTGTTAAGGCAATGAAGCCAGACCCAAAAGAATACATGATGTATGATTTCATTCATGACACTCCAGGAAAGGTAAAACTATAGGAACGGAAAGCAGCCAGTGGTTGCCAAGGGCACAAGGTGAAAGAAGGGCTGATTACAAAAGAACAGCACCAGAAAATTTTGGGGAGATAGAACTATTCTGTATTTTGTCTCTGGTGGTAGATACGTATCTCCAGGCATCTGTCACAACTAGAATAACTATCAACAACAAGAATGAATTTTATAATATGTAAATTAAAAAAAAAACTAACCAGAATGTAGGGGAACACAAAATTGAATAAAAAAATGTAGCATATGATATTCACTATATTAAAAACAACGAAATCATATTGAATGGGGTGGGGGGAGAAAAAAGCTCACTTAAAATACTTTGAAAAACAGTACTGTGTAACACAAGGCTAAAGACAAAAAGTACTGTATAAAATACTGTACTTAGTAAATTTGCTTTTCATAGGGGTACAGGTTAGGAATTGTGAAATTACTTTATGGATATGTATGGGTATCAGTACGAACTTATACTTTTTATTATATACACAGATACAGAAATAAATATACATGCAAGGGTAATATACTACATATATTACATATATTTTTAAATCATTACTGAGAAAAACAGAAGCCATGACACTTTAGTAATAATGAGCACATCTAGTATTCAGATCTTGGTTTCTAAATATTACATTCCAATAAAAAGAACCTGAATTCCTTGAAAAAGCAGCAGACTCAAGCACTGGGGCAGGGAGATACAAGATGAGACTGGAGCCTCTGATAGCAAAAATGTTTGAAAAATAGGCATTTTAAAGGGCACAAAAGCAACCTGGAAGAGTTCTCAATGCCAAAACTAGAACAAAACAAAGCACTATTGCACTGGATTATAAACCATTAAAAAAAATAGTCATAAATCCATATAAATCCTGAAAAATTAAATATGAATGAAGAGACAGCTCTACAAAATAATTCCAATTAACAATTAAAGGAATGTGGAAAAAGAAAAATCACCATTAGAACACCACAGTACTAACTGTGCAGGCAAAATTTACAAATAGATACTAGAATTAGTGGGTGAAAGTTTAAGGAGGAAGAAGATATCTGCAGTCTCAAAGTACCTTCCCCCAAATATTTATTAATTACAAAGAGAGAAAACAGAAATATTTTTCAGCAGATACAACAATCAAGATTAATATCAGCAATTGAAAAAAAATATGACTAGTGCTTTCCATGGTTTCGCTAACAAATTTACATCCATTCCCAAGTCATGAAGATATTCTCTCTGGTAGGTTCCCCTCCATCCCCATATACATATCTAATTGTTTCCATTTTTTTTTGGAAAATATTTTTCTTTTCTAATTGAAATGCTTTGAGGTCTTTGTTGAAAAAGTCATTTAAACTCTATGTGTATAGGTGTACTTCTGATTTCTATATTTTGCTCCATTGATCTATTATATCTGTTCTTTAACAGTACAGAACTGTCTTGATTACTGTAGCTTTGTATTAAATTATAAATTTAATTAAATCTCAAAGTCAGGTAACAGATTCTCCAAACTTTTTCTTATTTTTCAAAATTCTTTTGTCTATTCTAGGTCCTCTGAGTTTCCACATTAATTTTAGAATCAGCTAATCAATTTCTATTTCTAAAAACCTGTTAGATTTAGATTTGGACTGCATTGCATTTATAGGCTAATGTAGAGAAAATTGAAATCTTAACAATATCATTTTCCATTGTGCAGAAACAGTGTACATTCTATTTACCTAGGTTTTTATTTCTCTCAGCAATGTTTTGTAGTTTTGATATATCTTTTGTTAAATTTATCCCTTAAGTATTTTATCTTTTTGGATAAAATTATAAAGAATGTTTTTAAAAGTTTATCTACAAATGCTACATAATTGTGTGTGTGTCCTGTGACACTTTAGAGATTCTTAAAGGAAGACTCTAACATACACATATACATGTATATATGTATGAAAATATGTGTGTGTGTCCCCACTGTTCAGAACTGGATAAATCACACTCTTTAGTTATTGACATGATCTCATTATTGGTTCATGCATGGCAGATGTTATTTCTTTACCTATGTACATATTTTCAGTAATGTTAAAAGCACCTGAGTCTGCCTCCTCAAACAAAAGCAAAAAAAAAGAGACCAATATTACCAGTAATAAGACACACTTATCTCATGTGTCTTCTGATGATATACTGAGAGGGCACATAATTAACATGGTAGTTTTCTCCAAAATGCATGCATAAGTTTCATGTAATCATGAGAAAACACCAGACAAATCTAAATGGAGGGGCATTCTACAAAACTGGCAGGTTATTTTCAAATGCCAAAGTCAAGAAAAACAAAGAAAGACTCAGAAACTGTCAGAGACTGGGTAAGACAAAGAAAACATGACAATAATGCAATAAATACAAAGTGGGATCCTGGAACAGATACTAGAACAAAAAAAAAGACATTAGTAGAAAAAAAGGTAAAATCAAAATGATTTGTAGTTAAGGGTACTGTATGTACTAGTTTTGGTTTCTTAGCTTTGATAATTATAGTATGGTTACGCAAGATGTTAACAGTTTGAGTGAAGGGTAAATGGAAACTGTATTATTTTTGCAATTTTTTTTCTAAGTCTAAAATTATTTCAAAATAAAAAATGATACTCAATGACTCCACATCTAATTAAGCTCCATGTGATCTGGTTCCTGGATATCACTCTAACCTGATCTCCCACACTTTCCTCACTCTTCTTGCTCCAGCCACACGGGTCTATTTGTTGGCCATAAAAAAAGCAAGCACATAACCACCTTAGGGCCTTTGTAGTTGTTACTTCTTTGCCTGCAACAGTCTTTCCCTACTTACCTACATGGCTATCTCCTATGCTTCCCTAATGAATATGCTTGACTATCACTTTATCACAGAGGCCACCGTTAATTTTCCTATATAAAATGTCCCCTTCTCCATCATGCTCTGTCTCCATTTTATTTTTCTTCACAGTATCACCATCTGAACTATATATTTATTTATTGTTGGTCACTATTAATTTGTAGGCTCTATATAAGCAAGAACTTTGTCCATATTGTTCACTGCCGTACTTCTAGTATCTAGAATAGCACTTGTTATACAGTAGGTGCTCAATAAATCTGATGCATGAATGACTCATCTCAAGCATCAAACCCTCCAATAAGCTTAACTTAGTTCTACCTTGCCCCAAGCTGTCAGATGTGGCTCTTTTCTAGTCTCTGAATATCCTGTGCAGAGTTATTTACATGAATTTCTCTTTCACTACAAGCACAATTATAGCACTACCTCTCAATTCTGTTCTAGATTTTTAAATAAGTTTAAAAAAATCAAGATAAAAGGGAAATATTCCATTATGAAGAAGAATCAAATAATGACACATTACAAGGAAAATGAATATGAGGTATTTCACAAAGATGATTATACATTATTTTGTATCAATCTGACTGTTAAAAATATTCATCAGGTTTAAAATCACTGTAGTTATTAATGAGAATACTCTGAAGAAGTCAATGGTTTTAAATGTCTACTCATGGAAAAGTAGTAACTGAGCTAAATTTAGTTTAAAATAAAGTTTTACAAAGCTCCTAGTCTGATTGCCTTAAAAATATAATACACCTAAGAAATAGCTCATTTTTATACCAAATGTCAACAACTACTTCAACCTTTCATATACTAGATATTAATAGAACACTTCAAAATTCTGCAAGAATAATATAAACATTATACTAATAATCTCTAGATGAGTGGTTCTCAAACTTTTATCAGAATTACTTAAACTGGATTTGATAAACACAGGTTGCTGGGCTCCATCATGCAGCAAGTCTGGGGTGGGGATTAAGAATTTACATTTAGAATGGGTCCTCAGTGATGCTGATATTGCTAGTTTAGAGAACACACTTTGAGAACTATTTACTGTTCTAGGCAAAGTTTTTGTGTGACCTGTTCAGTGATATTTAAACTAAAACAATACAATAAAAGTTAAATAATATATTGCTGCTTTAGTATTTAACTAATTGAGAATAATCTTAAAATTGTCATGGTCAGGGTCCTACTGTATCTCTCTACCTGGTCACATTAGCCAAGGTGATGAGCTGTGATTGTGGCCTGGGAAACACCTTGCCTGTTGGCAATATTCATAGATTAAAGGGGGAGTTTCTCTTTAGCAGCCTGCAGGAATGAGTCTGACCACACTGATCACTTCAGATTTATTTACTGTTTAACAGTAGTCAAATAAATATTAACAGTTGTTTTTATGGTATGAAAGAGCACAAACCACAGAATTAAATAATAATATGACTGAAATAAGCCACCCCCTCAAAAAAAGCTGAGTTGCATAGAAATTCAGTATAGAATTATTTATACTATACAACTTTAATAGAATAAAAGGGGTAATTATGATATATATGAATTCAAGCTTTAAAAGTGCAGAAAAGTAAATACCAAGTGCTGCAGGCACAAAACAAACAAACAAACAAATAAATAAAATGGTTAGTACTATACCTGGAACATAAAAAAATTAATCAAAAAAATGTAAGCTATGCTTAAATAAGAAAATACAAAAAAATAAAAATAAAAGTGCTAAAAAGCAACAACTGAAACCTCCTTAACTGCCTCAGCTGATTTAGTAGAGCAGCATATTATCAAAGTGGCTTATGTATAAGAATTTTAAAGGAAAGTCAACCCAGGACTTATCTTAATTAGAAAAGTAAAAACTTTTAAAAGTAGTAAGTCTTAGTAGAAAATATATATTTTCTTACAGTAGTTATGAATTTCACATTATGACACAGCATTCATAATTTCAATGTTTTAGCCTAAGTCTACTGAACCTGAAACTGAAGAAAAATATAGCGAACATTAAATTCTTTGATCCGAAAATATAATTTAATGTCTTGTCAAATTAATAACACAAATGAAGCTGGTTTTTATTGATGCTCATTTCTTACTAGCACTTAGGATGTTGGCAATGAAAATAACTCACTGTGGTTTTAGTGAAAGATGGGACCACTATTTTTGTGTAGTCATCCTTTCTATTATGTATTGGCAAATGTCCAAAGATTTAAGTTTCATGAAATACTGCATATCTTTTAGTTCTTTGTGATTCTCAAGGAAATTTTTGAGTTACAGAAGCAAAAGGTTTTTAATCATTTGTATCTGCTGTGAAAGAAGGCTTAAGAAGAATAAGAATTGCCCAAAGACAGCTACTTCTTCTGTTCTGTAACTATTCATCATACTACATCTTTAGGACTTACCTACGGAAACAGTTTGAGACTTATTTAACTTAATATGAATACCTTAGTTTGGCTAGTCAATCAAAATGCAATCCAGAAGCTAATAGCAGATTTATTATGATTATGGTATATTCCTCCGGCTAATTAGTGAACTCTCACCCCAATGTGCAACAATTTTAAAGATTCTTTTGCTCTTAAAGATGCAGTCCATACTCTATCAAAGAAGAAAATTTAGACTGTCTCCCAACAAAGAAGAATAAACCTGGGGAAAACTCTGGTTAAGTATCACATCTGAAGACTATTCAAAAGACAAATATTTCACTGGAAATATTTGTTATGATAATACCTCTTGATTAAATGACAGTAGAAAGATATCAAGAGAAAAAAAGAATGAATTAATAATGTTAAGTTAACCAAATAGTAGATGATTAACACATTATTTCAACTGTCACTAACTAAGAAATGACTCAATAATGGCCTATGATCACTAACTGAATCTGAAAGCAAATTTTATTTGTCAAATTTGCTACAGCCAACAGGCACTGCTATTGCAAAAAACACAAATATACAGAGTAATATCACAGAGAAAAAAATTAGCATCAATAAAAGCCAGGTATCAGAAATAACAAGTGATCAAAGACACTCCTTAAAATTCTCAACTTCTGTTTGAAATACACTTGGGTCCAGGATACACTGAATAAAGGTATCAATGAACATGTTAATACTGGCCCTGTTGTTAATAACAATCAACCACTTATTTGATTAACATGATAGCTATAATTCTATAGTTGTTTTACATTCAACATTTTAAAATAAGTGAATTTTCATCATTTTAAAGAAGCAAATAATTTTTAAGTCTGCATAGTGTAATTTAAGAGAATTATACAAGATATAAAAATTTTATAGACAGAAAATTGCAATTTAAGTTATAAAAAAAATGGTTTAAGAATTTCTATAAAAACAATACTTTAATGTAGAAACTGTCCCACACTCTAATTTCCTTACAAGAGACAGTCTGTATGGTGAAGTAATCTATCCATATTTATGAAAAGAATGTAAAAATCATGTAAAGGAATTGTAGGTTTGATTTGTTATATTGTAATAGTGTTATGATATAGTAGAGCATATAGTTCGTTTTAAGGATACTTTATGCTATTCCTTCAAATAAACTGTATCTATTATAGTGAAATATTTCATACAATGAAGTTGAAATCTCTTTTGGTATCAAAAAAAGTAACGTGTAAGAGTCCAGAATATTAGGAAATTAAAAAAACATTGAATTTTTGAACCAGAAGAGTCCATCAGCACATTACATTAACCTTTACCACCTGAAAAGAAGACTACTGATATCAGTGTTGGTCATCACAAAGACAACCGATTATCATGAGGGAGCCAAACTAACTTTCTGTGGAACGGTGGAGAAAAAAACAGTTAATTGTACCCTGGCTTAAAATGAAAACCTACTTCGAACTCAGTACATAGTAGTAATATAAGGAGGTTGGTTACCTGACTACTAGTTTCACTTATGGCTTCTAGGAGTTTTTCAACTGCTGCTTGTAGTCGAGAGCTAATATTCAGCATAAGTTCTTCATTTTCAGGATCTATTTCAGTTCCAGCAAAACCACTCCTCATAAGCCGTTGTGACAGCTCTGTTCCTTCCTCAGTTACTTTTGACCACATGCTACTGTCATTTCTTGGCATATCACTTTCAGAATAAGATGGTATAGATTCATCTGTAACTAGAATAACAGTATTTTAAATCAATTATAATTAGTTATAGTACCAAATGGTACAAAATAAAATAAATTTAAAACTTGAAATCATTGAAATTACAAGGTTTTTTAGTAACAACAATGCATCAAATACAGAATATTACTTGATAACCAAATAGGTAAAAATGAAACGGATAATGCTATGCTAGTAGGGTTTTGCAGAAATTAATATTTGGGTTATTTAGTATTCTTTTCTTTGATAAAAACTTTTAAAACAACTTTCAACAGATAATTACTCAGTGACCACCATATAGGGTTTACTAATAGAGACACATAGATGATAAGATCTAGATCCATTCCTCAAGGACTTTACAGTGCTATGAGAAGACAAACACACAAATACCCAAGTAAAAAAAAAATATTGTGCAATGGCATGTTCCAGGTGTAGGAAAGGACAGAAGTACTTGATTTTGTCTGAAGAAGACTCTGATTTCTGAGCCCTGCACTGGGCCACATCACCTGCTCCAGACAGGCAGTAAAAGGGACTAAGATAATTTTGCAGCTTGCTACTTTTGCAACAGGTATAATGGAGAAAAGGTTAGACCATGAGCAATTCTAATTTAACTAGACTTATGTATCTACACTATTCTTATTTCTTACATAAAGAAAATTGAGTTTACATGCATAGAAGATAAGCTTTGGAAGTGTTTACTCTGAAATAAAAAGCACAGATTTATTCACTGCTGCCATGGAACACAGCACTCATCCATAGCAGCATGGTGTAACCCAACAATGAAATTTCCTGAAGAGAAATTATCTATTCTTTTATTACACCTGGTACATATTTCTTATCAGTAACTGTACAAACTTAACAAATTAAAGCACAAAAAACTTTAATTTTCAAAGTATGTGAAATAAACTTTCATTCTGACATAGCTAGGAGAATAAGAGCTATTTATTAAAATGTCTTGCTAAAGTAGTTTTTGCCACACTGAGTTTTCTCATTCTCAAGTACTAACAACACTTTGGATGCAATTTCAGATAGAAGATCTGACTTCAGCACAATTCACTAAGCATCTCTTCTGTACAAATTACTGAATGAAAAGTCCAAAACTGCATTCTAGGAAATGATTTTAAATATTTAATATTATATAGATTTGTCTAATTCTTGGTGTTAACAGTTAATACAATTTTTACTTTGTATTTTTATTCTCCAAATTAAAAAACAAGTAACTAGACTGGTGTTTATTGTATTAAAGTTGAGAAAAACCAAAAAGTGCCTTTTTTTTCTTCTTCTAACATTATGAATATACTAGCATGTTTTGACGGGTACAGAGAAGAAATCAATGGTGAGGAAAAGACTGAAGATACTGTGTGTTACATGGGAACAAATTTCAAGCACAAAAAATAGAGGATATATAAAATAAAATGCCTTATAAAAGGCCATTGAATGCTGATGGTTTTAAAATGGTTAATGAACAAAATAGATACTAAAGTATCTAGAAAAAAGGAAGATATCAGCTAGCTTAATGTATTTTATTGTAACATTTTAAAGATACATATAAACAAAAATCATCTGGATATGTTCCAAAGAAGTAATAGAACTTCTCTGGTTATTCCAATGAAATAAAGGAATGAGAAAGACATCAAACTTATACTTTATTTATAATAATTAGTTTTTTTTTGTGGGGCGGCAGGGGGGGAAATCAGAGAATAACATAAATCAACACGGCAATTTCACAAGATTTCAACAGAAATCTCAGAATGGTCAATTTGGTGTATAAAATCATGATTTCAGATTAGTGAACCGCTCAGATCTGTGTCTTAAAAATAGATAATGGCTATTCAAAGTCCTTTAGTTATTTACTTTATGGACTATACCGTGTTCATTCCATACAGATAACAAACAATAAGCTTCCCAGGTTAAAGCAGGGTGGGTGATATGATAGAGAATTCCTCTGCTCCAATGGTCTTCTAAAGATCTCTAGGGCTCCAACCGGAAACCACTGACTCTAGTCTGACTCTTGTACCTGACAGATGAAAAAACTCAGTTGTGGCCCTGGGTGACTGTGAGACTTGCTCAAGGTCATAGTCCACAGCTAGAACAAAAATCAAGGGCCTTCTAATCGCTAATCCAGTGTTCTTTCTATAACATCCGAAAGGAAACTGCAGCAAATGAGATTTAATCCTTGGCTTCCTAAGGAAGAGGAATGCATTCTACTGGTAAACCATCACAGCATAGGCCTCAAGAAAATTTTCTTTCAACACATTCCAGGGGAACTCATTTTAATGAAACAGTTTATTATTCACTCAAGTTCAAGTGATTTCAGATTGGCTCATGAGGTCGCCTCAACTTCATAAACAAGGTTACTCTTATGAGAAAGCAAACATTAACAAATCAATTATTTGCTTTTTTAGAGTTAACAAGTTTATACATGTTTAAAATCTCAACAAGTTCAGACTTGAAGGCTGAAAATCACAAGTGCTACCTATGACAGTCATATATAAAAACCGAAAAGCAGAAGTTGCTTCATAATCAGGTTAAGAGTGAACTTTTCCTATTATATTAAATAAGATAAAAGAATATTTTGAAAGTTCATTTTAGTTTTTACAATAATGTGTCCATTAAGAATATGAAGGAACATCAGAAAAATTCTTACATGTGAAACGGTGTCAATATTTCAAAGTCAATATTTTCTTCAAAGTTTGAGAAAATTACAAGTTTTAAATTATAAATTCTATTAATTCGATATTTCCTTCAAGATGTAAAATGTATCTATATATGTCCCCAAATGATATTAATGGTCATTCTAAGTTTATTAGTAAAACTAGCAAATCACTGTTAAACACAAAAACAAAGACTAAGTAATTAAATAATAAGTGCACATTATAACCAATGCTATTAACAGCAAAATTCTTATCTCTGCTATTCTATATGCTGTACTAGTTAACTGTGAATTTATTTTTTCTTCTTGTATCTTATTATTCTTTCACAATAAGTTCACTGTTAAATATTAATTTTTTAAAGGCTTAATTGATTCAAACATACATGAAGTGGTTTTAAATAAAATACTAAGTACTATGACTTTATCTTGCCTGAATCAGAACTGCAGTGACTCCACTAGACTGTGAATTACTATAAAGCACAGAGCAGAGAAACTACTCGATAACTGTTTGTAGACTTGAACTGATAAAACTGCTTATAACTGAAAAACTATTATTGGATATCTTAAAATAGGACATAGATATGTTTAACCTATAATGAAGGATTTAGATGTCACAATGCAATAAAGTAGGAGTAGATCAGATGTCATTTTAGGTCTACTTTCTCATAGAAAATGGACATAAACATAACCCTCCGTGCTTACTTTAAATTAACCAATTTCATCTTTCTTATAACTATGAGAACACTGCTCTTAAAGTGAGTTTGCTGTCTTTTAAGATATGTGGTATGCTGAGTATTTCAGAAATCACTTTGAGAAAGGTCTAAGAGTACTGCTAATGAAAAAGGTAGAAATATTTCTGTAATCTACAGAACATTCTCCAGAGTGTCTTCTAAATATGGTTTAGGTCTTACCTGTAGAATGGCAAAATCCTCCTACCCCCAGATGGTTAAGTGAAACCAGTTTATGAAATAATTGTTTTTTAAAAAGAAAAATTTGATAAACACTCTTACAATGAGACCAAAAATTACTATGTAATTCTTTTATATACATCAAGATTCATATGCAAGAATAAAAACAGGCCTTGATAGAGAGCTTAACAAAGGGTGAAGTTAGTTTGAAAAAAATGAATTTAAAAGTTTTAAAATACAGTAATATTTCAGGTCTTATTTTACTGAAAGCAATTTTAAAAAATTACCCTTGAACTAGACTGAGGTGTTTTAAAATTATTTTTACTTAAAATTTCAAGTCAAGCTTTTTTCTGTACTTAGAAACCATGCTACTGGCCAACCTGTTATTAGGTAAACCTTCTGTAAGTGGGACAATTGCTCATTTCTCCACATGAAACAACAAAGAGAACACTCTCAAAAATTGCATAAATTGGCATTTTTAGGTTGGCCTCTACCTGGGGAGAAGTGCTTGTGTATGGAATGGTAGTAAAGTGCGGGCTTGATCTTCTGATCCAAGAGCCAGACCCTATCTTTCTCCATCTGACACAAACTTTCTCCCCCTGTGATTTCCTGATTCTCCCTCCAGTAAGGATTAAGAAACTGAAAAAACAGGAGAGACTGGAGTCCAGCAATGTGAAAGTAAGACATTCAAAATGCCCAGACCACACAGCTGAAAGAAGACAGGAAGACAGCAAAGTCATGTTTAGATCCACATATATTGTCATACTTTTTCACTTTTCTAAAAGAAAGGACCTAGCAGAGGGTAGTCCAATGTTAAGTTCATGGACTTCTTACCATGGGCTTCTCATAAAGACTTTCTTCTATCTCAGCAAGTATAAAAAACTAATATCGAATTCTTAAAAGCTTTCTATTTCTAATTTTTCCTTAATTTTCTTTTCTATATTTTCGACACGTAGCAAAGTACCCTGAACTTCAAGATTTATTGAAGGTGATGATAATTTCAATAGCATATAAAACTAATACCTCCTCTGTGTTCCTCATGGACACATGACTTTATAGGTGCCTCTGCTTCTGGCCTCCAAATCAGGCTGGCAGATGACTGGCCTTTACTAGATCTATCTAGAATACCAAGGACGTGGCGACCAATTGTTTCTTCAACAGCTGCTGTTGTCTTTACAACTTCTAAGAGGATCTTCAAAAGTCTGTTATTAGCTTTCTGGAGTGCATACCTGTAGATAAAGAAATATTTATTGAAGTGTTTAATCTTTTTAAAGTAAACACTTTACTTATGTCCCACAAAAAATGTACTATAAAACATTTGACTTGAAAAATATCATATACCTTCTTTATTACAATATGCAGTAGCACCTATAATGAAATGCTTTTTATTTTTGATTTATTCTATAAATTTGAAAAGTTGCCAGATTAAAAGAAAATTTTAAGATGATGCAAAAATTAAGTTTTAAAAGGTGTGGCAGTATCCAATCAAAGCATATGCAAGTTATTGAGCTGGTAAAACCAAGTTATTGAGCTGGTAAAATCATATATATATCATATTTAATTTATGTCTAATAATATATTTTAAAATTTTAATTTAAAAATTCCATAAAAAAAGTGTATTTCTATAACTTAATGGTGATGATCTATATATGATTAAATTACAAAAACTGGCAGAGACCTGTTTTAAGAGGTGTACTATGTAATTTCACTATCTACTAACACCAAAGGGAATATCACAAGCTGTTATATCTAATCCAGAGACAGAAATTTCTCATTACATACACCATACTAATAGAAGGAACCTATTTTGAACCAAATGAAATTAATTGTGTGCTATTCTTTTTAAAAAGACAATAGGTTCTTATTTTTAAAAAATTAGAAAGTGCTACTAATCACCTAGCAAAAAATCTCAGTACTCAGAGACAATCACTATTCACATTTTAATGCCTATCCTTCTAGACACCTCAGCTCCAACCCTGTATCTCTCATAAATATACATATTTTAAAAACAAAAATGGGATTATCCTGAATGAAGAGTTATCATAAGCTTTCTTTTTTGCTTAACATAAACATCTTTCCATGTCAAAAAATATAATTCTATAAATGGTGATTCAGAAGATTATTCGATTAACCTTCTGGTAACTAAACAACTCTCTTGTCCTAATAGCTTAGTTCAAAAGGTACTACAGTGGCAAACCTTATATTTAACACACGTAGACAGAATAAGAGACTTTCATGGTAAAGGTCCTCTGCCTTAAGACAGTTTCCTCTCTAAATTTCAGACATGGGAGATCACCAACAATTAGGTTAAAGGATATCTGTTTTCACAGGCACATGACATAGCTATTTTAAGACACGGTAATAAATGCAAAAGTTTTCCTTTAGTATTTGTCAAGTGAAAGAGGCAGTTCTATTTTTTGCACCTAGATCAAGTTCTCTGCTTATATAAGCAAGATATTAAAAATAAAACTCTGAATAATTTAGTTAGTAGAAAGTAAGTCAAGGGTTTTATTTATTTAACTTCTCCTGAGATTGTATTCAAGCCCCAAGACTCTGGGACTAGGATAATATGAAAACATTTCTATATAAGAAAAATGATTAAAATTAATGATACTAAAAAAAGAAACATATATACTAATTTATCAGCACTCGCTATAAAAATTCCTAATTAAACACTGCATAATTTTAAAAAATATACCTATTTGAGATAAATAATATAAAATAAACCAAGTGTTTATTTTATATTGCCATGGTAACTCTAAGTTTCATACACTGTCTTTCTTGTTTGAGTTCCATACTGACTGCGTTCCATACTGATGATCCAATGGGGAAGCCAAAATCTTAGGGGCCAAATTCCTCCATGCAAGCTGAGGAAGGAGGTTAGGAGGACACAGAGGGTGGACAGTCACAGAAATTGGAAAAGGAGGAAATTAAGTTAGTAGATATTAGTTTTAATTTAAAATTAAAGAAACCATTTTCATTTGAACAAAACAAATTTTAAAATATTGTGCTTAAAGCCCTTAATATTAATGTGGAATAACTACTCTCACTTAATATTTTACATTTTCTACTAACCTGTACAAAATCAAAGGGAAAGTTTTATTAACATTAGATCATTAATTTATTCCTCTGTAAAACTGAGATATGGATTAAAAGTTTTCTTATCTGTTATGCGGTAAATGAATAAAAGAAGCCACATATGGACCATCAAAATTAATTTTTTGTCACGTAAACAAACCAGGGGGTAGCTTATATTGAATGAATGTCCATACAGTGAAGGAATATAATAACTCAAAAGTACAACTGTGTTAAAAAAAAAATTAGTTGAGAAAGGTTCAAAAACCAAATGCCTTAACATTTGTTGTTTTAAGTATTTGACCAGTATGTGTTAAAAAATAACTTTACATATAAAAGATTTTAAAATATTTGTCTATTTAAATTACCAAAATTGTTAAATCTTTATATACAGAGTACAATGTACAAATAAATGTACATAATAAAAATAAGGACAAATAAAGTATAACACTGAAACAAATATTTTGATTCATTTTGTGTTGAACAAAATATACATTCTTTATACCTTTCACTGGTCAGAACATCAGGAGGCACATCTTCAAGTTTTCTGTCCAATTCTTTTTCTTTAAAGGTCTGTTCATCAACTTCCCCTTCGTTTTCATTTCCATCCTGTTTAAGTTTATGTAAAAGTAGAGAGAAGATAGAAAAAAAACCTGTTATCTTGGAAATAGCATGTCTTTCTTCTACATTGTTATGGGGTGAAACAGAAACCTCTTCATGCAAGATACTATATGAATAATACTTAACTATACTTTATCAAGATTAGCATTATCCAAAAAAGATAAAATAAGACTCTAGTGCATAGATGAAAACAATTTAATGAGTTCAAATTAATGCATGTTATAGTGCAATAATAAAGTTTGTTAGGTTGCTCCTTGATAAGACAATAGTTGTTGCCATAGCAATGTCAGATTCAAATTACCTTAAATGTAAGGCATCTTGACTCCACCTACCTTAAATGTAAGTAATCACACATATTTTAAGCTCAATACCTATAAAAAATACATTTCATACCAGCAAAAAAGACAAACAGATCCTACTGCATTGGTGATCCATTGCTCCTAGGTGGGTCAAAGTCCATACTACCTGTGTTTGCGTACTGCTGTGGCGCAGCTCACAACACAGCTTCTCTCTTCCAGCTAGAGATAGCTGCTTTAGTGCTTCCAGCTCCTCTAAAAGCACCCTCTCTCTCTCTGAAACCAGGTTTTCATTATCTATTGAGGATCTCTAAATAAGAAAAAAGGTCATGAGAGAATATTGTTTGCGATAGAAGATAAAGGCAGAAATATTAAGCAGATTTCTTTTAACTCCCTGGGATCAACAGACCCTGGTTATACCTATGATTCATATCCCATGATAAGGGGTTAAAAGCATATATAAAATTCAATGCAAAATTTGAAACAAAAAAGTTAATTGAGCGAGCCTAAATATTCATATATTTGTGAAAATCGATATTTTATATGCCAATTTTGCATTGAAAATTCAGGTTTAAATTCACAAAATGCAATGAAGAAAAGCAAACAATTTTTCCAAATGATTTATGTCAACTCCCTATTTTCCTATTACTCTATATTTGAAAGAATGTATTTCAAGAATTCCCTATTTCTTATTTCTTTTAGCTGTTTCCAGAATTAAATCAACTATTTTAATAAGAACATTTACATAAATATTTCTTGCTTTTCTGCAATGATTTTGTGAGTATATTATATACAGCAATTGATAAGAATTCAGTTCCCAAATACCAAAGAGTATGTAAATTTAGTTAAGAAACGGATAAGAACGTTATGTAAATTTGCACTTCTCAAATCAAGAAGAGATGTTTCCCTGGAGAAAGTTCCAGAAACATACTACTTCAGATTTTCATTCATGATTTAAAAGACAGATTAAAGATAGATAAAGGTAAACCCTGGAGATGCTAATTGGTGGACTCACAAAAACTATAAATGAGTAAGGGCTGCAGCTCAGCACAAAAAATTTCTAAAGTGCCAAAGTGTTTTTGCCCCAAATGGTCAATGGAATGATTAAAAAACAAAACAAAAAGCATTATGGCCCCTTTTCCAGTGCCTGCAAAGAAAGATAAATAAAATGCACTCCAACACTGAGTTCCAGATTTCCATGACAAGACCTTAAGGCTGCTGTGCTGGTAGAGTCTGTTTCTGATATTAAATTATTTGTATTTATTCAGATGTTGGCAATAACTTTGACTTTCTTTTTTTAAAGGCGATATAAAGAATACTACTATTTTAATTGGAGAGAAAAGGAACGCTAAGTCTCATACCTGGACTAACTGTCTATTCAGTCTCTTAATCTCTTCTTGTAGCTGTTCCTGGTCTTCTCGCTGTCTCTCCATCTGGCGCATGTGTGCCTGCCTTAACAGTTCTGTTGCTTGTTGATGTTCTTGGTATTGTCGCACAAGTTCCTGCCTCATATCTTCCAACTGTTCTTCATTTACCATTAGCTGCCTAGAAGCAGCCATGTTTGATACAAAAATTTCATCATGGATCTATTAATAGTTTAAAAACAAATTCAAGCATAATACATTTTATAGAAATTTGTCAGCATCAATATTTTAAGTAAATATGAAAGCAATTCTACCTTTAACCCCGCAAAGCACCTGATTTTCCCATTATAAATAAAAAGATATCTGTCTTAATTATAATTCCAAGTCAATGTCAAGTTAGTTTATTATCATTACATATTATTCTCTAAAAGCAAAATGAGTATTTATCAGTTAATTTATGTAATTTAATTTTAAAGGAGGAGAGAAATAAATAAAAATACTCAAGATTCCTTCTACTCTTTTTTTCCCCTTCTACTCTTAATGAAGCTAAAACACCATTAATCCATTTGCCATTTTATGATGAAGAAATAATATTAATGTAATACTTATATTTTAAAATTAAATTTATAAAACGAGAAATTTTACCCATTTAATTTACATTATGCAGTGGTCATCACAGTACTATAGAGAACTGCTTGATAAGAAACAATCTTCAATAAATTTCATTTGGAAATAAAAGTTTTATATTCCACATTCTCATATTCGTAAGAAGTCATCTCTTTAATTGGTTTCTATAAGCACTTCAATTCCTGAAGATCTACTATTAAAACAATTCATTCTGCCTTGAATAGTTGCTGGTAAATTAAAAAAGTTTTCATGAATACCTCACAAGTTTTACACTATATAAAGAGTTGATAATTTTATTTGAATGTGCCTCTATTAAGGAATAACCTAACCTAAACATTAATCAACAATTTGAATTTAGATAATTTAAAGAGACAGAATTTACTTTTTGTTAACGGCACTAACATTTGAGACATAGACACAGAATTGATCCTCCATTAATGAAAAAGAAAAATATTTCTATGTACAATGTGTGTTAGACAAATAAAAATACTATGAACCAGACTTGTCTTATTTAATGTTATTTACTCATATTCCTTACTAGTAATAAAACATTCATAATGTGAATCCTGAGTCAAGACATTACTAACAATTTTGTAGTAAAGAAAGTTACAATTTTTTGTTTTTATATTCAAAGAGGCATACTTACAGATTCTCTGGCTATAAATGTTTTATCTTTGCAGAAAAGTTCTTCTGAAATAGTCAGTTCGCGGTCCTTTGATTCTAGTATATCGTCAAGATTATTATTTGATAACAGAACTTTCTTTCCATCTTCTCCTAACTCTTTACTAAGCGGTTTAAATTCTTCTTTTAATTTCACGTCCATTGTCTCAAAAGTGTGAAAAACAACTTGACCCTGTGGTAATTCCATTTCATTTAAATAATGTTTTTCTTGTTGACACAGAGCATGGGCTTGTTTCAATGATGTAGAATCTTCTTTTTCCCCAGAGATTCTAGATAGTTCAGTTTGTTGAGCAAATGCTACACTCATTGACACAATGACCTAAATAAGATAAAAAAGAACTAGATTTATAAATACCAGTGAGAATTAAATTAAAAAATACCACTCAAAATTACATGAATTGGGAAAAAAACATGGCCTCATGGTTTTAAATTAAAAGCAATCCTTTGATAAGTGATACCAAGATAAATATTCTCTATTTTATAATGAATCTAATGAAAAGTATTCATTTTATTGCCTGCCTTTTTAAATTAAAAATTTTTTTTAAATTCTTACTATGATAGCAATAAATGTTCAGTACAGAGATTAGAAAGAATAAAAACCCTTAGAGTTCTCTTTTCCAAGAAAAATCACTATTAACATTTTAATAAACAGCTTTTCCAAATCTTCTTCCTCTTTACATATAGATATGGATGTAAATACAGATGTGCATTATTTTCAGAAAAATGTCATATTTTAATATTATAGTCTGCTTTTACAGTTTACTTATAGTAAATATCTTAAAAAATACATCTCTATATAATTTTCAATAGATCTATTAAAGTTTCACATTAATTTCAATGATAACTTCTTGTCCATAAATTTTCAACTCAGGAAGGTGAGCTTTGCTCATGGAGCCTACTAAGCAAGCTCAAAGGTGCCTCCAAATGAATTCATGTCTCCCCTCACAGTCCTGTGGTAAACCCCAGAAGCTGAATTCTTAAAAGTGTCCTACTCCTCTCCAAAACCTACTTCTTTGCAGACTTTTCCATCTAACATCCGACACTGAAATAAATACCATCCTTCCAGTGGCTTAGGTCTAATAACCTAGAGTGGTACTTTCCTGCGAAGCGCAAGCCCATGTCCCTTTCCCTGTATTTCTTCCTCTGGTACCCAGTCACATCTGCTGACGAGCTAAGTCTGTGCCAGGATTTCACAATATTTCACCAAACAGGCCCCATGAACATGGGGGTGGCAGGACTGAATCAAACCTGCAGAGCTGGCAGCTGGGTACGTCGCCTTCACACTCTTGCCAATTCTCTTTGGCTACCTCTTGGATACATTTGTTGTAGTAATTATTTGCTTTTTCTTACATCCTACTTTTTAAAAAGGTGTTCAACCTCTTATTTACAAGATTTATTTCCTTTAGGATTCTCCTCCAACAACACTTTAAAAATGAGACCTATGATAACACTATATAAAATAATACTATCTCATCCCCCCATAGTATTTTACAGTCCTACTACCCAAGTTTGTTTTTTCTTCATAATGCTTATCATCACTTGTATATTGTCTATCTGCACCAACTAGAATGTAAGGTCTATAAGAGCAAAAATTTCCTCTTTTTTTCTGAGCACCATAAACACTGTCTGACAGCGAGATGTAAGTGAATGTCAATATTCAGTAGTATGTACCCAGACCACAGGCTGAATCTAATGTGATCTGTATTTGAAATCACTACTCCTAGTGGGCTTCTTCTATTTACCCTGTGTTTTTTAAACATTGGTTCTCAATCTTTTTCCACCACCACATCTGAGGGTTATTATAGGGTAGAACATAATTCCACCAGTACTGGTGACTAATGTCAACAATCTATATTATTCTAGGATCAAGTGGGGCAACACCTTGGCTGCATCTGGAATAGTATTTACTGACTTGTACTTTGATGCTGTGCTATCAGCTTGGACGAATAATGCTTTACAAAAGAAGTGTGTGTGTGTGTGTATGTGTGTGTGTGTGTTTATTTACTCAAGTCATTACTTTAGTGGAATATCTTAAGTAGCTATAAGATTTCTCTAGGAAAGGTCCAGCTGGCACAGAGAAAATACACATTCAAGCACTGAGATAACTATGGTGCCATATTCAGAGTTGGCAGAGGAAAGGAACTCTCTTTGGTTGACTTGTGGAAGATGATCTTTCTTCATAGAGGGGGACAAAGCGTTCAGTTCTCTAGAAGTTCCATCAGTCTTAATCTTGTCTCAACTTGTGTTTTGAAGCGTCTCTGGGCTCACTGCTAAAATGGCTCCAGTCATCAGCTTCAGGTGTGGTCTTGTAATGGTGCACCATACTGATTTGTTACAAACTGGAAGTCTCTGGAATAATTCACTTGAAAGAGTCTTCAAATAAATGACAGCATCTATACTCATTCCTTCCATATAATACTGTTTTAGATCTCCTTAAAAACACCTGGCATACAGATGAGAAATTGGCAAGTCATAACCAAATCCAGCCAGAGGGGCAGTTCTTGTAGGCTTCAGACTCCATCTAGGAGCAGCTGAATACATGCAGTTAAAAAGACAATCTATTTTTCAAAAGGGGACACCACCACCTAGGTCACTGATCTTGATGGACAAGTCTTCTTTATCCAGAGTAACAAGGGTTTTAACAGACAGGCAGCCCTCTTTTCTATCATACAGTTCTACTGTTGCTCTCACTGAATTCCTGGACATCTCAAATAGCATGTGAAACAGATGTCAGGGCACATAAACTACGTGAATATGTTTGTCTGGAGCTTTGGCATTGAATTCTTCAACTTTCAGCTCTGGAGCTACCAAGTAATACTGTTTACACAGAGTGCTGGTGGTTTCATATGCACCCTTCACTAGTCAGCCATGCTGCAGGTGGGATCGATACTCTCATGTGTTTGGGATAAACAGGTTTAGTGTCACTTCTAAACAGAAGTGTGTGCTGGTTAATAAGCATGCGGAAGGAGATGTGGTTGATATAAAACTGATCCCAAAAATACTGGATGTTACTGCTAATGAATGGATTGAAAACAAACTTCTTGTGGCACAGCCGGAACCACATTGTTGTGTCTATTTCTGACTTTAATTAGAACTTGTAGAAAGTTGTCCAATACCTGTGGATCCTCTGGGCTCTTACTTTCATACTCCAAAAGTTCAAGGAAGCTCTGCATATATCAATTCTGAATCAGTCCTGCCGAAGGGTGATTAAGCATATTGTCTGAGAGAAGGTTAATTTCTCTCGTTGTATTAACCATTTGCAGAAGAAGCTCCTTTCCTGAAGTCCAGAAACTGCTTGATGAAGAGTGACAACAGCGAAAAGCCCAAGTAGTGCCCAATCTCCTTGGGCACCGGCTACTTCAGCAGCCACGGGAACAACTGCATCCTCTCAGGGAAAATGCACAGACCAGCTGAGATGTGCTGGCAGCTGGAGGGGCCAGTGCATCTGAATGGCATGGATTTGCATGTTTACCAAGGGCGCACCCCTGCCTCCCATTCGGCATAGGTGCTGGACTGCTGCTAGCCGCAGCTGCAGTAGCAGCCCCAGCAGCTCCTGGGCTGTGGCCAGCTGGACATGGCTTACTCGGGGCCCATACACCGGAGTACAAAACATATTTATATTATCACCATTATCACAGTAATACTACCACTTTTAAAATATAATTAAATAATAGTCTTTGTCATCTGCTAGGTGCTTTACATGCCTTAGTTCATTGAATCCTCATCAGAATTACTATTATACTTATTATTCCTCTTTAACATGGAATTGAGACCCACAAGTATATTTCCTAAGATCACACACAGATCTAGTAAACCAGAAGAACACGAATTCAAAGCATGGCATATCCTACAATAAACCTTTTGCTCTGAATTGCTATAGTATGATGCCCTGTGCTATAATATTCCACTTGAGAAACTTGCTAAGTGCAAGAGAAGTTTTTTCTCTAAACAACTAGATAATGAGAACTATATACTCATTTTTTTTTAGTATGATCTCCAAGAACTGAACAGTCAATTGAGATACAGTTGAGACTATATCATTATGGCCCATATATTTTCTTGGGTCTTGACCTCCTCATCTAATATATGTTTAACCTAATTTCTTATGTATCTCCTATGTATCCTAACAAACCTCTCACTTTAAAATGCATATACACCACTTGGATTGTTATATTGGAATAGCTGAAATTTGGTAAAAAAATAAACTCAGAATCCAACTGTTACAATATAAGAACTCAATCAGGTATACGCATTTTAAAAGAATACAAAGACAAAAAAAATGGAATCATGATAGACTAGGTGATATGCTTGGTATTCAAGTTTAAAAGAATTGCTTTGCATAGCATATAATACTATCTATAGTCATTAATATCAGAGTAACTTTTAGGGAAAGGTATGCAGAGGTAAAATATAAAAGACCAACTACCTTCTTTGTTATTTCCTACTACATCTCCCACCTTCAAGGAAGGACAAACTCTTATAGAAGTTAAAATACACATGGCACCAAATTTATAAAAACTTCTTTTGGCATTCTGTAAAGTTTCTAATTACTATTCTATGTCAAGAGAAGAATGCTCTTCTCAAAGAAAAATTCACCAGACATTCCACTTAAAGGCAACTTAGGTTGACATCAGTATATGACATCTTAAAAGATGAGCTATGTATGAAACACAAAACAAAAAAATAAATTATATTACTACCAACAAAATCTATGTTTTTTGAAGGCTCATAGGGAGTATATATCACAATAATCTTTTGGGTAAACCATAAACTTACCTTAGCTACTTCTTCTTCTAATTGTTCTTGGTACTGTTTTTCCAGCAACTTAACAGTATTTGTTTCCTGTTCTCCAAATTCTCCACCAGAAAACTACATTAAAAAGCAAAATGTGACATAATTATTTACACTAATTATACAGAACTTATTTTTAAACTTCTCTAAAATATTGTCAAAAGATCACTATTTCTTAGAAATCTCCTGAGATGTTTTAATACTTTTCAGTTCTGCTCCTTTAATTAAAAACAATAAACCTAGTGAATAATTCCAGTGTATAATTCTACTACATAATTGTGCTTACTAATATGAACTTAACAAAGATGCAAAGTGAGAGATATATTTACATATTTATAATTACTAACATACAGTTCTATGATGGAATAAAGATACTTCTTAAATACAATTAATAAGATGTGTGCATGTATTTAATTTTAAGTAATGTTAACAGTGGCTATCTTTGCTCCTGAAATTATAAGCAAATTTTCTTTGTTTCTTTCCAATTTTCTACAAATACAAATTACTTTTATAAATAGGAAAAATCTTTAAACTTCTTAAAAATATAAACATTTCTCAGCAAGAAAATATTTCTTTAGTTACTAATTATCTGAATGTTATCCAAACAGATGCTTCATATGGGATGAATGTGGAAGAATCTAGAATGTGATCAATATCTCTCTTCTGGATCCAGAATGAGTGATCTTTAATTTCTGTAGGGCTTAAGAACTAAAAATCTACTAAGTGGAGACAAGAGTTTGCAGTTTAAAGTCTAAGAAAAGTGGCCACAAATCAAGAACACAGACAATGTTGAGGAGAGGCAGAAGGTGGCTTAGCTAAATGGCAGATAGTGTAAAAGGTGAGGGCTTTTATATACTATCTGCTCTGTGCTAAAGGATGCCTCATCCATTGTCCCAGCCCTAGCATCTTGGGTTTGGGGGATTCCTAAACACTATTCTAAAAATGGTCTGGTCCAACTTCCCATGGTGGGAAGAAAAACTCTTTGCCAGGGAATTGAAACTAATTTATTACACAGCCCATATAATACAAAATAGACAAATTTTAAACTAGAACATACTTACGTGTGTGTGTGTAGGAAAACAAATACTTTATTCTTTTGAGTCACTTATACAGGATATTTTCCTCATATTTATTATGTTTCCCAGCAACTATTTATTTATTAAATTGCAGACATAAAAATGACAAGACAAATAAAATCATTGTATGTTACAGTTAAAAGATATAATACCTCTATTGTACCATCTATGTCCTGTTTTAGACAACTTCCAGGGTGTATGGTTTTCTGTACATCAGGTTCAGTAATTACCTCTGAATCAACGGAGAAGCTAAATATAAATAAAAGAGAGTGAAAAAATTAGAGTTCTGTGTGAGTTTTGCTGTTAGTCCAAATTTAAAGCATGCATAAATGTGTACTGGGATAAAGGAAACATAAATGACAGGTTAAGAGTTATAGATATTGTAACAAAATGATAATTTTGATTAATTTTTGCACTTAAAAGTAAAGTAATAGAATGATAGAGTATTTTAACAGATCACCATCAAATTTTATGCTGTTTTACGACATCTACTATGACATGGAGCTATTTATAGGTACAGTTATCCATACTGAGTATAAAAGTTTGTAAAATCCCCTTTTTATAAAAAAATTATTTATACACACACAAATAATTCTGGAATACACATGGAAAGTAATAATGATTAATTCTAGTGAAACTGGGGAGCAGTGGCAGTAAAGGGAAGGTTCTTAATTTATGCACAGTCACTTTTGGATTTTTGTTTGTTTTTAATTTATGTATTTTTTGGTATTCATGTCTTTTCTGTATTGTTTTATAAGTATTTGTTATTTTGTAAAAAATTCTTAAAATGCTTACTTGGGTTATAAAAATAAGCTTAATATTTAAGAACTAGGGAAAAAGATTAAAGATTGGATTATAATTTTCTTTCTCAGCTAATACAATTTCTCACTCCCATTTCCATGTGCACGCATACTGCCTTCTCAATTCCATCCTCCTCTTGCCCACCTCCTCCTTTTTCCTCTTCTCTTTCATTCTGCCTCAAATCAGAGAAATACAAGTTGTCATCATCCCAATTCATAATGTACATAACCAACCCGCTTACTGACAGACACTGGTTGTTTCCAAATGTTCACTATTAGAAATAGTGCTACACTATAGATACTCATAAATATATTTTTGCACACATCTATGGATAAAATCTTACAAATAATTGTCATATTATTATTTTAATTATTAAAATAATTAAAATTTTAATGTTGCCATATTCTAAAGTTACATTGATTATATTCAAAAAAATAGTATCAATTATTTTCTCAAAAGTTCAACAACACCGAGTTCTAATGATCCTAAAACTTTTTCAGAACATGTATGCTTTTATTTTTGAGATTACATGTCCTTTCAAATGCTATTGGTCACATAAGTTTTTCTTCAGCTGTGAGTCATCTATTCACATTTTATATGCACATCCTCTCTTCACACTGAACAAACGTAAAAACTCATTTCCTTTGACTTTCTTTTCTATCCTTTCTTGGTTCTTTTATTTTTCTCATCATTTTGTCTGTTTCCTCATTACTTTTTACACACACTCTTCTGATCTTTGGCTTCATGTCTTGATTCCATCATAGCCTAGAAAAACCTCCTGATTATCTAGCCATTAAAGATCCAAACTCCAAAAAAGTGCTAGTTACAATGACTTCATTCTGTAGTTATAAAACTAGCATTTGAAAGTATCTGTCCCAAATTAAAAAAACATCCAGCTAAAAGCAAACCCACTGCTCCCTTCTTACAATTAAGGTCTACTCCCCACCAGCCTGATTTCTCTACTTATATTAATGCACTAATATTCTCCATATTATCTAAGCTCAAACACCACAGGGTCATCTTTGATTTTTTCCCTCTGCTTTGCTCCCAACATTCCTTCTATCCCAATGCCTCATTAGTCATCCCTTCCTTTTCCCCTGGAGCCACTCTAATATTACAAAAATGTACAGTGATGGGCAGTGAAAAATACCACACCGAGATTAGTTTAAATTCTAGCACTTTGGCTATACCCACATGTTAAATTCCCCAATCACTACTTGTTAAAAATTATTTTGTGAATAATTGCTGTTTCAATAATTAGATTGAAGTCCCTTGAGAGAAAGGGCCACTTTACATACATCTAAAGTTTCTTCCATGGCATATAGCCAAAGCAAATCTTTCCCCACAATCTTAAAGGTAGTTCTTATGGACATGTTTAAATTATCTGCCCCAGACCATACAGGTCAAATCAGGGGTCAAATGAAGGTATGTCTGACTCTTAAGCCCATGGTCTTTCCAATCCTATACTATATTCCTAAGAGGCTTCCACCATGGCATGACCAAATATCTGTTAAATGAATGACTCAATTATTTTTCTTAAACTAGTTCAAGTCTACAATAGGAATACAGGATACTCTTTATTCAAAAAGTGTTGCAGTTGTGTCCAAATATGTGATGACATTTGTAAGAAATAACTTTGAGTTATCATTGTTAGTAGGGATGAGCATGGAGGTCAGTAAACCTTATTTTTTTTTTTTTTGGCACAGGGTGGGGGTAAGGGAAACTACTGGTTTTAGTTCAAAGGTATCCTCAGTACATTTCCACTGAGTATTATAGAAGCTCTGAGAGAAGTGGTGAGCTGGCCAAAGCCCAAATGCAGAAACAGCAAAGAAAGCCTGCATCTCCAGAAAACTTTTTTCTTTATGCTCTGGAGAGAAAGCATAACTAATTTTAAAAAAGCTTCTTGAAATACTTTGTAGTTAGCTGGTTTTAAGAGAGTTCTTACTGTCTGCCTATTTTCTTCACATCAGAAAACTTAAAGCAGTGGTTTCCGAGTACCAATCCATGGACTGCCTGCATCAGAATTATCTTGTTACAGATACAAATGTCCAGCTTCCAGCTCAAAGCTACTGAGTCTGTAATAAATATTCAAAAAATAATATTAAATTTCAAAAACCTCCAGTGTTTCTGATGCATGGTCAACTTTGGGAACCACTGATTTCAAATAAGACGGAAACTTTATAAGGCTTGGTGAATGTCAATGCTGGGTGAACAATTTCAAAGCCTACATATAGACTCTGAATAACAGGAAAAACACCATTTCCAAAAAAACTGGACATTCAGTATTTGTCTCCAAAAAAAAACTGCCTTGAGGTTAGTGCCTATGGAAGCATCAGTCTTAGGACAGCAGAGCCAACCAGAGTTAGATGAAATCTGAGGATTTAACAGAGTGAGTTAAACACTATAGCATATTTCACAACTAAATTATAAACTGTTCATTCATTTAACAAATATTTACTGAATACTTTCTATACATATGGAATTACTATAGGGCTTAGGATATATCAGTGATATCAAATTAGACAAAGATCCCCACCCACTTAAAGCTTCAAGTACTTCACAGGAAACAGACAACACATGAAAACAAACTACCCTCCAAATATATACATACACACGGGGACATACACTTTTTATTTTATAAGTATATATATAATAGATAATATTAACATGGAAAAAATAAAGCAGGAAATCAGGACACAGAGTTCTAAAGGGTGATTTTAATTTAAATAAACTATCAGGATAGGCCCCATGGGAACATGACATTTGAGTAAAGACCCAAAGGAGGTAAGCATGATGGGCGCGCACACATCTGGAGAAAGATCATTTGAAGTAAAGGGAATCTTTGCAGGACATTTGCTCCTATACAAAACGTCCACTGATACATTTATTACATGCTGAAAGGTCCTTGAAATTTGGTCCTTTCAAACAAATTCATGCTTAGAAAATGTCCCACCAAGGTTCAAATAACCCATAATGTTTGTTTATAATTTTGGTTACAGGATTAATACATTATAAACATATTATCATGTTTTATTGGTCCAATAATTGTACTGTGGCTGTATTGCCAATAATAATCCTTTTCACTCTGGTAGCCTTGCTGTTAATGGCACCGGGGGGGTTAAATAGATGGGTCAGAGTTTGAATCTCGCAGAAGAGTACGATTTAAATACCAAGACCTTTTGGTTTAAACCAAATGTCTCCATGGATGTTTTTTATTTTATTTTTATTATTTTTTTAGGTGAGGCAAACCTTGGTTGACCTCACAGATTGCAAGGACCTTGTCAGTTTACAATACCTTATTTTTTACTTTTTACACCTACAGCACCTGGTCTTCCTAGGTGGTTTCCTATCCACGTACTAACCAGGCCCGACCCTCCTTAGCTTCCGAGATCAGACGCGGTTGGGCTTGTTCAGGGTGGCATGGCCATAGATTCCATGGCTATTTTAACAAAACTAATGACCACTAGTTGAAGAAAAGGCAACGAGAAGTCCCTAAAGCAGGAGCATACTGGCAGTCTGAGGTTCTCAAAACAATAGGCTTGAGAATAGTAAGTGAAAGGCAAGTCAGTAGGAGAAAGTCAGAGAGGTAATAGAGATCCATCATGTACAACTCAGTAAGGTAGTGTAAGGACACAAGAGCACTGGAATATTATGATCTGTCTTAAATTTTAAAAGCAAAGTTCTGGAACTGTGCTGAGACTTTGGAGAAGAGCTAAGGTAAAAGCAGGGAGATACTGCTGTAATCCAGATGAGACAGGGGGATGGTGGTAAGTGGTTCAGTTCAGATGTATTCTGGAAGTAGAGATAACATGATTCACTGATATTTTGTAGGTGAGGTTATGAGAAGAGGAGTCACCACAAATGGAGTTGGCTGTGGAGGGAAAAATTTTGAGGGGACAATCCAGAGTTCTATTCTGGACACAGTAAATCTGAGCATTAGACAACTAAGGGGAGGAAGTCCAGCCATGACTAGAATAGTCATATTTTACAGTTCTCATGTAGTCCCCACAACAAAGTAGTAATAACTATGTATATGATTAACAATAAATACATTCATAATGCCTTATTTAATCTGGCAGATAAATAACAATCAGCATCTTTATAAAATTCCTATAATAAAATGTCTTTGGTGTACACCAGCATTTCACACATTTCAAGATAAAGAATTACCTCTTGTTCTTACGTCTTGGTAATACTACATCCTATCTCTTTCAAATGATGTTGCCTAAGTTATATTTTTTTTCTTAAAACAACCATATTATGACTATTACTAAGCTACAAATAATATTGAATGAAATTATAAGTAGATGGATACCTTGGCTTAACTGTGGACTCATTAAGAGTTTGAAGCTTTTTCTTCAAACAGTGGATCTCTGTTCTATAGTTTTCTTCAGTTTCTTTCAACTGTTGGTGCAAAGAGGATACTTGTCCTTCAAGCTGTTTAATTTTTTCAATATCTTGTAAAGTAGATAACTTGCTTTTCTGAACGACATCTAAGTTACATAAAAGAAAATATACCTTTAATACATATTCCCCAGTAAAATACCACAACCACTTGTTTGTGTGTGCAGATAATATTCATTCTCCTTTGAAAAAAATGGTTCTTAGTAGTAGTAACTCATGTTTTAATTTAAACTGATTTGACTTATGAAAACCAGAAAACATGAATAGTATAATTCAAGATCATGACTACCTTTATAACCATAGTTCCTTAAGTCTACCACTATTAAAGTCTTTAAACTTAAAACAATTTAGAATCATAGAATATAAAAAGTTGGGAAGGGACCAAAGAGGTTATTTCAAAACTTTCTTTTTGAGGATGAGACCAGAAAGGTTACAGAGAAATGCCTAATATCACCAGATTGTCTCAAATTTCAAGGTAAAAAAAAATCAAATTACTTAATATTTGGCATAAAAACACCACACTATGGTATATATTCAAAATTTACCAATATCTTCCAAATTGGTCATCTGAGAATGGGTTGATAAAAACTCTTTTTTCTCTTTTGGTAGGTTTTGTTCTGCAGATTCAAGTTTCACATCATCTGTCTGCTGTCCCTGAATCTATTGAAAATAACAGAAGAAAAGCAGTGACATAAGTACGTGATCCAATTGCTGGAAAACCATATTAAAGCAACTTAACATTTAAAATGTTTTTTTTCAAAGTCACTAAAAATTGTGAAACTCTGATACTAATGTTTTCCCTGCTAAGTTATTTCATGTTCTCTTTTGACAGTGATTCACATCCTCTTCTCTCCATAGCTCTGAAATTATATTAGTTAAGTATAATATTCTTTTATAATCCAGAAGAAAGTTCATTACACTACAAAAATAGGAACTGCACAGAATTTTGGTTTAAAGCGCATAACAATATTATTTTGATTTGGTCTTTGAAATTTCAACTCATACACAGTGAATTTTATATTATCAAAACTTGGTAATATAACTCATTCTTTCTAGATATTATCTATATGCAACCTGACCGTGTAAAAGCTCTTTACAAAATAGGAAGGAAAATAATGAAAGCAGATAAATCTCAGCTTATTTTCTTAACTATGATAACTAGGCAGCAATATGTTAGATGTATATGTGTATTAATTTAGTCATTCATCAAATATTTAATAATCATCTATTATGTGGCCAATACTGTGACAAAATAGAATAAAAATAGAAAATTAGTAAAAATACCTGCTCTCACAGACTTTATCAACTAGTTGGGGAAGTAAAAAAAAAACAACAATTAGCGAAGTACTAAAATATAAGTTTGACCATAAGAGCAATGACACAAGAAAGACTGATGTGGGTCTGAGTAATATGGAGGGAGTTAAATTTGATTTGGGCCTCAATTATTTTGGGCAATGATTAGGAAAGACAATAAGGAAGAAAAGTAAGAGTATTTGCTAAAGAATGACCTACATTATTAGTGAAGACAGTAATTTTGTTTAGAAGAATTTAATTTGGATAAGAATGGGGAAAATACACTAGTTATGACAGATCTAGATTACTGAGCACTATAAAAGCAAGGGAAGAGACTGAACTTGCTAGACTAGATGAACAAAGGATACTGTTAGAAGCAGGTGAGTAATAGGATAAAAGCTATTTCCCATGAAGGGCATTTCAGTTGATTATCACTCTTATCAAGTCCTCTACTCCACTCCCAACCCCTGAATACATCTCAACAAAAGCTCCTGCCTTGTATTTCCCAGAGAAAATAAAGCCCATCAGGAAAAATTTTCAGTTTCCAACCCAATCTTTCTATGTCTTCACTTGATTCATACTGCAAACATTTATTAAGCCTTTACCATGTGCTAAACAAAACACTGTGTTAAGAACAGAAATTAAAAATAAAGAGAAGAGTCCCTAATTCTAAAGGGTTTAGAATCTAGTGGAAGAGGCAGAAGAATAAACAACTAATTATAAATAACATAAGTAATAATGATACAAATATGTTTGTGCAAAGAACAATGAAAATGAAAGAGGGTAATTAATCAACTACTTAAAATAATGGAAAAAGCTAAGTTGAATAATCAAAGGCTTAAAAAAACAAACAAAACATAGGCAAAGGCTTGAACAGGTGCTATGAGAATGGAAGAAGAAATGTCTAAATCTAGGAAAACAAGGAAAGATGACACAAAAGAGGTAACATTTGAACCAATTGGAAGAACAAGTAAAACACACCAAGCACACTGGAGGGGCACTGGCAGTTAGGCAGAAAAAAAGAAAAAACATGCAAAAAACCCAGGGGTATGAAAGATTAGGGATAAAAGGAGGAAGAGGATTAGAAGATGATGCTAAGAGGTTAGGCAGTGATGTAGTTCACTGCTGTCCAAAGCCAACCAAACTCTGGGATATCTCTGCAGTTATAGCTAACTTACTAGGTTAAAATGTGAAATTCACTTTTTTAACCCACTGTATACAAAAAAGTTAACATAGTATGCAAGTTTGGCCCTTGGCTGGCAACTGGGACATTAGCTGGCAAACATTCCTCTACACTAAAATAAAATTTTCCCTAAATGGTAAGAATAGGGGAAAAAAATAAATAATTTCTTCAATTAAAAAAATAAATAAATAAAAAATGGTAAGAATATCTCATGCCTAGATTGTGCAAGCGATATGGTTTATGCAGAACACATGCTTTCCTTTTGCAAGTCTGGATTTTGGTATATGCTAGGCAGATTACCTGATTAAACAAACAAACAAAAACCAAAAAACAAAGAAAACAAAAAAATTTCACAACTACTGATACAGAAATTGTGTCCTATAACTACCAGGAAAGAATTTTGGAAGTTTGTGCCTGCTTTCCTCTAAACTTTGCCCCATGTGCTTTTCCCAGAGCAATTTTGCTGCTATAAATATTAGTCTTGAGTACAACTCTGAGTCCCTCCAGCAAATCACAGAACAGATAGGTGGTCTTAGGAACTCTAAATCTACCCATACTCTGTGCCACATTATATAGAAATCTAAGGTGCAAATGACATTGGTATAGGGAATGAAAAAAAAATGAGTCATATTGGCCCTGTTCCTCCTTTTCTTCTACATCAACTATCAAATTCTTTAGGTTCTTCCTTAAAATATCTTATGAATTGTCTCTTCTTTCCTACCTCCCACTGCCACCTGATCATCTCCCTAAAAGTTCAACTTCCTGATATCTAGCCCATAATTACAAATTTCCAAAAGCTTTTCAATGTCTACAAGATAGAAGTCTAGCCTAGCACTCAAAGTTTGATTCAGTCTACTCTCTATAATTTCAGAGTTCATTGCTCTCAGCAAATGTCCCAAAAAAATCACACCTACACATATGACTTTGATCACATCACTTCTCCCACCTGGAATGCTATTCTCCCTCCCTTTCCTTTTCCAAGCCCACACACCTTTCATGGTCCAATTTAAATCCCACTTCCTTCAAGAAATCTTCCTGAGTTACCAGCACCTACGCTCATCTACCTGTTTGCTTAATTTTGAAAGTACTCTTTTAAACAATTAAATGTTGCCCTGGATAACTATTTTATATATATGTACATTGTACTCCTTGAATTAATCAATTTACAGATTCCTTCAGTCTAGTGATTTTATTTACATTGTATAGTCTGCTTTATTTCCAGTAAATAGGATAACCTGGCATATAATTAGCAAATAAAAATTACGGGCTGGATAACTGAATGAAAACAAAGTATGTATCATTCATTCTTTTTTCACTCCCTTTGGAGTATATTGCAATATTATGGAAGATCACAGGTTAGGGGAGAAAACTGTCTAGGATGATCCTGGAGTTTCTGGTTAAATATAATTTTTCGATACTGAGAAGAGGAAAAACTGGCTTAAGGGGAAGAAATTAATTAATTCAAATTTCAGTATGTTCACTGAGACATACCTAAAGGATACTCAAGGAGAGATATCCAATTGGATATAGTACTCTGCAGCTCAGGAGTAAAGATGGACCTAGACACTGAGATCTGGAAGCCATGAAAGCAGTGAGAGCAGCATACAGTCTAAGAGATCAAGTACAGATCCTTGGTGACTATAAACAGGATGAGCAAAGCCCACAATGAAGGCTTGAAAAGCCCAGAATTGAAGTCTCAGAAACTAAGGAAAGAAAATATTATATGAAAGATGCAAATGCCACAAAGTCAAAAATTATAGAATTAAAGAAGAAAACTAGTTTAAGAAACACTGAACATGTGTTTAAACCTGGACTCTGGTGCAAAGTGGAGGCATGACTTCAAATACAGGCTGTAAAAGTTTTGGAGACCAAATAGTTCTTCTTGTTGTATGTTTGTTCTAATTGTTACCCCCCCCCCCAAATAATAATCTTTTATTGTTAATACTTCCCAACATTTTAAAAAGCAAAAGACAACAGAGAAAATTGATAAACTGAAAGAATTAGCAACACTGGGCCCCCATTCCTACAAGTGGCAACAGGGTAAAGTTGAGCAGCCTCTGTCCCCTTTGAATGAGATATGTTTTCCCCAGGTTTTATTTTTCCTGCTTTCACTTGGTCTTCTTCATTTATTTTATGAGCAAATTTCATGCAGACATTTATGACTGAACTCTGACATATACCTCCTCCCTCCTCACGACTCAATTAAAATGACAGTGAATTTTAATTGATAGTGAAGAATCTTTAACAGGTGTAAAGCCATAATAAACAAACAAAATAAGAAACCAAGAGAAATTTCAAACAATTTATGGAAAACAGAAAAGGGGTGAAAGAGTGTTGATTAAGCAAGGCAGAGGAAGCAGCAGCCTAAAGCCCAGATGAAGGAAGTCACAGTTCAGAAGACAGTTTATTTGCGTAGCAGCATCCTAGAAAAATTGCTTGAAAAGAAATCTAACATATAATAACACTCTGTGAAACACATTAACTGTATTTTAAACAATTATTTACTATCTTTCTCTAGAACAGACCCATTCTTTAAAGAGTTCTACATAAAATTAAACACAACACTCAAAAAGTTTACCATTTGACATTTTATAATATTTTATCATGATTTAAAAACTCTCTAAAGAAGTATATATTAAACTGCAGAAATTCCTTCAACTCACTGATACTATAAATGAATGTCACTTTTGCCTAATCTCCACTTCCATGTTCACTTATTTAAGAAATTTTTAGTTGATGAAAAAACTTACAATACAAGAGGTAATGCAATAAATGCAAACATTATAATATACTTTCCATTTCACAGACCTTATTTAATTGTGTCTGAAGTAGCAAAAGTTTGTTGTATTCCTCTGTTACTTTGTTGAGAAGAATTTGCATATTTTCTTGAAAGTCTAGATGATAAACAAACAATTATAATAATTTCACTCCACAGTAAAAGACTGCTTCCTTCAGTATTATTCATCTATTCATAACTTTAGAAATTACCTGCTAGAAGTAAACTTCATAGATTTAGTAATCAAAAACTAAAATTTCATTAATGTAAAACAGCTGCTACAAAGATTCTGACAATCTCATATTGAAATACATTCTCTCTTAATATTAATTAACTTGTACACATTTTGTTCAAATGAACAAGAGTAAAAAAAATTTTATCTGTGAAGAGACTCCAAAAAATTAACTGAGGCTGCAATTTGTAAAATAAACTAACAAAAGATTCCTATTAAAATAATTTTGTCTTTTATGCTTTTAAAAAGAAAAAAATTGACACAAACTGCAATAATACAATATCTTTTAAAGGTTTGGATCTATGGTATAAAATTAAGGAAAGAATTATAATCAGGAAAAGATGGGAAAATAGTAGATAATGAGACAAAGAAACTTGTAGACACCTCGAGTTCTCGTTATATCAAAATTATTGCATTACAGAAATAAAAATGTGTATTAAAAATGAGATTTCATGAATCTGAAATGAAAAAATATTGAGATGATAAACTGGCTACGTGATTAAATCACGTAAAGGTAAAAGTTTATCTTTAATTGATTTAAGAAAAATAAATACTCGTTTAATAATGTGATGTTTTTTACTACCTTGAACTTCATATTTGTAATCTTGCAATTTTGGTTTTTCCTTTTCAGAAGAATGCACACCAGAACTCTCTCTCTCCCCTGCATTTTCTTCACATATTAAAGCAGGAGTATAATGTTCACCAAGGACATTGCAAAAAGTCTGTTAACAATAAAATTAGGTATTTCATGAAATTAAAATTTTGATTTGTGCCTCTAAAGATCATTAAAAACATTTTCTTGTATGCAAGACAGTCAAAATGGCACAGGAAAATAAAAAAGAAAACACTCTTCCATATATCGAGTCAACCTGCAAAATAAATCAACTCTAAATCTATCTATTTAACCCCCTTTACCCTTTTCTACCTTTTTCCCATACCACTTTTCCTTTTGGCAACCACCATACTGTTCTCTATAAGTTTTTGGCTGTTTGTCCTGTTTGTTGCTGTTTTATATCCCACGTGAGTAAAATCTTAATTCTTGACCTTTACCGTCTAACTTATTTCACTTAGCATGATATCTCAAGATCCACCCTGTTGTCACAAATGGCAGTATTTCATCTTTTTTTATGATTGAGTAATATTATACTGTATATATGTACCCCATCTTCTTTGTCTAATCACCTATTGAAGGACGCTTTGGTTGTTTCCATGTCTTGGCCACCGTGAATAATACTACAATGAACATAGGAGTACATATATCCTTGTGAATAAATGTTTTTAAATTTTAAGGTAGAAGCAGAGAAGAGGTATTGCTGGGTCATACTGTTTTCCATAGTGTCTGTACCAATTCACAATCCTACCAGCAGTGTATGGAGGGTTCCTTTTCTCCACTTCTCCAATCCTTGTTATTACTCATCTTATTGATGACAGCTATTCTAACAGGCATGAGGTGGTATCACACTATAGTTTTGAATTACATTTTCTTAATAGCTAGTGAAGTTGAACATCTTTTCAAATACCTGTTGACCATTTCTATGTCTGCTTGGGAGAAGTATCTGTTCAGGTTCTCTGCCCATTTTTTAAGTGTCGTCTGTCTGCAAATAGCTCCTCCCATTTGGTTGGTTGCCTTTTTGTTTTGTTGATGGTTTCTTTTGCTGTGCATAGGCTTTTTAGTTTGATATAATCCAATTTATTTACTTTCGCTTTTACTTCCCTTGCCTTTGAGGTCAAATTCAAGGCCCATAAGCTTAGTACCTGTATTTTCTTTTATGTATTTTGTTGTTTCAGGTCTTATATTTAGGTCTTTGATTCATTTCGAGTTCATTTTTGTATATGGTGACAAACTGAAGACTATTTTAATTCTTCTATGTGTGGTTTTCCAATTTTCCCAGCACCTTTTATTAAAAAGGCTTTCTTTTCTCTGTAGTTTGTTTTGGCTCCTTAGTCAAAAATTATTTGCCCATACACATGTGGATTTATTTCTGGGCTCTCAGTTTTGTTCCATTGGTCTCTGTGTGTGTTTTTCTGCCAATACCATGCCATTTTGATTACTATTATTTTGTGGTATAATTTGAAGTCAGAGAATGTGATATCACTGGTGATGTTCTTTTTTTTCAGAGTTGCTTTGGCTATTTGAGATCAACTGTAGTCCCATATAAATCTAAAAATATGTATATTTTAAATGTCATCGGGATTTGATTGAGATTGCATTAAATCTGTATATTGTGTTGGGTGACACAGCTATTTAACTATGTCGATTCTTCCAATCCATGAACATGGACTATCCATTTCTTTGTGTTGTCTTCAATGCTTATAATAATGTCTTGTAGTTTTCAGTGTATAGGTACTTCAAATTCTTTGTTTATTCCTAGGTATTTTATTCTTTTTGTTACAATTGCAAAAGGAACTAATTTTATTTTTTTTCCTAAAATTCCATTTTTTATTATACAGGAACACAATGGATTTTCATACATTGATTTTGTATCCTGCAACTTTACAGTATTTGTTTATTGCTTCTAATAGTTTTTGCTAAAGTCTTTAGGGTATTAAATATAAAGAATCATTTTGTCTGCAAAAAGTGACAATCTGACTTCTTCATTTCCAATTTGGATGCCTATTACTTCTCTTGCCTGAATGCTCTGTCTAGGAATAATGTTGAATAACAGTGGCAAGTGTGGGCACTCTTGTCTTGCTCCTGATCTTAGAAGAAAAGCTTTCATTTTTTTTTTAACCATTGAGTATGATATAAACTGTGAATTTGTCACATATGGCCTTTATTATGTTGACATTCTATATCCATTTTACTGAGTTTTAATCATAAATGAATGTTGTATCTTGTCAAAAGCTTTTTCTGTATTTACTAATATGATCAAATGATTTCTATCCTTTGTTAATGTGGTGAATCACATTGATTAATTTGCATATGCTGAACTATCCTTGCATCCCTGGAATGAACCCCACTTGATCACGATGAATTATTTTTTAAAGTATTGTTCTATTTGATTTGTTTGTATGTTGTTTAGCATTTTTACATTTATATTCATCAGAGATCATGGCCTATAATTTTTTTTTTTATGTTGTCCTTGCCAGTTTTTGGTATCAACCTAATGTTGGCCTCATAAAATGAGTTAAGATATATTGCCTCTTCTTCAATTTTTCTGAAAAGTTTGAGAAGGACAGGTATTAAATCTTCTTTGAATGTTTGGTAGAATTCACTAGTGAAGCCATCTGCTCCTATGCAATTAATTTTTGGGAGGTTTCTGATGATTGTTTCAATTTCTTTACTGTTGAATTCAGCTTTTCCAGTTCTTAATGGTTCAGTCCATGAAAGTTAAATATTTCTAAGAACTTGTCCATTTCTTCTAGTTTATATTGAACTTGGTGGCATGTATTCTTTCATAGCATCCTTGTAAGGTCCTTTGAATTTCTGTGGTCTGTCGTAACTACTTTCATTTCTGATTTTGTATGAGTCTTTTCTTTTCCTTATTAAGTCTAGCCAAGGGGTTCATCAATTGTATTAATATTTTCAAAGAACCAACTCTTTGTTGCGTTAATTTTTTCTATCGTCTTTTTGTTAACTATTTAATTCTGCTCTAATTGTTATTAATTCCTTCCCTCTGCTGACTTTGGCTTCATTTGCTCTTTTTCTAGTTCTTTAAGATGTCATATTTGGTTGTTCATTTGGGATTTTTCTTGTTTCCTGAGATACACCTGTAATGACAGAAACTTCCCTCTTATTATTGCTATAGCTTACAAGTTTTAATAAGTTGTACTGTCATCCTCAATTGTCTCTATGAATCTTTGGATCTTTTTATTTCTTTTTTGACTCAGCTGTTCTTTAATAGCATGTTGTAATTGATTTCCAATTACAAATCATTGTAGTCAGAGAAAATGCTTGGTATGATTTCAAGCTTCTTAAATTTGTTGATAGTTTTGCCTCTCAACATATCGTCTACTTTGAGACTGTTCCCTGTGCATTAAAGAAAAATATATAATCTATTATTCTAAGATGAAAGGTCTTGAAAATGTCGATTATGTCCATTTGACCTAATGTGTTATTTAAGCTCAACATTTCCTTATTGCTTTTCTGTTTGGATGATCTACCTACAGCTGTCAAGGGGGTATTTAGGTCCCCTACTATAATAGTGTTTGTCAGTTTCTTTAGTTCTGTTAGTAGTTGCTTCTTATATTTTGTTGTTCCCTGCCTGACTGGGTGCATATGTTGATAAGTGTATATGTCTTTTTTATGTACTGTCCCCTTAATAACTACAAAATATTCATTTTTGTCTCTTCTTATATATTTTATCTTGAAATTTATTTTGTCAGCAGTATGGCTACACCCACTTTTTTCTGGATGCCATTTGCTTAGAGTATCATTTTCTACTCTTTCACGTTGAATCTGTATTTGTCCATGCAGCTGAGATATATCTCCTGAAGGCAGCTTTATAATTCAATCCATTACTCCGTGCCTTTTTATTGGTGAGTTCAGTCCACAGTTAGGGTGATTACTGATGTATGGGGAATCTCCTATAGCCATTTTTATCTTTTGTTTTCTGGTAGCTCTGTGTCTTCATTGTTTCTTTTCCCTTGTGTTTTGGTCTGCTGTTTTCATTTGATGGTAATCTATGATTTTTTCCTGTTTTCTTTTTTAGGCTATGTCTTGTCTTAGTTTTAGATTTTGTGTATGGTTACCACTAGGTTTATGCAAATGAAAGATTCATATATACATATACATATACATACATATACATATCCATTTTCTGAATGCATCTAACCTCCATTTCCCTTTGCAAATTCAGACCTTTACCCACTGCCCTTTTATGTTCTAGTTGTCACAAGTTATCCCTATTTATGCTGAGTTAATTTCAAAATTACAGTACCAGTCTTCTCTTATTTAATGCTTTTATCTCCTTTAATCTTTATGTTATATTTAAGTGTATAAGACCTTATTATGAATAAGGGTTGCACTTTCCTGCTTCTATTAGTCATCTTGTAGTTCTGAATCATTTTTTCTTTTTGTTTCGGGTAGAAAACTCCCCTTTGGGAATATTTCCCATAACGCAGGTCTTGTGATGGTAAATTTCCTCAGCTTCTGTATGTCTAGGTATGTCTTTACTTCTTCATATCTAAAGGATAATTTTGCTGAATATATTATTCTTAGCTGGTAATTTCTTTCAATAGTTTGAATATATTATGCCACTTTCTTCTAGCTTGTACAGTTTTTGCTAAAAAATTTAATGACAATTTAATGAGATTTCCTTACAATACCATCTTCTCTGGCTGCTTTAAAATTTCTGTCATTAATTTTTGACAGTTTTAATACAATGTGCCTTGGAGAAGCCCTTTTTGAATTGAGATAATCAGGTGTTCTGTCCGCTTCTTGAATTCAAGGACCCAGCTATTTCTGTAGGTTTGGGAAGTTCTCCTTAACCAGTCATTCGAACAGGCTATCTGTTCCCTTCGCCTTCTCTCCTTCTGGTACACCCATTATTCTTATATTGCTCTTTCTGATGGAGTCCGATATTCTCGTAGTTATTTTATTTTTTTTTTTTACTCTCAAGTCTCTTTCTTCTCCCATCTGTGTCATTTCCATGTTTCTATCTTTGATATCACTAATTCCTTCTTCTATCTGGTCGGCTCTATTTCCTCGCTAGTTCATCTTTCACCTCTTTGAGTTATTCAGTTCTAGAATTTCTATTTGGTTCTTTTTCAAAGTTTCAATTTTTTTAGTGAAGTACTTTGTTAATTGATTTTATTTCTAAGTTCATTAAACTTGCCTATTTGAAATTTCTTGTATCACATTGTTTTTCAGAACAGTAATCTTGAATTCTGTAATTTAAATTGCATATTTCCGTTCTTTAAGTTTATTTGCTCCAGATTTTTCATTTTTTCTAAACTGCCTTGTTACCTTGGTTATTCATGGCATTTGATAGATTAATTTTCTAGGCATT
Organism: Cynopterus sphinx; assembly: GCA_030015415.1. Lineage (NCBI taxonomy): Eukaryota > Metazoa > Chordata > Mammalia > Chiroptera > Pteropodidae > Cynopterus > Cynopterus sphinx. Next base: position 28,206,158 of record CM057391.1, read on the forward strand.
TATGGGAATAAAATATTTTTTTTAAAGAGTGGCATTTCTCTATTCAGGTTGATAAGACATCTTTTTTTTGTTTTCCAGAAAGTGGCACTGAAGTGCAAGATTTTATTTTCTCTTGCAGTGTTCCAGCTTCTCTGATCTCTATGGGGTGGTGGTGAGGCAGGCATTAAGTCTGTGACCAGGTCGCCTCAGTCCCAGGGTACCATTTCCATGGAGAAATGTGTTGGGCATTGGGTTCTGGGCCCATGAAATCTCAGCACTGCCCTCTGCAACCAGAGGCTGCCAGCAGAGCTGTACCTGCCCAAGGTATCCCAGGAACGATTAATTGGGTTCAGCTGTGATTTGTGGGGGTGGAGTGGGCTCGGTGAAGCTGCTGGTGTTTGTAGCTTTGTTCTCCATCCAGTAATGGCTAATGCCAGACCTCAGCTGCCTCATCTCTGTATCTCCACCCGTCAAAAGGGTTGTCCGCAGTGTGCATCTGCTACCCTGGGAGAAATGCTCTGCCTCTCTGGTTCTTAGAATTGCAGATGTAATGCTCTGTAACCTGACATTCACTACTATAACTTTTTATAGGGCCCACTGTGGCTCTGAGAGGGTGTGGAGAAGCTAGCTCTGGGAGGATAGGGGGAGGCGACAAGGCTCCGAGGCTTTGTTTTCTGCCTGGCAATGGTGGCTGCTAGACCGTAACTACCAAACCTCTGTGTTCCATCTCTGCCCCAGTCACTGGGTTCAGGCACAGTACATGCTGATTACTCAGGCAGGAATGCTTATTATACCTCTCTGCTCCTTAGGGCTGCAAAGAGTACATACTGCAACATGATTCCTCCCCTTTGCCATCTCCGCTCTTCTCCTTTCCCTCAACCTGTTCGCTGAGATTTGTCCACCTTCAGAGGTGGATATCTCAAACGTGTTTAAGTATTGAGGGCATCCTTTGTTAAATTAGAGCTGTTCAACTTGTAACTTCTGATGTCACTCTTCTAGTTCTCTGCTTCTTTCTAATAATGAATATATCTTATACTTTAATTTACCACTTTCTAGCTTGGATCCTATTCTGACGTCATCTCTGTAATCTCAACTACCCTTGAAAAAACACTAGGAGATAAGGACGAAAGTTTAAAAATGATGACTAGAAGTCTATAAATTCTATAGAAATTTTATCAAGTAAGAGAGTACATTCATATGCTTTTCTACAAGAGTAGTTTTCTGTGGTTCATATATACACAAAATGCAAAAATATTTGACACATTATTGTTTTGTCCTCCTGGGCAAGACAATTCTAAAATTATTTAATAACACAGGCTCTTATAATTATTTGATATGCCCTCTAACATATGCCCTCTCCCACAACTGGAAATAACAATCAACAGTTTCTAGACTTAAAAGTCAAATTGTTTGTTGCTGCTATTTCTTAAGATTTGCTTAAAAGTTAAACTCTATTGCCAAATAACAACAGTTTATTAAACTCTCAGTACAGTCCTTAAGTTGGAATTTTATCAAATTAGAGTTTGGAGAAAACTGAATGATTACCCAATTTATAGATAAAGAAAAGGATTCAGAGACATAAATTAGTCCATAGCAACATCAATAATTAGTGAAAAAACCAGGTTCCATGACAAATTCTAGAGGGGCCCTCCATTACAAAAAGCTGATTCATATTTCAACTTGAGATTAGGAGTCAGGTAAAGACATTAATGGAAAAAATATATAAAGAAGTCAGCTTATAGATGAACTCTTGTGACTTGGGCCCTCTTTCCATATTTACTCTTGATAAACAACAAATATAAACCTGAACTCTTTGGTGGAAGTAGAGGTGGAGGATGAAGAGTAGCTGAATGAATAAAGGCTTTTTGTGTGGTTATTTCTGACTCCTTTTTCACTCTCTTTTTTTTTTTTTGCAATATTGTTTCATGAACTATTTTATACATAATCATAATTGGTAATGTAGCCTTTACCTGTCCCAATTAAACCACCCTTCTTTCCCTTCAATTTACAAATAAATATACAGGCTGGAACAGAGATCAGGGACAAACCTAGGAATATAATTTAAATTTTGAACTACTTTATGCAGAACAAAGCTTATCTATTAGCTAGCCTTGAAAATACTAATATTTTGCCATATTATCTCCATTTTTTAAAGAAATTGAGTATTACATATAGATTTGAAGCTCTGTCCCATTTTATTTGCTTTTCTTTCTGCCCAGATGTGACTACTCTAGCATGTATTTTTATATTTTTCTTTTGAGATTTATTGACCTTAGTACACATACCAAACACTGCTAAATGGTGTTCTTTTGAATATATATATACCATAGTTTGTTTATTCCTTTGCTGTAGATGGAAATCTGAGTTGTTTCCAATTTTTAACTTAATACAGACTCTCTTAAAATCGATATTGCTGGTTGTGCAAATATGAGAGCCTTTCTAGCAGTTAAAGACTTAGCTGTGGGAAATACGTCTGTCTTCAGCCTTGCCAATCTGCTTCTTAAGGTGATAGACTCCCACCAGCAGTGTGTAAGAGTTCCTACTTCACTCCATCCACACAAATGTAAATGGTATAATTAGTTTTTTTTCACTTAACCACCAAAGTGGGCCGGGACAGGAAACAGACCTGTTTCAGGCTCCACTGGTCCAAAGCTTTCTTATTAGCCTTATCTGTTGTCTGTTTTATGGCTGACATAATTTACCTAAATTTATTCTGTTTCAAACTTATTACCAAGAAAAATCTTAAACGATCATTTTAAACTTAAAACTAAGGAATATCTTCTAAGTGCAATACTAAAGTAAGATAGGAGAGAAAACTAACTTGAATGGTTCTGCTTATCAAATTAATAGTAACTCAAAATTAGCATTTTGTTTAAAGGTACTTTTAAAACTTTTATTCATTTAAGTATAGTTGGTATGTAATCTTATATTGGTTATAGCAGTTTTAGGTGCATAATATAGTGACTGGACATTTTAATACCTTATAATGTGATCATCCCATTAATTCTAGTAATCATCTGTCACCATGTACACTTATCACAATATTCTTTTTAACTAACTTCTCACCTGTGTAAAATAAAAGCATTCTTCAGACACTGCCTTCTGAAGTTTTCCAATGAGTATTCGTAAAGGCTTCACTTCATCACCTAATGAAAGATCTTGCATTAAGACATTCGATTTACATAGTTAAGTACTACTAACATGTTAAACCTATGTCAAATGTAAGCTTCCCTGAAATAACATTAGCTTTAAATTCTTTATTTCTTTCAAAGTTATTTTTCACTGCTCAATGTTAACTGTCTCAGATAATTTTCAACTTCTATCCTATAAAATGGTATAAAGTCATAACTTAGAATTTTCTTTACTGCAATCCAATGTAAGAAATAAATCATGTTGTAAACTATTATATATATCCATGTAAAACAAAAACTTTACAAATTTCAGTATTTACTCTTTATATGCCATGCCCTTCAACATTTTCTGTTCTACTCCACTTTTTTAATTATTGAAAAAAATTTGTTGGTCATTACTCACTAAATTTACTTAATTGCCTACTAATTAAAATGTAGCTTGAAAAATACAGAAATTCTGTCTGAAAAAGATACCAATAAAAATAATACATGCTTAAAATCTTATTAAATTCAAACCCAAAGAAGTCCTGAAGTGAAAAATATAGTCTTCTTGTTCAAGCCACTCTTTAAATTCTACTCTGCTCAACAGAGCAATTCCATGGGACAAACATGAATCACCTCATTCCCACAGGTAGACGTGTCAAGAGCGAAAGCCTAGAGATGACTTGAATAGAGGATGTCTACTTAAATCTATTTAAGATTCTTTAAATGTTTTTGCTTCCCATAGTACTTAGTCTTTTGGCTCTCCAGTCTCCCAGGACATTTCATTCTTGTCTTTAGCTTCAAATGACTTGATTTCCAAGTCTTTATCTTGAGCCTAAATCTCCTGCTTGAGTTTCAGACTTCTAATTTCAACTTCTAATGGACATCTCCTTCAAAACCAACAGGTATTTTTAACTCCGTATGTTACAAATTGAATTTATTATTACTCAAGCTAGAAGCTTAGGGTTCATTCTCAATTCCTCTCCCTTTTATTGCTAAAGTTAACTGCAAACTACAGTCTTACTTCTTTAACACATGAACATTCCTTTCCACTCTCTATGACACTTAATTCAACATCTTACTATTTATCAGAATTACTGCCAAAGTTGTTTAACTGGTCTCCAATGGTGTCATCTTAAAATAAAAATCTTACTATTTCACTATTTCAAATACTGCAGTAGGTTTTATCAATAGCATAAAGCTTAAACATGCTTCATTGGGGGTGTATACAATTTTTTCTGATCAAGCTCCTGCCAATCTTTTGGGCTTTACCTGCTATTACTTTTTCATACACCTTGAATTCTCAATTCTCCAAAATGATGCAGTCTTTCACATGTCTATGTTTAAAGCTACCCAAAATTTCAACCGTCTTATTCCTGCCCACTGCCTCACCCTTACTCATCACCCTATGAAGTACCAGACTTTTCTCCTCTCCCCTTTCAGTAATTCTATTATAGAACTGTCCTATTGTTTTCTAACAGTTTGTTTTATATTGCTTTCCCACTGGATTGTGACTTCCTATGAGAAAATCATTCAGTGATTTTAGATTTTTCAAGCACTTTATGAACGACCAATATTATGAACCAATTAATCCGAGACTGGGATATACAGTTATTTTCTTCTATAGGTTCTAACACAAAGACAAAATTACAGAATGGTGGCCTCTAGGTGATAATTATTGTTTCATAGTACTTATAATCTTGTCAGAAACTATTTACCTGTTTGTGTTTTTATATTCTGCAGCTCCAACTGGTGTATTTTCTGAAGTTCCTTGATCTCCTCTTGAGCAGAAGTAAGCTCCTCTTTAAGACTGCAAAGAGCTTTATCTTTTTCGTTTTCCATGTATTCACGAACCTGATCCACATGAGTTGAATAAACCAGAGAGAGGCATATTCGTTGAGCTTCCATCTGTAGTCTTAAATCATTCTTGAAGTGAATGTATATACACATTAGAATAATTTCAAATTGACAAATCAAATAATTTCTATTTTCTTATATATACTGACTACAAAATAGAAAATACATGAATTACAGTTTAAAAAATTCATAAGTCTGATTTAATTTTTAATTCTTTTCACTTTTCATTCTGTTGCATTGATCTACTTGTCTTTTTCAAGGAAAGTAGCACAATACTATAAAGTTTACAACTTTATAGTAAATTCTGATATTTCTATAGCTAGTATCACCTCATCTTTGATTTCTGTTTATTTTAAATGTAAAGAGATGCAAAGAATGCAGTAACATGTATTCACACCCCAACTTAACAAATAACTAATATTTTGTCTTTTTTTTTTTCCATTGCTCTCTTCTCTACACACTTCTATTTTGGCTTACAAAGGAAATACAGATAAAATTTAATCCACTATATCCTCATTTCTCCTTCCCCAGAGACAACCATTACTACAAATTAGCTGCAAGTCCAGTCCATTTCTCATCCTATCACTTTTCAATATATTTGTAAAGAATGCACTATATTTTGTGTTCTTAAGAATTCATATAAATGGTGTAAAATGGTATTTATTTGTAAACTACTCTTCTCAGTCAATATGCTTCTGAGTTATCCATGCAGACACAAATTAATTTATTTTAATTGTAATATAGTATATATGAATATACCACTATTTGTCCATTCCTTTTCTGGAGATCAACTGGATTATTTCTAATTATTTTTTACATTTCAAAAAATGCTGCAATAAATTATTATATATATCCTCTTGTACAAATGTGCTGGTGTTTCTCTAGTACAGTGGTTCTCAAATTTAGCATGCATCAGAACCACCTGGAATGCTTATTAAACCTAGTTTGCTGGACCCCTCCCCTGAGTTTCTAGTTCAGGAGATCTGGTGTAGGGCCTGAGAATCTGAATTTTAAACAGTTTCCAAATGATACTGATATTGCTGGTCAGGGACCACACTGAGAACCACCTAGAAATGCCATTTCTGAGTCATAGTTAATGCACATCACCTGTATTAGATTTTACCAAATTACTTTTTACATAATTGTACCACTTTACATTGATATTTGCAGGATATGTTAGTGCTCATCTATCTCCCTTATATCCTCACCATGCTTTTTACTGAGACTTATTTTGCAATCTGATGGGTATAAAATGCCCTTTTAGTGTTGCATCAATTTGTAAGGTTCAAAGTATTTTTTCATGTTTATTAGCCATTTTAGTTTCCTATTCTGAGACACATGTCTGTTTATACCCTTTGTTCATTTTTTATTTTTAGACTGCTTCTTACATTTAGTATTCTTTACCCCTGCTTGATATTAATCCTTTGATTTTAATATATGTAACAAATATCTAATCCCAGTCCTTCCAATTTTCATTGTAACTACAATATATGTAAAAATTAATTTGAGAGAAATGACATCTCTTTATCTCACTATGAATATGGTATATACTGTCATACAGTCAGGTCTTTAGGTACTTTAATGTTTTAAAATTTTCTTAACAAGTTCATATTTCTTATGTAGTATTTAAAATTCTGTCTCTTCTTTCATAACCTTTATCTCTTATTTCTTGTCATACTGAATTGTATAGTTGCCACAAGACAATGCTAAAATAGTAAAGTGGATAGTGGGCATCCTAGTGCTATACCTGATTTTAATAGAATTACTTCTAAATTTCACCATTAGAAATGTTATCTGCTAAGTATTTGATGAAAAGCATTACTATGGTTGAGACATTTCCCTCTATTCCTAATTTCCTAGTTTTTAAAAAAATTTTTTATAAATTTTCAGCATCTATTAAAATAACATGGTTCTCTTTTACTATATATGAATGTAGAGTTCATATTAATAAATTTTTATATGTTGAACTTTGTTTCCATTCCTTGAGATAATTTGCTAATATTTTAATTAGGATTTAATACTCATAAAATTAGTCTGTAATTTACTTTTCTTGTACTGTTCTTGTCAGGTCTTGGTGTCAGTGATTCTACCAGCCTCATGAAATAAACTGGATGTCTTTTCTTCCTCCCTTCCTTCCTTTCCTTTCATCCTATTTTAGTAAGTGATATATATTTTTTTTCTTTAAAAAATTGGTATAACCCATTTATAAAATGGTCTCTGTGTATTTTTTTTTTTGGTGGTGTATTTTTGACTGAAGTAGAGTGTAAACTTCCATTTCAAAATGCTTTAATGATTATTGGTTTATTCAGGTTTTGCATTTCTATTTGAGTTAGATTTGATAATTTATATATTTTCAGAAAATCAGTTTACCTATATTTTCAAATTTATTGGCATGTTATAGTATTCTTTTATAATTTTTTAAAAATCTATGATACCTGTACTGGGTTCTTATTTTAATTCTTGATTTGTTTATAAATCTTTTGTTTTTCTTTAATCATCTTCTTTGAGGTTTGTCTAATGGCTCTAATTTACTAATCGGTTCAAAGAATAAGCTTTCAATATCCTTGAAAACTCTCTCCCTCTTCTGGTTATTCCAAGCTCAATTATTTCTGTTTTTAACTCTGTTATTTCCTTCTACTTTCCTTGAGTGTATATACTGTTATTCCACTGAATTAATAACTTAATATTTCTTGTTTGTAAAATTGCTATATTTAAAGCTAAAAACTGTCCTCTATATGAAATCATCCAAGCATTCTGTAGTACTTTTCTTTTTCAAAAATATTATTGGCTCTTCTGAATTTATTCTTCCTGATGAACTGTAAACTGATTAAATCAAATTTCAATAACTTTTCATTATAATTTTGATTAGAATTACATAAAGCTTGTGGATTTTTCTAGAGATATCTGGCATTTTACAATATTAAAAATACCCCACTGATGAATCTTCTCACTTACCTAAGTTTCATGTCCTTCATTAAAGTGTTATAATTTTATTAACATTGGTCTTACACATTTTTGGTTTTTCATATTTACTATATACACTAAAGCTTTTCAGTTCATTTGCTTAAATTTTCCAGGTATTTAATTACATATGTAAATTATGACAGCTATGTTTCTCTCCATTTTTACCACAAACTTTTTTTCTTGTCATTGGTTAGGACTTAAAGAACAATGATGAATACCAAGGGACAAAAGCTATCCTGATCTTGTTCCTGACTCTAACATGAAGGCCTATGCTGTTTCACTGTTTGTTCTGGATGAACTGGCTTTGTTTTGTTTATTCTTCCTTTAGTTCACTCATTTAAATAAAATGTATTAACTGCCTATCATGTGTCAGTCATCACTCTAGTCCTTAGCTATACAGCAGACAGGGTCCTTGTTTTCAAGGAGCTGCGGTTCTAATGGTTTCTCTTATAGTTTCTAAGCTCTAATACCTGTTTCAATTCTAATCATTACCTTTAATTTTACACATAAACACCTGTCTATGTCTTCCTCCAGCATCAATAATTAATCAGTATCAGTAACATTCCAGCCACTCCTCCTTCATCCTTGCATCCTAATAGTAACAAGACTTCTTTGATGTTTTTACTTTTCTCCATCTGCTCAAACTTCCTAATTCTATTAAAATAACCTGGAACTGTACTTCAAAATTATTCATTTGTTACTTTTCAATTATAAAAAAATATTTTAACACCCATATTTATTTTGGTTTCAGTGAGAGATATCTGTCCTATTTACTAAGCTTAGGCCCAAAAGTAAAAGTACTTTTTGTGGCTTCAGCATTATTTCTAAGCTTATTTAGATTGTTCTTAGGTATCACCGTTGTGTAAATTAATGCCCAATTTCTTCTGTGAGCCTCTCCCCACACAGAGGCCCCACTTTCCTCCCCACCAATGAGGGGGCTTGTCTTCATAGTGATGAGTGGATAGAAACAGTTTACAGGCTTGCCCCCCTTCACTTTCTGTAAGTGAATGTCAAGGAGAGGTTATCTGAATGCTACTGAAAATGTCTTTACTAGGGAAAATAAAATTCTTACTGAGAAAAGTTGACCCTTTTGACAACTTCAAAATCAGGTCCTCTACCAATAATGCTTTAAAAAAATTTTTTAATGATTTTTAGAAGTATTTAAATTAAGTTAAAATCAGTTCATGGTTTTAAAAACAATTCTAGATATTTAACAAAGCATTAATAGTTGAGAAGTTTGAATTTCTTATCTCAATATATTGAGATGGAAAATACATTTGATCTAACATCACAAATATGAACATATTAGAAAAAAACTTTCCAGTGGCTTGCAACTGTATATAGAATAAAATCTCAACATCTTACAAAGTTTGTAAGACTTTCCAAGAAGTGGTCTCTTTTTCATTCTCTTCGTCTTCCACTCTCCTCTTAAACTTAACTAAAAAAACTTTCATTTTGTACCTCAGACTCATCTATGTTTTCAAAATTGCTCTAATTTCCTTGTGGCAGGCTCCTCTCTGTCATTCAGATCATGGTTCATGTCAATTCCTCTAAGAGAACTTTCCTGACCACCCTATTTATTCCTGCTACCACCACTGCCCATCATTTTCTATTACATTATCTGTTTTTTATTCTTCATAGGACTTATCACTATTTCTAACTACTCTACTTGTTTCCTTGCTTACTGCCTGCCTTCCTCCCTGGAATATATGTTCTCTGAAAGAATGAATCTTCTTTCTCTTGTTTTCTACTATACTCCTATACCTGGCAAGAGATTCAATAAATACTTGTGGAATTTTTCTATTATTTCTAATATCAGTATCTGGCAAATATAAATTGTCAGGAGTGATCTATTATTACTCATTATAGGTATTCTTTAACTGTATTTAGAAAAGCATTTTTTCTCCAAGTATATAAAAATATAGGACCTAAATTGAGATTTTTTTTCAGAGAAATATTGTCTCCTAATGACTGAACAACTATATAGTGTACTAAAAAGTTTAAGAGTTAATTTTCAGTTGTGGAACCTTGAAAACATAAGTATGAAATGAAATTCTGAAACCAACCCTTAGGATTATAACAAAATATTAAAGAATAACTTTTCTAAAGCTTAGATTCTCAAATAACTTAAACTCTTGCCTTTCCAAAAAAAAAAATGTGAACCATTAACTATTTTTTTCATTTCCTGAGCAGAATGTACAACACAGAATAACTGAAAGAAAGCCAACAATGTTTAGGAAAAACTAGATAAAAAAATGATAAATAAAGGATAGACCCAAATGAAAATAATATAATAAAATAATTCACTTTCATTCTCCCATAAGGTTATGTTTTATAAGGATAAAAACATTTTTTAGTATAAAATGTACATACCTGTTCTGATTTAAGCACACTGAGCTCCTGCTGCAGTTTATCATTTTCACTTGGTTCAGATGTCCCAAGTAATGATTCATTTGTCACTGATGGCAAGTGATCCAAAAACAACTGTTCTTGTTTGCTTTCTTTTCCAATAGCTATATTTTCAAAAGGTACTTTCCCATCCTCCATTATTTCTGATTCACCAAAATCTTTATTTATTTTTGAAACTGACCCTCCAGAATCCCTGCTTGTTACAGTCACCACTCCATCTTTTAAAGAGCTTAACTGAACATCACATACAGTCACATTTTCTGTCTTAGTATGATTAATTATGATTTCTAGCTCTCTACATCTCAACAAAACTTGCTCTTTCTCCTGCTTTAAAGATTTAACTTCTTTAGTTAGATTACTAATTTCACCATGTTTTTGTTTTAATTGTTCAGAAAGATCAGACAGTTTCTCTGACAGTTCTAATTTTTCTCGCTTGGTTACCTCAAGTTTTTCCATAAGTTCTGTTGTATCTTTCTCAACAACCTCACCAATTTCCAATGGTTCTGCTATAAAAGTTTTGTCATCATCAAAGACTGAACTTTTAATTTTCACTATAGTTGGATTTATTCTCTGCAAATGATGAAGCTCTTCACCAAGTGCTTTAAGCTTACTTTTATACTCTTCTTCTTGTTTATTTTTACTGTCTTCTAAATCATTTTTTACTTTGAGAAGGCAAGCATAATCTTCCTGTAACTCTTGATAGTTAACTTCAAAATTTTTTTCAGCAAATGAAAAAGTGTTCCTTTGTTTTTCAATCTCTTCAGTTAGCTGAATACATTGTTTTTTGAGGTCCTCATTTTCCTCTGTAAGTATTTCTATTTCTTTTTGCCAGCTACAGTCTTTGGATTTGGAATTAATGGAGTCTATGAAAAATAGTCTTTCTTCTTGGTTATCAGGAGTATATATTTTCAACATGTCTTCAAGGGCTTTCTTTTCATCTTTAAGAATGCTATTCTCTGTTTCAAGTTGTGCAAATTTTTCTTGAAGGTCATCCTCTTTTTCCTTCATTTGTTTCTCCAATAATTCAGTTTTAAGTTGTAATTCTTGAACTTCTTGTTCAAGTGTACCCTTTTCCATTTCTTCTTGTCTAAGTATTTCAATTTCTTTTTGAAGTTCATTAATTTGAAGGGTCATTTCTTCTGATTTTGAATTCACAAGGGACTGCTGTAAATCTTTTAGCTTTGATATTTCCAAAATTAATTGATTCTGCTTAGTTATCAAATTGTCTTTTTCAAACTGCATGGTTTCAATCTTTTGACTCATTTCATTCTGTAATCCATCTATCTGCTGTTTATAATGAGTACCTAAGTTATCTTTAAGTTTTTCAATATTTATTCGATGTTCAATTTCTAAATCTTCCTTCAGTTTGGAAAGTTCTTCTTCATGACTAAATAGAAGCTGTGTCCTCAGTCTCTCTAATTCAGCTTCTAGTGATTCAGCCATTCTGTCTAACACAGCATTCTTTTCTCTTTCTAACATTTCAAGTTTTATCTTATAATTTGTAACTTCTGCTTCATGTTTTAATTCTAGTTCCTTCCTGGATTCCGATGCAGAAACAATCTCAGCTTTCAAATCTTCCACTGTACTAAGGGACTTGTGTGCTTCACTGAGTTTACCTTCTTGTTCAACTATTGTCTGTCTAGCTCTCTGAATTTGGTCCCTTGCAAAGCTCAATTCTTCAAAAAGGTCTTCAAGCTGTCTCTGTAGAGCAGAGTTTTCTCCTGAAATTGCTCCGAGTTCTTCTCTGAGTTTTTCCTTTTGAGAGTTAGAATCTTGCAATTTTATATTTAGTTCATTTATTGCCATATTCATTAACTTTATTTGATCTTCATTAACTGTAATATTTGGATATGATCTCAAAGCATTAGCCATTTCTCCTTTATGTTGTGTTTTAAGTTCCTCTATCTGTGACATATGTTGTCTTATTAACTCTTGTTTCATCTGCACTATCTGCTGCCCATACATCTCATCCAGCTCTGCCTGGAGTTGTTCTAACTTTCTTTGTGTTTCTTGTTCCATTTTTTGGAGGATATCAGTTTCAAATTGGCTATCTTTATGGTTTTTCTTCTGAAGTTCTTCAACTGTCCCCATTAATTGTTTTATTTCCTCAGAACACTGTCTTTCTTTCTGCTTGGAATTAGTGAGCTCTAATTTCATATTTTTTATCTCTTGGTTCTTTTGTACAACCTGTTCTTGTAATTCTTCCACTAATTTGTCAGTAGCTATGACTTTATCCTTTAGTTCAAGAGTTTTTTTTTCTTCTTCTATTATTTTTGAATTTAATTCTTCGATAACTGCCACCTTTTCTTGTATCTCTTTATTTGAGCTTTTTACTTTTTTATCTTGTTCCTTTAAAAATAAAAACAAAATGAAAATATAAAAATGACATTTTTAGTTCCTGGCAACATATGTCACCTACCCCATTACCAAATGAGTGATAAATGTTTGGTTTTTTACCTAATTCTCTAGAAAGTGACTGCTGGGCCTGTCTCTCAATTTTTTCCAAGTCAATGAGACATAACTTGTGCATCCAATACTACTTTTAAGCAAATATTACAGCAGTTTTGGCTTTCTTGGAAGAAATTTTTCTTACATTACTATGATTAAAAATTTTAACTTAAAAATGCAGATTAAAATGTGTCTAAACCATTATATTTTCATTTTCTTATTAAGTGATCAACCATTCTAAGCATTTAGTATTTTCTATAGAGTACTTAATACCTACTCTTTATAGTACTAGAAGAAACTCTTAAAAATAAATCGAGGTTCCTCCTATGTAGTCTAGTGACCTGAAGGTATTTGATGGGCAAGTGCTGTGGAAAGAGTAAATCAACAAAAATAGGTTTCTTTGGGTCTGCTTTAACTTCATTCCAGGGGCTAAGTGTATACTTCAAGTTCATTGGATTTTACTTAGGAATATGCAATGCTTAAGTGGCTGAACCTCAAGCAACATGTAAGACAACTATACCACTTATGACATATCAACTTGGTCCTAGACTTTTGGTTTAAATAGAAATTTGAACGCAGAACATATATTTTTTCCTGGTTCTGATTTGGGGCTCTATTTTGGAATTGTAGATAAGCCTAAACCCAGAACACAGACCAAAGCTTATCAGTAATTATAATCATTCATGCGAGTAATTTATGGCAAAAGGGAGTCAAGTAGAAGCCCTGGAGACAAAGTTTCACCCCTGTTACTTAGTTACCTAAGTAGCTAGGGCAACAGACCCAAGAACAAAGAGAAAGGTAAAAGCCACAGAATGGAACAGAATATAAGTAGGTAAGCTAAATCACCTTAAGTAGACAAAAGTTCCAGGCCAAGGAGACTTTGAATACATTAGCATATTTAAAGAAAGAATGTCAACGCCCAAAAAAAGGAAAGCCTCAGAGGGAAATGTTGGCAGAATCCATTCCTATATAGTCCAGGGAAAAGAACCAAGGTGCCATGAGACCCAGCATTCTGATCCCTGTGGGAAAATCATACCTAAGATAGAAAGTAATGTAGGGGGTTGTAGCAAACAGAATTTAAAGAACTGCAGTCCAGAGGCATGATCACTCCTGCTGTGAGATGGTTGGGTCAGATTATCACAGCCTAATGCCCTAACATTTGATTCCTCTAACATTCCTTGATCTCATGCTCACTAAAAAACTTTCTATTATTATTATTTGGTTTTTCAAAAGTAAAATTCAATGAACTTGAAGTATACAGATTTCTAGGTTAATTATTTCTCATTGTAAACAATCTAGTATTCAACTTGAAAACACTGGCCTCTTGAACTTGGCATCTGAGTTCACCTCTGAGATAGCACAAGTCTCAGTTGATGGAAAATAAATACCAAATCAAAGTTCTGAGCCTACAAGTCAAAAGCTAAATTCTGCACTATATAAATTAACCAAGGCAATGAATCCTATCCCGTGCAGTCTCTTGAGTGAAATACTATCAGCTTTGGTCTTGGTATTACATATCCCATCCAATATCACCATTATGACCAAGTACTAAGCCTTTTTTATTTGAATTTCTGCATTACGATATGACATTTAAATCAGTTTAATCTCTTACATCTCGGTGTTTTCAATCTGTAAAATAAAGATAATACTACTTCTTTTGTCTCAGAATATACTCCAAGCTAAAATAAAATATATTAATATTTTAAAACTAAATGTATTCACTGTACTATATATATCTATACACTAGAAAAACCTATAAGGCATTTGGAAACTAAAAAGTAAAATCATTTAATGGTGGTCAACTTCAGTTAAATTGTTAAATAAGTATTTAGCCTTGAAAATGTTAACACTGTTATAAATCTGTAACATTTTTACTTCTTCATTTTCTACAGAAGAAAACCCTCATAAAAGTTTCACTGAATTCAAAAGCATATCACCTGGTATAATTGCAAACAAACAATAATTCGTCATTCAACTATTAAACAATACAAATTCATGGTTCATTTTTCTTAGTACCATTTATTTCAAAACACATAGTTTTAACCACTTATTTTGTGCTGCCAAAAAAAAAAAAAAAAATAAGACACCCCTGTGGTGGAAGATACAATCCTACAATCTCTCTACTTTTAGAAATAAACCTGAGAGAATGGGGAATAATATACTTCCTGCCAGTGACTACTGCACCATGGGAAGTTCAGAGAATTAATACAATGTGAATAAGGCTGGAATCATCAATGCAGTTGTCTAGGAGACCAAAACAGTCTCAATGATCACCCTAATACTCTAGTCCCTTAGCTACTTTGACAAAACTACTACTCAGGGAGACTCAAAGGGAAAAAAACAAATAATTAAAATATATATGCAATGAAAAAGAGAATGACAATAAAAGAATTCTTGCTAATAAAGGTTATTCCCTCGCATAAATTATTTAAATTTTAAATAATTTCAAATTATTCTGCCAACTAAATAGAATGTAATAAATAAAATAAAATCCAATTTCTAGGACCCTCTAATTTAGGCCTGGACTGTTTTACTTTGCTCCAGGAAAAACTCACTTTCAAAAACTACTGTTTTCTAGTTAAACTATTTTTTGTTCCCTATGCATTTTCAACATGCCTGAATCTTTATGCACACTCCATTCAACCTGTGTCTAAAACATCCTCCCCTCTCTATCAGTTCAGGTTCATAATTTATTCACTTATTTATCAAATAAGTAATGAGTAGCTGCTATGTGTCATAGATGATACCAACTGTTAAGGAGGAAAAAAAAATACAATTAAAAAGGGATGAGATCAACTTACACTTCCTACCTAAAGCCTCCTCCCTAAAACCTAGCCTGAATCACTTCCTTTATGAACCCAGACCTACTCAGAACTTTAACACACCTTTTATCTACACTTATCCTTGTTTTGTGATGTCTTGTGTTCATGCCCTACTAAACCATGAGTTTCAGTGAAGAAAAGGGAACATTTTAATCACTGCTATCTCTTTCAAAAATCTGGTACAAAAAAGGTGTTTTGTAAACATCTACATAATGATTTTTAAATTATCTTGGTTGTAAAGCATGTCTATTTGATAATTTCAATATCTTAAAATTGTATATTTCTTATTTTCCTGAGAGTACACAGTGTCTCTCAAGTCATTCTACCTAGGTTTGAAACTGATTCTATTTACTTATTACCTTTGCACTTGGGCAAAATGCTTCATTTTGCTTTGCCCTGGTGTCTTTAACTGTAAAATGGAGGTGATAATGGCAATTCTGCCTCCTAAAGTTGTAATGATTCTGTGAGTTAGTACGTAAAATGCTTTGAATACTTCCTGGTACCAAGGGAACAAAAATAAATGCTAGCTAATACTTTTATTATTAACCAAACTATTCTTGTCTTGGTAATTCCTAAACTTCCTGCAGAAGAATCTCCTAGGTTTATAAAAGAAAGTACTGTATTGTATGTAAAGCCTATCCCCAATAGTCACAAATTCTGTATTTGCGAATTCACCTACTTGCTAAAATTTATTTTAACCCCTAAATCAACACTCGCAGTAATTTTCAGAAGTGTACAGAGTGGCAAAATATTTGAGTTTCTAGACATGTATATTTCCAGGTGACATCAAACAAAGCATCCATACTGCCTTCTTATTTCCATTCTCATATGGAGAAGATGGATGGAGAGGAGGATGCAGACAGTAGCGAGCAGTGACATGTAGTATAAGAAATTCTGACTCTGGCCCAGGTGGATGGGTTTTGAATCTCAAATCAGCAACTATTAGTGGGGTGGCCTCAGGAAAGTCATTTGACACTTCTGAACTTCATCTGCTCTTTTGAAAAACAAATAAAATTTAATCTACCAGAATAAGTAGTTTTTAAGATTTAAGATTATAATCTATGTGAGCTGTGTATATGTGTGTATCCCCAAGGAGCACTTATTTGCTAATTAAGTGTTCCTGGCAACTGTATAAAACATAACTATAATGAATAAATAGAGTTAACTATATTTTTTCTAATTAAAATCCATAAAATTTCATTTTGTCATGAATATATTTTTGGAGTTTCATAACCATGGTTAAATTGAGTAGAAATAACTTTAAATGAAAAAAAAAAAAAGATAAAAATTCTGGTTATAAATTTAGACTCTCCTGAAAACTCAGTTTAATACAGGCTGATCATCTTCAAGGAATTCAGTAATGAGTACTATCTTAAAAACTATTACCGTGAAATTCCTAATAGCTTTTGAAACAACTTATTTTACAAACTTAAAGAGCTTTTCTTAATTATAAAATTTGTGACTCATGAACATAACAAAAAGATAAACACTTGCATAAAAAATTTTAAAGTTAATTGTAAAGCTGCTGCAAGTTGGTTGACTTTAAAATAAACATACCATTTCATATGCTTTAATTTTCTCTTGTAAAAAACTGATTTGCATTTTAAAGTCTTCTTTCTTTTTCTGATAATCTTCTAATAGAAGGTCTTGTTCTTCCAGCTGTTGCTGATGAGTGAGAATTTGTTGTCTGGCTTGTAGTAAATCTGCAGCTGTGCTACTGTGAGTGCTGTTTCTCAGAGTTTCACTAACCTGTAACTTGAAAAAAGAAACACCAAAGTATTAAATTCTGAAGTGACTGCACCAAGGAATAGACATCTTTTGGGGTACTACTTAGCTCATAATTGTAGAAAAATGTGCTGAATTTACAGGCTTGAGACCCAAGCAAATATAATGCCATGGATGATCAGGTGAGTATGGGTACATTATCCAAACTAAACCAATAAGACCACCTCTCTCATGATAAAGCAGAGAGAACGAAGTCTAGTGAGAGAGGTAAGACTGAAGTAGACACACAGAAAGAAATGAGGCCTGAAAGAGTACTTCCTGGATTCCTGATGACATTCTAATTTCTGATCCTAATTCATTTCAGAGGCCTGGTAGTATTTCTGTCTTGAATTCTGTAAGGTAAGCCTGTATCCATCCTTACATTAAATTCCTCTCTTTTGTTATCTCAATTTATTTTCCATTGTGTGCCATCAGAAAGCTTGATTAATTCAATGAAACTCTTATGGCTCTAGTAAAAGGTAAATGGAGTATATTCAGTCTAGATGCCATTTTAAACTCTAATTAAAATAAAATCATACCAGGTTTGGCAAAGGTAGAATATGACTACATGTTAATTACTGCAAAATTCCACCCAATCAAACTTAAATAAATACAGACAAAGAAGAAACACAAAGAAATAAAAGCAGGAAACCACTGAAGAAGTATGAACTAAATTCTTGGTTAACATAACAAAAGGTATTCACTGGTTTTTCCAACATGAGACATAATAAGCAAATGGAATTTAAACAAATTAAATTTCTTCTGAAAAGTATGAAAAAAATTTTAATTTCTTTCTAAAAAGCCAATAATTTTTGTTCTCTTAGTAATACTTACATGCTGAAATTGAATCTGTAATTTTTGACTTTGTTCTGTCAGCTCTAAAAATTCTCTCATTGTCTCATCCTTTTCTCTCCTTGCTTGTTGTAAATTTGCAGTAAGCTGAGTTATAATGCCATCTCTTTGTTTAATCGCAGCTTCAAATTCTTGTAACTAAAAGACATCAGTGAAATTAATAAGTGCTAGACTTATTTTTTTTAAATAAAATTGATTATTTTATAGGTAACTGTTCTCCAAAAATATGATATTCAAAACTCATGGTAGAATTATTATAATTTGTAAGCAATCTTTTCCAGATTTGAAAGCTATCAGCTTGCAGGGATTGGTTTTACTTCCATATCAACTTTTAAAAACATTATTATGTGAACTTAAGGACAAACCCATTAGGTCTAATGTATCCACATCTACTTTTAGAAGAACAGTGCCTTTACATCACGGATGCCTCCGTCTATTCCTAGACAACACCATTATAGATAAATTCAATCCTCCCTTGTTTCTGGAAAGGATAAAACTAAAATGTATTCTGTCATCTTCGTCAATGTCCTATTTCACTTTGTTCTCATAACCTGACTGCCACAAACAGATGTCATTTTAACCACATGAAGTTACTTACAAGGACTTGTTGACATGTTTAATGAGTTACAATCATATTTTGAGGTGGTATGCATGATACTTTTCTCTCAGGCTGATTACAAAAAAACATCTATTCTACTAAAGTGATTTCAGCCTATCTAATAAAGTTAAATAAAAGGGACCACATTTTATTAGACCTGTTAATGAAATCCTAGTTTTAAGTGAGGTAGTTTTTGTTTTATATATGGATGGAAAAATAACTATGAGGTGACTTTAAGTTACCCTTTAAAAACGCCATCTTTCAAGAATGTATGTAAGCTACCATTCAAATTTCCTATTTTTGTTTTTGTAACAAAAGATGCATAAGGTAAACATACTTGCTGCAGTCCTTCAGTTCCATAGGTGGCCCTCATTTCTTCCAGTTCTCTGTTTAGCTCTTCAATCTCATGCTGTTTCCCAACTAATTCATTTTCCATCATCTCTAGGTGGGTCTGACTGTGCTGTGCTCCATGTTCAGAATAAGAATCATCAACACCAAATTCTTCTTCCTAAATCAATCCAAGATTTTTTAATAATGTGGTACAAGTAACATTCTTCAAAAAGAATTCAAATATGCAAAGTCCATTTTCAAACACCACTCACCACCTGGGAGTTTACTAGTATGACAACCTCCTTTGTTGTTAATGCAATACACACTTCAAGAGCAAAAACAAGATAGTGACAAATTCGGTTACAACTGAGTTTTATAACAAAAGGTGGATGATTGTGTTTCTTTAAACATTCACATCATTTAGAAATCATCCACAGAAAGAAGTACATGCAGGAAAGAGCTTTGTTAGTAAGCCAGGTGTTTTTAAATAGTATAAAACATTAGTATTATGAGTAGTTTTAAATACTGTACCCTTAATAAATTTGTAGGTTTTCCTGTTCTCACCACAAAACTGCAACCATTTACCTGTGTAAAAACAATTTCCTGAAATATTATGATTTTTAAATAGAATTTCATTTAAAGCTAACAATTATATTTCTGCTAACTGTATTCATGCCTCTTCTATGCTTAGGGAAAATGTCTCACTGGCAAAAACAGATACAGTGATTAAAGTTAAGTATCTAAAAGACATTATGACCATTTCAAACATCAAACATTTCTTCAAACATTTGAATGCTTACAATGTAAAAAACACTGTACTATACACTTTTTTTTAAAAAAGTGATTTAAAATTCTAATTAAGTGATTTTGATTTTGTCTTCAGAAGGGTAACTATAAACTCCGAGTTACTGGACCTTCTACAAAACACTGCCTGAAAATTATTTAAATGATTTTATTAAGTCCTCTTCATTTTAAAATAAACTGTTTACTGGTACAAATTTATTGAAGGTTGGTAAGCAGGTCAAGAAATATGAAGAGATGAAGTGAGGAACATTCCCCCACGAACATTCCCTTGGGGCTGGTCCTATCATAGCATGTCAACCTGACCGATGTGGACATCTTCCATAACACATACTGCATGCCTCTATCACAGATATTTTGTGGTAGGAAGGAGGATGACTGTTAGAATATGTCTGCAATGTTGACCTAGTGTGAGATTAATTTCAGATCAATTAATCTATTTAACAATACCCTCTTTCCCCCATCTAAAAATAAACTTCATTCTGTTCATATCTTAATTATTCAAATTTTATAGTAATAGAATCCAAAATAATTAAATTTTTACTGTTAAATACACAAGATAGGATATCTTAGAATTACAGTTAGATCCATATGAACCATAACACTTTAAAAAGTAAAGATCCTACCTAAGAGTTCTTTATCATAGTTTGATTTCTTTGTTTTATCCTAAGGATAATTTCTGAGAAACAAAGCTAAAGTAAAAAAATTTTACCTTTATGGCAACACAATACTGAAATTTGTGAAAACTATCAGAAGAGTACTACCTCTAGTAAGATTATTAATACCAAGTCATTTGCAATAACTTTAAAATTAAAATTCTCCTACATTTCAATTAGCTTTTCTTTATTCTAAAATGAAGCATTTTGATAAAGGCCTATCAAAATTTTACTTTAGAGTAACAGTGTAATGAAATGAATTTTATGAATGTCTTCAAATATAATATTAAGCACTGGATATTCCTTTAAGTGGTGATACCACTATAATATAAATTAGTTAACTATTTATAATAATAAATTACACTTAACACATTATACAGACAATACTCAATTTTTCTCTAAGTTAATCAAAATTTGCATTTGACCAACTCATATGTAATTGACTTAAAGCACTACACAACTGTTTTCAAAATTTAATTACGTTGTTATAAAAATCTTATCAATCTTAACACATTTTAAAGATTTAATATCACATAAATAGGAAATAAAAGATTCACCAAAACTAAACTAAAAACATATATCAGTTAGAATAGAAACATTTGACAGAAAATTAGAACCATTAAGAGTTAGCAATAAATTATTCTATTTTTTAAAGTGAATAATTATTTTATTGATACCTAAAGGGTAGAGCATGTTATTTCTTCTTTTTACATTAACCTTCTAACAGTATACTTGGTAAACCATAATATAAAATTGAATTAATAACTTGAAACATATAAATTATATTAACAGATTCCTTCAATTGAAAAAAAGATCAGCTTCTCTTAATTCACTGTGGCATTTGTCACTGTTATTTAACCTTTAGGCTATTCTAATATATTCTTTCTGAATTCGCAGATTTACTACTCGATTTGTATAGACAACCTCAAGATTTGAAAAAGTACAAATAAGGTATATTTTATATTTTAAAATATTCTGAAGAGGTGAGTATTATCTCATAAAAATACTATACTGCTAAGAATCCAAAATAACTGATAGGTACTTGCTTCCTCTCATGAACACAATAAAATTACAACTGATTTACATAGTGATTAACCTGGAGAACCATCTGAAGACTAGCTGAACAGAAGTCCTATATCTAAAAATATAAAGAATACACATTGAGATTGGTAGAAGAACAGAGGAGAGAAATGGATGGCCCCACACCCACATGCAGCAGTTAAGAATCAGGAAGAATATCTTGGCCACAAAGGTCCCTGCTGAGAAATGAGAGGTCCCAGGCCCACACTCAGCTCCCTAGTCCTGAGCACCAGCACTGGGAAGAAAAGCTCCACAACATCTGGCTGTGAGAAGAAGTGGGGACTCTGTCTGTCCAGGTGAGATGGAAGACTATAGAAAACACAGGCATCCTCTCAAAGGGTCTGCACACAGACTCTCTTGTACCCAGGCATGAACACTGGGCTTTGGCGGAGGGAAAGCAGCTGAGGAGGTGCCAGAGACATGGGGAGAATATGAGTTGTGTGGCTTAGGGCAAGGAGTAGAGGAATAGCTGCCACTTTCTCTCTGTTGGGCCCTCCTCCTGCATATCCTACAGGCAGAAGCCACTCTTCCTGTGTTGAGCCCTCCCCACTACAAGGCCAAACCTGAATCTGCATTAGCCTGGTGTAACCTGCTTGCTCCACCCTGGTGACTCTCTGGGACCCTGCCCCTCCAAACTCACGCACCACCTAAGGCACTTTGGGGCCAGCCCCGGCCCCTGAACCCCAGGAGGCCCTTTCAGCTGCAAGCAGTTGGCCTTGGCTTGTGCACTATGGGACACACTTTTGGCCGCAGGCAGCCAGCCTTGGCCCTTGCTGTGCTCTTTCTTGTACAAGTTTTGAGGGCCTGCAGGCTCCAGGCTTTTGATGACTGGCCTCGGTGTATTCTAAACCTTTCGCAGAATGGCCCTAGGCTCATCACTGGCACAAAAACTGAATTTGTATCAAACTACTAAACACCACTCACCCAACCCAGTGACAACTAACTCATAAACTGGTGGAGGCTCTTTCAATGGCTGAGCCTTACAGTCAGCCAGCAGTTAGTGGCAGGCCTCAGGGTGACCTCAGCCTATTGCTTGAGCTGCTCCAGGCCTAGTACTGGTAGTAGCTGGCCTTGGTTCCCAGTGTGGCTTCCCCATGGACCTCTAGGTCCATCATCAGCAGTGGCTGACCTTACCCTACACAGGAGCCCATCCCCAAAGGCCCCAGAACCAACACACTTGAAGGGTAGCTTCAGAAAATAACAAAGCACCACCTAAGTAGCCCAAAAGGAGCATGTCCAAAGGGTGGTCCCATCAGGTACTAGAGCCTCCTTCTCAGAATCCTGTTCCATGGGATCAACTCCTACAGAGCAGGTAGTAGGTGGCAGGCATAGTCAGTCCTCATAACTAGTCAGATTGAGGGTCAATCCCACCCACTGAATATGCAAACAACAATTAAGGCTTAACTACAACAGGAGGACACGTACAGCTCACACAAGGGTCAGTTCTGGAGCACCTGGAGCAAGTGAACAGGGCAACTGTGCCACTGGGCCCCACAGGATACATCTACTAAATGAAGCCTCCTCGCCAAGAATGGGAGACATGGCAGATCTACTTAATACATAGAAACAAACACAGAGAGGCAGACAAATGAAGAAACAAAGAAACATGTCTCAAATAAAAGAACAAGAGAAAACTCCAGAAAACATACTAAGTGAAAAGAGGAAAGCAACCTACCAGGTACAGGGTTCAAAACACTGGTTATATGGATGCTCAAGAAACTTATTAAAACTTCAAAAAAGATATAGTAAGCATAAAAAGGGGCATAGAAACCATTTTTAAAAAGTCAGAAATGAAGACTACAAGAAGTGAAATCAAGAATACACTCGAAGGCACCGAAAGCAGGTTAGATGAAGCAGAGGCTCAAATCAGCAATTTGGAAGACAAGGTAGCAGAAAACACCCAATCAAAACAGAAAAAAAAAAAAAGAATCAAACAAAAATGAGGATAGTTTAAGGAACCCCTGGGGCGACAACAAATGTAATTCACATCACTGGGGTACCAGGAGTGAAGAGAGAGCAAGGGACTTAAGACCCTCTCTGAAGAAATACTGATTAAAAACTCCCCTCACTTAACCAGGAAACAGAGTCCCAAACAAGATGAACCCCGAAAGGCCACACCAAGACACAACATAATTAAAATGCCAAAGGTTAAAGATTATTACAGAATCTTAAAAGCAGTTAGAGAAAGGCAGCTAGTTCCTTACAAGGGCGTTCCAATTAAGACTGTCAACTGATTTCTCAACAAAAACTTTGCAGGGCAGAAGGGACTGACACATAATATTCAAAGTGATGAAAAGAAAAGACCTACAACAAAGACTAATCTACCTAGCAAGGATATCACTTGGAATCAAAGGACAGTTAAAGAACTTCCCAGACAAGGAAAAAACTAAGGAATTTATGGCCACCAAGCCAGTATTACAAGGAATGTTAAAGAGACTCCTTTTAAGAAGATGGGATGGGGAGAGGGGAAGAACATAAATCTGAATAATAAAATGGCAGTAACTATGTACCTATCAATAATTACAAATGTAAATGAGTTAAATGCTCCAATCAAGAGACACAGGATAGCTAAAATGACAAGAAAACAAGACCCACACAAATGCTGTCTATAAAAAACCAACTTCAGATCGAAAGACACACACAGACGAAAAGTAAAAAGATGTTAAAATATGGAAAAAGATACTTCATGGGAATGAAAACAAAAATCTGGGGCAGTAATACTTATATCAGACAAAATAGACATTAAAATAATGACCATAACAAAAAACAAAGAAGGACATTATAATAACAGGATCAATCCATTGAAAGACTTTAACCAATGTAAACATTTATGCACCAAAAGAACACCTAAACATATAAAGCAAATATTGACTGACATAAAGAGAGAGGTCGACAGTATTACAGTCATAACAGGGGACTTTAAAACCCCATTGACAACAATGAGCAGATCTAGACAAACGACAAGAAATTAGTGGCCTTAGATGACACATTAGAC
The DNA here is from genome assembly GCA_030015415.1 of Cynopterus sphinx. Lineage (NCBI taxonomy): Eukaryota > Metazoa > Chordata > Mammalia > Chiroptera > Pteropodidae > Cynopterus > Cynopterus sphinx. Next base: position 28,230,826 of record CM057391.1, read on the forward strand.
TAATTAATATTAATATTAATTAATATTTTTAGAGCATTTTATCCCATAGTGGCTTAAAATATACATTCTTTTAAAGTGCACCTATAATATTTTCCAGGATAGACCACATGTTAGGCCACAAAACAAGTCTCAATAAATTTAAGAAGACTGAAATCATATCAAGCATCTTCTCCTATTACAATGGTATAAAACTAGAAATCAATTACAGGGAAAAACCTGGAATACACAAACACATGGAGGCTAAATAATATGGTACTAAACAGTGAATGGGTTAACAATGAGATGAAGGAAGATATCAGTAGACATCTTAAGACAAATGAAAATGAAAACATAATGACCCCAAATCTATGGGACACAGCAAAAGCTGTCCTAAGAGGAAAATTCAAAGCAATATAGGCCTACCTCAAGAAACAAACAAAAAATCTCAATTTACCCTTACATTTAAAAGAACTAGAACAAGAACAGAAAAAAAAAAAAAGCCTAGAGGAAAGAAAATAATAAAGATAGGAGTGGAAATAAATGAGATAAGAATCTAAAAAAACAATACAAAAGATCAATGAAACCAAGAGCTGGTTCTTTGAAAAGGTAAAATTGATAAACTTTTAACCAGACTCACCAAGAAAAAGTGAAAACCCAAATAAATGAAATCAGAAATAAAAGAGAAGTAACACCTGACGCCACAAAAATACAAAGGATTAGAAGAAAACACAATTATATGTCAACAATTTGGACAATCTGGAAAAATAGATAAATTCCTAGAAACAAGTAATCTTCCAAGACTGAATCAAGAAGAATCAGAAAATCTGAACAGACTGGATTATTTCTAATGAAATCAAATCAGTAATCAAAAAACTCTTACCAAAGAAAAGTCCTGAACCATACGGCCACACAAGTGAATGTAACCAAACATTCAGAGAAGACTGAACACCTATCCTTAAATTATTCCAAAATATTCAAGAAGGAAAGCTCCCAGGCTATTTTACAAGGTCACCATTACCCTGATACTAAAATCAGACAAAGACATTAATATGTATGCACACACACACACACACACACACACACACACACACCCAATATCCCTGGTGAACACACATGCAAAAATCTTCAACAAAATATTAGCAAACTCAATTTAACAATATGTTAAAAAGATCATACACGATGATCAAATGGAATTTATCCTGGGATGCAAGGTTAGTTCAATACCCACAAAAAAGCGATTGACAAAATCCAGCATCCATTCATAACAAAAACTCTCAGCAAAGTGGGAACAGAGGTAACATACCTCACAGAATAAAGGCCATATATGACAAAACCAGAGCTAGTATCAAAATCAACCAGGTAAAGCTAAAAGCATTTTACTTAAGATCAGGAACAAAACAAGGATATTCGCTTTCACCACTTTTATTCAACATAGTATACAAATTCCTAACCACAGAAACAAAAGGCATCTAAACTGGAAAGGAAAAACTAAAACTGTCATTATTCGCAGATATCCACAAACTGTCATTATATAGAGAGAATCCTAAAGATTCAACCAAAAAACTACTAAAACTAGCAGGATACACAATTAACATTTAGATGTCAGTTGCATTTTTATACACCAATAACAAACTATCAGAAAGAAAAATTAACAATCCATCTACAAGTGCATCAGAAAAAGTAAAATATCTAGGAATAAATTTAACCAAAGAAGAAAAAACCTGTACTCAAAAAATTCAAAGACATTGAAGAAACTGAATAAGATACAAATAAATGTAAACATAGGCTGTGCTCATGGATAGTAAGAATTAACATTGTTAAAATGTCCATACTACCCGAAATGATGTATAGAGTCAATCTAATCCCTCTTAAAACATCAATGGTATTTTCCACAGAACTAGAACTAATAATCTCAAAATTTATATGGAACCAAAAAGATTCCAAATAGCCACAGCATTCTTGAGAAAGAACTACCTCTTACCAAGTTACACTACAAGGCTATAGTAATCAAAACAGCACGGTACTAGCATAAAAACAGATACATAAATCAATGGAATAGAATAGAAGGGCCAGAAATAAATCCATGCCTATATGGTCATCTAATCTATGACAAAGGAGGCAAGAATATGCAATGTGGCAAAGACAGTATATTCGATAAATGGTGTTGGGAAAACTGGACAGATAGATACATGCAAAAAAAAAAAAAACAGACTGGGCCACCTTCTTACACCATACACAAGAATAAACTCAAAATGGATGAGACTTAAATGAAAACCTAAAATCATAAAAATCCTAGACATACACAGAAAATTGACTTTGGTCTTAGTAATATTTTTTCTGATATATCAACTCAGGCATGGGAAACAAGAAAAAATAAACAAATGGGACTACATCAAACTAAAAGTTTTTGTACAGCAAAGGAACCCATCAACAAAATGAAAAGACAACTTATCAAATGGGAGAAAATATTCACCAATGATACATCTGATAAAGGGTTATTATTAAAAATTTATTTAAAAAATTCATGCAACTCAACACCAAAAAATAATCTAATTAAAAAATGGGCAGAGAATTTGAATAGGCATTTCTCAAAAGAGGACATACAGATGGCCAACAGATATACGAAAAGATACTCATTGTCATTTATCATCAAGAAATGTAAACTAAAACCACAATCAGATATCGCCTCACACCTGTCAGAATGACTATCATCACTAAATCAACAAGTAAGTGTTGGTGAGGATTTGATGAAATGGGAACCCCTGTACACTGTTGGTGGGACTGCAAATTGGTGCAGCTAAAGGTTTGGAAGTCCCTCAAAAAATTAAAAATAGAACTACCTTATGACCCAGCAATTCCACTTTTGTGTATTTACTCGAAAAAAATCCAAAACAGTAATTTGAAAAATATACACACCTATATGTTCACTGCAGCACTATTTATAATAGCCAAGATACGGACACAACCTAAGTGCCCATCAACAGCTGACTGGATAAAAAAGATGTGGTAAATATATATAATGAATATTACTTGGCCATAATAAATGATATTTTGTCATTTGCAACCAACATGGATGGACCTAAAAGGTATTATGTAAAATAAGTCAGATAGAGAAAGACCAGTATCATATATTGTCACTCATATGTAGAATCTAAAGAGCAAAATTAATGAACAAAAAAGAAACAGACTCATAGATGCAGAGAACAAACTGATGTTTGTCAGATGGGAGGAGGGTTGGGGATGGGTGAAAAAGGTGACAGGATTAAGAAGTACGAATAGGTAGTTACAAAATAGTCACAAGGATGTAAAGCATAGGTAATATAATCAACAATACTGTATTAACTGTGTATGATGCCAGTTGGGTACCAGACTAAATGGGGGGATCACTTGTAAATTACATAAATGTCTAACCACTGTGTTGCACAGATGAAACTAATGCAAATTAATATTGAATGCCAACTGTAATTGAAAAATAAAATAAAAAACAAATTACTGCTATTCAGAAAGACTCAGAGGAAAGATAACTTTAAAACTATAAAATCACTTTCATGCAAAACTTTTCCTTTCAGTGAACATTAGCTGAAAATAAAGGATAACTCACTCTTTATTACTATCTGAATATTATACTTAATTTGGTAGTACAAACATTAAAAAATTTTAGTAATAGATGTCTTAATAAAAAATAAGAAGAATCTGATGGTTCATAAAAGTTCATGAGGAGAACAGAGGTGAGGTTGCCTTTGGAGCAGCACATCCCCTATCGTATGGTCGAACAGCGCTCCAACCCACATAGAGGGCTCCCCTGGTGCACACAAACCCACCGCCTGCACAGCACCACTTGGTGGCCACCGCCTGCTCCAGGAAGAGATCCAGCCCCCAAGACAGGGACACCTAGGGCCACCCCTTCAGAGCTCTTGGAAGGCCTACCAGCTGCTGGGTCCACCAGAGTTGCCTCAGCTGAGCTGGAGGAGAGTGGGGATAGGACCATATGCGGAAGTTCTTGAGCCTGAACATCGAACTGTTTTCTGAAAAAGCAGGATGCTGATCTAGACATGGAAAAAGACCACTCCATAGGCTGTATTAAAAGACATGTGGTGTATATAAAGTTTATGATAGTTGGGGAAAATTTTGAGATTTTTCAGAAAACACGGCAGAGTGAGAAACATCCCCAGATCTCTTCCCTTGAAACAACAATAAGCTGAACAACTAAAACTCCAAAAAAACAACAACAACAACAACAACAACAAAAAAAAAACCACACACACACACAAAAACCACCAAAAAGAAAAAAAAAACAAAACAAAAAACAAAAAACACACCCAAACAGTACACAAGCACATCTAGGCGTGAGATCTGCACATAAGAGCTACCACAAGTCAGAACCCCAGGTGTTGGGCAGTGGGCTGGGAGAAATAAAGAGGCTGCCTCTAGAAGTTGCTGGAGCTCCTTGCAGGAGGAGGAGAGGGGTGAAGGTGTGGTGACTTCCCAGATCAACCTACCTGAAAGTGCTGGAACTTCTAGCAGATGGCAAAAGGGCCCATCATCAGGGCATAAAGCAGAGAATGGGACGAAAGAGCAGAGAAACAACAGCTGATTTTTATCCGTACCAGTTCAAAACCTAAGGCTGAGCTGCGGCTCCCAACCCCCATTCCAGAGGGCACCACCCCCTGAACCCTCTGAGATCAAACACCACGTAGCCCCTGGGGAATCTGAACAAACGTAGTGAAACTGTTGCTAACACTGACAGGGACTGAAACAGAGCAAGTATTATTAAATATCTACAAGAAAATTCAAAAGGCATTTAGGCTTTATATAAAGCAGGGATGAAAGAGGCTTAGATGCCACCTCCTGGAAACCAAAAGAAAAGCACCTTCTTTGCAGCAGGCTAAAGTGAGACCTTTATATAATAAATTTTCTTTCTGAAAAAACAACAGACGACACTTCCATTAATGTCCAGGTGGAGAAAGAGTCCATTAAACACCATGAACAACCAAGGTGACAGGCATCTCATAAAGAAAAAGAAAAATCTCCAGAAAATAAGCTTACAGACACAGATATATGTGACTTACTGACAGAGAATTCAAGATACTTCTGAAAAAACTCAAAGAAATACAAAACAACTCACATCAACAATTTCAGGAATTGAAAAAAACAACTAGATGAGCACACCAAGGAGATTGAAACACTCAAAATGAACCAAAAAGAATTTCTGGAGATGAACACACTGCAAGAGTTGAAAAATGAAATAGCAAGCTTAGGAAATAGAGTCAACCGAATGGAGGAAAGAATCAGTGATATCTACAAATAAATCAGAAAGAAGAGAGAAACTGAAGAATGAAAATTAACGAAAGAGAAATTTAAGAACTAGCTGATACCATCAGGAGAAGAAACAAGAAAAATGAGTATTCTTGAAAGCGAGGCAAAGGAGCAGGGACTGTAAAGCATTTTCAGACAAATAGTGTATGAGAATTTCCCAAATCTAAGGAGTGAGCTGGAGCTTGGAATTCAAGGAGTCAACAGAACATCTAATTATCTCAACCCAAAACGACCTTCAGCAAGACATGCTGTATTAAAGTTATCAAAAGTCAATAACAAAGACAGAATTCTCAGGGCAGCCAGGGAAAAGAAGATGGTAACACATAAAGGAAAACCAATTAGATTATCCTCAGACTTCTCAGTGCAAACCTTACAAGCCAGAAAGGAATGGAATCAAATATTTAAACTATTAAGTGAAAGGAAGTACCAGCCTAGAATAATGTATCCAGCTAATCTCTCCTTCAGATATGAAGGAGAAACTAGACCTTTCCAGACATACAGAACTTTAGGGAATTCTCTACTACGAGGTCTCCACTATAGAAAATATTGAGTCAGATAGTCTAAAACAAAATAACAATAACAACAAAAATACATAATTATACATATTTAGGAGTAAAGTGACTATCAGGCAAACAGAAGTAGAGAAGTGTAACCCTCACCAAGAACAGAGCATTATAAGTTTAAATAACAAGAAGAGAATTGCTATGCATACATAGGGACAAATTAAGATAACAATGATTGAAAAGGTGAAGATTCAAAGATCCAAATTCACAAAGGGGAAAGGAGATAAGGCTCATGCAGAAGAAAACAGATGATTGTGTGTGTGTGTGTGTGTGTGTGTGTGTGTGTGTGTGTGTGTGTGTATGACTATTCTTTTCATATTAGTAATGGTAACCACACACCAAAGGTTCAGAACTGAAGTACCTAACATAAAACAAGAACTGGAAGCAAACCCCACAAAAAACAACCAAAATAAACAGAAATACAAGGACAAGAAATCAATGGAAACACCGAAACACCAGAAAGCCAAAGATAAAATGGCTATAAGACGACTTCATATTTCAATGATCACCCTAAATGTAAATAAACTGAACTCACCAATAAAAAGGCACAGAGTTGCAGATTGGATCAATAAACAAAACCCAACCATATGCTGCCTCCAGGAGACAAATCTCAGCTCCAAAGACAAATATAGACTCAAAGTGAAAGGGTAGAAAAAGATATTTCAAGCAAATGGCACTCAGAGAAAAGCGGGAGTAGTGGTACTAATATCTGATAAAATAGACTTCAAAATAAAAAAGGTAAAGAAAGATATGGAGGGACGCTTCATAATGATAAAGGGAATTATGTACCAAGAAGACCTAACACTTATTAATATCTATGCTCCCAGTCAGGGAGCCCTGAAATATGTAAATACTAACAGAACTAAAGGGAGAAACAGACCAAAACACTATCATAGTAGGGGATCTAAATACTCCGCTGTCAGATATGGACAGATCATCCAAACAGAAAATCAATATGGAAATAACATCCTTAAATGATACATTATACCAACTAGACATAACTGAAATATATAGAGCCTTCCATCCCAAAACAGTTGCTTATATATTCTTCTCTAGTGCACATGGAACATTCTCAAGAATCAACCACATACTGGGACCCAGAGATAGCCTCAATAAATACAAGATGGTTGAAATCATACCAATCATATTCTCTGATCATAATGCTTTGAAACTAGAGATCAACTGAAAAAAGAAATCAGGAAAAACCACAAATACATGGAGATTAAACAACATGTTAACTGAAGAATAACTGCATCAGGGAAGAAATAAAAAGAGAGATCAAGAGATATATAGAAACAAATGATAATGATAGTATAACACATCAAAACTTTTGGGACATGGCAAAAGTGGTCATAAGAGGAAAGTTCATATCATTTCTTATCTCCAAAAAGAAGAATGAGCCCAAATAACCTAACGCTTCATCTTAAAAAAAATAGATAAGGAAGAACAAATGAGGTCTAATGTCAGCAGAAGGAAAGAAATCATCAAAATTAGAGCAGAAATAAATAAAATTGAAAACAAAAAAAAAAAACAAAAACAGAATAAATAAATACAACAAGGAGCTGATTCTTTGCGAAGGTTAATAAAATTGATAAACCTTGGGCTAGACTCACTAAAGAAAAAAGAGAAAGGACACAAACAAAACCAGGGATGAAAGAGGGGATCTTACGACCAACATCGCAGAAATACATAGGATGATGCAAGAATACTATGAAAAAGTATATAATAACAAATTTAATAACCTAGAAGATATGGACCAGTACTTAGAAAAATACGATCTTCCTAGATTGAATCAAGAAGATCTGGAAAATCTAAAAAGACCAATCAGCAGCATGGAAATTGAAACAATCATCAAAAACCTATGAAAAACTAAAAGTCCAGGACCAGATGGCTTCACCAGTGAATTCTACTGAACATTCAAATAAGGCTTAATACCTATTCTCCTCAAACTCTTCCAAAAAATCGAAGAGGTGGCGATACTTCTCAACTCATTTTATGAGGCCAATATTACTCTGATACCAAACCTGATTAGATAACACGAACAAAGAAAACTACAAACCTATATCTCTCATGAACACAGATGCAAAAATCCTAAATAAGATACTAGCGAACCGAATACAGCAACATATTAAAAATATTATACACCACGATCAAGTGGGCTTCATCCCAAGGGCACAGGGATGGTTCAATATACGCAAATAGATTAATGTGATATACCACATAAACAAATTAAAAAATAAGAATCATATGATCTTATCAACAAATGCAGAAAAAACTTTCGACAAGATACAGCATCCATTTATGAAAAAACACTTGAACAAAATCTAATCTATTAAAAGAAATCAAAACAGATACAAAGAAATGGAAAGATATTTCATGTTCTTGGACTGGAAGAATCAATATTGTTAAAATGACCATATTACCTAAAGTATTATACAGATTTAATACAATCCCAATCGAAATCCCATTGGCATTTTTTAAAGAAATAGAACAAAAAAATCATCAGATTTGTATGGAAGCACAAAAGACCCCGAATTGCCAAAGCCATCCTACGAAATGAGAATGAAGCTGGAGGCATCACTCTGCCTGACTTCAAATCATACTACAAAACAACAGTAATCAAAACAACATGTATTTGCAGCAAAACAGACACACGGACCAGTGGAATAGAATCGAGAGTCCAGAAGTAAACCCACATTAATACGGGCAAATAATTTTTGACAAAAAAGCTAAAAACATACAGTGGATAAAGAAAGGCCTTTTCAATAAATGGTGCTGGGAATTGGAAGGCCACCTGCAAAAGAATGAAACTAGATCCTTGTCTATCACCATACAGCAAAATAAACCCCAAATAGAAATGAAACTGAATATAAGACCGGAATAGAAGAAAATGCACAGAAGAAAACATAGGAACTAAACTCAAGAACCTTGGACTTAAAGAGGATTTTAGGAATTTGATCTCAAAGGCAAGGGAAGTTAAAGCAAAAACAAATAAATGGGACCACATCAAACTAAAAAGCTTCTGCTCAGCAAAAGAAACCATGAACAAGGTAGAGATAACCATCCAAATGGGAAAATATATTTGTAAGCAATGCCTCTGCTAAGGGCCTAATATCCAAATACACAAAAAACTCATACGACTCAACAACAACAAAAAAAACCAAAAGGTCCAATCTAAAAATGGGCACAAGATCTGAACAGACACTTCTCCCTAGAGGACATACAAATGACCTACAAATATATGAAGAGATGCTCAACATCGTTAGCTATTAGGGAAATGCAAATCAAAATCACAATGAGATACCATCTCACACCTATTAGAATAGCTATAATCAACAGGACAAGCAATAACAAATGTTAGAGAGGATGCAGAGAAAAAGGACTCTCATACACTGGAGGTGGGAATGCAAATTGGTACAGCCACTATGAAAAACAGTATGGAGGTTCCTCAAAAAACTAAGAATTGATCTAATATATCATCCCTCTACTCCAGCTACTCATTTCATAAATGCCATGCATACAAGTTCCTTGGTTAGGAGGTATTAAATAATCAGATGAAATGAAATTGTATGCCCTACTATCATGTTGTCATCTTCCTATACACAGCAAGCATATTTACCTGTCTTACCTCTCTCCCGCTGTTGCCTGCGGCACTCCCCATTTTCTCCAAATAACTCTGCTCAAAGGTTACCAATACAAATATTTCATGTAAATATGGCATTGTGGATGTAAAATGTCCCTTCATCAAGGACTAAGAGTATTTTTATTTAGTCTGATTTCTTAAATAAATAAATATATAATTGTGTGTGTGTGTGTGTGTGTGTGTGTGTGTATTTATATTGAACACTGTAGATAAGACACAGCATAAAATTATCAAATTCTTCTAGGCCTGAATCCATATTTCAGTCCAATAAGTATAGTAGCTACAGAAGTCAAGAAAAATCAAGAACGTTAAGCATACACTGTATCTATACACATAAAATTTCCTAAGTTCTAATTAAATACATAATCAGAATCTGAAATCTGAAAATAATTCATTAAAAGAATTCTCATTACTCACTTATTTCATATACACTTATTATAAAGAAAAGCATATTTTTACTAAAAAACAGTAAAAAACCTCCAAGCTTTGCCAATTGTCTTTTGTATGCTAAACACCATACTAAATATTATCAAATAACCCTCACAACTATCCACTGAGGTAGATATTACTCCCCTTGCAGCTTTATGGGTAAGGAAAACTGTGTTTCAGAGTTTAAATGATGTGCCCAAATTCACCTCGATGATGAAACTGAGATTTGAACACAGGTCTTTCTGGATCCAAAGCCTCTACTCCTTTATATCATCTTATTCCCCAGAAAAATGTCAGTGATATTTAGACAAAATACAAGATAAGTATGTGGCCTATGACTACAATTATCTAATTTTGAAATTTTAGAATACTTAAATGCAAGCCAGAGCAGCCAAATTTAAGAAACTTTGCAAATCTGGCATTTGTAGTGAAGTAAGAAATTTCATGTTATTTTTTGGAGGGGAATGTTACTGAAAGATAATTCCTTATTATAGTGTAAGATTTATTCCTTGGTTTACATATCTGGTCTACTGATGATTTTCCTGCCTCCTGAGAAGGTGAACACACTGAGAAGTTTCCTGTAATTCTAGCTCAGCCAAACTAGTCTAACATCATTAAATGTGGCTAAAGCCTTAAAACTAACCCAGAATATCATGGATTCAACCAGCATTTTAGTGGTCTTGAGGAGACATCAAACATTTCATAAACTGTCTAGATTTTTCTACTACTTTCTATTGACATAGTGAATATGTAAGAATGCAGGCCTAACATATATAACGTTACAAGAGTTATTCAAATCAGGCCAAATCTGTCAAAAATTATTTCATAATTATTATTTTTTTAATGTAATCTCTAAGTTACTTTTTTAAAACTATACTTAGGGTTAATCATTTTGGTTCTTGTGACATGCATTAAAAAGAAAAAGTATCAAAGGATATGTCACATGGTAAAGGGAAGTATTTTTCCTGAAACTTCTATGTAAAAAATACATATATGTATACATTTATTCATGTACATGATTTTCATGTATGTAACTAAATATATAAAGAAAATCACACCCATATATGTAAAATACATATCTTATTGTTGAACCATAGTCAATGTGTTCTAACATTTTTTTTAAAGTTTAGGCAGAAAGTATCTATTGTAACAAGAATCTTTAATATTATTAAATTTTCATAAAGAGAACTTAAAAATCACAATCTTTTTAATTCATGTCTTTGGCTTTCAAATCTGTATTAATAAAAATTAAATTTTACTTTTTTATCTCAAAGTGAGAAAATGGGTATATAAATTTGAATGAGATTACGAAAAGCATGTATGAGATGGTCTGATCTGTAGCCACCTGGCTTATAAAAAATTCACTTTGGGGTAAAGAAAAAAATGCACTTTGTGGAATCCTGGGTTGCCCAAAAGGCAAAGGAAGTTTTAAAACCAAAGTATCTGAAACTTTCAATCAAAAGACAAGCTATAAGAATTAAGGCATTATAGAAAGAGAAAAGCAGTGTTTTCATATACGAGCCCCAAATTTAAGGCCACAAGATTCTATGAATAGCAGACTGTGATTTTAAATTAAGATACTTCCCACAGAAGCAAATTTATGTAGTCTAAATTGGGCACCAATTTACTTATTTAATATTGGTTATTTATTTTCCTAACCAGATTACTGTAAGTATATTCCCAGCCTTTAAACACATTTAAACTTCTGAGGTAGCAAAGTTTTTACACTTATTAGAAATTCAAAGCAATAATATGTTCATTTAAAAACATGAAGTTTACTTTTTTCTATTAGAAACTTATAATACATCAAAACTTTTGGAATACATTGAATTACTGAACCATTCAGAGTAAAGAACAGTTTTTCATGTTCTCACATTTGGACCAAAGAAATGACAATCATATCTAAGACAGCAAGAAAAAGATAAAATGACATATAATTAACACATAAAAAGGGTTTTTGCTAAAGTGGCCAATGTCTACATTAGCTTTTATCACCTAAATTTTAAAAATCTCTATTTCAATACTAGTATCAATAAATGTATATAAGTAACTAGAATTTAAGTATCTGTAAAAAGGATTACTCAACATGAAATCGCCTATATTATTAAATGTTTACTCTATTAAACATGGATATCTTATAATGATCAAGTATCCCAGAAACTCAGTATCAAATACTCCTAGAAACTAAAACAAGGCCTTTATCTAATCAAAGACCAAGCTATTCATACATATTTAAGAGCTTGGTTAATAATCTGAAAAAATATATATATCAGAAAAACAATCTTCAGGTTTTCCAGGTCATTTCTATTACATTATATATTATGCTATATTTTGTTCTATTTATAAAAATACAGAAGCATGTGAGTCAAGAAATAAAGTACTAACAATCAATAGTACTTTCAAAAATAATACAAAATATCAATCATAGTATTATTTATTCTTACCTCTGAACTATAATCATCTGCTGTGGTTGAAATTTCACTTTCCGGCTAAAACAAAAGTAAAAACCAATTACATTAAGGCCTTTTCCCCTGCTAAATATTATACTTTATTAAACCCTTACCACTGGTATTTATGATAGAAAACACATACAAATATCACAAAAAAAACTAGTAAAAAAATTATGCAACTCTTTAAAAATTTCACTGATTATGAATGACTAAACAGCACCGCGTAACATTTAACACTAGGCATTTTTTTAAAATATAAAAGAATCAAGAAATACTTTCAGAATGTGAACTGTATGTTTTCACTCATTTATAGGATATAAAACAAAAAGCAACAAATGAAATATACAAAGGAACAAAACACAAGACTTATAGACAATATAATGGTGGTTACCAGAAGGGAAGGTGGTGGGGGGAGGACAAAGAGAGTAAAGGAGGTCAGACATAAGGTGATGGAAGGAGACTGGACTTCTGGTGGGGAGAGCACAATAGAGTATACAGATTTTGTATTATAAAGTTATATGCCTGAAATTTATATAATGCTATTAACTAACATTACTACAATAAATTTAATTAAAAATGTTTTTCTTAGAGGCAAAAAAGAAACAAAAATACTTTTAGACAAGGTTTTGTATAGACTACAAATCATTTGTAGGACAAATGCACCAATTAAGATATGATCCCTAATCTTGTATCTTTTAAGTAAAAAAAAAGTTCTAAAATGTTACTAGTAAAAGAGTTCAATTTCTCAAAAAGAAGAATCATAAGTCTTGATGCTGGGAAATTGTTAACAACTTGAAAACAATCACCTATGTCATACACATATGCAACTTACAAAACACTTTCCAAGACATTCTTGCATCATCCTTACATCCCTGGGATTTGGGTTATGAAGTGAATAGCTTTTCCAAGCTCACTCATCTTAGAAGTACTTTACTAGAAAGAGTCAAGGAGGAAACCTAAATTTTCACTGCTTTCACTCTTCTCCCTCTCATCTAAGAATCTCACTAACTAGTGAGAAAAGAGACCCAGATATTTTGTCTTTTCATGCAACCAATATGAGCCATCAGTGTCTCCGTTCTCATCTATACTTACTGAAATTTTATTCATCATTCAAGACCAAGTTCTAAGTCTACCTCCTTTATGATGCAGTAACTAATGCCAGGAATAGAAATAAGCCTTATTGCTATGCTAAAATTCTGTTGCAGTGGTTCCTAACTCATGCGGTTCTCTTTTCAATCTAAACTATTTTCATGGCAGAAGCCCTCATGGTTCATCTGTTTATGCCTTTTAAAACACCACCTGATTAAATGCATGCTGTGTATTAAAAATTGTGGTACTGATGGAAAATTGGTGAATAAGGCATTCTTTGCACCTGGAATGCTAAAACACTAGTAGAAAATGCTGATTTGTTATACATAAAAACATCAAAATACATCTTTAAACCAATTCAAGCAGCAGAGTGTCATATTATATTTTTAAAAGGTCCAGATTTCAATAGAAAATTATAAGACATGCAAAGAAAAAGGGAAGTATGGCCCATACACAAGAAAAATAACAGTAGAAATCATCTCTGAGGAAACACAGGTATTGAATTTAACAGACAAAGACTTTAAATTAACTATTTTAAATATAGTCAAATAAGTAAAGAAAATGTCTAAAAAATTAAAGAAAATCATAAAAATAATTTCTCACCAAACAGAGAATGTCAATAGAGAAATAATGTATAAAAGAATCAAAAAAGAAAATCTGGAGTTAAAAGTAAAATAACAAATGAAAATTCACTAGAGGGACTTAACAGCAAATCTACAGATGACGAAGAAAGAATCAATGAACTTTAATATCGTTTAATTGAAATTATCCAGTCTGAGAAAAAGAAAATAAATGAAGAAAAATGAACAGAACATCAGAGATTTGTACAATATTAAACATAGTAACATATGCATAATGAGACCCAGAAGGGAGAAGAAAGGGCAGAAAGAATATTTGACGATATAATGGCCGAAACCTTCCCAAATTAATGAAAAACATTAATCTACATATCTGAGATGCTCAACAAACTCTAGAAAAAATCAAACAGATACGCTCTTAACAGATACACAAATCTCTTCTGACATCTTGACCTCCTGAATAAAGCTCAAAATCTCATATATCTAAATCTTTCTGCTTCCATATAAATATGCCAAGGCACAGTCCAAATTATAATCATCATCGGCCTTGTCCAACTCTTCCTTCTAAGTGTCCCATCATCCTTTATTCCTGATCTTAGCTGATGGTTCCACCACCCCTCCTACCACCCCAATCTACTCCTAACTTCTCCTTCATCTCCTTATTCTGAAAAATTACATAACTATGGGGAGGAAGAAAATTAGCATTTATTGAGGACTTTCTATGGGCCAGGTGCAATAATATCCTGCCCATCATTGTTACCACCATCCCATCCCTGTCACTTAGTGATCCATTTAAAAATAAACTACCTATGGTTTCCAAATCATATCACACAGTTTCATGTCTTTGAGAATGCTGTTTCTTTGACACTGAGACTGCCTCCCCTACTTTTTGCCTCTAGCTAACTCTAACTTATACTTCAAAGCTCAGTTCTATTATCTTTTCCAGGAAATTTCCCAAATAACCACAAAGGGTAATTTGGGCATTGCCCCAAATAATAATACTCTTAAGGTACCATGTACATTGTTGTTAGCATAGCTCTAATCAGAGTACATGGCCTAGCTTACATTTGCTGTCCCCACTAGACTGGCTTTCCTAAATGTGCAGACTGTCATATTTGCCTTGGTATCCTTGGTGCTCAGACCTGGGTATATTATAGTTGCTTGATAAATGTTTGTTGACTCAAGCTCACAAAAATTGCACATGGCACTGGATATTGTAATCACAACAACTTTCCACTTAGAATTTTAATGTTTACAATTTGGATGAATACTTACTTCAACAGAGAAGACCTGGTCATGTTTGGTTATTTCTCCACTGTGCAGAGTTTTCATTGATGTGGATTCAGGAGTCACAACTGCTCCTACTCTCTGAGAACTATTCATGGACATCTCATCACTCTGTAATTGCTCAATATTTAAAGCATGATATGCTAACATATCATGTTTACCGCTTAAAGTTTTCTTCTTTTTTTTCTGCTTCTTAGAAGGATTCTGCCCATCAGATTGAGCTTTCCTCTGTCGAAACTGCGCAAGCTACATTAAAAAAGAAATTGTCATTACTGTCAAAGGTAGTTTTTCTTTATCACCACTAAAGAAAACAGTAGCTTTGGAGTCAATTTTTAAAAAGATTAAAATCATCACAAAAATGCTGACAAAATAAAGATAACTTTTACAGTCTTTAATATAAGAATGATGATAGAGTTGCAAAGAAATTAAGTATTTCTGAATGAATGCTATTCAAATATTGAGAAGAACTAAAAAATGTCATGTCCAAAGAAATAAAAGTAGCTCAAAGTCAGACAAAATAACTCTGAATGTGAGATTATATAAAAACATAACAGCTACAAATGTATTTGCTTTGTGAAATTTATGGGTCTTCTACTAACTTATTCCAAATATAATTAATCAGTGCAAAAAGATTTAACTATATAAATGATCTCTGCAGCCTTAGAAATATAACTAGTTAGAAATGATTTCAATAGCAAAAAATGCTTCCCATCCCTTAATTTGTAAGTCCGAACTATCTAATCACTGACCTTGAAGAATATAAAAATATACCATTTAAATTTTTACCCAGTTATTTAGCAATTAGCCAGTTATTCTACCTTTCCTTAAGGAACAGATGCAAGACCAGTTGCCTCTATTTGTACACTAATAAGCTGCTGGGATGCACTTAAACTACTTTGGAGGACAGCAGATTCTTTCATAAAAATAAATCAACTGAAATACCAATATATATTATCTGTAAAAAGAATCAATAGTCTTGGCACATCTTTTTAAAAGATCCCTCAGAGAGAATGCAAAACTGAGAAAAATATTAATAATGACATTCTTGATATTTACTCTCAATTTAAAAAAATTTCCATGTTGTCTGCATTAGAAAATATATTCACACAGCAGAGAATATCAGGACAAAGATGAAGATTTTGTTTAAAATGTCAACTGTTACGTTATATATAATTTATATTTAATTATACTTATATATACACATACATAACAAAAAAGAAAACTAATACTGCATTATAAAAAGTTTAATTAAAAAAAAAAACCTGTCTTAGATGACAGTATCCATTTCTAAATGAATCCAAATTAAAAAATCAGTAACGGATAGATACAGAATAAAAAGTGGAAGGATTCCACTACAGTGTTCAGAACAAATCACTTCTAAGGCATAAAATTACCAAGACATTGTTTTAGACCTATTACTGAATATAACGAAGTAATATTTTTTCAGAACAATTAACCAGAAGGTAAGCTCAATGAAGATAAATTTTTGTTCACTACTATATATTCAAAGGCTTGAACATTATTTAATAATTGCATATTGAGTGAAAAACAGATAACTTATCTTTTAAAGTCACCACTAAATAATCATTTTAAGAACTGTTCCACAGAACCTGAGAATTAAGATGATATAATAGGCACATTTAATCTATTATATAAAAAAGCTTCATAGTCTCAGGATTAAAATTAAGAATTAAATAAATTAAAACACAAAATAATCTCTCGCCATGATCTCTCTTCCACTCTACCCCTTACCCCCCCAACAAGAGAAAATTAAATTCTTAAAAATAATGCCAACAATAACTTTTTAGCAAGAGTTCTGTTTTAAATGTGAGAGCAGGAACAAGACCATATAAGTCTAATTTCTTATAGCTATCTAAACTATTTTTATTTTAAATCTGAAAAATAGCTAACACATAAGCAAATACCAGAAACTACTCAGCTAATCACTTGATACTGAAATGATACACTTTAAATTACTGGGAAAACATTTAATCTAAAACAAGCTGAGAATTCAGACTACAGCCATCTGTGTTTGTCATTTGGAAGCCAATTATAAAAATGTTAACATATGTAGTCATAGTAATAGTTGTAAGATTTGCTGGAAAGATATTATGTCCATATACACTTGTCTTTCAAAATTGATTCAGAAATCAAATATCTTACCCATCTAGAGAGTGAATAAATAGAATAAACAACTAAAAAAAAAATGACTGGTAATTTATTCCTTAAACTCAGTACTTCTAACTTCATAAATGATTATTCTCAATAAAACAAGGACTTCTAAAAATGCTATATAAAAACACGCCAAGTTTTTATGTCACTTCAAAAATATCACTAATTGGAATCTGTTTTGTTTATTGAGTGTTCATTAAGTGTTTACTATGTGCCAAGCCCTGTGCTACTACACAGGAGTTAAAATGTATGGTCCTACTAGTAGGATGTTTTAGTCTGGCCAGTCTATCACTTCATTGAGTTGTGAGAAACAAATACGATGAAAGCTAGTGTACAACTCAGTAAACTTGGTAATCCTATACATCTTTAAGAATGTGGTATGGAGAGCCTCTAGTCCTAATTTCCTCAAAGAGGGCTTCCTGGTTGTAGAGTTTTATATCTATGAAGGAAATAATTTGTCATATGGCAGATATTAATTAGTTCATTTAGTTAGAAATATTTACTACCTATCATATGTTGAGCTCAGTGCTAAAGGCAGGGAAGGTAGCGAAATACAAACCCTACTCCTATGAATTGTCATTCAGGTAGGAAGAACAAATTAAACAAATATAAACAAATATTTCATTTCAAGAGATAAAAAATGCTTTGAAGAAAGTATAGGTACTAAAGAGCATATAAGGGAAAGACTTAATTTGAATGGGGATGTGGGGAGAGGTCAAAAACTATTGAGAAAAGAATGCGGAAGCTGAGATTTGAAGACAAACATGAGTTACTTGCCCAAGATCATAATCAGTAAGTGGCAAAATAGAACAAGAACATCTGATTCCAAATCCAGAATTCTCTTTCCATTATACCAACTTGTGTGCCACGCATTCTGAGCTTTCTTTCATTTGTCATTATATTTCAAATCCCAGAACACTAAGTTTAAAGCGCAAATTAAATCACCAAACCAACAAATACTTTTTTGACAATACTGGGGAAAAAACACATACACAACAATACACACACATACCCTAAAGAGAACATTATAAAATATCTTTAAATGTTATCTAATCTCTCCAGTTTTCAAAAATAGCTAAAAGTAGAGCTATTTTCTATCTTTTTGCTGTAGAAAATTTAAGAAATCCTAATTAATTTTGATTATGATGACAATTTGTACTTGTCAGTGCTGTCTTTAAACCTTTCTAATATTCCTTAATGACTGCTGCACAACAATGCTGTACAAACTATTACAGCAAAACTCCAGGGGCCTAACTATGGAAACGAAGAGACTATAACAGTTGACCCAAAGCCAATTTGTACTTAGTTAAGAAGGGCAACTGAAGCAAAAAAGACAAAAGCAACATTTTGTGCTTTAAAGCATATTTTCCAACAATATTGCAAAGACACAAACTGTTGAAAAATAACAGTGCAAAATAAATCTGAGGAAATCAGATATGGAAAAGATAATAGGACTTTATATTATTAAGTCATCAGTCCTATTTATATCCTATAATCTCATTTAATACAAATTTTTTCTTAAATAAAAGTTTTGGAACACCTTTATGCATAAGTAGAAAACCAATTCTATAGCCCTGGCAATCCTCTTATTTTTACATATTTTAACACATTTCATTGTTGGCACATAGTAGGCACAAGTATCTGTTGAATTAAGATTATGTTTCAAAAAGAATATGGATTACATATCATAGGGTACTAGACTGTTGTGTCTACAGATTTTGATAAGCTAGTTATGTGACACTGGACAAGCCACTTAACCTCAGCATAACTCAGCTTCTTCAACTGTGCAATGAAGAGTTAGATTTGAAGGGTCTTTCAAGATTTAAGGGCTTTTTTTTTTCTTTTGGAGAATTTTCTTTCAATTGTTCCCTTTCCTTTCTTCTCTCCCTACTTTTACTTAATATAAAGGAGAAAGACTAGAATTCTACATAATAAAAAAATATAATTTTTTAAAAAAAGTATTGCTTGAAAAAAGTTTTCAATAAACAGTATCTACTACTAAGTGATTTCAAGTGAAAAAAGATATAGAATAAAAGTCACAAGATTACATTATAGTGTTCGGAACAAATCACTTCTAAGTACATAAAATTATCAAAATACTATTTTAGGCTCATATTACTAAAGTCAAATTATTATTTCAGAACAAATCATGAGAAGGTAAGCTCCAAGTGAGAAGGAATTTTTAATTAAAATCAAAGCCTATACAATACTAAGTCTAGAACAGTGCCTGCACATAGGTTCTCAATAAAGAGTTGTTGAATAAAGAAAGATATTCTTTTTTACAGAATAGAGACACTACTAAGCAATAATTTTAGGCATTATTCCTCAGAACTTCAGGATATCTGAGGTTTCCTAAAACAAACAAACAAACAAAAACCCTAAGATGGTATATCAGGTCCATGGTTACATTACTGCATAACCAATGCAGTATCATGTTGCTGGCAAAAACAATACTTTAAAAAAATTTATGTGAAAAAATGATCTCAACATAAAGTTGGAGGAAAAAAGAGGTTAAAACTGCAAATAAGATTATAATGCAAGTTAAATTTAAAGATATATTACACATAGAAACAAAGAATCGATGAATTAATAGTGATTGCTTGTGGGTTATTTATGAGACTATAGGTGATTGTTTTCATCTTTGAAATATCTTTACTGCCTCCCTCCTCACAGATCTTTAAAGAATATTTACTAGTAAAATTACCACAGGCCCGCATGTTTATATCACTATTTTTAAAAGGATATAATACATCTATACATCTACTAAAAATCTCATCCTAAAGGACAGAAATAAGGCAAAAGCCAGAGGAATATGCTATCCTAGGACCTGGCCTCTTTCATCAGCTTTTCCTGACACCTTTACCACACCTCATAAGTGTAACCGCCAACACTGACAGATTATTACATTTCAATGTTCAGACGCTACCTACCTCTGTTTCATTTCACTGTCACCTCATTGTTAACAATGAACAGTAAGAAGAATGGCACTTTGCCCAAACCTTATCATTGTTCCAAATGGCTTTTCAGTTACCCATGAAGCCCAACTCTACTTCCCTTAACTTCCTTTGAAATTTCTCAATCATTACAATCACCCTCTGTTATCGCTCCCTAACTTAACTAATCTGTTTTTCTGGGAACAAAACAGGCTTACTAGAATTAGGGTGGTTACGTTTAGCTATTTTAATTAAATAAATATTTTATATTAAAAAACATAATTTTACTGCTTCATCTGTTTAGCAACAATGTAAAACTGCCACCTGGTGGCAGCATACCTATCCGATACGGCATGTATTTTTTGGAAAGGAATAACCTCTTCAAAGGTTAGACATGCCAAATATACATTCCTTAACAGTTTTCTGCCACTTTTATGATAAAATCCATAACTTTAAATGACACATATGGCTCCTCATGATCTGATCCTAGTCTATTTCTCCAATCTAACTGTCTATGTAGCTTAATCCTCTATGCTCCAGCATGACGAGGAGGAGGATGGCCAATACTTGAACACTTCTTACAATCTACCAAAGTACTGAATGCTTTATATGTATTAGCAGAATCCTCACGACAACCCTAAAGCTGGTACTATTACTGTCCTCATTTTTTAGATGGGGAACAGAAGTACAGAAAGGTTAAGTAACTTGCTTATGGTCATAAAGGAAATAAATGGCAATGGAAAGATTTGATCCCAGATGGTCTGGTCTAGTCAAAGCTCATAACCACAATCATACTGCTTTTGACACACACACACAAAATATTTTTTAAAGTAGGTAGCATTCACCACCTATTCCTGATTCTCATTCTCCATCCCACAGTAATCTGACTTCTCATTTTTGACAACTGGCCACTCTTCCTTACTTGAAACTGTTTTCCCTTAGTTTCACAGACATCACCATCTCCTAGCTTTGTAAATAGTGCGTGTTTCAGTATCCTTTGCAGTCTCCTTCCCCACTTGCCTTTTAAACATGTGTGTTTCCAAAGGATTCAACTCTCAGTCTGCATCCCACTCAGTCTTCTTCCTGAGTAAACTCCCATTCCCAGAGTATTAGCTAGTATTGGTCAATCAAATATTTGTCTATAGCATGAGCTTCTGTCTTAAGCTCCAGACTTGAATTCAATTTTACCGTTCCTCTAGAATGTCCCATAGACATCTCTGACTCAACAAACCAACATTCACCTTTATCTTACTCAAATATTTGTTTCCCTCCAAATATATCTATGTTTACTAGATTGAAGACGAATTTCATTGAAGCTCTCCTTTCTCCACAAATCTATGTATCCTATCTCAGAGACTAGCACCTACCTCACATCAGTTGTTTCAGTCAGAAAGCTGGAGTTACCACTTGTCTTGGTCTGTTTGGAATACTGTAACAAAATACCATAGCCTGGGTGGTGTACAAACAATGGAAATTTATTTCTCACAGTTCTGAAACTTAGAAGTCCAAGATCAGGGTGCCAGCCGATTTAGTAACTGGTGAGAGGCCACTTTCTACATACAGATAGCCATGTTTTTGCTATAACCTCACATGGTGAATGGCACAAGGGATCTCTATTTTAGAAGGGCAAAAATCTCATTCACGAGTGCTCTGTCTTCATGATCCTCATAATTACCTTCCAAATGGCCCATTTCCTAACATCATCACCCTGGGGGTTAGGATTTCAACATATGAATTTTGGAGGGACACACACACTCAGACCATAGCATCTCTCTTACCCTTTACAACCAATTACCAAGGCCTCTCAATTCCACCTACTGAACACTGATTAAGGATAAAAGAACTAGTATAGGGTTGAACTTAAGAATACAATCTCTTATATCAAACTGGGTTTGAATCTTTGCTCTGCCTCCATTAATTTGTGCAAATTATTTAAACTCTTGGCTTTCCCACGTATAAAATAGGGATAGCAGCACTATATGCAGCTCTTGGAATAATGACAAAGGTTAAATAAGACAATAAAATGTAAAACCCTTAGCATAATGTCTAGCATTTCAAAGTGCTCAAAAATTGGTAGCTACTATTATTAATTGCATATCTTTTTTTCTTCTACTCTTAACTTCCTATTGTCCAAATGAAAGACAATGAGGTAGGAACAGATGTGTGGATAAATCAAGATATATTCAGCAGAATGTGGTGACTGGCTGGATCTGAAAGTTAAGAGAGTGAGTCAGGGAAACCAAATAGAAGGGCAGTAATGTGGGCCTGATTTTACAGGGTGGTAGTGTTAGAATAGGAAGAAAGGCTGAGCATGAGACAAATTTTGAACAAAATAATTAGAGATTAGATTATAAGTATGCAGGACATAAGAAAATAATTACAGAATAATTTAAAGGATTTCATTTTCAACTGAGATGCTTTTTAAATAGGTATAACTCTTGAGCCTTGAAAATATGATGGCACATTAGATAGAAAAGTGAAAACTAGAACATTAAAAAATTTTAAATTCAAATCCTACAGGAAAAGACTGTAGTCATCTGCCATCAGATTAAAACCCTGAGATCTATTAAAATTACTAATACTGTATTTCACCCTTTGAATTAAATTTTTTTTTCTCAACTAAAAAGTCTGAAATTCTCTTTCTACTCTATTATAAAAATTGCTATTGAAGTGTAAAAGTAAAGAGTTCTCTTTTGAAGAGAAATCACTGAGTAGAAATGCTCAGACATGTATTTTCATTACAAAAGGAATTTACAGACATTAAAAATCAAATATGAGTTTGGCAATACTATAAAATATTTTACACACAAATATTTCCAATATTTTAAGTTGTCTATGAATATAAACTAGTTTTCTAACTTTTGGCCCAAACCCATTCTTTTATATATAAACTTCCAGCAGATATTTGGTAATACAATCTTTACACATTTTCTACTAACATTGCTCTTTAGAGCATCTACTTATTTATCTGACTTAAGAAATTGACATATACATATATAGTCATGAGACCATAAATGTTGTGGTAATTAACTGAATCACTGACCCCACGTCCACTGTAACTGTCTGCATCTCCCTCATTACTTTCATACATTAAATTTGGTTCTTGATAAATATGAAGAATATTTTTACAGTTTCCATCTTCCCTGGGGGAAAAATAAGGCAATATCAACTGAAATAAAAGTGATACCCTTGAGGAATAAATATAGCCTAATCACAGAAGCCACAGGAAGGATCCTTAGTAAATAAGAAATTTTACAGTGTGTTCAGTATCAAGAAATAAAAGGAAAGAAGTTCTAGATTGTATATTCCATTAGTTTCTCAAAGATCTGTAAACCAAGAACCTATTTAATGAATACAATTTATAAATTCACATCTTTATAGATCAGGATTTTAAATAGTAAGTTTAGTGTAGTTCTTACAAGTCAAAATCATAACTTTTGGGACTTTAAGCATTGATTACTTAAAATGATAAAGAAGATTTGGGGCTTTAAAAAATTATCTCTTAAAAGGAAATAAAAAAGTTAAACTTACAGATAAACCTTTAGACCACATAAAAAATCTCAGTGAATAACAAACCACAATAAGAATCATAACCTTTATGGCAAATGAAAACAAACACTGCACTGTTCACAAATAAAGAGGGTAAGGGAATTTTTCATGGTACAAAACACTCTATAGAGTTAAATAAATAACCAGGCAAAACTACCTCTGAAACAATGCTAAATTTTTAAATAGGATTAAATACATGTGCAAAGATTTATGCAGCATACCTAGACAAGCATTAAGAATCCTAAGTAATACTATGGTGACCACTATTATGAAAACACTAAAAATAAAAGGGGGTACTCATATGACAACAAAAAAACAACTGTGAATAGTTGTGTAATAGTTGCATTACTATTACAACTGTGAATATCCATATAGATCTATTGTGTTCACATAAGAAAATGACAGGTCTTTTCGCTACTGAAGTTTTTTTTTTCCCCTCACACAGTGAAAATGGACTCATAATGGCAGAGCCAAAAACACAACAGGTGCCCCTTGGACCAACTGCATGCACTTGTAAAACAGCTGGTCACGGAATGGAATGACTTGCTGGCCCACATAGAAATCAAACTTTAGCATGATGCTCTAACCAACTCACCAAGAACCTGTTATTCAAAGGAAGCAACAGTTTACATTTTGACAGAGCCCAGAGGACCTAAAAAAAGATGAAATATAATCCTACTGGAGTCTTGTATTTCTCTCAGTCTGCCCCTATCTCACACCTGCCTATGTGCATGTGTTTTCATTCTCTTTGTATGTGGGGATATATATAATATAAATATAATAAATAACAATAAATGATATTAGTAACAATCCAATTAAAAAATGAGCAAAGAACTTGAACAGATATTATCCAAAGATAGACAAAAGACCAACAAATACATGAAAAGATGCTTAACGCCCTTACTCATTAGAAAATTACAAATCAAAACCACAATGAAATACTACTTCCCAACCACTCAAATGGCTATGATTAAAAAATGAATGAATGAATAAATAAAGAAAGAAAACGAGTGTTGGCTGGATATGTAGAAACTGGAATTCTCATACAGTGCCGGTGGGAATGTAAAATGGTATAGCCACTATGGAAAAAGTTTGGTGGTTCCTCAAAAAAACACAGAATTATCATATAATACAGCAATTCTCCTCCTAGATATATATACCCAAGAGAAATGAAAACAGGTACTCAAGTATTTATATACAAATATTCATAGCAGCATTATTTGAAATAGCTAAAAGGTAGAAACAACTCAAATGCTCATCAATGGATTAATAAACAAAATATGGTGCATACATATAATGGAATATTATTCAACCATACCAGAACATTTTTGAGGTTCATCCATACTACAACATGGATGAATCTCAAAAAACATTATACTAAGTAAAAAAAAAAAAAACAGGCACTAAGGGTCAAATATTATATGATTCCATTTACATACAACATCTAGAATAGGTAAAGCCTCAGAAACAGAGAGTAGTTTAGTGGTTGCTACGGGGAGGAGAGAATGAAGAGTAAGTATCTGCTTAATGGTACAGGGTTTCATTCTGGGGGATAAGAACATTTTGGAATTATACAAAAGTGATGATTGCACAATGTTGTGTATGTACTCAATGCCACTGAACTGTTCGTTGTAAAGACAGTTAATTTTGTTACATGAATTTCACCTCAACTAAAAGAAATCAAAGCTTATTTATATCTAGCATTAGAAGAACTTGAAAAGCTCTCAATCATCTCATGTATTCTTTAAAAGACCTGTTAAGATTCACATACTGTGATAGGATTGTTCCCACACATAAGGCACAAAATTTGTGATCACTGAAAAATATGCTTGCTAAGTAAAACTCCATAACTGAGGTTGTAGGTGTTCGAAATGTCAGTAGAATAAACAAATAAATGTCTCCAAAGTCATAATGCCTTTTCTAGTATGCCAAACAGCAGTATTATAAACACAACACACATATAGACACACATACAGAGACACACAGACACACAGACACACACACATACACACACACACACACATGTACAGTGCAAAACTAGCTTTATAAACTTTTTGAAATTCTGAAGTTTTTCCAAATTAAAGTTTATAAAGAGATGCTCACCAATAAAATAAAATGCCTAATTTTGTTTTAGTGGAATCTCATTGAGAAATAAATATAATGTTCCTTATCATTAATGCTTACCAATTTACCATGTGAACTTTTTCTAGCTTCTGCATTAGAAGAAATTTATATTTCAATAATTAGTAGTATATAATAAATATTTCGTAGTCGTAGTTTAGCTCTTACTACAAAATTTTTATGTATAAAAGAGATATTTTGTTTTAAAATAATTTTTGCCCCAATTTTGTCATATTCCAGTAATGTGGATATAGCCAATCTTTTCTACTTCCTCTTTTCCAAGTGCTCATTCAACTTTGAGTTTCACTGACAGGATGCCACAGACCTCCTTGCTAAGTCTTTCTTCATTAGACCTTTTGGGTCTTTTACCCAATCACTTCCCTATTCCTGTCCCTGAAATTTCTTGGATTTGCCTTATAAACCTTTCTTCAATACTTCAAGGAGCCTGTTCTTCCCATTCCTTCCATCATATTATCTCTCTTAAAGCTTATAATTAATCTAAAAATCATGTTTTGTTTTTTTCCAGCAAAGACTGAAGATCCTGAATTTGTTTCTTGAGTCACAAAAAACGCACCACTGTTGCAATAAATGTTGACAAAGGTATCACACTGTTGTGTTCACTTTGAAAGCTAGGTAAGCTATGTCACATATAAGAATAAAGACCAGAAGGTTTAAAAGAAACAGGGGTGAAGTGAAGAGCAACTTTCAGAGTGGTGGAGCAGTGTATCTGAAATATGCTAAGGATAATTTTACACCATAATTACCTTTGTCTATCAGAGTGGAAACTAGCTGAAAGGTCCTGCTATCAATAACCTATCATACAGCTTGCAGAAAGCACTATTCTTTTTGCATAAAATTGGCACTATTTTTCAAACTGAAAATGCTCATTTAACAAATAAAAATCATATAGTTACTACCTACTAAATGCAATAGGCAAAAATTTTAACAATTATTCATCAAATAATGTCAATTAAATAAATGCTGACTAGTTGGTGAAAAACTTTGGTCTTACTGAATTCTTCTACATTTGAATATTAAAATATTATAAAGAACAGAATAAAATATTAAAAAGTATACCTAATGTGAATAATTTTATACTAAATAAAATTAATAATTTTGAGTAATAATTTTATACTAAATACACACTGTCCTCTAATTTTGTTTACTAATATTACATTCCTTTGTTTACATAATACTGTAAATAATTTTACTTGGAAAAAAATGAACTCTTTTAAAGTGGAGTTAAATAGTCTTGTTCAACACAAAGCAGTCTGTGTCGTCCAGTCCCTGTTAGCACCTTGTAAATAGGGTTAACCCTGCTCTGAAAATATTTACTTAATAATGCAGTAATGTCTCACATCTCCATGGGTCAGGATTCTTGCAACACCAACACTGAGGAAGTAGCTGACAGCAAACCAAAAAACCAACAAGTAACAGAAAAACTAAACTGTCATAAAGTCTATTATTCACCAGGCTCTATTGGCCCTTGATTTTTACAAACCATTTTATCTACCTCAGTTACTGGGTTCTCTAGCCACAGCAAACCTAAAACCTAAAAATATGTTAGGGGAAGAGGCAGATGAGAAGCAAGGTAAGATAAGCATGTTAATGGCAATGAGAACTGATAGCAAGAAAAACTGATAAAAATTACAAAAACAGAAAGATCTATAAATATTTAGGAACAAAGAATCCCAACTATATAATACAAGCAGCACTGGAATAAGAATTAGAGTTCCAGGACTACAACAAAGTGGTGGCCCTACAAAACCTAGTTATTCTGTGCCTCATCTTTTTGTTCTGTATACTGACCATACAACATAATATGTTCTTCAACAATAAGCTTGTTTTTAAAAATTGTATCTAAAAATTTTTTACTGGATCATAAAAGAAATACATTGTAGAGAATTTGGAAGATACTAAAAGTGGTATAGAAAATTTAAATTGTCCATAATCCACCACACAGAGACAACCATCATTTACATCTTGGTGGATAATTTTTTTTTTAAGTATCTTCATATATAAATATGTACATTTGCTTTTGGGGGTAACATTTGTATTAACCTGACATTATTTGTGAGCATTTTCCCAACTCAAGAAGTCTCCATAGATTTAAATGATTACATATATCAAAATTTATTCAGCTATTATTATAGATTTGTTTGGCATAAAATACTTTATAAAGTATACTATACTATAAATATGACAAATCATAAAAAATGATCATTTATAAGGTCTAGATATAGAAAGGTAAAATTTTCAGTGAACAGCTTACCAAAAACCAAGAAAAAAATTTAAAAGTTGTGATTTGTAAAACTATGTCATCAAATACTATGCCTAAGTCTAATGAACAAATAAGACATAGAGAACCAAGTATTTAAATAAGTTTTGGAAATGATCATTTTAATGACTTCTGATGTCAGCAATAAGAAACTTCCAATTAAGAGAAGACTGGATTCTTGTTATTTACAACATGCTAGTAAAGCAGCATCTAGTGAAGACTCAGTCACTCTGCTCATTCATTCACTGAGCAAATATCTATTGAATACTTACTATTTGATAAGCATTATGCTAGGCTGAATTAACACCAATACTAAGAATCACCTTTGTCAAAACCTTTACACATTTTAACAAATTAAAGAACTCACCCAAAATCCTACTGTACCTACTCTCATTGTACTTATTATCCAGCGTCTGTCTCTTCCACTAAACTGGGAGCAATTTAAGAACAGAGACTGTCACCATCTCTAAATTTCCAGCTTGTGGTTACAAAACAGGAGTTCAATATAGGTTTGCTAAATGACTTTACATTTATAATCCAAAACTTTAAGTCCTAATCTAAAAGCACATGTTTATACAAGTGAAATAATATACCATTTTTGATGATGCACTTTTATTTCTATTTTCCTTGTTCCTATCAGTCTTCATATTCTTAATGGCTACATAATAATCCATCACACTTATATAATATAGTTTAGAAAACAAGTCTCCTAATATTGTTTTGAAGGTTTTTTCCACTGTTTTTATAATGTATAGCTAATGCCCCAGTAAAGATACCTTGACTTACAAGCCTCAGATTTATTTCTGACTGGAAAATTCAGGCTCATCTCTAGAGAACCATAATCTTTTACAGAAAAAGTGAAAGTTAAAGATTTTTTTACCCCACTGGCAGAATATGAAAGACACACACACACACACACACACACACACACACACACACACACACTAGAATTCTCTTTTGCCAAATCAAAGCAGCTAAAATGAACTCTCCATGATGAAATGTGTTGTCCAAAGTAAACTGTTTTGTAGGGCTGCTTCACACATATTTAGGAAAGATACTTCTGGGGCAAACAGTAAAAATTTGTAGGCAACAGATAAACATAATGTCTAATCAGAACGTCAATGCTTTGGGAAGAAGGCGCACAGCTTACCTCCACTTTCTTGGATTCAGAGCTTGCTCAGATTCCCAGGTTGCAGAAATGTAAGCAACTTTGGGCTTCTGAAGATGCCTAGATTCCCCTTTCTCTCCATTTATAGATACTAAAGTAATATTATCTACTTGGTAACAGACAAGCACTGAAGCTTTTACCTTAGAAGGAGCTTATGGGAAAGCCAGCTATCTGTTAGAAATATGAAGCTAGTTTATATACATATAAGTGACTAGGTATACAAACTATGTATTTATATGTAGATAAGTTGTGTTGCGCATCTACTACTGTGTCTCTGCAGTATGGCCCTTCAATGATTACTGAAATCACAGACCAGGTCTCCTTTGTTTATTTATTCGAAAGGAGAAAAGGAGAAAAAACAGTTAACTATATCATAATTTAATTATAGTCCAAATGTGATCACTAACAATCATCTCTAATAAAATAGTTCAAATATAATCTATAAAAGGTAATTTCATTACAGGGAGGAAGGGGGGGACTTTGAAGCTAGCCAAAATTTATTCTGGAATACGTAATTTAAAAAAATGCTATTTAATTTACATGTTGTCTGTCAAAATTTTCGTGAAGCCCAGTGAATACCTGTGTATAATTTTGTATTGTTTGCTTTACAGGTTTTTTTTTACACACCTAAGGACTCACGAAGACATACATAACAATTCAGTTATTTAAAGCAGGAATTCTATAGGTTTGCTTAGACTGTGGAACCTCTGCTCCCCAGAAGTTTCATTCACGGACTACATTAACATTCCACACAATACAAAAGCGCATGCCATGACAAAGACCATCAAATACAAACATAGAAAGCCATGTTCCTAAAACCGCCCTCAACGCGAAGTTCCCAGCTGGCACTTGTGGCGCACTCACACCCATGCTGAGGCAGCTGTCACAGGCCAATCACACCCCCCAGAGCGACAGCGTGCCACCTAAGAAAGCCAAGTTCACGAGCGACGTACAAACCCCCCCCCCCCCGAACACAGAAAAGCCCTAAATCCCCACCCCGAAAAGCAGGATGACTGCACTACCCATGAAACGCCCTAAAAACGTGAAAGGTTCGGGATTTAGAAGCTATAAATACCAGTTTATAACAACAGAGTAAAATAAATAAATAAATAAATAAATCAAATAAATACATAGATAAGGTTTTACTTCTTCGCGAGAAAGGAGCCGCGCCGCCCACTCGTTCCGGGAAGTGCCGTGGGCGAGGGAGCAACGCCAGCTTTTTCTCCTGGGGAGGAGAAGGGCGAGGAGGGGGATGCACGCCTGCGGCGCCCGGGGCCGCTCGGTCCCCGCTGCCCAGGCCGCCCGCCGCCGCCTGCCCCGCGGGCCCGCAGCTCCCGCCGTTACCTTCGCTTTGCCGGCCTCCAGCTTCTTCTTTCTCTCCTCGTCCTCCATGGCCTCTGCGGGGAAGGCTGGGGAAGACAGAGAGCGGGTCGGGACAGGAAGGAAAGGTCGCCTCGGACGGAAGCGCGCCCGCAGGCTCCGCGGCCCGGGGGCAGGGCCGGCGCGCCCCCCGCCCGGAGTGGCTCGGCTCTCCGCGCTCACGGGCTGACCGTCCTCCGCCGCACGGGCACGGCCGTCGCCGCCGCCGCCATCTTCGTCTCCACGTAAACACACGGCGGGGCGGGAGCCGGGGGGCGGGGCGGGGGGGGCGCGCCGGGACGCGCAGCCGCCGCGAGGAGCCGGCCGCGCCGGGCAGGTGCGCGCGCGGCCCCGCCCCGCCCCCGCCCGCCCTGGATCCGCGGCGCGGCCCGCCGGGGGCCCGGCTCGCACGCCGAGAAGCTGGCGCGTCCGAGCATCCTTCCCTGTGCCGGACGCGGAGGTGGGAGAAGGGGCTGTGCCAGGGGCGCCCGTCGGACCCCACCCACCGTCCGAGGGACGCTGCTCGCTTTTAAGATTTTGAGATTTTTTTTCAAGTTACAAAAATAACAGATGCCTAACGGTGAAACTGGTGGACGGTGAAAAGCCCCCCAAAGAAAAGATGAGGAGGGCGGGGAGAGCACCCACCGGACATCGGTTTTCAACCTAGATTGACTCCTCGACTGGAAGAATGGGATAGTAGCCAGCGCTCTCATTCTTTAGGTGAAAGCCCCTCCCTGTTCTCACATTGGTCCGCCCAGTCTCCGGTTCATCCTTCGAGGCCCACCTTACACGCCGTCCCAAATAGCTCATCTGACCTCTTTGTTTCCTCCACCGCAACTGAAAGTATCATACTTTTCCCCCTCCCGCTCCTTGGAGGTTGCCTTAGCGATAGGATCCTGAAAGGAGCCTAGGCTTTGGAACCTGGGCTGGGAACGTCAGTGTACATTAACTTTCTGGCTTGAATGACCTTGAACCTATCCTCCCTGAGTTAACCTGGAAGTTTTGGAAGGGTTGTTTATATACGAGTTAATATATGTGACTGCCCCTGGTATATTAAAACGTCCTCAATGTCAGTTTTCTTTCTTCTTGTATTTCCTTTAGGTATTCTGCATGATACTTTAATAATTTGTGCACTTCTTAGTTCACCTCATACTCCTGATTTCTTGGTGGCAGATTATCTTCCTCATCTTGACTTTACTAAAATGACTAGCACAATACTTGGCACCCAACACTTACTGGATTGAATTGAGCCATTTTAATAAGTTAAGCATTATTCCCTCTCCTTTTAAAAAATTCGTTCCTTCAATACTTCCTTTTTTTCTCCCCACTCTCTTACCTTCAACTCCATTCCTGGGATAAATTATACATTTTAATGTCTGAGGCTGATCACTCAGGTTGGTAACATTTCTCTTTTGAGCTAGGATGGAGTGAAAAACTAGCAAGTGTGAAATAAAATAAGCTATGAGTTAACTCATAGAAAGGGTGTTAAGTGAAAATTGGGGTTAAAAGAGAAAAAGGAAGAGACTAAATTGTAAGTCTACCGCAAACTGAAGACTAGTTTTAAGCAGTTCTGATTTAGAAATTCTTAGATTTAAAAAGATATTTTTTTGTTCTCAAACTCCATAATGCACACATAATTGTACCACCTTGTAACACCCAAGAATCAATTATCCTGTTATCTATTTCAACCTGAACTGGGAAGTGGATCAGATTAGACATTTTATCATGGAAATACAATAATTGAGACAATTAAGGGAAAAGTGATTTATTCTGTCACCCACAAGCTAAGAATAAAACTAGGACTAGAGCCAAGTGTTTTAATAGTGCAATAATTTCAATACTGCCTGGATTGTGGGACTGATGTTTGTAGGTTCTGATTGCCTAGGAGGAGGAAGTCCTAAGATATCTGACAAGATATTCCTGTTTGTTAATAGATCCTGCTTTCTCATTGACTAAGGAAGTCAGCTATTTGTTCCAGTATGTGCTGATAATGTTCAAGAACCTTCCAAAGTAACAAGATTATTTCAATGTCCTCCTTCACTAAGACTAGCCAATCACACATGTCTGTTTTATAATGGGTGCTTAATAAAATGTTGAAATTTGATTGTGTTGACTTCTGTTAGAGGAGCAAGCATTTGGCATTAATGCTCCAATACCTCCTTATGGTACCTATTCATGTCATTCGTTCATTCAGTCAGTTATTCCAATCATTCTCTGAGATCATATTTGAGCAAAGACTTGAAAGAGATAAGAACATGAGCCATGGGAATAAGTGAGTGTGTGGCAAGTCTAAAGTCCCTGAAGTTAGAAAATGACTGGTATGTTAAAAGGGAAATAGAAGGTGAGGGTAGCTAGAGCAGAGTGAGCAGGAGAATAATAAAGATGAAGTCAGAGAAGTAGAGGTCTAAAAGTCACTGTAAGGACTTTGACCTTTACTCTGAGATTGGGAGTCACTAGAGAATTTTGAGCAGAGAAATGACATGATCTGGCTTACATTATTAAAGGATATTTATCTGCCATGAGGAAACTGGACTATGGTGGATCAGTATGGATGCTATTGCAATAATCCAGATAAGAAATAGTTGTAGTTTAAACCATGGTAGTGGTAATGGGTCATCTTCAACATAGAGTAGTAGATGAAATGTGAGATTTAAGACAAAGAGAGGAGTCAGAGTTGACTCCAATGTTTTTGGCCTTAGCAACTGAAATGATGGAGTTTCTGATATGGAGAAGAGCAAATGATATGGGGAAGAGCAAATTTAGAGGAGACCAAGAGTTTAGTAAGAGATACATATTAAGAATCCAAGAAGTGATGTTAAATAGACCCTTGGCTATCTGAGTCTGGAGTGCAGGAGAGAGGTCTAAAAGAGAAACATAAATTTGAGAGTAGTCAGATGGTATTTTAAATTAAGGGCTTGGATAAGATCATCTAGGGCCATGCTGTCCAGTACAACAGCCATTAGATACACGTGGCTATTGAACACATGAAATATGGCCAGTCTGAATTGAGATATGCTGTCAGTTTAACACATTGGATTTTGAAGACTTAGCATTATGGCAAAAGAACTAAAAATTTCTCATTACTATTAATGATGAGTAGCTTGCATAGTTACCACTGCATCTGCTTTAGATAATGCCACTTTTTCTGAATTAACAACAGTCCTGAAGAACTTCTTAAGTCAAGGCCAAATACTGAAATTAGAGGTTAAGACTGATCTGTTAATCATGGGTAGAACAATTGTATTGGAGAGAAATATGTTGATGTCTATAAAAATCAAGATTCATTAGCTGAGCAGGGAGGGCTATGTGGGAGATTTTCTGAAAATGTGGACTTTCTGTCAGTGAAAGTTATTAAACTTGGAGCAACAATAAAATGCTTTATGATGGAAAAATAAAAATAATTTAATATCTCATATTAATTTTAAAATATATTTTATGTTGATTATATGTCAAAATGCTAATATTTGGGGGTATACTGGGTTAAATTATGTATGTACCTATATAATATATATTTCACCAATTTTTTACTTTTTAAAAATGTAGCTATTATAAAATTTCGAATTACATATGTGGTTTGTATTTGTGGCTCACATTATTTTTTATTAGACCATGCTTCTCTAGGGAGGCAAATTTAGATAGAGAATAATATAGTGCCTGAGTCTTAGAGCATTTCTACTCTAACAGGCTAGGAAGGTGAGAGCAATCAGCAAATGAGACTGAGAACAGTGGCTAGCTAGGTAAGCTAGAGAATTAGTAGCCAAGGGAAGAGAGTGAAGGTGGAAGGAACAAACTGGTGATTGCTGCTTCTGAATTTAGCAAGGTGAAGGTCACTGGAGGCTTTCATGTTGTCATTGTTGTCATCATTAACTTTTTCCTATTGAGTGCAAAGACTGCCTCAGTATCCTTCTCAACAAAGAGGCCCTGGAAGTCTCTTCCAGTGGACCAGAACAGAAAAGGGATATGATATCTATATATTTATCTTCCCTGATTGAAGTTACATTCTAGTGATTCTCAGGTAACAATATGTGTAAAACTCATAATTAAGCCACATTTCTTTTAGTGTTGACTTGCCTTCTTAGTAGTGAGAATACCATATTATACTTGTTTCCCATAGGAATTAAAGATTTCTAAAGGTATTTTTTATATTTTCCACATAAATAGTGCTAGTTCCTTATTGACAACACAGCAAACTAGTATATGAAGAATACCTATTATAAACATCGAACAAGACATGGCTCTAACTGTAGCTAAATCACATTGTGAGAAGCTTTCTCAGTCCCTTTACCTACTATATCATGATTGTCATTTCCATGTTATTTGATTTTTAACAAATTGGTCAGATATACCCTATCAGTCATTTCATTTTAGTAGTCAGTATATATCACTAGACCTTGATCTCACAAAAGCTGCAGTAGCAGTTGAGGCAATTTCTTGGATTCTGTAAAAGGGAAAAAAATGGTTCTAATATTGTTTTATTATCTGGGACAAAATTTCCCTCCTAAATTCAGGAGAAGGGGCATTACAACTTAAGTCTTTTCTCTTGTGAATTAAAAAAAAATTTTTTAGCTCTTTCTTATATGGTCTATTTAAAATATATTTTATAGTTTTAGTTGCCATTCTCTGGGTCTTTTCCAGATTCTATATATCTCGTTTAAGTTAACCAAGTAATTTTCATTAACTATTTGAATCATGTTTCACCAATGCACAATTATTTTCTGTTTTCCTATATGCTTAATTCCTATTTGTGTGTCACACATTTTAATTATGATATTATGTGCTTGACATTAACCTCATTTTCATTTAAATGCAAACACCTTCCCCTATTCTAGTTTTATTTTCTTTAACATGTGGCTTTCTGGAGTTTTTGGCTGATTTAATTATCAATATAAAATTCAATCATATCCTTGTCCACAAATCTTTAGAATGTACATAGGCTTTTTGAATTGTCATCCAGTTCTCTAATGCACCTCACTGGTGAATTCTGTATTTTGTTACACAGACCATCTAAAAAATGTTGGAGGGACTTCTTTAAGAAGGAAAACATATAAAAAAACAGGAATGAAGAATGGTAATAACTACAGTCCTATCAACAACTACCTCAAATGGAAGATAATTAAGTGCTCCAACCAAAACAAGATGCCTACGTATGCTCCGTAAAAGAGACTCACTTCAGATTAGAGGGCACACACAGACTAAAAGGAAGGGAATGGAAAAAGATATTGCCTTGATGGACCTATTGCACTGAATGAAATGGGTTGGGTAGAGAAAGACAAATATCGCTTGATTTCACATTCATATAGGATCTAAAGAACAAAATCAACGACAACAACAAAAGCAGTAATAAACTCATAGAGATAGAGAATATTTTGAGGGCTACTAGATAGGATGGGGGTTGGGGGGACGGAAAAAAGGCAAGGGGATTAAGGAGTACAAATGAATAGTTTCAGAATAATTATGGAGATGTAGAGCATAACATGGGGAAGTAGGTTAATATTGTAATAAATATGTAAGGGGGAAGAGGGATACTAGATTGCTTTGTGAGTTCTGTGCATCTCTGATCACAGAGATACAACTGAAGCTGGTATATTATTGTATACCAACTATAATTGAAAAAAAACTCATTGAATTGTACACTGTAAATACAAGCAACTAATTATCTTTTTTTTTTTTTAAAGCCAAGGGAAAAATAAAGAAAAAAATGATTTGGAGTTCTTCAAATATCTCATCAGTGACTCTATACAAGATGTCCATCTTTCTCATTTTTCAAAAGTATATATTGTGAAACTGAAATGCCAAGGATTTTACTGATAGCTTCCTTTAATTTTTCCAAGTTCAGAATAATACATGGAGGATCCAGATATATGATCCTATGGTAACAAAACTGTTATCTTATTGTAACTTGGACCAAAATTCTTCAGAGAAAACTTTCATTTATGATTTTTCTGCTAAACCAGATATAATTATTATATACTCGGATGTCTTACTGTTTTGTCTATCTTTATGTCTTTGCTCCCCTAATTAGAAAACATTGCTAGCTACCATTTTCACTGAACATTTCTCACCATCACCTGCCAAGCAAACTACCTAAAATTGTGCTCAAATTTTTCTATTTCAGCCAATGACTTTTTTCTAATCTCAATTTGAAATCCTAGAGACATCTTATATTCTTCTCTATCTCATCCTAGTATCTATCAGGCACATGTTCTGTTGTGCTTTCTTTCCCAGAGTCTCTCGATTGCTTCCCAGCTTTTTCTGTGTCCACAGCCAACATGGTAGACTAGACTCTCATTATCTCATATTTTGAAAATTTCGGAAGACTCCAAGCTAGTATGTCAGCTTCATTTCTCACCATTAAATTCTAGTCTCATAACTTTTCAAGATGCAGCTTTTACTAAGTTATTTCATTATAAAATGACTTCCTACTAACTGCCCATAAGATGAACTTCAGATTCCTAAATTTATCATTCAAGGCCCTGTATAATTTGTTCATTTTACTATGTAGTCCTAACTTCATCTCTTACCCCTCACCATTCTAGCCAGACAGGTGGTCACTGGGTTCCCCATGAACTGATACTGAATCACATTTTATACAATACAAGAAATCCATATACAATGTCAAATCTTCACAAGATAAATATTTATGAGACATACAAATCAAGTTTGTTTTGTAAATGCAATTAGTGTCCTTTGTAATTGAGGTTAAACTAAAGAAAAAGAAGATATTAAATGCTAAAGCCAAAAATAGTTATTTTTACTTATTGTAGTAAAAATTAGAGGTTAGAGGTATATAAAAAAAGAAAATAGAGGAAGCATAATGGTGTATCCACATTTTATAGAATAAAATCTGAAGTCTTGAGAAATTAAATGACACACCTATAATTTCCATGGTTGGGGAGTAAAAGTCCTACCTAGTCCTAACCCCAGAGGTCCTGATTTAAGTCTTACTCCATTTTGCTAAGATGCTTCTCCAAATCAAATGAGTACTTGAGTTTAAAAGGAATAAATACATCCTTACAGAATGTATTAAATAACATTTAAGAAATTTTTTGGTAAAGTTTTTGGTTTCAAATGATTATTCATGGCTTATGAAACTAGTACTCATTCAGAGTGACCAACAGAACTTACTAAGATGTTAGAGAAATCTCAGGTGTTAACTTATTATCAAGACGGAATTATAAGCCTATAACCCAAGACATTGCAATTGATTACCGAGTACAATATATGCTAATTTCAGATCTTCAAGTATTTTTATAAGTCTAAGTAGTTATAGAATATAAAGTGAGATTTCAAATGCTCTGTATCAAAGGTCCATGTAGTTTTTAGAGCTAAGATACATTTTGTCTAAATATGAAAGGAAATTTCAAAAAATAATCTTCCAGTCTCTCCTGTTTCAGCCATGAATCTATGAAATGCTAAATACCAACTAAGTTTACAATGTCCTTCTTAGAGAAACTCCCTTGAGTTGCTATAGCTTGTTCTAGATTTGAGTGAAACCAACCTTTTTTATCCTGGGCTACAAATGTTCAGACCTCTATAAAGACTGGATATGAAAGAGAATAATATCCTGTGAGTTAATGTGGCAAAAAATTTTAACCAATTTCAGCATTCCATTTTGAAAGGTGATGGACTTAATCACATTCTCTCTGTCTTGGAAAGTAAGATGCCTTGTGAATTTTCTATGATACCTGCCCTGCTATACTTCCCAGTCTTGGAGGTACCCAGAGTAACTTTATGACTCAGAAGATAACAACCTGGGCTGTTAACAACTGTATATCCTAGCCTGTCCTTGCACAAAATCTCCACTGCCAAAGGTGATCTGAGTATAAATTTTCTTTGCATCATTAAGGATTCTAACAAACAGATCTTTTGTAAGCTGTATGCCACTTAAAAATAGGCAAAATAATATCAAAAAGCTGACCTCTTTCTATATCCCCAGAATTAATATGTATTTTCACATTAATTTCTATTCCCTCGATCTTCATCCAAGAAACCAGGAATAGAATGCACCATTGTGAAGGTAGACAAGGTAATTCCAAATATTTTTATATAACCTTGTGCGTGCATGTGTGTGTGTTATTAACCTTTACTAGAGAGTCTCTTAGATGTAATGTTATCATCCAATAGTCACCACATACTTTTTAAATTCAATGAAGTGCCATTTAGAGCGCTGATAGCAATGATTTACTAAAAGCTACAGAAAGGTTTGAAAACACTAATTGTAAATGAAAAAAATGACTCTGACATCTATATTGACAAACCGACATAAGACATAGAACTACTTTTTGAAAGAAAATATCCTAAATTACTAATCAAAAATATAGAATTTCAAAGTATACAGATATAATCACAGTTTAGAACTATAAAGTTTGCTAATTTTCCTTTACAAGAGTGATTTTATCTTTAAACATTTCTGTAGTAGCTTAAAAAAATGCTATTTTAAATGTCCAGATTACATTTATTGATTTCTCAATTTCATAACTTCTACTACAGTGGTTCTCAAACTTAAGGTGCATATGAATTACAGGAAATGTTTATTAGAAAATAAAATTTTCTAAGTCAGAGGTCCGAGCTGTCCTAAGGGGCCCATGAGTACTGCACATTTAACAAGTGAAAATTTAACAAGTCACTTTCACATTTAACAAGTGAAAGTGACACAGGTGTTTGGAGGACAAGTCTATGTGTTGAATGTTGTGCCTTCCCGCCACTCCATTTACATATGGAAATGTTCCCCTCTGTTGTGATGGTATGAGAAGGTAAGGCCTTTTGAAGGTGATTAGGTCTTGAGGACAGATCCCCCCAAGAATGGGATTAGTGCCTTCAGGAAAGAGAGCCAGAGAAGCTCCTAAGCTTTTTACTGATGCGTGAGGATACAATGAAATGTTGGCAGTCTGCACATGGAAGAGAATTCTCACCAGAATGCAAATGTGCCG
This sequence comes from Cynopterus sphinx, assembly GCA_030015415.1. Lineage (NCBI taxonomy): Eukaryota > Metazoa > Chordata > Mammalia > Chiroptera > Pteropodidae > Cynopterus > Cynopterus sphinx. The sequence continues at coordinate 28,270,670 of CM057391.1, forward strand.
TCACCCTGATCTCAGACTTTAAGCCTCTACACTGTGAGAAATAAATTTCTTCTGTTTATAAACCACCCAGTTTATGGTATTCTGTTATAGCAGCCCAAACAGACTAAGACATTTCTATTCTATAAGTAATGATTTGTCAAATATGTACCAACACATATGAAATTATCATTTATTTTTTACTATTTATAGTTTTGCTGTAGAATTTAAATTTGAGGAAATGTATATAGTATATATGATATAATTCTAGTAGGGGAAGCTCAGTTTTAAATAACCTAGGTTTGAAAAGCAGACAAAAGATATTAATAGTTCACAGAAAAAGAAGTGTAAATAGTACTTAAAGTATAAAAAACGGTGGACCTAGCTCATAGTAAGACAAATGCAAATTAAAACTATACTCAGATATCATTTCAAACATACCAGTGTCATTATCAGTGAAAAACTAATAAAGATGGTACTCATAGGCTATATTTTATAACTCAGGGGCATTTATTTTGGCTGTTAGAGCTCACCATCAAAAAGTAGTATTTCTTTAGCATGATATTCCTTGGTTGAAAAGACTTTGATTAAGCATATTGATGATTAATATTTGATTTCCATCTTCCTTTAAGGATACTCATGACCTAAATAGCTCTAAAAACACTAATAATATAAGATATTCAACTCATTTGATTAAATGTATTTTTTAAACATGTTATACTCTATATATTGGTATAAGAAATGATTTTACAAAATTTGTCCTTATTTCTGGTATGTACATATGATTCATCTGATATAACTTATGCACTGGGGAATGTGGATTTCCATATCAATGAAATTCAATCCTGTGTAGATTGACCAAAGGATTCATTAAAAAGAAAGAAAGAAAGAAGAAAGAAAGAAAGAAAGAAAGAAAGAAAGAAAGAAAGAAAGAAAGAAAGAAAGAAAGAAAAATGGCTTAGATATGGAGACATAAATTTGGAAACGATCACACACTCTTTTATCTATATTGTACTTCTCATGATTGCTTTTCTTCAAATTACCTGTTCAGTTAATGAAAAACACATATTGATTTTCAATAAATTTCTGGTGGTAATTTCTGTTCCATATATTTTAATCCAAACTATTGTAGCAATCATGTAGCAGTTGCTAGTAACTAGAGATGAGAAAGTAGTGGAAACAATGAATCCACAGGGCTTGTATACATTTTGTATTCCTTCTCTTTAATTTATGTTTCATCTTTGATAATAAAAGTTGTATCTGCACAGTACAACCAAAACAGGAGAATTACTACAATATACTGTAAGACTTGAACAGAAAAAAGCAACTAAATCATTCAGTTAATAGCTTCAATTCCCCTTCCTCCCTGCCATCTTCCTCCTTCCCCCTCAACTCCCTCCCTCTTCCTTTCCTTCTTTCTTATAGACTAAAACTCAAGAGAACCTTTCACATCTTCTGTAATACAGACCCTATTTTTTGCTTCCTCCCTCTATTTCATCTCTCAAATCAAACCTTTCTGATATGCCCTTAGAACTCACAGTGTAGTCAGCAAAATCCCAAATATCTAAAACCTCTTATCTGATTATTTCCTTCATTTCTTGATCTGCTGATAATTTCTCTCTAACACATTGCTGTCCCTGTAGTCTTCTTACGTGGGAACTATTCTCCTCAAACATTTTGTGCTACTGGGGCTAGAGATGGGGAGTAGGTTTTCATCCTCACAACTCCACACAAATTGCTCTTGTCAGGGTCACTTGTGGCCAATATATTGCAAGAGTCGATGATCAGGTCTGGTTTCTTCTTATTTTCTTGACCTCTAAATGTTGCAGTGCCCAAGGTCAGTCCTCAGATCTCTCTATCTCTAATCACTAGTTTAGTGGCCTTACCTAGTGCCACTACTTAAAATACCACCTATATGCTGTCTTTTTACATACAGCTCCACTCTTGGACTCTCCCTTTAACTCCAACTTCATATACCTAATTACTTACTTAACAATTGTACTTGAATGTGCAATAAACACTTAAATACGTGCAAAACCAAACTTTAAAAATACATCCCAAACATGCTCTTCCAATAGTTTTCCCTATCCCAGTAAATGGTATTCTGACTTTATGAGTTCTTCAGGCCAATAATCTTAAAGTCATCATTGTTTCTTCTTTTTCTTTCAGAACTCGTATTCAATCCAATAGCAAAGCATGTTAAAATATATTCACAATTCTGCCACTTGTCCCCACTTCTCTAAGTAATACCCTGGACCAAGCCACCATCATCTCTCGCCTTGATTTTTGCTAAGGTCGTAACTGGTGTCTGCTTCTACTCTTGCCTCTTCCTAGTATATTCTCTACACAGTAACCAGACAAATCCTTATAAAATATGTCACATTATGTCATTTTTCTGCTCAAAACCTTTTAATCGCATTCTCTATTATTCAGAGAAAAATCCTAGATATTCATAATACCTACCTAACCTGGTCTCTTATCCCAACTACTCTCTCTGCCTTATTTACTCTGATCTAGCCATACTGGTCTTGGTCTTTCTTCAAAAAGTCAAGCATGTACCTGACTCAGAGTCTTTGCACTTGATACTCACACTGCCTGGAATTTTCTTCTCTGGACAGCCAAACAGCTCACTTTCTAGTCCCCTTTGCACAATTATCTTATCAGAGAAGGCTGTCCTTGAATATCCTATAAAGATGTCCTCCTCCATTCCTTGCTTCCTTTTTTTTCACAGCACTGTCATTATGTGACATCATTTGTTTATTAAATGTTTATGCCCAGTATCATACCAGAAATGCCCAGAAAACAGTGACTTTAGTTTGTTGCTATACACTTAAAGTCTGGTATATGGTAGGTGCTCAATAAATATTTATTAAAAGAACAAATGAATATTCATTTTCTCTGTTTTAATGTTCTCTTAAATATTAACTAAATATTTCTGTAGTAACACTACCCATGACTCTTTGATCATACCCCAAATCAATTAAGATTCTATTCTATTAATGGAAAATTGTCTTTATTTGTTCCTTTCCCCTTCTTCATTAGCAGTACTGTCCTATAGAACTTTCCACAATGACTAAAGAAATGTCTTTATTTGCACTAATACAGTAGTCACTAGCCATGTGTGGTTATTGCACACTTCAAATATACTAGTATAACTTTTATTTAATTATAATTTAAATAGTCACATATAGCTAGTGTCTATAATATTGGACAGTGCAGTTTTGAACAATATAATTTTTTAATATTCCAATTACACATTTCACAATTTTACATTTCTATTTTTCTTTTATAGTTTTCTTTATGATAATTTAAGAATATTTTAAATTGTGAAGCAAATAACTTCACATTTCCATTTAAAAGTTTTTCACTGGTTTCTTTCTAATTTAAACTTACATTTACCTTTGAATATGTTGCGTGCATTTCAAATACTAATACATAAATAAGATAACCAGCACTTTTTAATAAAAAGAATATATCCTAGGCTTCATCATAAAGTTTAAAATTGGCAAATTCATTTTAGTGGATGTTGTTTGGCTACTCAAAAGCCATTCCCAACTTGTGTCTCCATTGTAACCTCCTATTATAGAAACTAGAGAGACAAGTATTTTCCTAGCCTCCTTTGTAGCAAGGAGTGGCCATGTGACCAGATATGACCCATGGATACAAGATATATTTACTAGGGATGTTACTGGGAAATCTTTTGGTATCATGATAAAAAAGGAACAGACAATAGAATACTCCTCATCAATAAAAAGATCCAGTCTGTTAATTTATATATGTAACATGCAAGAATCTCAAAACCATTATGTTAAGTGAAAAAATTCAATTGTACATATTGTGTGGTTTCATTTTTATGAAATTAAAAAAGGCAAAACTAAGCTTTGAAATCAGAACTTGTTCCCTCTGGGGAGGGTGAGGTGACTGGCTGAAACAGATCACAAAGGAACTTTTGGGGGTGGTGGAAATATTCTACATGTTGATTTATGTAATGATCATCTTAGTACATACATTTGTCAATACATATTGATTGGTATGTTTGAGATTTGTTCATTCTCCTATATGTTAAGTTGTACTACAATAAAAACAAAGAAAGAAAGAAAGAAAGAAAGAAAGAAAGAAAGAAAGAAAGAAAGAAAGAAAGAAAGAAAGAAAGAAAGAAAATGAAAGGAAGGAAGGAAGGAAGGAAGGAAGGAAGGAAGGAAGGAAGGAAGGAAGAAAGGAAGGAAGAAAGAAAGAAAAAGAAATCACCAGAGGTAGCTCCCGTGCCCTTCAGCCATCATCCTTTTTTTTCCTGGCCATGATTTCTGAAGCTGCCATGGTCGTTTATTTTATCTATGCAAAAAGCCCAAGAGAAATGCAGAGATACTGGCCCTACACTGCTAAGTCACTGAAACCACTACAATAATTGCTCACCTCCAGACTTATGTCAGAAAAAGAAACTCCTATTTGTTTCATCTACCATATTTTGGTTAATTAAAAAATAAAAAATATATTTTACTTGGACTTTTGAATGAGCCTAGTTAAATAATGAGTTCACATTATGTGATTGGTTTATACTCCACATCTCGCCTAATGGGATTCTGTAATGGCCCCGGAATGGTCAATCATCACAGAAACATGGACATGGGAAAAATAGGCAGATGAAGAAAATTTACCTCATTATTGATTAAATATTAATAATGATATCTAAAATATACACATAAAACTTAAGTATTGGTTTTTAATATCAACAAAAGGACAAATAATGAACAAGATGTTACATAACCATCTTTTGTTTTGAAATTTCAGTCCTTCAAAGGGAACAAAACTAGTTGCTAAAATAGGAAGAAATTATGCAGGTCGAAAAGTTCAAATTGCCCACCATAAAAATAATTGTGACAGCTAATATTTGTTGAATGCCTTCCAAGTACCTACCAGTCCTATACTAACTGCTTTACACACGTTTTCTCAACATAATTCTAACAACTGTGAAGAATGTATTATTTCCATTTTGGAGACTGAACGGAGAGAGGTCAAGCAATTTTTCTAAAATTGTGGGACTGATAACAGGTAGAACAAGGCCTTGATGTTGGGTCTTTCATATAGTAAAATTTAGTGCCCTTAATTTATTTTTGCCTAACAAGCAAATGAAAAGGACCTTGACAGTTTCTTGCCTTCATTAGGGTATTCTTATAACAGTAAGTTTAAAAACTGGATTTCCTTATAAAAATTAAAAGGCAATCTTACTTTGACCTAAAGAAAGATATTGTGGCTATTAATTATATTTTTTGTAGACCATATTGCAATTTGGTAGCTTGACACATTCCATAAACTGTCCTCATTTTAACATTTAAATAACGGTCAAACTTTCCATAAGATATTAGAATAATAATCAGTCATAATCTGTTAAGATAATTACAGTCTCAAATAATTCAAAAGATGGTTATATGTAATATTTACAGTGAAACTTTCTAAAGGTAACTAGAATATTTTCAGTTTTGCAATTTATCTTTGTAATCTTTATTTTATTTTATTTTATTTTTTTTACAGTAGAAAAGAATAGCTTGACTAGAAGCTATAGTACACTTCCAGATGTGGAAGTGGGCCTGAGCAAGGGAAGAATGGCTCAAAGGCTATCTTTGTAATCTTCTAAAGACAGTAGTAGTACAATTGCAAAAACATTAATTAAAACTAGCCAGTGATAAAGTGACTAATTTCAAAAGATTAAATAATCTTTTTTCCAAATAAAGAAAAAATCAGAGCCTTTTTGAGAAAACATTAGTAAAATTATAGAAATGAAGACTTGTGTCTCCCCATCCCAGCTCAGTTGCCTAAAGCATTTGGAAAATTCCCATAAAAATATTTTAACTGAATGTAGTTCTTGGCCAAGTCATGAAGCTTTGCTTTTATGCTAAGCTCCTACATTGTCAGGAAACAAACAAACAAAAATTTACAATTTACTATTTATTTTTGCAGGGTTGGGGAATGAGAAGAGACACAATGAATTGTTGCTCTAATTGCTGAATTCTTTTTAATTTCTTGTGTGTATGTTATGTGTCATAGAGTTGGCTCTGACTCTTGGTGACTCTATGAATGAGTGATGCCCACAATGTCCTGTCCTCAGTAGCTCATGTCTATGGCTTCTTAATGGGGTCAGTTGATCTCATATTTGGTCTTCCTGTTTTCTAAGCTGTACTCTATTTTTCCCAGCATTTGTGTTTTTTCCAAAGAACCTGCCTTCTCATAATGTACCCAAAGTAGAACAGTTTCAGTTTTCTCATTTTTTTTTTTTTTTTTTTGCCTCCAGTGATGTTTCAGGTTTAATTTGCTCTAGGACCTATTTGTTTGTCTTTCTGGTGGTCTAGGATATATGCAGAGCTCTCTTCCAATGCCATATTTCAAATGAATCATTTTTCGCCTATCAGCTTTCTTTAATGTCCAAATGGCAATATGAGGGTAGGATGGTGCTTTGGTCACTAGTGACACATCATTGCTCTTGATGATTTTTCCTAATTTTTCCATTGCTGCCTTTCTGATTTTTGGCCTTCTCTTGATTTCTTGGCTGCAGTTTCCATTTAAATTGATGACTAAAGGAAGATAAGCAAAATATTTACGATTTCAATGTCTTCCTTGTCTATATTATAGTTGTGAATTTCTTCCATAGTCATGATTTTTTTCTTCTTGATGTTCAAAAGCAGTCCTGCTTTGGTACTTTTTTTTTTTTTTTTTTTTTTTACTTTTATTAGTAGTTGTTTCAAATTCCTGCTATTTTCTGCCAGTAAGATAGTGTCATCTGCATAGCTTAAGTTATTGATAATTCTCCCAACAATTATCACTCCTTCTTCCTCTGAGTCTAGCCCAGTTTTTCATGTGACATGTTCTGTGTATAGATTAAACACAGAGGGAGATAAAATGCATGCTTGTCTGAAAGCTTTGTCTTTGGAAAACCAATTCTGTCTTTCTATATTCTGCCCTGACAGTGACTTCCTGTCCACAATACAGGTAACACATCCGGACAATTGATTGCTGAGGCATGCCCATTTCTTTCAGAGTAACCCATATCTTTGTATGGTCCATGAAGTCACAGGCTTTACTATGGTCTATAAAACATAGACTAATCTTCTGAAATTCTTTGGAGCACTGCAGTGTCCAACAAATATCCGCAATTATGTCTTGAGTTCCTCTTCATTTTCTGACTCCAGCTTAAACATTCAACATTTCTTGCTCTATTTAATTTCTTACGTAAGTCTTATATAGATATATATTTAGTGGTCAGACCTCCATTACATATCTCATAAACATCCAAATTTTTAACCCTCACAGTTGTCCACACTGAGCTTCTAGTAACTTGTCATATACAGTTCAGATTTTCTTACCTCAGCACTGGTTCCCTCAGTGGCCTCTGCTCATAAGTCTCAGCACTTATTTCCCCAGTTGCCTCTGCTCATAAGTCTCTACTCTGGCAAGCCATGACTTCCTGTCTCTCCAATCTTGGGAGCAGCCATTTTCCCTGCATCCTTCCCTCTCCTGGATCCAAGAAGAGATGTTGATTTTTCAGTCTGTTCAGGTGTTTACTTGTTAGCATAGACTTCTAAGCTTCTTACATGCAGAAGTAGAAACTGGAAGTCATATCTAGAAATTTTGAATCAGAAAGGTTCAGGAACAGCTGAGGTCAGGGGTAAGGTGCCAAACTGATACAGAAGGATTTAGTAAACTCTTCTGACCCCATTTTCCTCCTTGGCTTCCAGAGCTTTTGAGGCTAGACATATATGCCTAGATGAGATATTGTGAAAATCCTCTCTGAGGAAATGGATCCATCAAGAAAAGATGTGAAAGTTTTTAACTGGCAGCCTTCTGACTCAGTAGCCCTGCCAAATCATCTTTATAGGATCTCGCTTATCACTAGGCCCTGCCAAATGTACATACACATAAAACAGATAATCAAGAATTACCAGACACTTAAAGGAAGTTTTGTACATGAAAAATGGGAGGCAAAATAAACAAGGATCTTAGAAAGTGACAGTGAATAAAAAAAAAATAAGCATATATAATATATATCTCCAGAGATAAAGAGAGTAATGATTGCATACACGGTCAAAAGCAGAGCTACTAAAAAGTAATGGTCAGTGACCAAGAATAAGCTTTTGAAAAGTAACAAGAATAAAAAAAAAATGAAATATTCAATAGAATTGTTGGGAGATAACCTTCAAGAAATTTCCCAGAAAGTAGAATAAAACAAGGCAGAGAAGGAAATAACTAAGAAAAGATAAGAAAATTAGTGGTCCAACATCCAACCAGTATGAATTTTAGAACTGATAACAGAGAAAGTTGAGGGGATAAATATGAGAGAAATAATACAAGAGAATTTCCCAGAACTAAAGACCATAATATTTCACTTTCAAAGAGTCCACAGGTTGCCTAGCATAATGAATGAAAGTGCTGCAGAACTCCAGAGACAAAGAGATCTTGTATCCTAATTCCTGGCTCCCTTTCCTTCTTTGTCCTTGCTTAAAAAAACCACAACTGTAACTAAATTCAACTCAAACTCAACTTTTTGTCTATACCCAACCCTTACCAGTAAGACTGCAGAATAAGACTGCAGAAAAACCATGCTGTCTGGTTTAATTTTAATGACACTAACCCCAGCTGGGCTCCTAATATTGCATTACTCATGCCATATTTCCATAATTCATTCTCTCTCCTAGTGACTACATCACATCTTCTCCTCTTTCATTAAACTCCAATCTAGTATCCTCATCTTTAGCTAATAATTTTGCTTTCTTTTGCTGAGAAAAGTTTGGAATCAAAGATCTTCCACAAATTCCTACCACCACAATATTCTCCTACCTATATCATGAGGCCCATGTTCTACCTTCTTGTTACTTTTGATGAACATTCCTAGCAAAAGGCAACCTCTCTACTTGTGCATTAGACTTCATCCCCTCTTGTCTACTCAATGAGATTGATGGCTCCAGTAACTCTCCCCTTTCTCTCCTAAATCATCATATTTTTTTCTCTCTACAGGATCATTTTTCATTAGAATACCAATATGTCTCCCTCAATCCATGTGTGTGTATATGTGTGTATAAAATCAATTGTCTCTTAACTTTACTTCTCAAGCTACTCCACTATTTTTCATCTCCCTTTTCAGCAGTACTCCAGCCAGCTCCAATTTATCTGCCCATTCTCTCTTAAACCCACTCTAATCATTTTTTCATCCATAGCATACCATTGAAACTGCTCTACCCAAAGTCTCTGATGATCTCCATGCTGCTAATCAATAGTCATCTTTAAGGCTTCATCTTCCTTGATCTATAAGCAAGTTTTGACACAGATGATCCTCCCTGAGACACTTCTTTGCTTCACTTGTAAGGACACCTGACATTTACATTTTCCTCTTTTATGCTGCTCCTTTTCTACAGATTCTTTTTCAGCCTTTCAACTTCTACCTGATGAAGTGCCTCAGGGCTCGGTTGTTGGGCTCTTGTATCTACTCACTCTCTGGGTAATCTCATCCAGGCACATAACTTTAAATACCATGGTTACATTGATGACTCTTAAATTTGTATCTCAGCTTAGAATTCTTCCTAGACTCTATATTTGATATTTCCACTTGGTATTCTCACATTTAATGTGAAAACTGAGCTATTGGCATATACCCTCCAACCTGTTCCTTCCATAGGCTTCTCTACCTCAGTTATAGACAATTCTTTCTTTTAGTTTGAAGGTTAAAAACCTGAGAGTCAAGCTTGATTCCTCTCTTTCACTCTCACTACACATTCAATAAGTCAGTAAACACTCTATCTGTGAAATATGTCCAGAATTTGACCATTTCTCACATCTCCGTGACCACCACTCTGGTCCAAGCCACCATTACTTCTCACTTAGATTATTTTAATAGTATTCTAAGTGCTTGCCCTGCTTCTGCCCTCAGTCAGTTCTTTACCCAACTACCAAAAGTCAGAGCAGTCACATTTCTGTTCAAAACTCTCCAATAGCATCTCATCTCTTTTAGGATAAAAAGCCGAATTTTTACAAGAGGTGGCTCCATCTTACCGCTCTGAGTTTATTTCCTTTTAACTTTTTCCTCATTCACTTTGCTCTAGCCATGCTGGCTTCATAATCGTTCCTTACACAAGACAGACATTCCTGTCTCAGGGCTCTTGTCTCAGGGCCTGTGCACTTAGCATTCTCTCTGCCCACAATGGTCATCCCCTGGATACCAGCATGGCTTGTTCCTTCACTTCCTTCAAGTCTTCGCTCAAAGTTCCCTTCTAAATAAGGCCTTCCTTATCCAAATTCCCACCCTGCTTCTCATTCTCGGCTTGAAGACTTATCACTATCTAATATACAATATATTTTGCTGATTTATCTTGCTTATTATTTGTCCCCCCTGCCCTGAATATAACCTCCATGAAGGTAGGGATATATGCCTTTCTCTTTTCAATGCTATAATCCTTAGCCTCCAAAACAGAAATTAGCTTAGTAATAGCTGTTCTATAAATATTTGTGAATGAAAGAATTTATGTTTAATAAAAGGTCCCAAAGGAAAAGAAACAAAATCAGGAATCAGAAGGGCTCCATGCTTCTCAACAGACAAGAGATCAATATTATAAAAAAAGTATGATTTCTAGTCTCCATGGATTCCAAGACAAACTGTTATGGAGGGTAAATTGAAGACACTTTCAGAATTGTAGAATTTCAAAAATATTGTTTTTCATGAACTCTTTCTTAGGAAGCTATCAGATGATAGACTCCATGATAGGAGGATATAGGTTCCAGGAAACAAGGATTCAATATAAGGGGAAAAGCAAAGGGAAAATTTAGGATAATAATTAGTAAAATTCTAGGTTGTCACCATGCACAATGTCTGAATGACCTGGACTCCAGGAAGGATGTCTCTGAGAAAACAAACAAACAAACAAACAAACAAAAAACAGAACTGATACCTCACCTTATATATTTGCTCATAAAAAACAAAAAAAGACTTTTACAGTCCTGTTGAAGAGTTCATGAAACAATTAGCAATAAGTAAATAGAAAACTAAATAACACTATGTGGTTTACTTATAAACAATATTTTCATAGTAATAATAATGTAAAATAACAGTCAAAATGATTTTACCAAGATTGTTAGATAGGTAGAAAAGAATGTGAGGAAGTTATGCAAGGAACCACATCCAAATTTTTCATAGTAAGAAGTTGATGTATAAACATCTAAAATGAAATAATAAAATAGCAGTATATAATTTTTTTTTTAGAATTATGAATATAAACAGCTAAAGAAGAGATAAAAGTTGAAAGAAGTAGCCTCTGGAGCCTGGGTGTGAGATACTGGGGGAGACGGCCTGTCAGAGTCTCCTATTCTTCATTATAAGCTTTGCAGTAGTATTTGACTTTTTAGGTTTTGTAAATGTAATTTCAATAAAAGTAAGAAATAAAAGTTAAGAAGCTCATGTAAAATGAAGAAATCATATTGCAGGAATTTCGTTTAAAATTATGGAGATAATAAAAGGAATTAAACACAAATGGTAAAAGGCAATGGTTACTCCTAAAAAGTGGAATCGAGGGCTAACTTTTCATGACCTTTTGCATGATTGCTTTTACAATAAAAACAGATGAATAAGACCAAATCACAATTCAGGTTGGTCCATCAGGTATCTGTGAGAATGGAATAATGAAAAATAATTGTAAATTAGTCTTCTTTCAATAAGGTCACCTTGACAGAACACATACATTGACAGCAAGAAATGACTATTTTGAGAAAATTAACTTTTGTGCTTTAATGTGATGACGTTACAATGATTTGTCATTATGAAAACTCAAACTACTATCTTAATATCAGGGAACGGTGCCTGTTGGCTTAATAGAAGTTGCCCAAATACTGAAATCCTAATTCAAAATTGTCCACTGGAATCGAAATGACCTTCCTGGAAGACTTAATCTTCTTGGGATTTTGTTTTAATCTTATTTTAGGAGAAGATTTTCTCTAATACCCAGTGGAGTCATTTGAGTTCTGATACAGAAATAGCAAAGGAAGAATAATGATAGCTAAGTATACGATTAGGACTTCTGTGTATGCCATGGTGAGCTGCATGAAACTCACTCATTAATTACATTGAGGTTACCAAGAGGAAATATCTGTTTTTATTTTAAAATATAACTTAGACAAAGATTTCACAGTATCCCTCAATAATTCATTTGCTTTAAAACTTCTTTTACAATATTTTTATTACATAATATTTTAATACATACTAAAAAGTAACAAATGCATAAGGGATAAAAGATGGTGATATAATGAGGACCAGTCAACCCACCTCTCAATTTAAGAACTGAAACATTACCAATATGATAGCAGTAACTCTCTGTGTGCTTTGTTCTGCATCCTCATTGCTATGATAGCATTTTTCATAACTAACATCGTTACTTTTTATTATGATTCACATTAATTTCCTCTATCTCTATTCTCTGAAGATGAATGCCTATGAAATATCTTTGCATTCAGTCACAAAGAAATGAGCTTAGTATTTGGAGGTGATAGATCCAGTTCCAAGTCCAACTCTGTCACAACCTTACTAACCTTACTAACTGTGTAATTGTAGACAATTTATTTAAATTTTCTGAGATGCAATTTCCTCATTTGTAAAGTAAGGATAGTAATTTCTAATTGCCAAGGTTATTGCAAGACTTAAATGAGTTAATAAAAATAAAGCACTCATTACCCATAGCCATTTTTACCAAAAATAAATCATTGTGATCTTAGAATTTTTTCACAGTGTGAATAAAAGATAATTAGATATCTCACTAATTACTTCATAATTAATGGTTGCTTCAAATTAAACATAAAAATAATTAAACATAAACTAAAAGGAAATATTTCACTGTTTTTTTTTCTGGTTATTTAATAACTGAATTCAGTTAACTGGTATAGATGATTTTGGGTTGATTATGCAGATATTGGTTGTCAGGGTGGCTAAATATCCTATTTATTAATGAATTAAATGACTTTATTTTATTTTAGTTTTTTAAACTTCTTAATACTATTTATTTATTTATTTATTTATTTGATTGAAGAAATGATTTAAAATTTCTTCTTTCCTTTTTTTTCTAGTCTGGGTTAAAATTTTAAATGACCTTTAAAAGACGTTAACATAAAGATGAAGAAAACAATAAAAATTGCATGTCAGAAATGTAAGCAAAATAGTTTAGATCCTTTGTTTAGCTGAGACAGCATCATAGATACACAGAAAAGGGGGCAATGACTTGAGAAACATTTCATTATAGCCATTGTTCGGAATGCTAACCAGTGAGCCTATCACCATGGTAGCAGCATCTGGGGGACATGTAAGATAAATTATTCTAGCAATCCAGAGGTTGACGCCTGCATTTGTACAAGGAGACTTGTTTATCTAAAGAGATATCAAATCAATTTTCTTCATGTTCCTAAATTGTATGAAATGTTATCTTCTTGAGAGAGAAGAGACTAGTGTGTAAAATTTCTGAACATTTTAAAGGTGGCCAAAATCAAATAGTTGCAAAAATAAAACCAGTGTCAAAGAGACAATCGAATGAAGAATTGACCTTTTAAGCTTAAAACTACTTATAGTTTTGGTATCATATATGATGCTGATACTAGAAATGGTGATGGTGATGATGATAATGATGATTATGAACATGCAATTGTGAGTGAATCAAGACAGAAGATTTATTTTTAGTGTTAAACACAAGTGCTCATTTTAGTACATTTCTTGCTCATTCTTGTTAAATAAAGAGCAATGCTACTTCATTTTCATGGAATGTACATCCTATGTTGTAGTCCTTTCTGACTCATGTGTTGTGAAAAAAAAATATAAGTTACATATTAGGTTAATTTTAAAGGACTCTTGTAAAGAAATATTTTTAATACCTTTTTTTGCTGTCTTGTGAGAATAGGGCTAAGATAAAAGCATGATAAATATTTGAGTGAAATATTAAAAATTCAGTCAAGTGAGGTTTATTTCTTACATGATACCAAAAGACTAGTTTGACTGATTTTGTTTCACTGACTTGATCAGTGACTGACTGACCAAATTGATTTTTTTCTTTTTCTTTTCCTTTTTTTTTTTTTTTTGGTATTTCATAGACACAATTGAAATGTGAAAACTAGCTGTGTTAAACTTTGTCTTTCAAACTATTCACTTAGCTGTTTCTAATGAAGTTTCCCAATGAGTTATCTGGTTCAATCCCTGTAAGATAGTCAGAAAAATCCACACAGTGGTATTGATTCTTATTTGAGCATGAATTTTGAATGACAAAATGAATTTTAGTTGACAAAAAGATGTTGAGAATTCTCTTCCTGATAAAAGGCCCTGAGTTTTGTTCCTAATTTTTAAAATTATAATTCATATCATTATTACAAAACTTGCTGATTCTTCATAAAAATACATTTTTATTTATTTACATCACAAACATCTAGAGTGACAATCTGAGCTGGTGCCAATGTATACCCTATTCTCTTTTTTATGGAATAATCATCTGGTACCCATAAAAACCTTACTAAGAAAATAATTACCTGGTTTTACATCTTCTTTAAGGCTCTTATGTCCAAAACCATGTGCTTAGATTTCTCTGTACCATTGCTAGTATTTTATGTTTATAAAGTTTTTTTCATTTAATAAATAATATAGCATCTGGTCTTCTGGGTCAAGACTTGTAATATCACTATTAAATATATCTTCAAGGACTTTTATTCCTGAAATAATTTTAAGTTGTACTTTCAGAACAGCTATTAGTAAATTTGAGGGCTAATTTAGAGTCTTATAACCTTACAATAATTATTATCATAAAAGAGGTTTTTAAAAGTCTCAATCTATATGTTTATTTGTTTTATGTGTTATGAAAGTTTTATATATCTCATACAATATTTCCTCTCATTATCATCATCATTGGCAACAATTTTTATTATTTTTAAAAATAACAATATAAGTGGAACTAGAAAGATTTAAGTTTTCATGGTTTTAAAAAATATATAATTGAAAATTTTCTCTTGTAACATGATGATGGTTTTTTTTGTTAACGATGAAATGGTTATTATATAATGTCAGATTGCTATCTCTTACTTTATGTTTTCTATATTACAAATGCTGAATATTCATGACATTCATAATATGTAAAAATAATAGATTTGTTTTTTTATTCCTATTGAAGTACAAATGTGAATGAATGCTCATTATTAGGAGACTATTTAGATGAATTACAATATACTTGTACAGTGAATTACTATGCAAACAGATTGAATAATGACTTTTGTATGTAGTGATTTGGAACAATCTTTAAGAATAAAAACTGAAGAAACAGAGAAGAGTATACAGTATACAATCTTTTGTATAAAAGGAGAGAGAGAAGGAAAAAGAGTGAATTTATACACGTATGTTGGCAAATGCATGGATTATCGTTGAAGAATCTCCAAGAAACTGGGTACAGCATGTGCCTCCAGAGAGAGGAATTGGGTAACTGAGGAAAAGGAAAGAGACTTGGTATCATGTATATGTAAATCTTTCTTTACATATACGTATCCGTATACGTATATGTACATGTACACGTACACGTACATGTGCATGTAGACAGATACACACACACACACACACACAAATAATCTTAGAAACTAAAAGAAATACAGCCTCATGTCCTAGAAGAGACACACTATCTGGTATTACTTTTCATTTCCTCCTTTTTCTTCCATCACTTGAAGAGGACTGAAGTTCTTTTGTTAGTTGACAAAGAACAGACATTTCTACCTTTACAACTAGCTTACACAATCATTGCCAAGTAATTAGAGAAGACTTGGACCTCTTAACCTTAACATTTTAAAAGTGTTTGACTTTGTAAATATGCCAATGTAGTTGGGTCTCTGAAATATAAAAAGAAGTGGAGATTTGATAGTTTCAAAGGTGGAAAAGAATCCCTTTTAGAGGTTGGAACCGTTTGTGGTCTAAACTGAGTAATTGCCAAATTGCTTCAATGTACTATGTACACAGTCTCAGAATGATATTCTAGCATAAGACTGTAATGGAATCTCTGAAAATGGTTGAGTTTGCACCATATAAAACATGTAAAATGTTATAAAATGTGCACCATCTATGTAAAGCATATTTGGAGATTAATGGCAGTAGGTTTGAAACCTTATTTTAAAGTTTTAAAATAAGTTTTTAAACTTTAAAACAGTGAAACAACATTTCCCAGAAGAAAAAGTGTTAAAATTTCAACACAGAAAAAGATCTTACATTTGTAAAATTCTATCTTGCTTATAAGTGAAGACTGCCTGAAATCCTATATTTTGTGGTCATTCCATTGACTATCAATAAGAAACAAGAAAAATACTTTCATTAAAAGAAATCTCAAGGACACTGGAAGAAAATTCACACTGTCACATGCATTCTCACAACAGGTATAAAGGCACGCAGATCAGATCAGTGCCAATTCACTAATGTTTTCCCTTTACCATCCTCAGGAATTTATATTCATTTCTCTTTTAAAGAAGTTTAAATGACTGTACAGTCATACGAGTGGACTGGCACTGATCCCCCAGAATGACTGTAATAATACATACCCCCAGGAGAAGGATGTCTTTGTTTCCTGGATCTTGGAGTCGTACAACATATGGTCTGATAGATTTTAAGCTCTAAGTATCTATTTTTAGACATGATGGTTCTTCACTCTTATCTCTTAATAAAAGAGAAAGCATTTGTTGAGCTAAGACCTGCTTTCACAATAGCACTTTGGCTAGAAAGCCAAGTGGCTTTGTCAGCTTAGAAAGTTTGGTGAGATGAATAATTTAGTCTGTAGGAGTAATATGTCTAGAGAAGAAATTTAAGTGGAGGTTAGATAATGCAGGTAATTAATTAAATGATCTTAGGATACCTGATTCACAATGACTAATTTAAATATGTACTAAAAATATATACAGATCATAAATCATGATTGTGATATTCTCAAAGGCAATATAGAACACATATTTCACTACATAATAGAAAAAAAATTAATTGTTTTATATGCTTTAAAACATTTGAATCTCAACCTCTCTCTGTCTCTCTCATTAATGTTCAAAGAGAATCACAGTTCCTGGTCAAAATAGAGAACAGGATCAGCTAAGGTTTAGATTTAATGTAAAAAAAAAATTAACAAATTTTAGAGCATTTATCTTTAATTGATAAATATTTGAAGTTTAAAAGCTTCAAAAGTTATATTCATCTAGTCCTCAATTTACAGATGAGTTGGGGTCCAAAACTTTGGTACTCAGAGTAGAATTTTCAATTAAGGTGATGTTGTAGACATTGCTAATGTTCTGGGAATAATACACATAATGAAGTGTTTAAAAAAAAGGTAGGGAAAAAAATTGTAAAAACCTAACTGTTGTAGAAGAAATATCAAAACAGAAAACAACAAATTGATTAAAAATAACATTTATGTTGAATTCTGGTTTCCAAATGAAAGGTTTCATTTGAGTAGAATGAGAGAATATAAACTTTTGGGGAGAACTCTGAAGAGCTTTTATTAGTACTTTTGTGGACTCTAGAGGTTGCTTCTTTTCACATCAAAATTTCACTACGTTTAAAAAATGTAGCTTCCCTTTTCCCTGGTTTAAATACACCACTGATACTAGTCTTACGCTTAGGCATGATCATAGTCACGGTGGAGGAGGTTCATAAAAATGGATTAAAGGGAGAGAAAAAGATTCAGGAACTAACTAGGTACAAGTTAAAAGAGGGAATAGAAAGAAAAGGAGATTAAATATAAAATGTCTCTAGGAAAGAGTTATTAAAGTATCACTAACAGAGGTGTATGTAGTGAAATAAAGAGAAACATCTGGCAGCTTGACACTGGCATGGCTGAAAGATGTTAGGTCAGATAATTCCCTACCCAGACCTGTCACCGAGTGACAATATTTATTCAGGACAACTTTGTTACAATGGTTTTGCCTGCTCAGCAACTGTTTCTCCTCCTTTAACTCCCTATGTTTCTTTGGGAAAGGAGCTTAATCCTGAGGGACAGTAACAGCCTGTAATACTGGAACTGGGAGTCTAGGCCACAGTGGGATTAAGCCCTGAGCTGCTGAGCTGCTAGCCTAAGGCTTCTTGAATTTTCCCTGGTCGGAAACAGATTGGTTCCAGAATCCAGGATAGTGCTTTAACCAGCAGGTGAAAATTAAGGAACTCCAGTTTTAAAGGTTCAGTAGTTCTCAATTCTAGCTATACATTAGAATCATCTACTGAGGATTAAAAAACAAAAACAAAAACAAAAACAAAAACTAGACCATTATCTGGAACTCATGCCAAACCAATTCAATCAGAATCCCTAGGGGCAGAGAGTTGGGCTTCCGTGTGTTTAGAAAGTTTTCTAGGTGATGTTAATGTGCAGCTATGATTGAGAATAGCAAGATAGGGGATACAAAGGCAAAAAGCCAAGTGTCCAGCTGACAGGTAAAGGGGAAGGGAGAAAGAAGCTTGATAGGAAGCTTTAGAGTAGGGGACACTTCATGATCAGCTGGCTTGCCTAGAGTTTAAGTGTGATTTAGGGCACTCAGAGGGAAGCAGGAGGACACTAGCTATCTAGCTGTTGCTGGAATTAGGAGTGCTGTCAGGAAAGCTGGAAGGCATTAAGGCCTCCTCAGTGGTTACTTGACAAGTGGTACCCATCTCCCCTTCCCAATGTCTAATCAAGGGTAGCAGTCATTTAAAGTTTATCAGAATTTACTTTTTTTTTTTTTGCACTGATTTGAGTGCTTAGGATGGAAGAAAGAATGAATCATCGTGTGATAGTAAATCTACCACCTCAGTACAAAGAGAGCAAATCTCCCACCCAGTGGAATCACAGGATTTTGGTGCTGCAAGGCACCTTTGCTATCATCTAGTTCAACACTTTCTTTCGGACTGTGACTATCTCTACTAGACTTGTTAAAGGCAGGGAGTGTTTCTTATGTTTCATTGTTGTTTCTGTGGTGCCTGTATGGTGGATGCATAAATATTAAAAGAGCAACTGAATGAATGAATTTTCAGATGAGGAAGTGGAGTTGGATAGTCAGTTTGTTCATTAATTTATTCATTCATTCATCCATCCATTCATTCACTTAATACAGAAAGCTTTCGATACCATGAGAAGCAATGTATAGCAGGGTGATTACAGTTAACAACACTGTATTGTATACTTAATATTTACTTAGAGGGTAGATCTTAAGTGTTCTCACCACACACATAAAATAATGGTAACTATGTGAGGTGATGGATGTGCTTCACTGTGGTAATCATTTCACGATGTATAGGAATATCAAATCATTATGTGTACACTTAAATACTTTTGTTTGCCAGATTATTTCAATAAAGCTGGAAAAAATAAAACTAGCAAATAATTATACTATACTCATTTTTACTTTCATTTAAGATAATGTAGTTTTTCCTATAATGAATATTTTGGTATTTCACAAATAAAAATAAATTTTTGCAGCTGGAAAAAAGAAATATAAGAAGCTAGAGTATTTCTGATGATTTTAGAAATATGCATAAATTTAATCCAACCAACATTTTGATGCACTTATTAGGGAAGGTGTTGTATTAGGTGCTATAGAGGTTAGTTGAGTTTAATGGTTAAGGGCCCAGGCTCTGGATTAAAAAAGCCTGGGTTTGATTTCTGGTTCCTCCTTCCTGGCTGCATATATAGGGCTATTTATTTAACTTCTTCATGTCTCCTCTTTCTTAACTGTAAAATGGAGACAATAAAACATGCCTTGCTGAGATAACAGGACCTTACACATAATATCTAATAAATGTTAACTATATAAACATGTTATTTTAAACCCTCACTACTAAGAAGATTGGGACCTGTTACTTGGATGGAACTTTAGTTTACTGAGCCTCTAGCTGGGCTTGGGTGTGCCAGTGTGGAGATGGAACTGGCACACAGCTGAATTTGGGCAAAATGGTGGGAGAAGAATTTGAAGTCTTCAGGACCATCCAGAAGGAAGACAATATGAGCCAGTGAGTTCAATAGGAGATCTGCAGGTTGCTTTTTTGTGTGTTGTGTTATGTAACCCCCTCGGCAAAACCTGTAGTGAAGTTTACTTGGTTCACTGATGTTGTCAGGTGATATGGTTTACTTTCTCAGAACTCAGAGCATTTCTGGGTTTGGGGGTTCTGGGTCCAGCAGGGAGTATGTACAGCTAGCTGGCAGAGACACAGAATGGGTGGACAGTTGGTACCTGGATTCCGTAAGAATGGCTGAGACTTAGTCTGTGCCCTCCCTCAGGAGTTGCTAATAGCGGAGGAGACCGCATTTTATGCACCAAATGTTTCTACACACGGCAGAATGAATGCAGCTTTATAATTATTGAACAAATTGTTGCAGCAATACAGAAGTAGAAAAGATTTATTTTTAATAGGGGTTTGGAAAGTCTTCAGGGAGAGACAGGAAACTGTGACTACATGATTTAAGATAATGCCAACAATTAACTCCTCTCTCTAGACTTTTTGCTATGTAAGCCACCATTGACTGGGGATTCTGTACTTTCAGCTAAATATAATCCTGATAGAGTGCTCAGTAAATACATGTTAAATTAATAAACAGAGAAATGAGAAGAGGATTGGAATAAAAGTTCAAAGATCTCAACTCCAATTCTGGCTCTCCACTGTTGTAGTAGACAGAAATGTTTTTGTCTATTCAACTTCCCTTTCTTCATTCTAGTAATAGTAACACCTCTTTACTTTTGAAGAACTGCCTCCCCCTAACTCCATATGGCTTTGCTAGAACCACCAGTCACATTATTCCTGCCACTGTCACCCTTCCCATGAAACAATGGGGGTGGTCACATGATTCAAGGAAAGCCAGAGTTTTTATTTTAGATTTGACGTTCAAGACTAAGAGTTAGAATTTCTCTCTTTTCCCTTGAATTTCCAGTTAAAAGGATACAACTTTAGGGATACCTACTATATATCTTGTTCCATAGAAGAGCTTGAGAGAATGAGGCCTATATACAGGCAGAAACTAAGAGAGAAAAAAAGTCCCCCTCACTTTCGCTTGAATTAGAGTTGTAGTTTTGTCACTTGCAATGGAACGAATTCTGTGTAATACAGACACTAACTGGAAATGTTATTTATTAGATGAGTAACTTTTTTCCATTTTGAGCCTTATTTTCCTTACCTATACATAAGGGGGTTGGACAGGATAATATTTAATATTTCTTCAAGCTCAGTTTCCATTTTCACACTTCTATATAAACTGTATAGTTTGAGCTAAAATATGCTCACCTGAATCCTGACTTTTATTTTTTTAAGGGAAAAATCACCTTAAAAGAAAAATTCTCATGACACCAGGCTGAAACTTACTTTCCTTTCTTCATATCAACACTTAAGTTAGATCATCACAACAGATCCTTAGGAAATATCTTCCAAAAATAGAAGGCAGTCACTCAAAAATGGTAAAAATTACCTTGTAATTTAGTATATGGAAAAGGTGGCATTTCGAAGCAGTGGGCAAAGAAAGTATTCATTAAATGATGTTAGAGCAATTGACCAGCAATTTGGAATAGAAACAAAACTGAATCTCTACCTTGTTTCTTATTTCAAAATAAAATCCAGACGATTCAAAGACTTAAAAAAACACACACACACACACAAGAAAAATAATGAAGTACTGGGTGAAAGTATGGGTGACTGTTCTTTATAAACTTGAGTTAGAAAAGGACTTTTTACGTGTGGCAAGTAGGATAGACTCAAATACAGTATAAGCCAAGGGGTTAAGAGTGCAGGTTCTGGAAGCAACAACCCGGGTTGAAATCCTTGTTGCACACACATTAGCTTTATGATCTCTTAAAAGTCACTTAATCCATCTAAACCTCAGTTTCCTCCTCTGCAAAATTACGATACTTACATCGTTGGTTGAATAATGAAAAAAGTTATGTAAGGAATATTTTTTTGGGAAAAAAACGAACCAAAAGGATATAAATAAAAGGTAAATAGTGGCTACCTCTAAGTGATGGAATGACAGGTGACTTTTTTGGTCTCTTTTTCTGTTTCCTATGTAATATTATTCCTATTTTTGTAGTTTCTACAGTGAATTAAAATATTGTTTCTCTCTGAGTGTAAGCAAAGCATTGCAATTACAATCATCGCCTCTGGAGCTGGACTTCTCAGGTTCCAATCACTTACTAGTTGGGTCAGATTTGGCAGGTTACTTAGCCCTAATTCAGTTTTCTCATCTGTAAAATGGAGATAATGTTATTTCCATCATAGACTTAAATTAATTAATATAGGTGAAGTGATTAAATTGGTACCTGGCAGTATTTTGTGAATGTTTTCAGACACTGTTAATCTTTTATTATTCTATGTTTTTCCTCTTTAAATTCCTATTCTTCAGATGCCTTTAAGTCAACAAACTAAGTGACAAGTATATGTGAGGAGCACAAGTATATGAGAGTAGCTCATTATAGTTTAATGCAGGTGTTGGCAGACTATGGCCTGCCTTGAGCTTTACATTTGTTGGCAGGCCTTGAATTTTACATTTTTAAAGGGTTGCAAAAAAAAGAGAGGAAAAAGAATAATGGGCAATAGAGATAGCATGTGGAGCACAAAGCCTACAATATTTACTATCTGGCCCTTTATAGACAAAGTTTGCTGACTGTTTACTTAATTTGTTTCCCTGTTCAAATACGTTTACAATTTAAAATCATCATGCTATAAATACCAAGGAGTAACCTCTAAAGGTAAAATTTTAAGAAATACTGTAAGAAATTTCAAGAAATACTGTAAGAAATTTCAAGAAATACTGTAAATAAGAATTTTTAAACAAAAAAGGTTTTATTCCATTTTTGTGATTATTTACTCCCCTGCTATGCTAAGATAAAATTTTCTACCTGTTCTTAAAAATCACTTCATAGTAATTAAAGGAATGGTGCTGTGGCATGAAACAACCTCCTCAAAAAAGGTACTTAAACTCCCCAGGGTGAATAGAATCAAGGCTGAATGGGATCTCAAATAATCATGGTGTTTCTCTTGGCCAACATCTGTCCTGCTGATGGTGGCAATCTAACTACCGTGGGAATGCAGGATCATATCAGTTCTTGAATCAGCAAATTTGCCAGGCAAAGTATCCATTTCCTCTCCACAGACCCTTGTGGTAATGAGTGTGGGAGCAGGAAAACTGACTCATGAAGTCTCTCTAGACCTTGGGTAGGCACATTTCAGAAAAAGAAAGTTACCAGTAGTAAACTTTAGAAATCTAAGGTTGTTAAAAAGCAATTTTGAAAAGGGGAGAAAAGAAGCTTGCTTTTTTTGGTTTGTTTGTTTGAAAACAGAGTGTTAACCTGGGAGCATAGGGTACTGTTTCATATACACACAAAGCAGCTACAGGCAAGAGAGTGGGAGAAGAGACTTGATGTTCTCCCAAGGTCACTCAGATGAGACTTGGTAGGGTGCTGGCAGGTCTGACTACGAAGTTGACATGGGGTAGGAGAAGCATTTGTCTATTAGAGTCCAGGAGTCTGTGGGTGTTGTTGTATTGAGTGGAAGATGGGGGGAATGGAGAGCCATTTCCTTTCTGACCTCAACTGGGTCTGCTGAGATTCAGACATGAGTGGTCAACCAAGTGGCTATGGCTTTCCAGAAGTCTGTCTGCATAAAAAACTAAGGACACTTCCTGGTCAGAATGGGTCAGGTAGGCACTTTGGTACAGTAAAGAAAGAAAGAAAAGAAAAGAAAAGAAAAGAAAAGAAAAGAAAAGAAAAGAAAAGAAAAGAAAAGAAAAGAAAAGAAACCTTAGTTATAAGACGTCAGAGGTGCTTCTAAATATAGCACAGATTCTGTATTCAAAGTTGACTTTTCAGCCACTCCCCTACATGTCATGTCTAAGTCCAGTTCGTGAAGGGAAGGGTCCAGAGTCTGTGCTGCAGGCTTTTGAATTAAAAAGAGGGAAGGAGATGCCCCAATACAGACTTGGCAATCTTTCTTTTCTCAAACATGGTCATTTAAAAATACATATACTATCTAACATCACCATTGTTTCAGAAGAAAAAGAGAGTTTTAAAAGAGATATACTACAATATAAATTTAACTTCAAAAATTGAATTACTTTAGCCTTGATAAAAATCCAGAAAGATGAAAACTTTAGAATAGCTTCTAGCAAAACCTCTCCACCATACTGCAACTGTTTCATCACACCTTTTTTTTTTCCTTTTTGTTCCTTTTTCATCGTTTACTCCGTTTCTGGTTTTCGCCCACATACACCACCACCTCCTTCTCCCAGTATTTCCAACTACACCTTCTTTTTTCTTAATTACATCAGTTTAGTTAGGTTGTGGGTCAGCTATGACCATGGGAAGGGGAGATGAGGGGAAGAATGTAGAGGAGTGGAGTGAGTGAGACCTGCTATTGGAAATGAGGTCCAGGAGGGTTGGAGCTTTGTCTTGTTTTCCACTGTATACCCCCACCCTGAAAACAGGGCCTGGAATGTACCGGTGCTCAATAAATGTTCACTGAATCAATGAATAAAATACAGGCAAGGTAGACACAGGTTCCATTGTAACACACCACCAATGACAAGGTAGCAGTTGCTGCTCTTATTGGAGGTAATGAAAACATTTCACAAATCATTAAACCTTCTTGCAGAAATATAAGAAAAAATAATTGATAATACACCATATTAATCCAACCATTATTATACTTTTGTTATTATTCTTTTTGGCACTTTGTAATATGCACTTAAAGTATACATGTAGTCACAAAATTTTGAATAGGCAACATGGAACTTATTTTCAAAAGAAACAACCTAAATAACCTACAAGGTATCACTCAGAACAAACTTAGATGATGTCCCCTGAGTAAGTCTGAAATAACCTTTGATGATCTGTGTCAGTGCAACAAAGCATGTGGTATCAATCATAGCAGACTTGGTGGTCAAGGAGGTAGGTATAAGACACGCATTTTCTTGCTGGCTCCCACTCTAAGGGTTTTAATGTCTCCTCTGTAAAAAGGCCTTCTTAAAGTCTGAAGTTGAATAATGCCTGAAAAGATTTCATTGTTTTAGTCTAATTTTAAAGCAGTTTATAGTTAAAATATTTATATATTTACGTATATAAATTTATACATAATAGTACATATTAACTTGGATATGAGCACCTGCCATGCAGAAATATATACACATATATATATACATATACATATATATTTTTTTAGAAATTTACATAAAGGACCCATTTCTAAGTTTTCAGGACTACTTTCTACCTGGAGGAACTACAGCTAAGTAGTTTCACTTACCGAATAGATTTAGTAATTTCAAGTTCCAACGGTAAATCTTTATCTTTAAAACGAAAAGAAAGTTAGTTCAAAACAAACTAACAATATATCATCAGCAAGGAGTAATCTAAGGGCGATTCATTGGTATTGAAAAGGGATGAAGAAAATTCTACCATTATGCTCCTACAGAGAGTAAGTAATTCAGGAACTTCTTCCTTGCGGTATAGCTCAGGATGGACCTTCGCTCCCACTTTCTATTTCCCTAAGGACCATCCCTTCCTCCGTTAGATAACGTGGCAGCCGATCATTATTTCATTAATCTAGGTCTAATCTTTCTCTTGAAAGTAACAGAATTGCCTTGAACCGAAGCTTAAACGCCACGGCTACTATCCCCAGGTGAGACTGACGGAACCGGGAAGATTTAAGGCGACGACCCCCCCCCCCCCATGCATCTGCTGCGGAGCTTGTTTCTGTGAAACTTGAATCGAAAAGCCCGTCACGATTTCAAAAGAATCAGAAGTAATCGTGCCGCAAGCAGGTGACTCGAAGTGCACGCGAACTGCTTTCCCAGCCACACAGGCCTTTCCAAGGCAGCTCCGCAGAGCAAAGAGTCCGGGACTGTCTACAAGCCTCGGGGCGCACGCGACTTCCTGCCATACACGCCTCGGTCGGTGTTCGTCGGCAGCGCGTCAGTCACACTGAAGAGCGTCACTGCTCCGTGGGGCGGCACAATTCTGGGGTACGACGACGCCTTCCCCACCGCGGCCGCCGCCAGGTGACGGAGCCCGGCAGCCCCTGGCCTCGCCCCGCCCGCTCCCGCCCACCAAAGCCCGCCTCGGCGGGCGGCTCACCGCGCTCTCCGCAGTCTCCTGCTGCCCCCTGCTGGCGTCCGCGCGTTCGTTTGCCGAGCGAGGCCGCCCGGCCGCCAGGTCGCGCCCAGCGGATGACGTCACGCCCGCGCGCTGCCCGCGGCCGGAAGTCAGTCGTCATTTCCGTCCCTCTGTTCCGCTCCCGACCCAGAGGCGGAAGTAGAGCCGTCTGCGGCTCCTTGGTCCAGTTGGCGGCTTGCTGTTGCCGCGCTTTTTGTGTTTAGGAGCTGGTCTGGGTGACGTCGATGTGTAGCGGAGTCCAGTTTTCGCGCAGAAATGTCGTTGTGGGAGGAAGGGGGATGGGAAGAACCCTTGGAATGGAACTCGAGGAATGGCCGTGGTGTCGAGTTCAGGAAGGTGCACCTGGGTTCTGACCCCGCGTTTCACCCCGCCGAGACGAGTTAGTAAGGGAACGCGGCGCTTCCCCCGAGTTTGTAATTTTAAGGAGAATGCTTTCGTTTTTAATTTTGTGGGGTTAAATAAGACTACGGAAAGGATTTATCTCTGGTTTTACAAATATTCGTTGTCCTGCCCCCTTTTCTCATCATCCTCGGGCGTGGACTTGCCGTTTTCTTCTCAGTATCTGAGATGGTTCTGCAAAGGGTGGTGCCCTCCCGAGAACATTATGCATTGTTAGCTGCGATTGAGCTCTTTATTGTTTTGTGAAGTCCTGACAATATTTTCTCCCCTCCCACTTTTTTTTTTTTTTTTTGCCATTTCCAGGGACAGCTGCTTTCCAGTTGTTTTTTTCCTAGAAGAATGTAAAGTCTTAAGACAAATGAGGTGAGAATGCATAGTTGTAAAGGTCTCCAAACAGCTTGTTTTGTCAAAAGGCCAACTGGAATGTAATGCTCTGAGGCCAGTGATTAGCCCTTTCCATTAAAAGGCCCTTTTATCAGGTGACTGCAACACAGGGCAATGTAAATCCTTTTATTCCTTGGACCTCGCAAGTTACAGGTACATAGATTTTCAGTGTGTTTGTTAATTTTGGATTTAAGCCTTTGCGATTGTGGTTTTGGTTAATTAAAACGTCAATTTGAGAATGAAATACACGTTGAAGTATTATTACTTTTGAAATTTGTAGATGGAGGTAATCGATACTTTTGGCATTGGGGTGTTTAAATAATTACCTTCCTAGATGTAATAGGAGTATTTTGGATGGAGATTGGGTGCTAAAAGAGTAAAGTAGCATTGATATTCATCAGGTTTAACTTTTTTTGTGTTGAAAACTGAAAAATAAAAAAGGTAATATGTATTTTCCATTATGTTTTAGAACTCCTAGGCTGTTTTAATTTGTTTTTAATTTCTTGCCCAATTGCAAAATAACACTTTAATTAAATAATATCTTAATATTTCAGAACTAGCACACAGCTGCCATTAATCAGTTAGAGATAACTTTCAATTTTTCGTCTCTATATATTGACGTCCCCCCCTCTTTTATGTAAGCGATATCATTATGTAGTTTGCCACTTCAAATATCTTGGACATCTTTCTATTGTGTTAGATCTGCCTCATTTTTTTTAGAGCAAGCTGTATAGTATATTGCATAATTACCACAGTTTATCATTCTATTGTGGGTGACCATTTGCATTCTTTTTTGCTATAGCAAATAATATGATGGTCATCCTTTTTTTATAATAAATGTATATCCTTGTTTTTTTTATTTCCTCTGGATAATTTCCAAGTGGAAAGGCTGGGTTAAAGGATGTGATGGAAGGTACCAAATTCTCTTCCAGCAGTGGTATTTGAAAATTTTTTCCAATTTCTTCATATGCTCACCAACAGTTGATCTTAGTTAACACTGTATTTAAGCTTAGTAGAGACTGCTCATAATATTTTTGGTGGGTCAGTTTATGGTATTATAATCAGAACCAAATTATAGTTAGCAGTTCTAATTTTAATTGAGCTCTTTTTTTTCCTGTTGAAATAGAATACTTAGTTTTAGATTCCTTAGTAGTAAATTATTATAAAACAAATGATTCATTTCAACAGTACATATTTGTTAAGGTAAAGGTTTGTCGGAAGATAGTATTTTAATGGGACCTTATACTGTGGATAGACATCAGGAGGATAGGCCTTTCTGAAAGACATCTTAAGCAAAGGCAGGGAGACAAGGATGGACAAAGATGTTTAGGACCAGAGGTTTGAGAGGCAGTGGTGCTTAGTGGTAAAGTTGTAGAATAGAAGCTAACTAGAACAGTCATTGGAACTGTGTGGTAAGAGCTTTGAAAGTCAGTCTAAAGATTTTACTTTCTAGGGAAGAGCTACAGAGATCTTCAATCAGGGACTGAGGAGTATAATTACATCTTTGGTTTACAAGTATACTACAGAGGCAGTTTTAAGTGACTGATGTTAGAGAAGCAAGTTAGGTGGCTGTTACAGCCAGGTGAGGGAATAGCACACAGTTGAGAGGCTGGAGTTCAGGGATACTGAAGAAGTTGAATCAGCATGTGGCTATGGGGTAGAGGAAAAGAAAGCAGAGCGTTTATATTTTTATCATGAGTGACTTTTAGATTAGTGATAGTGATTTAATGGTCAGAGGAAGTCTAGTTTGGGGACTGGGAAAGATGCTCATTTTGGTTTTGGACATGTTAATTTGTGTGAAAGGTAATTCCATGGAGAATGAATTATATGCAAAGACATGAAATCACCTATGACAGAGTCAGGAGAAACCTTTATTACTCTTTTTGTTAAGAAATTTGGAGGTAATTTTTTCACTTACTTTTAGTCTGTCATGAGTGGAATTCCTTTTGAACTTTATGTGACTTGTTCAGCCTTGTTTGTGTTAGTGTAATCTCAAGAGGGTGTGTTGTCTAGAGTAGAAGCATTCAGACTTTTTGATTGTGTACACTCTCAATAAGAAAGGTTTATACCTATGTATGTTTGTATATGTAAGTATATTTATCCATTAGTTACGTACATGTTTTACATTACTATTGTATGCATTATAAAACACATATAGAAAGTGGAAATTTTAAAAGACTAAGACAAATATAAATTGGAGTTTTACTGTTTTCTTCTTACATCTCATTGGATCATCTTACCATCCCTTTCTGGAAAGACTGGTCTTATCCACAGCTGTCAGTGTTCTGTCCCATTATCCAGTAGAGGTCACCCTTGAACGTTTGGAGAGGGCAACAGATTGATGAGCTGTGCAAGGTCAAGCCCTCATTCTTTTCTTTTGTTAGAAGGAGGATCTTACTTTTAAGTTCTTACTTAATCTTACTAATAATCTTAATCTTACTAATAATTTTCTAAATTCGTGCATTTTTGGAAAAGTGTATAGTTACAGAGTAGTATGTAGTATTATGGAGAAGTAAAGAATAGTGAACTCAGCATAGGGAAATCTAAAATGAGTTTTTGTTGTTCCTTGATGTTTACCTGGAAAGTGGCCTGCATTTTTGTTTGAATGTTATTTGATTCTATAGTTTGAGAATATTTTTCCAGTTCTTTGAGGATCTGTAGATTACCTGAGCTACAGGAATGTTCCCAGCCTGTATTCATAATCCAGGTTCTTGTTAAGTTGGAGTAATTAAGAGGATAGACAGAGAGTCTTTTTTGATATCAATCTTAAAAGCAGTATCTCAAGCCCAGAGATATCAGTGGTGAGTTGAAAGCATCTAGCTCCATTTTCTATTTTATGGTTAATTGGAGAGAGGAAAAGGGAAATGCCTCCTTTAAGTGATAAGAGCCTATTGTAAGTAATAAGAATTCAAGAACTAAGTTTGTCACAGCTGCATAGTCTGAAAAGGAGAAAGTATGGTTAAAAAAAAAAAGTGTTGATTAATTTAGACCTCAAGTAGCATAGTAACATAAACCACCCGATAAGTTGAATAACAGAAGACTACTTTTCTATTGTTTTCCTCATTAAATATTTCTTAGAAATGTTCATTTTACTAGAAACCTATGATTGTTATCATATATAAGTTCATACATTTCACAACTCACTTCTAAATGATCAAGAAAATGAGTTATTGAGGTTTTAGCCACTTGTTGTGAAACAGATGCAGAGAGCCCTGGGTTTGTCTTCTGTATGGTGGTGGTGGGCTGGGGGAATGGGAAAAGCAGTTTTTTAATGTTCACGTGCTATCTCACAGCACAATTCCACATGTGGATTATTTGGCTTAAATATCCCAGTTAGATCATTTGGAAAATTGGTTTGGATTGTTTGGTTACAACCAAGGGGGGCAATAAAGTAAACTGAATGAGGGTGGGGATTGGGATCAGGAGCCGTTGACCAGAGCTTAGTTAAACTAAGAATTGAGACTGTAATAATAACTTGGGTTTAAAAAGAGTGCCATAAAACTAAAAAAAAAAAAAAAAAAAAAAGTGTTTAAGGTGGAAATTAGGTATTCTACAGATTTGGTTTTCAGGGCTAGATTTAGACTTTGATAACCAGGATGTGAGAACAGAGACAAAGAAGTCTAGTATCAATGGGCAGGGGCAAGGCTAAAGATCTGGGAAGCTGGAGACAAGATAGAAATGAAAATATGAGTTAGTAGGAGTAAGCCAAAGTTTAGGAAACAAGGAGGATAAAGCAGAGATGGAGAAGAGGGACAGCTGGTTTTGGGTAGTCAAGGAAGGAAAATTTAAATAAAAAGAGCAAGATAAAATAAGGATAGGTGTCTTATAGGAATGACTATGATGCTCATAGGATCATAATACAGTCTTTTAGCTATTTAATACGTGCATTTGTATAATACATATGTGGTTTTACACAGCATTCCAAAAGGTTGGGGCTACTTGACCATGATGGCACCACGGAACCTTTTGGATATGAGAAGTAACTTTCTCTTCGGTTCAAGATGTTGGATAATCCGATTTTCATCAGAAATCCTCTTCAAATCAGTTTCATTTAGGCTTTTTGGCATGAAGTGTGGTGATGAAGACAGAGAGCCTTTGGAGAATGAGTTACTTAATAACTTACTTACTATGGGAGTAGATGTTGACATGGCAAAGAAACGACAGCCTGGCGTTTTCAATAGGACGGGTATTAATGAGCAGGACCTGAAGATGTTCCTTCTGTCCAAAGGAGCCAGCAAAGAAGTGATTGCTAGCATCATATCAAGATATCCACGAGCCATAACACGCACACCTGAAAATCTATCAAAACGGTGGGATCTCTGGAGAAGAATTATGACATCAGACCTTGAAATTGTAAATATTTTGAAACGTTCTCCTGAATCTTTTTTTCGCTCTAATAACAACCTAAACCTGGAGAATAATATAAAGTTTCTGTACTCAGTTGGACTGACCCGTAAATGCCTTTGTCGATTATTGACCAATGCCCCGCGTACCTTTTCCAATAGTCTTGATTTGAATAAACAGATGGTTGAATTTTTGCAAGAATTCTGTTTATCTTTAGGTCACAGTGATCCCACAGATTTTGTTAGGAAGATAATTTTTAAAAACCCTTTCATTTTAATTCAGAGCACCAAACGGGTCAAAGCTAACATTGAGTTTTTACAGTCAACTTTCAAACTGAACAATGAGGAGCTGCTTGTTCTGATATGTGGCCCAGCAGCTGAAATCCTAGACCTTTCCAATGACTATACCAAAAGAAACTACACAAATATCAAAGAGAAGCTGTTTCTTCTTGGGTGTACTGAAAAAGAAATACAGACGTTTGTCTTGAGCTATCCAGATGTGATCTTCTTGGGAGAGAAAAAGTTTAATGATAAAATAGATTACCTCATAGAAGAAAAAATTAGCATTTCAAAAATAATGGAAAATCCTCGGATTTTAGATTCAAGCATAAGTACTTTAAAAAGTCGAATCAAAGAATTGGTAAATGCTGGTTATAACTTGAGTACATCAAACATTGCTCTTCTATCTTGGAGTCAAAAAAGATATAAAGCCAAATTGAAAAAGTTAAACACTTGTTAGAACATTGTTCTGGGGAGTTAAAAAAAGTGAATCCTAAAATGTAGAGAGATCACTTCATTTTGAATTTGGGCCTTTTAAAAAAAGTTCGATTTCTTAACCACATAAATGCATATATGATGATCCTTTGTATATTTTAAAAGTTTATAAAACACATTAATACAATGTCCTATTATATGATAAAGGCTATGTAAATAGTACTTCCTGAGCACCAAGGCAGAACAACTGTGGAAAGATAGAAAATGCAAAGTAAGCTGCCTTTTTTTTTTTTTTTTTAGTTTCCATTCAGTTTAAAGAATTGACAGATTTATTTAGATCCATTTCCTTTTATGGTTTTGAATGGCAACCTATTTCTCCTTTTCCTACATATTTAATTATGGTTCATGTTCAAAATAGAAAACTAGTAAAAATCTGACAAAACAGGAGTTATTTTTCATCCTACACTTTTTAAACCATTAATATGCCCACCCCTGCCCCATAGGCTCAGTTTAATATGGGAATATCCTGATTTCTTTGAAGACAAGGACAACTGTGGTAGACAGAATAAGGGTAAAAGTTGTTAATGTCATAATTCCTAGAACCTGTGAATGTATTATGTTAAATTGCAAAAGGACTTAGATGAGATTAAGGACCTTGAGATGGGGAGATTACTTGGATTATCTGGGTAGGCCCAGTGGAATCATAAGTGCCCTTAAAAGTGGAAGGAGTTAAAAGAGGAGGTTGGAAGGTGATTTGATGTTAGAAGGACTTTACTCGCTCTTAACTGTCTTTGAAGGAGAAAGGGGCCATGAGCCAAGGAATGCAGGAGGCCTCTACAAAGTCGAAAAGGGAAGGAAACATTCTCAAGCTCCTCCAGGAGGAAATACAACCCTGCCAGGGCCTTGAATTTAACTCAGTGAGACCCATGTCAAACTTCTGATCTACAGAACCCTAAGATAATAAATTTGTGGTGTTTTAAACCTCTGAGTTTGTGATAATTTGTTATAGCAGCAAATAGAATAACAACTAAATAGACTATTAGTTGCATTGTAGGTGAAGTCAAAATATAGTTCTTTCAGTATCATGTCTGTATTTCTTGTATAATTTGTTTATCCAGCTGTTTTTCTGGAATGGCTTATAAGTTAGTGTTTGCGAAGTCCTCTAAATGTATGGACAAAAAACTAAATGTGAATAATAAAATCTAAAATAATAATTTTGTCTAATGAATGCAGTTTAAAGAAATGGTGATAGTTTCTGTATATTTTTATTTTGTTGGCATTTCATCTACTACAAGGAACAAGAAATTTCTAGAGACGTTGACTTAAAAAAAAGACAAATCGAATAGTGTCTGTCTTGAAGACATTCACATTCTAGCTCTGATATCAGCTGAAAAAGGGACAAATTACATGACCTTAAGTACTTTTGTTTTTCAGAGGCATTTGTAGATTTTGAATTAAATAACAATGGCGTTCAACCTTTTAAGCCTTATTTCCTATCTGTTGCCTCAAAAAAACCAATTCCTACCACTGATAGAAACAAAATGCCTGCTTTTTCAAGGCCATTTGTATGTCAGTAATACTCATAGTTATTTCCAAAACGCTATTTGATAGCAAGCAAGCATGGCATAGTTTAGAAAATATGGGCTTTAGAGAGATGTTTTTTTAGAGTGATATTTCTGGGTACCATTCTTGACTAGCTCTGTAAATTTCACTGAACTTGTTTTCTTATCTCTAAGATTAAAAATCGACGTAGAATTGGTAAGAATCAGATGATATAAGGTCTAAAGTTTCTTGCACGTAGTAACTGTTCAGTGATAGCTGTAATAATTACAGTACTATTTTTAGAACAGCTTAAACAGCTTCATGGATATATAATTCACATACATAGTTCACCAATTTAAAGTATACAGTTCAATATATATATTTTTATATTTATAGGACTGTGTAATCATCTCCACAATCTAATTTTAGAAAATGTTTGTGCCCCCTAAAAAACCTTGTATCCATTAGCAGTTGATCCTCCTCATCCCCTTCCTACTTTCCTATCCCCAAGCAACCAGTGATCTACTTTCTATGTCTATAAATTTGCCAATTCGGGACATTTCATATAAATGGAATTTTACAATATGGGGACTTTTGTGACTAGCTTCTTTCACTTAGCACAATGTTTTCAAGGTTCATCCACATAACACCTTTTTCCTTTTTATTACCAAATAATATTCTATTGTACAAATACAGTAGTATTATTGAGAGTATATTTTATTCTTATCACTTAAAACATGAAGCACTAATTCCTTTAGCCTTCTGAATTGTACGGGAGTATTTTATAAGGGATTGCTTTGGTATCTAACAAGTTTATAAGGAACTTGAGGGAGGTGGGCAGAGGAGATAAAAATTTATTTGACATCAGCTGGTTGTGAGGATTATACCTGGGCTGACAGATGATAAAGGAGCAACTGTTGCCAATGGCCAAGAAGAATGTGGGATGCATAGAAGAACAACACAGCACTTGTTTGGGGTTTGAGAAGGGACAGCTTTGTAGAAACAAGTGTATAATGCCTGCTAGGCAATATTAACATGTCATTTTAAGATGTGAGTCTGATTAAGGGAGAATCAATTCTTAAATTTTAAATTATAAAAATTTTAAGTTTTTTCATGATTAAAAATTTATGTTTATAATGAGGAAAAATGGAAATCATTAAAAAAACTATTATTTCCCAGTGATAGATAATATTTTGATGGACTCTTGTTTTTCTTTGCAGAATATATCCATATAGTGAAATAATATGAGTAGATATGTGGCATATATATATATTTATCAAACTGCGTATTTTATGTTGCTTTTTTCAATGTTAATAGATTGTGAACATACTAAGTATTCTTTAGTAATTAATTACAGAATCAAGTATTCACCTGTAACATGGTTTTTAATGGTTGTATGAAATTCTGTCATATAGATAAACCATGATTTCTGTAGTCAGTCCCTCACCATTAAAGTAAATTTTAGTACATTAGTAATTTTTGGAAAATACCATCTAGATTAGTTCAATATTCCACAGTGTTATACATACTACTACTTTTTCTACCATTGGTATACTTTATAGATTAAAATTTTTGCTCTGAAAAATACAAATGTTATAGGAATACTGCATTTTTCTGTTTTCAAATGTTAAATGTATCTGGAATACTACGTTTTTTAATGGAAACCATCTGTACATTCTATGTTACTGGAATAAACGAAGATTTTCAAATAACGGAATATAGGACAACATTAAAGGTTAAAGAGAAAATGAATTTCCTCATCATGAACTTAGCAGGAAGGAATGAAAAATGAATAGTGTGTATAAAAGTGTTTATTGGGTTATTAAACTAGTCATTTCTCTCCTTAAATCATGTAATTTTGAAGGCTTGAATAGCTACATGGTATGTAGCTAAAGAGCCAATAATATAGGTGTGTGTGAAAAATTTGGCTATTGGCTTCTCTGTGGACTGTAATGCCCCACACTTCACACCCAGAAGTATGATCCAGTGGAGATGGAAGAGAGAATCTGTTGATGGCAGAAACCTAGCCACAACTTTAATAACAGGCAGTTGTTACATAGTCCAGGGAGAGCTTGGCACAGGCGAGGTAGAATAGCAGGACTATATTTTTGTTAGATTTGGGGGAAGAAATCATGGCAGAAGCCCAATTGCACAAAATAGGAGAGGGAAGGAGTGAGCTGTGACTCAATGGATCATCTCCAGAGGAACTAGGTCTTTGGTGAGATTGGCCACCAGATAACTTGGGAGACAAGTATTCTCAACTAGCTAAGAGGCCTCTGGACTGAGGTCACTTGTTCATTAGTTTATTCACTGTTGACCGAGGGACCTGGTACAGGACAGAGTTACAGTAGAATCAGAGCTGAGAAGAAGGCACTTAACGGTGAATGTTATAACCTGGCCACAGTATTTTGCTCATGTTCATGTTTCTGGTATTCCTCCAATGATACTAGCCTCTTCACTTTGTTCTGGTCAAGATCATTGATGTCTATCGTTTTGCTTTCACATTTTCCCCTTCATTTCACAGAGGTGGTTAATTAAAAGGAAAAAAAATTTAGACTTTTGACTAATTTTTGAGTGGAATTTTGTGTAGAGATAGAAGGCATACTGATGGAATTCCATTTTCTGACTCAGTTTCACCATTAATCAGATGTTTGGAATTTGTTTTCCCTTAATAGCAATATTGTGTGAAGATTAATGAGCTTATGTACACAAACTTCTTTGTGTTGATTATGGAAAGTTTTAATATGATGGTATGATAGCTCTTCCATTTCCATTTTTAATATCCCAGTGCCACCTTGAATATTAACTAGAATGTCTATGGCAAAATTAATGTACTTAGGTCCACACTTTCCCGCTGTGCATATTTGTATGTATCTCTCAGACTTGCTCAGCTTCAGAATGCATAGTTCTCCTGACTGAAGCTATTTGTTTGCGTTTTATATAATCATGATAGAAATGGCTGAAGCTTGTTGATTTAGCTAAATCTGATAAACTATTCCCAGAATAAAATTTCACTTAGTGTATGTGATGAATAACTGATAATTAAAATTATATTTTAAAACAAAATTACTTTTAAAATAATTAAAATCAATAACTGATAAAAGAATTAAAATTGGGTCCTAAATTTGGGTCCCACAAGTAATCACACTTTATTTGTGCACAGAACTTCATGAACTGCTAGGGGACTGTATACGGGTTTGGCTATACAGTTTTCTAGTCAGCTACACTTTTTCCTAAGTCTAAGTCTGGCTGGTAATTCAAACTAAATAATCTTTTGAATACCAAAAGAGTTGTCAGGGGACCTTTTTATCTGTAGGTTTTGTCAGCCTCAAGCTGACAGAAAATAAACTGATACTGTTGTATATGCACATATTTTTCTTGATAGATTAATGTTTGTTTAAGAGAATGCAAAAGCTCTTTTCCTTGAATGGTTGTTCATTCCTCTTAAGCAAATTCCACTGTTTAATTGTCTCAGTTCTGAAATGATATAATTAGGGTGGTTTTAATCTCAATGTTTAAAAATTTTATGCAGTGATACCTTCACACTGACTCAGTTACTCCTGTCAGATCCTTTGCTCTTATTTAATTTTTATCTTTAAACTGTGTGGTTTGTTTTGTCTATATACAAAAAAACAGTAAAGTATTATGGTCTCCAAATCTCTGTAATTGATCCAATTATTCCTTTGTTAACTTTTTTATTCCTTTGTGGCCTTAAGGAGTTTTTTTTTTAATAAAATTTTTAATGGTGACTTCTGAAGTGAGGTAATCAGATTTTGTTGTGAGAATAAATGCTGTTTATCAAATAAACACATTATAAACTACTTGGTTTCTCTGTTGTTTAGGAGACATTGCAGACAAATACATCTACTCTTGGATCTCCCATGGCATCTAATATAACTTCTTTGATGACCTTGCTCATTTAACTATCTTTGGGTGAACAATTCTAGATTTGAGAATCAATATATAAGAGAGAATGATAAACTTAGAAATAAAAGTAAAATACCTTTAGTATAAAACCGTTTATACAAAGCATGCCTTAGATGTTATAGTAGTTACAAAAGAGGTTAAAACCTCTATAGTTAAGTGATATCTCATATTTATTGTCTGCATTGTGCCTTCATCAACTTGAATTCTGGTTCATACTTTACCTGACATCTGAAGACTTGGTAACAAACTGTGGAGCAGAATTGTCGTAAGACAAAGAAGATACCTTCCCATTACACCCCTATTCTCCCTTCCTCCCGAGGTGCAGCTAGTATGCACTTAGGTTTTGCTTTGTGCTCCTTGACTTTATTCTCTGGAGTCAGTGAACAGGGTAATCACCTAGGTAATGGCTTGACCAACTAGGCTCTTCAGAGAACCTAAATTCACCCCCTTTGTTCCCCAATCAAATATTTATATAATCACAGCAGTCTGAGTCACTGCCAAAATTGAGGCTGTTGGAAGCCTAGAAAAGCTCAATAGTAGCTTTGATAGTTTATTGGTTTGTCTATAAAAATAACATTTTTTCCTGACTGCAAAATAATTATGTAATAATACAAGGTTGGAAAATGTAGACAAGCACATGCACATGAAAATTATATAACATACAATTTTTCAGTCTTTTTATGCATATGTATTATATGTGAAAAATATCTTCTAGCTAAAATAAAATAATTTATGCAACATGTATTTGTTGAATACTGACTGAACTATTGTGTTTGGCACTAAATTATTATAAGTGTTTTAGTTTTAAACCTATCATAAATATGAGCATTCTTCCATGTCACACACCATTTATGAACTATTTTTAGATAAATTTGAGCCTTAACAATTCTGATCTATTGTAGTTAAGAGAATATGCCATTTAAGAACTATGGGGAAGAGAGCTGGCCTCCCAGGAGGGATCATCAGGTTACCAGGGAATCCCATCTTATTTCTACTTAGCGTGTGAAGGATGCCAAGTACTGCTGGAGAATAGTGAGTGCTTGGCGGAGGGAAGTGACTTTAGATGAGGTGATAGAGATGGACAGAGACATGGAGCCTGGAATCAAAGTATTCAGGGCTTTGAAGTCTATGATACGATGTTTGGATTTTGAGGACAGTGAGAAACCATTGGCAGATATAAGCAAGTAAGAAATATAATACATTTGAAAATGATTCCTATGATTTGTGAGAATCAGAGTGGGACAATTGAAGAATGACTATCAATAAGGAGACCATTAGAATAGTCCAAGTAAGAAATGATGGTGACTTGAGTTAAGGTGACAATAGATTTGGGAGACATTGATGGATACACTGAATAGCTTCACTGTCCAATAGAAATATAATGTGAGCCACAAATACAAGCCAAATATATATTTAAAATTTTTTTCCCATAACTTCAAAAGGAAATAGGTGAAATAGATTTTTAATAATACATTTTATTTAACCCAATACATCTAAACACATCACTTTAACACATCATGGATATAAAAATTATTAGTGGGGTATTTGACATTTTCTTTTTGTACCGAGTCTTCAAAATCTGATGTATATTTTATATTTAACATACATGTTAGTTTGGACTAGCCTCATTTCAAATGCTCAGTGGCCACTTGTGGCTAAGGATAGCTTTATATATTGGACAGTGCAGTTGTATAGAATTTGGTGATGAATTTGATGTGAGGAATTAGGGAGAGGAAGGATTCTAGGATAACCTTTTGGTTTCTAACTTGAGCAATGTGTATGTTGCAGTACCATTTGAGATGCAACAATTGGGGAGAAGAATTTAAGATACAAGGACTATAGAATTAAGCTTTGGACATGTTAAAGTTGAGATGTGTGGAGAGATAAGAAAGGTGACTGCCAGTGACATCCTGTGGATTGGCTGGCAATGAGTTGGTACTGATGGCTTCTTTTTCCCAAGGCAGGAGAGGCTGCACTTCATTACCCCACCCCAAAAGTTCTCCACATATTAGGAGGGTTGCTGGCACTGGTAGGCACTTTCCTTGAGAACAAGGTGCCCCAAATAAATAGTTTGTACCCACAAGGTCACTAAAAATTGAGAGCAATAGTGGGAATGGCACAAGATCACTGGATTGGTGGATATACACATTGTATGTCCAGTCTTACTGGCCCAAGCATGCCTCTTCACAGGACAGGTAGTGGACAAGGGAACCAAGCAACCTTCAGACCTTCTGCATTTGATTTAGTTCTATTGTGCCCCAAGTGAGGCTTGTTGGTGTTTATTAAAAGCCCTTCACTGGACAAGATGTTGGTGGGACATCCAAGTTGGCATGTCAGATAAATCATTTGGATATTTGGGTGGAGTTGGGAGAAGAATTTCTTTTTAAAATTTTTTCCGGTTTTATTGGAACATTCTAAAATTTTAAGGTGTACAACATGGTTGTTTGATAATATTTATATAATGTAAAATGATTGTCAGTAGGGTTAATTAACTTTTCCATCACCATGCATATATATAATTTTCTTTTGTGATGGGAACATTTAAAATCTATCTTATCAACTTTTAAATATATAATACAGTATTATTAACTATAGTTACCATTTTGTACATTAGATTCCCAGAATTTACTCATCTTGTAGCCGGAGGTTTATACCATTTGATTGACATCTCCTTATTTCCCCTATCCTCAGCCCCTTGTAACTACCCTTTACTCTGTTTCTATAAGTTTGCTTTATTTTAGATTCCTCATAAGGGTGATATCATACAGTAATTTGTCTTTCTCTGTCTGGCTTATTTCACTTAGCATAATGTCCTCAAGTTTCATCTTGTCATAAGTAATAGAATTTCCTTCTTTCTCATGGCTGTCGAATATTTGGAGGTTGGGTAGAAAAAAACTAGGGCTACATAAAGTCATGAAACCTAGGAGAGGAGAATAGGTAGTGGTCAATTGTGATTGTGCTGAGTTTTTCAGAAATTTCACTGTTGCGCTCTGATGAAATGCAAGCCTCTGACTTTTTAAAGCCCTCTGCCAGCTGCTTCTCATCCTCTGCTTTTCCTGCACTTTTTAAAAATT
Organism: Cynopterus sphinx; assembly: GCA_030015415.1. Taxonomy (NCBI): domain Eukaryota; kingdom Metazoa; phylum Chordata; class Mammalia; order Chiroptera; family Pteropodidae; genus Cynopterus; species Cynopterus sphinx. Next base: position 28,311,153 of record CM057391.1, read on the forward strand.
TGTTTTTTGTGTTCCTAAACCTGATTTCTTATGCCTTTTCCCCACCTCCAGTTCCAGTGTAGTGCTTTTTGTGTTTTTTAACTTTTGATCCTTCCCTCAGATTGTTTCATGTATATATGGAATAAGCACTGCATGATTTACTATTTTTATACATTTGTTATACTTAGTTGGATGCCTATGTTGATTATATATTTGATGTCCAAGGACAAGGACTTTGAATTAAGAATTATATCTATTCTATATACACTTAGTGTTTAGTATATACTTCTTTTTACTTCTGGATGTAAAATATTAATCTCAATTCATAAGGAGTTTATTAATAATAAATAAGTAATCATAAGGGTTGACAAAATTAGACTAGCAACTTAGTGGCCATGCTATTCTTTACACCAGTCTACCCAATAGAACTTTCTGTGATGATGTAAATTTCTCTGTTTTATTCCTTGGCACTAGCCTCATATGGCTATTGAGAACTTGAGAAGTGGCTCGTGAGACTGAGGAACTAAATTAAAATTTTTAGAAACAGACTCATAGATACAGAGAACTTATGGTTGCTGGATGTGACAGGGCTTGGGGGATTGGGTGAAAGAGGGAAGGGACTAAGAAGTGCAAATTGGTAGTTATGAAATAGTTATATAAAGTACAGCATAGGGAATCGAGTCAATAATATTGTAGTAACTATGTACAGTGCCAGGTGGGTACTAGACTCCTCAGGGGATCACTTCCTAAATTATGTAAATGTCAGATATTTGCTATACACTATGCTATACACCTGAAACTAATATAAAGTAATATTGAATGTCAACTGTAATTGAAACATATTTTAATTAAAATTTAAATTTAAATAGCCACATGTGGCTAGTGGCTACCATATCAGAAAGCTCAGCTTTAGACCATATGTTCTGCTAACAAAGCAGAATTTGAGCAAGGTAGGATGCCTGGTAACCAGCTGCAGATGACAAAAGCAAACTGTTGTCTTCTTAAATATAGGGTAGACTTTTCCTTAGAGGCCATTTGGTTCAAACTGAAAACAACATCGATAATATCAAATTTTTCTTATGCTGTATTTCATATTGTTTGAATAGGTAATATGAGCTCATGGATTATAGTACTGAAGGTACAAATAAATTTACAATGCAAAGTAAGCCTCCCTCTCCTTGTGCCACCTAATTCTTCAAGGAGACCATTCTTTCTTTTAGTGTATTGTGGACATTTCAGAGATGGTTGGTTTTTATACAAGACCTATGTATGTGTATATATATTCCTATATTATTTAAACCTACGTTATAGCAGAAAGTGTATACTATTGTTTTAACTTGCTTTTTTATAGTTTAGGGATCGTTGTTAGTAATTGTGTTGCTTCATCTCTTTTTAATGGCTGCATAATAGTCTTTTGTATGGGTGTATCAAACTTTATTTAACCAGTCTTAATTGATGAACATTAATCCATAGCTATTAAAAACATTTGCATAAGGATATCTTTATCATTTTTCATCTGTACAAATTATCTGTAGGACATATTTTTAGAAATAGAATTGTTGATCAAAAGGTATGTGCATAAAATTTTGGTAGATATTGCCAAATTGCCTTCCATTGATATTGTCCCAATTACATTTCTACCAATAATGTGTGAGGATGCCTGTTTTTCCTTCACCAACAGCAGGCTTTTGACTTTTTTGATCATTGTCAATCTGGTAGGTAAAATTGGTATTTCTTAACTTTAATTCGCATTTACTTTATTATGAGTGAGGTTGGACATCTTTTCATATATTTAAATCCTCACATACTTCTTTTTCTTTAAATTGCCTTTTTATGCCTGTTGCTTACTTTCCCCCCAATTGAACTATTTGTCTTCTTGGAGGAGCTCTCTATGTATTAAGGAAGTTGGCCTTAAGACTGCAATAATGCTGTAATTTTTTCCCTTAACTTTTAACTTTTTTAATCGTGTTGTTTTTGCCATGTAGACTATTTTAATTTGCAGGTAATTGGATTTATTTTTTTCCTGGTTTAGAATCACCCATTATAATATCATAAAATAATTTATTGATATTTTCTTCTAGTAGTTTTATGATTAAAAAATTAAAATTTGATCAATTTTAGCACCATTTATTGAACGACCCTTTCTTTTTTCACTGAGAAATGTTTGTTTCTGTACTATATCCACTATCACATTGTTTTTATTTTTCAAGTCTTTTTTTGGGTAGGTGTGGTCTGCAGTAAGTAGCATGTCAAGGTTTTCCTTTATATAGCTCTGATATATTTCTAACTAAATTTATTAATCAGCACTTAATTTTATTCTTTTGTAAATGGGATCTTATATTCCATTATATTTTGTAACTGGTTGTTGTTTGCACACTGGAAGGCTACTTATTTATTTTTCACTTTACTTAATTTTTTTTTTATCAATTCCTCTCTCTAATTATTGTGTCAGATGATAGTTCCACAACAATGTTAAATAATCATGCTAATAATTGGCATTCTTTTTCTTTAATAGAAATATACCTGGTGTTTCTCAATTAAGCATGATGCATGATTTTATAAAATTGTGTGAAGCAAGTAGCTATTCCTATTATATTAAGAATTCTTTAAACTGAAGAATAGATGTGAATTTTATCAAATGCCACTTTTTATCTATGGAGATTATTATTTTTAATCTTATTAATATAATTAATATCTCATTAATATTATATTAGTATGTTTGCTAATAATGAATATTAAATTAGCTGGTAAAACTATTGTGTTGTTTAATTTCATTTGGTAATAATTTAATTATGATTCATGAATAGATATTTTAATTATACTAAACTGTACTTTTGTGCAATACATATTGGGTTTTGGTATTGATGTTTTGCTGGCTTCATTAAAAGAAAAAAAAGTACAGGTAATTTCCTTATTTTCCTTTTGCCTAAGATAGTTTGAATAGCATTTGGAAACATTTTTATTATGAAAAATTTAAACATATAGTATAATGAAACCCCATGTGCCTATCACCTAATTTCAGCAATTATAAATTTCTGACCAAGCTTATTTCATCTATTCACTCTCCCACTATCTATTTATTCTTTCATATTATTTTGAAGTAAATCTCAGACACTATATTTTTCATGCACACATATTTCACATGTCTTTACAAGCAATTAAAATACACATCACACACACACACAACCATAATACCTTAAATAGTATTTTAATTATCTTAATTGTTTTCCCATGAAACTACCTGGGCTTGATGAGTTTTGATGGGGGTAGATCCTGACATTTTTTCACTGATAATTGGTTTATTTAGGTTTTCTATCTTTACTGAATTCAATTTTGATAATGCTATATTTTTATAAAGAATTTTATTTTCATGAATTTGAGCAAAGGAGTCTATTGTTCTTTCAATAGCTTCTAATTTTGTGGTTATTTGTAGTTTTACTCCTTTTAAAAATATAGTTCTGCTTTCCCCAATTTTTTTCGTTAAAATCACAATTGTTTTATCTAATATATTTATTTTTCTTAAAGAATTGACATTTAAAAACTATGTTTTGCCATTTTTTGATTTTCTATTTAATATTTTCTTCCTATTATCTTCCTTTTGTTTATTTTATTGTCCTTTTCTAAAATCTTAAGCTGAATGCTTAATTCATTTATTTCTTTTTTTTTGATCATTAATATAAATTTCTAAGACTATGTGTATTCTTCTAAGCAAATTTTTTAGGTTCTGATGTATATTATTTTTATGTTATAGATCTTTGTCAAGAATGATGAAAGATCTTAGATTTTGTACTATTTGCAGGGAAATAAGTGGACTGCCAGTTTTATGGATACTGGCAGAAGACATGAGACTCCTGGGCCAGAGACAAAGGACCCTTTATCACACACAGCAATGACAGCAGTCCAAAAATTAGCATTTATGCCATTTTCCCCAGGGTAGCGTGAAGAGGGCCATGAGAGTTTCATTACAGAAAAGAAACCGTGAGCTTAGTAGATTTGAAATTTATCATGACAGTAAGCTTGCATGTCTTTTGAAGCTCCAGGGGGAGACAATATCTCTATCTTCCAAAGCTGTTCACTATAAAACAACCTTGGAAAGATAGTCCAGAACAAAGAAAGTTAGTGCCTTTGCTTGTAAGGTGTATATAAATTAGAGATACCCATGGAGAATTATTTCTCAACAATATCCAACCCTTGTTTTTATATTATCTTGGCTTCTGGTGATTTTCCCCTCGAATATGCCACTCTATTAGCCACTCTGATTAATCTGAATGACAAAGATTAGAACCAAATTCATAACTTTGTCTTATACAAACTCATACATATCAATAAGACTCTCAGCAGCAGATGAGGTAAACTACCATTAACCTCAACCTGCCCCTCACACTTCTGAATTGAACCAGCTGAACAACTCTCATAAACCCATCAGGTCAATCTTAGAAGACTAGGTGGCTTTACTAAGCATTAGAAAAATGCAAATCAAATCTACAATGAGATATCACCTCACACCCATTAGGATGGCTGCTATTAAAAACAAAATGAAACAAAACAAAACAAAACAAAACAAAAACAGAACAAAATAACAAGTGTTGGTGAGGATGTGGAGAAATTGGAACACTTGTGTACTGTTGGTTAGAATATAAAATGATACAGCTGCTATGGAAAACAGTATGGCGGTTCTTCAGAAAAATTAAAGAATTTTCACTTTGTATCAATTACCATATGATCCAGAAATTCTGCTTCTGGATATATAGCCAAAAGAATTGGAAGCAGGATCTTGAAGAGATATTTGCACATCCATACTCATAGCAGCATTATTCATAGTAGCCAAGAGGTAGAAACAACCCAAATGTCCATTGACAAAGGAATGGACGAACAAAATGTGGCATTTTGGAATACAATGGAATACAATGGAATATTATTCAGCATAAAAAAAGAAGGAAATTCTGTCACATGCTACAACATGAATGAATCTCAAGGACATTATGTTAAATGAAATAAGCCAGTCACAAAAAGACAAATACTGTATGAGTCCACTTATATGAGGTATCCAAAGTAGTCACATTTATACAAACAGAAAACATGAGAGTTTCCATGGCTGGGAGGAAGAGAAAATGGGTAGTTATTGTTTATTGGATATAGAGTTTCAGTTTGCAAGATGACAAGGTTTGGGGAGATCTGTTGTACAACAATGTGAATATAGTTAATATTCCTGAACTGTATACTTAAAAGTGGTTAAAATGGTAAATTATGTTTTTTTAAAACACGATTAACATAAAAACAAAACCAGGTGGCTTTCTCCTTTACTTCATTTTCTATATTGACTTACCCATTACCCAGCTTCAACAATTTTCAACTCAAGATCTGCAATTTATTTCTGTTTAATTTATATTCCCTCTTCTGTATCCTTTGATTATTTTGCCATCATATGATTTTATCCATAAGTCTGAGTGTATAGGTCTAAAAGATAAGGACTGCTAAAATACACGTTTTTTATATGGTCACAAAAACATTATCACATCTAAACAATTTAATGATTTCTGGTTACTGTGCCTAAGTATAATCTTTTTCTTTACCCTATTTATAGTTTATAAAGATTCTTGATTCTATATCTTGAGATATTTCCTCAGTCTTGAAAAATAATCAAATATTATCTCTTCACACTTTCCTTCTGCCCTATTCACTCCTCTTCCTTTGGAATTTCACTTACATAATTGTTAGACTTTCTCACTATATTATTTATGTCCCTGACTTGGTCTTCACAGCAAACCCATCATAAACAAAAACAAAACGAAAACAAAAACAAAAACAAAAACCTTAGTCTAAGAGTTCTTCTAAAATGTACTTGGCAGGATAATTTATTTACATAATGTTTTGTTTGTTTCACCATCCTCAGAAGCTGTTATGTTCTGATATTGGGCCTCTTAGCTTTAGGGTGTTATAAACAGCCTTTATATGAAAGGCCTGAGTAAAGAACATGGATCAAAATGGAAGTTTCTTGGTGCCTGGAATAAATCTCCACTATCCATTTTTTTATTAGTAGTAAAAACAGATTTTATTTAGAAATTATTGCCATAGGAGAAAACAGACCTCTGAGTACAGAATTGGGCTCAGTTCTGAATACATCATGGATAGATGGCGATTTATAGCAGGAGCAGGATAAAGGTCAGTGGTTGGAAAATTCCTAAGAGGAACCATCAGGGGTAGGGGGGATTTTGACTAAATTGACCTAACTGGATTTTTGCTGAAGTCAGGCCAGGGAGATCACACATCTGATGGTGTGAAATGAGGAATTTGACCAGATATTGAGGTTGATTGTCAAGGATTCCACCACCCAGGATTTAATTTTGGGAATACAAACATAGGGGGAGAGTAGCTGTGGGAGCTGACGGTGATGGGGAGGGGCTTGTCGCAGAGGGCAGAGGATACAGGACTAGCAGAAATGGAATTAGCTTTCAGAGATTAGGGTGGTGTGTTAATCTAGGTGACAGCTTTATGAGTAGTTGAAACCCTTTCTTCTTGAAGCAAGGTATTCTGATAGGGAGTTGAGGTAGGGTATGTTGACAATGCTTGCTGTGGACAAGGAGCATATATTGCTGTCTTGAAAGCTGATTTAAAAGATCCCTGGCACAGAAGAGTGGTGTGCTCATCTGAATGGACATGTGAGCTTAAGCAGTGAACATCTCACGTATGACGACAATGGCCTGAGGGTGAGAAGGAGAGGTTTACCCTTTGTTCAGGGCACCATGTTGCCTTCCATTCTGGGGGATTGAGGAGGAGAAGGCAGACTCCCAAATGTGAGTTGGAATATCTCGATACCTCTGGCTGGTGGGAGTTGAGCCAGATATTTTTCTAAGTAGAACATATTCATCTAATGTGACCTTCCTTGCTCTTGAACATTGTAGAACAAATTCATACCTTGTTTTGTCCTCTAAAACTTATTGTTAATATCCAGGTGTACTTTTGTCTTTCTTAGCTTAGTCCAAATTAAAAAAACAAAGATGTAGAAAATGAATTTAGGAGAGCTCTTTTATTCCCCTGACTTCCTTTATTGGAGGCTATAACAATCTTTAGGAAACTTCAAAAGGATACACAGGAACAAATGAGAAAAGCTGAGATGACTGTTCTGTAGTACAGTAGAATAGGAGGAAGAGAGAAACCTTGGTGGAAACAATAGGTAGTAGCAATGAAGGTCAGTTAGACAGAATAATCCTCAGGGTGGAAGAAAAGAATCATGGTGAACAGGCGAGACCAAGGAGCGTGGCCTCATCTGAGCACTGGCAGCTGGCAGGAGACTTTTGTCCACCCTTAACCTGGTAGGCTCAATTCCACTCCTTTACCTCTTGACCCCAGTCTTTGTCTTCACCTTTCATATGTGATTCTTCTACTGTTCTGGAACACTGGCTCCAAATGGTAGTGACCAACACTGGTAGCTAATATTTAGGGCAAGGAAGTCCAACTTCTGTTGCCCATCAGGGAGTAAGGTCTGTAAGAGAAAGTGAAGCAGTGTACTGGGAAGCTATGTCCCAGGCATAAAAATTCGCAACTCTCAGCGAGTTTTCTCGTAGAAACATTGGTATAGTTCTATAGTATTATTTAGCGCAGGTGTATTTTGGTCTTATTAAACTATTAGCACAACTATATATACAGTGTGTTAAATAGGCTTTTATGGCCTTTCCTAAGAACCTAACCACTGGGTAAAATGCTTTTAAAATCTCATCATAGACTGACAAAGGAACCTGTGAATACGATCTGTTTGTACGTTGGTTTGGTCTGGCTGGGTTAAATAGGCCCAACCTGCTCCAAGGCTTTAAGATCTGCCTCTGTGCAGAGAAGGCAGAGTCTTTTATAGTGACAGACAAGCCACATGCTCTGAGTTTAAATGAAGATAGATAGGCTCCTTGTAGGAGAGCCTGTCTGACTTAAGACAGGCCACATTTAATGAAATGTGGCATTAAAAGGGCCCGCTTTAAATGAGGCTGTTTGTACAAAATTCTCTGCTATTATCAGGCCATCTGTGTTTACTTTTGTGTGAAAGTAAAAGTTTCAGTCTTATTTTGGATTTAAAATGGCACTGCTCATTGTGATAAGGGGAATGAATATCACTAAGTAAAAAGTAAGTCAAAATGGGGGTTTTATTTTTTACTGGTTGCCGTTTTCAACAGAGAAAAAATTAAATATACAGAGTCAAAAGAAAAGTAAAGAGGAGGTGGTTGGCAGTTTAGTCATGTTTTATGTAACACTTGTTTTTCTTGTACATGAACACATATACCATCCATCAGGACAAATTAATATGTCTTAGGCCTTTAAAAACTGTAAAAAAATAATTTTAATGGTTCCAATAACAGCTCCAGATGAATGCAGAAAAACAGATATTCCAAACTGTCAAATAGCATATGTATTACTTGGCTCTGTTATAACTGCAAATAAATGGTGCTTTTGTATGAAGTTTCCTTGACTGCCAGTGGAAGAACTGTAACACACTTATTGCAAACAAAATTGAAATGGGAATGAGTCATGTTACAACAGAATGGTACCCAATTCCTTCTTGCAAGTTGGACTGAATTAAAGTAATAAATCATTAGGGCAATAAAGAATTCTTGGATAAAAGAAGGGATAATTTAATTAAAGAGATTTAAAGAAATGGAAGGTTCACACATATATCACTTATGATACAGAAATTTTATTTAAAAATACGGTTTCTTGTCAGGGGGGAGAATAGATTTATATCTCATATAAATGTGTGTTAAGTAGAAAAAAAATATCAGACAAACTTCAGAGGTGAATTTAACTGTGGGATAGAAAGTGTTTACCATAAAGGCCAGTTCCTACTGGTGTTTACAGCAGAAGAGGGGCTTCCGGATGAGGTCTTGTGTTTGAAAGGGGTGACTCCTAGCATTATTTTTTGCAGTTAATTGCTAATGTTTGTGAAGAGCACAGTATGTTGCAAAGCAGGATGAGTAATCCATGGTGACCTTTTGTGCTATCAAAGCTTTATCAATTAGAAGCCCCTGATTGTAAATTCAGAGAACACCCAGTGAGTGCCATCAAAGAAAGATGCTTCTATGCAATCTTTTTTTTTTTTTTCTTTTTCTTCTTCGTTCCTTTCAAAACTGAATCCTCTCTAGGGTACCATTTCCAAATCCGCAAAGTGAAGTGTATTCAGAGTACTTTCAAACTTCAAGGAGTATTGTGGTTTTTATAAGCAATAGCAGGAATTTCAGAAAAATGGTGATTATATTTTCCTGATAAAGCCTTTCTTCTTGAGGCCCCTTCACTGGCTGGCTAACTTCCTGGCCACTTTCTTTCCCGTCTTCTTCATTCTGTTGATGCCGGGTCTGTGTGACCTTTTGAAAATTTTGTTAAATGTCTCAAAGTTGTAGATGAAAGCCCTTATTTTACTATACTTTTCATTGTGAGTCAATCTTAATATATTGGTTCATTCTCATTCACTGATTTCCAGAGAGGGTTTTTCAGTTCTTATTCTCCTTCATATTACTATAGCTTTTTAGATCATTAATAATGCCCCTCTTCTTGAAATTCTCTGCCCTCATGTCTTTTATGACACTGCATTGTCAGTGATCTTTTTCTGTTTACTTTGTGCCCTTTCTTTTTCTGACATATCTTCTTTTATATTCTCTAATTTGGCTATAACCCAAGGCTAAGGCCTCAGCTTTCTTTCTTCCTCCACTCTCTGGGCAAACTCTTCTACTCCCAGCTATTTTCCAAGCTCTAGGTCTACACTTCCAACGGCTGTGAAACATCTCTACTGTCCTTATCAAAAACTTCCAAAATCAAATGCATGATCTTCCTCTGTCCAGATTCAGGATCCTAAATTTTTACCTAAATCTCCACACCAATTTTATTCTAAGGATCACTGCTACTGAGTTCCCATGTTGGCACTGACCTGTAGTTTTCCTTTCCTTCACCTCCTGCCATCTTGAACTAAGTTTATAAGACAGAACTTCTGGTTTGGTTGCTATTTATAATTGCTGAGGTGTTTATGGACTTCCTATGTATGTACATATGATTACATTTATGTGATGTTCTGGAAAAGGCAAAGCTAAAGTGAACAGATCAGGGGCTAATCTGAAGCCAGAGGTGTGGGGAGAGAATTTATTGGGGGAAACAAAAAATACAATGGAACTTTTTGGTCTGATAGAAATGTCCTATATCTTGATCATGGTAGTTGTTACACAACTACAGTATAGGGGGCTGTGGGAGCCCAATATTGGGTTACTTCACAATCCAGGGAACTCTGAGGAGGCTTTTCATGTGGCAAACCACTTAATCTCAGCATGAGTAGGAATAGGCCAAGTACAAAGAACTAGGTTTCCAACTGGAATAGGCAGAGGGCTCTACAGAGTCAGCAACATATACAGGGCCTCAGAGGCAAGATAAAATAAGAGACTTTGGAGGTCTTGGCAAAGAAGGAAGGAGGAAAGTGAATGTGGAGAGGAAGGTTGGGTAAGACAAAGACTTTTGAAGTCATGTTAAGTTTGGACTTTATACTAAGAGTTATTGAAGTGTTTTAAGCCCTTCTCATCATGGAGTTGTGTGATGTGATTTCTGATTATAAGAATGTCTCCAGCTGCTGTGTTGAGAATTGATTGGCTGGAAGGACCTTCACTAACAGGGCATCAGATGACAGTGTCATGATTAGGGAAGTTCCCAGGGGGATGGAGAAAGGTGGGTAGATTTCAGAACTATTTAGGAAGTTAGAATTTCCTGTGAGAGTTTAAAGGAATGGAGGAATTGAGAATGGCTTCTAGGTTTCTAGCTTGGATAACTGGGGGTTTGGTGCTGCAATTCGCTGATGAAAAGAAGCAAGAAAAGATTTGAGGGGCAAGGTGATGACTTTAGTTTTGTACATGTTGTTTTTGAGGTGCCTGGGAGGCATTCACATTATGGTTAGAGGCAGCTCGATATATAGGTCTGTTGCTAGGCCACAGAAACATATTTATATCATTTCCATGTCAGAAGTAGTTGAAACCAAAGAATCAATGACCGAGGAGATGAATGAGTAGGGTGAGGAAAATAGAACTACAGCAGAAACCCAAGAAGTTCCAATACTTAAGAGAGAAGTAGGGGGAAAATTAGGAGAGCATTGTATTATGGAAGCCACTAGAAGGAGTGAATGGTCAACAATATCAAATGGAATTGCTTTAAAGTTCTTGATTAATATGAATTTTTGACATGTGCTGTCACAGTGAAAGATGAATCAGTGTTGCAGAACCATTAAGAAAAAGAAAGTTAATGGTTTAATGGCTTGTGAAAAGGCAGTACATTTCCTCTATCGATGGAAGAATTCAAGAATTTTCTATCATTTTGTTTTATTTTTCCTCCTTTGAACTTTCCTCCTCTATTAGAGACTTTTAGGACTGTAGAACTAAAGAGCTTCCAGAAATACATTTATATACATTCAGGGTGGAGAAGCTTATGCCCAGATGTTCTCTTATTTACAGACCTAATGAGCAAGAACATACCTTTTACAATGTTTGCCTAATAAGTATTATCCACCTTCATTCCCCTTTTCTCTTTGGTCTCTTTCATTCCCTGAATGGGTGTGACTAGCTTGAAGAGATCAATGGGAAAGGTTTTTGATTCCCCTATCTTAAGTAATAAGTGTTTGTCAAGGGGGCAAGAGGATCAGTGACTGATGGATAAAGAAGTTTTTAACTGAAGTTCCAGTTGCTTTCAAACTGATCTTACCACTATGGTAATGGTCCATGGAAGAATGTTGAAACAAAAGTCTCCACTTTTCCAGATGCCATCTCCCCCGACCCCCCGCCCTTTTTTTTCTAATTGCCTTTCTTCCTCAAAAGGAAGCTGTAGGAAACTTTTGAAGAGCTAGAATTTTACATTAGAATTATCATTAAGGAGCAATAGGAGAATGCTTTTAAGGAACCAATTGAAGGTCACCGTTACAAGAATTCAGATTAAATAGGCTGGGAAATGGCAATGGGAACCTTACTAGATCAAGAATCCAGTTAGTGGCAATTTCTGTTGTCATTACTCTGCTTCAGGTGGGAGGGAAGGAGGACCGTGAAGTTCTATGTGCCAGTTGTCAATTTATTATCTCTCAGCTACAAATTTACTTTTCAGTACTTGCTTAGTATAATGGATTAGACTCTTAAGCTTTTCTCTGTGATAGTGAGTACAATGCTAAGCTTTGTCAGTAGAGGTTCCTGAAGAGACACCAGAGGAAGACCAGAGCTTCTCCTCCGGGTTTTAGGTGCTGCATCCTACTTTTCCTTGTTCCTGCTTTAGGGTCCACCAATCGTGCACATGGTGTGTGTGTGTGTGTGTGTTAGTACCATCTACGGTGCTCTACCCCAGATGTGCTTCAGAATATGTAGTCCCCTGGCAACCTTGCAGGGCTGGCCTGAACCTGATGGCTACCTTGTTTTGATCTTCCCAAGATGGTTGTTGGTATGCTCCAGGTCCCATGCTTGCAGTGGCACCTTGATTTCTTCTGTGTGTCTGTTCCCAGCTGCTTGCTTGAACTCCAGAAGGTTGTTTCCTGTAATGGTACTTCACCGTTACCAAGTGCTTCAGACCTCGTACTAGCATTGGTGCCCTGAATCCCTCTGCGTGCCCCCCCGCCCCAGTCTCTTCTCACCTACTTCGTAGAGGGTTATCTCTCGCTATGCTATGACTGTGGTCTAGCTCTGGCCTGGTCAAATTAGAAGACATATCCACTCTACAGTGGGCTGTAACCATACCTTCTTCAATGAGGTTTTTACCCAGCCTTGGATAGGAGGCCCACCTTCAAATATCTCCTTCTTGTGTATTCTCCATCAATAATAATGTTCTCTTTAAAGTTCTCTTACATCTTCGTAGTTACTCCTCTATTGCAGTTAAATAATTGTTTAATGCTAAACTTCTTTCATTCAAATTACTATGTGGTTTCTGTCTTCTGATTGCACTCAGACTGATAGACCATCTTTTCCTTAGTCTATTATTATACATCTGTCTGCCAGATTAGTCTTCTTACAGTTTAGCCCTGATTTAAAACACTAACCAAACCACCATCTCCCTACCTCCCAGATAAAAAACAACAAACTTGAGTGATTTGGAATGCCTGGCATTTAAGACCCTTCATGATCTGGCTCCTGCCTGCCTTTTCAATCTTACTTTCTGCTCTTTCTAAAATAACCAAGGCAGGAAGCATTGTGTAGTATAGAAAGTCCAATGCTAGGTTTGACTTTTAGTTCTATCACTTACTACTAAGCAGACAAGGACATGTCCTTGGGTTCCTCTGAATTTCAGTTTACTCATCTGAAAAATAGGGATACTAATAGCTTCGGTGCCTGCTTCACAGGATATTGCAAGATTAATGTATGTGAAAACTAAGAATATTAAGTTTCTGTGTAAATGTAATGTATGGCCTCAAATGTGGTGTTTTTTACTTTTTTTTTAAAGCACTCCCATATAAAAAAATGACAATTATTGTCAAGCATTTATCTAGTACTGCTGGAATGGTAAAAGAGATGAAGGACTTGTTTTTTAGAACTCAAAATTATATCTTATTTTTACATTTTATGTTTTTAGTTTATTCCAAGATGGGTGAAGTAAGTAAGACATTAAAAATCTCTTGGCTTGATTATTTCTCTCTCTCTCTTTTTTCTTTTTGCCATCCAGAATGCAAAGTAGAGATCGTCACCTGATCCTGAGGGCTCCCATTTGTTACTTGGGTAGACAGATAATTTGATACCTTTGTGTGAATTCATTAAGGTAGTACTCTTCCCCATGTGCTTTGCTTGTACATGTGCGAAAAAATGCAGAAGTGCTTCATAAACAATAAAATAGAAGAAAATAAATTACTATTAGAAAATAAACTGGAGAAGGAAAAGCTTCCAAGCTGGTGAGGAATTCAACCTAATAAAATTCAGTTCCCTTGGTAAAGGTATTTCTATTCCATGAGAATTTGGTAAAGGGTTGTAGGGCCTTAAGTCTGATAAAAGATGAGGGATGCAACTACTTGTGTAGAATGAGGCAGATTTCTCCAGTAGCTCATTGGATTGGACTCATCTTTTTCGGGCATCAGGCCAGCCTGTGGATGCTTTTATCAGCAGGTGGTTCTTCTGAATTCTTCATTATGTTGGGTATATACCACTGGAGGAAAATAGCCAATTCCAGGAGAACTGGAAATGTGAATATAAAAGACATTTAAAAATTTATTTAAAAAATTTCTTTTGGAAGGAAATATAGGGTTTCTCCTTTTGTATCCTGAAGAGAAAGATGAATTCAACAAAGAGTAAAATTGAAGAGAAGTCGCCATTCCAGTCTTGCTTCGACAAAACCTTTGCTATCTAACCTTTCTATAGCTCTTTGTATTTCCCAAAGACCTTTACAAATGCATTTCTCCTCCATATAACAAGCCTCTGATCAAAGCAGGTTAATATTCATCTTTCCATTTTCTAGATGAGAAAAAACGTTCCAAAGAAGCGAGGTCACCTTTATAGATGCCAGGATGAGTCAAAAGTAGAATGAGGTTTTGAACCTGGCTTAATTACTCTTCAACGTGTTCTTTCCTGTCTTGACTAAAGCTCTACAAATTGGTTAAAAAGAATTCTTAATCTAAGAAGCTAAGTCTAGAATTCTAAATATAGGATGCATTGGCGAGGCTTGAGGTTTTATTAAAACTGAGATTCCTTTGGGCCCTAGGCTTAGAGGGCTGCAGAGAAGGTTGATGTGGTTTGTATACTTCAGAGGGGGGTGCCCCTGCAGATCTCCTGGGGATTATGGTTGTATCTCTTAAGAAATCTGAATGAGGTATTTGTAGAATTGGCATTTGAGACAGTGGTTTAGCTCACCTGTTGAGATTTGTGTTCGGTTCTCATGTACCCAGTTAGCTCTTCATGTGTTTTAATTCTTTTTTCTCAGAGGAGAACCTGGTCAGTCTCTAATTCTTTAAACTCTAACTTAGGTTTTATATTTATTTACAATGTGAATCTATTTCATGTTCAATGTAAGATTACTGGCTAGTACATGGCTACATACCTTTTAGGCACCTTAATAAATATTTACTAATGTTAATCATGAGAACGATCTTTTCCAATGTTTACATTTGAAACATGTACTCTGCCAATATAGCAACAGAGAAAATTGTCAGGATAATTACATTTTTCATTTATACCCAGTGATTTATATCCTAGAATCTCACATTTTGGTACAGATATGACTATGGTATAATCAGTGTAGAAATTAATTTAATATTTTGTTTTGAATATATAGATCCACAAGTTAAAACATAGCAGTTGAACTAAGAATAGTTCTTAATATTTTTCTTAATGTAAGTGGAAATGGCTTTAGTAGCTCAATTATCTTAGAAATAAGTTCAGTAGATATTTTAGAAGTATACTAACCAGTTATTTTTATAACTTCATGTGTGAAAAAAATGAGTTACAGGTCTAAATATTTATTTAAAGGTAATTGAAATTCATTTTGTAGCATTTTTCTTGTTAAAATTCTATAAAATGTCAAAGCATTAAATATTTTTATCATTTGTTTTAAATAATATTTCTTAACAGGAGGTTTATAATTCAACATTGGAGTGAAGTTATTAAAATTTGGAGCCCAGGGTCTCACCCCAAATCAACTGAATATGACTCTTAAAACTGAGGTCCAGAAATCTGCATTTGAAATATGCTTTTTAGGTGACTTGTGCAAACTGCAAGTAATTCAATATTGCATCAATGTGAAAGGCAGGGAGGGACATGGGGACTGAGTCAAGGGAAATTGGTGAGGACATGAGGGGCACCATATACTGAGGCATTTGGATCTTTTCCTGGAGGTAATGGAGATTTAAGGTAGATAGCAACATAAGGTGACTAGATTAATCTGAGTTACTTTTATCAATTATTTACTTAGAAAGTTAACCTCACTATCAAAAAACATAAGCAAGGCTAAATGCAGATAGGATTCTATTTTTATATAAGGTTATTTTGAAGGGTATCAGATGCGTATAATTCTCTTGGCATTAATAGTTCCAAATTCTTTTGCTTATGAATAACAACTCATAAACAATCATTCTTTTTTCATATTTTGACTCATATAAAAATTAATGTATGGAAAAAGAAATGTAAACATTAATTGGGAATACTGGTAATATACATTCACAATTACAAAACCATTGGTAACTATAAATGACATTATTATAGTAATACAATGGAAAACATTTCTGAAGCAACTGATTCAAGGCTGGTATACTTTTATCGAGTCCATGTGTATTAGCAATTTATACTAACTTGAGTATATTTGCAATTTTAACTTATCTGCCTTCTGTATAGATAAAAATATAATTGCGGTGGTCAGGTCAGTCTGCTGAAATAAACAACTCAAAATGTGGCACAACACAATAAAGGATGGCTTTTCACTCATGTCATAGCCAGTGCAGATTGTCAGGGGCAGGCTGGAGCTTTGCTCCATGCAGGGATACAGGCCTTTTTCAACAAATTACTCTGCCAACTTCTAAGGCCTTGAAATCTAGCCTTCATTCTAGCCTTCAGACTGGGTGAGAAGAGAGTTAGGAGAACATTATGCATGCTCTTAATCACCTCACTGGAGGTGATTTACATCATCACCTACCCCACATTCCTCTAATGAAAACCAGTCACATGATCCCACTGAGCTGCAAGGCATCTGGGAGCTATGGTCTGAAACTTTGTCAAGAAAGAACAGTACCAGTCTCTGCCACAGTAGACTGTTCTTCCAGATCATTCATATCAATGATTCATATCAATGTATGAGGGAGTAGGGGCTGCTCAAATAAATTGCCTAACATACTATGGATATTTTCCAACCTATGTATATTCCTTACAGTCAGGCCTTCACCAAGGGCAACATCCTTTGCGAAGTGGCCCAGGGCAGTCTTTATCAAACTTTTTTGGTTGTACTCCAATGACAAATGTATTTTACTTGGTGATTCAATACCAATATATACCTACCAATACAAACATTTCATACCTATTGTTAAGGAAACAATAATTACCATCACTATATGTGGGGCACTCTGATATTTTCTATACTGTTTTCTACATTTTTCCATTCCATTCTATAGTCTTGCCTGACTCAGCCTCATCCGTAGTCTCAGAAAGCTCCATTCCATTTCTAGCAGTCTCTGCTCCTGAGGTGAGATGCCCAGAAGAGTTTGAGTCTGGATTTCCTGATGTATAGATGAATCTCACTGCAGTCCTTTGGGTAAAGACTTGCTATTATTTCTTGTGATCACCTCTGTACACTTTCCTTCGTCCATACAACTAAAGTTGTAAAATTTCACAAAGAAAAATGTAAGATGTCCAGTGAAATTTGAATTTCAAACTTCAGACAATGAATAATTTTTTGGTATAATTATGTCTCATGCAATATTTGAAACACATTTATACTAAAAAAGTTTTTAGTTGCAATATAAATTAACCGGGTGTCCTGTGTTTTATCTGGCAATCCTTCCTTCAGAGAATGAGACAATGCAGAGGAGAGATTCTTTTTAGGTACTATTTATTTCTCTTGGTTGATGATTAATAAGGAAATTGTATGGGCTTTAGGGACAGAAGGGGAGAGGCTGTGAGTTTGAGGTCTGATTTGTAGTGAGTCAGGGAAAAGAGAAATTGTTAAAGTCAGTGGGAGGTAGCAAGGAAATGGATACCTGGGGATGGGGGTGACATTGACTTGAGAGAGAGAAGGACCTGCAAAACAGTGAATTTGTGTAAGGAGTATTCCTGTATTTTCATTGTGGCAGGAATTCCTGGCCCACCAGGAATTTATTGCCCTATCCTCACCTCTTGAGATCCCATCCCTTTCTCTCAGTTTTCTTTATTGTTACCTGAGCTTTATTGGAGTCTCTCTCTCTCTCTCTCAGGTGACAAACGACCAATAGGAACTTGGAAGGTCAAGGGGGTTGGGGAATCTCTAATGTAATAGGAAGATGTTTTAGCAGGGTTTGGGTAGGGAGGGAGGATTAATTCTTTGAATCCTACATTGAAATTGTGAAAGACTTTCCTATAAGAATGTGATTGTAAGTGGTGGTATTTTCTATGGGAAAGAGTCTGCAAGAAATTTCCTAGGAGCTTACTAGAATGCAAATTCTCAGGCCTTATACAAAGGTTTGTACTTAGTAGGTCTAGGGTAAGGCCCTGGATTTCACATTTATTTTTTGCAAGCTACCAAAACCACACTTTGGAAAATATTGTAATGAAGTATAGTATAGCGTGGTCTAGTCTAGTCTAGAGTAGTTTAGTATTGTGTAAATTATGTAGTATTAGTAAATTACAGTACTTAGGCATAGTATAAATTTAGTAAGCATTTATAATTTTTCTGGGGATTTTTAATTTTATTTTAATTTATTTAGTTAATGTTTTCAGAGTTTCAAACTACATAGTTACCAAGGGACTTTTGGAACAGAGCTCCTCCCAAATTGGAGACATGGCTAATATAAATGTCATTTAGTGGCCAAACTAGTTTTAACTAGTTTAAATTAGTTTCTGCTAAAAAATAGTTAAAATACTACGGAACTTGATTTTCTGTCTTACAAGCTTGAGGGACTAGCTCTGGGACATGAATGTTACATGAATTCTGATGGGAATGGTCCCAGTCATGTTGATGTTACTGCAGCAGAGATACTTCTGATTTCCCCATCTCTGAAACAGGCAGCTGGGGTAGGAGGGCTTGGACCACAGAGTCACTCTGCTATTTAGAAGATAATCTTTGAGGTCACTTACCAAGGGACGGTAGAATATTTGATATTCATTTCTTCATTATTTAATCATTCCATATCAAGTATTTATCATCTATCTATCATCTATCTATTCACTGACAACTAGTTTTAAGGTACTCAGCTAGGGAATAAAAGATTAATCAGACTTTTTTTTTATTCTTTCAAGAGTTTGTTATTTAGTAGGGAATATATCATCAATGCTTTTAACAAAACTGGTTTTCTGAGATTTAGGAAGGTGCATAAGGCATGGTCCTAACCTTAAGGAACATGTGGTCAATTGAGGAAACAGGAAACTTCCAACCTTGGGGAGATAAGACATGCATTCACAAAACCAGGAGTAACAGCAGATGGTAGCTGAACTGTGTGGCTCCATCTGCAAGTGGTACAAGAAGGCAGAAAGCTGCCTCTCTCTTAGCTCAGCACTCACTCCATGCCTTCTCCGTGTAGCTCTGCACATTTTGGAATCAATAGACAATGGTTGGTATTGAAGGATCAACAAATTAGCAGTTTTTCACGTCCGTGGTTATCAACTGTGTCACAGTAGCTTTACAAAAAAAAAGCTGGCCCTGTCACTGTAGTTGGCATTTGAGTCAACTAATTTGTCTTAAAATTTTTATATAGATTTTTGCTGGCTTATGTAGCTAATAAATCCAAGTGAAAAATTCTAGTGGCTCTTATTTGGTTAATTTTGATGATGGAAAAAAATGACACGACAAGTTGAACAACAAAGAAAAGCTTGTATTTAAATTTAGCTCTGGTGAATTAATAGTAATCCCCAAGTGCCTTCCCCGATAGTGGCGTTAAATTTTGTAGTGTTTTCCAGCTTCTCCCACCCTCACCCTCCTTCAGGGTCATGAGTGATTAATTTTATTGACTTAATCTCAAAATGGTATTATTACAGTAAATCCTTTCAAACATTCAAAGACAGATTTCATATTAATGGTTTAAATTTGAGGAGTTTTTCAGTGCTTTGCTGGGTTGTTTTGAGTGCTGAGATGGAAGAGGGAACTTAAAAAATGATTTATAAAGCAGGTAATATATGTGACATTCATATTACCTACTAACGTCTGCAAGGGATAAAATTGATCTTGCATATTCTTTCTTCAAAAAAAATTCCCAAAACATTACTCGATTAAAATCTCTAACCCAACACCCTGGAATGTATTAATGTTATAGAGCTACATAATTTAATGCTGTATTTAAAATTGACACAAGAAAACACTGAATGATTTGTGGTACAATAAAATTTGGTTATATTTATTTGTTGATAATACATCTTATTAATACATTTTTGTATTTATGACATGTCATTAACTTTGACTAACATGCAGTCAACTTTTGGTTACTTGAAAAGCACTTTTGTAGTGAGGAGAGCAGTGCTGGTTAATGTCAGTGGGACTTATGCAAATTTCATGGGTCTGCTCTAATTTTTGTAGGTCTTATGATTTTCTGAAAAGAGAAAAAGCAGCTTTGAGTTACAAGCTGTTATTTCTGAGATCTCCGTTATTTCTGAGATACAGCAACTCCTTTTTTTTCTGGGCAAAGAAACTGCTCACAGATGCTCCTACTAGGCACAGCTTTGGTCACAGCTGTCTTGTCCTGGCAGGGTAAGATTATTTTTGTGATTCTACAACTTCTCCTTTTTGACAATCAGATATACCTTTGTATTTAAGTGTTCTTTGTTAATGATTAGAGAGGCAACAACCTCATATAAACTAGCAAGCTAATAGGTAAGGTTTAGATACACTTCCTTTAATAAAGATTCTTCATTCATTCATTCATTCATTCAGCAAATATTTATTAAAAAATCACTATGTATCAGGTATTGTTCTAGGTGCTGGGATTTTAACAATGGACAAAACAGGCCACTATCTTGGCCCATAGGCTCAAGCTCACATTCTAGTGGGTAGATATAGACAATAAACAAAATAAATAAAACATATAGTATGCAGATGGCGATAAGTGCTTTGGAGAGAGATAAATCTGGAAAGAGGCAGAGAGAGTTCCAAGGTGAAGGAGGGGATTCAAATTTAAATAAAATGGTCAGAGAAGACCTCACTGAGAACAAAGACAAAGCAAGTTAAGGAGTGAGTCATGTAAATATATGTGAGGAAAGAGCATTCCAGGCAGAGAAAACAGCAAGTGCCATGGCCCTGAGGTAGGAGAATGCTTGATGTGTTAACTGAACAAGGAGGCCAGTCAGGCAAGAGTAGTACCGGAGGGGAGAACACAGATGAGGTCAGAAGGGTGATAGGGCCAGAGCATTAAGGCTTTGCAATTCATTGTAAGGACTTTGATGTTTGCTAAGAGGGAGAAGGGGAGCCACTGAAACATTTTGAGCAGAGAAATAACACTATTTGATTTATGTTTTAAAAGAATCACTATGGCTCCTTCATTAAAATAGGAAGCAAGGTCATCTACTGAAAGTGAGGATAAGGGAGAGGATGATAGAAGAGATTATGATGCAGTCTCCTTGGAGAGTGGGACAGTGATTTGTTTAGGGAAATATAGTGTGATTATAAAGCAGCATAGAGGACTCACTTGGGGTTAGTGGGCATGAATTTATAGTGAGATCAGTTAGCCACGTGGAGCAGGCAGAATAAGATTTAATGAGAGTTGAAGTTTTGTCAAGTGACTAAGAAGGGAGTGTGGGAAAAGGGAGCTGACAGTCTCACAGGTAAGTAATTTCTTGATTGACTCTAGAATTTAGGCCATGTAAAGAGAGCAGTGAGTACACAAGGGGCAAGGACAGTGAAAGAGTGGTAGTAGGATCAGTGGACTGAAGGTGTCATAGGGCTGGATTGTTGGGCATGGGACAGTGAGCTGCTCAGAGAATGATATGCTTGAAATTAGGATCTGGGACAAAAGCTGATTTCATTTAGGGTATGGTAACAAAGTTATCTTTCTCAAATGAAGTATGAAAATGCCAAAAAAAAAATATTGATTGTAATTGAATCTCTTTGAGTCATGCCATTCTTTCTCATTTTTTTTTTGTCTTCAAATATTTGACCTTTTAGAATTCTAGTAGAAGATAGCCACAATAGCTTACCTAAAAGTTTAGGTACTCAGTTTGTTGATTTTATTAAGAAAAAACTTACAACCTAGCAGAATCCATCTTTCCAAGATTATTTTCTTTTTCCTAGCTAAGAAAACTAATCAAAGAAACAAAAAATGAGATAGGACCAGGATCAAAATATCCCCTGTTCAGTTGGAAATATTCAATGAACAAATTAAAATCATATTTATATTTTCCATTTTCCCCAGCACTAGCTGTACAGTAGGAAACACTTGTGAGTGACAGCGCAGTAATGGTTACGGTAAAACCAAAACACAAAATTACCCAATAAATATCTGCCGCTGGAACACACATCTCATTTGTAAAATCATGCTGTTTCTCCGTTGCTTTTGAAGAGAGACTATTAGACTCTAAACATGTAAAGCTTGAAAGAAATGTACACATAAATTAATTAATTTTTTTTGTAAATACAGATTACAATGCCAACATTTGGAATTTCATAACTTACAAGTGGTAGTTAAACTGCTTGAGTCAAAATTGTATCAGGATGTATAAGGAATTCTTAAGTTAAATATGAAAGAGGATTTGAAAACATCTGCTTTTTTTTGTTTTGTTTTATTTTCCATAAACCTACCTAGGTATAGATAATATAAAAAAATGACATTTCAAGCTCAGGTAAATATCAAGGATAATTAGCTTTGCAGTCATTTTGAGGAAAGAAATTAAGAGCAATTTAAATATAGTCTTAAAAAGGGCAAGCCCATAATGAATATTAGTTTTGTTGTTTTATAGTTTCCAAATTTCAAACACTTACATTTTTCATTTTGTTTTGTTATAGGCTGAAATGTAGATAGGAACATATAGGTATTTTAAACTAAGTATGTGAGAAAATTAAACTGGCTTAAACAACTACCATAAGTCTGTATGTTTTAACATAGAATATAGATTTTTCCATTTCCTGTGGCTTAAGTGAGAAATTAAACTTGACATACGTCAAGAGTCTTTACAGCCTGTTGTTGCTTTGCCACAATGCGGTGTCAAGTATTACCATCTGTACTAGAACTATATTATTTTTAGATAAAGTTCGTATGAAAACATTTGTTTGAATTTTCTCAAAATGACAAATCAAGGAGTTCTGTTTTTTTTTCCCTGCTTGCTCAAATATGGGAAGAATTTACATGATTTAACTTTCAATCTATTAATGAATCCTTAGGCCTAGAGCTTTATCAAATTAAGAAGGCAAGATACTTTGTAAAGAACCAAAGTAGCTAACCTATTAATTGAAAAAAATTTTTAATACCAGTTTATTTATTTTTCATTCTAAATATATGTAACATTTTTTTTACATTTTATTTTTTATTTTCCCCCTCCCTCCTTCCCTTTCCCTTCTGGTAACCCTAGTCCATTGTCCATGTCCATGAGTCTTTGTTTGTCCTGTTCATTTGTTGCTTTTAGGTTTATATTCCACATATGTGATATTATGTGATTTTCAACCTTTTCTGTCTGGCTTATTTCACTTAGCACGATTACTTCAAGGTCCATCCATGTTGTTGCAAATGGCAGTATTTCATCTCTTCTTATGGCTGAGTAATATTCCATTGTGTATATGTACCACAGCTATTTTAGCCAGTCATCTATTATAGGACACTTCTGTTGCTTCCATGTCCTGGCCACTGTGAATAATGCTGCTATGAACATTGGTGTGCAAATATCTTTTCGAATATGAGTTTTCAAGTCTTTGGGGTAAATACCCAGTAGAGAGATTGTTGGATCATATGGTAGGCCAATTCTTATTTTTTTGAGGAATCTCCATACTGACTTCCATAGTGGCTGTACCAATTTGCAGTCCCACCAGCTGTGTATGAGGGTTCCTATTTCTCCACAGCTTCTCCAGCATTTGCTATTAATTATCCTGTTGATTATAGCCATTTTACCAGGTGTGAGATGGTGTCTCATTGTGGTTTTGATTTGCAATTCCCTAATAGCGATGTTGAGCATCTTTTCATTTGTTGGACCATTTGTAATTCCTCTATGGAGAAGCATCTCTTCAGGACCTCTGCCCATTTTTGATTGGATCATTTGTTTTTTTTTGTTGTTATTGAGTCATATTAGTCTTTTGCTCACAAATATATTTTCCCATTCTTTACTTTGTTGATAATTTCTTTTGCTGAGTAGAAGCTTTTTAATTTGATGTAGTTCCATTTATTTGTTTTTGCTTTTACTTCCCTTGCCTTTGAGGTCAAATTCAGATCTTCTTTAAGTCCAAGGTCTTTGAGTTTAGTTTCTATATTTTCTTCTATGCATTTATATTCAGGTCCTTAATCCATTTTGAGTTAATTTTAATGTGTGGTGATAGACAACAGTCTAGCTTCATTCTTTTGCAGGCGGTTTTCACGTTTTCCCAGCATCATTTAATGGAGAGGCTTTTCTTTCTCCACTGTATATTTTTGGCATTTTTGTTGAAAATTATTTGCCCAGATAAATATGAGTTTATTGCTGGACTCTCAATTCTGTTCCACTGGTCGGTGTGTCTATTCTTCCGCCAATTCCTTGCCATTTAGAATGCTGTTGCTTTATAGTATAATTTGAAGTCGGGCAGAATGATGCTTCCAGCCTTATTCATTTTTCTCAGAATGATTCTGTCAATTCGGGATCTTTTGTGCTTATATAGAAGTCTGATGATTTTTTGATCTATTTGTTTAAAAAATGCCAATGGGATTTTGATGGAGATTGCATTAAATCTGTATAATTCGTTAGGTAATATGGTCATTTTAACTATGCTGATTCTTCCACTCCAAAACATGAAATATCTTTCCATTTCTTTGTATCTTCTTTGATTTTTTTCAATAGGGTCTTATGGTTTTCATAGATCCTTCACGTTTCGTTAGATTTATTCCTATGTATTTTACTTTTTTTTGTTGCAATGGCAAAGGGAATTATTTTTTCCACTTCTTTTTCTGACACTTCATTAATAGAGTATAGGAACACTATGGATTTTTGAACATTGATTTTGTATCCAGAGACTTTATTGTATTTGCTTATTGTTTCTAATAGTGTTCTTGTGGAGTCTTTAGGGTTTTCTATAAAAGAATAATGTCATCTGCAAATAGTGACAGTTTGATTTCTTCATCTCCTATTTGGATGCCTTTTATATCTTTCCCATGCCAGATTGCACTTGCTAGGACCTCTAATGTTATATTGAATAAGAGTGGTGATAGAGGACAGCATTGCCTTGTTCCTAATCTTAGATGGAAGGTTTTTTGTTTTTCACCATTAAATATGATGTTGGCCGAGGGCTTGTCATATACGGCCTTTGCTATGTTAAGTTACTTTTCTCCTATACTAATTATGTTAAGTGTTTTGATCATAGATGAATATTGTATCTTGTCTACGGCTTTTCCACATCTATTGATATGATTATATGATTCTTATTTTTTAATTTGTTTATGTGGTGTATCACATTAATCAATTTGTGTATGTTGAACCATCCCTGAGTCCCTGGGATGAAGCCCACTTGATTGTATTGTGTAATCTTTTTAATATGTTGCTATATTCGATTCGCTAGTATCTCATTTAAGATTTTTGCATCTGTGTTCATGAGAGATATTGCTCTGCAGTTTTCTTTTTTTATGTTGTCTTTACCAGATTTTGGTATCAGAGTAATATTGGCCTCATAAAATGAGTTGAGAAGTATTGCCTCCTCTTCGATTTTTTGGAAGAGTTTGAGGAGAATAGGTATTAAGTCTTATTTGAATATTTAGTAGAATTCACTGGTGAAGCCATCTGCTCCTGGACTTTTAGTTTTTCATAGGTTTTTGATGATTGTTTCAATTTCCATACTCCTGATCAGTCTATTTAGATTTTCCAGATCTTCTTGATTCAATCTAGGAAGATTGTATTTTTCTAAGTACTGGTCCATATCTTCTAGGTTATTAAATTTGTTATTATATACTTTTTCATAGTATTCTTGCATCATCCTATGTATTTCTGCGATGTTGGTCGTAAGATCTCCTCTTTCATCCCTAGTTTTGTTTGTGTCCTTTCTCTTTTTTCTTTAGTGAGTCTAGCCCAGGGTTTATCAACTTTATTAACCTTCTCAAAGAATCAGCTCCTTGTTGTATTTATTTATTCTGTTTTTTTTTTCAATTTTATTTATTTCTGCTCTAATTTTGATGATTTCTTTCCTTCTGCTGACATTAGGCCTCATTTGTTCTTCCTTTTCTAGTTTTTTATGATGAAGAGTTAGGATGTTTATTTGGGCTCATTCTTAATTTTGGAGGTAGGCCTGTAATGATATGAACTTTCCTCTTATGACCACTTTTGCCGTGTCCCAAAGTTTTGATATATTGTACTATCATTATCATTCATTTCTATGTATCTCTTGATTTCTTTTTATTTCTTCCCTGACCCAGTTATTCTTCAGTAGCATGTTGTTTAATCTCTATTTATTTGTGTTTTTTCCTGATTTCTTTTTGCAGTTGATCTCTAGTTCAAGGCATTATGATCAGAGAATATGGATGGTATGATTTCAACCGTCTGGTATTTATTGAGGCTATCTCTGGGTCCCAGTATGTGGTTGATTCTTGAGAATGCTCCATGGGCACTAGAGAAGAATGTATAAGCAGTTTTATTGGAATAGAAGACTCTGTAAATGTCAATTATGTTTTGTCGATCTAATGTATCATTTAAGATGTTATTTCCTAATTGATTTTCTGTTTGGATGATCTGTTCATATCTGATAGTGGGGTATTTAGTTCCCCTCCTATGATAGTGTTTTGGTCTGTTTCTCCCTTTAGTTCTGTTAGTATTTGCTTTACATATTTCAGGGCTCCCTGATTGGGAGCATAGATATTAATAAGTGTCATGTCTTCTTGGTGCATGATTCCCTTTATCATTATGACGTTTTCCTTCATATCATTCTTTACCTTTTTTATTTAATATCAGATAAAGTCTATTTCATCTGATATTAGTACCACTACTCCTGCTTTTCTCTGAATGACATTTGCTTGAAATATTCTTTTCCATCCTTTCACTTTGAGTCTATATTTGTCTTTGGAGCTGAGATGTGTCTCCTGAAGGCAGCACATGGTTGGGTTTTATTTATTGATCCATTCTGCAACTCTGTGCCTTTTTATTGGTGAGTCTGAGCCACTTACATTTTGGGTGATTATTGAAATATGAGATTTATCTTTTGCTTTCTGGTAGCTTCCATTGGTGTTTCCATCGCTTCTGTGTCTTTGTATTTCTGTTTTCTTTATTTTGGTTGACTTTGTGAGTTTTGCCTCTGGTTCTTCTTGTTCTATGTTATATATGAAAAGGATAGTTATATATATATGTGTGTGTGAGTGCGTGTGTGACATATGATGACATATACAGTCATCCATTTTCTTCTGTGTGTTCCTTATTTCCTTTTCCCTTTGTGATTTTGGATCTTTGAATCCTCTGCTTTTTGTTATCTCAGTTTCTCCCTATGTATGCTGAACATTCATTACTATCTTGCTATAGCAATTCTCTTTTTATTATTTAAGCTTATAATGCCCTGTCCTTGGTAAGGGTTTCACTCCTCTATTTGCCTGATAGTCACTTTACTCCTAATTATGTATATTTTTTTGTCATTTTGTTTTAGGTGAACTGACACCTTTCAGTATTTCCTGTAGTGCAGGCCTCGTAGTGGAGAATTCCCTCAAATTATGTATGTCTGGAAAAGTCTTAATTTCTCCTTCATTTTTAAAGGAGAGCTTAGCTGGATACATTATTCTAGGCTGTTAGTTATTTTCACTTAATAGTTTAGTTTAAATATTTGATTCCATTCCTTTCTGGTTTGTAAGGTTTATGCTGAGAACTCCCAGGATAATCCAATGGGTTTACCTTTATAAGTTATCATTTTTTTTTTTATTATCTCCCTGGATGCCTTGAGAATTCTGTTTTTGTTGTTGATTTTTAATAGATTTAATACAATGTATCTTGGTGAAGGCCTTTTCGGGTTGAGATAATTTGGTATTCAGTTGACTTCTTGAATTCCAAGCTCTAGCTCACTCCTTAGATTTGGGAAATTCTCATCAACTATTTGTCTGAAAATGCTTTTTAATCTTTGTTCCTTTCCTTGTCTTTGAGAATGCCCATTATTCTTGATTTTTCTCTTTTTGGTATCAGGCAGTTCTTGAATTTCTCTTTCATCATTTTTCATTCTTTGGTTTCTTTCTTCTTCTTTCTTATTTATTTCTAGATTTCTGTCTTCGATATCACTCATCCTTTCCTCCATTTGGTTGACTCTATTTCCCAAGCTTGCTATTCTATTTTTCAACTCTTGCAGTGTGTTCTTTATCTCTGGAATTTCTATTTAGTTCTTTTTGAGGGTTTTAGTCTCCTTGCTGTGCTCGTCTAGTTGTTTTTTTCAATGTCTGAAATTGTTGATTTGAGTTGTTTTGGATCTCATTGAGTTTTTTTTCAGAAGTACTGTCATGAATTCTCTGTCATTTAAGTCACATATTTCTATGTCTGTAAGCTTATTATTGTGGAGATTTTTCTCTCTTTCTGAAATACTTTGTCACTTTGGTTGTTCATGGTGTTTAATGGACTGCTTCTCTGCCTGGGCATTAATGGAAGTGTATTCTGCCATTTTTCCAGATAGAAGATTTGTTATATAAAGATCTGTCTTTATCCTCCTGGAAAGAAGGCGCTTTTCTTTTGGTTCCCAGTAGGTGGCGTCTAAGCTTCTAGGATCCCTTCTTCGTATAATGTCTTAATAAAGCTTTTTAAATTTTCTTTTTGATATTTAATCACACTCGCTACTGTCAGTTTTAGTCCCTGTTAGTGTCAATGACAGTCTCGGCAGCATTTGCTCAGATTCTCCTGGTGGTCCACGGATCGGTCTTGGAGAGTATGGAGGGAAGGGTTCTCTGGGTTGGGGATTGGGGGCTGTGGCTCAGCCTCGGTTTTGCAACTGTGGCCAGCAGAAATGAACTGTTGTTCCTCTGCTGTCCTGTCCCACTTCTCTGCTTTCTGCCATGTTGACTGGGCCATGCAATCAGCTGGCCACAGGGAGCTTACAGCTCTCCCAGGCAGGAATGTTCAGGGCATTCACAGCAAGAGCTTGCTGCTCCTTCTCCCCATCCCCTCCTCTTGCCCGGCTCTTGAGAAGCAGTTTTTTTATTACTCATAGTCCACCGCCCAACACCTAGAATTCTGACCAGTGGTAGCTCTTATGTGCAGATCTCATGCTCAGACGTGCTGGTGTGCAATTTGGGTGTTTTTCTTTGAATTTTAAATGTTCAGCTTATTGGTGTTTCAAGGGGAGAGATCTAGGGATGTTTCTCACTCTGACATATTTCCAAAGATCTTAGGTACATTTTGAAAGGAATATAGTAATCAATCACTCATATATGAGCCCCCTCAATATTTAAATGTTTTTTAAAAATTCAGCTAATATACAATGAAAAAGCTGGTTGAAAGGTAGCCCTAAACTTATAATAATTAAATTTACAGTTGTAGTGAAGGTGTACGGCATCACAACTAGTTAAATCAATTACTGACCCTTGGACACTTGCTAGATTTGGTTGAGACCTGCAAGAAAAGTAGATCTCAAGTTTATAATCTCAAGTGATCTCAAGGGGCTTATAATTTTGGAAAGAAATAAGACTGATATACCCACAAGACAGCTCAATACAACATGTGATAAATGATCTTAGGGAAGGGGCAGTATTAATGCTTATCTTTTCAAAAAACTTTTTTCCTCCTAGGAGACTTAATTGCTTTTGTACTTTGCATTACTCATATAGCACTTTTTACCCTCTTAACTGCCTTAGAAAATATTTATCGATTTTTTGGGCTGTCCAGCATCTGAGTTAATCCTCCTAGATTTGGAGAATTCTTTATATGAGTTCTGGTGGGAGGAAGACTGAAAAATCCAGAGAGTACTTTCCCAGCTTCTTATGCAGCTAGGGTGTAGGCGTATGACCAAGGCTCAACCAATCGACTTTTAAAAATATAACAGATTTATTGAGATATAATTCATATATCAATCAATTTACCCATTTAAAGTGTACAATTCAGTTCTTTGTATATTTATAATTGCATAACAATCAATTTTAAAACATTTCATCACCTCAAAAAGAAACCCGATACCTATAGTAGGCACACCAGGTTGCCCCTAACCTCTTCAACCCTAACAACACTAATATACTTTTGGTCTCTATAGATTTGCTTATTTTGGACATTTCTTATAAAAGGAATCTTGTACTAAGTGGTCTTTCATAATTGCCTCCTTTCATTTAGCATAATGCTTTCATGGTTCATTTGTGTTTTAGCATTCATCAGAATTTGATTCCTTTCTATTGCTGAGTAATACTCCATCTTATGGATATGCAATATTTTATTTATCTGGTCATTCATTTGATTACATTGATCTAGATGTCTGTCCTTATGCCAGTACCATACTGTCCTAAGCTCAGCTCGTGTCACTTTCTTTGGGGAGGCTTCCTTGAGTCCAAGTCAGGTTAAGGGCCTCTCTTTTAGGCTCATTATAATATTTATCCTCCTGCACTGTAATTATTGGTTTACCTGTATTTTTCTTATACTGACTCTGAAGTTGTTGAAGGCAGAGACTGTATTGTTTATCATTGCTTAGCATAGTGCTTAGCATTTGGTAGACATCCAGTAAATGTTTAGTACTGGATATAAGCAATGTTATGAAGGAAATTTGATACAACCTAAAAACCAATAGAGTGTAAAGGGAGAAAAAAATGAAGAATCAGAAGCACTTCAGCTGCAAGATAAGGAACTTTTGGTATATATGGGCAGAAAGAATGAAATTCAAAGGGAAGATGGTTTGGGAGAAAATATTTTAATCCCGGTGAAAAGGATTATAGAGTAAATATATGGTAGAAGGGAAAATACTTTGAGGACTGTGCCTTATTTTTGTTTTTCTAGTACTTGGTATTCTTTCTGGCATAAAAGAGACAGTCAACTCATATTTACTACATGAATTATAAAGGAATGTTTCCAGTCTCTAATGGTGTTTCTATTGACCAGAGAAGTTGCAGGCAGTAACCAGTTTGAGGGGTGGGAAGATAAAAGCCTTCAGCTTTGGTTATGTTAAAACAGAATGTTTATGGTGGAAATACTCTGTGAATAAATCTGTAGTTATGAGAGCTCCAAACAGGGCTTGAAAGTCACAGATGTCTATTTGGAAGTTATTGATATAAAGATAATAATTGAAGACATAGAAGTAGATGAGTTTTTAGAAGAAGTAAGTATAGAATAAAAGATTAGGGAATAGATGTTAGGACCTTGGAAAAACACACATTTGGTTACTAGTTAAGCCAGTGAAGGAGATGGAGAAAGAAAAGGAAAAGACAGTGTCATAGACTACAAGGGAGAAAAAATAAAAAATTAAAAAGAGGTCATTAACGGTGACAAATGCTGAAAAATATCAAGAATAATGAAAACTGAGAAAAGTTAGTCAATTTTAGCTTTAGATTTAGTCATTTGTGATCTTTAAGAGAAATGTTTTATATTGGCAGTTAAATCTAGTCTCAGGTATTTAAAAAGGGATTTGGTGACAACTAGGTGATAGTAAGAGAGGTAGTGTTGTATAGACCATATATTTAAACTTGACAAGAAAAGAAGAGAGACTAGAGCTCAGAGAAGAAATAGTAGCTTAAAAGGTGAGTAGGATCAGCAAAGACTTACTACTGTGCGTTTGAAATGAGATGCATTTTTGACAAATTTAGTGTTTTCTAGCTTGAGTGTTTGGTCCTCAACACAAGCTAGAGCTAAAAGAGTAAGTTACAAAGGTGGAGAAATCACATGGTTTTCAGCTTAATAAACCAGAAAGGTATCCTACTGGGTACAAGAGCTTGGTTCTGTGGCCTGCTTTGGAAGAGAGAAACGGAGAAGGGATCATGAGGTGTGTTTATGGTGGAGTAGAAATTGTTAGGTCAGGGAGCACAATCTGAGCATGTTGGAACAAAAGGGACTGACTAAACCTCTCTGCTTATAGGTGAGGCAGCTAAGATTCAGAAAAGAACCCTAGGAATTATCAGTATTAAAAAAAAAATCTGAATTGTTTGATAGGGCGATGGATCTGTTTTCCTTTTCCTCAGACTGAGTGGAATTCCATAGCACCATTACTGCTCCCCAAGGGGGTACTGGATTGTATACAAACCAATAATTGTTGTCTGCCCTTTTACTGAGGATGTTTCTGATCAGAGAGTCTAGCATTAACACCTCTGGGGAAAGAGTCTCCTTCTCAAGACACCTTCTACAACTGATTTGGCTAAGCTTTGAAAATAGAGATGGAAAAATGGAGACCCATGTTGTTGCCTCCCCAGGGTCATCATTAACTAAACCAACTGGCTGACAAGCGTGTGGCCATGGAAACCAACCTTACTGATAAGCCTCTTTTCTTTTTCAACTTAATTTACTGGAAGGATGTCTTGGAATTAGATCTTTGAATTAGACCTTGCATAAATATCAGATTGGGTTATTTAACCTTCTCAGTCAATACCTTATCATAGTTTTTTAAAATATCCTCTTCTTTGTGACCTTTTGAGTTCTGTTGAACACAATAATCAATATTGCATTTTACTACACAATGTTTTAACATTATGAACTCATGATATTCTTTGCTTTTCACATGTGAAAACTCAGAATTCCTGAGATGGAGAAAAAATAGTCTGTGGTGCTTGGCATACCTCTGCTGCAGGGACGTAGGATGATGAAAGGAATGGTAAGCTGGGAGTTTGATGTATTGTATTGATTTATATGCATATGGCATTTTTCTTTAAAATACTTTTTTTTCTTCATTGAGGTTTGGAGGAGATATGATATGTCTTATGTGCCACCAACTCATATGTATGCTTTATGTGTGTGTGTGTGTGTGTGTGTGTGTATACACACACACACACACACACACATGTTATACACATATACATACATATATACACATATATATACAAAGATGCCAGAATTCCTTAACTACACTTGGAAACTCCATTTGCAAGGATAATAGATACTAGGGTTAAATGGCAGGGGGATAAAACTATAACAGAAATGTAGAAAAGTTAATTAAAAAAATTCTTTGGGTTACTTGAACCATTTTCCTCTACCTTTATCTTTTGTCTTCCACTTGTATAGTTTTTACATCACTAGTCTATATATCATGGAAAGTCTGTGGCAGCCTATTTAGAAATCTCTTCTAACATATTAAACTGAATAGCAAATAAATAATTTCAATCATAATTTGCAGCTAATAAGAACTTTCTAGAAACTGGCAGAATCTCAAAACTTTTGAAGATTTCCTCTCCTACTACAGAATTCTATAGGATGTTAAAACCAAGTTCAGACTTTAGAAAGAAATTCAACGGAAGGCACAAATGAAAAAACATCTCAAGGCCTTTCAAAATCATAAATCTAGGCACAGTGTTGTATTTCAGTTTTGGATGGAGAATTTGTCTCCACTTCTTGTTCTAAACTGAGAGAGTTTGTCAGAAGCTAACCAGAAGCTGCCTGCAAAGGATATTGAGAAACAAGAGATTCCTAAAATTAAAAAAAAAAGAAAGGAGAGTAGAGCAAAGGGCACCAATAAGAGACCCAAAGAAACTATAGTGGGAAAATCAATAAGAGCCATACATGCAAAAGATTCACAGTATATTAAAGAGGTCACATCTTATTTTAGAGCAAGACTTCTAAGCTCTTTTAGAGAAAGGCTTTTCTATTTTAAAAAATAATTTCAAAAAGGGACCATGGCCTCCATTAATAGCTCATTAAATTAGTTAATAACTTTCTGCCAGGATTTAGTGTAATCTGTTCTGTTATGGCCAAGTTAAACTTGTTATGAGTTTAGATGAACTAACCTGACACACTCCCCTGGGATGTAGACATTCTTATATGTGAGGATTACAGCTAAGTATTTATTTTTAGGAGAGCATAATTTCTTTATCCTTAATTTTTATACTCCTTAATCACTTTGATTGGTTCCCTCAAAACCCTTCGAAGTTCCATGAATACTGAAAATGTGAGCTTGGTTCTTGTCTATGATCATCTCAGGGTCAGACTTCTCATTTTGGACACTGTAGGAAATGTGAAAACATTGAGGCAGTGTTCAATTTTTTTTCCTTGCAAAATATGCGATGAGTGATGTTCACATGTATAATATAATATTAAAATGGGCATTCCTGCTAAGATCCAAAGATACAATTAATGCTGCATTCTGATGGAGGAGGAAGTTCTTATGCAGAATTTCCAAAGGTGTAAACTGAGAATTGATTATGTGATTCTTAAATTGTTCACCCACATAAAGGTCATATAAAGAATGAAAAAGTAGAGGTGGTTTCGGAATGTGTAAGGATTTCTTTGGAGAGAATTGTGCTGAGTCCCTTCTCTAAGAAGGTGGTTTGAGAGGGTGATTTCTTCATCACAAACCAAGAGAAAGGAGATTTATCAGATGGCATGGAGAACTTGATATGTGTCCCCATGGTTAAGGCAACATAGTGGACCAGTGTCTGATGATTACATGGTAAATCTAAAAGGCAGAGACCACCCTGCTAGGTGCTCTTACTTCAGGAATGAAGGAGAGGTGGCTGTGTTAGTTAACCTCTCTTCCCAGTGTATGCCAGGCAATGAATACTGAGAATATTTGCCATGGACCAGATATGGATTATGGAAGAGAAAAGTGGCCTGGAGTCTGGGACTCACACTGCAGTCAGGGTATGTTTCTCCTACTCCATTTCTCAGTGCAGCTTTTGGTGTGTTCAGTCTATTCTCAGACAGGCCCTCTCTTTGTAAGTACAAGATGGCTGTCAGAAGTTCCCGGGGCTAATCCTTCTAGCTTCAAAACCAGTGAAATAGAACAGGAATCTTTATCTCACTATTCTTAGCGCAAGACCTGAGATTTGCATCTATTAAACTTGCTTTGGTCACATAGTCGGCTCTAAACAATGGCCAGGTTGATTTTCGACTGAATTTCTTACTTTACCCGTGGAGCTGGGAGGCGTGTGCCATCCAGCACATCAGGCTGAGAGTGGTGAGGGGGTAGATCCCCCAATGAATCTTATGGTCATGCCAGAGAAAGGGGGTATAGATGCCAGGTAGACTAGCTATAAATGTTCTACATACCTAGCATTTCTGTAGCTGTTATACCTTTTCCCCTTTTAAATTTATGTGTGTGTGTTGTAATAAAAAGGAATTTAAGTTTATAGTGGGCAGTGAAATCTTTTTGAAGATTAAATGTGAGGTTAGCTCTAGAAAAAGTGAGATGAAAATGTTTCTGCTGAGAATTTGCAGCATTATTAGGGTTATAGAAGTGCGTGACTGTACACAGAAGATTGGCAGCAAGATTTTATTGTAAATTTTTGTGCATGAGGTGAATGGACATTTAAGGCTTATATTGTTCCCAACATTTATGTGATAACAAAAAATAGTTCTCCATATAAATAAAGTTTTCTAATAATATTTTTTATAGAATCCTGTGTTTCTTTTTATGGTAGAAACACAATTTCTACTATATCTATTGGTAGGTTTATTTATATCTAGACTTTAAATTCCATGAGATCAAGAGACATGTCCATCTGGTGTGTGTCCTCTCTCTCTCTCTCTCTCTCTCTCTCTCTCTCTCTCTCTCTCACACACACACACACACACACACACATTTCATCATTCAAACGTTTATTGAGCACCAGTATTTTGCAAGTGCCTGGCACACAGTAGATGCTCAATAAACATTTGAATGATTGAATAAATATTGTCCTCTTAAATCTGCAGCAAGACTTGGGAAAAGAAGCCCATATTGCTATGGAGGAGAAGTGCTTGCTTGCCCCTCCAGCCAGATTGCCTGCCAAATGACCCTCATATCTGATGTGGGTCAGGTTGTGCTATCAGTTATTCAAAGCATTTACTATTACTGTGTTGAGAGTTTGCTTTCAAGATATGGTGTATAGAGAAAAGGAATACTGCACTGTGTGTACTAGGTACTTGTAAATGAAAGACATCGTAAAAGGGGGTGTTATTTATAATTAATAATATGGACCCTTTGAGTGGTCACAGACAAAAGTTACATTTACATATTGTGTATATTTTTGTGTTTTGATTTAGAAATACCCATCTTTGTTGTAAGTATATCATAAAATTTCTCCCTCATGTATCATCCTCATAATGATCACTTAATGTCTGCATAATATTTCAGTTAGTA
This sequence comes from Cynopterus sphinx, assembly GCA_030015415.1. Lineage (NCBI taxonomy): Eukaryota > Metazoa > Chordata > Mammalia > Chiroptera > Pteropodidae > Cynopterus > Cynopterus sphinx. The sequence continues at coordinate 28,347,051 of CM057391.1, forward strand.
TGTTGTCGATAAGATAATTAATCATACTCCTATTGTTGAAGACTTAATTACTTCCCATTTTTCCAATGTTGTAAATAGTTCAGGGAGCAACAGCTCTGTTCATATAGCCTTTACCATCCCTTGAGTGTTTTTCTAGGAAGATTTCCCTAGGGTATTATTCCAGACTGCTGGCTTAGGGAATGAGGAGTTAAACTGATCTTTTAACATGGGATGTAAATATTTGGAGCTAAGTCTGTACTCTGTCCACTGAGGGTCCTGCTGCAGGTGAGGTCCTAGACCAGGAGTCCCTGTGGTATCAAGCCCTAGCCTAGCCATTCCTCCAAAGCAGTGAAGAGTTTTTATCAATATGAAGAAAGGCAAGGGGAGAGTCTGGGTGGTCTATTATCTTTTCATTTCCATTAACATGTTCATCTTTTGATTTGTGATTTTTAAATATAAACATTACTTTTAGAACAGTTTTAGATGTACTGAGAAATTACAAAGATACTATGGAAAGTTTTCATATCACATACCCACTTTGCATGATTATTAACATCTTATATTAGTATGGTGCAATGTAACTAATGGGCTGATGTTGACATGCAATTATTTGATTTGTCCACTTTTATTTATTTTTCAAAATTGAAATTATAAGGCTTTTAATCCAATAAGGTGACACTCAAGAATCCTAAAGTTAAAGAAATGAAAGAGAAAGGAAGAAAGGAAGACCAATCATATTGACAAGACCAGGAAAGGGGCCCTTGTCTTTATTTCCACTTAAAAAAAATTGGTGTATAGGATTAATATAGAATGTGGCAGAATTTGGAAACATTCTATTTTTAAAATTTCCATTAGTAATTGTTTACTATATTTTACATTGTTATTTCTGAGAACTGACTAATGAGTTTTCCAAAATATTACTGTTCTTTTCTTCTTGTATTTTTTGCTTAAATTCTGCTAAAAGCCTTCTATATTCATAAATTAATTTTGAATTTCAAATATTTAAAAATAACTTGCTTTAATCTTTTCTTCCCCTTCTATAATCTTAGAAGTTATTGCTAGACTGACTTACAATCCTTCTTGGGCTGTCCTTTTCTCCATCATACCTAGCTTCCTAACCACCTCTCCTGGAAGCAATCTATTGGCCAAAGGATATGGTTTAGGACTGCTGTCCTAACAAAGTTGAGAAGATGAAGGTTATTTTTATCACTTTTCCTTTTTACTTTCACTTTAACATTTTTTCTTTGGTTTCTTTAGTCCCCAAATTTAGTCTGTGGTTTCTGTGATGGCCTTTGTGATCCCAGCCTCCAGGTTTTCATGGCCTTGTATAATTCTCTCCTCTTAAGTAACTTGCTCCTCACCAACAGAATACATTATGTTGAAGGGAGTCATTTCTGTGATTAAGGTAGAAAAGATTGTGATTTCCTAGCTGACCTTTTCTTGATAGTTTTTATAAAGTAAATTGCAATGGCGAAGAGGCCCATACGGCCAACAGTCAGTGAGTCTTCAGGGCCCCTAATACGACACTCAAGGAAGTGAATCCTGCCAATCACCATGTAAGTGAGTTTGGAATTGAATCCTTCCCACTTTAGTTGAGACCCCAGCCCTGACCAACATCATGAAAAACTGTGAAGCAGAGGACCTGGCTAATCTGTGTTTTGATTCCTGATCCACAGAAACTGTGTTGTTTTAAGCTGCTAAATTTTGGGACAGTTTTTTCCACTGTAATAGATAACTAACATACCAAGGTCCCCTTGACTCTAAAGAATGTGATGAATCACAAACAATCACCCTTGAATATATATTTCTCAAGATAATAGGAATGATACTTAACTATAAAAATTCAGGTGATGTGGTCCTTAAAGAGAGGAGATATTTTAGAGACTTCTTAGAGTATGACGGTAGTAAGAGATCTCAGAGGAGATCTGGTTAATGTTTCTCTAGGAGCATTCAGTAGAAAACAGAACTCTTGAATTTTACTCTGAAATTGATTTCACTCCCAGCCTTCTTTATTTTATGAAAGGAATTCCTGGAACTCAGCTGATAAGACCAAAAGACCAGGAATTTAGGAGGCTCCCTTGACTCCTTATACCCACCTTTCCACCCATATAATCTAGAACCACCAAGTTTATTAATTCTGTTTCCAAAATGTGCCTTAAATCTGTCTATCTTTTCCTTTTGCCAGCACACTGGTCTAATTTGCTTTATCTTTCATTTGGAACTGTTAACACAGCTTTTGGGCAGGCAGAATGATGCTTCTCCCCTTATTCCCCCACCTTAACAGAATCTGTGAATATGTTACCTAACATAGCAAAAGGGACTTTGCCAATGTGATTTGGGTACAGACCTTTGGGAAGTGAGATTATCCTGGATTATCTAGGTGGGCCCGACCTAATCACATGCATCCTTAAAAGCAAAGACTATTTTGTGGCTGGGTTAGAGAGATGAAGTAGAAGAAGGAGGAGAGATTTGTAGCATAAGACTCAATCCACCATTGGTGGTTTTGAAGACAGAGGAAGGAGGCCATAAGCTAAGAAATGTGAGTGACCACTAGAAGCTGATAATGGCCTGAAGGTATAGCCAGCAAGAAAACAGGGACCTTGGTTCTACAACCATAGGGAACTGACTTCTTCCAACAACCAGAATAAACAAGAAATTGATTCTCCTTTGAGAGCCTCCAGGAAGGAATGAAGTCCTGTTGAGTTTAGCTCAATGAGACTCGTGTTAGACATCAGACCTACAGAATAATATGTTAATAAATAAATTTGTATTGTTTCAGCCATGAAGGTTGTGGTAATTTATTACAGCAGCAGATGAAAACTAATACAGCTTCTTATTCTTCTGAAATATTCTCTTGACTCTCTAAACTGTTCTTCAGAGGACAACAAGAATGACCTGTAAAAAAACAAATTCTACCAGGTGACTTCCCGGTTGCAACTCCTTTTCAATACACTTAGAGTAAAACCCAAGCTCTTTTCTGTGTCCCAGAAGCCCTGTGTGATCTGGTCCCTGTCACTCTCTCCAGTTTTTTCTGAAGTCACTTTTCTTACACCTTACTGGCCTATCAAATTCTTGAACTTGTTGCACAGTTTCGCACCCTGGGTTTTTCACAGATGCTGGCTAGTTTTTGCCTGGAATGCCTTCTTTAGCTCTTCACTTGTAGTCTCCATATTCTTCAAATATCATCTTAAATGACACTAATTATATGAGTATCTTATAAATCATATTAGTATCATTTAAGATACAATGATATCCTGATATATTAAATCAGAGAGGCCTTTTCTTACTATCCTATCTAAATATGGCCCCCTTGTCATTATTTTATGTTAAAAAACTTTATTTCCACCATAGTACTTTTCTTAACTTGGAATCATGTATTTGTTTATTTGTTGCTTATTTATTATTTATCTTCCCAACAAAAACCTAGGCTCCTAAAGAACAGGGATGATATTATTTTTCTTGTATCTGCAAAGCCTAATATACTATTTGACATATAGCAGATGTTCAATAAATAGTTTTTTGAGTGAATGAATAGATACTACTTCCATGGAATGTTTGTAGACATTTTCCCAAGGAAATAGTTTTATGGCCAAATAACTTTGGGAAATTTGAAATAAAAGTTAAACAGATTTCGTTTCTGAGGCTTTAATTTGATAACTGAGTATCCACTGCTAATGGTTCACAAGTGTCTAAATGGGCCTATTGTTTATAGTTTTTCTCCTACTCATTTTACCTGGAACTTCTTTTTTTCAGAGTAGTATCTTTTAGGACTGGTGTTCTGTGATATGTAATTTGGTGAATCCAGCGAAGTTCAAGGTCCTCATTTTTAAGACAAGGAAACTGTGGAAGATTCACTGACTTGCATAGGGTTATGCTGTGAGTTTTCGTAGCAGTCAGGTCTTTTAGAGTCTAAACAGTTTTAAGTCTAAACATTTAAGAATGCCTATGGCATCTTTAAATGATTATCTGAACCAATAGGGAAAGTTATGTTTAGGAGTAAAATTATAGATGAGAGGTCAGAGAAGACTATATCAAAGAATTTGGCCTCCTTTGGAAATTGCCATTTTTGATAAAAATACCACAACAGAGAAAAAGTTATTCAGACCCCATAATTTAAAAATGCTACCACACCCCCTCACCCATGCCCAGATCAAAACAAAAATTCACATAATTTAGTTTGCTACAGCTGCCTGGGATAGGAAGTAATCAGGCAGAAGCATAAAGGAAAGTCTGGCTTTTATTTACTTACCTGATTGCTATGTTTTTGTGGAATATTTGTGTGGGAATTCTGAGAGTGTCTAAGGGTAAAATCCATATGTTTACTCTCAACGTAGAGAATTTGTTGAGTGTATGATTAAGTGCCTGGCTTTGGAATCCTGCAGATGTGGATGAGAGACCATCTCTTACCACTTGTGTGACATTTAGCACATTATACCAAACCACTCTGTTTTCTCATATACAAATAGGAGTACAGGCATACCTCGGAGATATTGCAGGTTCAGTTCTAGACCACCATAATAAAACGAGTATCACAATATGTGAGTCATAATCCTTTTTGCTGATGGCAGGTTTGCCTTCAATTTGTAAAAAATGTAACATCTGTAAAGTTCAATAAAGTGAAGCGCAATAAAATGAGGTATGCCTATAATATTAATCTCACCTCATAGAGTTGTGGAGATATGATGCATGTAAAGAGCCCACTCAGCACATTGCCTGGCACCAGCAAACACTTGTGAATGTTAGTCATAATTTTTAGGAGAAAGGAGTTTAGGTATACCATTGATGAGTGTTTGAGGGACTAGTGAAAATACTGAGACAGGTTTCAAAGCTGCTCAGTGCAGTCCACTGATGATTCAGGATCTCCTTATATGACTGTGCTGACTTTATAAACCATGCCTCTGCCTTGGTTTTGAAAAATACCAAATAAGAAAAAACAGAGTCCATGTGTAATTTCTATGTCGTTCACTTCTTGGTCACTTAGGATTTTGCTTATACATCTGGGGTAAGATTGTCTGACCTAAAGCAGCATAAACACATACTAGCCATGATTTAATGACAAGCAGTGTAATTAACACCTTGTATTACTAAGAGGTTTACATGATATATTTGGCAAAATATCCACTTGTTTGATCTTTTAAGGCTTGTTTTTCAGCTTCGTTAGGGCAAGCCTATAGTACTTTTACCAGTGGCACTGTTTTTTGGGGTCTGTTGAATGCTTGGGGTGTTTCGTGAGGTCTCTGCTTTGGCAGGTTGAAACTTGAACATTTCCAAATCCTGCAGAAACTCTGATATTCAGCCTATAGTAATCCTGTAGTTGTTCTTTCCTTGGCCTTGTGGAGTCGTATTCTAAGCATCTATTGCCTAGCATCCAGCCAAATACTCAGATTTCTGGAATTCCTATTTACTTCTTAATAACACATTTCTCAAATTGGAATTATGTATTTGTGTGAACAAATCATACAGCCCCTTTCTCTCCAGGACCATGCCTCATGCATTCTGGCTGCTCAGTGGCCCCAAATTCTGATTTGGTTCCTCAGAACCCTACACTGAGATTTATAAAGCACTTCCAGGCTCACCTTGTTTTCTTTCTCTCAGAGATCAGATTTTGCCTGTTGTCCAACAGCTGGAAACAGTTATTTCATATGTCTTATCAGTTTTTATAGTTGTTTAAGAGAAATGTTTCTCTGTTGTGGCCAGAAGTGGAAGTTCTTTTTCACTTTTAGTCTTCATTACCATAGGGCTTTACCTTGAAGAATCCCCTCTCCATATTGTAGTGGTGAGGGATTTACTCTTACACCATACATTCTTTCCAAGTTTCTCTTATGACTAACGGTCTAAGTAGGACAGATGGTGGGTGTATGGATTAGAGAATCAGTCTATTATCAGTCTATTATCAGAGAACACAGCAAAATGAACTCATCAGTAACCGAAATAGTATTTGTAGTTGTATGCTTGATGTGTTTAAGATTCTAGACCATACAAACGATAGCATGTTGACCTATGTGAAGGGTTTATTTCTGAACTAATTTCTAATCGACCTTGATTTTAAACAACTTACTGGTTGTTTATATCCATTATAATGTTTATAATTGGAATCATTGGAATCTATACTCATTTCTATGTTCTTAAGCTAGAAAGACCTGAATGTATCAGAAAAAGACATGGCTTTCCTATGTGCAAAGAAGTCTTCCAGGCACAGAGTCAGGTAAGAGATCTTATTTTCTTTAATCATCATAAGCACATTAATTATGATGAAGTAAACTAATCTATTTCTATACCAATTTCTTCAATATAGTTTAAGGTGAGAAGTAATAACATATTGCTATTTTTTTTTTATAAAGAAAAACCCATAAGAATGAGCTCTTCCTTTTCTAGGTGAAGAAAAATATGATAAAATATGTTTTTAAAATGCCCGGAGGCTTTCAGTCATCTTTTGGCTTAAATTATAAAAGATAACATAAAAATTGAAAAAAATTAAAAAAAAATAATTAGTTTGTTTTTCCTCTTGGTAGGTGGTAGAGACCCACTGATGAGAAGATGTTCATTAGTAAGTTTTTGCTACAAAGAATGGTTGCTGGCATCAGTGGAGAACATTTATCTCTGCTTGCAAATGATATTGCCTGTATCATGAATAACTATGAAGAGAACACAAAAGGAAAATTCCCAAATTTAGATTTGCACATTTATTGCAGTTGTATGTTTCAAGTGTTGAATACCTATTAATTCAGATGCCATGATTTTTTTTTTCTTCTCCAAGATCATTTTGACTTGGATAAATTTGGGGAAGCATTGAAAGAAATAAAATGTCTTCATTTTATGACTGGTCCTTGGATTTACTGACTCTAGCCTTCTTTAAGGCCTTGAACTTTTGAGAATTATTTTCTATCCATTTTAAACTTCAAATAATCTTTAAAATAACAAACTACTTTGATGTTTCCTTTTCATTCTTTCGAGTGTGTAACTTTATTATGCTAATTGTCTAATAATATTGTACAATCATCTTATGAAGACAATAGAATGGTTGATACTATCCAGCTTTTAGAGAGAAGAAATCAGAGGTATGGAGAATTTTGTCATTTGCCCAGTGTCACCATGGACAATTAAATGTCATGGTCAGAACCATGTCATAACTAAAGACTAGATTCTAGTAGAATGAGAATCAATTAAAAAGGGGGAGGGGACTTAACTGATTCCAACCGTGTCCTCAGTCTAGGCTAATCCCTTATCTGGGCCTCACTTTCCTCATTTGTAAAATGCTGGGGTAGAACAGGTGAGCTTGCAGGTCCTTCCAGCTCAGAAATTTTATGGTCATTTTACTCCCTTTGACTTTTCTCTCAGAGTACATGGCTTCTTTTAGCTCTTATCTGGGTTTACCTAGATTGTGTTTGATTTGCATTTCTTCACTTCTGCTTCTGTCCTAAGACATATTATTTTGCCTTTGTGTATTTTTATGAAGAGATTAAAAAAAAAGAATTTAGCCACCTAGAATAAATTTACTGTTACTTAGAGACAGTATGGTTGATTTTTCTCTTTGCTTTTTAAATATTTTATTACTGTTTTATGTGCTTTTATTACCAACTTACCTATGCTTATATAATTCAACTAATGTATAGAAAAAGCCATCACTGTATTTTCAAATAAAGTAGCCTTCAAGTTCCCCAATACTCACCATGGTGTAGCTTAATTACTAATCACTTATGTGATCTTGGGTCTCATACAAGTCTTATTATAAGGTAATGAGGGTGGGTTATCAATAATTTACTTTCCTCACAAAGATATGGTGGTAGAACAGAAAACTAAATAATAGTTATTTCCGTGTTTGTTTTATACTTCTTAACTCAAGGATATTAACGTTGAAGCATTTCAAGATAAAATTTGTGTTTCAAAGTCTTCAAAATAATTTTAACATGGGATTTCAAAATAGTGGAGAAATGGAAAGACTATTGGACATTTCAACTGAATTATGAAATGCATACCAAAATTTGGACTTTTTGGAGCCCACTTTTGTACTTTTCTGTGACTGATAAGTCTATAATTTGCTATTAAAATGTTGCAATTTCAGTGTTAGACAGTTGAGCTATAAATTGCTGAGATCTGGGATAAATGGACAATTATAATAGAACAAATGTCTATTGTTTTATTCAGGAAAGGCTGAGTTCACTGTACTACTTACTTAGAGTGATTATTCCAAATTTTCCTCCAGAAGAAAAAGCCCATGCCACATTTGTGGAAATGGTTAAGTGACCACAGGAACGAAGAATTTAGGGATGATTTAGCGCAGATCATCATGCAGGCTTCCCGGCATGTACATTTCAAACAGTACTGTGTTGTCTCCAGGTTTGCCAAAGTGTAATCTGTGAGCAATTGAGGCAAAATCAAAATCAGAAACTTAGCAGAGTAATATTGTTTTGGAATTGTCAAGCAAAAGACCTTGGTTTGGGTTGTTACGTCTGGATCCAAAATGTCACATGTGGCATGCATCATTTGAAGTTTATTATTTTAACCTTAGCCCTCCTTGTTGAAAACGTATGCTATTCAGTGCCTTGAATCCCAGTATAAGCATTTCTATTCTATTATCTGTGAGTCTGTGCCAGCTGCATGGTGAGCATGGTGAAACCATAGCTTGGATGGCTGGAAGGCCCCCACCCTTGGCTTTGCTCTTTTGCTGGAACTGCCAAACTCAATAGGTTCAAGTCGGGTGTGTGTGTGGGGGGCCCTCAAAAATTAAGGCATGGCACCAGGTAATTGAAACCATTCCCTACACATCTGGAATAAAACCCAATCTAGTCACATTCTCTGCTAAAAAAGAAATCATCCTATGCTGTTGCCTGGAGTTGCAAGAAAGTAAAAGTGGTGTCATTTTACATTTACAGAAATGTTTAGCGTTTTCACGGACAGACTCAAAAGCTTGTGATTACAAAGTGTGAAATTTTTGTTAAAATTCCTCATGAAATCAACAGAATATCTATCTAGCAATTGTTCCAAGGCCTTCTTCCATTTGTACATTATTGCGATTATCCCACTGATCCATTCTATTTTCCATAACAAACCAACATATTCTACTTTCTCATTCATTGGTTGACTTGCCATAGCCAGGAAAATTTTAAATATTTGTCATTCAAGGTAAATGGCCTCCTTCATGCTGGTATGTGGCAGATGCTCCTCTGGAGTTAAGATGTAGTGAACTTGGGCTGGCCATGGCTCTAGTAGAAGAAACAAGGGTAATGACAGAGAGTGTGTATATTTACTTTTAAATCTAAACAAAGATTTAAAGATTAAAAGTTTGATATTATTCCTTGTACAGAATTTGAACCTTCCACATGCAGGTCAAAATTTACTTGCCAGCAATGGATTTATACGTCTTTCAAAGTTTCATTGTCACTTTCAGTGATAATAATAATGTAGCATTCTACTATCTTTGAAGTGCTTTCATGATCTTGTTTATTTTTACAGTATTAGCTTATGGGGCGCATAGGAGGGGATTATTTTCTTCACTTTGAAAATGAGGATCCTGAGACTCAGAGATGTTAAATGGTTTACTCATAGTCACACAGCTTACAAGAATAAGGCTAGCTCTCAAAAAGGTCTTCCGACTCCAGATCCTGTATTATTTCCGTTAGCATGTGGTGCTTCTTATGTTTTCTGTGTCTTATTCTCACCAAAGAAAATTTTATTTTGGATAAGTTTTCAAACCAGTCTTCACGGAGCACATTCAAATGCTGTTCTTATGGAGCCGACAGCATGTAAAGGTGCAGCTTCTCAATAAGTACAGTGCTTGTTATCTGGGAATCCTGGACTGCCAAAGATCACTGTGAAATGGCTCCATCGTTCTCTACTTGTCTCCGCCTAGAAGTTTGCTTGTTTCTCTGTCATGGTACATTTGTCTTGTAAGTAGTTATTTACATGTCTATCTCTAAATCTCAAATATAACCTCCAATGCCCACTTACCATTACACTCATCTTTGTATACTCCACTGCACTTTGTTTGATGTCTTGCACTAAATAAATGCTCAATGAATGTTTACTAAAAGGAATTAAAGATAATATAAGAGTTTGAAGTGTCCAAATGTACTTCTCTGTACTATCTATATCAGTGCTGTCCAATATAACTTTCTGCAGTGATGGAAGTGCTGTCCAACATAGTAACCCCTAGTGACTTGTGTGTCTGGGGAATGAAAGTTTCAATTTTATTTAAAGTGTTTAATGTAAATAGCTGCATGAGACAGATGGTTACCATAACAGACAGCACAACTCCTAAATTTTCATATATTTGTGCTTTGTCAGATCCCTAAAATCTGATTGTATTTAGTTTCTTCCATACACAGATGGTTCTCACTATGTTTTTGATGAGGTTGTACAGCCAGGTAATGAGAGGGTGGGTAGAGACTTTCTCTTGCACATAAGTAGGAGGCCCTCTTCGCTCCTCAATTTCCCGGGGGAGGAGCTGGAGGAGCTGGTGCCTATCCCTGAGTGTTTTTCTGGAAAGCAGTAGTAACTTGTGTCTCGGAGATACAAAAGGTTGCGAGGGGCTCTAGAAGGTGACACAGTGGAGATTTCTCAGTTCTCGAGGCTCAGTGATATATAGTTTGGGCCTGTAGGAAAGGAAAGTTTCACCATTTCCTAAGAAAAGCAAATCTGCAGTCAGAGGAAAGGAGGTCAGGCAGCTAACATTTGTTAAACAAATTTTTCATACACTATCTGGGTGGTGTTGCACTTGGAATGATCTTTAGGTTCTGTCTCTCTCCTTAACATAGAAGCCGATGTTAAGTATGTATGAGTATGTGTATCTATTTATCTATGTACCTATTTATATATCTATGTATGTATATATCTATCATGTATGTACGTATGTATGTGTGTATCTCACCTGTAATCATTAAGTTTTGCATTTCTTCTAGTTGTAAAACTTCTAAATTCCTACTCTGAAACTGTCAGTTTGGAATTAATCAGCTCCACCCCCCACCCCACAGAAAGCAGTAGCAGAAACTGCTCAGGAAGAGAGAAATGCTGTTCATGCAGGGTGGACCCCTTTGATCTCAGCAACTTCTAAGAACCCCCATTCTTCATACTGTGGCTTCTGCTAACTGCTCTGGAGGAGGCAAAAGGTTAAACAGAGAGAGAGGCAGGAGTGAAATGGCAGCCAAAGGGGAGAATCCAAGTGGGTCCTTGAATAGATGTCTATCTATATGTTATTTGATTTCAGCACAAGTCCTTTCTTGGGATGTAAGCTATGTTATAAAGGCAGATTTTTGAGATCCTTATGCTCTATTAGAAAACAAAAATGAGTGCATCATTAATGAACTTATGGGTAGCTGCAAAAGCTACTATGATAAGTGAATATTAAATTCAAAAATTAGAACTTTAGAATTAAGGATTGGCATTATTTGTAAAGAGAGTCAAGAATATCTTTTGTGATTCAAAGAGCAGGATATGCCTGGAGGAGTTTAATATCTTAGGCTGACAAAAATAGTGGATATTAATATTTTGTATTTTGTATGAATCTGGCACTTAAAAACATATTCTTCCTCTTTAAAAAAATGTGTTCATTTAAATGTTTTAACTTCTATCCTTTTCTGGTTGAGACAGGGAGTAAGACTCAACTGTCCCTTAGTCATAAGACAAAAGTAAAGCTCAGAGAGGCAAGTGATGTGGCTAAGCTCCAAGAACAATCATGTCTCTATCTACATTTGCAGTTGAACAGGGAACTTCCATGAAGGAGCCACCAAACTGTCCTTTCATCCCAGGAATAGGAGGACATCTTCAATCCCTTAGCAGATGTCAGAAAACTTTTGTATGCAGAATACATAAATAAATGTGCAAAGGAGAAGAGACCTCAGTCTGGTAAAGCTGTTGGAACAAAGACAAATTACCTGTGACTTTGGTTCTGATTCCTTGAACTTTTTTTTTAAATAAACTTTTGTTTTGGAATAATTTTAAATGTATAGAAAAGTTACCAAGATAATACAGATAGTTTCCATATAGTCTTCACCCAGTTTCCTCTAACATTAACATTTTACATTTTATTTCTTGGGTCTAACAGTGATTTTATATGCATGAGTATCCCTTATATAGAGCTTTGTCTGCAAGTGGGTTTGTTTCTATGAATTTCTTTTGACATTTCTCCCACATTTACTGCTAAGATAGAATAACTTACATGTCTGATAAGGAGTCAGCAACTGAACACTAAAAATTTTGATTATAAAGTCACTGGAGAGTTTTAACCACAGCTACCATTGCTGGAAAAAGGGGAAGAGAGAAGAATATTTGATAGTGTGACAAGAGAAATAACTTTTGAATAAGGAAGAGACTTTTCAGATACCTCTCAGGCTAGAAGGTACTTTTTCCTCTTAGGAACAATCGAGGCTTTATAGCAATATTAAGATGACAAAGAATTTTGGAAACAGCATTTTATAGAATAAATGTTGAAAGAGATCTATATTTCCCCAAATTCTTAGATTTGTTTACTAGCAAATAGAAACAGAATGAACTAGGACTACAGAAATTTGGTTGATAACACTGCTAAACTTTAAAGTTGGAACTTTGAGCAATTGCAGACTAAGAAATTTCTGCAGAACTTATGAGTAAATCATAGATCAGTGGAGGATAGGGAAGTACACGGGGCCTGAGAAGGTCAGTGTGCTGTAGAGAAGTGCCCTTGATGAAAAACCAATGGGAAGGACCGTGCCAGGTTCCTCCAGTCATTCAGTGAGGAGTGATTGACACTTAATGTTGGACTAACACTACAGTTACATCTGTTTATCATTTGAATTTATTAAATTTGCACTTATACTTAAGTTACTGTAGAAAGAACATATGAAAGTTCCAATATTTGATTGTTTTTGATTCACAAAAATGGCACTTTCATATTATTCAACCTAATATCTAGTAAACTATATGTGGTCAGTTCCAATGCTTTTCACTTGGTTTCACTTTATATAAATATATATTTTGAACTTGGAAGTAAAAAACAACTATTTAAATAGGAAAACCCAACTGACATTTGCTATGAAAATACTGAGAGCGGGTAGACAGATCAGCAGACACTTTGCAACGCGCACTCTTCCTGTGTGCCAGATATTGCACACTCGCATTTGCTACCATTATATATTTTCTTTCAAGGATTAAGTTGGGTCTGTAGATTTAGATTTATTAGTTTTACAGATTTATTAGTTTTCATCATTTTCCCCTTCAGGAATCTAAGCAGGTATATCTGAAAATGATTGTTTATCATCATATTTAACTTTTAACCATAAGGTGGCATCATATCACATTTTATGCCAAGGAAGCAGGCTGTTTTCTGTTCACTGAAATGACTAATGCTCTGCACATGTTTTTAAGTTGTGAGTGTAACACATTATTGAATTTTGAAGTTTATAAGCAAATATTAGAAGCTGGTATCTTCATATGGGGTTTTACAATCTTTCTCTTATATTTTATTTTTTTATTTAATAGCTGAGAAGTTAGTAATAAACCAAACTATTACTATATTAACTGATACTATTTGCCTCATTAAAATATGTAAGGCAGTTTCTTGCATACTTAGAACTTCTAAAAAATATTCATTACATGATTAAATTAAAATATTCCTTTAATAGGCCTTACCCTTAGGAATTCATTTTCTTATTTGTCAAGTTGAATTTACAGCACACTTTTATTGCTATGACCCATTTCTTCCCAGAATAAGAAACTTATTTTCATGAAGAAGCTAAACCCAACTGAACACATTTGCTTTCCCGACTACCTTTTAAAAATACTTTTTTTTTGGTAACCTATCACTTTTTTTTTTAATTAGAAATGTGCAGGACTTGCAAATTACATAGACATGCTGGTTTACGTTCTTTAGTTGCTTGATTGAAAATTCTGGTTTAGTTTTGAAAAGCCGAATAAAAATTTTGCTTCATTTTACTCTGTGGAAACATTTTGTACCTTTGTAGAAAACATTGTAAATGCTTTCATATAAAACCTCCCTTTCTTCAGATGAAGTGATTTTGTTCTTGGAACTCTGTTTATAGTTTTGTGGGAAGTTGGTGCCATTTGGCCTGCAAGGAATATTCTCATGGGGTTTGTTGCAGGGCACCTTAAAATTCTAGGTAAGAATTTGGAGATTGCAATAATAAGACTTTGATCTCAACATTTCTCTATTCATGGACCACTTGGAGCTCTTAATTTTTATACTGGCTGGAAGTGATGCCAAAACAGATTGAAAGTAAAACTGCTAATCATTAAACAAACAAACAAACAAGCAAACAAACAAAAAAACCACTATGTTGCATAAGCAACCAGAATAATGTCTTTATTAAAATAATTAAATTGATCTCATGAGCGAGGTTTGGCTGTAACCTAGATAGTAAATCTCCCCTGCCCCAGGTGGAGCTCTGCTTTAAAAATAACCAAATTGTATTTCTCTCTGCTATCAGTAATGTAGGCACTTTATTCTTAATATTTTCCTCTCAGAGCCAAAGTGGAAAGTCAAGGTGAAATAAAGTGAAAGTCATGGTGAAACAAGTAGGGTGATGTGATATGGAGTAAGGGGATACTCCAAGGAGAAGGTTGAGGAAGGTGTGTATGAGAAGATGATCTCTGTTTAAGCTGAAGGATGAGTCAAAGCCAGCCCTAAAAATATGGCTGTGATTTGGGTGGGTGGAGAATGGGATGATAGTGGCCAGGGAGAACATTCCAGGAAGTGACTAACCTATGTGAAGGTTCTGTGTGGGGAAAGGGCTTAGCATACAATGGAGAAGAGACATAGAATTTAGGACTGTGTGGCTAGAGCACAGGGGTGGGGGGCGGTGCTGGGAGTGTGGTAAGGTGAATCAGAGGTAGCCTGGCACCAGGGTGAGAACTTTGGCTCTTTTAAATGCACGGGGAAGCAAGTGAAGAGTTTTAATTAGAGAAATTACGCGCTTTTATTTACATTTTAAAAAGATCACCCTGGTTCATCAACAGTGGAATAGATTAATTAGTTGTGATGTATTCTTACAATGAAATTTTATAAACCAAGGAGAATGAACGATTTGTTGCTGCACATAATAGCATGAGACAACGTACCAACTCAAATATAATGCTGAGTGAAAAAAGCCAAATGTGACACTGATATCAGCACTGGTTATGTAGATGTATTCAGTTTGCGAAAATTCATCAAGTCGTATATTCATGATTTGTGTGCTTTTATGTAGGTAAATAAAAAGTTAAAGAAGGATCACTCTGGCTGCAGAAGAGAGGATAAATTATAAAAGAGAGTAAAGCAGGGGTGCAGTTAGGAGCCTGTTGAAATTTTCCAGATGAAAGATGATGACTTCAACTAAGGTAGTGGTGGAAATGGGGAGAAGTAGACAGGTTCTAGATGTAATTTGTACTATAGTACGATATTAGATATTATAGGGAAACGTATGGAATTGTTATTTGACTACTTTTGCCCCCCTCCAAAGTGATAATTTCATATGGTTAAACCTACTAGGAATGGGTTGCTAAGGGTATCTTTGACTCATTATTGTTCCTCTATTAAGTATGCTAGCTCTTGGTTTTATATACCTTTTCTCTGTGACATTAAGAATAAAAACATCGTTTTACTTGAGAACAGATTCTGCGTTTTAGTGTTTCCCTTCTATTTGAATAACTATATTACTTTATCTATGATGAATTATATGTTTTTTTTTCTATTTTGCTTATACTAGGATTTATCAAAATGGGTAGTTCTTAATGTAACAGGCTATTTGACTAACATACTAGTATCATGTTCTACTTTGTTGTAAAGATCGTGAAAACATGTAAAAACCTGTTTTCTTTTGAAAGTCAGGAGTTAAGTGTTTGTGTCTTTATACAAAGAATAAATTGCATTTGAGCATATGGATGTTAAATACTGGGTTTATCAGCTTCTTCTCCTCCCACCCTTAGAACTAAGGTAGTTTTTGTGTCCGTTCGGGTAGTCTGGTGTTGGTCGTCAGATTTCTGAGAGTAGCATGGGATCAAGAGGCCCCTGACTGGTACAGTAGGGGTTCTTTAAGTTGTGAGCACTGAGGTATCTTAGCTGGGCTGCTGAGATGTACAAAGACATCTGCACAGTGAATTCTGACCCCGTAGCCCTTTCTATTGTAACTGAATCTTCAGATTCATATCCATCAAATTGACATGCGATAGTCTAAGGAGAAAACAACCTTGGAAATGGTCTATTGAAAGTAATTTACTCCCTCATCTATCACATTCTCAAATGGTCTACATTTGAGCAAAGCAGTGGGAGTATAATACCCATATTCTGAAAGTTGAGAATGTCTAGGGAAAGGTGTTTTAATTTTATTTTTTCTCAACATACTTTTTTCACACAAACATATATAAAGTAAAAGTGTAAGAGGGAGATGATATTTGATATACATATATATTTTTACCAGCTTAGAATTAGTTTCCTCTTTTCAGAAAAGCAAGCCTCCTGGTTAATATTAGATTTTCAGAGCATTCAGTTGGAAAATAGTTAACAGGAATCATCCCAACTAGATTTATTTTGCATTGTGCTTCACTGAGAATAGAAGTCATCTCGAAGTTTTTTCCCCTGGAGGTCATCACAAAACACAAAGTTTTCACCCTGGAGACTATTATAAAATACAACCCCCCCCTCAGAAAAAAAAAAAAGGGTGGGGTAGATGGGGGAAACAATCTGCAAATGTTTGCTTGAAAGATGCCCTTTTCTGCCAAGTTATAGAGTGAAATCAATACCGACCTCCAGATTTGTTGACCTGTTCGTGAGATGGAAACTAAATTGTGAAAAAAAGAGAAAGTTTTCCTTGATGATAGATTTTTCCCCCTCTTGCAATTGCAGCTAGTGTGAACAATCTAATGACTAGAAAGATCTTCAGACCTCTATATAGTGCCGAAGAATGTCATGTTGAGAAAGGGCATGCTTTCCCTATATCATTTTGCCTTAATCTTCTTAGATTTTTCTACAAAGAAATCATATTAATCAAATCTCCTTTCTGCTATATGAAAGGTGCAGGCTGACTAATGCTCAACTTTGGGTGAAATTGGATATGGAAGAAAATCCTGACTTGAAATAATACCTGACTTTCCATAATCCTGTGTTGCTGGAGTCTTAGTTCAGGACTGTAATTTCCCACTCAGGTTTTGTGAAATCCCAGAGTCCTGTCAGTGAGCTCAAGAGGTGCTGCACACTTATTAGAGGCAAAACAAAACAAAAACAGCCATCGCAAATAAAAACAAAATAAAATATTATATTTAAATGTAAAAAGAAATATTTGCTTTATAAATGTTTAGGAGTAGGTTTTATGTATGTATCTCTAAATTGAATGAAGAGCAGCAATTGTATGTTGCAAGTACAATAATGCAGAAACGTCTATTAATCTGGTTCAAAATTTTTTCTAGCTGTAACAGAGAAAAATGTGTCTAAAATGTAATCTGAATTTTTAAAAGCTTAATTCAGGAACTATTTATCTAAAATATGTCTTTTTCCCAACTATTCTTTGGGAAGCTAGACATTTTTCCAAAGAAGACATACAAGAGGTCAACAAATATGCGAAAAAGTGCTCAATATCACTAATCATCAGGGAAATATCACCTCTCTCTTCTTGGAATGGCTTTATCAAAAAGACAAGAGATAAGTGTTGGTGAGGTTGTAGAGAAAAGGGAACATTTGTAGACTACTAGGAGTAAAGTAAATTGGTGTAACCATATGATCCCACAATTCCACTTTTGGGTGTATATCTAAAAGAACTGAAATTCGAGTCTTGAAGAGGTATCTGTGCTCCCATGTTCATTGCAGCATTATTTATAATAGTCAAGACATAGAAGAAACTTAACTGTCCATTGATGATTGAATGGTTTAAGAAGATGCAATATATCTGGTATATATTTGAGTATTATATATGAGAAGGAAGGAAATCCTGATATTTATAACAACAGGGATAAACCTGGAGGATGTTATGCTAAATGAAATAAGCTAGACATAGAAGGATAAATGCTACATGATAACTCTTATATGAGGACGCTAACATAGCTATTCTCATAGAAGCATTTAGTCTTAGTGTCTTCTTAATCTCTTCCAATCTAGGAAGTTCCTCAGACTTTTTTTTTTTTTTTTAATTTTGGACTTTTATAATCAAGACGCTATTTAAAGCTTTGGCTAATTATTTCATTGAATGCCCTTCAGTTTGAGTTTTCTGATATTTTCTCATGATTAAATTCAGGTTTTATATATTTTTTTTGCCAAAATACCATAGCAATGATGTTGTATTTTCTTTAGGGCATCATATCAGGGGCATATAATTTTTATTTGTTTATCACTGGTGCTGTTAACTTTCATTATTTGGTTAAGGTAGTGTCAGCCAGTTTTCTCCACTGCAAATATATTATTTTTGCCTTTGATATTTGAAAATATAGTTCAAAAAATGTACTGAACAAAGGTAAGTATATACAGTCATTCAAAACAATGATGTAGGACCACTCATTGGAGGTAGAATTTTATTTGTTAAAAAAGTCTCATTCATTGGCTGTCAAATGACATTTTGAGAAAACATCAATTTCTCATCATATTTTTGCCTTGAATTTTAGCATCTATTAATAATACCAGAAATAGTTATAATGTTAGTATTTGCTATATGGTGGTTTTCTATTTTTACCATTTCTTTTTCAGTTATTATAGGAATTCTACTGCCAGGAAGAGCTGTCATTATTTATATCAGTAGAGACTGCATGAATTTTTATTTTGTTGCTCAGATATTTCCAAAATTGGCCATTGGGAGACCTATTAAGTTTAGAGCCCATATTCTTAACCAGTACTCATTTACTTCAGGAAGTCCCTATACAATCTTGTTTTAATAGGTTCTCATTCACATGGTAATAGGAGGCTGATCTTGCCTTCTGGGTATGACACTATGTCCTTTTTTTTTTTTTTTTTTTTTTAAAAAAAAGCAATTTCTAATTGGCCATACCCTGGGTTCACAGAATTTTTGCTACATATGCTTTATGTATGGACATTTTTAAACGTCAGAGACAATTCATGATAAATATTTTGTACAGGAAGTAGGGATTCGACTATTTTCAGTATCTTTAATTATCTTCAATTTGATTTAATTCATCAAACATTTATTTCAAGGCACATTGGGGAGAAGAAGGTAGAATGAAACCTATTTTCTGATCTGAACCAACTTGCTATTCAGTGGCGGAGACCAGACATATTTGCAATTATGATATAGCTATACCGGGGATGTGATAAGTATTTGAACAAAATTTTATGGAAACGTAAAGAAAGATGAATTTTATTCCAACTCAGGTTTGGGGTAGGGTGATGGAGAGGGACAGGGCAGGGAAGAGAGGGCATGTGAGATCATCTTTGCGGTTTACCAAACAAGGAACAAAGATATGAATGTTAATCCAAAGATGTCTGTCTGCCGGGCAACTCATATCTTTTGCTATTTGGTCTTTAACACCATTCTTTCAAGGATAAGTTTCTTTTTAGTTTAAAAAAATCCTGAAAACCAGAGGTCAGAGAGGTTTACATTTTTACAAATTGCTGAAATGTGGAAGTGATGGTGACCTAGAGGTGAGAACCTAGGAGTGTAATGAGAATGGGTTAAGTTTATATCCCTTTGCATTGTAGTGTAGTACAATCTTGAGAATGGTGAATCAGAGCAAGCTTGAATTGGAAACGTATTATATAATCCCCTGTTGCCTTTGCTTTTCATTTCTCTTGGCAAAAGTAGAACCAACTCTCCATGTTATCTAACTGAGTTTAGAAAGAGCTCCTGCCATATGTTCCTTTAGGAGTTATCTAAGCAAGGAAGAGGATAATGAATTCCAGTACACTTATTGCATTTTTGAGCAATAAGCAAATATCAAGAGACAGCTTTTGGAAGGTGATGGTGGTAGTAATGGGGGATTCTCACTGTGCTTCCTGTAAGCAGTTGCTTTTTTTTTGAAGAGGCTTTTCTTTTTTTAGCATGCCATGCAACTGCTGCTATGATCCCCTTTTCTCTACTGCTTTTGGTGCTCAAGGCATTTGTTGCTCTTGAGGCTATTTGGCTCCTAGAGGTTCTCTGCTAAAGTTTTTGATGCCTTGAAAATTTTCAGGCCTGAGGCCTGCCAGAGAGCAGGGCAGAGAACAGCAGCCTGGACGAATGCTTACATGAGCCTCAGAAGGAGAAAACTGCCTCTCACAATCTGTTGGAGATTAAAGCAGAGAAAATGCTATGTGCTTTTGTGCATTATAGTGAGATGAGTTGGCATCACAAAGAACTTTTCTTGGAATGTGGATATAAGTTTTTTAGTGTAATTAAATGAAAAGTGAACTTAATGCTCATAAAATACTTAGAAAATGGTTGGCTCTGAAAAACTTCCGAAATTCATTTATTTGTAAATGGTTCCAAAGCTGCTGGCACCTACAGATAAAGTGATTGTCCCCTCTTATAGTCTTCTTATAGGGAACATAAATACGCAGAAATATGCATTTGTATATGCAATGGATCTTCTATGTATAATTTATGTTCACATGTATAATTTATATTCCATCTCAAAGTGTTTGTCTAGATGGCTTATTTTTAATTTGATACATGTGAAAATTCTTAAAAATATTTTTAAGAAAGTATATTTTATCCTCTTCTATCTAAGCATATTCAATAAACACAGAGAATTAAATATATACTTAATTTGTGGAACAAAATAAATAAAAGACATAAGTTATCTCAAACTTTCCATCAAGTGGTCATTGATTTTAAGCCCTGAATTGAAGTTTTTTTGTTATCTGTATGTGGGTGTATGTACATACACATTAATACACATGTAAAAATATAGACTCATCCAAAAGGTGAGATGAAAATAAGCTTACAAGAAAGTAATAACATTGTGAATATCAAAAATAGTGTTGCATCTGTGGGGTATTTTTGCATTCTATCTGTATCACAATTAATCCCCTTTGGGAAGTCTTTTTTACTTAAGGGGTATATCAAGAGTAAGAGATTTCTTAATTCTTGGTTCCTTAGAGAGTAGACTGTTTGGCCAGAGTTATGGAAAAGGGATTGTGTCACCATGAAGTTATGGTTTCAGGACTGTTTCCAAATATTCTTGCTTTGGTTATAGGGTAAAGAGCTGAGGATTCTTGAAGAAGTCTCTTTGGTCAAACAATTTAACAGGCAGTGGGTCTGGTGCCAGTGATTCCATTTCTAAAAGATTTTCCTTTGAAGTGTTTGTTCCTCAATATGTTTTTCCAGCCAAACATATGCCTGTGATTTGAAATCAGCTTAAGAATTTTCTTTTACACTTTAGTGTTCATGTTTAGTTTGCTGGCATTAAAAGATGCAAAATAAACTTGTCTGGCTCTTCAAATCCCTACAGTAATTTTGCTACTAAGGGTAATTCTCATGAGTAGAGTTTAATTATTCCTGACTCTAGGCAAGCACTTGAAAGTTATTTTTTCTACAACTTTATTTCTGGGAAAGGGTTAAAAGAAAATGTACTCAAGCTTGCATATACTTTGCATCTTGCAGAGTTTCTTAGAAAATTATTTCTTAACCATTGTCTTAGTTGTTTAGAGTTTTTACTCTGCCAGGGATATAGGTATTATTCTTGGCCAGCATTATGTCTGGCTTGTGTCTTGAAACTCTACTCATTAGATTGGTTTACCTTGAGAATTTACACATTTTTGATAGTTTCTACGTGCTAAGTTTTGTTTGAAGAGGTAGTCAGATAATGAAAAATATATTACGGGTTTTACCCTCAGACAGCTCATGATCTAGGAGAGACATGGCATATTTATTATAAACTCTAATATACCACATAAAATGATATATTAATAGCACATATAAAGAACTCTATGTGAAACACAGAGAAGTTTTATTCTGCCAGGAGAGTGGGACTGGGCAAGGCTACCTGTAGGAGACAACATATGAAGCATATTCAGATTATGATGTGTAGCTATGGTAATTATAGTCTCAGCTTCAAAAGACTGAAGGCTAGTTAATCACGATGATCCATTCAGGTAAGTATATTTTTGTTCTCTATCAACTAATTACCAACTCATAGTCACTATGTGATATTATATTAGTAATGAAAATGTTCTATTACATCATTGTAGTGTGCTGTGCTGTACTGTACTGTACTATGCTGTACTGTATTGTATTATAGTATATTGTATCACATCCCATTCTAAGGAAAAAAAGAGAAAGGAAAGAAGAAAATATTAACTGAAGTTTAGGAATATGGCCACCAAACAACCTAAATTTTTCTTCCTCTACTAATGCCTACCTATCTACAGTAGAGACTTTGAGGGAAACTTGTTGTAGTTTTCTATATGAAATGAAAAAGTTTTAAGAAAGATGGAGATGGAGAGAAGAAAGGGAAAGGCACAAGGGAAAGGCACAAGCGAATTCTCTGTAGTATTTAAGTAAATAACCCAGTGGTTTTGCTTAGGATTGTGTGTTTATTTGGGGTGGCTTGGAAGGGGCTACTGAACATTATAGGGAAGGCCTTTTCAGGATATTCTGTGGTGTTTCCATTGGTGGAAAGGTGCTCAGAAAAAAAATGCAAATATTTTTTATTAAGAGGTAATTCATTAAAAAGCATTTTCATACAAAAGACCTTGTTGCAATTTTAGAACTGAAGCCTGGGATAGAACTTTAGAAGGTTCTGACATGAAGATTTGTAAAAGGGAACTTCGCTTAACTCCAGAAGAGTGCAATATCTCATCGTTGATGTAATTGAAAGAGATGAGTTTATGTAGTCAAAGGAAAAAATTTCTCTAATCTCAGGAAAACAGAATAGGTAGTGCCCAAATAACACCACAATTACCCTCTTGTTTTACTAGCGCACTCTCTGCTCCATGCTTTTTGTCCCAGTGTCCGCAGTGCTGGGGGAAAAATAAACCTGTTCAAGTGTGCCAGAGACCGATGCTTTTAGAGCCCTTCTGAAAGCCAACTAGTTAGATGAATCATTAAATGCTCTCCACTCAGTCAGCTCACCACCGTGTTGTCCTGGATCATATCCACATTCCTACCTTGACTCTAAAATGAAGTTAGGACTTACTTGTTCCTCTTGGCACAATTTCATATCATGAACACATTTTGTGATATGTTCATCTGCACAGCTATTTAAATAAGAACAGACTTATGGGGAATGTGGCTGAGAGTTCACTTAAGATCCTTCATGAGCTCCTGCCAGCCTCTTCCAGATAGGCAGCCACAATGAGGTTAATCAGACGGGAATATATATGGCAGAGGAGTCTGGTCATACATTACACCTGGAAGTGTTGAGTCCTGCTCTGAGTCTAATGCCTGGTACTGTTCTGGTGACTTGGGCTTTGAGCTGTGTTGCCTTATCAGGAGGACAAGTCAACAAATCTTAGCTAAATTGTTTGTAGTATATTATTAGGAATGTTAGATAAGGCAGTTCCATGTGACTCCTATCATTGTGCATTCTTGGATTGAAAATAAGCCAGTCTCTCAACAGTTTAGAGAGAAAGTCTTAGGACTGGCCCTTTGAACACCATGAGAAAGGAAAATGATATGCGGAGACACTTTGAAGAGGACCTCTCTATACTCTAACTTGCTACGTAAAAAAGAAAATGAAGGATTTAGATGCTTGCTATGAAAATACAAATGGAAACTAAACCACAATTTCTAACAGTTGAAGATCTTTCTGCCATTTCCCAGATGGACACCTAAGTAATTGAAATCATGACTGCTTTAATTTGATGTGTTAAAGCATACTATCTAAGCCATTATGGAATCTGTCGCATTCCAGTCTTCAAACAACAGCAATATTAAGCAAGGGTTAAAAAAGGATTAATTGTTAGTATTGAAAAACATTTAATTAATACCCATAAAAAAGCAATGCTTTCATGGACATGATTTATTATCAGAGTTTAGAGGGAAAATCTCCAGAAAACCAGGTGTCAGTTACAAAAGAAACTTAGAAAGTTTCCAAGGACCAGGCATGTACTTAATATTTTGCATCAAAACAATGGTGATTTCATGAGAACTATTGGAGAACACAAAATGAGGTATCTTAAGTAATGTTGTTCCACAACAGAAAGAGATGGATAGGCAGTGTGTGTATTTTACTTGATGTTATGTATTTACTCTTTGAAGGTAGGTCTACTCAGAGGAGAGTAACTTCAGCTTAGTTGTAAAAAGCAATGACCTCCTCCCCAACAACTGGATAACTAACAATAACCCCAAAGGACTGTTTGTTTTTACATTTTGCTTCTTTATGAGAATTTGGGCACCTCTAGATGTTGTCCAGGTGGAATATGGAAATCAGAAATTTCTACCATGCTTCTTAGAATTTAGGGGTACGTGATATTATTTAGACATGGTTTTGCCTTCTCAGCAAGACAACCATTGAAATTTAAATGGGACTTCATACTTAACCTGAAGAGTTTCTCCTCTCCCTATTCCTATAGAAACTATGTTGCAATCAAATGTATGATATAAAATTTATCCCTATCATAGCCTCAGAACATTGGAACTGGTTGTCAAGGGGGATTGTTGGGGATAGACGTTCAAGAGCTTAGACAACTTTGGTTCTAAAATACTTAGATGTTCAATTGCTTAAAAGCAGATGATCTCTAGAGATTCTTTCTTGTGCTATGATGTTAACATTATATGTGAAGCTATTCTTTAGAGATAAGAAAAGTTAAGATAATTAAGTAAAATATTATTTTATTGCTCAACAACATTTAGGTTCTCCTTAGCCCTGAAATGTTTTTATCTACTTTCCTAATTATTGTTTCTGGATTGTGTTAAGTAGAACTGTTGCTCTCATTGCTTAATTCCCTGCTGGTACCCTGGTTTTAGATGATGACATACACCAGAGCTCTCTATCTAATATTGTGAAAGAAAAATTTTTTGGAAGTTTCAAAGTGGTTCAGAGTGGGAAGGGAAGTGAGCAAAAAAAGGTGTAGTTTTTTCTAATTGAAAATATAATGCATGTTAATTATATAAGACTTCAAAAAGATAAAAAAGTATGAATAAGAGAACTCTTACTTCTAAGATTGTGTATACTAGACTTTTATTAGACAAAATTATTTGAAATATATGGACAATCTCTCAGCTTAAATTATGAATGTTATATTACATGTATATTTTAATCTAGATATGACCACCTCAGTTGGGTGGTCTTGGGGACATAGAATATGCTCATTCTTCTCCTAACACTTGGGTTGCCCCTCTATCCTTTATCTTCTTCCTTAACTTTCTATTTGAAATCACAGACTTATTTGTCGCCTTTTCAATATCTCTTCCTAAACCTGCTTTTGTCTGGAATGGCAGGTAGAGACTATAAGATAGTATATTGGGGCAGAGTGTGTGGAAGCAGAATTAATGAAAGAGAGAGTACAGCTTCTCTCGATACTCTTTTCTACTTTTATATCTCATTTAAGCCATATTCTCAGTTAGTACCTCTAGTGAATGTCTCTCAGACTTATATTTTCATCTCATTTCTCTGAAGCTTCCTGTTGTCTTCTGGGCATTTCCATCTAAATAACCAAGCTCCCAAAACATGATATACAACATTTCACCCCCTCACAACAACCCAGCTTTTCTTTCTAGCTCCCAGCTTTTGTTAATAGTAGCAAAGTTAAATCAGTTCCTTTTCTTGAAGTCTGGAAGCCATTTTTCACTGGGCCTTTTCTCTTGATTGCCCACATCCAAGTAATTCTTGTATTTTTATTTTTTATTTGTTAAATTTTAATTAGCTTCAAGTATACAGTACATTGGTTAGACATCTATACAGTTAGTAAAATGATTCCCCCAATTGCTCCCTCCTTCCCCTGACCTTCCACCTAGCCAATATATTAATGCTAATTGCATTCCCTATGCCATGCTCCCCATCCCTGTCACCATCCATCAGCTACTAATTTGTACTTCTTTAACCCTTCACCCCATTCTCCCAGCCCCCCAAAACGCCCTCCCCTCTATCTGTCACCAAATTGTCCACTATATTTGTGAGTATGTTTTTGATTGGTTTGTTCTTTTTATTCCTTAAATTCTGCATATAAGTGAAATCATATAGTGTTTATCGTTCTCTGTCTGATTTAAATACTTTCTGGATTCATCAAAGCTATATTTTTTTCCATTTCCTTTCTTTTCATATGTAGTGGCCTTGTTTTCTTATTTATTCAACCACTCTATCTTTTGGTTGGAGCACTTAATTCTTTTCCATTTAAGGTACTTATTGATAGGAATGTACTTGTTACTATTCTTTATTACTGTTTTTGATACATTTTTTTTTCTTCCTAAAGAAGTCCCTCCAACATTTCCTGTAATTCTGGCTGGGTGGTGATAAATTCCTTTAGTTTATTTGTGTTTGGAAGTCTCTTTATCTACCCATCAATGCTAAATAATAGCTTTTCTGGATAAATTATTCTTGGCTGTATATCCTGGGTCTTCATCCTGTTGAAGCCCCCTGTCCTGCATAGTCATATGGCTATCAATCATATGGGTGTTCCCTTATATATAATTATTTGTTTTTCTGTTGCTTTAATATTCTTTCTTTGTATTTAACCTTTGGCATTTTAATTATGATGTGTCTTGGTGTGGGCCTCTTTGGATCCCTGATTTTTGGAATACTCTGAGGTTCCTGGGGTTTTATGTCCATTTCCTTTTCCAGGTTAGGGAAGTTTTCCATCATTATTTCTTCAAGCACCTGTTTAACATCTTGATTTTTTTGTTATTCTGATCAGACAAATATTTGGAGGCTTAATAGTGCCCCATATTCTTCTTAAATTATTTTTAATTTAATAGTCTTGGAATTTTTTTTTTTTTTGCCATTCTGATTGAGTGCCCTAATTGGCTGTCCTGTCCTCTAGATAGGGCATGTGATCCTCTTCTTTATTCATTTTATTTATTTCTTTGTTTATTTTATTTAATATACTTCTCATCTCAGATAATGTGTTCTTCATTTTAAATTGGTTCCCTAATTTCTACTTCCATTTTTATATTTTTTATCTCTGTATTGAAATTCTCGCTAAATTTATCTACACTTCCCAGAAGGTCATTGAGCATCTTTATAAACCAGTATTTTGAACTCTACACCTGTTAGATTACTTGACTCCATTCTATCAGGATCTCTGTTCTATTCTCTCTGGATCTCTGTTCTATTCTCTCATATGGTTTCTACTTCTTTGTCTTCTCATTTTGGCTGCCTTTCTGTGTCTATTTCTATGTACGAAGCAAAGCTCCTAAGTCTCCTGGTCTTGTTAGTGTGGATTTGTAGGTGTCCAGTGGCACAGTCCTGAGAGGGATTCAGCTGCAGGCCAAATTTAGCCCAAGCCTCTGTCCCTCTGGGACCACCTGTTAATATTCAGCAAGCAATTCACAGATGCTGTGCTTATAGTTGCCTCAAAAGGCCACACCAGAAACCGAGGTCAGCTGTCTCCACCAGTGTGAGTCTCAGCAAGGAGCACCCGACTTGCTGAACACCTGGATGTTGCTTGGGTGGGGCCCAGGTTGGGGGAGGCGAGGTTTCAGGGAATCCTCTGGGTAGAATGACCTCTGTTATCCAGTTTTAATGATGTCACAGCTGTGGCCGTGCTCTGTCCTGCACTCTGGTAGGAGAGAGAGCTCAACAGGGAACAATGGATACCACTGGCATTTCTGTACAGATCAAATCTTGCCTTGGCCCTCACTCCAAAAATGCCTCACTATAAGTTCCTGGTGCTCTTTGCGTGCAGCCGAATGGGCACTGGTGGTCAGGGTGAACTGGTCTGTCACCTCAAAAATCCTCTCGTGGACCGGGCTGCTTTAAGAAGCATCGGCCGCTGCCGCAGACTCTACTCACTCAGCCACTGACGATCCACAGCCCTGTGTCCCTTTCCCATCCTACCTTCTGCTGTTGCAGAGTGCTTTCTTGGAATTCTCTGTAGTTGTATGGCTTAGTCATCTAGATCCCAGGTGATTTTTCATTGCTGCTCCTTGTTTTCGTCACAACTTTGATTTGGTCACCAGTGGGATGAACAGAGCCTCTATCATTTATGCCATATTTTTCTCTTTCCCCCACATCCAAGTAATTCTTAAATCAAGATCTATTCTTCTTTATCAACATCTATTTAATTTGCTTCCTTCTATTCTGATTTTGATACCCCCCCCACACCAAATTTGAGTCTTCATTATATCTTTTCAATAGACTTCTAATTGGTCTTCCTACTTATAGTTTCTCTTTCTTCTAAATGGTATAGCACATTGCCACAAAGCTCATGGTATGACTTAATTTAGTGACTCTTTATTAACTACTCAATAAAGTATGACTACCATTCATGGTTCTCTATAGTCTGTCCTAAACCCACAATATCAATGTAATTTTCCTATATTTCTATGCTGGAGACTAGTAGTGAAACAAAGACTTTCCAAAAAGAAAAACAAACTCAGAGAATTTGTAATTTGTGTCTGTATAATTATACAAGAAGGAAAACAATCCATGATGAAGCACAAAATTAAAGGAAGGAATGAAGATCACTAGAAGGAGTAAATATAAAGAATACTGACTATTTAACAATAGTAAAGTGTCTCTTGGGTTTTATAACATTTGGGTGGAGTAGCACAAAGGGCAGGAGAGAGTAAAGGAGTAAAACTATTCTAGAGTTGGTTTATTATTAAGGAAATAGTAAAAGTATAACAATAATTAAAAGTTATGAATTATGAAGATGATGTGTAGAAAGCTGGTGTATCTTGTACAGAACAGGGAGTTTATGATAAAAATGACTTAGGACACTTTTACTTTAGGTATTGGATAATTTCATGTTTGTGGTGAGTTGCGATGGAACATTACATTTGTGTCAGAAAATGTCACACAATACCTGCAATATAAGCAAGTGTTAACACAAGTGTCTACAATATCTTGCATGAGGAAGACTGAAAGAATTTTCTTAAAAACTTACCAAAATTTACAGTTAATGAAGTTGCCTAGACAAATGAGACCCAGAAACTAAAAAGCCATACATTGAATTGTCACATGTTGATGAAAACATGACATGATACTGTGGAAGACATAAACTCTAGTCTTGATGAACATAATAGAGGAAGAGGAAGAGATATTGTAATCTTTAGGGCAATCACCAAAAGAATAATACATAAAGCCAATCAATATAGGAGCTAAATGTGGAATAATAGAAAATACTTGATTAATACAAAGGCAGGCAGAAAAGGTAGAATAAAAGACCAAAAAAGTAGCAGGGGACAAATATAGGAAAAAAAATTAAAAGATAGCTTACAGTATATCAATAATTATAGTAAATGTAATTGGACTAAACACTCTAACTAAAAGGCAAATGTTGTCAGACTAGACCCAACTGTGTTCGATTTACAGGAACCATTCATTAAATAAAAGGTCATAAATAGGTTGAAAGTAAAATAATGGAAAAGATAAACCATGTAAATACTAACCAAAAGCTAGTTAGTATGGCAGTACTATTAAAGTAGACTTTGAGGTAAAAAATTTTACTGGAAATAAGTTTTTTTTTTTTTTAAATGCTGAAAGGGCCAATTGAAGAAGAAAACAATTGCACATAATATAACTTCAAAATACATAAAGCAAAAATTGACAAGATTAAATAGACACAGATAATAACACTGATATCTCTCCCAGTAACTGATTGGTATATTCACAAAAAAACTAGTAAGAATATAGAAAATTTGAACAATACCTTTAAACAACTTGACCTAATTGACATTCATAAATTACTGCCTACAACTGTAGAATGCTTTTTCTTTCAAATGCCCATGGTGTATTTATAAAAGTAGACTATGTGCTGGGATGTGAAACAAGTCTCAACAAATTTTGAAGGATTGAAATCCTACAGAATATTCTTTTATCACAGTGGAATTAAAATAGAATTCAATAATAGAAAAATAACCAGAAAATTCTCAAATCTTTGGACATTAAATGACATACTTTTAAATAAATCTTGGATGAAAGGCAATTTTGATGGATACTAGGAAACATTTTGAGCTAAATTATAACAAAAAATTACCAAAACTTTTGAGATGAAGGTAAAACAATGATTAGAAAAAAATTTTAATATTAATGCACATACTGGGAAAGTAGACAGGTTGACAGTCCACGTGTAAGTATTTACCTCAAGAATATAAGGAAATAATGAGAAAATTAGACCCCCAAAAAGTAAGAGGAAGTAAATAATACAGAGCAGACATCATTGAAATAGAAAGCATTCACTTGTTGCCCAAGCTGCTTAAGTTCCCTCATTTGTAAAAATTTAACCTATATTATTGCAAAGATTAGAAAAACTAATACATGTAAATCCTTTAAAATGGTGCCTGTTATATAGGAAACACTTAACAAATATTAACTACTACTACTACTACTACTATGACTACTACTATTATTACAGAATTAACTGTTAGGTACATATTCTTACTTTTTAAAAAATATGACAATCACATGGGCCATGAGGAATATAGATTACACAGGAACATTCCTATGCCATGGGAGGTGGTACATGGTAGAGCACCCTTTTCAGTATAAATTTAATCCTGTCACCTCTCTGTTGAAAGTCTTCCTCACTGTATTTAAGGTAAAATCCAAACTCTGTATGGTGGTCAACAAAGATTCATTCTCTGATCTCTGCTCAGGTCTTTAACCTTCCCTTTCCTCACCATACCCCAGATACTTACCCTTACAGTGTCTTTGAACTGGCCACTTCCTCTAACTTGAATGGTGTTCTCTCAGCCCCTTGCGTGAAAAATTTTTTTCTTTTTTTTTTTTTTAGGAGTCAGCTTAAATGTCATTTTTCAGAGAGGACCCACCAGACTACCCTATTTGTAGTTGGATTCCCTCATCCCTGTGTTGTTCTCTACCTAAGCATCTATTGATTTTCTTCATGGATGTCTCAAAATCTGTTAATTATTAATGGGTTAACTTGTACTCTGTCTCACCCATAAGACTGTTATGTTCATGAAGTTGGGGGCCCTTGCCTATTTTGTTCAGAATGCAATGATAGAATCCGGTATAGTGGCTGGCGTACAGTAGATACTCAAAATGTTTGTTGAATGAATGTCTTGAGCAGGAGGTTGTACCAAATGACGTTGCTCTCTTATTTCGACTCTAACATGCTGAATCCATGCAGTGGCTATATAAGTTACTTGTCCTAGAGAGAAAAGTGGTAAACTCCTGTAAGAATTAGGCAAGTTCTTGCACATGAATGAATCCGTGATGCCACAAGGCCCTCTTAATGCTGGAGCTGTGGGACATTAATTTTTGGGCATCTTTCTTGAGCACTAATAGAGTCTTAGCTTTGTAGGAATTGACCCTTCTCCCCAACTCCTTGATTTTATTCCACCTAATGCTATGCTAAAGAACTTTTAGCAGGCCCAAGATAAAAACAATACATTAATTTAAATGATTTGATAAATAATAGGCTTTTCTGGTTGTCACTAACCAATATTGTTAGCACTAAATTAGCTGTCTGTTATGGTTGTTCATTGTTTCAATGATTTTAGCTCTGGTTCTCCGGCTCTGGAATATATGAATTGTCACTGAAGAAGATAGTGTTTCTCTATGGAGCCTCTAATAAAAGCCACAGGCTGTTATGTGGACAGACAAGTGTGCTTTTCCAGCAGAAATGTCTTCCTCCTGCTATGCCTGCCATGTCATTCTCATCAAGCACAGACACTTCCAGATAAGCTCCCACTAAGTATTCAGTGTGGTTCCTGACTCTTATTTTGGTGTTTTAATCTCCTTTCCTTTCCTTTCCTTTCCTTTCCTTTCCTTTCCTTTCCTTTCCTTTCCTTTCCTTTCCTTCTTTTCTTTTCTTCTTAATGATTTAAGACTCCATATAACTGATTGCAGTTGGATAGCTGCTTTACTCTCTATGGGAACATGTATTTTGCTAATAACAGGGCATTCCTTTTTAGAGCAATATTGCCTTCAGGACTCTTATTTATGATGGCTGTTTTAAAACAGACACTTGTTTATATAGGAGAGGTTTCGATACTATTGATATCTGGTTGGTATCAGGTATGATACCTCTTAGTCTGAGTGAGTGAAAGAAAATAAAATGAATTTTGGGGGGACACAAATAGTATGCCTTACTCATTTAGATAAATGAAAGTCAGCAATTGTTTAAAGTTAGACAACTCACTTAATGTATTTCTGGGCTCCGGGCTCTTCCAATGTGTCAATCTGGTATTTGGAAGTCAGGGATCCTAACACTTGTGGAAAAGAATGTCTTGCTTACAATGTGAAGTGTATTCCAGGGCCTTCCCACATTGCTTTAGCAAGAGCAGCCATTCCTCTAGTTCCTTCCTTCTGCTTAAAGGAGCCTTACACTGGAGAGGTTGCAAACATGAACAGCTCAGATCTGGAAAGCTCAACGAGTTTTAGATTATCCTTAATATTAAATAAGCATAGAGCTAAATTCCATATCTGAAGAAAATACTTTTTTTCCCCCTATAACACTGAGCTCCAAAAGTAAGTGAAACAGACTTAAAAGGAAAGCATAACTTTTGTTTGAAAACAATCCTCATGAATCTGCTTGTGAACCCTTTAAAACTGCAAATCTCATTTCTGAAAGGAGACCATCCCTTTCACATGTCACTCAGGATATGATTGCCTATCAGCTTTTAGATGTGCATTTGCTCATGTTTCTGATTTTATTAATTTCAGTTGCAATTCAATAACTAACCTTAAAAAAAATTTTCCCAATGGAACTTCCTCTTCATAGTTGGTTTTTGTCTGTAAGAGGTGATGTGATTCATAAGGAAGCTTTTTTATTCTGTCAGTGAGAGTTGGTGTAGAAAAAATCTATTGAGCGATGTCTATGCCTGATCCTACCAATCATGTGACAGATGTAATGAAGACCACAAAGCCTAATCCTTTGAAAAGAAGAGGAAGTAGCCCTGTACCTTGGGTCTCTTGCCAAAGAGTTCATTGCTACTTTGGAACTGTCAGCTGAGTTTGCAGCCAGGACTCATGAGCTTGAGTCCTGATGGTACTAATGACCAGCTCTGTGATTTGGATCAAGTCACCAAGTGGCCCAAAACTTCAGTGTCATTACTGTTACATTTTTTACTATTAACCATCTCACAGGATGGCTATGAGGATTAGATGAGACCATGCGTAAGAAAGGTGATGCAAATGGAAGTGATTATTATTACTAGAAGCTCTTTATAATTTTATTTGATTTTCTACATTATGTTTAATATTGTTGAATATGAGCTGTCTCCCCTTATTTTGCTGGTGGAGCAAAGATAGTCAAGTGGATAAGTGGGCCTTTGATTACAGTTTTTCTCGGGATTCACCCAGACCTAAATCCCTGCAATAGATCCCTACACCACAGGCATTAGGAAAGAAATAAAAAAATGCTACCAGTAAACCACAGCATCCTCTGGCATGCATAACCCTCAGTCTGCCATATGTGAACTCAGGACTCTAAGTAGCATTTCTTTTAGACTTAAAGAATAGACAAATCTAAAAGAAAAAATAGATTCCTGCAGCTGGAGCCTATGTAAAAAACAGGTCTTTATTTTATAATTTTCTTTTTCAAGTTATTTCTAAAAAGAGGCAAGGTCACTTAAAGCTTCCCACTCTCGCTCAATAACTTGGCTACAGGTCCCATCTGTGACTATAATCTTTAATTGATGGATGCTTGGTTTCCATCTATCAATAGCTTGTCTAAGGAAAATTATATTTAGGAACAATTATCTAAGAGCCATGCTCCCTGCCTCCCCACTTGGGCATTTTATCTTTGGATTTAGTTAGATGACTAAAGGGTGTGTATTACTTTAGCTTCTAAAGAATGAATGCCCTTCCCTGAACTGTACTAATGCATTATGGCCTCAGCTGTTTTTTTTTTTTTTAAGTTGTAAAAAAAGGCATATGAAGTCAACTTTTTATTTCAGTTAATATGCTCTTGAGGACATCATCCATGTTAGTGTCCCCAATACTGTATAAAAGTCACACGTGAGAGATATCTGAGAATTTAAACCCAGGAAAAGCTTTGTCTTCTCCAATGTACCCATTTTAATGATGAGACCTATGTAATTGCTTGGTGTGCTGGCTTGTCATTTTAGTTTCCAAAAAGCGTGGAGCAAAATTTGAAGCTCAATTATGGCATTAATGTT
Source organism: Cynopterus sphinx (assembly GCA_030015415.1). Classification (NCBI taxonomy): domain Eukaryota; kingdom Metazoa; phylum Chordata; class Mammalia; order Chiroptera; family Pteropodidae; genus Cynopterus; species Cynopterus sphinx. Next base: position 28,381,100 of record CM057391.1, read on the forward strand.
TACTTTAATAGCTAGCCTATTTACATATTACTTTTTTATAACCTTGCTACATTGTTAGTCATATTTTTTGTTTTAAGCCATATCAAATGATTCTTGGAAAGAAGTGATATAAAGAAAAATAAAATAATAGTTGATAACAAATAGTAGGATTTACAGTAGAAAAAAGGAGAGGAAAAAGAAAAAGAACCATTATCCTCACCATAATTACCATAAAGAGGGGCTATAATTACTTTGTTAATTCAGGAAAAGAAACTGATAATTATTTTTACTTGTATTAAAATGCTTTTTAAAATTTATGAAACAGAGGGAGCAGGGAGGGGAGAAGTAGATGAGCAAAAAATTTGAATAATTTATTTGATTAAAAAATAAATAAAAAATAAATTTAAAAAATGCAAACATAAAAAATAAAATAAAATAAATTTTAAAAATTATGAAACATTTTAAACATCAGAGAAATACAGAGAAAAATATAATATGCACCCATGTACCCATTACCAAAATTTCACAAATATTAATATTTGCCATATTTTCTTCAGGTAAAACATTTTAAAGTAATAAAAGTTGTAGTTATTATCGAAGCTCTTCTTTACCCTTCTCATTCCTCTGTCTCCTTCCTGTTCTGAGTTTATCTTTACTCTGAAGTGAATTTTTCTATCTAGGCGTTTATACATTGCTGCATGTATCTGCCTGCCATTTGTTTTGTTCTTCCAGCAGAGTTTTTGATTTTTACCCATGTAAATCAATTTAATTCATGTTAAAATAGAAATTCATTTGTACAATCACACCATAATTTATTTCCTTTCTTTATTGAGGACATTTAGAACTTCTCCAAATTTTCCTTCTATGGCAAATGATACTGCCTTGCTCATGTTGCTGTGTACACAAGTGAGTTTCTTGAGGATATGTGCTTAGGAGAAAATAACTGGGTCATATCTCTCATTCATTCATTCGTTCATTCATTCATCAAATAATCCAGTGCCTATTAAATGCCACATATCATTCTAAGCAATTGAAGATACTGCAGTGAATAAGATGGTCAAAATTCCTGTATTTCAAGAAGCTTACATTCTGGATGTGTAACTCATATCCAATAACATTGAACTTAAGATAGGAAACCAATTAAAATTTTAAAGAGCTTATAGTAACAATAATAAAAGATAGACAAACAATAAACAAAATACAAGTATGTTAGTGACAAGTGTGCTGGAGAAATACGAGCAGAGCAGGTGATAGGAAGTGTCTATTTGAAGAAGAGGTTTGCAATTTTATATAAGATGGCAAAGTTTATCTCATGATTTTAATTTTTGTATCATGAGTGATGAGAAACATCTTTTCATATGCTTAAAACTGTTCATATTTTATGCACCCCTTAAAAATTTCTGTATAACTCGTTGTTGATTTAAATCCTTTAAATTCAAATGCTCCTTAAAATATGTATAAACTAAAACTAGGTATTAACTTCTTATGTCTCTCATAGCTTATAGTTCTTAGCAAAACAAATGTATGAATTATATAAAACCCTTTCCTCTGCTAAACCAACAAACTTTAAATTAATATAAGTAATTTAATGTGATACACAGTGTTAGTGGCTATGGCTCAGGTTCTTTTGGGTTTGGTCTGCCTTTCTCCCTGGGTGCCACGAGATGATGCAATTCTCTCACCATTCTTTTCTTTCTGAAACACTGAAAAGCCTTTATTCCTCTGGCATATTATAAAGTCATCTGGCCACAGTTGGTGTAAAAGACCCATCTATCTTTGAAGTCTACCTCTGTTCATTGCTAATTAGCTGGAGACAATTAAAGTGGGACTACTTGGCACCAGTCTGATTGCAAACACAAAGACAAACAGGGTCTGTGAGGTGGCATTTGGTTTTCAGGTGGTTAGCCAGATGATTCAGAATATGCTTAGATTATCAGTGAAATGAATACACCAAGTTAATAAATTCCAAATAAAATATTTCAATAGAAGGTATGCACATCTTCTGGAATGGGTCAGCCTATGCCAGTTTGAAAAACTCTGATCTAACACAGATTTAGAGCCCCTTGGTTTGCCTAATTTGGTATTATACCCTGTGAGAAGTTCAAAATGGGCTCCCTTTGTTGTAGAGACCAGGCAAAATTTGCTGTTCTGTCTTTCATTCTACTGTGCTCATCTCAGCACCAGAATTTCTTATGCTTCCCTTCCCTCTGAGATCCAGATATGCATTAGTGGTCTCTTTTGTTTTGTTTTATTTTATTTATTTATGTTCATTGGCTGAAACTCTCATATCTGTTTGTGCTTCTGTCATGAGGATGACATATTCAGTGGAGAGCTGACTCAAGACCTTCAATTTCTTTCATTCCTGATTGCTGTTAGATTTGGGTGTGGATTCCTAGGGGTGAAAGGCTAATGCAACTGCCCATCTGAATATGAATAAAATTCTTTGTTTTATTATTCACAACTTGAATCATCAAATATTCTTTTTGGCAAGTCAGGTTCATTACATAGATATTGAGAACAGACTTTATAGTAATACATATTAATATTTCAATATAAATGGCTTTATTGAAAATTTGTTACTTCCCTTTTAAATGTTAATACTATTAAAAATTTGCACAGTTAGGAAATTTGGTTAAAATAAAGGTGAAAAGTTTTATATTGAACATATATCTGTGTGTATGTGTTTGTGTGTACTCGTGCACATGTGTATATGTTTGGTTGAATCGTAAAATTATAGCTTCTGTAGGTCAAAAACAGACAAATATAAGCAATATCATATGGTTCATGTATATATTTACATATATTTCCGAGTTCAGCTGCCTTACCAAAGCAGTAACAAAAATAATAATGTCTATTTTTTTTTTTGCTTTAAAAATAACAACCAAGGAAGTTACCTGGGTCCTAAACTAAATTTTTTTTTACGTAAAATATTTTAATCTTGTGCGATGAGGTGGGCAAAACATTACAGTCATATCCTATCTTACAGAAAACCTGGAATGCCTTTGTCTTTCGTGTAGCTAAATTCTTTCTGGGCCAAGGGCTAACCTAACTATAAAGTCACCATTCTAGCCACCAATGAAGGTTCTATCCAATTCACTCAGTGATTTTTCTTTGCTACTTATTTCATTAAATAATTCTGTTATTACTTTCTTTCTAAATAAATTATAAGCTTCTTGGGAACAAAGACCATGCCTTGACTCTAAGTATCTGTTGATTTGGCTGAGCATTTAACTTGGAGAGCATTTTAAATAGGATTTGATTTTTTTAAAGTTGGTAGAGTAACAAGAAAATACTTTTGGAGGAGTAGGAATGTTTCGCCTTCAGAAATCAATCAAGGATTATCCTGCTTTCAAGGAATTTATAGTCTCCTTTGGGAGACAATACAGGAACTCATAAAGGATTTAGTGAGGCAAAATTATTTGTCTCTTACAGTGCTATTCCAAGCAGAATGGTAAAAGGAAGCTTAGTTCACTGGATTGGATCTGTGTTGGCTAAATTGAGCACAGAGATCTTCAAGTATTGACTTTGGTATGGTAGTGATATACATTTACTGATAGATAATTAAACTCAGCCAGTTATCTGATTTGCGAACTTATATTGATAATAGGGTGACGCTTTCCTCTATGGATGAATTTGAAGACATATGTGAATAACCCACAGGTGTATGAATCTTATTTTTAATATGTCCTAATGTTTATCAACACCATCTTTAACAAAAATGTCCCCATATCTCAAAAGTCAATGACAATTTTTATCACAGCTCAGAAAAGGCCTTCCGGTAATTAACGATGACACTTCAGGAAATATTTTCCCTTTTGTCTTTTCTATTATTGTAAGAGAAGTCAGTGCCCTAAAGGAGAAGAAATTTAATGGTTCACAATCGATGTTCATGGACCAGACATCTAATCTGAACTTAACCAAAACGTCAATATTTAGCTGTATCTTATCAGTGTGGAAATGTCAAGCATAGGAAGAGACTTGAACAAACTTCCAACTGATTTCTCATTCTGATGCTTTGGTGTTCAAAGCTCTGTGGCAGAGTTTCAGCGTCAGATAAGACAAACTGGCCTTTGGGGGAAAAAAAAGACAGCAAATGACAACACTTGCAGCTGTCGAGTTTATGAGAGGAAAATAGATGCAGGAGATGCATTCTAATCATTTCTAGCATTCTCTTCGTCATCTTCCCGCCTGCGTGATGCTAATATGTGATTATTACTCAAGTAGGCAGCCTTTAAGAGGCAGCAATATGCTGAATAAAGTCATAATTTTTTGTTGCCCAAGACAACTGACACAACTTGTTTGCATTCTGAATGGCTGGGAGTAGATGCATCAGCATAACTAGATGGACTGTGGTCTGAGGACCTGGATCCCCTGAAGCTATGGCCAGTTAATGTACAGAAGAGAGGTTTTCAATCATTGAAGTAATTCAGAACTCTTTCAGAATTCCATGTCACCCACAGGACTCTAGCTGACTTCATTCATGTAATTACTATTGAAAGTTGTATTTTGGTAAAAACAAAACAAAACAAAACAAAGCTTACATTGGGAAAACTGTAATGATACTCATAAGTAAAGAGATGATTAGACTATCAGCCTTGAAACATTTGGTTAAGAAAAAAAGAAATAAAATAAGAAATATGATGACTTAAATACTAAATATACATTGTTACTGACTTTTTAAGGAATTGTGGGTGGCCTTGGCATTTCATGGAACACAGAGACCTGAAATTGCTGATAGAGATAACATCATTTCATCTAAAAATCTCACTAGAAGAGACCTGCATGAACTAGATCCACAGAACAATGAGGCCTAAGAGTTCACCAAGGGCAGAGGGACCAACTGTTCCAAATTATTCATATAATGAGTTACCTAGGTGCTTGTTAAAAGAACAGATTTCCATGACATTTTCCCTGAAGATTCTGATCCAGGAAAACTGTGGGGGGACCTTGGAACCCATATTTTAAACAAGAGTCCAGGGAGATTTTATCATTAGATAGATCTGGAAACATAGCTCTACAGCATCCTTTAAATATAGTAGGTGCTCAGTAATGGAATGAATGAAGGAAGGAAAACATAGTAAGCATGCCAGAGGGCAATCTCAGCCCCTGTTTTGCTGCATGCTTGGTGTGGCAGGGCTCCAGGCCTTGCACAGCTAACTCTCAGTCGTGGGAGGAATGTCCTTCAGAAACAGCTGATAAGTTGAGGTTTTTTAATGTCATATAGAACAATATTCCTTCTCCTGTGTCCTTTATTGGAATGTCATAGTGACACATGAGAAGTCTATGTCCTTAAAAAGGGATGAATGCCAAGTGTTATAAACAGAAGGAAACTTATTTATGTCTCCATTAGGAAGAATTCTTTTTTTGTGAGAGTTTTCTACTATAATAGGTCCCACCAGGCATAAACTCTTTGTCTCTTTAAACTGTCCATAAAGATATGCAGGAGATGTGGTGTTGAGAGCAGTATTCTGATCTCCATGTGGCGAGTGCAACTAATAGTGTCTGTACTATCCCAAAGTGAACTAGTTCTTCCTGTTCTGAAATTGTATGTCACATTAACTTGGCTATGGTCCCCAGGGGAATTATTTTGTAATCTCCATGACAAATAGGGAGGATCTCTGTCCACACAATTTATAGTACCTTGTTACAATAAAAGCCTCAGAGACACAAGAGCTGAGGGAATGGACTGAAAGTGAGAGAAGGAAGATGAAATCTGTGCCTTTATTTCACTGGTAGGTCCTCTGACAAGCTTGGGCACGTGGCAGGGTATGGGACTGGACTAAGAAGACCCAATCATCCCTTTTGTTCAGTTTCTATGGCTGCCATCATTATTATGGAGCTAATTTTGGGTCATCTATTTTTAATTGAGATGATAGACAACACTCAGGACAAAAAAGAACTCCAGTGAATTTGTTGAAACTTGTCACCATCTATCTTTGTGACTTACTAAAAGATTTACTGAGTATTGTTGGGGGAAAAGGCAATAAGACAGAATTAAGGACATTTGCAGGATGGGCCAGTGGTGGCTCTTAAACTTTTCTGCATGTTAGAAACAACTGGGCAAGTTTTAAAAATTTAAGTACCAGGCCTTGCCCCATACAGTCAAAGTTTCTGGCAATGTGACCCAGGCATTACTTTAAAAAAGTTTTTCCTTGGTAATTTCAATGTGCAGCTGAATTTGAGAACTAGATTTCTAGACCGATTGTATACTCTAGATTTTTTGTCACTATATGTTATTCCTTCTGCCAGAAATGACCCTTTATACCTTCCTCTGGTGAAGACCTTTTCATGTTTAAACATTGACTACAAATATATTTTCTGTGATAGTTAGTTCATTCATTTATTTAACTAATATTTACTGAACTGCTTTCTTCTCCGTAGCAATAGCACTAAGTCATGACACAATATATTTTTATTATTTTAATTACTTATTATTATTTTTCTTCCACAGACTTTGAGTTCTTTGCAGCCAGGGATTACAAATTATTTATTTTCAACTTTTATAACACATTTCTCTTTATTCCTTCTATTACTCCAAATTTCTGGCTGGATGATGCTTGATCCACAAATGCTCAATGTTGAATAATAATGATTTTTTGATGGTATGGTTAACACATCTAGTGGATTTGATGTTGCTATAGTTTAAGTTTTAAAATTAAAAGTTTTGTTTTTATAATGCTCAGATTTGTTTGTAGTGCCCTTCTCAGAGATGCCCATTGTTTTGTGAGTCTTATTTGCAGTAGAATTGAATGACGCTTTCATGGAATGATATGCAACAATTCCAAGATTCATTTCCCAGGCAATATTTGACATCATGAAATTTTATATTTTGCTAATTTTTTTGAACACTCCCCTATTCGTAAGTTGACCTGCCTCTTTTTAGTTCACTCACTCCTTCACCTGACATTTAGGGCTTAGGGCCCTCTAGATTCAGGCCAATCCTACTTAACTAACCTTCATCTGCCCACATAAATCTTGTAAGCTAGTCAGGCTGGTCTCCTCAACATCTCCCAACAGTGTTGGGGTCATGTGCCTTTCTGCTCACTATTATTCTGAATTGTTCTGGCCCTCCAAGGGCTCACTTCTTCCTTGAGCTTTTACCTGACTTTTCTAGCTTTTTCAGAAAAGCTGTCCCCATACAATTTAGCACTAGCTTTTATTTGGTCTTATCTATTTTTTATTGTCTTATTTTTTTCTTCACAGATTACCTATCTCCTTCCCTGACTGTAAGGCTTGTGTCATGTATTTCTTTCATAGGCCTTGTGGCTCCTAGCAGAACAAAGGCAATACTCTAGTTATTTAATAAATATTTGATTATTTAGAGGTTTAATTGAATCATACCTGCCATCTGGTAAAATAAGAGTGTTTAACACACAATTTAAAAGATTTGGAAAGTTTTTCTGTGAATTGATTTTCTATAGGACATAATCTAGGAAGGTATATCTCCAGATCTGGAATTGTGTTATGGGGCTGAATTATGTCCTCCAAAAATTTGTGCATTGAAGTCCTAACTGCTCCCCATTACCTCTGAATGTGACTATATTTGGAGTTAGGGCATTTAAAGAAATGGTTAAATTAAAACAAAGCCATAAGGTTGGTTCCTAATCCAACCTGACTGGTGTCCTTATAAGAAGAGGAAATGTAGACGTGTAAAGAGATATCACACACATAGAGGAAAGAACTTGTGAGGATACAGCAAGAAAATAGCCATCTGCAAGCCAAGGAGAGAAGCTGAAGAAACCAAACCCGATGGCACCTTGACCGTGAACTTCTAGCCTCTAAAGAAATAACTCTAAAGAAATAAATTTCTATTGTTTAAATCACTCCGTCTATGGCATTTTGTTATGTCAGCCCAAGCAGGTCCTACGTGTTATCTGTCCAAAGTGACCAGGAACCTCTGGGCGGGATTTTTAGTTCTCTCTTCTTGCCTCAGTTGGATAATTCTAGATCATGCCTCCTTGAAACAGAGGATGAAATTGAAGTAAAGAGAGATTCCTCTATGAGGCCTGCACTATAAGAAATATCAAAAGGTGTCAGTTCACCTAAAACAAAATGACAAAAAAAAAAATACATAATTAGGAGTAAAGTGACTATCAGGCAAATAGAGGAGTGCAACCCTTTCCAAGGACAGGGCATTATAAGCTTAAATAATAAAAAGAGAATTGCTATAGCAAGATAGTAATGAATGTTCAGCATACATAGGGAGAAATTGAGATAACAAAAAGCAGAGGATTCAAAGATCCAAAATCACAAAGGGGAAAGGAAATAAGGAACACACAGAAGAAAATGGATGACTGTATGTGTATGTGTTTATACACACACACACACACACACACACACACACACACACACTATCTTTTTCATATTCATAATGGTAACCACACACCAAAGTTTTAGAACTGAAGTATATAACATAGAACAAGAAGAACCAGAGGCAAAACTCACAAAAGTCAACCAAAATAAAGAAAACAGAAATACAAAGACACAGAAGTGATGGAAACACCAATGGAAGCTACCAGAAAGCAGAAGATAAAATGGCTATAAGAAAACCTCATATTTCAATAATCACCCTAAATGTAAGTGGCTCAGACTCACCAATAAAAAGGCACAGAGTTGCAAAATGGATCAATAAACAAAACCCAACCACGTGCTGCATCTCAGCTCTAAAGACAAATCTAGACTGAAAGTGAAAGGATGGAAAAGGATATTTCAAGCAAATGTCATTCAGAGAAAAGCGGGAGTAGTGGTACTAATATCAGATGAAATAGACTTCATCTGATATTAAATAAAAAAGGTAAAGAAAGATACGAAGGGAAACTTCATAATGATAAAGGGAATCATGCACCAAGAATACATGACACTTATTAATATCTATGCTCCCAATCAAGGAGCCCTGAAATATGTAAAGCAAATACTAACAGAACTAAAGGGAGAAACAGACCAAAACACTATCGTAGGAGGGGAACTAAATGCCCCACTGTCAGATATAAACAGATCATCCAAACAGAAAATCAATAAAGAAATAACATCTTAAATGATACATTAGACCAACAGAACATAACTGACATTTACAGAGCCTTACATCCCCCCAAAACTGCTTATACATTCTTCTCTAGTGCCCATGGAGCATTCTCAAGAATCAAACACATACTGGGACCCAGAGATAGCTTCAATAAATACCAGACGGTTGAAATCATACCAACCATATTCTCTGATCATAATGCTTTGAATTAGAGATCAACTGCAAAAAGAAATCAGGACAAACTACAAATAAATAGAGATTAAACAACATGTTACTGAAGAATTACTGGGTCAGGGAAGAAATAAAAAGAAATCAAGAGATACATAGAAATGAATGATAATGATAGTACAATATATCAAAACTTTTGGGACACAGCAAAAGTGGTCATAAGAGGAAAGTTCATATCATTACAGGCTTACCTCCAAAATTAAGAATGAGCCCAAATAAGCAACCTAACTCTTCATCATAAAAAACTAGAAAAGGAAGAACAAATGAGGCCTAATGTCAGCAGAAGGAAAGAAATCATCAAAATTAGAGCAGAAATAAATGAAATTGAAAACAAACAAACAAACAAAACAATAGAAAAAATAAATACAACAAGGAGCTGGTTCTTTGAGCTTAATAAAATTGATAAACCCCTGGCTAGCCTCACTAAAGAAAAAAGAAAAAGACACAAATCAACAAAATCAGGGATGACAGAGGGGAAATTATGACTAACATCACAGAAATACGAGGGATCATGCAAGAATACTAAGGAAGAGTATATAATAAATTTAACAACCTAGAAGAAATGGACCAGTTCTTAGAAAAATACAGTCTTCCTAGACTGAATCAAGAAGGACTGGAAAATCTAAATCGACTGATCAGGAGTATGGAATTTTAAAGCAATCGTCAAAAACCTACCAAAAACTAAAAGTCCAGGACCAGATGGCTTCCCCAGTGAATTCTACCGAACATTCAAATAAGACTTAATACCTGTTCTCCTCAAATTCTTCCAAACAATCGAAGAGGTGGCAATACTTCCCAACTCATTTTATGAGGCCAGTATTACTCTGATACCAAAACCTGGTAAAGATAACACAAAAAAAGAAAACTGCAGAGCAATATCTCTCATGAACACAGATGCAAAAATCTTAAATGAGATACTAGCAAACTGAATACAGCAACATATTAAAAAGATTACACAACACAATCAAGCGGGTTTCATCCCAGGGGCTCAGGGATGGTTCAACATACACAAATTGATTAATGTGATATACCACATAAACAAATTAAAAAATAAAAATCATGTGATCCTATCAATAGATGTGGAAAAAAAGCCTTAGACAAGATACAATATTCATCTATGATCAAAACACTTAACATAATCAGTATAGGAGAAAAGTAACTTAACATAGTAAAGGCCATATATGACAAGCCCTCAGCCAACATCATATTTAATGGTGAAAAACAAAAAACTAAAAACCTTCCCTCTAAGATTAGGAAAAAGGCAATGCTGTCCTCTATCACCACTCTTATTCAATATAACATTAGAGGTCCTAGCAAGTGCAATCTGGCACGGGAAAGATATAAAAGGCATCCAAATAGGAGATGAAGAAGTCAAACTGTCACTATTTGCAGATGACATGATTCTTTTATAGAAAACCCTATATATAGAAGACTCCCCAAGAACACTACTAGAAACAATAAGCAAATACAATAAAGTCTCTAGATACAAAATCAATGTTCAAAAATCCACAGTGTTTCTATACTCTATTAATGAAGTGTCAGAAAAAGAAGTGGAAAAAATAATTCCCTTTGCAATTGCAATAACAACAAAAAATAAAATACATAGGAATAAATCTAACAAAACATGTGAAAGATCTATATAATGAAAATCATAAGACCCTATTGAAAGAAATGAAAGAAGAAATAAAGAAATGAAAAGATATTTTGTGTTTTGGAGTTGAAGACTTAATATAGTTAAAATGAGCATATTACCTAAAGCATTATACATATTTAATACAATCCCCATAAAAATCCCATCAATGTTTTTTAAAGAAGTAGAACAAAAAATCTTCAGATTTGTATGGAAGCACAAACGACCCCGAAATGCCAAAGCCATCCTGAGAAGAAAGAACGAGGTTGGAGGCATCACTCTGCCTGACTTCAAATTATACTACAAAGAGACAGTAATTTAAACGGTATGGTATTGGCAGAAAAATAGACACACGGACAAGTGCAATAGAATTGAGAATCCAAAAGTAAACCCATATTTTTATACGGGCAAATAACTTTTGATAAAAAAGCCAAAAACATCCAGTGGAGAAAGGAAATCCTCTTCAATAAATGGTGCTTAGAAAATTGGAAGGCCACCTACAAAAGTGTTAAACTAGACTGTTGCCTATTACCACACAGCAAAATTAACTCAAAATGGATTAAGAACCTGGATCTAAGACCTGGAACATTAAAATGCATAGAAAAAAACATAGGAACTAAACTCAAGGACCTTTAACTTAAAGAGGATTTTGTGAATTTGACCTTAAAGGCAAGGGAAGTAAAAGCTAAAATAAATGAATAAAACTACATCAAACTAAAAAGCTTCTGCTCACCAAAAGAAACTATCAACACGGTAAAGAGACAACCATCCAAATGGGAAAATATGTTTACAAGCATATAAAGGCCTAATATCCAAAATATAGAAAGGACTCATAGGACTCAATAACAACAAGAAAACAAATGATCCAATTAAAAAGTGGGCAGAGGTCTTGAACAAACACTTCTCTCTAGAGGAATAATAAATGGCCAACTTATATATGAAAAGACACTCAACATTGCTAGCTATTAGGGAAAAGCAAATCAAAACCATAATGAGATATCATCTCACACCTGTTGGAATAGCTATAATCAACAAAGCAAGTAATAACAAATGTTGGAGAGGATGCAGAGAATAAGGAACCCTCATACTTGCTGGTGGGACTGAAAATTGATACAGCTACTATGGAAAACAGTATGGAGGTTTCTCAAAAAACTAAGAATTGATCTAGCATATGATCCAGCAATCCCTCTACTGGGTATTTACCCCAAAGACTTGAAAACCCATATCCAAAAAGATATTTGCACACCAATGTTCAAAGCAGCACTTTTCACAGTGGCCAGGACATGGAAGCAACAAAAGTGTCCTACGATAGATGATTGGCTAAAGAAGCTGTGGTACATATATACAATGGAATATTACTCAGCCATAAGAAGAGATGAAATGCTGCCATTCACAATACCCTGGATGGACCTCAAGATAATCACGCTAAGTGAAATGAGCCAGACTGCAAAAGCTGAAAATCAGATGAAATCATTTATATGTGGGATATAAACCTAAAAGTGACAAATGAATAGGACAAATAGAGACTCAGAGATATAGACAAACTACTAGTGGTTATCGGAGGGTAGGTGGTGGGGGAGGAGGGACGAGGTAGACAGGGTAAAGGGGGTCAAATATAGGTGAGTCAGAGGAGGGAGAAGTGGGTAAAGGGAATTAAATATATGGTAGTTGAAAGAGACTAGACTCTGGGTGGTAATCATACAATAGAATGATAATGTACACCTAAAAATTATATAATTGTATTAACCAATGTTACCCCAATAAATAAAAAAAAAAAGAGTGAGCAAGAATTTGAGACCTGATCCACGACAAATTCCTATCCTCTCTGGGGTAAGGAAGCCATCGATTATTTCTTAGTTGCTGTGTCTTACAGAAATAAATAAATGTGATAATAAAACAGTATAGATATCTAAAGGTCTGTCACTACGACAACTTCAGTAACATCAAGTTACTGCTGAATAGTTCTTTAACCAATTACTCTTAGTTTAGCATCATTTGCTAGCGGTGTTTCTTGGGCAAGTTATTTAGCATCTCTGAGCCTTGGTTATTCTGAAATATTGAGATAATATTACCTACCCAGTGATACTCTTGAGGGTATTGAAGAAGGTAACGTGCATGAAGTTCTTAGCACAGCACCTGGGATATGGCAAGCATAATAATAACAGGTCATCTAGAATATTAAATTAATTATTATAATAGTTCAGATAATCTATGACTATCCTAAATAAGATCCATCTAGGGAATTGCCTCTACTTTGTTCTTTAGTTGGTTTTCTAAGAATACATATTTAATGTAAGCTTCATAATTTAATTTTTACAAATAAAGCCTTTGTTGTAGAATCTTGTAAAAAGTTTCATGAAGTTTAGATTAATTTTCTCTGTTCAGTGCTTTTACCCTATCTATTTTTTACTCCCCCAAAGAGTAGAACAGATGAGGCCTCATTTCCTCTTGTATCAAATGGATTGTCTCTTCTGCCTTTTGGTATCAGCTTTTGCTAGTTTACATCTCTTTCAGCTAAACCAGTACCTAAAACTAGAGTTTATTGTGTATTTCTCTGAGTATCTCTTGTAAGTTGTTTGAAGAACATTTTCTAAGCCCTGTGAAAGTGCATGTTGTCTAGAAGACAGAACTATTTTGAACTTGAAGGTAGAACTGTGTTTTTCCTTCTTGGCAAATTTCTTTTCTTTTGATGAAAGGCAAAACTAGTGGTGACAGGTCAGGGTCTTAATTGCTGTGCTGTTGGAAATGAGGAGAGATGTTTATTGCTAATCAAGTAAAGAACAAACCAAGTTTCATCAGTGGAGTAAGATGAGCCCACTCTGTGGGCTGGTCTTATAAATTACTTTCTCTAGTGAGCCTGGGAAAACTTGTGAAGTGGTAATAATAAAAACGACATATGGTCTTTGCAGGAACTTTGTCATACATAAGCAATGTGCTGTGGGTGTGGTAATGAACATCAGGTGTATTTGGCTCAAGACTTCTCAACTTGGGGAAGAGGAATTTTGCTTTTTTGCACATATTGGAATGTGTTTTTGCATTTCTGGTCTTTTTTTAAAAAAATAACTTAAGAACGACATTTTTTTTATTCCTTATTGGAAGCTGTACTGGTCAGCATAAGAAAATACTTAAGATCTTCAAAGGAATGCTGTGGAAGTTTGGAAAGCATTTGGTTTGGCTTGAAGCAAGTTTGGCCAGTGAAGTGACAGGCACACAAGAAAGAACAACAGGTGAAAAAATGTGGAGTTTCTTTCATCTTTCAAAGGATTTTCTTGATGAATTGAAACAGCCATGAAAATAAGCACTGGCCTTCGTGCCCAGTGGCCTAAAAATACTTAGAGTGGGCCAAATCAGAATCAGGCAGGGGCCTAATGAAAATCAGGCAACAAGCCTAGGCCTAATTAAATATGTGCTGCCTCCCCCGACTTTTAAAAATTCCCTTTGGCTCAATTTTTAACAAAAAATTTGGGTTTGTGGTAAAGAGATATTTCTCTTCTTTGACTCAGAGTTAGTAATGACTAGCAAAGGCAAACAGTGATATTCATTATTCAGTAGAACCAATGAAAATTTTGGTTGGCTAAATAGATTTTCTTGCTGGCCTATTTCTTTTTAAAACTGCTTATAAAAATTAATATATTCCTGGACTAACGTAAATAGTATCTCTTGAAGTGGCTGAATGCAAGTCAGAGACAAAAGTTTTCACTTTGCTTGGAAAACACATTGCATTTGATTGTAATGATGTTTTAGAACAGCTTTTAAAAATGTTGATTGAACTTCAGTAGTTTCCAAAACTTGTTTAAAGGAGTGTTTGAGATCTGTGAGTCATGAATAATTTTCTGATTAAGATCACAAAGCAGATGTCTCCATAGAATTCTGCAAAACTTTAAAACATATTTAGACAATGTGAAATTGACATAAGAATGGAACGTTTTCTCCAATGTCCTAGTTTATAGACTGGGTACACAGAAGACCTGGGACTAGATCACAGACTTTCAGGCTCTCGGTTGAGGGACTTCTTTCTTGCCAGCACCTCCCATAAAGAAGTTGCTGCTTAATTTAGCATTTGAATACAAATAAAACTTTCATGTAACTCGAGGAGATAACATACTTAATTTATTACAGCACATTTATGAAGTTCTAGGAGATGCCCAAATGATAATAATTGGTCAGTCTGTTTTGTGTCTTTCTCCAAAGCCTTTGCTTTGGGAGCAACTTTTGAAGTCAATGATGATGCCAGATTTGGAAGAATTCTAGAGGCATGTGTTTGGGGAGCAGTGTGGATGAGAATCAGACCTGCAGATGGTAGGACATTGCATGTATGTATGTAAAATGATAACAAGACAGTTGAATCTTGTGACAGATCATTCCTTTTTAAGAGAAATGTAAATGTCAGGATTGCTCTCATGGGTCAGCACCATCAAAGGATAGTCATAAATAATGACAACAACAAAAACAACAATAACAAACCCTGCAGCTTTTAAGGAAGTCTGGTACCCTGTTTCCCTTTTGTAATGCTTAATGAAAAGCTGCACAAAAAATTTCTGTGCATTTGAGGATTTTGGAATAAGCAAGAGGCAGGAACAGAAGTTCACATGCTCTGTCTTTACTGGCTTTAATTGTTTTGATTTCAAGCTTAGCAGCAAACTGTTCCTGCCAAGTGAATGTACGTGTGCGCGGGATGTTTTCTGCTTTGCTTCACTCAGGTGTTTGAAGAAAGGCCCTGGTTTGTATCAGTCAGACATCAGTTTAGTGTAAGAGAAAATATACCCCTTGAAACAATTAAGGGATCACAACTCATCATTAGCATGAATAATAGGCTGCAGTGTCTATTTAGAATAGGGTTTTAGAAATTAATTACTAGGATAGGTCATAAAATGCTTTTTCTAACTATTAAAAACTACAATTCAACAATTAGACGATGGCAAATATTTAGGGCACCATATTTATCATCATTTTAGAAAGGGGTTGGCAAACTTATTCTGTAATGATCCAAATAGCAAATATTTTAGGCTTTGTACCTTGATAGCATAAAAGCAGCCATAGACAATAAGTAACTGAATTAGCATGTCTGTGTTCCAATGAAACTTTATGTATTATGTATTATATTTTATATAATTTTAATGTGTATTAATACTTTATTTTTCCTTTGATTTTTTAAAAGCATTTAAAAATGTAAACACCATTTGAACTCTGGGTTGAACAAAAACAAGCACTTTGGCCCAAGGACTTTAGTTTCCTGACTCCTGCTTTAGAAAAGAAGGTACTATATTTGGAAGCCATACTGGTCAACATAAGAAAATACTTAGGATCTTCACTCACTATTTATACTAAGATGTCTGAGCATTATTTTAAAGAGCAATGCATTGTTTTCAACTCACAAGTATTTTATAATTCTGTTCCAATGGTTATTTTTAAAATACATTGTAAAATACATTTCAAGACTGTGGAATGAGGGCTAGCTGAGTGGCACGAGGCTTGACAAATTAAATTCAGATTGTGTTCCTCTATGTTTCAATTCTGTTTATCAGTAAAAGGAACTTGTGTCATTGCCTCACTTATGGTAATGAATAAATCTGTATAATTTTACAAAAGAACAACTGTATGGATTCTCTTGCTGCCTGAAGACTTCAGTGTTGAGCTCCTCTATGTAAAAGTTTCCATGACAATCTGGCCTGAAAGAATGACAGGTTTGCCCTCATGGGGAATTTCTCATTAAGGAAGCTTTTCTTTTACCAGAAAGCTTTATGGAGCTTAATAGTGGGTCAAACAGAAAGGACCAAACAGGACCCTTTCATAAACCATACCTTATACCCACCCTGGTCTGAAAGAGAGCTTGTTTCCTCTTGAGTGTGGTGACGGGGTGATGTTCAGAAGCCAAGAGGTTACAGAGGACCACCATGCTACCCTGGGGTCCTTGCTTCCTAGTGGTAACCTAGAGACCTGACACAAACATGTGCTATTAATATATGAGCTAAGCCAAGAATTATAGGCCCTTAACGTTCTCTGTTGAAAGACAGTATGTGGAGTGGTGAAGTGAGTGAGCTTTGAGCTTGACAGAGTTTTTATCCTGGCTCTGCCATGAATAAGCCGCATGACTTTCCCCTTTCCAAGCCTCAGTTTCCTCCTCTGAAATGGGGGCATGGTAATAATGATGTCTATCTCTTAGAATTGTTTTGGTGCATAATACGTGTAATACATTTTCAAATAACACCTGGTACATGGTGGTGAATAATAAATGATAGCTATCTTGATGACTTCCTTTCTTTTAGCGTTGAAAGCAATACAAACTCTTTTTTTAAAGGGAGATTCCTTCCCTCGGGTATAATCACTATAATAATATCCTTTAATATATTCCTTTTTCTTTCTCATCCATTATCACTCCTTCATTTTACTGATCTATACCTTCTAGCCACCCTGTCCTAATGCACATTTGGGATCTTGGTCTTTATTCTTTTCCCACCACCACACTTTATTATAAACTCAGTGATCTGCTGGACCTACACTGAGTAACACTTGATTCATACATAAGAGGGACATGTAGTTCATCAGGTGTAACCTAATATATTGCCATGTATTTGTGGCACAGCTTAGTCTGGATTTGGCTGGAACTCAGTAGGTTTTTGGGACAGCTTTATAGTAAGCTGCTCACTCCATACCTAGAGCTAAGAAGTTGAAGGGATAGATGTCAATGAGGGGAGATGGGTGGCATTCTGCATATGAGCTTTATGTCTCATCATTGTTTAGTAGAATGTTCTGTGTTCTTAGGACCTTCAATCAGTGATAGTGTGTTGGATTTAGATTCCCTTTCCTGTCAACTTCTTTCTGGGCTGGAGGGAGAAGAAGCCTTGAATGTTGTGCTGCACTGTTTTAAATCCAGCTAACACTTTGTCATATTTCCTTTTGAGCCTATTCTACTTGTGCACTGGAGCAGAATGAGTGTGGACAGTTGTTGAAGGAAATTTTTATTTTAGTTAATTACTATCCTGGATTTGTCTATTCCTATTTTCTTGGAATAAAAGTGAGATGCTAATTTTTGGACTACTCAACATACAGAAAGTAGGAGTTTTTTCTTTTTCTTTTTTCTTTTTCTAGAGAGGATGCATTGTATAATTTATGGGCAAAAGCAATTCTGAAATGTTTTAATATGCTTGCATAAGGAAAATCCATGTGTTACCAGTGTTACATGGGTTTTGCTCTTTTGAATGATACTAAAATAGCAATTCTTAGTCCTATAAGAAACAATGTCTGCATTAAATACCTGCTTCTCCCTTAAAAACATAACACAGGCCCAGTTTTTCCTCTCATATTTCTTTACTCCCTAGGTATCTCCTTGACTTCAAAGGGTACTTAGTATATTCAAGAAATACCCAGAGAGTAGTGGAGAATGAGACTGTGGCCCTAATATAGCTTTATTTGATTGAAACAATACATCTAAATGATATTCACTGTTGTGTTAATCACTTATGCTCTAGGCTTACATAGAGTTTACCTTCATTTATCGATGCATCTTTCTCTAGCATACCAGGTTCCTACTGTGTGCAAAGGGCCAAACCAAGCCATAAATTTGGACAACAAGACACACAGAGGCCTGTTTCTCTCATTCATTTCAAAGGTGAAATATTCTCTGTGATATTTTTACTGTAGACTTCCTGGAGTACAATCCAGTGGTGTTCATGATGACTCTGTTTTGCTAAGGAGGAGAGAAAGAAGGAAAGTAATATTCTTAGGGTTTACTATATGCTACACATTGTA
This sequence comes from Cynopterus sphinx, assembly GCA_030015415.1. NCBI lineage: Eukaryota > Metazoa > Chordata > Mammalia > Chiroptera > Pteropodidae > Cynopterus > Cynopterus sphinx. The sequence goes on from CM057391.1 coordinate 28,399,708, forward strand.
CACACATGACTTTATTGAATCCTTCCATTAACTCTCAGCATTAGTACTATTGTTCCCTTATTATTAATGAGAATACTGAAGTGTAGGGATTAAGTGACTTGCCTAAAGCCACACAGCTTGCAGGTTGTAGAAAGCTAAGATTCACAGGCAGGTCTGTCTCTTTTCGCTAGCCCAAACTGCATCCCTTCAAGCAGAGGTGGTCATTGTTAATCACCTGGCAGAAAATGATCACTTGGGATGCAGAAAAGTGTCCTCCAAATGTATTTAACTTAAAAAAAAATGATTTGATTATAAAAACAGGTAGAAAACATATGTTGCTTTTCCAGATTTTAAAAAGTAAAAGTTCAAAGCTAAAATTACTGAAAAGTGAGTACAATTACATAATTAAAATAAACTGTGATTTAGGTCTTTACCAGAGAACCAGACATTTAAAATGATTATTCCATGAACCTAATTAAATCTACAGTCTTTGTCAGAGTAAGATATAATTTAATAAGCACAACCTAGACTGTAAAAATGAACAGGGGTCTGTTTGGTTCTAAATATAACAGTGATGATCATATTTTTAGAATATTTTTTAATTATAAAAGAATTGCCAACTAAGAAATAAAAACTCAGAGATTCTTGCAAATGCTTAAGAGCAGCCACAAGTTCTTGCTGCAAAGCAGACAAAACAGTCTTCACTTTTGTGCCAGAATTTCCTTTTGGCTTAGAAGACCAAGCATACAAAGAGAAAATGGGGAGATTTGCTATTCTAAAAGGTTTCCTGATATACTTTGGAGAAAAGTTGTAAAAGGCATACGAATTCTTCTAAAATAGGTTATCTGTGGGTTATCTTTCTTGTTACCATACAAAATTCTTTCACTTTTCTCAGTCTTGGTTTCTATTTTTGTCTGTAAATGGTAATGACTTCTCTATCTAGGTTTTTGAGAGGGTCAAATGATATGTAAAAGTACTTTGGGATGATTAAAATGTTATTCATATGGAATAGTAAGTGCATGCAGATGATATCTTTCAAAATTCTCCAATATATTTCCCCTGTAGTAATACAGTTTGTTTGTCTATTACCTACCCTCCAATATTACCCAAAGGGTAGAACAGGGAAAATGTCATTGAGGGGACAGGGAGAATAAGAAAGGAAGACAGTCTTGTCAGTCAAAAGGGAGAAGGTGCAAACATTTCCAGTTCTAGGAGGCAGAGAGAGAAGAGAGAGAGAAAGGATAGAAGGAGGGAAGAAAGGATAAGGGGAGGGAGGGAGGGAGGGAGGGAGAAGGGTAAGAACTCAGCTGTGTGCTGGCTCCATGCATGAAAATTCCCATAGGATGTGTAGAAACATCCAGAAAGGTTTTAGAACTCATAATTCTCCTCTCTCCTGATAGAGGAATGAAAACCTATTAGAGAAGTTCTGAGATCAGTATGGCCCTGCATGATATAGAAACAGTAGAACAGGATTGTTAAGGAGCCTACATACATGGTCCTGAGATAGTATTTCTAGCTGCCCAGGGCCTGTGAAAGGCATGTACAAGATCTAGAAATCCTCGTGAACAAAAAGGAGAAGGTTTAAATATTTGAGATAACCGGTAGTCTAGAATAGGTCCAAAAATGCTCTACCACCTGTTAGCTGAATATCATAAAGTCAGATAATACCATTGGTGAGGGAGGTGGGAAACCCTCTTGCACTGGTTAGTAGAAGTCTAACTGGTACAGACATTTTGGGGAGTTATCTGGCAGTGCTTAGAGAAATCTGGCAGTATACACTAAGATTCCCACTCCTGGGTAAATGTTCTAGAGCCGCTCTTACATAGGAATATAAGGAAACATGTATAGATATGTTTATTGATGCTCTATTTGGAAGGCAGAAAGTTGGAGGCAATTGAGGTGTCTATTGCTAGGAGAATAAATTAGTCAATTGTGGGATATACTCATGTAGTGGAATTCTGTGTACCACTCAGGTTAATTCTCTAGATGTACATAAAACATACGTTGAATAAAAAAAGAAAAAAATGTTCTGTAGCACAATTACATGTATATAAATGAAACATACAACAACACAGACTACTCATCTATGTCACATAAAGATAATTTCAGGACTAGGATGGAATTTAGTAAATTGCTTGTTATTTAATTCTCTGATGCGCTGTAAGATGAAACATTTACCCCTTGAGATTAATTTTTTACTGACTGATCAAACTCAATGTACTGTTTATGTTCTCTGTAACAGGAATTTTAGAGTATATAAATTTTTAAGCAACTGTCTGATATCCAAAAAGATGCATTACTTTCATCTGAAGTAATTTGAAGTTCAACTGAGTGAAATATTGCTACTATTTAAGCTCCTTATTATACAATATGGATCCAGTTTATCAGATTTATAGTGTGAAGCTGGGACTCTCTCTGATGACTAGAGAAGGCACTCTAATGTTCTTAAGACATTATCCTCTGTGGTCTTCATTGTTCACCAGCTGCATCTTGACCATCACTTTACCTTTCTTGATATTGGTTTCCTCATCTGTAAAATGATGTGGACTAGTTCATTGCTCCCTAAAAGTGCTATGATTTCACACAAAAAAAGCCAAAAACATTCCACTTACTAGAAAGTTCCCCTGCTGTAATACCAATAGCTTATCAGGGTGGACCTAGGTCCATGAGAAGTTGATAAACATTAATTTTAAAGGTGAGGGAGAGTCAAATTCTATATCCACTCTGTTACCTTTGAGTCACCCATTGTTTTTCAGAATCAGGCATTTCTAGAAGTCCAGTGAATTATTCTGTAAATTATTCTTAAGAATAGAATTACATGGTGATGTAATCCCATTATCAGAGTCCATGATTCTAGATGGTTTTAGAAGTAGAATTGTTACTACAAAGTCTCTTTGGGTGCTTCCAGTATAAAAATAATCTTACATTGTGTGCAAGATGGTCCAGTAAAATAATAATAATGAATAATAATAATTAATAATAATAATAATAAAATACTTAATATTTATAACACTTGCACAGTGTACTAAGTGCTTTCCAAATAGTAACTAAGTTAATTTTCACAACTCTGTGAGACAGGTACTATTATTATCTAATTTTATGGAGGAGGAAAATGAGGCACAGAGAAATTAAGTTGCTTAGTTTTACAGCTCAAGAGTAGGAGAGACGATATTGGAACCCAGACTGTTCAGCTCAAGAGTCCATGCTTTAACCACTAGGCTTACTATCTAATATGTAGTGTAATGAAATTCGAATTTACAACAAATTTTGAAATTAGAAATTTTCCTGGACTTTGTTTGGAATAATGTTCTCATTAATTAACCGATAGTCGGTTTTTAGAGAAAGATAATCAGGAAAAAAAGCCATTGGCTTGGTTCCCTTACTCTGATTCTTTCAATCGTGTCTCTTATAATAGCAGTGTATCTAGTATTTATTCACTTCTTCCTCTGTACCAGATAAGTTTATTAATTTGTTTATAACCCATATGAGGTTCACATGGTTATTAGCCCCATCTTACTGATGAGCTAACTGAAGCTTACAAGGGTTATGTATTTTGCGTGTGGTCGTTTGTCCAGTGAGCATCCAAAGGAGCAGCCTCAGGGACAGAGGACTGCTTCTAAGAATACTTAACATTTCAGGGGGCTGAGTTTCTCCATTTCTAAAGTAAGGTGTTCAAATGTCTTCTAAAGTACCGGCCAGCTTTAATTCTTTATGCTAATGAGTCTATTGTTCCTGTGGTCATGGCTTCCCACTTTGTATGGGCTAAAGTAGAATTTCAAACCAGGCTCAAAAATTTTCTCTCTCAAAGAGCAATTAGGGGGATTGTTTTATAAACTATATATATGTCTAACCAATGTACTGCATACTTGAAATTAAAAAAAAAGTGATATGTCTTAGAAATGCCCTTCCCCTCCCCCCCACCAAAAAAGAGCACAGGTCTTTTTCAAAGGCTGTATGTTATAAAGTGGCAATTTAGGTCATTTCACTAGAATTGGTATTTCACTTAACTAGCAGCTTTAAGGCTTTCCAACTACTGAGAAAAAAAGTTTCTCTTGTTTTGGTAAATCACAAATCTTAAATATATTAAACAACAAAACATAGTAATATACAGAAAATGTATTTTTATTCCTTTTCTAAAATATTATTTTAAATCAAACATTGTTATTATTTATGTTATACAGACTTTCATTAACAAAGCATTTTTTTAAAGTGATTAAATTTTCTTTAAAAATGATAGTATTTTACATTATGGGAGGCAGTAAACCCAATTAAGTTTTGCTGGTATTCACATCTTAAAAAAAAAAAAAGTCTTCCAAAAGTTGAGCCTGAAGTTTTAAAGCCCTTGAAACAAAGTTTCTTAGTAAAAACGAGCAGGTGAGAGACTGAGGTAGAGAAGAGGTCATGACTAATTGCCTGGAAACCCTTCTTCATCCTCGAAAAGAGGTAGTTAGATATGGGTGAGGAAATGGGGTGGTATGACCTTGTGATCTTAGATGCCTTGTTTATATTTCCTTATCGTGAATCTTCTTGCTAAAAGTAAAGTGTTGGTAAAGTGGCTTTAGTCTGCCTGGGAGACTCTTGGCTTTGGTCCAAACCTAGTATTATCAGAAATACATTCTTTACCTTGTATAGCACTTGCAAGTTCTTCTAACGAGGTCCACACATGGTAGCCAATTAGGCAGGATAACCCAGTGCCTTGGGCAGGGGAGAGCATGCACTCCCACTCTCTGTCATGCAGGGTTATCCACCAAATGTGGCTTTGTGTGGCATGTTTTGTGGGACAGAAATAAATAGCATTTTGTATTTGTGAGCCTTGAAAAGACCACTTAGATTTGGATTCTTATTTGATAAAAAAGAAAAATTTAAAGCTCATTTTACTTTGAGACAAAACTATAATCAATTTCAAATTAAGTATCTAAATTACTTAAAGATATTCTCCCTCCCATGTGGCATGACCTGGTAAGGAACTTTGGTCACTTTCTGTCTGGGTTCTTTCCCCCTGAAGGGCCAGACCTTCCAGGAGGACGCAATACTCAAGGACTAGGATTTAAATTTTACTCCCTGTCATTCAAACCCTGGCACAGATGAAGGGAGGCAGCCCCTATCCTAGCTGAGGCCTTCTACTAGATTCCTTCTGATTCACAGAGTTCTGTGAGATCCACACCAGGGGGGCTTCAGGAAGAAAAACAACTGTATTTCCTATTTTCTGATGGTGAGAATTATTCTACTTTCCTGCCCCTCTTTTGGTTTATTTAATTAGGAAAAGCATGGAGCTCAGCCATGGCAGGTCTATTTATATTCACAAGCTAGCACTTCACTTAAATTTTCCTTCATCCTTTCTTTACTCTTATCTGTAAGATGTCTCAATTCTTTGTGGAGAAGGAAAAGATATAAAGAGCTAAAATCCACCCCATCTTTTCTACCTTTGATTTCAGGGTATATGCTTCCTTCTCCACTCTGGCAGAATAAAAATTATATTTCCTTTTGTCCTCTTCCTAAAGACTTGAGAAAAACAATTAAAATCTGCTTTCCTTTCTCTGGCCTGTATGTGAATATATTATGTGCTACTGCAATAAAGGCTCCTCCTTAGTTATATCCAGCAGGGCCAAACCTTGGCTCATACCCTGGGCAGGATCATTAGACCAGCTTTCTGGCTTTTGAAGTTGGCTAGGCCTGGTCAGTGGATGAACCTAGAGACAATGAGGCAGGATATTGGGTGGGCTTAACTGACTCAATTAATTGTACGTATGAGAAATCTTGCTCAAGAATTTTTTTTTCTAGTGTAATCCCCATTATTTCAACTTGAAGGCCTGCTTCAATAAAAGTCATTATCAGTATCAAAATTTTCCACATAAAAATGTGGCCCAGTGGTGGCCATTGGCAGTTTCGTAGGATTCAGATGGCAAACGAGCCATCTGAAAGATGTTAAATTCTTAGACATGCAATAAACAGCTCCCAGTCCTGGCACCACAAAATATCAGCAAAACCCAGGTTCACTTTTTGCTTTCAGTAGATGCTTTTGATTCACAGATACATTAAAATTACATAGAAAATATAAATATCCAAAGTAAAAGGCATGTGATAGAGACTATTTTACCTGTCTAGGAATATATTATGCTTTGATGAGAAGAAGATGTGGCAGCCTGGCACATTTGAAATTCCAGAAGGAAAGCCAGACAGCCCTTAAAGAAAGACATATCATATAGAATCACCTCCAATTTTAATGGATATGGTTAGTACAGCATATCAGGAAACAGACTACTCTTATTTTCTTTCTCTGGGTGTACAGGTATGTAGGAATCTAATGTCCTTTGTAAAAATATTTCTGTATTTATTGGTTGTTCTCCCTAATGGCTATTCTCTCAAAAGGCAAACATAGTTTGAGTCCCAGAATTTGGGACTAAATACCACTCGTCTGATGTTTCTTTAATATGGAGATTAAATGCAAACATGAAATTAGCTTCCTTGAAACATTCACTTTGAACTTTGCTTTTCTGCTACCGAGGAGATGATCTTTTGAACGGATGCCCTGCCACATTGACAGAGCTTGGACCTGGGCCAGGTTTGCTTAGCCGTTTTTCCTTATTTAGCTCACTCAATATTATTGGCAGGTTGCTTCCACTAAAACCTGTTTTTTAAAAGATTTTTGACAACTTCACGTAGGTTCAGTATCTTTCATGGGAAGTTGTGCTAACTGGGCAGAAAGACTGAAGTGCCAATTATAGCAGCAGCAGAAGCGGAGTTGCTTTTGTCCTATTGGAAATATGAGGGAATCCTGTGCGGGCCAATATCTAGAGCCTGTAATGCAACTTTTAAAGTAAAAGACGACTGAGAAATTGTTTAAATTACATACTGTTCCTTTCCCAAATTGCCTTAGAGGACCTTTTTAGATTATTTCAAAATTCCCTAATTACTTTTATTACTTGGTGATTAGCATTATCAGCTGTCCTTTAACAAGGAGAATTTAATTTTAAGATGAGCATTTTTTTCCCCTCCTTTTTGGCAATATATGAAAGCAATTGCATCTGCACTGCTTTTTTTCCCTTAACTTTGGGGAACTCAGGCTAATTGGTGGGATAGTCCTTTACGTTAAATTATTTAATGCATTTGCTAAAATGTGAAGACTGGAAAACACACAGCTCTTAACTTGTCATTTTGGTAGTGTCATCCATTGATGAACAATGACTTGTTTGCTAATGAGGAACATTGATTCTTGTATGTGACTGTGTGTATGTGTGTGTGTGTGTGTGTGTGTGTGTGTGTGTGTGTGTGTGTGTGTTTTAATGCAGAAAATTATTTATTATTTTTTTTAATAAGCCTGGCAGAAATTGAGAATGCCACTGACTAGACATAGAAAATGTTCTTCCATTCACACTTCACAAATACATTTTATGATGATCCTGGCTGTATAAGGAAAGCTTTATGATTTAGTAAGGGACTTTATACAAAATATTTGAATGTTACATATAGTATGAGTAGTTCTCCTTTAAAGTCAACACATCATGCAATACTCTAAGCCTAATAAAGAAGGTAAATTATTTTATGTATTCTCCATCCTGAAAATTAAAGTCTCATGTATTAAACTGTGAGAAATAAAGTATTGTGCAGCCTTATTAGGCAAAAAAAGAGGACGAAACCACAAAGACAGAAGCAGCATGTGTAAAGTTGGGGATTATTGGAAATTCTATGATCCAGGAAGGAAAAGGCATAGTAGAAAAAGATGCTCAGGTTGCTGCTGCATGAGAAATGTGAACTGTGAAGAAGCAACTGGAATTATCAGTGTTCAGCTGTTAGATTTCAATAATCAGCATTTTAATGGCCTTAGATAAAAATATTTTAAGGCTGGCATATTATTTCCTCTACTTCTTATCATTTGTAATAGAGAATAATGGGAAATTAATAAAAAAATAATTTCAGAGATCACTTTATTAAAAAATTAATTTTTCCACAAAGATACACATGCAGTCTTTGGAAATACCCATTAAAGTGTCAAATTTTATTTGAATTTGTGTACTATGTTCTGTGGTTTAGAAATTGTTTATGTTCATATTAATTCACTTGATTAAATGCTTGATCAGCGTCAAAATATCCTATTTAAAAAATGGGCAAAATAAATAAACAGCAAACCCTCACGAGCAAGGACATATTCATGATTGATGGACAGCTATCTTTCAAGAACCATTGTTTCAAATTGATATCATTGATAGCTATCACTTTTTGAGTGTTTACTAAGTTCTAGGTATAGAGTTTACTAAATAAAATATGAATTTATTAAATCATTATAACCTACAGAGGCTCACAGAGTTCAGGTAAAAAGCCAGAGGTCATAGAGTGAGAAACTATGGAGAAACTATGGTTTTGTTCCTGTCAGCCTGGCTTCGTATTCTAGGTGTGTTCCATTAAAGTATTTTTTATCTGGCAATTTTTATTGCAAACATTTTCCTGAATTTTTCTACCACTTGTCCTTACAATGCCTTGGCTACAGGTCAGGTACTAATGCTTAAACAAACAATGCCTTCCTTTCTTGCCTTCCTTAACATCTTCATGGCTACGTCAGACAGGACCAGTTATTCTTGGCGTCCCCGAGGATGCTGATATGAGAACTCTGCTTAAAAGCTCTTGGGTAAATTCTCAGCCTCTGCCTTCTAGCTTGGTGATATGACCAGAAGGGTCATCCATGCCTGTGAGAGAGATCCTGGGTGGAGTAAGCTGTGGAGCCTTCCTCCCATGCTTTTCTCCTTGCTAGTCAGCACAGTCCTTACTGAGTTTCTGAGACTCCAGAACAGTCTTGCCTAGTTGACACTCAGAAGCATTCCAGAGGAAAGAGTGAGCAGGACGCTTGAATTTCACAGTGTGGTGGGGCAAAGAGGAAAACCCCTGCCCTAACCTTGAGCCACAGGACTGACACAAATCATAAGTATTGTCCTTAAGGAAAAGGAACAGAAAAAATTCTGACAGTTCTGCTGCTTGATGGGACATACTCTCCCTCCCCATTTTTTTTCTTTTTATAAGGAAATATTAGATAAGGATAGAAGAGTTTGTAAAATACATTCTTGCCAATGTGGCTAGCATATGCTTCTGGAATCTAGAGAAATCTTGCATATAACAATGTTAATTTTTATAACATAGTCTGGATAGAGCATTCTGACAGTGGGAATCATCAAAAGGAAAAATTTTTATGTAATACATTAGAACTGTTTGACATATTCCCTCTTCACAACCTACTGTTCTTCCCTCCTTTCCTTCCTTCCTTCCTCCCTTCTACCTCTCTCCCTCTTCCTTTTTTCCTTTCTCTTCTTTTAGAAAAAAATAAGCACCTAGTATATATGAATATATGCTGGTTGCTGGGATATGGATATTACCCTGAGTAATATAATATATTAATATTGCACATATACACAATATACCATAATTAATATAACAAGAGAAATTAAACATATAATAAGTGCAAATAAGATCCTGGAAGAGTTCAACTTTTATTTATTTATTGGGACTAGGCGTTGGGCCAGTGCTGGGATCATAGCTATAGTTTAAAGATCAGTGGCGGACACACCTGCAATCGGGCATTTACATTACGGCATGGTCAGTGCTAAATCTCATTCTTTCAACACATGTTTTTATAGCCTTCTAAATGTCAAGTATTCCTTAAGAGAGGTTGAGATGAATTCATGGGCAAGGTCTCCTTTGAGCTGGACCTGGAAGGGTAGGTTTCAACACAGATGGGGGGAGAAAAGCATTCATGTTTGAGAATGGGGAGAGTGATGGTAAACATTTGAGATTTTAGGAGGAAAATAATAATAGTAATAATAACAATAATTAACCTTATGTACTTTTAATATGGGCCAGTTACTGTTTTAAATATGTGGCATATGCTTTACCAACTTGAATGTTCCTCATAACATCCCCGTGATCTGGTTACTGTTGCCATTTTACATATGGGGAATTAGGCACAGAGAGGTTAAATGACTTGCTTGAAGCCACACAGCTAGTAAGGGGTGGATCTGGGCTTCAAAATCAGGCATTCCTCTTGTTATAACCTTGCTACAAGCAAAATTAAGGAAGGGAAAAGTTGTGAGGTGGGAAACTGCAAGGAGTTCAGTTTGACCTGAGATTAGGTTTGGTGCGGAGGCAAGTGCGGGGAATAAATTGGCAAGGTAATTGGGGCCATGTTATGAAAGGCCCTGAGAGTCAGATTGTGAATTTTCTTCTGCAGATAAAGGGGAGCCACTGAAGGTTTTGAGCAGGGAGTGCTGTGATCTGAGGTGTGCTTCAGAAGATTCAGCCTGAACCACTGTGTAAAATGAGGGGCAACAGGCAGGAAGAAAAGTTAGGGACTGATTGTGGCGATAAGTGGGAACGAGGCTCAGTAACAGTAATGAGAGAGTTATTAAAAAGGGGGGGGCGGCGGTTTACAGGGCCTGAGAGCTTATTAAAACTCCGAGGTGTCGTGTTAACCTTTGGCCTATGATAGATAGTATTCACAAAGGGTTAAATGAATATGCCTGCTATGGAAATTTCTTGGGCATTAACATTTTCCACTTTTCTTCAGTTGTATCAAATGCCCTTGTAATGGGAGAAAAAGAACAAACATCAAAAGTACCTTTTAACTTCACAATTCTTTCTAAATTTCTTTAAACTTATAGGCTATACTGCTGATTTGCAGACTTCAAAGTACACAGAAGGATCAGGGTCAGATTGAAAAATTATTTCTTACAGTTTGATAAAATATGCATGTGAATCCTGTGACCCACCAGTGAAACTATTTCCGTGTTAATGTAACTTTGTAACACTAATTGCACTGTTTAGCTCCTCCCCCCATAGCTTTTTAACTGTAAGTTCTGGTAAATAATTTTTGCTTATTATTTATTCTGTACTGTACAGATTCTGTGTATTGTTTATAGATTCAAAAATTTCAAGTTGTTTTCTGGAGGAATTATAGCAAGACTGATGAGGGTGTGTTCCTATGGGCAGTGGTTGGGACTTTTGTATTCAACTTGCTATCAGTTTTTAAATGTTTTAGTTTTTATTACCTCATGAGAACATCATCTCAATATATTATATTTGTGATAATTTTTCTCAGAAGTAACAGTTATAATTTGTCAATCTTTTTTCAGACGGAAGTCACAATTCTTCCTCCAGTATTGAGGGAGGAAACCAAGATAGAAAACTGAGAGTTTGAGGTTTCCCCATGAACTCATCACGTTTTCCTGGTTTTCAAATATTTGTGGAACTACCATAAATAACAGTCTCAGAATATCTATGCTTTTGTAGAGTAAAGTTTTGTTTATTTTGTAGATTAAAATTTTGTGGAAACTGATGGAAATATACCATTTGATGGTACTAAACATTGCCCGTTCTGCAGTTTTTAAATATCGGTCCTTTGCAGTTTCCTTTTAGATTGGAATGCTGATATTTGCAAGTTCTTAAAGCGGTGGGTTGTCTTTAATTCTTGGTTATGTGATGTCTATTATTTATAATAGTCTCCTTGACTTTTTCAGATGTTTGAGGCAGTATTGTGAAATGATTAAGGAAGTGGACTTTGAGTTTTACCCTTGCTTCTCAAACTTCTATGTGCATATGAATCACTGGAGGATCTTTTAAAGGGCAGACTGTGATCAATGAGTCTGGGGCATGTCCTGAAATTCTGCATTTTTAATAGGTTAGTCTATGGGCCACACTTTGAATAGCACAGTCTAGACTCAAGTCCTTATGTATATTACTTCCTAACTGTGTGACTTTTTTAGCTTTTTAGTTCATTTTTATCATTTGCCACACAACATAGTGAGGATGTAAGGATTAAGTGAGAAAATGTATGCAAACATTCAGGCACAGTGAATGCATTTAATAAAGCAAATAATAGTCACAATAGTTATTTACCATTGTCTCTAGAAGTAGAATCATTTTAAGAGCTTGCTGAGAAGCCCAAATTGTTGTATGGTGACTAAATCTGATTTTGGAGAAAAAGTCCTTGAAGCTCTGTCTTCTCTATGTATTGCTGTGAGACCACACAGGTAATTTCATCTCATTTTCATGGGTTTTATTTGTAAAATAAGAGAGGATTGGGCCAGAGATTTGTAAGTTTTTTTTTTTAATGGAGTATACTATTCCTTTTTTTTTTTTTAAGTTGACATAGGATGAATTATGTTGTTTCTTCTGTCTGTAAATTCATTTCATTTGACATAGATTTGAATTAAATGGTCCCCAGTTATTTCTCTCCTTGTCTCCTATATGTTGGTTATTGTTTAGATAAAGAGTTCTGAAGGTCCGTTGGGACCATAAATTAAAGCTATAGGCAATTCTGAAGTATCCTAAGAAAGCTCAATTAGGATATCAGAGAAACCACTATGTAGCTGAAGAGAAAAATTGCCTTGGCTGCTTTGTACATTGTCATATCTGAAAAATTCTAATACCTTATATAATCATTTAGAATGCTCACCCAGCTGCTTGGGTTATTGTCTAGAGTTTGCCTCCAAATTTCAATCTTAGAGAAAAGGCATCTTCCAAATACTCTAATCTGAACTACCAGCACATTTTAGAAATTATATAAATTATTTAACATGCTAGAGGTATAAAATAAAAGTGTTTTTTCCAAAAAAAAATCTTTATTAAGAAAATAAATTATTACATGGACAAGGATTTGGGAAAACATCTATTATATAAGATTTGTTAGTCATCAAAATTTTCTTTAGCTATACTATTAGCTTTAGGGTATGAACGTGACTTTGCAGTAATGAATAAGTAGAAATTTGAAAATAGGAGATAGGAGAGTTGATTTTTTATTAATATGGAAACATTTCTGTCTGTTTCCAAAAAGATTGTGAAGTGGCTAGAAGCTTTGTTAAAACTGCAGCACTGACAAAGAAATGGTGAGATGGCTGCTCTTACATACTGCCAATAGGAATGCAAATTTGTATAACCTTTCTGGGAAGAAACTTGTCAACATTTTCTAAAAATCTTAAAAATATTAATATTTTTTGACTCTCTAATTTGACTTTTAAGCTTCTGTCATAAGGTATTAATATTAAATGAGAATATAGGTTTATGTTTGAGGATCTTAATCATATTACTTGTGATAGCGACATGTTAAATTCTTAAGTTCCTCGTTTGTACTCACAGTTACATCATTAGTGCATAGTATAATTTCTGGCATATACTAGGCATTCAGTAAGTATTTACTGAATAAATGAACCTAAATGTCCAGAAATGGAAAAATGGTTAAATAAAAGATGGTGTATCCCATATGATAGAATATGTGCAGCCATTAAAAATGTGCCTATGAGGAGTTTTAATTATAGTATGAGATAAACTATGTGAAAATACATATGTATAAGATTAAGACTGGATGAAAAGTCATTAAAATGTCAATAGTGATCATGTCTAAATGGTGAGTTGATAGGTGCTATATTTCTTCACAAATTTTCTCTAAAGTGCATGTTATTTTATATTAAAAGGGGATTTTTTTGTTAAAGTGCAGCATTTTTCTCAATTCATTGAGAAGTAAACTTTTTCTAAGTCTAAACTAGAAAGTTCTTTTTCTCTTGACCATATATTGAATTCTTTGTTTTCTCTGATTTAAAATGAGTTGAAGGGAAATGAAAACATATGTCCACATGAAGATGTGCATGCAGATGTCCAAAATAGTATTATTTATAAAGTACTAAATAGAAATGTTCAGAACAGTATTATTAATAAAGACTTGCATGTGAATGTTCATAGCTGTATTATTCATAATAGCTCAAAAATGGAAACAACCCAAATATTTATCAGTTGGTGAATGGATTAAATCAAATATGGCATATTTGTACAATGGAATACTACTTAGCAACAAAAAGAAATGATGTGCTGATACAGGCTGCAACATGAATGAACCTCAAAAACATTATGCTCAGTAAAAGAAGTCAGGAACCAAAGACCACATTTTACGTGATTCCCTTTACATAAAATATTCAGAAAAGACAATCCTGTGGAAGCAGAAAGTAGAATCGTGGTTGCGGGTGCCTGGGGGTGGGAATGGGAAGTAACTGCAAATGGGCCCGAGGGATCTCACTGGAGTGATAGACGTGTTCTAAAACTGGATTACGATGGCTGCACAGCTTGGCACTTACTAAAAAGTCATTCAAGTGTACACTTAAAAATGGTGAATTTTATGAAATGTAGTTTAATGCAGTTTTTAAAACCATAGTGGCATTGGGTCAGTAAAAATCTACATAGTGTGAGAACGTAAAAGTAATATATAAAAAAAGTATATACAAAAAACAGGTGTTGCGTGTGTGATGGGAAAACCATATGTCTACTTATTTTATAACACGGAAAACTTGCTTTTTCTTTTGGATGCATTAAATAACTCTTTAAGAAAAAAATGAGTCTAAGATGGTTCAAAAATTGTTGTGAAGTAATTCTATTATATAACACATATTTGAGGTTTCATTTAATGTGAAATTCCTGTGTTGCCACCAGTGTTATATGGATTTCAGTACCCAATTATTACTTCTATTGTAAGCTTTCTGCTTTAGTTCAGAATACAGCCCTGGGTTTATGCTGGGGAGGGAGCTTCCTTTGATCAAAGTTGCACTTCCCCAGCACTTCCCAGCCTATGTGACTCTTCCAATGGCGATTCTACTCCTCCCCCAGCCCCCAAGTAGATTTCTTCAAGTCTGAAAAACTGTCTTTGCTTGGTAGCTCTGTAGTTCATTCTACAGTGAAGTTACTAGTTTAGAAATAAGAAGCCTTTTGAGTTGTTGGCTTGTTTCTTGATAGGACAAGTTGTCCTGGACTCTGTTGGTGAAACAGAGAGAAGGAACAATAGCCAAGGGCCAAGGCAGGGCAGATGGCATGTGAAAACCAGACCAGGCTCTCTTCCTCTGAGGCACTGTGAGAGGCTTGAGTTACCCAAGGTGGGGATCTACCCCCCACCCCCATGCCTTCCTAGTTACAATTCGCCCAACTATAGGATTTCCTCTGCTCTACAAACATTGGCGTTTCCCCCTCTGTGGCTTTGAATGCTGTGCTCCAATGAAATAGGAGATCTCAATTTGAACAGCACAGATTGATTTTACTATTGTTGCGAAAGGACGAGAGGTAAGTGATCCCCTAATGCCTGGACCCCTTAATTAGTTGGCATCTCAGCTTTCTGGAGGGTGTCAACTGCCACCTGGAAAGCACAGAAATGAAACCACTTTTATAAAGAATATGGAAGGAACTTGACTTTCATTGACCATTAGCTGTTATTTTAAACCAAAGTTTACTTTTACTGTAGGCTTGTGTTCCTAATTATAAAGGCCAATTTCCTTAACTTAGCCTTGCTTGAGAGTGGTGCGGGGCCAGGAGAGGTCTGGACTCAGACAGAGAGCAAATGTCAAGCAGGCTGGTGGACTCAGCCAGGCTAGGTTAGGCCTTCAGATTTCTCAGTTTAGTTTTGAGAGATTTTTGTTTTGGGGATGGGTGGGTGGGGACACTTCTCTTTGTCTTCCATGTCATAACTGTACAATAAGGACATGATTTCCTTTGTCCTACTTTACAGTTTTTGGCATTTTCTTCAGACCCCATAGTGTGTGCCCACTGAATTCTAACTGCCAGTTAGCTGTATTTCTGTGCCTGAGGATTTCGTTTTTCTGGAACCAAGGATGAAGAATTAGGGAACCAACATGTGTCTCAATTGCCCCAGTCGTCTCGTAATGACTCTTGGGAGTTGATATATAAATACTCAATTCCTTTGCCTCTTGGGTGGATTATTCAGAAGTATGTATTTTATCCCATTTCTAAAGTTTTCCTGTAAGATTAAACTTCAGGTAGTTGCTCTCCATGGTAGTTGGTTTAAGAGCATATTTTATGGGCTGTTTTTCTTCCCTGTATCACTTTGACTTCTCTACCTGTGTTTCCTGAATCTCCCAAATACACCACTTGCATGAAAATCCTTTCTCAGCCTGCTTCTGGGAGAACCTAAGAAATTAAGATATGCCCAAATTCACTTTGAAGGATAAAGTTGGGTGGGGGCAAAATTGGAGCTCTGAGTTCTTAAGAATTACCCTCACTCTGCATGAGGTAGGACCTATAAAATTGTAAAAACCTGAATTTAGTTACACTATGAATTATAGTTCTTTTGTGGTCTGGTTAGATGCCCAAGTACCATGTATAAAATATTTTTATGGCAATTCTGTTCCAAATTCCAAGTAACCCACTTCCAGATTAATCTAATGCCCACAGTTAGCTACCTGTATTATTTCAATAATGTTCTTTAAAGATATCTTTACTTTGTAAAAAGGATCAGAATTAATGTGGAATTATAAACAAGACCTAGAAACCATGGCCATATTGAGACAGGAAAAAAACACAACTGATTACTTTTAAGAAATAATTTGACAATTTCTGGATAATTGGAATAGAAGTCTGGTTAGAATTTTCAGATTGCTTCTGCTCTTCTCGTATTTCATTTCTTAATTGAACAATCAGTTTTTGCACCTAACACTAGCCTGAGTTCTGTGAATGTGAAAATGGAAGTCATGGTCCCTGTAGAGAACGCATGGTCTGATAAGAAAGCTGACAAGTAGACAATTATATTAAGAGTGGGGTGAGTGCTAGGGCAGAGAGAGAAGCACAGAGGCTCCAAGGGTGCAGAGCAAGGGTTTGTGTCCCAGAGAAGGCAATGTCAGAGCTAAGTTCTAAGGATGTGGGGAATTATCCAGGCAAGGGACGTTTGAAGGGAACCAGGAATGTAGACACAGAAGTGGGAAATAATGCAGACTATTAATCGCCTCCCAGCATCTGTACTCCCTTCCTTCATTTCGAACTAAACTTTTCAAGTGTCAGCTGTGCACATGGACACTCAGCTTGAGTCTCCATTTCCCAGCCTAGTGTTAGGACGAGTTATGGTTTATGAGATATGAGCAGCAGAACTGATGTGGGCTGCCAGTCTCCTTCTGGAATTTAGATGGAAAAAAAAAAACACATCTGTCTGCTATGAGTCACGATGTATTGTTTTTGTGTGTTTTATACTGGCTTAACTATAACTAAAATGGCAGCTTCAGGGAACTGCAAATTCTATAGTTTAGTATGGCCGGAGAACTGTCTGTGTGGAGAGTGGTATGCATGGCTAGAAAATGAAACAGGGGTCAGATCATGAAAGGTCTTGCATTGCCCTGCTAAGATGGCTGGATTGTTATCCAGAAACCTTTGGATGATCTTTGATCTTGCTTGAGCTCACAACTGAGTCTGATTTATTTTTTTTCTGCAATAAGAATTCCGTAGAACTGCAGAATCTCATATAGGTTTTTAGTGTTGCTTGCCTTGTTGTTTTAAGTTTGGTCTCCCTCGGAATTCATCTGGTTATGATGGTTGTTTATCGGTTTATGAGAAGCACACAGTTTTCTGGAGTGAATGTGTGGGGAAAGGTGAGGAAGGAGGGGGACAGGAAGAGACCAGATGAAGTGGCGGCTTGGGTAACCTTTCCCTCTGCTGCTCACATTTTCCTCTGAATGTTTCTAACTTCTGAATGTCCAATGCCAGAGATTTTCTGCCCCTTGTTCTGGGGAAATGGGAGCATGCCTTCACTCTGTGTGGGAAAGGGCCGGCAATCACATTAGGCCCAGGTCACCTTCCTAACTGTTTCAGCTATGTCAAGGTTTCCTAGGGCTTCAGAAGAATTTACAAATTGGCTTTGTCAATTTTCCCCTTGTCAATCCAAAATGGAGATGCTTAGAAGGAACTTTTTTTTTTTTTTATAAAAAAAAAGCCAAGAAAACAAATAAACAAACAAACAAAATATTTATAACCCTACCCCTCATTCCTAGGAATAGGTAAGCTTACAAGACATGGATTTCTTATCTTAAGATAATTAAAAAAATTTTTTTATACAAATGAAGGAAAAATTTTCTTATTTGCATGTTAGCCTGGTTGACCTGGTCGGGAGGAGCTCGGGGAAGTAAGTGGGGTGAACCCTCCGGGAGAATGAAGTTGGAAAAAATCACAATGTTTCTTTTACTTAGGGTTGTCTCTTTTCAGAGTTGATCAGTAGTGGTAATGGAACATCCCTCCAGGAAGTAATGTAAAAACAGTAAAAGTTACATTTTAGTGGCCAAAGTTTCAGGAATGGTGGACTAGAATTTGAATTATTGTACATAGTGAAAAAACTACAAATATTTTATTTTTAATTTTGGTAAAATACACATGGCATATAATTTACCTTCCTAATTACTTTTAGGTATAAGTTGAGTAGTCTATTGACACTGTGCAACCAATATCTAGAATTTTTTTGTCCTGCAAAACTGAAACTCTATACTCAATGAAATAATAATGTGATATATATATATGCAAATATATAATTATTATTTTTTTATCTGAAATATTTTGTTCTCACTTTATGGCTAACTCATCTGTCACACCTTAATTTAGGTATCTCTTTTCCCAGAAAGCCTTCCATGATTATTTTGTTATATTAGAGTAGAATTGTATGTTTAATTTAGACTGTAAGCTCCTCATTGGCTGGCTCTGGGTTAGTTTATTTGTTGTCTCCTCAGAGCTTAGTAAAGTACCTGGATAGTAGGTGCTCCACAAGAATTGAAAACCATCTTTAACATAACTAAGAGTGAAGTAAATAGGGATGAAGTTTAGACAAGCCACCTCTGCACACAAAATATGTAACTGTGGTCTGCATGAATTCCCCCCAGATTTTTTGCCCTACTTGTACCTGGGATGAAGAGAGGGCACCAGGAAAATAAAAAACTTCTGATATGACCCTGCTTTCAACAACAGGAATTTAGGAACACACATACTTTGGGGGTGGGGGCGGGGAGGGGAGGCGGGATGGAAAATAGGATTGGGAATTAGAAAGCCTGAGTTGAAGCCCTGGCTTCCTACTGATTACCTTTATGATCTTAAACAATTCATATAATCTCTCTGAATTCCTCATCTATAAAATGAAGGTAAAACAAAACCTGCCTACCTTCTGTCGCAGAGCTCTTTTGAAGGCGTGTAAGGCTTTATGAACTGTCATATACTGTGTAGGCATTAATTATCAGAGCTATCATATTATAGCGAGTGTTGTTATTTAGGGAAGGGCAAGCAGACTCCAGAGGCCCCCAGTTCAATTTCTCAGAGAATTTTTCTTAGAAGCTGAGCTGGAGCTTTAGAACCAGATTTCGTCAAAGAGGATGGTCAGCCTCATTTTTCTAGACTGTCTTGCGTGACCTTCAGGGATTGAGCAATAAAGTCTTAGCATTAGACACAATAAAGAAGATTGCTATGTAGATAAAGCATGATTGAGGGTAAGGAGAAAAAACCTGGCGTGAGGGTTGGGAACGTGGCCGAGACTATTTTCCATGCAAAGGGAACCCAGGTAGAGTTGTTTCTTGGAGCCTTTTCCAGGTTTTTCCTTGAGTCCCTGTTTAAAGTATAGTTGTAGTCAGAAACAGTTTCAAAAAGTCTGAAAGAGGAGTAGCGAAATAAAAAACAGTCTGGCATCTCTGCAGTTTCCAAATTGCTTGTCCCTTGTTATGAGAGCTATCCACTTAAGGGATACCATGAAGTTGCTCGAACTTTAAATTTAGACTTAGAAAAGTTAAAAGCTGTGCAACCTGATCTGAATAGAAATGAAGTCGCGAAGCGTAGAGAAAGTCAATGAAAACAGGATTTTAATATTTTAGAAGCCGTTTCCTTTGCTGCATTGGAAATTCAAATAGAACAGGGGGCTTGGGGATTGGGAGTGGAATATGAAACCTACCAGAACAGAAAAGCAAAACAGAAATGCCTAAGTTCACTGTCCATCATAAATAAAGAATCATTAATAAACAGCTCAGCTATTTGAAACCCTTCTTTTTCATTTTAATCTCAAGGAATAAAAAGAACCTGACTGAAGAACACAGGTGAGGTTTTGAAATTGGGCAATTTTGGCCTAGCCATTGTACTACGAAATATTTATGTATTAAAACATATTCTTGGAAGATGTCTGGAACCCTTTGGTAATTTCAAATTACTTTCCTGTCCACATCTGTTTCCCATTATAAATCTCCTTAGATTTAATTATTTTTTTCCTATCACTTTCTCATTGAAAAACAGTTAATATATTTATTTAATTTTACTTCCTTCATCCTCTCCTCCCCTTTTAGATGTGAATAAAATGTGGCTGCTACCCAGAAACACCCAAATGGAGAGAAGTGATTCTTAATGCTAAAAGATCAGTAAAATCACTTTTCCTTTGATTCAGAAAATAAGGCTGTCAGTTTGATAGGTGAAAATGTGTATTTGAAATCTGACAAAATGCCAACATATGACATCAAATTGTAGGCCAGGAACACTCCCGCTGAGTGGATCCTCCAGTGACATGTTAGGAATGCATTTGTTGGGAAAGCATTCCACCCAACACAGATCCCTCAGGTGATTAATTGACTAATGTGTCTGCTTTGTGCTTTGAACTTAAAAAGCCCAATATAAATACAAAGCATATCATGATGGAGATGGTGCTGAGGATGCTAATGACAGGATGATAGATAAGAACCTTAGTGAAGTGTGACTTTAAGCACTTTAACAGAATTCAATATTTTTTTCTTCTTTTGATACAAGGAAATAGTGTTTGAATCTATGCAGGAATTCACTAGGTTTGCTTCCAATTTGGCATATTGCTCTAGTCACATTCATAATGATTTTCAGCTTTTCACACACAGTGTGCATTGTTTTTCAGCTTTACACCTGTTTCTCCATCTCTTTGGCTGCCATTAACAACCAGAGAAAAGAATCTATAAAAACGATACAGCCTATAGTTATCTCTAAAGAGATTTAATTGGCCACACCTTAAAAGGAGTTCCTTCTCTTGAATAGATTGTGCAACCAAATGCTTTGCACCCCTCCCCCTGACTTCCAATCAATTTGGGGCCTAAGGCTGGTGTAATCCATTGTTGACAGATATGTTTAATGAGCCTGGCTTTGAGCAGTCATAGCTGAGGGACTGCGGATTAGGTTTTATCTTATTTCACATCTTGATTAATAATCTGGGAGGAGGCTAGAACATGCTAATGGAATGAAATCTGTAGAGTGAAAGGAGCTGCAAAGGGAGAGGGCAGCTTAGAAAGGCCAATGTGGGGTGAGCAGGTTGGGGAGCCTTGCGTGAGCGGGCCCCTTGGCACCGCTCAGTGGAGAGGCTGTGTGGAGGGAGGGAGCAGAGGGAGCCAGCATGCCAGACCCTTCCCGGGGGTACCAGATCTGAAGGGCCGCAGCTGCGTGGCTGCCCAACACAGAGCTCTTTTGCAATGTGTTACTCACTCTTGGTTCATGCCAAATTTGGGAAAGTAATCAGAAACATAGGTTTTCCACAATAAGGAGGAAATCAGAATATAGCACTGCTCAAACAGACCTGGAGGCAGCACTTCTGTGTGGGGTGGGCTGTTGGGAAGTGTTTCATGAACAGGCTTCTTAGTGCGCACAGGTGGAAACCTCTTGCTTTGGGCACCTGAATTAATTCCCCTAACCTCTCGGACTGCTTTTAGAACTGTTCCTCTGCTGGAGGAGAAACACAACCCAATCTTCTTCGAATTGGAAATACTCTGTAATGATCTGAAAAACTGGATCTCCATATTAGGCATATTTGATGTTCTGCCTGGTTCATGAACCCATTTTTATAGTGTTAGTGCTGTGTACTCTGACTTCTCTTACTTTGGTGATGCAAATACTTTTCCTGTGTTAAATTAATTAAACAAAAATCATTATCCTGAGGTGGCTCCAATGCCTTGGCTGCCTATGTAAGCAAACCAAAAGGTAAACCTTTGAATGCCTTGAGGTTACAAATTCAAAACCTAAGACCAACCAATTAAAAGCAGCCAACTAGGCTTGAGGCTATAGCCAATCCAATAATTTCCTTTAGTTGCTTTCTTACTTTTTCTTTATGTCTTTCCCCTGTTGGTAGAATGCTCCTAACCACTTCAGGTTTGGCACTTCTTGATACTAATTGATTTCTGCTCAAATTAATTCTTGAAAAATTGCCTCAATTTATCTTTTAACACCCACAAGATGTAAGTTTCCCCATTGTCTTGATTTGTGGGAGGAGGACTGTGAAAATGGGAGTAGAACACACATGGGATGGCTAATTTATCCTCTGTCATTTGGTTTGTTGCTTTCTAGTAGTGACTTTCAAGAAATGAATATACCATTTCAGAGCAGGAAACAAAGTTAAAAGTAGAGTCAAAGCCCCTCTTTTACAAATAGGAAATGAAAGGAGATTTGATTTTGACCGAAGTTATCAGAATCGAATGCGTGGAACTGGAGTGTGAGTGAGTCTCTGAGGCCACGTGCTTTCAGACTGAGGCTCACTGTAGCCTACCTCCCTTCCAAGGTCCCCCTGAGCTGCTCAGTATTTAGAGCAAATGGAATTCTAATCGAGATGTCCTAGGGAGAGTCACTAGATAGCATATGGCTTGTGATTAATTTATTGGTCATAGGACCAGAGATTTTGAAGATTTAGGCATGCATGGTCTTATCATGCATGCTGTGAGATAAAGAAATGAACCAGAGGTGAAGAACAAGTTACCTTTTGAGAACTTTGCTCATAGGAAAGGTTTCTTCTGGAAATCTCAGAGGTTCAGAATATCTGAACCTACGAGCATGGGGAGGATTCAGAGAAAGAACACTTTCACTATTATTACATGATTTTCTTCTGTAAAGTATTTCAAAATTCCCTGCCAGTTTCAAAGCCATTTATATATCTCAGTTCTTTGGCTAGTGAATAAAGGTAACTTCCATAACATATGGAAAGATGAAAATGTCAAATAAATTATACTTCCCAGTGAAACCATTCTGTTGTAAGCTTTTAACACATTGGTTAACAATCTCAGTGTATTGTCATGGAAATGATTTGAAGAGAGAGGTCTTTCATATCACAATTAGCCACTTCAGAGCAAATTGGAAAATAAAGTAGGGGCTGTTAGAAGCAGTAGGAGAGAAAGTATCATAAAAGTAGTTCGTGAAGGTATTCTCAGTTTAGTATTTTTAAACATTTATTTCAGTTTTAGCACAGCTTTTACTGTGTATCTGACAAATTATCGCACCTTTGCTGCCACTTAGTCATCATAATATTTATCTGCGAGAAAAAGTGGTAGTAGTGTTTAATTCATTTGAAGGCTGTTTATATGTCTTGGAATAAAGGGTAATGGACAAGTATAAATATAAGCATGATTATTTTTATTATTCTTTGTTTAAACTTCTACTTCAAAGGGCATTGATGAGGGAGGGGTTCCTAACACCTAGGAGTTTATAATAGGTCTCTGAAGTACTTTTGATAGAACCTAAATATGAAAAACACATTCTGCTTAGGAAAATAGATTTGACCTTTTAAAATTTTTATTTCCTATTAAAATAATGTTAGTAGATGGTTTTTTTTCTAAAAAGAAAAATTTGCACAAATTCTGTGAGCTTTGTAAGTTTGAAAGCACATGGCCAAGGCTGTGTGGCATGTGTAGGTGAAAGGAAAAGGCCTACTTGAAAAAAGAAGTGATATAGTGGAAAGGGAAGCAAAGAAAAAAATAAAATCAAGTTGAAATCAAAGGAGGGGTAAAAATGTCAATGGAAAAATAGGAGAGTCCCAATCTTCTTGAATATTTTATAGCGAGCTTTAGAGTAAGCTTGATCACCCAAAGGACACACCACAGGGATTAGTGTTCGAAAATGAACAACAGATGTTGGATGTCAACAGATAATATCCCAGTGGGTAAAGAGCATTTAGGGTGAAAGAAAGTGAAACACATTGTCAGGTGGTCTCTGGCACTTTGGGGAAATCTTTGATGAGGAATAAGTTTCTTGGGCAGCTAGCTATCAGAGATTCATTGGAGCTGCCCAATGGTTTTTCTAGTTAACAGACTCCTAAGTGAACATCAGAAAAAAATTAATTAGGCAATGGTCACTTACAGAACATCTTCTATATATATCTGTGCTTTGACGTAAGCTCTTCCCTGAGGGGGATTATACCCAACAGAGGGAGAAGTAACCACAGTATGAAGATAGAAGGAAAAGGAGTTCTGTAAGTTGCTCAGCTGAGGGTGTGGGTAAACTGGGCCTATGTTAGTCAGGGAGAAAGAAAAGGAAACAAAAAGCAAAGGCCATAGGAAAATCACTGGAAAGATAAAAGTAACTAGAATGACAAAAAATATTTAAAAAATCAATGTGTAAATTTAAATTGCTAGATTACAATCTGTGTGTCAAACAATTTTATGCTATAACTGGGACCCTTCCTTTGAGATGAAGAGGTCATCACCAGGTCTTGAGGGTTCAGCATACTTTGGATTTAAATTAATGTATAAATCTCTTTCTTCAATCTGGATTAACTAGTTTTTAAACATTTTAAATTAGCTTCTCTGTCTTGCAGTTTTAAAAATGATAGCACAAAGATATTAATAATGACAGTAATATGTATCGTGCTGTCTCAATTTGATTTAAGAAGAGAGCCAGTAGAGAAAGTAATAAGACTTCTATCAAAGAAGAGGGTGTATAAGATAAGCTGGAGCTGGGTGTGTGCTCATGAACCCAGAATTCTAGAATCCAATAAATCAGTGCTTATCAAATATGGGGTAAGCACCGGGAAATGCAGGTAATAATGAGTCTCAAGACACCTGCCTGTACCAAGTTCACAGTCTAGTGAGTAGTGAAACATGTAAAAATAATTACAATAAGATGTGGGAAATCGAGGCTCGAATAACACACTATGGGAACCCAGGAAAAATGCCTAACCTGAATTTTGTGGTCATTGAAGACTTCCAAAGGAAGAATACAGGAATTCCTGAACAGGAATTTTCAGGGTAGATTTAGAGGTTGACGGTTGGAGAGAGAGGGTGGGGAAGGATTTTGGGGATAGAGCGCTGTTTGTAGAGAGCACATTGCCTTAAGAGAACAAGCAGTTCAGTGTGGCTGTAGGCTAGGCTACATAGGGGGAATGGCAGAAGAGCGGCTAGGCAGGGCCTAGATCACAAATGGATTTGTATGCCTCAGTAACAAATTTGGATTTATCCTGTAGGCAGGGAAGCATTTTGACCAGATGGCGTTTTAGAAAGATACCTTGGCACTGATGCGAAGCCAAATTGAGGGGTATTGAGACTGAGGAAAGGACTCAGGGAGAGGGGCCTTCTTTGTAATATGCTACATTTTGGAATAAAGATCAGCAAGAGGATTTCAGGTAAAATGCTTGCCCTGTGCTTCACAATTTTTCTATCTTCCAGACTTTGAGCTGTTCCCTCCCTTCATCCCCTGGGAATGTCCTCCCCCATGTTTCTGCAAATTCAGAGGTATCTTCTAGGTCTAACACAAGGTTCAACTTTTTAAGAAATTCTTCTCAGTTTCTCTACCCAAAAGAAAGTTATTCTGTGGTACCTTCATGTAGCTCTTTTCCCTGGAGAAGCGGTACAGGATGATTTTAAGAATATGGGTTTTGGAGCCAGACTGCATGGGGTTAACTTTGCCTCCACCACATCTGAGTTGTATGATCTAACCACTCTGCTTCCATTTTCTCATTTGTAAAGAGTAGCCAATATTAGCACCTACTTTGCAAGCTTATTTATTTTTTAAATGAGTTCACTCATATAAAGCAATTTGAATAGTGCCAGGCACACAGTAAGCGCTCAATAAAAGCTGGCTGTTCCTGTCTTATCTCTTCTGGTACTAAACCCTTCTTACATTGTATTGCAGGATACTTATGTAGATATCCCTGATGAGATGGTCAACTTCTTGAAGGTACAAATCATCTTTTGAATACCTTTGAGCACCAATCGTAATTTCTTACATAATAAATATTTATCAATCCATTGCTCTATTCTGTCCTATTGTTTTTGACTACAGAGTTTTCTTGTTTAGGAAAAGTAATTTATTTCAACCTATTTTTTTTTTTCTGGAGATTGAAGCATTAGCCTAGTGTTTTCAACAACTGAGAGTTTATAGTTGATGGTTAAGATATGTTGTCATTCATATTTATGGTTTCCTTGCTTCTGAGTATTTAGTCAGCAATGTAACCACCAATTATCTAATTTTTCTAGTGGGAAATATGATCTTCTTTATGACTTGGTTTCCAGGAATAGTGAAAATTGAGGACTATTTGTGCTTTACCAAAGAATGTTAATTAATATACATTATCTCAGATCTCATAATTTTTTAGTTTTTCTGCCTACCTCACTGACACAAAGCCAAGAGAAGAACTTGTTATACAATTGTCCACCCACACAATAATTGTGTGGTCTAATAATTTTAGACTATGTTTTCCCAATTTAATTGTGAATAAATATATCTGAGTCTGTATATCTGGTCTGTAATTTTCTTTTTCTTTTTTTTTTAGTGTCCTTGTCTGGTTTCAGTATTAGGGTAATGCTAGTCTCATAAGATGAGTTTAGACTGGTTATTTCCTTTTTAATTTTTTTGAAGAGTTTGAGGAGTATTGTTATTTTGTCAATGTTTGGTAGAATTCACCAGTGAAGCCATCTGTTTCTGGAATTTTATTTGTTGGGAAAATTTTTATTACTCATTCAATCTCCTTGCTCATTCTTGGTCTTTTCAGATTTTCTATTCCTTAGTGATTCATTCTTGATAAGTTATATGTTTCTAAGAATTTATTCATTCTGAGTTATCTAATTTGCTGGTGAATAATTGTTTAATTAGTCTCAGGATCCTCTGTATTTTTGTGGTATTGGTTGTAATATCTCTACTTTTGTTTATTATTTTTATTAATTATTAATTTGAGTCAATTTTTTTTATTTTAGTCCTGCTAAAGGTTTTTCAATTTTGTTTATCTCTTCGAAAAATCAACTCTTAGTTTTATTGATCATTTCTATTGCCTCTCTAATTTCTATTTCACTTATTTCTGCTCTACTCTTTATTTCCTTCTTTCTGCTAACTTTGGGTTTAATTTGTTCTTTTCTAGTTTCTTGAGGTGTAAGGTTAGGTTGTCCCTACGAGATCTTTCTTTTTTCTTAATGTATGAATTTTTGTTATAAACCTTTATCGTAGAACTGCTTTGCAGAATCCCATAAATTTGGTATGTTGTATTTTCATTTTTATTTGTCTGGAGAGATTTTTAATTTCTTTTTTTCTGTTGTTTTTTCTTTTACCTATTGGTTGTTCAGAAGTGTGAAATTTTCAGTTTTCTCCTTGATACTGATTTTTACTTTCATACCATTCTGATCAGAAAAGATACTTGATATGATTTCAGCCTCCTCAAATTTATTAAGACATGTTTTATTTTCAAACATATGATCTATCCTGGAGAATGTTCCATGTGTGCTTGAGAATTATGTGTATTATTCTGCTGTTGGATAGAATGTTGTGTGTGTGTGTGTGTGTGTGTGTGTGTGTGTCTGTGTGTGTAATCTGTTAGGTCTATTTGATCTAAAATGTAATTTAAGTCCATTATTTCTTTATTGATTTTCTGTCTGGATGATCTAGCTATTATTCATTGTTGAGAGTAGGATATTGAAGTCTCCTACTATTATTACATTGCTGTTTACTTCTGCCTTCAGATCTATTAATTATTCAACATATTTAGGTGCTCCAATATTGGGTGTGTTTATATTTCAAATTTCTATATTCTCTTAGTGAACTGAACATTTTATTATTATAGAATGACCTTCTTTGTCTCTTGTTACAGCTTTTGAATTAGGGTCTATTTTGTCTGATATTCAAAGTAAAGCTAACCTTGCTATCTTTTGGTTTCCATTGAATATCTTTTTCCATCCATTCATTATAACCTATGAGGGTCATTAAAGCTTAAGTGAGTCTCTTGTAGGCAACACACAGTTGGGTCTTATTTTTTTCCTAATCCATTCAGCCACTCTTTGTCTTTTAATTAAAAATTATTTAGAGTATTGATAGGTAAAGATTTACTATCACCAATTTGTTACTGCTTTCTGATTGTAGTTCCTTTGTTCCTTTCTTCTTCTCTTGCTGTCTTTCTTTATGAATTAATGTTTTTTTTATAGTGGTATGCTTGACTCTTTTCTATTTATCACTTGTATTTTTAATATGTTTATTTACTTTGTGATTACCATGAAGCTTTCATGATATATCTTATAAATTTAACAGTCTATTTTAAGTCAATAACATCTTAACTTCAGTTGCATAAAAAGTTTGACATATCTACATATTTACCCTCTCCCATTTATATTGTTGGTGTCATAATTTACATCTCTTTATATCATATATCCATTAATAAAATATCATAGCTATAGTTATTTTATCACTTTTATCTTTTAGCCTATCCTTTAACCTGCTAAAGTTCAAAGTGATTTACATACCACCATTGTAGTATTGGAGTGTTTTGATTTTGACTACATATTTACCTAGTGAATTTTATCCTTTCATTTGTTTTTATGTTTGCAATTAACATCTTTTTATTCCAGACTGAAGAAGTCTCTTTAATATTTCTTGTAAGGTAGGTCATGTGGTGATAAATTCCCTCAGCTTTGGTTTGTTTTGGAAAATGCTTAACTCTTCATTTCTGAAGGATAACTTTGCTGTGTAAAGTATTCTTGATTTATAGTTTTTTTCTTTGAACACTTTGAATATATTATTCCACTCTCTTCTGGCTGCAAGAATTTTGCTGAGAAATCTGCTGATGTCCTTAATGGGGTTAGCCTGTATGCGATGAGTCTTTTTTTCTCTTGTTGTTATCAAGATCCTCTCAACTGATTTTTGAGATTTTGATCATAATGTGTTTCAGTGAAGATTTTGGGTTGATTCTGGGGGTTTTTGAGCTTCGTATACCTTGATGTCCCTAAATAGCTGCCATTTTAGGTTTTGAGGTATGCTTTTGAGGGAGTTTCTAGCTTCCCTTCTTCTGTCCAGTTGTGTCGACCACCAAGGTGTTCCAGCTGAGAACTATGACCTCAAGTCTCCATCCACATTCCTGGTTGTGTACCTGGTTTTATGGTCACATGAATCCAGGCAGCTGAATATGGCTATAGAAGCACAGACTTTCCTCTGAGGATCTTAGGAAGACCACCCAATAACAGAGGAAACAAGCTGAAGTCTACATACATTTACCTTTCTGCTGGTCTCCATGTGTTCTCAGAGCATGAAACCGTACATAGTTATTACAATCTTATTGACTATATTCCCTCAGAGCATGAGGACACATGGGGACCAGCAGGAAGGTATATGATGCTTGTTAACTTGGAGCAGCTCAGATGATTTGTTTAGCTGTGGCTAGCTTCTCTGAATTTAAGAGATCTCCCTTTTCATGATCTCATCTTCTGTAGGAAGCAACTACCTGGAATAAACCTCTGAAGATGGGGCTGAGGCAATGATTACAGGCATCTGGTGTCAGCAATTATTTTCTGATGCTCCATGCATTCCTCAGAAACTCTTCTTTACACTTTCTAAAGCTGCCACATTTATATATGAGTTGGAAAATATTTTCTAGCCATTCTTGACAGAAATATGTGTAAAGAGAGGGTAAATAGGTTCTAACCCTGGATTTATTTTTAAAATACATGAGCTTCAGTCTGCTGACTTTATAGCTTCTTTTGATGACCTTTCCCTTTAGCATGGTCCTTAACTATCTGGGTGGGTAGTTGAGGTCACCAAATAAATGACTTTCAGATAAATGAATTACTGCCTCTCTAAAACTGTTATTGAAGTGATTTTTGCCAGTATTCGTCTAAGAATATACATCAAGTTTTTATGCTTTTATCTTTGAAACATCTTGATTCTTTAAAAGTAAATATTATTTAACACTATCAACAACTTTCTTTTCTTCTTTATTTTTAAGAAATTTTAACAATAGAGCTTAGTGATGATGATATAGTTTTTCCCCATTTTCAATAATTGCTTTTATTTTTCAATGAACATTGACATACAATATTTTATTAGTTGCAGGTATACAGCATAGTAGACATTTATATAACTTACAAAGTGAGCACCCTGATAAATCAAGTACCATCTGACACCATACATAGTTATCATAATATTATTGACTATGTTCCTTATGCTGTACTTTATATCTTTATGACTGTATTTATAACTGGAAATTCTTAAATCTTGATCCTTTTCTGTTTTTCACCCTCCCCTCCAAACTCCTCTCATCTGGAAACCATCAAAATGTTCTCTGTGTCTGTGCATTTGTTTGTTTTATTTGTTTGATTATTTTGTTTTTTAGATTCCACATGTAAGTGAAATTGTATATTTGTCTTTTTCTGCCTGACTTATTTCACTTAGCATAATACCCTCTAGGTCCATCCATGTTCTTAAGATGGCAAAATTTTCTTCTTTTTTATGGCTGAGTAATATTTCATTATAAATATGCACAGCATCTTCTTTATCCATTTATCTATTGATGGACACTTAGGTTGCTTTCATATCTTGGCTAATGTAAATAATGATGCAATGAACATAGGAATGTGTGTGTCTTTTCAAATGAGTGTTTTGGGTTTCTTTGGATATGTACCCAGAAACAGAAATGCTGGGTCCTTCTTTGTCTCTTGATATAGCCGTTGTTTTAAAGTCTTTGTCTGGTATAAGTACTGCTACCCCAATTTTTTTTCATTTCTATTTGTATGTAATATTTTATTCCAATTCTTTACTTTCAATCTGCTGTGTCTTTCAGTTTGAAGTGGGTCTCTTATAGGCAGCATCTGCATGGGTCTTGTTTTTTTTTATCCATTCTGCCACCCTATGTCTTTTGATTGGAACATTTAATCTACTTACATTTAAAATAATTTTTCTAGGTATGTAGTTATTGCCATTTTATTATTCATACTTTCAATCTTACTTTTTTTCTTCTTCTTAAAGAAGTCCTTCTAATATTTTTTATAATACTGGTTTGCTGGTGATAAGTTCCTTTTGATTTTTCTTGTTTAGGAGATACAGTTTTTAAATACTTTGAAATGTAGCTCACCAGGGCAATTATATTTATCTTACTAAAATACACTGTTTAAATTTCATGTTCTTTTTTTCTTCTTTTTGTCCCCTTTCCCCTCTCCTTCCATTTCCCCTCTATTAGCACTTAGGCTCATTCGACTCAACTCCTTCCCTTCCTGCCTTCCTTCATCCCGTATTTAGTTAGCACTTACTATATTTGAGGTGCTCCTTGTAGGAACTTACCCTTTATGAGGGAAGGCAAAATGTACGCAAATTCCATAATGAAATACAATATGTGTTTAAGTGTTATAAGAATTACAAACTGTGTTACACCTTCATGAAGGAGCAATGATTTTTGGCTGAGTGATTATAACAGAGGATGTCTCGAAGATAAAGTTTCTAAAAAACAGAGTTGGGAAACATTAGAATGAGGATGAATTAACTTGGAGAGGTAGGGTGAAGGAAAAACCTGAAGGGCCTTAAAGGTCAGACTAAGGACTGAAAACCATCAGCACATTTATCCTGTGCTTAAGATGAGCCTAATATTATGTGGAACATCAGGAATCAGGAGCTATTGAGTTAACTAGATTTCAATAGGGAAAGGGCAGAATATGGACCGAAGCCTCAGCAGAGCAGTAGATGCTGACTCTTTTGACCTATCAGCCCCTGACCATATGACCCAATGGGCAGAGAATCTTATGAGAAGACAGATACAACTGATCAGGGCCGTGACAACAGTAGAGAGAAAACAGTTACAGGATGGGATGCCAGAGCAGAGATTCAGATGGTCCAGGTCAGCTCATAAACTAGGCATGTCTTCCCATCTTTTGGCTTTCATTCCATTTCTTTCCTCTATGCTCACCATCAATTTTTTTTCCTGCTCTTTCCTCTGTCATCTTTTTCTCCACTATTCTTGCTTTTCATTTTCCACATGTTATTTTGCCCTGTCTTCTTTCTTCTTAAGCCACCCTTTGCCCAATATGAAAGCCTTTTTTCCTACCTGTCTTCATCTTCCCTTTGACCATCTCTGTCCAAGTTACTTTTCTTTCTTTTTATTCTGGCCCCTGGAATGGGGAGGCATTTTTCATTAATCAGCAGATGTATGCCTACAGTTCTGGGGATCCTTCTGAGCTACCTTCCTATCTGCTCCAAATCCTGCTCTAAAATTTCTGTTGACAGCCTCAGCCTCCTTTATTTATTTTAGTGGCTGCTATTAACTTTCAGGCTTGATTAATATCTGCATTGTAAAAATTGTGATATAGTCTTGAAGTGTGCCCCCTGGTTTCTACAGCTTGCATTAGTTAAATTGTTCTTGTTATCTGCACTTACAATATGTGCAACCAGTAACAATATCAACTTGATTAACTCCCAAGCAGTGGTTCTCTATTGGGGGATTTTGTCCACCAGGGACATTTGGCATTATCTGAAGATATTTTTGGTGGTTACAGTTTGGTGGGGGGAGGGATCTTGCTTGGCATCTAATGGATAGAGATCAAAGATTCTATGAAACATCCTGCAATGCTCAGGACAGAACCCCCCACCCAATACCCCAAATGAATTATCTAGCCTAATATGTCAAAATTAGTGAGATTAAGAAACACTGATTTAAAGGGATTTATCTTGGAGCTTGCAGCTAGGGTAGATAGGTAAATAATAACAAGGCTAATTAAAACCAAATTAAATTATAACTAATTAGGAAAAAGAATGAAGTTATCTTGAGATGGCAAATAGTAAATGTGCCGCTTTAATAACTACAAAAATAATTATTTGTGCTCTACCTGCCTGTTGATTTTTACTTATAAAAATTATATTCATTAACTCTCCTCACTTGTCCTAAAAATCCTGTGAGTTATTTCGAATACAAAGAAAATGAGGCATATAGAATAAGATGACTCTCCTTAAGATCCCTGCCAAATGCAGACTTATGGATT
Organism: Cynopterus sphinx; assembly: GCA_030015415.1. Taxonomy (NCBI): domain Eukaryota; kingdom Metazoa; phylum Chordata; class Mammalia; order Chiroptera; family Pteropodidae; genus Cynopterus; species Cynopterus sphinx. Next base: position 28,432,425 of record CM057391.1, read on the forward strand.
TTTATCCAAGGCAAAACACAGGGCTGTTCATGCAGCTTAACTGGAGCTATAATGGCAGAAAATAAGGGCAAGAACCAAAGCTGCTGTCACAAAGAAAGGACTCTCCCAGTTCTCTATTTGGTATTTAAAAAATAGAAAAGAAAACGGCATAGCTTGAATCTGAGATAATGCTTGCCGCTTTGTGAATGCTCTTACAGTGCATAGCCTTCGAAACAAATTGGCCCTCATCTACAAAGGTTTCTTTTTTGTACTCTCACAAACTCATTTTTAATGACTTGTGTGGCATCAGTTGTGCCCCTGAGCTGTAATGAAGCACTCTGCAAGTCACCACACGCAAGTCAGAAATGAATCTCCTGGAGAGGAAAATGCTGAAACGTTAATAGGTTATAATCCAAGGTAAGCAAACCTATTGAGCCACTACCATGTGCTTTTTAAATTTAAATGTCATGAAATTTTCAACAGTTTTCTCTCGCCTGCAAATAAGTTTTGGTCCAGAGACAACCAAGCAAGGATCAGAAGGGAAAAATCTCAAATGCACATAGTTGCCCAGGAGCACACCTTGAGGAGTTTACAATCATCACCCAGGCAAAACAAAGAAATAATTGATGGAGTGCAAGGGAAACTGTCTTTGTAAGACAGGCATCTGAAAAGCGGTAGATGCAGCAGACATCTTGCAATATATTTGATCCTATCTTCAATATCTCGGGTGGAGAAGGGCTGCTGAAATCTGAGAGTCTCTGTTATATGGGTTTTCCCCTTAGGTTTTTATTTAAGGGGGAAAGCAGTGTTTGTATTTTGCACTTTAATTCACTGATAGTAGCCCATTTACAGAGTGAGATTTAATTGCTAAACATCTGATTTTAAACTTCATTTTGCACAGTACTTTGGCAGCTTTCATTAGATGCTTAACCATTTGGAGAACAACAATTTCTGAATTATTAAAGTAAAACAAACTGGTTTTATACTGGTGAGACTTTCTGCATATATGGGAGTCTGGAGATACATTCTGAATTTTCTTCCTCTAGCTTGTGGGGGTAACCATGAAATACAGAGATGGGCTCAGGGCCTCACCTTCAGGGCCAAGGCTGCTGGCCCTACTTTCATCATGCTTCTAATGCTTGATGTGTTAATTGCTATAGTAACTATGCAGATGTTCCTCTTCTCTTGAATGGAATGATAACTGTGTACTCAGTCATAGTACAACAGATTCAGTTAAGCTAAATTATAAACTGTCGAAGCCCTGCAAAAGAAATTTAAAAATTTAGCCATGTTTTCAAGTTTGCATTTAGACATCTTTGCAAAGTTTCTATGCACAAGGCATGGTTCCAAGGGTTTTATTACTTTACTTAATCCACATAAAACTTGATGTAGGTACTGTTATCATATCTGTTTTAAATTAGGAAACTGTGGCAGAGGGGGTTAAGCAATTTTCCCGAGCTCATTCAGCTCATAGGAGGCATAAATAGAATTTGAATCCAGACTTTCTCTGGAGGCTTTGTGCTCTTAACCATTCTACAACACTATCTTCCAGAGCAAGTAGCATGAATTTTTAATAGAAGATTATGGTAATTTTAGACCTCCTCTGTTGCATTTTCTTATTATCTAAGGCTATGTATATGTAAGTTGCAGCTACTCACAGAAAAACTTGATGAGTCAGGAAAATTTTGGTCACTCAGGTGTACTCCATGAGTCTCTCTACAGATGACCCCCTCCCCTCTTCAGATTTAGCAGCCTTTATATAGTGAAAATGTTAGTCCCTCAAATATTTTATGAAAACCAAAACTACAAATGAGTCTTAGACCATAGCCAGAAGTTCTGATATTATAGGACATAGTTAGGAAAGTAGTATAGAGAATAAAACAAAGTTCAATGTGTCCTTTCTAAAACCATATTATGTAAACTTGGGACAGTCACCAGGAGTCCCAATGACTGATTCCCATCTTGTGGCTTTGGAAAGCAGAAGGAATAGAAGGAGGAAGAATGATGCAGAAGGTCAAGGATAATGTTCTTCATACTTTAATGTGCTTATGAATATCCCAGAGATCTTATTAAAATGCAGATTCTTTTTTGTAAGTTTAAATGTATCTAGAAATTCTGAATTTCTATTAAATATCTAGAGATTATTGATACTACTGGTCCATGAACCATATTTGAGGAAAGAACCTAGGATTAACCACCATCATCAGCATCACCTGGAAGCTTATTAGATATGCAGATTTTTAGGTTCTAATCCAGGCTCACTGAATCAGAATCTACATTTTGACAAAATTTCCAGGCGATTTATATGCACTTTAATTGTTTGTGAAACATGGGATGAGAGTATTCTTCAAACAATGAAGACATAAATCTTTCAACACACTTTCAAATGAACTGGCTATGGTGGGAAAGAAGACAAGGTTAATATAAAGTTCTTATTAGAAGTTCCATTTAAGTCTTTCAAATATCTCTTTTCTTTGTGATAACGTCAATGGCTGAAAAAGCCCCTGGAATACCCCATTTAAAACTTGTTTGAAAAAGTTTGTAGGCTCTTTTATTTAATAGGAGTTATTGAACTTGAGTTGTTTCTTTTTTAGGATCAAGCTCAGAGACTTGAACATTTATAATTTAGAAGAATGACGGGAGTCTTTCTCATCAACATCTCCATCTCTGGATCGTAGAGTCCTAAATTCTGGGTCATTTGCAGAACACGCTATGGCACTGTCAGATTGGATTGAGTTACAAGCACCTTGCCCCATCCAGAGATTCTAGGAGGCTTGTACCCTTCTCATCCTAGTGCCTAGGCCCCAATGAGGGCAGAGGATGTATATCTAACCTCTTCCCTCAACATGACTAGGAGCTGCCCCAGTGGCAGCTGTGTTGAAACAGGTTTGAGAAAGGCAACCTTAAGTTGGCTGGGGTGCTACTGGTCAGGGAACAGTGGGGACTGAGAACCTATCCCAGAGAGGCTGAAAGGTGGGACTATATCAAGGCTCCAAGTTCTCAAAGCATGCTTCATTGTCCCATTAAACTTTACTTACAAAACACAAACTTCAAAGATCAAATCACTATAAGAATTTTAACAGTGACTGCAGAGCATTAAACCCCAAGTACAGGACCCTTTTGAGCATGAATGGGGTCCTGTGCGACAGCACTGGTTGACTGCCCAAGAAACTGGCCTCAACTCTGGAAATCGCCTGGTATTTTTGTGTTTGGGGAGTTTATTCTGACTTGTTTGTTTTGCGTCTGTTTAAAAGGCTAAATAACATTTATATTTATCAGATAGTCTAAGGCAGTGGTTCTCCAAGTAGAGGCCTGGACCAGCATCAGCATCACCTAAGAACATATTAGAAATGCACATTCTTGGGCCTTGCTTCAAATTATGAGAACAGAATTTCTGGAGGTGGAGTCCAGCAATCTATGGATTTAACAAGCCCTCCTGGTAATTCTAATGCAAACAGAGGTTTGATCTAATGGTTCTGAAGCTTTCTGCTGAGGAAGAATTTTTAAATTATTATTGCAAGTTATTGTTGCAGAATTTTCAACAATTATTTAGAGGTGGTTGTGGAAATGCATTGTGGGTCACATGGGCATTTTTTCTTCCAGTAGGAAAGCTCTGTTGTGGTGGCTGAGAGTTGCAAGGCTCCTCATATCTGTTTGGAGGTGCACCTGGAATTGCAGGGTTCCTAATAGCTACTTGGAGGTGGCAAAAGGGCCTATGTATTGACGTAACTAAGAGAAGGAGTAAGAGAAACAGAATCGTTAGCATAGTGGCTTTGTGTTTGGTTTAGCTCCAGAGATATATCAGTTCATAATCCCAGTTCAACTGGTAAACCTTAGAATACTTATTTACTTTCTGAGCCCATGTATCTTTAGCCATAAAATGGAGATACTCATAGTGATACCTACTTCTTGGGGTTCTTTTGAGGTTTGACTGCGCAAATGAGTGGAAGAACTTCTTATAGTGCCTGGCACGTAGTTGGAACTTAACAGATGGTAGCTATTATTCAGGAAATAAAGCTATTGCATACTGATCTAATCCTATGATACAGTTACATATTTATTAATTTGATTGGTAGTGATGATTATTTGACATAAATGGAAGCACCCTATTTTCATAAAGATCAATGCAATATGTATCCATACGTGACCCATAACCATTCTGTTATCATACTCTGTTTTCCTTCTTAGCAACTTTCCAGGATTCTACCTGGCCCACTGGAGGGTTAAGCTTTCTTCTTTCTTGGACTAGCAGCTCAGTAAGCATTAGCTTACTTTGTGCTGAGCATACATAATTGGAATTTCATAGGCTTTCTTCTCCTTCTCACCCATATATTTTCTAAATCAATGATTTACAAAGTAAAAAGGGTTCCCTGAGGTAAATATTCGCTAGGCAGGTCCATCTTGCCTTGCTTTCAGAGCAGGAGCAAAGACTCCCTTTAAGCTTAATGTTGAGGAGGATGATGGTATATTGATTTGCTGCCTGCTACTTTCTCCAGCATCACATCAGCTATAGGGAGAGCGGAATTATCCCTGCTCAGATTTATGTGGGTCTTTTTTTGTGTTTGTGTCTGAAAACCAACTCCAGGCTAATTGTATTCTTCTTATTGAATAATAAATGAAGATCAAGGCCTGCTCAGTACTGAATACGAGCCAACTTGAGTGTGAGTTACATATCAAGGCCAGTAGGCTTTTTCAGCAAATAAACACTGCTTTTAGATTAGTTAAAAACCAAGCTAAACAAATAAATAAATAAAAAGCAACAAAAAATAACCCGAACCCCAAATGATTTAGCAGTAAAAGCTTACTCTCTTTAGGGAGTTTGGGTCCCAGGTGGTATGCATCTGGATGCCTAGTGTTGCAGGACTTTTAATGCTAAAGGCTGAAAACAGTATACCCCAGCTCTCCCCGCTATTGATTTTCAGCACACTGATTTAGTATGGGGCCTCTTGGCATCTCTCTACCACTTCTAGCAGCTGGGCTTTGGCCCCAGAGGGCTTTATTTAATGAAAACTTGGGGCTTAGACTATAAGAAAGCCGCCCCAGGAATCGAAGTTGTAGACATCCCAATGGAGAAAACATGAAGACAAGAGTCATTCATGTGCTGGGTCTAACCAGGGCATGCGATGATGATATGAAGCTTCCACTAAAGCATTTTTTAAAGAGAAGAGGGAGCAATAGCCCTCCAATGATTTTTGAAAGTTAACAGAAGCTCTTGTAACTGAAAGATAAAGTGCTTACATGAAATATGTATATGTTGTATAGGGAAGAGGGAATGGCAGGGTTGGGGGGATGAAGCCAGATATTAAAATTTTGCAGAAGGCTGGCTGCGATTTAGAATCTGGTTACAGACAGTGATGGCCTTTGGGGAGAGTTAAACAGAAATATTTAAAAAAAATTTTAATATTAGAACAATTTTGGATTTCCAGAAAAAATGTGAAGATAGTACAGAGAGAGAGTTGCTCATGCTGCACACCCAGCTTGCCCTATTATGTTAATAACATGGTATACTTGTTATGATTAATAAACTGATATTGAAATATTTTTATTAGCTAAAGTCCATACTTTATTTAGATTTACTTCATTTTTTGTCTAATGTTCTTTTTCTGTTCCAAGATATTATATTTAGTTGTTTTGTCTCTTAGGTTCCTCTGGGCTATGATAGTTTCCCAAACTTTTCTTGCTTTTGATGACCTTGACAATTCTGAGGAGTACTGGTAAGATATTTAATCAAATGACTTTGCTTGGGGATTTGCTTCATGCTCTTCTTATGATTAGACCGAGGAGGAAGTGTTTTAGGGAAGAAGGTCACAGAGGTGAAGTGTTATTTTCATCACGTCATTTTGAGGTACATGACTTATAACTGTTGAAGTAACAGGAGCATTTTTAATGGAAAACTCTAATTGAAATGGAACAGGTATCAAGTGTCAGGAACATTTTACCCTCCAAACATAGTATATTTCAGTGGAAATTAAAAGGGACATATTAACAAACCATCAGATTAATAAACCATATCAATATCTACCTGATAATGATATTTACAAGAGAAAAATATGTTAGTCTTGCTTCTCAAAAAAAAAAGTGGTAAAAAACAAGTAAACAAGGGAAAGAATGAAAGATATTTGACCTCAGTTTTAGTTGCAAATTGGTTTTTGTTGAGATAGCCTACAAAAAAGAACTGAACCTTGTGTGGGAGTGAATCTTGAAACCATAAGTCTGGAATTGAGATACTCTACCATTCAGAAATGAATCATTAAATGATAAGAGATTTAGGAGTTTCTCAGTAAGTTCTGATTGTTCCAGGATATAGATCTTCAGAAACTAACGGATGGTGGTCTGACTCTCTGTGGCTTGCTTACCTGTCTAGCAGGGTATTGATTTTTTAAAATACAAATTAAATAAATATATCATGGCAAAATGAGGACAGTCAAAAAATGTTGTTCTTTACCTTGTCTGTGTCAAGGATTTTGTGCAGTTTGTGCAAACATTACACTGTCAGGCCCTCATGCCTCAGAAACTATGCCTTTGGTTACTTTAGCAAGACTAGACAATGCTTATCATGGCTGGGGCTCCAAAGTCACCCACTTGAGTAATTGGATTTAAAATAAGCATAAAGGACTAAAATGCATTCCTGCTGACAGCAGTGAACAACCTTTTGGGTTGTCTAAGGTCTCAGATAGGCATCTTCTGTTTGGAATGGTTAGACAAAAATTTGAAAGGAAGAGTATCAGTCTGGTAGGACTGCCATTAACAAAATGCTGCGAACTGGGTGGCTTGAACAATAGAAATTTTCTCACAGTCCCAGAAGCTAAAGTCTGAGCAAGATTTCATCAGGATTATTTTTTTCTGAGGCCTTTCTCTTTGTCTTGCAGATGGCTGCCTTCTCTCTCTGTCTTCACCTGGCCTTTTCTCTGTGCCTGTTTGTGTTCTCATCTCTTCTTGTAAGGCAACTAACCAGTCATATTGGATCAGGATCCATCCTAATGACCTTGATTGGCTTTGATTACCTCTTTAAAGGCCCTGTTTCTGAATATATTCACATTCTGAATTACTGGGGATTAGGGCTTCAACACACAAATTGTGGAGGGCACACAACTCAGGCCTTAAAGGGTCTAAGGTTTGGTAAAGTGAGTGCACCCTACCTTCCAGGAGTTTTCAGGGGTCTGGGATGACTGACATTTGATGCTTACTTAAGGCTGAGCTATGTAAGGGGATTATAACAATATAGAAAAATGTGAGAAGGAGCACTTCACATGGGGAGAAAACGTGCTGTAATACAGCTTTGTTGGCAGCCCATTTCCGGAAGTTACCTGTGGTGTTTGCATAGCTGTTCTGTTATTGTCCATATCGACAGCCTGAAGGCTGATTTCCTGGTGAATTTTCACCTAATTTCCTTTGCATCTGCCTTATAAATGATAGTTTCATTCCTGTGCTTTAAAAAAGGCATTAGCCAGAATGCTGATTTATTAACTTACAATGAGAAATATAATCATCGAGTGGCCTGGATACTCCAGCTCTTTGACCAGCATGTGCTTTCCCTGCAGGCAAATCTAAGCGGGAAGCCAAATTATCATCAGAGGGCAGCTCAGTGAGTATGGAATCAGGCCAGGGGAGTTGGCTATGAGATTTGACATTCTTGTGCTTTTTATTCTTAAGGCCAAGTGGCTCTGAGCAGCATAGACTTGCTGCATGGGGCTGGCTGCCTCTGCCCTTGCTATTCCCTCTGACTATTCGTTGTTCCCTTGGGTGAACTTCTCATCAAGCAAGACCCAGGTCAACCATCTCCTCTGAAAAACCTTAATTTCTCCAGGTAGAGTCAGTTTCTCTTCTTCCTTACCTCTGTAGCACTTTAGGGTAAGTATGTATTTTGTATCCTATGTTGTGGTTATTTATTTACTCACTTGTCTCCTCACTGAGCTCTGAGTAACTTGAATGAAGGAACTTTTTATTACAGTGCATGGCAAGTGGTCAGTGTTTAACAAATATTCGACTGATTAATGGAAGTTATAATTAGGGTAATTTACATTATGCTAGGGTTTTATGTATTTTTTATTTTCACTTTATAATTTTAAAACACTTTCTAGTAAGGTGTTCATAAGACATGAAGCTACTAATAGCTATGGAGTGAGATAGGCAGATGAAAACATACTTAGAAGTTAAATGATTCATTTAAATTTAAATGCATTTTCCACTAAGCCTATTTGTTTTTAGGCCTGAATTTTGCGTCCCTTCAGCCCTCCCTATAATTTTGCCCAATAAATAAGAATGCCCATGCTCATGCTTTCTTCCTACATTCTTAGTTTGCGTCCTCTCCTTCCCCACAGCCCTCTGAATGTATGGTGTTCTTCTGAAGGGACCCTCCTAGCCCTATTTTACTGGGAACAGTGCTGTACTCTGAAACCTTTATCTCCCCTCATCTGAGCACCCATCCCCTCCTCACACATCCTCTTCCCATTTTCAGATCAAGCTATCATTCCCTCAGAGATCTAGTCTTAAGCAGAAAGCAATGTGATTAAATTTAATTTACACTAAGATGTTAATAACATTGTAGGGGTATTTGCATTTTAAGATTTTAAGAGTGAATTTCTTATAGCACAGTTCTGGAAGCTGGCTACATCTCACCATATTGACATCTCTTTCTCCCTCTCCCTCTGTGTGCACATATATACGTCTATATATATGTATATATGTGTGTGTATACACATGCATACATGTGTATGTGTGTTTAATTGTGTTAACTCCATATTTGGTAAAATTTTCTGGGCTTTTAAAAGATATTTCTTTTTTTATTTTTAAAAGAAATTTCTCTACCTTGCAGTCCACATGCTACCATCAGTGAGTTCTTCAGATGATCAGCAACTAGTCATTATAACCTTTGGGGAGACACAGCGCTTCATGGATGAATCATTAGTTCTGGGCCCAGAGAACAAATCTGAAGGACCTTTTCATATCTCATAATTAAATACATTCTGCAGCTTGAAGATAAACATGCTGATCTGACAGTGAGTTAAGGAGGTTTATCAGCATTTGTGCACCTGCAGCGTTACACTAAAAGACATGACTTCATTAAAACTCACTGTGCTTGTGAGAACAATGAGGAATGGTCGTAGGTGTAAAAAAGAAAGACACTACTAGACGGCAGTTTTAAGCTCATCTTTGAAGGGATGAACTCATTCTATCCGACATGTCCAGCTGTGCAAACAGCAGCACCGAGTGAGCTGCAGTTAGCTGTACTAATGCATAAGATTAGAACAGAAGCTGGGCCACATATAAATGATGTGAATGCTTAATATACTTGAACACTATGAATGCTGCACAGGGGGAATAAGAGCCCCAGAAGTGACAGAAGATATTTTGCTAACTGTCATGAAAGGAGATTGTATTTTCAGGGCCTTTTAGGAATATTTCTCCTGCCAGAGACTTTTTGTCTTTTGAGGCCAATGTTTCCTAGGATAAAAAAACAATACAAAACATCAATCTCTTTAAAAACTCCACAGGGAGATAACAAGGGTTGCCACAGTTACCATTGTTCTCTCATAAAAATCTCAGAATGAGAAAACTCCTCTGTGTGTGTGTGTGTGTGTGTGTGTGTGAACTTCACCTGCAATAACATTTCAGGCTACAGAGTAGGTAGGTGGTATCGTCTGGGAAGGCATTAGCATTGAAAGACTACGAGTTTAGGCAACAGGGCCTCGGCTAGAAGACCCAGTCATGAAGGAACTAGACAGTGGATTGAAGGAAGTGGAATTCAGGTTTTAGGAGTCTTGGCAATAGACAGAAGAGTCCAGGAGCAAGGCTGACCTTAACAATGAGACTGTCTCCTTTAAGAATATGTATGCTAGTGGGAAGGAATTCTTTTTATGATCCCTAGCCCTGGTTGGAGTTCTGAGTAGTCTAAGCTGAACCCCTTGATGGAGCAGATGGAAGGGAGAGTGCGGTGGAGGGAAGCTAGCAAGTCCCAAACATCTTCAGACTGCCATAGAATGCAACCCCCCTGGCACCGCCACAGAAACAGAAAAATGGAAGATTCCACTTCCTTTCTTATTTCCCTAAGACTTTCCTGACTAGTGTCGATATATATAGGTTGATTTCTCTTTTAGTCTTAGGAACTGATGTTGTCCAAGTTTCAGGACTTTAACTGACTGAATCTCTTTGAGAGGTGATCTGAAAACAACACTTTTCCTCATTTGATTCACACAGTAGGAAAGTCTTTAATATAATAGATATAGTGATCCTAGAAGACCAGGAGCGCTTCTGAAAATTTCACTGCAGCCTACCATTACATTTTTCCTTACTTTAGTCATGTTTCACAAAATTTATATCATCTCTTTGTCCTTTTGGCAGAAAGTATGGCAAGAACTAAAACAATCTGTTTTTAAAGAAAGTTTACTTAGGTAAAATGTGAACATGAGAGAGTCAGAAATAAGGTAAAAGATACAATCCCATGTTGCAAATGATAGCAGTGGTCTTTTTAGAAATATAGGCAAATTCTCTTGAGAAACATTATATATGCATAGTTGATCTCTCTAGATAATCTATAAACTCCTTTCAGAATGTTATTTGCTTCTTTTATATTCCCTATCAACCTAATGCAATACTCAGCATGAAACACACATAACTAGCACAATACTTAAATATGCTCATGAATTTCTCTAAGTAACATCACACTTAGTCAACTTCCTTGGCAGTATATTTAGGTTTATCCACTTCATGCATTGCAGGCAATACAGCTCAGGTTCATTGGCCTGTTGGTCAATAAGTTACAGAAGTTTATCTTTATTTAATGAATCATCAGCAAGGAAGATATACAGATGACAAGTGTTCAATTTTCAGAAATCTTTTGCCCAATCTGTCTCTCTTTCTTCTGTCTTCCTAATTATTGATTTAATTTATGAGCCCCTCCTCCTAATTCTTCAGCCAGCACCCTTGGGAGTATAGCCTTTTAAGAATGTTCTCATTAGAGTCAATAATTCACCATGGCATATTATATAGTGCCCTGAATATCTATAAAGCTGTTCTTTCATGTTGTACATCCTGGGGTGCTCAAATAATTAATTTGACTAGCTACGAAGAACAATACCTTCTATTGTGAGTGCTATTAATGTGCTGTCCACAGAGGCAAATGTGTAGACATGGCTGGGAGACAAGCTCTGCAGGAGGGTTTCTTGAGAAGATTTTAATGTTGGTGTCAGGTTCTTGGACCTATATGGAGACATAAAGTGTCATTGTGATTTTGAATTAGCCCAATTGACACAAATACTTTCTTTAGGTGCTTTTTTCTTCTACTTCTAGTTTTTAAGAGTAAAATAAATACCGAAATGATTCGTGTCATTAAAAACACTTGCTTGGAATAAAGCATCTCAAAAACATAGTACTGAGACCTGGGAGAAATCCCAGTGTTCTGTCTCTCTCAGTGATTCAGAACTGTTCAAGTTTTAAAGTAGATATTTGTATGAAAGTTAAAGATTTTTAATGAATTCATATTAATGAAAATTCATATCCCAATTTGGCTACCTAAAAAAGGTAATAATATTCACAATAACATTTAATTATTGCTAAGTGAAAATATAGACATTTAATTTATAGCAAATCAGCAATAATTTAGATTTAATTTGGATTAAAAGATATCTTTTAAGCTTCTGTAGTATAATTAAGAGTCAGGAGTCCTGATTCAAATTCTAGCTCTGCCAGTAACTAACTAGGTAGCTTTGAATATGTAACTTAACCTGGCTTTAGTCTTCTTAGGCCTATAAAATAGAGATTAATTCCTTCCAGTGTTAGTATTCTATATTTCTATTTTTGATTATGATGTAGACCTCCAATGAATAAATCACTCAATTTTCTTTTTTTGAATAAATCCTCAGGCATGAGATATTTATGGAGCCAAGAGATGAATGATTGTCAAAATATGTGATTCCCTTGCATGAGACAGTTCTCAGGATGAAATTTTTGCTTTATAGGAAACTAGTTTAGGAAACCCAAACCAGCATGTATATCTATTCATTTCTAGGTCACAGTGTGAAAACTTCTATTGGATAACTGAGAGCAATTCTTTTTAATATTATTCGAACTTTATTGAAATATAATCAGCATATAGCATTGCGTAGGTTTAAGATATGTAAACTGTTGATTTGATATATACTGCAAAATGATAATCACCATATCATTAGCTAACACATCCATCACCTCACATAATTACCATTTTTTTGTGTGTGGTGAGAACATTTAAGATCTACTCTTTTAACAACTTGTAAGTATATGATACAGTATTATTAACTATAATCACCATGCTGTACATTCAATCCCCAGTTATTCATCTTATAACTGGAAATTTTACTCTTTGACCAAAATCTCCCCATTCCCCTAACCTTCTGGAAATCACCATTCAATTCTCTGTTTCTCTGAGTTCGGCCTTCTTAAATTTCACATATGAGTGATATTATACAGTATTTGTCTTACTCTGTCTGATTTACTTACCGTAATACCCTCAAGACCTATCCTTGTTATTGCAAATGACAGAATTTCCTCTTTCTCATGCTGCATAATATTCCTTTGTGTGTGTATATATATCACATCTTTATCCATTCACCTAATGATGGACATGTAGGCTTTTCTATATTTTGGCTATTGTGAATAATGCTGCCATGAACAAGGCAGTATAGATCTTTTAGAGATTCTGTTTACATTTCCTTTGGAAATATACCTAGAGAAGGATTGATAGATCATATGGTAGTTCTATTTTTAATTTTTTTGAGAGGAATCTCAATACCCTCTATCACAGTGGCTGTGCCAATTTACATTCTTACCAACAGTTCACAATAGTTCCTAGGTACAGTTCTTAAGTCAGAAGGACAGCCTGGAATCAGAATTGCTTCAGAACTTAGCAGCAAATACCAGCAGGGCAGGCAGTAAGCTGCTGGACTAAAAACATTGTCCAAGAGACCAGAGTCACCAAAGCACCATACACCTAACCAACTGAGGACACCTCCACCAGGGAACTCAAACTACACCCGTTTGCTTCATCCTTGGGTGCCATCTTGATTGAAAGTAAAAGAGTGGAAAACTGAAAAATATGAGACTAAGCTTTCTTTTCTGAAGACACTGAGCACTACTTCAACCAGATTGGATATCTATTTATTTTTCTTTCCTGCCACACAACAAGTGGCGATATCCCATTTAATTATAGACAAAATAAAAGAGGTTACATCTCTAAATTTTTGCAAATCCAATTTTTGTTCCTGCTATACACAGTTTCCTGCTGTGGCACAATAGACCATATAACAACTGTATTTTGTAGACTAAAACAGTTCTCCAAATTTAACGTTGGAATCTTAAATGTAGAAAGACAGTATTTCTCACACATTTATCAGATTTGTCGCTAAGTCCTTTGTCTCCAGGCATATCAGTCTGGGGACTATTCTTAAGAACCAATTGGCACAACTTTTTGGAGTTAATAAAATTCTGTTCCCACTGCTTTCCATTGCTGTTTTGTGCACAATTCCCCACTGAGTTTTTGATGAATTTCTTCTCCTTGGGGGCCCCAATTTTTGTGTGAGTATGCTGAGGATCCATATATCTTGTCACAGAGAGGAAGATGATTTCTTCTGATAGCATTCCCCTGGCACCTGAGGAGCTTATCACAGCCCTTTATTTGACTGTTTCTGTTATGTTGGCATGGGTCCACAGCACTAGGAAAGAAAAGATTGTGATTTACAGGGAACATTTTATTCCCTCTTGGGAAAAGTGAACATGACTCGATGTCAGGAATGGAAATTCTTCAAATAGATAAAGAGAATAAACATACGCCTACACTTTTAATGGTTAAAACACATTTGATGGTCCTTCTGTATTTTGTTTTCTTGAGAAACTCAAATTATTTTAGAAAACCTGATTTCTTGAAACCAGACCTTCCTTAGCCTTTTTGTCATTTTTTCTCCCAGAAGACCTACATGGTGGGGAGGGACAAAATGGTGAGGTCTAGTTGTATGTTGGTTGGTGATAGGAAGATTTCTGAAAGAATGGTCCTGTCTTGAGGTACAAGCTTAACTTTTTCCCTGTTGAGAAGCTGAAAGGGAGATGGCAGTTGTCAAAGACTGATTAGGTAAGGCATCTTGATTTATTAATAGTTCTCAACCTATGTTGTGGCATGTAGCAGAATTTCATTTCTTTTTAAGGCAGAATAATCATTATTTTCATGTTTTTGAGAAATTTGTTATCACATTGTATATAATTACATATAAACACGTTACACATGCTATTTTTTTCACATAACAGATTCCTTTCCCAGATTATTAATAACTTCTCCTAAAAATAGTTTAATTAATTAATTAAAAATATATTTTATTTTTAAATTACTGTTGGCATTACAACATTATATTAATTTCAGGTGTACAACATAGTGATTAGACATTTATATAATTTACTAGTGATCACCTCAATAAATCTAGTATCCATCTGACATCATACATAGTTATTACAAAATTATTGACTATATTCTTTATGCTGTACTTCACATCCCCATTACTATTTTGTAACTACCAATTTGTACTTCTTAATCCCTTCCCCTTTTTCACCTACCTGCCCAACCTCCCTCCCTTTTGGCAACCATCAAAATGTTCTCTTTATCTGAGTTTGTTTCTGTTTTGTCTGGTTACTTTTTTCTTTAGATTCCACATGTAAGTGAAATCAAAACCCTCTAGGTCCATCTATGTTGTTGCAGATGGCAAGATTTCAATATATTTTTATGGTGGAGTAATATTCCCTAGTATATATGTACCACTTCTTTCTTCTCCATTCAACTATTGATGGACATCCAGGTTGCTGCCATAGCTTAGCTACTGTAAATAATATTGCAATGAACATATAGATTCACATATTCCTAAAGTTGTGTTTTGGGTTTCTTCAGATAAAAACTCAGAAGTGGAATTACTGGGTCCTTCTTTGTCTCTTGTTTTAAAGTCTATTTTGTCTGGTATCAGCATTGCTACCCCAACTTTTTTTGGTTTCCATTTTCATGAAAAGTCTTTGTCCATCCCTTTACTTTCAGTCTGTGTGTATCTTCCAATCTGAAGTGAATCCCTTGTAGCAAGCATGTGTAAGGGTCTTGTTTTCTTATCATTTCAGCTACTCTATCTTTTGATTGAAACATTTAACATTTATTTTTAAAGTTACTGGTAGATATGTAGTAATTGTCATTTTATTATTCATATTTTTGATCTCTTCTTTTCTCTTCCTTCTCCCTCTAACATTTCTTATAATACTGGCTTGGTGATGATGAACACCATCAGTTTTTTTCTTCTCTGGGAAGCTCTTTATCTGTCCTTCAATTCTAAATGATAGCTCTGCTGGATAGAGTAATCTTGGTTGCAGATTTTTGCTTTTCATCATTTTGAATATTTCTTGCTAATGTCTTCTGGCCTGCAAAGTTTCTGTTGAGAAATCAGCTGACAATCTTATGGGTCTCTCTCGTAGGTAACTAATTGCTATTTTCCTGTTGCTTTTAAGAGTCTCTCTGTCTTTAAGCTTTGGCATTTTAATTATGATGTGTCTTGGTGTGGGCCTCTTTAAGTTCATTTTGTTTGGGACTCTCTGCACTTCCTTGGATTGTATGTCTATTTCCTTCACCAGGTTAAGGAAGTTTTTCATTATTATCTCTTCAAATAGGTTTTCAATTCCTTGTTCTTTCTCTTTTCCTTCTGGTACCCCTATGATGAGAATGTTGATATGCTTGATGTTATCCCAGAAGCCCCTTACTATTCTCAGTTTTTCAGATTCTTTTTTTTCTTGTTGCTGTTTCACTATGTTAACCTCTGAATTACTGATTCAATCCTCTGCTTCATCTAATCTACTGTTGATTCTAATTATTCATCATTTCAGTTATTGTATTCTTTATTTCTGACTTGTTTTTGTATTTTCGATCTCCATTTTTATGCTTACTGTATCTTGGTCAAAGTCCTCACTGAGTTCATCTACTCTTCCCCTAAGTTCATTGAGCATCCTCATGACTAGTGTTTTCACTCTAGATTGCATGTTTCCATTTTGTTGAGTTCTTTTCTTTGGAACTTTGTTCTGTTCTTTCACTTGGGACATATTTCTTTGTTTTTTCATTTTGGCTGACTTTCTGTGTTTGTTTCTCTGTGTTAAGTAGTTCTGCTATGTCTTTTGGTCTTAGCAGAGTGGCCTTAGGTAGTAGGTAACCTGTGAAGTTCAGTGGCATAGTATCCCTGCTTGCCTGAGTGGGGTGTTCCAGGTGTGTCCTCATATGTGTTCTGTGTACCCTCCTATTGTAGTTGAGGCTTGGTTGCTGTTTGTGCATCAGTGGGAGGGACTGAATCTCAGGCTGATTGATTGTGAGAACTGGCCAGTGACTATAGAAAAGGAACTATTGTTCAGGGGCTGACCCTATAAAGCAGGATTCACTTCATCAGGGTTCCTGTACCTGCCTACTCTGCCCTTTGGGTGTATTGTCCTAACATGTGACCCTGGGCGGTGTTCTGGCTTGGTCTGAAGCTGGCCACTGGGCATGCTCGCCCTGGGTCCTCCTGGGAGGGGCCCTGCCACAGGCCAAGTTTAACTGCAGCCTGTTTCCTACCCTGGGTTACCTAGCATGAGCCACCAAGCAATCTTCGGATGGTTGTCACTAGGGTTGGGCTTGGGGCTGCTTAGCAAGAAGTATGGAACACACCAAGGCCAGAGGCTACTTGTTTGGGTCTTGTGAACCTTTGAGAGATTTTAGGAAAGTCTACTGTATGAGCCAAGATATGCCATTTATATGGAAAAGCAATTGGAAGCGGCTTGAGTAGGTCAGTAAATTGGGTGGGGCAGGGTCTCAGGGAATCACCCGGGCAAAGTGACCAGTGTTAGCCAGGTTGACAGGGACTCAGATATAGCACCTGTCTGTGTCTGCAGGCTGGGAATGGGGAGGGCTCAACAAAGAAACCATGGATTCTGCCAGCACTTCTGTCTGGGAGAAGGCTGCCCCTCCAGCCCTTACCTTGAAGCCAGACAATTTAGTTTTTTTTTTTTCATGTGTCCCTGGTGCCTTTCAAGCTCAGAGCATGTGAGTCTGTCAGTGAGTAAGTCCACACATGGGCCCTCAAATAACACCTGGGACTACAGCAACCCTTTGTCTCACTTAGCCACTACCTCTGCTGGTTTTCACAGCCAGAAGTTGTGGGGACTTCTCTTCCCAGTACTAGAATTCTGAGCTGGAAAGCCCAGTATGGGGCCAGAACCCCTTTCTACTTCAGGGGTTTTTGCACTTGAGATATCCCTCCCAGTTTTTAACTGCCACATGTGGGTGTGGGACCAGCCCATTCTATGCCTTAGCCCCTCCTACCAGCCATGAGGTGGTTTCTATATGTTCTTAGTTGTAGGACTTCTGTTCAGCTAGACTTCAGGTGATTCTCAACGATGGTTTTTCTGTAGTTTAGTTGTACTTTTGATGTGGTCATGAGAGGAGGCAAGCACAGCATTTACCTACTCCACCATACTGACTGGGAATCCTAAGCATGGTTTTAGATGGCTGTATAATATTACATTCTGTATCATCTGCCTTTCCCCACATTTAAATTTTTTGTTTAGGTCATTTCTCATTTTTCACTTTATAACCAACACTCTGTAGAACATTTTTGCACATGGTAAGTGTGGACCTATTCTGAATTATTTGTGAACTATTTGTTTCATATCTTTTATCCATTTATCTCTTGAGGGTCCTAATGTTTTTTTTATTGACTTATATAGTAAAGGTATAAACCCTTCAATATAACAAAACAGATTTTCATCATTTGTACTTACATAATTGTAGATATACTTGCATTCTGAACCATAAAGATAATTGTATTATAATAAATCTGGTCCCCTGATCACCTCAATTGAAAACGAATTTTTGCCTTATGTGTGTAGGATAAACCGTATTACTAAGGGGATTTTTTTTTTTACTTACAAAAAAATGCAAGTAGTTGAGAATATTGACTATCATAACTTTGATATTTTAAAAAATTTATACATGGTATCTGTTCATATTCCCCATTACAATCACCCTTCTTAGCCAAGACCAATTTTTTTTTTTTATCAAGATGAAGATTCAGAGAAAATTAAAAATGGAAGCTCTCTCCCTCTGGAGGCAGTTATTCTGAAATCTTAAGTATTAGTGCATTTTAAAATGTTGCTATATTCAGTTGAAAAGAGAGATCTTAATGAAGAGAAAAAATAATATTTTTGTTCTTAAGCCTTTGAAGTTGACAATTTCTATATTAAAATATTTTTGTAAAGATGTGTGCACCACAAAGAAAACAAGGTTTTTTTTTTTTTTTTTAGTAGAATGGGCTTTTTCAAAGGCAATGAAATATTCAAGAGCTAAGACAACTGTTAAGACAACTGTTTTCCAAATGGTGGCCAAGGAGAATAATTGTGGAGCTAATAACCTACATGTGAAAGTAGAAGGAAGAGGGACTAATTGGATGCTTCTTTGGAAGAATAGATCCAGATGAGCATATCCAAAGGAGACTCTGGCTCCAGCTGCTTGAAGATCCTTAACTCAATGAGATGCTCCATTTCATCATAATAATTTTTTATTTTGTTTTCATATTCAGACTCTAATTGTGTGTACTTCTTTCCAATCTTTCGTTGACATAATATGTATCCTTTATCTCCCAATCTAAAATTTTAATCGCAGGTCAGCTCCTGGAATAGATCTGGATTTAAGTGTGCCATTTTGGAGCTTTAAAAGGTGTTATAAACAATCTTAAAATATAGTAATAATGTTGAAAAATGTATAATGAACAATTTCTTAAACTTATGACACTAGCATTAGTTCAGAAGAGAAATATGGAGAAAAAATTTTTAATACAATAGACTTTTCAACAGAAGACTTTTAGGACACAAGAGGTAGATAAATAGACTAGATGTTTCAGCAAATCCTTTGTATATCATAGTTAGAAATTAGAAATTTCCAAAATATATTAACATGACTTTTTCAATATATATTTGTCTTCATACAGAAATAGGTATGTCTTCATCTCTTTTAAAAGAATGCATAAAACTGATTTAAGGCTAGTTTCAGAAATATTGAATGAAGTCACCTAAAATGATAAGGAATGTATTTTTTAAACTTAGAATTTCTTGAGTAAACATAATTCACAATAAATCCGTTCTTAATAAACTCATTTTGGGGGCATTTATTCAATAAAAAATTTTAAACATTTCTATGAGACATTTAATGCTATGCATAAGGAACATTAACTAGTGGGGGAATTGGGCACTAATAGAGATGTTTAAAAAATCACATGGTAAATGCAATTAATTAATTAATTCATTTATTATGTATTGCTTGTTATGGGTGCTAGGTATACAGAGGTTAGAAACAAAATGAAATAAGAGCCATGCCTGAATCTGCTCCTCAGAGACCTTAAAGTGTAATAAGAGAGACATTAAACAAACAAATATATAACAAAGAACTGTGATCTCTTTTATGAATGATTACAGCTAGTACTATGAGTGGGGTTAGGAAGATCTAAGTAAGATTGGGGACATGAAAAACCTTTCTGAGAAAATGATATTTTAGCTAGGTAAATAGGAGTTAGATATACAAAGGTAAATAGGAGTTAGATATACAAAGAGTCAGGGGACAAGTGATCTAGGCAAAAGGAGCAGCTTGTCCCTTTGGGCTTGATGAAGGAATAAGCTTGTTTGGTAGGGAAGTAAATGTCATTGAGCCTATGAAGGAGCTTGTGGTAATGAAGAAGTTAAAATGCACACATGGACACATCACCTAATAGGATTAAATAGTAAATTATATGGTTATAACTATGGGTAATGAAGACACTCAAAAGCCTCAGAATAGAGTGAATTGGAGTGGATTCCTAAAGGAAGTATGGTCCTAGTGCTTCAGGGCTATTGCAAATGGCAAAGGTGGAGTTTCTGGCTTATGTGTCATGGATGTAAGGGGTTTTAACTCCCTTCAGATGTGTTATATCCATCAAGATGAGTAAACAAAATCAGATTTATTCTTAGTCTTTTAAACTATATGTTGCAGACAAATAATTCATCGTACATTTTTATTTAAAAGAAAACCCCATTTCTTTAGTATATGCAGTTTGATTCTTTAACATTTTCCATTATTCTTAGGAATCTAAATATTTTGGGGGGTGAGTGGGAGCAGAGATAGAAACTGATCAGAGCATGGCTACATGGGAGAAATCACAACAGAACTGAGCAACACAGTTCCCTGGGCTGGAAAAATTCATAGTGTAAGTAATGCCCAAGCTTAGTAGTATTTATACACAATGGCCCAAAGCCTTCAGCCATGTGAAAATTTTCTGCACTAGTACTCTTTTGATGGCATCTGACCCAAAAATGAGGGAGAAAGCTAGCCTCCTCTACCAGCATTTATACCAGGTCTCATCAGCAAAGTGACTGCAGTTGACATTGGCTTGAAGTCCTTAACTGTCAAAGATCTCATTGAGATGGAATATCTTGGTACCATAAAGAACACTCAGCATCCAAAACATAAATTTTTTAAACAACCTTTCATTTTAAACATAGTTTATCAGTTCTGGAATGATTGGTTGCACAAATAGGAATACTGGTAATCCTGACTTTTAAATGCCAAGAGTTTGTAATTTAGGCACAGTTCTTTTGTAAGTTTTAAATTCGGAGCTTCCTTAAATAAGTCTATTCTCATTCTAGAGAGACAGAGGAAAATTAAAGGCTAAAATGAAGACAAAATATCCTCTAGGGCTAAGCCTACTCACTTCCATGTATTAAGTTCATCTAGATGAATGTGCTGTTTTTATAGGTAAAAATATCAGCAATTTTATTTAGTTCCACCTATCAGTACTGAAAACATTGCAGCAAACTAGCAGGCTTCAATTTTCTTAAGAGCTTCACAAAAAGCTCTTCCTCAGCTTCCTTTGGCAGCTCCTTCCATTGTCTTAGAATTTGTTCTAAGGAAGTTCTTACTATTAACCTAAATCCCTCTTGAATTAATTAAAGCCATTTACTTCTCCTGTCCAGAAAGAGAATTAAAAAGGACAGCTTGTCATTGCTTATGTGAACACCCTTCATCATTTTGAAGACTGTAATGAAGTGTCCAGTCAGTTTTCTTTCTCCAACTTAAAAAAAGTTACACTAGCTTTCCCTCAAGGACCTATTCCCTTTCAGTTTTTACATATTACTAGCAAGGAGAGATCAGGTACATGAACTTGGACAACCACTTAATCTTTTTAGGACTTGCCTTTTTTTTTTTTTCCAAAATGAGAATTTGGAAACAAATCAAATGTTTTCTAACTGTTCTGAAGATCTTTCTCAGAGGATTCTGGGAAGGGGAATAGTGTGTGTGTGTGTGTGTGTGTGTGTGTGTGTGTGTCACACACACAGAGAGAGAGAGAGAGAGAGAGAGAGAGAGAGAGAGAGAGAGAGAGAGAGAGAGAGAGAGAAAGAGAGAGAGAGAGAAGCGGGGGAAGAAGGCTGAGCTCTGGTCTATTCGTACAAATTTTAATTAAATATATTGGGTAATATTGGTTAATAACATTAAGTTTTAGGTGTACTACTTAATATTACAATATCTGTTTATTACATTGTGTGCTCATTACCTATTTTTTCCCAGGTTTATTGAGATATAATAATTAGTCATTCATATTTACATTGTACAATTCAATGTTTTTTTTCAATTATAGTTGGCATCCAATAATAAATTAGTTTCAGTTGTACAGCCTAGTGATTAGAGTTCTATATAACTCACAAAGTGATCACCCCACTAAATTCATACACCTCTTTCCCCTTTTGTATTTATTACATTGTTGACTATTTTTCTCATGCTACACTTTATATTCTATGACTCTTTTGTAACTAGCCATTTGCATTTCTTGATCCCTTCACCCTTTTTCACCATTCCCCAACCCCCCTCACATCAAGTAGCTCTCAAAGCATTCTCTATGAGTATGAGTATTCTCTATGAGTATCTATGAGTTTGTTTCCATTTTTGTTGTTGTTTATTTTGTTCTTTAGAATCCACATATATGTAAAATCATGTGGTATTTGTCTTTATCTGACTTCATTCAGTGCATTACTCTCTAGGTCCATCAAGGCAACATCTTTTTCCATTCTCTTCCTTTTAGTCTCTTGGGTGTCTTTTAATCTGAAATGAGTCTCTTGTAGGCAGTGTAAATAGGGGTCTTGTTTTCTTATCAATTCAGCCACCCTGTCTTTTGGTTGGAGGACCTAATTTTTTTTTTCCATTTGAGGTACTTGTGATAGGTATGTAGTTATTACCATTCTTTATTCCTGTTTTTGATATATGTTTTTTCTTCTTGAAGAAGTCCCTCCAACATTTCCTGTAATACTGGCTTGGTGTTGAATGAACTCCTTTAGCTTTTTTCTTATCTGGGAAGCTCTTTATCGGTCCTTCAACTCTAAATGATAGCTTTGCTGGATAAAGTATTCTCGATTGTAGATCCTAGGTCTTCATCATGTCGAATATTTTATGCCAAGCCCTTCTGTCCTGCCAAGTTTTTTTTTTTTTTTTTGAGAAATCAGCTGCCAGTCTCATGGATGGGCCTTTGTAGGTAGGTAACCAACTGCTTTTCTCTTACCGCTTCCAAGATTCTCTCTTTATATTTAACCTTTGGCATTTTAATTATGATCTATCTTGGTATTAGCCTCTTTGAGTTCATCTTTTTGGGAACTCTCTGACCTTCCTGAGGTTATGTCTGTTTCCTTCACCAGGTGAGGGAAGTTTTCCATCATTATTTCTTCAAGGAGGTTTTCAGTTTCTTGTCCTCCCTCTTATCCTTCAGATACTCTTATGATATGGATATTTTTACATTTAATTTTGTCCCACAAGCTTCTTAAATTATTGTATTCTTGGCTTCTTTTTTCTTGCCATTCTTATTGGGTGTTTTTGGCTTCCTCATCCTCTATATCAGTGGTCTGATCCTCTTCATCGATTCTGTTGATTCCCTCTAATATACTCTTTGCCTCAGATAATTTGTTCTTCTTTTCTGAATGGTTCCCTTTTATAATGTTCATTTCTATTTTTATGGTTTTTATCTTTTTGGTAAAGTTCTCACTAAGTTCATCTATACTTCCCTTAAGTTCACTGAGCATCTTTATAACCAGTGTTTTGAATTTTGTATCTGTTAGATTGTTTGAATTCATTTTTTCTGGACCTTGTTCTGTTCTCTCATATAGTTTCTGCTTCTTTGTCTTCCCCTTTTGGCTGCGTGTCTGCATCTGTTTCTATTTACTAAGCAAATCTCTGTCTCTCATTCTTATTAGCATGACTTTGTGTAGTAAGTGTCCAGTGGCATGGTCCTAAAAGGGGTTCAGGTGCTGAACTCAGCTGCCACCACTGCTTGACAAATGGCAGAGGAGTCACTGAGGACACATTTGGATGTGACTTGGGTAGGGCTGAGAGTTGGGAGGATGGAGTTTCAAGGAATCCTCTGGGCGGAGCTACCTCTGTTGCCAGTTTGATGATGTCTCAGCTATGACAGCACTGCAGCTGCACACTGGGATGAGGAAGGGCACCACAGAGGAACAATGGATACTGCCAGCACTTATGCCTGGAAGAAAGCCTTACCTTCAGCCCTTGCTCCAACAACTCAATGTCCCACTGAAAGTCCCTGGTGCCCCCTGAGCAGCCTATGGACTCTGATGCTTAGAGTGAGTGAGTCCGTCACCATGAAAGTCTGGTGGCAGATGCGGCCCCTTTAAGAGGAACATCTGCAGCTGCCGTAGCCTCTATCCCACTCAGCTGCTGGGGACCAGCAGCCTCCCATCTTCATCCCCTTCTACCTCCAACTTTTGCAGGATGATTTATTTCTCTCCCTAGTTGTAGCGCTTCTGTTCCTCTAGACCCCAAGTTACTCTGTGTGCTGTTTGCTCCATATTTCCATCACAACTTTAATGTGGTCACAAGAGGGGATAAACAAAGCCTCCATCATCTATGCCATTTTGCCTAGTCCCACTACCCATTTTTTTAAAGTTACACAAAGTAAGGTCTCCTTTTGCTTCTTATTCCTCCCCTTCTCACTCATCTTTACTTCAGCACACACACAGACACACACACATTCACAAAAAAATACTGATCAATCTTTTATAGATAGCATTTAAAAACTCAAATTATTAAGCAAAATCCAAAGCATATATAAAGAATATGATCAATTTAAATATTAAAAAATTTATATAATTATAATTCCTTAATATACTATTGTTAACTTAAAAAATAAAAAGCCAGTGGGAAGCAATGAGCATCTATTTGAGATCACAAATTGTAATTCAGGGGTACAGATTCAAGCAAAACCCAAATTGTGTTTCAATTACAACTTGAAGACAATTGGCTTTTAGAAGAAAAGGAAGGGAAATGATTGCATGAATAGTGGAAAGAAATTTCTATTGGTGCTAACAGATTGACTTTTTCTTTAGAAATATATGGCTAATTACTGATTCTATCTTCAAAAAGAATGTCCATATACAATAATCCTGTGGTCAGGATGTCTGTTTTGCTGTTAGTTTTACAAATGATTATTTGTAGAACAATGTTGGTTTAGCTCAGTCCAAGGATAATTTTGCCCAGTTCAAATGTTCAAAAGGTTCAAGGAGTAAGATGTGCATGCAATTCTTCTGGAATGGTTGCTCTGGCTTTATTTTAAAATGGCTTCACTTGTGTCAGTCAGCTTTTCACAGTATGTCTATCGATGAAAAGGAAAACTTATAATAATCTCCAAAGGTGCTGAAAGTGAATTTAATAATCTTAATGTTGATTCTTGATTTTTAAAAATCTCTTAATTAAATAGGACCAGATGAACATTTCCTAAGCCTGGTATATATCTCAACCAAGAAGCCTGCCATATGACCAATGAAGAATCACAAGACACAATCCCAAGAAAGTTGAACAAAGCAAAAATGTTCAATTTTACTAGTATTATCTAACATAGTTCTGGAAGTAATAGTCAGCAATTCTGAAGAAGAATCAGAATGGAGGACCTGAGCAGCTATGGGAAGTCTTATTATAAAACTGTTATAATTAAGAAAGATACAGATTTTGGACTCCATTTATGTAAAATTCAGTCAGGCAAAACAAAATTACACACAGACACAGACGCACTAAAATGCAAGGGAATTATTACTCCAAAATTTAAGGAGTGTTTACTTCTAGGAGGCACACACAGGGAGCTTCAAAAGAATTGGTGTTTCATTCATTTGGGGAGTATATATGTATCTATTTTATTTTTAAGTTATTATGATCCTTTAAACTGTATATATGTGTTACAATATTTTTATGTATTTATAAGACATTTTAAAATAAATGAAAGGAAATAAAGGGGTCAGATTATTGTTTTATTTTCTAAAGAGTATGACCGTATTCTTAGAAGATTCCAGAGAATTATAAAAAAGGGAGAGTTTGATGAGGTCAGATAAAAGATAGACATGCAAAAAATTACTTTTATTTGCTAATTTACAAAATATAACAAAAAATTCTATTCCCATAGCAAAAAAATCTTTAATTTTCTTTGGTTTCTTAGGAATAAACTTGACAAGGAAAGTACAACACCTAAATGTGTCTCAGTGGGAAATTAATTAAATAAAATGTTAGTATATTAAAAGGAATGAGTTACAACTATATGTACTAAAGTGGAAACATGTGCGCGATATATATATATAGTTTGTGTATACTCATATCCTCAAACATGAAAGATATGAATGACAAATTAAAAAGTAATATGCTCCTTTTTGTCATTTCTACCAAATAAGACATTGAGAAGGATTAAAGTATACTGGGACATATTTAGGTTAAATCAGTTATTTTCAAGTTTTAAAAATCATCAGAGACTCCTTGTATTATTTTTTTCCTTTTGCCTGCTATATTTAGAAAAAATTTGCATGTCAAGGAACTTATAATTTAAAAAAAATTCATCTAAAACATAATTGATAACCTATATTCATCAAGATTTGTGGTAATATTATGATATTGTATAAATATTTATCGTGGTTAAGGAGCACTAAACAAAAGAGGATAAAAATTGTTTTGTTTAACTTCTACTATATGCCAAGCTTGTGCTATTTGCTAAGCATTAGGCTAGCACATTTTCTTATTTACTTTTCCACTGTGCCTTAGCATTATCTCTAAATGACATGAAAAAGCTGAGGTTTACAAGTTCCCCAATTTACAGCTGGTAGAGCACAGGGTTGTTTGGCTCTAATATCCTGGATTGATCTCTCTCTCTCTTTCTCTCTCCCTCCCTCCCTTCCTTCCTTCCTTCCTTCCTTCCTTCCTTCCTTCCTTCCTTCCTTCCTTCCTTCCTTCCTTCCTTCCTTTTCACTCTCTCTCTTTCTTTTTCTTTTTTTAATCTTTATTTTTCAATTAGAGTTGACATTCAACATTATATTAGTCTTGGGTGTACAGCATACATACTGTTTATACATTTACATATTTTATGAAGTGATCTTCCTGACTAGTACTCACCTGGCACTATATATAATTTTTATAATATTAATAACTATATTCCCTATGTTGTACTTCACACCCCTGTGACTATTTTGTAACTACCAATTTGTACTTCTTAAATCCTTCATCTTTTTCACCTAGCCCCTCAGCCCCTTTTCAAACTGGCAATTACCAGTTTGTTCTCTGTATCTATAAGTCTACTTCCATTTTGTTTGTTTGTTTACTTTGTTCTTTATATTCCACATACATGGAAATCATATGGTATTTGTTTTTCTCTGTCTGACTTGTTTCACTTAGCACAATACCTTCCCAGTCCATCCATGTTGTCACAAATGGTAAGATTACATTATTTTTTAAAGCCAAGTAATATCCCATTGTATATATGTACCACCGCTTCTTTATCCAGTTGTCTATTTACGGGAACTTTGGTTGCTTCCATACCTTGGCTATTGTAAACAGCACGCAGTAAACATAGGGATGTGTATATCGTGAATTAATGTTTTGGTTTTCTTCAGAAAAATATCCAGAAGTGAAATTGCTGGGTCATAAGGTAGTTCTATTTTTAATTTTTTGAGGAACCTCCAAACTATTTTCCATAGTGGCTATACCAATTTTTAGTCCTAACAGTGCACAAGGGTTCTTTTTTCTCCACATCCTTTCCAATACTTGTTGATTTCTGACCTATTGATTCTGACAGGTGTAAAGTCATATCTCATTACAGTTTTGATTTGCATTTCTTGGATGATTAGTGACATCGAATGTCTTTTCATATGTCTATTGGCCATCTATCTGTCCTCTTTGGAGAAATGCCTATTCAGGTCCTCTGACCATTTTTAAATTGAATTGTTTTTTATGTTTGTTTGTTTGTTTTTTAGAGTTGAGTTGTATGAGTTCTTTATAAATTGTGTACATTAACCCCTTATTGAATGTATCATAGACAAATATCTTGTCCCATTCAGTAAGTTGTCTTTTGTTTTGTCGGTTTTTTTTTTGTTTTTTGTTTGTTTGGTTTTTTTTGCTGTACAAAACCTTTTTAGTTTGATGTAGTTTCATGTGTTTATTATTTTTGTTTGTTTCCCTTGCCTGGGGGAGATAAATCAGAAAAACCATTACTAAGAGTAAAGTCAAAGAGTTTACTATCTATGTTTTTTCTAGAATTTTTGTGGTTTCAGGTACTACATTTAAGTCTTTCATTCATATACAGTTTATTACTGTATACGGTGTAAGAAGGTGGTCTGGTTTCGTTTTTTTTTCTTTTCTTTTTTGCGTGTATCTGTCTAGTTTTCCCAACACTATGTATTGAATACATTATCTTTATCTCATTGTATATTCTTGCCTCTTTTGTTTTTGATTAGATGACCATATAGGCATGGCTTCATTTTAGCACTCTACACTGTTCCATTGACTCCAACTTTATCTTTCTCAAGACTGCAATGCCTATATGGAGTCTTCATGGTTTCATATTAATTTTTGAATTATTTGTTCTAGTTCTGTGAAAAATGCCATTGGTATTAGATAAGGATTGCATTGAATTTATAGAATGCTTTGAGTAGTATGAACATTTTAACAATGTTAATTATTCCTATCCATGAGCATGGTGTATGTTTTCATTTATTTGTATATTCTTCAATTTTTTCAATGACATAAATTTTTGAGTACAGGTCTTTTATCTCCTAGATATTTTATTGGTTTTGATGCAGTTGTAAATGGAATTGTTTTCTTAATTTCTTTTTCAGATAGTTCATTATTGGTGTGTAAATATGCAACTGATTTTCAAATATTAATTTTGTACCTTATTACTTTATTAAATTCATTTATCAGTTCTAACAGCTTTTGGTGGAATCTTTAGGGTTCTCTCTATATATAGTATCATGTCATCTACAAATAATGAGTTTTACTTCTTCGTTTCCAATGTAGATGCCTTTTATTTCTTTATTTTTATTTTTTTTAAAGTCTTACTGCTGTAATTACGACTTCTAGTACTCTGTTGAATAAAATGGACATTCTTGTCTTGTTCCTGATCTTAGGGAAAATGCTTTTAACTTTTCCCTCATTGAGTATGTTAGCTGTTGGTTTGTCACATATGTTGAGGTATGTTTCTTCTATTCCCACTTTGCTGAGAGTTTTTATAATAAATAGATGCTGGATTTTGTCAAATGCTTTTTCTGCATCCATTGGTATGATCATATTATTTTTATCTTTCATTTAGTTTATGTGGTATATCACAGTAATTGATTAATTGATTTGCTGATATTGAACCAACCTTACATTCCATGAATAAATCCAATTTGATCATGGTATATGATCTTTTAAATGTATTGCTGAATTCAGTTTGCTAATATTTTGTTGAGTGTTTTTGCATCTATGTTTATCAGGGATATCAGCCTGTAATTTGATTATTTCATAATGGTTTTGAAATTAGAGTAAAGGTGGCATTGTATAAAGAGCTTGAATGTTTGGGAATAGTTCAAGAAGAATAGGTGTTTATTCTTCTTTGAATGTTTGCTAAAACTCAACAGTGAAGCCGTCTGGTCCAGGACTTTTGTTTGTAGACATTTTTTTACTGATTTGATTTTGTCAGCAGTAATCTGTCAGTTAAAATTTTCTGTTTCTTCTTGACTCAGTCTTGGGAGAGTATATGTTTCTAGAAATAAATCCATTTCTTCCAGATCATTCAATTTGTTGGCATACAATCACTCATAGTACTTTCTTATAATCCTTTGTATTTCTGGGGAGCCAGTTGTCACTTCTCTTTCACTTCTGATTTTATTTATTTGGGTCCTCTCTTTTTCTTGATAAGTATAGTTAAAAGTTTATCAATTTTGTATATCTTTTTTAAAAAAATCTTTTGGTTTCATTAATCTTTTGTATTTTTTAAAGTCTATTTCATTTATTTCCACTCTGACCTTTGTTTTTTTTTTCTTCCTTCTACTCATTTTAGGCTTTGTTTGCTATTATTTTACTAGTTCCTTTAAGTTTAAGGTTAGATTGTATATTTGAGATTTTTCTTGTTTCTTGTGGTAGGTCTGTACTACCATGAATTTCTCTTTTAGGACTGCTTTTACTGTGTCACATAGATTTTGAATCATTATATTTTCATTCTTATTTGTCTCAAGGTATCATTTGATTTCTTCCTTGATGTCATTGTTAACTCTTTCACCATTTAGTAGCATGTTACTTAGCTTCATGTATTTTGTGTATTTTTCATGTTTTTTTCTTTTTTTTGGTAATTGATTTCTGGTTTTATACCATTGTGTTCAGAAAAGACTCTCGATATGATTTCAACCTTCTTAAATTTATTGAGACTTATTTTGTGGCCTAACATGTGGTCTATCTTGGAAAATGTTTCATGTGCACTTGAGAAGAATGTATATTCTGCTTTTTTGGGGTGAAATCCCCTAAAAAATATCAATTAAATTTATCTGGTCCAATGTGTTGTGTAAGGTTGCTATTTTCTTGTTGATTTTCTGTCTGGAAGATCTGTCCATTGCTATCAATGGGGTGTTAAAATCCCCTCCTATGACTGTATTAATGTTAATCTTTCCCTTTATGTTGGTCAATATTTGCTTTATGTATCGAGTGCATAAATGTTTACTAAGGTTATGTCCTCTTGTTGGATTGATCCCTTTATCACGTAATGTCCTTCTTTGTCTCTTATTATAAGCTTTGTTCTAAAGTCTATTTTGTCTGATACAAGTATTGCTACCCTAGCTTATTTTTTCATTTCAACTTGTGTGAAATATTTTCTTCCATCTCTTTACTTTCAGTCTCTGTGCATTTTGATCTGAAGTTTGTCTTTTATAGACAGCATATGTAAGTGTTTTGTTTTCTGATCCATTCACCTATCTTTGTCTATTCTTTATTGAATTCTTGTAGTACACATTTCTTTTCTTTCTTTTTCTTTATAACATTAAAAAGTTATTGAGGTGGCATTGATTAATAAAATTATATAAGTTTCAGGTGTACAGTTCTATAATGTATCATATGTATATTGCATTGTGTGTGTACTACTCAAAGTAAAATCTTCTGTCACCATATATTTGGCTCTCTTTACCCTTATCTACCACCCACCCTCCCTTTTTCTCTCTGCTAACCACTAAACTGTTGTATGTGTCTTTGAGTTTTTGTTTATTTGTCCTGTTCATTTGTTACTTTTAGTTTTATATCCCACATATGAGTGAAATCATATGGCTTTTAACTTTTCTGTCTCATTTGTTTTGCTTAGCATGATAATCTTGAGATCCATCCATGTTGTTGCAAATGGAAGTATTTCATCTCTTCCTATGGCTGAGTAATATTCCATTGTACATATGTACCACAATTTTTAAATTTAATTATTTATCAAAGTACGCTTTGGTTGTTTCCATGTCTTGGCTACCATAAATAATGCTGCAGTGAACACCAGGGTACATATATCTTTATAGATGAATGTTTTTAAATTTTTGGTATAGATACCCAGACAAGGGATTGCTGGGTAATTCTATTCTTAATTTTTTGAAGAACCTCCATATTGTTTTCCATAGTGACTGTGCCAATTTAAATTTCCACCAGCAGTGGAAGGGGTTTCCTTTTATCTCACAACTTCTCCAACACTTGTTGTTATTTGTCTTGTTGAGAATAGCCATTCTTACAGGTGCAAGCTGGTATCTCATTGTGGTTTTGATTTACATTTCCCTAATAGCTAGTGAGGTTGAGCATCTTTTCATATGTCTGTTGGTCATTTGTATGTCTTCTTAGGATAAGTGTCTGCTCAGGTCTTCTTCTATTTTTTAACTGGATTTTTTTTATTGTTGAGTTATATGAGTTCTTTATATATTTTGGATATTAACCTCTTAGAAGTGTTGTTTGCAAATAGTTTTTCAATGCAGTTGGTTGCCTCTTTTGCTAATACTTTTGTAGTTGTTGTTGTGCAGAAGCTTTTTAGTTTGATATACCCTATGTCTTTTGATTGGAGCATTTAATCTACATCTAAAGTGATTATTGATACCTACATAATTATTGTCATTTTATTATTCATACTTATGTTTATTTACCCATTCTTCTTAAAGAAGTCCCTTTAACATTTCTTTTAAGACTGAGTTGGTGGTGCTGATCTCTTTTAGCTTCTTCCTGTCTCCAAAGCTCTTTACCTCACCTTCAATTTTAATTGATAGCTTTGCTGGGTAGAGTAGTCTTTGTTGCCTTTCATCACTTTGAATATTTTGTGCCTATTCCTTCTGCCTTGCAAATATTCTGTTGCGAAGTCAGATGATAGTCTTATTCAGTAACTAGGAGTTGCCTTTCTCTTGCTGCTTTTAGAATTCTTTGTTTGTTTTTTAACCTTTGGCATTTTAATCATGATGTGTCTTGGCATTGCTTTTTTTAGTTATCTTGTTTGGGACTCTCTGCACTTCATGAACTTGTATGTTTATTTCCACTGCCAGTCTAGAAAAGTTTTCCATCATTATTTCTTCAAATAAGTTCTTAATTCCTTGCTCTTCTTTTTCTGGTACTCATATGATGGAAATATTATGCTTGATGTTGTCCCAGGGATCTCTTAAACTTTTCTCATTTTTTTGGGATTCTTTTTCTTTCTTTCTTTCTTTTTTTTTTTGCATCTTACAAATATGTTAAGTGAAAGAAGCCAGACATAATGTTATGCATACTGTATGAGTTCATTTACATAAAGTTAAAAAACAGGCAAAAATACATCTTTAGACATAGAAGTCAGAATGTCATTATATATGGGAGGTGAAGTGGTGCATAGGAGAGGACATAACTAGAATTTTTTTTTATATATAAACATTTTAATTTATTTATTTTAGTTAGATTCAAGAATGCAGTACATTGGTTAGGCATCTATATAAATCATAAAATGATCCCCCTAATGGCTTCCTCCCTCCCATGACCTCCCACATAGCCAATATATTAATGCTAACTGCATTCCCTAGGCTGTGCACATGACCATCCATTGGCTACTAATTTGTACTTCTTTAATCCTTTACCCTATTCTCCCAACCCCCAACACTCCCTCCCATCCATCCATCACCAAAGTGTCCACTATATTTGTGAGTTTGTTTTTGATTAGTTTGTTCTTTTTGTTCCTTAGATTCCACATATAAGTGAAATCATATAGTGTTTATCTTTCACTGTCTGACTTAAGTACCTTCTAGGTCCATCAAGGTAATATTTTTTTTTATCCCCTTCCTTTTAGTCTCTGTGTGTTTTTTAATCTGAAGTAAGTCTCTGGTAGTCAGCATTTAGGGGTCTTGTTTTCTTATCCATTCATCCCCTCTACCTTTTAGTTGGAGCACTTAATTCTTTTCCATTTGAGGTACTTATTGATAGGAATGTAGTTGTTACCATTCTTTATTCCTGTTTTGATACATGTTTTTTCTTCTTAAAGAAATCTCTCCAACATTTCCTGTAATACTGACATGGTGGTGATAAATTCCTTTTGTTTATTTTTGTTTGGGAAGCTCTTTATCTGTCTTTTAACCCTAAATGATAGCTTTGCTGGATAACGTATTCTTGGTTGTAGATCCTGGGTCTTCATCCTATCAAATATTTTGTGCCAAGCTCTTTTATCCTGCGTAGTTTCTTTTGAGAAATCAGCTGCAAGTCTTATGGGTGTTTCCTTGTAGGTAACTATCTGCTTTTCTCTTGCCACTTTTAATATTCTTTATCTGTATTTAGTCTTTGGCATTTTAATTATGATGTTTCTTGGTGTGGGCCTCTTTGGATCCCTGATTTTTGGAATTCTCTGAGCTTCCTGGGGTTTTATGTCCATTTTCTTCACCAGGTTAGGGAAGTTTTCCATTATTATTTCTTCAAACAGCTGTTCAATATCTTGATTTTCTTTAGTTACACTTATCAGACAGATATTTGGACCCTTAATAGTGTCTCATGTGCTCCTTAAGTTATTTTAATAGTCTTGGCATCTTATCTCTTACCATTCTGATTGTGTGTCCTTGGCTTTCCCATCCTCTAGATAGAGCATGTGATCCTCTTCTTTATTCACTTTGTTTATTTATTTAATATACTTCTCATCTCAGATAATCTGTTGGTCATTTCAAACTGGTTTCCTTTTATAATTTCCATTTTCATTTTTTATGTTTTTTTTAATATATATCTTTGTTGAATTTCTACACTTCCCTAAAGTTCATTGACTAACTAGTGTTTTGAACTTTGTATCTGTTAGATTACTTGACTCTATTATTTCTGGATCTCTGTTCTGTCTTCTAAATGGTTTCTGCTTCTCTGTCTTACCATTTTGGCTAAATAGACATTTCCATGTCTATTTCTATGTATTAAGCAAAGCTCCTAAGTCTCCCCGTCTTATTAGTGTGGATTTATGAAGTAGGTGTCCAGTGGCACAGTCCTGAGAGGGGTTCAGCTTTAGGCCAAATTATAGCTCAAGTCTCTGCCCCTCTGAGGCCACCTGTTAAGATTCAGCAAGCAATCCACAGATGCTGTGCTTATAGTTGCTTCAAAAGGCCACACCAGAAACAGAGGCCAGCTGGCCCCAGTGTGAGTCTAGATGCTGCTCAGCAAGGAGCACCTGACTCACTGAGGATATATATGAATGTGGCTTCAGTAGGGCTGCGAGTCAGGGGAGGCAGGCTTTCAGGGAATCCTCTGGGTGGAACGACCTCTGTTATCAAGTTTGATGACCTCTCAGCTATGGCAGCACTGTTTCTGCGCCCTGGAAAAGAGGAGGGCTCAATAGGGAACACTGGATACTGCCAGCACTTCGGTACAGAGCGAGTCTTGCTTCGGTCCTCACTCCAACATTGCCTCTCTGTAAGTCCCTGGTGCCCCTTGGGCACAATCTAATCGGCACTGGTGCTCAGAGTGAGCAGGTCCATCACCACAAAAATTCGCTCGCAGACGTGGCCCCTTTAAGAGGAGTCTGCCCTTGCCACTGCCGCAGCGGCAGCCGCAGCCTCTGTCTTAGCCTCTGTCTCAGCAGCTGGAGACCAAGCAGCCTTTTGTTCTCGCTTCATCCTATCTTCTGCCATTGCAGGGTGCTTTCTTGGATTTCTCCATAGTCATATGGCTTGTTCATCTAGATCCCAGGTGATTTCTCCTTGCTGCTGCTTTTTGTTTCCATCACAACTTTGTTTTGGTCGCCAGAGGGATGAACAGAGCTTCTATCATCTATGCCATTTTTTTCCTTCCTCCTTTTTACTTTTTAACTCATTTCTTATTTGGAAAAAATGGTAGTGCTCACTGCCAGTGTTAATTTAATTTTACACAAATACACTCTTTGAAGTTGAAGGAAATCTGACTTGTTTTCAATGTGAAAATAAAATATAAAAACTGTTCTTTGAGTTATCTTTGAACAGAATTTTTCCCTAATCCTAATTTAACAGAAATTATAATAAATTGAATTCACCAAATTAATTTTTGGTTAACGACTGTTCTAGAATGATGTTAACATCACACATAGAAATGCCACGTTTTCTAGTTTTTAACATTTTCAGAGATCGAGAATTACTATGTTTAGTAAATGGAAATATCACTACTAAAAACAAAATGCTATAAACAAAATGATGTCATTTGTTTCTAAAGACTATTAATATACTAGAGCTATGCGAAAATGATAATAAAAGCAAAATATTTTATGGCAAATTTGGGGGGTAAGTTTAGAATTATAATCCACAAGTTATCTCAGGGTAAATGCTATAGCCACAAGTACCGCTGGTGAGGATTCTCAGGGCAAACGGGAAATGGGTTAAGTGAGGCCACTAGAAATTTTGTTACATGTATGGCTTCTATTATATTTCTGTTTCACAGAGCTGGGTTGGACTACATGATTTCTTTAGTTATTGTCTTTCATTAAAATTCTTGGATAGTAATAAGTCCTTATAGGTTTTTTTCTCAAAATGTTTTTATAACCTTCCCAATTTCTATATACATCATGTTTACTTGACCATGGACCTAAATTATCTTTAAGACGAAGAAATTTATATAACACTGAAAATAATTTGGAAATATAAATCTTTGTTTTAGATTTCCATATACC
This sequence comes from Cynopterus sphinx, assembly GCA_030015415.1. Lineage (NCBI taxonomy): Eukaryota > Metazoa > Chordata > Mammalia > Chiroptera > Pteropodidae > Cynopterus > Cynopterus sphinx. The sequence continues at coordinate 28,467,857 of CM057391.1, forward strand.
TTTTTTTTTTGAAACTCTTAATTCCCAACTGAACACCACCAGGAATTTGAAGTAATATTTAGAAGTGGGATGTTCTTCATCACACCATATGAATTGCATTTGAAGCTGGTCCAACAACAACTTCTTCTCTTTCTTCTCCTTCTCTTCCTTCTCCTCCTTCTCCTCCTCCTCATCCTTCTTCTTCTTTCTTCTCCTCTTCTTTTTTTTTTTTTTGGTGAGGCAACCCTTGGTTGACCTCACAGATTGCAAAGATCTTGTCAGCTTACAATCCCTCATTTTTTATTTTTAAAAATCTTTACACCTACAGCACCTGGTCTTCCTAGGTGGTCTCCCATCCAAGTACTAACCAGGCCAAACCCTACTTAGCTTCCAAGATCAGAAGAGATCAGGCTTGTTCAGGGTTATATGGCCATAGACACTTTTAGCCTATTTCCATTTTTCTAAGACCATAAACTTTAAGCTACCACATACAGAATAACTATATGTTAGTGGTTGTAAAATTAAACTCACTCTGCTCTCAGATGTGAAAATTGTGAGTGTCTGTCAGGTGTTCACCATGAAATCTGTGGCTTATGAACATATATATATTCTTTTCTTCCATTTCCCAGTTTGGGGAAGACCAAGTGGCCCCTCTCTACTGCCTTGGCCCCAAGGCAAAAACTGTTTTGTACAGTGTAGAAAACTAGATATTTGGCTTATCTAAATGCTCTACCTCTTTCCCCTACAGATATAATAAGATCTCATTCTCTGCTTTTCCTAAGTTAAAACTAAAATCATAGGTCAAATGTATGTTTACCTTTTCCTTATTCTTTGTTTCTAAAACTTTTCTTTTTATATGAAAAGATTTTGGGGCAGAGATGAGATGTACATAATGATTCATGATTTGGGCTGCAAGCTCCCCTCTTAGATCCCATTTTCTCTCATTCCAGTATATGAACACATCCAAACATGTCTGAGTTTGACCAAAATCTTCCATCCAAAAAAGAAGTTAATTTTATCCCTCAGCATCTACTAAAGATGTCAGGGAATTTCTTTTTGCGAAAAATCTTTTTAGTGTTTTATAACATTCAAATTTATTTTAATTGAACAGTTATTTTCTCTAGTTAAAATCAGGCCAGTCCAGTGTCACAGATTGAAGTGAGGTCATAGCTAAATTTCAGATAGTATCTAGAATCTGGTATAATAAAAAATGCTCCAGATTGGGAATTGTAAAAAACAAAAAAATGAGTTTGAATACAGCTCTGCCATCATTACATGAGTACCTTGAGCAATCCCTTTCATTTTTTCCTCACTCCAAATTCCTCCTACTATAAAAGAGGGAGTTACATTAACTTTTCTTCTAAGGTGTTCGTTTTAATAAAGATCTATGATTCTAATATTTAGAGGAGGAAACTGACCACATAGACTGAAAAATCAGACAGGGAAACATTTTTAGCAGCTACCCCCACTTTTAACTATGCCCTTATATGTTTCCTGCCAAACCAACAAGGAATATAGACTGTCTGGCAAAGTCACCAGGACAAAGGATTAAAGGAAGAAAAAAGGATCCAGATGTTTCCATTTGGGGTAATTGAATTTTCAGACACATCTAATTCAGATGAGCTGTATCCATGGACAATTGAGCCAAAGACATAAAAGTGAATCTTGTAATTCAACTGGGTTTTCGTGATACCACTTCCCATTCTGCACTCTAATCAATATTATCTCTTCGCATGTCTGTGATGACAGGATAGAAGTCAAGAGGAAGAACACCCTTAATCAAAAGCAAATTAAAACCTTCAGTCCCCCAGTGTTTTCACAGCAGAATTTATCGCATGACCACTGAGTACAGAGAACTGTTTCAAGTGCTATAATGAAGGGGTACAAAAAGTAAGAATAATGGTACTCCAAAAAGTTCTCAATTTAGTTGAAGAAAACCTGAAGACAATTTAAAAAAATGCTTTATAGCCCTTTAAAATTCTCATATAAATAGTAAATGTTTTTATCTGCGCATTGAATGTTTCCTTTAATCCTTGAGGTTAGGCTCTCATATAAATTGAATTAATTAAGCCAAGAAGAGGGGGTCAAAATTTGCATCCTACTTGGAAAATTTGATCTTCATCTACCAAGTCTTTAACTTTTTGTGGTCGATTTTTATCTTAATAAATAATTAGAAACTAGAGCCAGCAATAAATAGAGTAATATAATTTCTTAACCAAAAATTTGGGGAGTGAAAAGGAGGGACTTGTAAGAATCACACAAATAGAGCAGGGATAAACTGAGACTATTTTGAGTAAATTGAGATAAAGATGCTCTTTGACTTAAACTCGGGTTACGTCCCGACGAACCCATTGTAAATTGAAAATATTGTAAAATGAAAATGCATTCAATACACCTAACCTACTGAACATTATAGCTCAGCCTAGCCTGAAACTCAGAATACTTACATTAGCCTACAATTGGGCAATTATCTTGAGTTTCATCCTGAGTAATTCTCTTCTTCTCACCAGAAGCAGGAGACAAAGATGGGTGTTTTGTAGATATGATTATATGTAAAAATACAAAACACAATATCCAAAAACACAATATCCAAAAAGATGCTAGCAGCACAGTACATTGTAGAGTCTTTGTTTTTCACCCTTGTGATTGCATGGCTGTGGCTGTGGCTCACTGCTGCTGCCCAGCATCAAAGGAGAGTATGCTGCCACATATCACTAGCAGCTACCCCTACTTCTAACTATTGACAATTTTAAGTATGGTTTCTACTTGAATGAGTGTCATTTTTGCATCACTTTAAACTTTAAAATTTTAAGTTGAACTATTGTAACTCAGGGAGTATATGTATATGGATGCCTTTGTGATGAAGAAAATTGATAAGTAACCAGGAAGTTGATGTGGATATAAGCTTTACCTTGGGTCAGAATATTGAGGCAAGAAGTGCAATGGAGCTTCATATATGGCTGAATCCTTCAGTCAAACCCCTCCTCAAGCCTGGAAAATTGAAGGTGACCTCTACCACCTCCTTTATCTTCTATTCATTGCTTTTAATAAGCCTTTATTATTTATTGAGCACCTGCCTCAAGGACATGGAATGAATATTTAACTCATGTTAAGGAATTGGTTGCTGGTTTGGACAAATAAAACTTGAGTGTGATTGACAATACTTAGGTATATCACCAGGCACAATGAGATAAATTGCCAAATAAATTCTACAGATATTCACTTGGAAGTTAACCAAGGGGAGAGATCATGTTAGGATGGGGAAGGAAGTAAGGTTTTAAGAAAAGATGTGGGATTCAAGCTGGGTCTTGAAGGATTAGAGAGAAATTGTAATTACAGTGTGAATGCATATTGTGTTTCTCACTTTCTTTCCCAACCATCAAATGAGAAAATATTAGATTTATAAACTGACAACCAACAACAATAACAAAAAGCCTTGCAACTTGTGTGGCAAAGTGTTACAATCTCTACTATATATAAATAATTAAAAGAAGGATAAACATTTCTGTAGAAAAGCAGATTAAGGACATGAAAGCGCAATTAATAAGGAAAAAAAAATATGAATAGTCATTATACATTTGAAAGTTTGTTCATTTATTAGTATGAAAAAAGTGACAAAAACTTGACAAAATGGTGGGAATAGGCTGAAGAAATGGTCACTTTAGAACGTGATAAGAGAAGGTAAATTGGGATAATATTTTTAGAAATTAGTTTAGCCATATGTATCAATAGGTTCATATTTTTTATACCTGCCTTAGAATCTTCAAAACTATTTTGATGATGTGAAACATCAACAAGCCTTGACTCTACCCTAAAGAGGATTCCATCCTCATGGCACATTTCATCTTCCCTGTCAATTTTCTTTCCTTTTTCCAGAATCAGGAAGTACGATTTCAGAAATATCACTTTTAGAAATCCATCCTAAGGAGATAGTCAGATAATTGCACAAAGACATGCAAGAATATTCCACTTAGTGATATTTATATTAATGCAAAAAGTTAGAACTAACTAGTAAATGCATCAATAGGATATTTACTCAATAAATTTTGACAATCCATACAATGAAAGACTATAAGGTCATTGAAAAGTTTTGTGATATTAAGATATTTAAAATGAAAAATATGGTTAGAGATGTGTAAGATCCCATTTATATGTGTGTATGTATCTACCTATGTACATATATATATATACACACATATATATGATATAAATGTATACCTATATTCTTAATACATATAGGTATATATGTATATATTTATAAATCTTAGATTTTCCAAATTTTAGTAATTGTAGTGGTAGTGCTAATAATTTTGGGAGGTTGATTAGGCTTGCTTTATTTTTTATAATTTATATTTTATTGTGTGAATTTCACTCAGTGAGCATATGTTGTCTTTATAAACAAACTATACTATTAAAACAATTAAAAGTACTTTGAAAGAAAAATCTTTTGATGATTCGACAAGCATTGTCTATAGAATAAATACAACAACACATTTCTAAGGTTGTTCCTTATGGAGCTTCTCACTAGAAGCAACTGGAGTTCCTCTAAAGCATGATTTGATGCAAAAACTTCTGAGATGGTCCATGTCTCTGCATGCTTGACTTTATCCAAGGACTCATTTTTAAATGCCCAGATGTGACATTTAAGCCATCTCATTCAAATATTTTCCAACTGAATTTTTGAAAAAAATGTTGCATTGCAGTGAATTTAAGATATTTTATGATGACTCTTTGGAGTACATCTGGTCTATATAGTTGATTGCCAATGAAGCTTGTGTCTTAGCCATCAATTCTAAGGATAGGATTAATATCCTTCTGTTGAAGCTAAGAATCCTATTAGCATTAGGAGAACATGCCTAATTAGAATACCATCTTACTTCCTGTCTTGAGTAAAGAGTCCTTAGCAAGCCTGGGCTTTTCTGAAGAAAAGAGTTTCAAATCTTTTTCAGGATAAAATCAAGGTCCTAATGTTTCCCTTAACTAACATCATCAAATTAGTTTAGTCTCAGAAATTTCCAAGGCAGTTATAATCATATGCTCATTTTGGCTAAACTACCATAAACTCTCTGTGAAGTGTATATGTAAAATGAAGGCCTCTTAATGAGCAATGCTAATTCTTTATTTATCCTTCCAAATATACTGTATGACATGGTAGCTAAATGAAGAAATGTGTTGTATGGTATAGTTATTTATAAAGCATAAGAAAAACTTCCAAAAATAATGATTTTAGAATAATCAATTTGTCTGTAGTCTTATTTTCTGGTGATAAATACCTACAGAAAAAAGTTATCTGCTAAACTCATTCTTAATTTAAGAAAATAAAATATGTTGTTTGCATAAAAAAAAAGTCTGTTATAGTTGGAGTTACAATCTAGTTGGACTAACTAAAGTTATACAAATAGGATAAGATAAGTCATACATAATAGGATTATTAAAAGTCAAGACCTAAGTCATGTAGCACCTTAGAATTTTAGGAAAATTACAAATGACGAGTTTTAGAAAAACCTCTCTCTCTCTCTCTCTCTCTCTCTCTCTCTCTCTCTCTCTCTCTCTCTCTCTCTCTCTCTCATGCACACACACACACACTGGATCCTTAAGCTCTATTCAAATTCTGCAGAAAAAGAATAAAAGAATCTCTGGATTGTAAAGTCTGAGCATGTGTATTTTTAAAGCACCACAGGCAACTTTGATGGGCAGCCAGGTTGAGAACCATTCCTCCAAGGGGCGAGCCATTTGGCCCTAATAGTGTCCCTGGCAAATTAAAAGGTAGACCTTCAATTGCAAGACTTAACAAACTAATAAACAGCAGAAATAGTATTGGGTTTGGAACCAACTAACTCTTAGGGCATACTGTCCAAAAGACCTACAGGGTTGAGGTCATTTTTGCTTTTAGTGAAAATTTTTTTTCCTGGAAAATTTTTTCCTATTTTTTTATTACAAAAGTAGCACATTTACTAGAGAATTCTGAAAATAAATTATAAAAGAACATAAAGAAGATAATCATAATTCTATCAATCTGATGTAACCACAACACTGGATTCTTTTTATATACAAATGGAAATATATTGTACATACAATTTGCAACATGCTTTTTAAAATTTGCAATCTAGCAGGAACATGTTATTAATATTCTTTTGTAAAATGATGTTCAATGACTACAGAAAATTTCATCTCATAATTATTGCTTTCTATTTTTTGGAAAAGTTATTGCTTTTCCATTTTGGGGAATTTTAGCTTTTCAGTCATGAATCATAAATAATCTTGAAATGACCTTCCTTGAATATAAATTTTTATGCACATTTGAATACTTCTTTAGGAGTCCTAGATGTGGGATTACTGGGTTGAAAATGAGTATTCATAAGGCATTTCATACATATTGTTGACTATTCTTAGGAAAGAATATACTCATTTCATATTTTGACCAGAATTTTCAGTCCTTGAGTCCTTACCAATATTGAATATTTTACTATCTTTGCCTCATTATGTCTTATTTTCTAATTAGGGGATTTGCTTTTTCCTATTGGTGTAAACTCCTTGTGTTTCACATGTGTAGTGTAAGACATATTTTTTTCCTAGTTTATGTACTTAAAAAAATTTTATGGTGCTTTAGATGTACAAAAGTTCATAACTACTTTTTGAGAACAAATCATAATTCAAATATGTACCTACAAAGCAGGGTCAACCTTGGAAAGGTCATTCGTATGGCAAGAATGACATCCTATATTGATCCAATCCAATCCCAAACTCAGTGATCTCTCTTGCCTAACAATATCTAGTTTGGCAAAAGGTCATTTAATTGTGATATGATTTAAGTCATGTTTCACATCTCAAGAGGTACTCAGATTTTAAGCCTTGTCTCTAGTTAAACACTGTCTTGTTAAAGAAAATTTAGGCGTTTAGGAATAAAGTGAAAGAGGTAACTCAATTCTGCAACTATTTATTGAGCATCTGTAATGTGAAAGTCACTAAATTAACCAACCATCAATGGTTTCTGTGTAAGGATACGTGTCTGAACATGCTACACTGAAAATCATATTTTGAAACATATATCGATAAAAACATATGCTCTATTTTATTAATTTAATTTAATTAATTTAATTTTTTATTCTTATTGGATATAAAATAAGATTTTGTGTTTATGTAGAGCTGAGACTTGGGGATCAAATGACTGGCTCAGATTCTTCAGTGGGTGTTTAGTGTGACTGATATTAAAATATGAAATGACACACTACACTTTCAGTGCTTAGTGAAGGAAATGATATTTTTTAAAAAGCTTCTGAACATTAAGAAAAGACATAGAAATAAAGTTAGAAGAAATAAGCCAGAGAGTTTTCCAAAATCTAACTGAAGCATGGGTGTGGCTGAGTATGAATGTAGCTTCAGATTTAATGGAATTTTTGGTTTTCTTTTATTTTCTATATTTCAGAGCCTGAATATTTGTTTGAAATATTTTATTACTGCATTAGAATTTTATTTCATGTGGTTAAAGGGCCGTTTTTCTTTTCACAATTTCTATGTTGGAAATCTTTTAATGTAATCAAAGGTACACCCACATATACACATGTGTATATAACTTATTTTTGAGTTAGGTCCTCTAGTCAACATGGTTGATTTATACTTGGTTTCTACAGTTATTGTGCTCTGCATATTAAACAATTTGCTAAACACTGAAATTTGAAGTTACAGATTCACTTTCTTACACCATAAGGCATCATGGAATGTATATTCATGTTATTGTTTATCTCTTTCTCCAAATTACTGGCTTTTATTTGAAATCACTCTTATTTGGCAGAGGGCTCAAAGATCTGATCAAGAAGTTGGAAATTGAAATTTTAAAAACTGAACTGGGAATTTGAGAGAAGGAAAAAAATAGGATGAAATTGTATACTGTAAAAAGCCCAGTTTGTCTCAGGAGAACAGTGGAGGAGGAAAGCCCTTACAGGTGAGGGGGATCAAACATAATATTCACCTATCTACCATGTGTCCACAGAGTATGACTACTGAAGAGTATTGCTTTGACATTGAAATACAGGACTGAGATGGCTTCTTGGAGGGGTCAATAGGCTTGGATAGGACTCATGTCTGACATATGACAGTGAAAGGGTATGCTCTGTTAAAAAAAGAACCAGATCTAATAGCAGCATTAGGGAAGACACTCTACGATTGGAAGGTATACATTTCCAGAAATTTCACCTGAACGTGTAACAAGGTAAAGAAGCAAAGGTGAGAAAGAAAGAAAAGTTATTGTTGGAGATGCCATTACATCCAGGCTGGATTAATGAGTTTTAAGGAAATTTTTTTTTTTCTGATATAGACCAAAAAAAAAAAAAAAAAGAAGCACAGGGACACGATTTAGTAGATAAAGGAAAATCAAAGTCAAAGTCAAATATTTACCTGTAGACTATATTCATTGTTTGTTTGCTTTTTAAAATCCCAGCTACCCTTTACACACCCTGCTTGCCTGGATGTGTTTGGATAAACACTTAGCTGCATTGACTGGAATCACTTAAAATCCATGACCACAAGTGTAGAAGGGGCATCCTGTTCTGTCAATATTCTTTTCTCTTCCTCAAATCAGGAAGTATGTATGAGTTTATCCTCCAACTTTGTCCTTAATCTTCAAGGTTGTTTGGGCTATTCTGAGACCCTTGCATTTTAATATCACTTTTAGGATCAGACATCAGTTGGCATTTTGATAGGAATTATGTGAAATCTGCAGATCAGTTTGGAGAATATTGCCAAATTAACAATATTAAGTCTTCTGATTCATGAACATGGTTGTTTTTCCATTTGTTTAGTTATTCTTTCATTTCCTTTAACAAAATTTTGGAATTTTCAGACTAAGTTTCACATGTCTTTTGTTAAATTTATTCCTAAGTATTTTATTCTTTTGGATATTATTGTAAATGGAATTTTTGTTTATTTAATTTTATTTTTGGATTGTTCTTTTCAAGTACATAAAAATACTATTGTTTTTATATGTTGAGCTTATATTCTGCAACCTGGCTGAACTTGTTTATTAGTTTTAAGTTTTTTAATGGTTTCCTTAGGGTTTTCTATATGCAAGATCATGTTATGTGCAAATAGAGGTAGTTTTACTTCTTGCTTTTCAATCTGGATACCCTTTATTTCATTTTTTTGACTAATTCCCTGGCTACAATCTCCATACAATGCTGAAAAGAAGTGGTGAGAGCAGACATCTTGTTCTGGATCTAAACTGTTCTTTAAGTTTGATGAAGTCCTAGCTCTTTGCTCCTTCAGGTGATCCAACACAATTTATGAAATGTTCATTTGAGTCATATGCAATGATGTTCTAGATAAAGGACGCTTACGCTGATAGCTGGCATTGTCAGCCAGAATCCTCAGAGCACCATTGAGGTATCAAGATTGAGACACTGGTCACAAGTGTGCAGGCTGGAATAGGTACTAGATTGTTATATCTTGTTCACAAAAGCCTATATAGTGTCTTTAAAACATTTGAACCTATGCATATCTTTATTTTCACCAATTTAATCAATTTCCACTAATTTCACCAATGAAGACCTATTCATAACATTGGTCATACTAATTAGCCAAAGATTTGGGCTTGGTTGGAAATAATGGAACCTGAAGCACTTGTAGTAGTAATATCTGGAAGGGAGATTTTCTGATATAATGTTGCACAAACCCTGAAAGTTTAAATGCTGAATTAGGACAATTAACTGTCCCCAGAGTATAGCTTGAACTAATTCAGGTGTGGGTGTGCATGTATGCCTGCTCATGTGTGTACATATGCGTATTCACACACGTAGCATACCGTTGATGCCAAAATATTTTAAAACAGTTTCTAGACATCAAAAAAAAAAATGTCAAATAGGCATTACTTAGTGTGCCTGACATAGTACTCTTGATTCCTTATTAAGATACTTCCCAATGAAATTTCTCATCTTATTATGTCATCAACATCACCATCTATGCATGCGCTTAAGCCAAAAATCTAGGTATTAACCTTGATTCTTTGATTTCTCACCTTTCATTTTGATTCTACCTCTAATTTATATACTAAAGGCATTTTCTCTTTGTTATCACCACCTTAGTCTAAACCTCCAGATTTATGTCTATTAAAAACAATGAAGTGATGTGGCAAAGAGTCTAATGCTGGCTCCCAGTAGTCATAGCTCTTACTTCTTTTCTGGATTCCTGAGCTAGCCTCCTAGGTGTTCTGGCTTTTTCTCAATCATTCCTTCCTTCAAACCCACCTGACTCCATTCTTAGAAAAGCAGCCAGAGGGATTTTTAAAAATGTAAATTAGATTATGTCACTTCTCTTGTTGTCCCCAACCAGTGACTATTTGGAATGAACTCCAGATTCCTCACTCTGGACACAGTCACCATGGTCTGGCTCCTGATTAATTCTTTGACCTCATTTCAAACAACCTCCACCTTGCCTACTATGTCTCAGCCACGCTAGCCAACTTTTTGGTCCCTGCAAATGACAAACTTATTCTTGCCTTGGGGGCCTCTTCATTGGCTGTCTGGCTTTCTGCTCTGTCCACATCGCTCTTTCCTGATCTTGAACAGCTGTTTCTTGTTATTCATATCTCAGCCTAAAAGTCAGCTTCTCAGAGGAGACTCCCTGATCATATGCTGTACTACAACTGCTTATTTAATTGTCTCCATTACACATATTTAGGTTCATGTGTCATCTCCTCCTAGCTAGGATATAAGCCCCGTTGACAGCAGAAATCTTTTTTATGTTGCGAACCTTTGTATTTCTATCATGGAGAACAGTGCCTGTACCCAGAGATGCTCAGTAAATGTTTGTCAAATAAGTGGATAAGTGGAAATTTTGACAAACAGGCCATTCAAATTATTCTGCCTGACTGAAATTTTTGGTATCAAATACTGTCTAAATAAATGATTTATAATCTAGGGGCTCAACAGTTCTTTAGGGATAATAATTAATTATATGATATTTGTTGTAATAGGATATAATCAGGATCCACTTTAAAAACATTGTGTGCATTATTTGTTTAGTATGTGCATCACTAGATGATTTATATCCTACTTGCACTGGGAAGTCCTGGAATTTATCTGTTTAACTTTCCTACAGTGTCAGATCCATCAATTAACCACCCTCTGCACATTAAGCTCTTAGCCAGGATATTAACAGAATCAGAATCTCTTGTGATACTCTGGTAAAGAAACTCATCAGTATTCTTGATTTAAAAAAAAAAAATCACATTGCCTTAGACAAGAAGTCTCAGGTGCTGAACTCTTTAATGCCTAATCTTTTTGTATTAATCTTTCCTAAAAACAAAAATGTGCCTCAGGTTACAATTAGAGGGAGGTGGGAGACCAGAGTGACAGAGATAGAGAACAGGATGATTGTGCCTGTGTGGAGTGCCAAATGCGTAATAACTTGAGGTATTAATTGGTTCTATGTATCTTTCTTCCTTACCTCCTCTATGATTATGTCCTTTAGGGCCATGAGATATGAGTTTTCATTAATCTCAGGAGATATTTAATCAGTGCAGAGCTGGAATGAAAGCAATGGTGTGTTGGTAAATGTTCAACAAATGGCTTTCTAGAAAAAGAGACCTGATCTGTGGTGTTTGCTGGTTTTTGCAGTGTAAATGACTCTAGTTTTTGCTGTGTAAATGACTCTGGTTTTTGCTGATTTTAAGCTACTAATGGAACTTCACTAAACATGGAGTTAAGAAGAGATGCTAATAACTGGTTTTCATTATTTATTCCTAAGTATTTTCTTGTTTTTGATGCTATTATAAATGGGGTTGTTTTCTTTATTTCTTTTTTGGTAGTTCATTGTTGGTGTAGAAGCATAGCTGATTTTTGTTGATTTAGTATTCTGCAAATTTAATGAATTTATTTATTAGTTTTAATAGTTTTTGGTGGCCTGTATGATTTTCTATATTGAAGATAATATCAGCTGCAAACAGAAACAATTTTACTTCTTCCTTTCTGATCTGGATGCCTTTTATTTCTTTTTCTTAACTAATTGCTCTGGCTAGGACTTCCAGTACTATGTCGAATAGGAGTAGGGAGAGTGGGCACTGTTGTCTTGTTCCCATTCTTAAATAAAAAGCTTTCAACTTTCACCATTAAATATGGTGTTAATTTTTGGGTTGTCATATATGGCCTTTATTATGCTGAACTTTCTTCCTTCTATACCCAGTTTGTTGAGAGTTTTTATCATGAAAAGATGTTGAATTCTGAACTCTCCAATCTATGGGATTTCCACATACACATTGAAGTGGACACTGATGCCACAACTCAGCTCCCTCTTTAAAGAAAGCCTTATTGCCCAAGCAGCTGGGAGTGCAGCTCAGCTGCCAGCTCCTATAAGGCTTGCCTCAGCTGTGAAGTCACCCTACCCAAAGTCAGGCTCCTTCCTGTGGCTTTTCCCAACCAGTGACTGATCCATACAGGAATAAAGGCTGGCCATCTCCTCCCATCTCAGGACAACACTGAAGGCCAATTCTAGCTCTATAGCTTTCCCATGAGGTAGGCAGCCCATTGCAGCCCAACTTCTTCCTCTGCTCAATTCTGATTCTCCCTTCCTTCCACAGGTGTAATGCCAAGGGTATACTCCCTAATAAGCATCCTACATACTAAGCTCTGTCTCAGAGCCTGCTTTCTAGAGAATCCAACCTCAACACAAACCAATACCATTCTTCTGATTTGCTTTCAGTCTTTTGCCTAGACCATCTCACAGAGACATGTAAATCATGGGGGCCTCACTGGCTGAGCCTCAGGAAAACTGGAGAACTGGATTGCCCTAGGGGCTGTCTAAATACCTGTCTTCTTCTGAAAGGTTTTCAGGATAAGAAAATGTGACTCATAGTAGGTACAGTGTAAATTTATTGGATGAAAAAATGATCAGGACAGGGTCAGCTTAATAGATGTATGACTTGTACAGTTGCACAGGACCCCATCTCTCTCAGCAGGGTATCACAATTAGTTTAAAGGTCTTGAAAGTCTTAATAATTTTGGAACAATAGTCCCCATATTTTCATTTTGGACTGGACCCTGCAAATTATGTAGCTGGTCCTGGATCTAAGTTTCCCCAAAACTAGCTTATCCTCATTTCCCCCAGGATTCTCCTTCACCATAAGGGAGAGGCTGGAAAGCAAAGAGCAAGCCAACACTATTCTTAGAACAACTCTCAGGGTGGTCACAGTCCCAAACCTCATTCCTTATGGTCCTACCTGTCCAAGACATTTACCCTTGCTTAGAGAGCAAAGCAATCATTTGTCACGTAACCCAGGAAATAGCAACCTAACACTCAGCCTGGAGTTTTATAGTATACGTCAACACAGTAAGTGTTTTGGGACATCACTCCAGTAAATAAGGTACCTGCCTAATTTTGTTTAGTGCTTGAATGAACCAACTACATTTGTTCAAGGGAAGATTTTTTTTTCTCAAACTCACCTTTTAACATCCTGGGACAATTTCTCTTTAACACTAATTTGGGAAGTGATACCCCAGAAACTTGAGATGAATCAACCACACCTTCCCAGTCCCAAGTGTAGGGCTCTAACAGCCTGCACAGACTTCTTCACTGTACTTCTCTGAAAGTCATTAGTTTGTCGAGGTCTTTAGACACTAAAAGACAGTTTGTACATTAGATGTAAGCAAGAAAGGAGATGTCTCTAAAGGTTAAATCATTGTTTTAAAGCAGTAAGAGCTTATAGCAACCTGGGCAAGAGTTAAGTACAAGCAACAATGATAACAGCTAACTTCTGCTGAATATTTACTATGTTCTGGGGCCGCACTGTATTATTTTATCTTTGCACAAACTATGGAGTAGATACTCTATGCTGAAGATATGTAGTAGATACCCATACTGGGTAAATGGAGTAAATACCAGTAATGGTTAGTAATTTGTGCCAACTTGGCTAGGCTCTTATACCCCATTTTTTGGTCAAATATCAGTCTAGATGTTGCTGTGAAGGTATTTTTTAGATGAGATTAACACCTAAATCAGTAGACTTTGAGTAAAGAGGATCACCTTCCATAATGTGAATGGGCCTCATCCAGTCTGTTGAAGGCTTTAAGAGCGAAAACTGAAGATTCCTGGAGAAAGAATTCTCAAGATTGTAACATAGAAACCTTGCCTGGGTTTTCAGACTGCTGCTCTGTAGAATTTGCACTCAAGACTGAACTATAAACTCTTGCCTAAATTCTCAGCCTGCCAGCCTGCTCTGCAAATTTTATACTTGACAGTTCTGATGATTACATGAGACAATTCTTTAAAATCCCTCCATATCTTTCTCTCTCTTTCTCTCTCATCTTTATCTTATCTATCTATAGAGATTTTATGTATATATAATATGTGTATGTGTGCGTGTGTGTGTGTGTGTATAATTTTTTTCTTCTGTTTGTTCTGTTTCTCTGGAGAATCTTGATTAATAAAATACCCATGGAGTAAGATACCCATGCTGGGTATTCTCTTTGCTTCTCCAGACCTATTCTCTACTTTCTTCTACCCTGCCTAAGTCCATGAATGTGCATCAGTTGGCTTCGTTGTCCTGTAGCTTCCAGCTGGGTCAGACCAATGAGAAGTAGAAGCAGGAGGTCAGAGTGCAGGAGAGTGAGTTAGGGTGTCTATTCTCTTGGCTCTCTCCCTGCCAGGTTGTGGGTTGGCAGGGGCTGTGGTCCTTTACCCAAGGCTGGAACTCTCATTCAGTGGTCTCTCCAACACCTCTAGCTATAGCGACAGCTACAGCCTCAGTTCTCATTGAGTTCCTGTCACCAGTGTCTCCCCGTGCTCTTTATGCCAAGATTGGTAAGGGCTCTCTGCTATCACTAGCCCCTTCACACCTTGCGACCATGTGCTTTACCATCCCTCGTAGTTTTCTGTTAACCCGGCCCATAGCTCTGTGATCTTTGATTCCCTGTTTAAGCATGCCATCAGATTCTTGCCAGAACCCTGAGTAATTCAATACCCTTTTTATTCTTTTCACACATGAGGAAACTGAGGCCTAGAGAGGTACAGTAACTTTTCCAAGGCTGGCGTTTAAGTCAAGGTTTCTGACTCCAGTGGCAATACTCACAGCTTATACACATTAATGCAATTACTGTTTGCATCAATTACTTACTCTTCCCATTTGCTAGATGAAGTTAGTTACAATAACTCCTGATAGAGTTCTAGTTAGCACTCAATAGATAGCAGCTATTATTATTATTTGCAACAAAAAAGGACCTTGATGAGAGAGATAATCCCAATTTATAGTCTTGGTAAGTATGAACTGACTTAAAGGTGTAATGCACCAGCACAGGGCCCAACACACACCAGCCCCTTGAGTGTCCATTTTATGCCATTAAATGGTAGTCATATCTATTGTTTTTTTCTATGTCACACTCTCCAGGAACATGCTCTTGAATTCTACGTGAGCAGACTTTTGAGTTGAGAGGCAGGCAAGAGGCACTTTCTATTCATTATCTCGTGTAAACGTCACAACAGAAATAAGAGGCTAGTTATTTCAGTTTTACAGATAAGGATGCTGAGGGCCAAGAAGTTGAATAATTGACCCAAGGCCACTACTAAATATGATAATGAAGGGTTGAGGGATGGTGGGTTCTAGATATATTTGATTTCATATTGATTTGAGCCAGAGAAGACTTGTTATTAGGGCTAATATTCAGTCGGTAAGCACTGGTGTGATAGATCCACTATTAAAATATCGATGTATTTCTCCACTGGTTGGTAAATGACTGCTGTCTACCCATTTCTCCTTGCATCCCCACTGACTTCCAGCTCCAAAGATAGGGCCTGTTCTGATGTGTCTGTGCTTATACCTTATCAGTTATTAATTTTTGGAACATCACTCATCACTCCTAGAAACAAATCCAGTAAATGAAACTGGAGATTCACATCTCAGAGAAGTAAAAAATAAGCTATGTACAAACTTTATAGAAGTCCAAGAAGAGGGATAACTGAGTGTTTTCAGAGCATTGAAGAAAATTCTTATCATTTCTACATCTCTGTCTTATGGCTGATTTCCATGAAAGGATGAACTCTAGAGAGAGCTTTATGGTGAATTGTGTTGTCTGTCCCCATTGTCTAGAAAGCCTAGTCCGATTTCTGTGTTATTCCTGCTTCAGCCTTGATTGTACCTCTGTCTTGAACCCCAGGTCCTTTTTAGAATAACTAAATAACTAGAATAAATAGACCACTAGATCCTAGAATAATTTTTAGTGGCCCTTTTAGAATAACTCAGAGAGAAAATAGTTGTATACCCTATGCAAGGTGGAGAAGGAAGGGACCCAGCTTTTCCTGGGTTTCTGAGTTTCAAGTCAGTCAGCCTGGGCTTCTGTGTTTTATCTGAAAGAGGGATATTAGCAGTTTGACAAGAGCCCGAGGGCTACTCCTAACCTCTGTGTTGCTGAGCTGGTAGTGGGCAGCCTCCACCATCTCCTATACAATTGTCCCATCTCCCTGGATGCCATCCATCTCTGAAAGATTTGGGGGTTTTCCTGATTAAATCATTTGGGGTGAGATTAGAGATTAGTAGGAGAATGTCTATATAATGTATACTGAATTAAGAAACCCTAAGCAAAGTTCACAGGATAGAGGGCTGGGGCTGGCGGAAGGAGGAGGCTAAGGGAATGTCAGTATTTAGGGATTTGATGCTGAGGCCAATTTTGTTCTGTTTCCTTGCAGACCCTTTTGCCATACTTCAGACTCTACTCCTGCTGTGAGGATGTACCAAGGCCAGCCCTTGCCCTTTATAAATCTCCTTTATCTTTGTTTCTTTCAAAATGGACTTGCAATGGATTAGTAAAGATGTGCTGGAGAGCTTTCTATTTTTGCCTGGCATTATGCTTTAGTAAGAATATACTTCCAATTTTAATCAAAAAAGTGGAGAAGAATTGAAAATAAGTTTCACAAAGAAAAAGCAAACCATCATAATCAAAAGAGACAAAGTTAGGGCAGAAGAAAGGACAAGAAGACACCTGGCTGAAAATGGTACTATTTAATTAGGGATTAGGTAGGAAGTGGGTGAGGCAATTCCAGAGTGACATGAGCCAACCTGAACCCTCTAATGGAATCTTTGTCAAGGTTTTCAATACTCCAGTGCCCTTTACACACCATTTTACCCTCTGGCCTTATGTTTTTGTCCAAGCCTAGAGGTGAAAGTGAACTAATCGGAAGTGAAATGCAGGCTCTATTGATTTTTTTTTTTTTTAAGGGAAAACAGGCCATGAGTTTCATAGAAAATCCTCTTGCTGAGTGAATGGCACTTGAGAACAGTACTGGCTACGTAATTTGCAGGGGTCATGAAAAGTGAAAATGTGGCCCCGCCTTGTTCAAATTATTAAAAATGTCAAGATGAAAGATGAGCATGACATCAAATGAGGGGCCTTTCGGAGCACAGGAGCCCTGTGTGACTGCACAGGTCACACCCCCAGAAACTATCCCTGCTTAGAAGTTGCTGAATGTTTGCACCGTTCTCATTTCCTGACTTAATCATGCTTCTTCCTCCAGGGATGTGATGATTGTGTGTGTGTGTGTGTGTGTGTTTCAATACTATTTTTGGCACTTAATTTGATTTTCAAAATGGTTCTTTTAAAACCTCAAACATTTCCAAAAGGCAATTGATGGTGTCACTACTACTCTAAGTTCTAAATCTGAGCAAGAGAGACTGCTGCCCAGGATCCTACACTTTAGAGGGCTCAGCTATAACCTTTTTCCAGCTTAGGTCAAATCTGAGGGGCCAAAGAGACATGCCCTCTCAGCTAAGGCTCCAAAATTCCTTGTCCAAATGGCTCTGACTAATTCCCGGGGATAGATAGGCATCTTCCTTAGCTACTTATGCCCAATGGTGGAGCTCAGCACCAGTTATGGGAACCCTATGGCCTAAGATTTGGCTAAGGGACAGCTATTTAGGTATAGGGGAAAGGTTGCTATTGACAGAGCTTTTGAGCATGTGGACTAGTCTGAAAAGTCCTTGCCTGTTTATACGAGGCCCCTTGCTGTGCCCGAGGAAGCTGGAGGGAGGAAGAGCTAGTGATGGGTGTTTTTCCCACAATGCCAATTTTATACAGGAATCCCAAGGAGTCTAAGGATTCCACATAATAACCTTACTTTTCAGGCCGTGATTGAAGGTATATGTGTCATGGTAGGATTAAACACATTTTATTTAACAGTTTCATAGCTTGATTTCTGACTTATAACACTTTAGATTTACAGTATGTGGGTTTCTATTTCTACTCTTACCATGGGTTCTGTCTGCAATGTTAGAGACAGACATGGATGGTGGGAAACAGAGAAAGTGTATATTTCCATAATAAAGTTGAACACCAGCATCCTCATAAACAGTTTTATAGTTCAGTTGCTCTAACTTTATGTGCATATGTGTGTATACATTATTTATAAATTTTAACAAAGTTTCAATTTTGATTAGTGTAATACAGGAGCTTTCAGAAATGCAATTAATTATATATGTACATTTCTGCTCCAAAGATTTTTTAATTTAGTAAGAATATTATTTTTTCCACAACACTGCACTCTACTAAAACTTGTGTTTACCACAAAACAAATAATTTTATCTTTAATGTTGAACTTTTTAGCTGAGCTTATAATAGCATTCACAATAATAGCTGATATTGTTCTTTGACAGAATGAATATCCAAAAGACATATTTCAATTTCATAAATTAAATAAAGAAAAACAACCTTTATTGGAACTAACTGATTTTCCCTTTGATGTATTTAGGACAATAATATTGAACCGGCCTTGTTCAACTCTTTGTGCACTTCTTCTTCTGCTAAGGGGACCAACACAAGAACAGTTATTGTTTTACTTTTCATACATCCAAATGGAAACTTGGAATCCAAAGTGGATGAAGTTAATGAAGAACAATCGTTTGAGGTAAGTGAAAAGTCATGCTTCACTGAGTGATATTTAACACACCTTCTGCAGATGCACATGTTCAACAGTTGTTTTTGAATAGTTTTAAAGTAACTTCTAACTTTCAGAATAGATGCTAGTGCTTCTTCAGAAAATTTGTGTCATGGTTTTCATGTGGTCAGTGGGATTAGTTGGCCCTCTTGACAGATGGCAAACTAGGTTGATAAACATCCTTTTAAGTTCCATATTCATTATTAACTTTGTTATAAAATTGAGATTCAGAATTTAGTTTTTGCTTAACATGTACTTTTGGTTCTTTGAGATCCTTGCTGCTGAAAGAGTTTATTGCAAAATAAAACAGCATTACCAAATAATAATTGCTGTAGATTTATGTATATAAACTATACAATAAATAATTAAATAATTTAATGAGAATATTTAGGCTGCTCTCTATAAGCTCTATGACAAGATGGTCCAGTCTAGCTCCCATTCTTGTTTCCTGACTAAACAATGGGACTTATGTTTCTTACTGACCCCGCCAACTGATGTCTAGTGGTGTCATGTGTTTCAAAGAGTGTAGGTTTGGTGTCGACCACAGCACAGTTGGCTGTCCAAACAATGGCCAGTAGGGGCAGTGGTGTTGAGTCTTTCTCCCATCATCACTCAAACCAGAAGAAATTAGCTTAATGAGCTCTCTTGCCTGAGGGCACTGTGTTTACCAGCAAGTGCCATGCCTGTTGTCTTTGAAAAGGAGGTGGTTGTTATGCTGAGCCTTGAAAAAATGATGAAAAGAGAAATGGGTTATTGCTGAGCATCTTTTAGATTTAATAATGTTAGAGTTAAAAAAAAATAATAAAGTCTGTTCATTTCGCCTACAACTCCCACACTACCAGATAAGACCATGTCAGAAGATGAAAATATAGAGACCTCCTAATGCAGCTATTAATAATTCTTCATTAAAAGATTAAAAATCTGAGAGAAATGTTATAGTTGAGACACTGAGACAGCAGGTACAAACTGGGATTGTACCACTTTGGTCATCATAGTCATAGAAAAATAAAGAAGCTTCATTTTCTGTTCTCTTTTTGAAATGGTCATTTGTCATTTTGCTAGCTGGTATACGAATGTACCTGAGTTTTCTAACGGTGTGTTTTCTAGGTGAGAATTTGTTTAGCCAATGGTAATACATGAGCCCAGGCTGCCTACTTGATAGCTGTGGCTTTGTGACCATCCATCTGTTCCTTTCACCATTGAAAGTAATTTAATCAGTTGCTTGATTGACTGGGCTGTCTTGGTCATTAGTTATAATATAAAGATAGAGCTGAGCAGGCCAGGGAGCAAAAGGCCTAGCACATTGTATGTACTTGATACTATTTTAACAAAAGAAACTATTGTTGGAGGTGTTGCTGAAAGCCACCAACTTCCTCAGGGCTATTTTCCTTATAACATCAGTAATGTTAAAGTAGCTTCCATAGCTATGTGTATGACTCATATAAACATATAGATATTTTAGTGGAAGTCTAAATAAAGAATCAAAAAGTAATGTCAGTAATTGCCTGAAAGTCATCATAAAATAACCTTACATCATCCAAAATGTCAATAAACAACTGCCCCATTAGGGCATCAGAATCACAGGATCTTGCAAGAAGATTTACAGCAAAAAAAGAGAGATAGACCACTTATCTCAGAACCCTTGGGCAAATTGCTGAGTGAGGACCTGCCTGTCACATTCTATGGTTTCTGGAATGCTGATTGCAATTTTTGCCTCTGCTTGACATGTCAAGCTAAGTAGCTAAGTGCTGATATTCAATATTATTTGATCTCTTAATCAGATGCTCATTCAGTAGAAGTCACTGCTGAATTCTGCAGACTTGCAAAAATTGAAATTCTAGTTGCTAATGTTACTTCTAGCTTGCTGCTTTGGTTTTAAGCTTTAAATTGATTTTTTATAGGCTTTTAATGAAGTACATGAACATGATGATATAGAGGTTAACTTTAGGATCAGTGTAATGTTCTCTCATCTCTTGCTACATCCTGCTTCAAATGTTTTTTATTATTATTTTCTCAGCACTGAGGAAAATTGATATTATCGTATATATTTAGTCTATCCCAGGAATGTCATAGGTGGACTAGACATATTTTTTTAAAGGATATAGATTACCCATATTAGACAAAGGAGAATTTTCTTGTCAGTCTTTAAGAGTTAATGACGGTGTTGTGTGTTCTGGAATTTAGTTGCTTACATTCTCTGACAAGATAAAATAACTTGTGTTGCTATGAAAATAATACAAGTGGAAAGAATATCATGTTAGCATAGACTTTACCAAAGAGTGTTCTATGGAACACGGGTGACGTGAGCTGATCCACAAAGGAAGGTTCTGTAGCCGAGACCCTCCCATCATACTTTCTTCTTGGAGGTTCCCAGAACAGTAACATAACAAAGAATTTAATTTGTCCTGTGGTGAAGAAACCATTTAAATTTATTTAACCTGGAGTCTTCTAAAGCTCAGGAGTTGATCATGAAGCCCTCATTCTGTGGTGTTTCCCACAGAAACACTGTAGTTGTAATGTTATTTCTTTCATGTTGCATTCATTGGGCTAATGACTTACAGTAATTATAGACTAGAGTCCCAAGACATTATTTCCTATTTATTTTCTATACGCTTAATCTATGTGTATTTTCTTTCCATTCGTTTCTGACAACAGACTGTGATAACCCCTCCAAATGCTCTTAGTGATCTTATAAAATCAGTGACTCTCTCCCCGCAGCTCAGGAACATCTGTTATGCAACCTCGTTTCTTGCCTTTCCTCATCTCTTGATTTTTGAAGCTTTTTTATTTTTTATCCCACAGTAGAATCATTGCAATTTAGCTGGCATTTGGTTAGTTTTTCTTTTCTTCATTCCCATTTTACTCCCAAATGTCATGTCGCTCTCAGATTCAATCAGTACAATAAACACTGATTTATTTTATTTGTGTCTATTATTCTAATAAAATGAAAACATTCCAGATTATGGATATAATTTCTTGACAGACCAATATTGACCTTATTTTTTTTTCTCCCTTGAATAGTAGCTATACTACACTTTTTAAAATTCTGAAGTGCAAGTTTCAATGAGTACCAAAAGTGAAGAATCCAGGTTAGCAGTCTCAGTGGGCCACCTTTCTGGCCTGTTGTAGGATTGAAAATCTGGATTTATTTAATTTACTCAGGAAAATGTGAGTGCTTGCTGCATACTAGGAATTTGGTTAGAGCTAGGCACTGGGGTATAGTGACAAGGAGAACGGTACATGCAAATTCCTGCTGTCACAAAACATAGATGAGGGTGTTGTCAGTAACTTCTGTTATAGTATGTCATATAGTTTCTTAAAAAATGCTGTCTTAATTTAGTTTTGAGGCTCTGGCTGTAGGGTTGGTCAGTTTTCCTTTCTGAGCAGCTGGTTAAGTCCACATCACCAAGGATTTCTCTTATAAAACTCACATACTTGGTGTCTATGCACCAGCCTTATCATCCCAGGGCCAGATACTGGACAACTACAAACAGCCCTTAAATCCTGGAGCCTGAGAAATTACTTGAATAAGTCAATTCACAGGGAGCCTGCTAAACCTAGTTAACCCCACCCTACTTGCCATACTGTCCCTGCCCCGGGTGTAAACTTCTGTGTGGCCCTGCCTGGCAGCCTTCTCTCATTTGGCAAGTAACAAAAAGTTCTGCTTTTCATCCATCCAAGTGTCGGTGTGTTGTGTCCTGCCATCAAAGAACCTTTAAATCTAATAAAACATAGCTGCAAGCAAAATTTTGGTTTTTCTTTCTTATTGTTATAAAAATTTCAAAGGATTTAGAGGTACTAATTGGTGATGAAAAAGAGGTGGGATTAGGACCTTAAGAGAAAAGAAGAATTCTCTTTCAAATAAATTAATCTGAGTAACTTAATTCCCCCACCAAAGACTTTTAGCTGGTTATTATACACCATGTATTCACTTATTTAGTGCTTGCTTATTGGGCATTTGCTGTGGCCCTGGCATTATAATGCTCTAGGAGGTGTACAAGAATAGAAAATGTATATCTTTAATTGAGAAATCTATAGATTAATAAAGAAGACATGACATGCTGCTAAATAGATTAGAGAGACAAAATCAAATGTGTAGTAATCTAACTAAATCATCTCTAAGTCCAAAAAGTGATAATAATACTAAAGAATTAGAGAAACAAATTTGCTCACAATTTTCAAAGGCAGATAATTTTAAAATAATTTTTAGTTTTTCTGGCTATTTTGCAGGAGAAATGTTTGTGTTATTGCTCTTTTCTTCAGTTCTTTCTTCCCAGCTCTGAAACTCTTTCTCTGAGGCACATAGGACTTGGCTATTTTAAGCCCTTCTGTAGAAGCTCAGATGCTTTGGAGTCATGTCAATTTTGAGCCGAAGGAGGTATCTAGGTTTTCTCAAGGAATGGATTTTGGAGCAATGTGTTGGCAGTTCAGATCAGATGAAGTTATTTCTTTTAAAACTTGGATATTTTTCAAAAAGGAAAATGGTTTCAGCCCAGATCCATTTGCAATACCAACCTTCCTCATTGGGGAATTGAATGCTTAGCTAATTTATTTTTAATGGGCAGGCTTCTGTGTCTTTTAAATGTTGGCTGCCTAGCCTGGAAGTTAGGCTTTTCCAGAAAGCATTTAGTGTTCATCTATGGTCTTCAAGGGAATCCATACTCTTCCTGGAGGACTAGCAGGAAGCTGTAATTGATCAAGCTTTTGCCCTTTCTCTGGACCCACTCTTCAGTTATTCTTCCTATTAATATGTTCTTATTGAACATCTACCCAGTGTAAAGGAGTATGGTGTGGTTGCTTCTGCGAGGGAGGCCAAGTACATCAAGAGAGACATTAGGCATGGACTCTGTACAAGGCAGAATGTGGGCATGGCCATAAAAGAGACAAAGTGTGTGCATCAAGTGAATAAGGAGTCACTTCAAAC
Organism: Cynopterus sphinx; assembly: GCA_030015415.1. Lineage (NCBI taxonomy): Eukaryota > Metazoa > Chordata > Mammalia > Chiroptera > Pteropodidae > Cynopterus > Cynopterus sphinx. The sequence continues at coordinate 28,491,666 of CM057391.1, forward strand.
TGGGTGGATCAAGGAGAGCATTACAGAGAAACACTTGAGCTGAGACTTGGAGAACAGGTTTGATTTGGCAGCTAGAGAGAGATCGGCAAACTACAGCCTTTAAGCCAAATCTGTACCCTCTTCCTGTCTTTAGAAATAAAGTTGTAATGGAACTCAGCCATGCCCATTTATTGATGTATTGTTTATGGCTTCTTTCATGCAAGAACAGCAGAGTTGAGCAGTTGTGACAGAGATTGCGTAGGCCTCAAAGCCTAAAAGGTTTACTATCTGGCTCTTTACAGAAAAAGTTAAAATAAGTTTCTTGAGGGACTTAATAATGCCTTGATATTTGGATATGATGTACACCAAAATATATGATGTCATTTGGCAGGCATTCTGGAAACAATACATATAAGCCTTGGGAATGCCTGAGTGTTTACTGTGGCACTGAACTTCAGGACAGTTAGTGTGGTGGATAGATAGACTGTAGGAGAGAGATGCTACAGGTAGGGAGAAAAATTCAGAAATTCATGTTGTCACCTAAGTGAAAAATACTGAATCTGGATTCAGAGGATAGCTGTAATGAAAGGGAGAAGATGCGAAAGACATTGTGAATAAAGCTCTACAAGGGTGGACCAAAGGAAAGAGAGAACTGAGGATGCCTCTAAAGTCTTAGGCCTGGGTGACTGGGTATGTCAGTGATCCCCTCTCTGAAAATATGTCTCCTGAACTGGATGAATTGCATACTCCTCCCACCCTTCCCCAATTAGGAGGAGGAATAAAGCTGGAGTGTCCCCATCTTACCAGGGTAGCTGGTACTGGGATGAGAGGTGATCAGAAACTATTATTCTAGAGGGAATAAGAGCCAAAACCTTGCTTAAGGAAAAGTATTTGTCACTAGATAGCAAATTAGCCTATGTTGTCTCTGACAAAAAGTATTGCATAAGTCGATATAAGGGGTGTCCTTATATTTTAAATAACATTGTAGGCTTGCCAGATAAAATTCAAGATGCCCAGTTAAATTTGAATTTCAAATCAACAAAGAATAATTTTTTATATAAGTACATCCCAAATATTCTATGTAATATATATTTTACTAAAAACTATTTGTTCTTGATCTGAAATTCAAATTTAACTGGACATCAACTTCAGATCAACAATGATTAATTTTTAGTGTATGTTCCAAATATGAGACTTTCTAGGTTTCCTTTTTCTGCCTACCAATAAGAGGAGAAAAATGAATGATATCCAAGAAATCTTCCAACCAAATGCCGTTTGTAGGCACATGTGTGCATGTCTGTTTTACACACTGCATGTGTGCCTTCCCCTGGATGCAGATGGCTACTCCAGGAGCAGCACCTGTGAGATGTGTGTGTCTGAAAGTCGACTTGGTTGTGCGCATGGAAAGCAGAAAATAAGCAAGTGAGGTGAAAACCACAGAAGCCTAAATCAAAAGCAACTGTTCTACCATGAGCAAAGCAGGCAGACCTTGCTTTGTGCACACGCCACTTTTTCTTTGCCGCCCAGACTGATCTTTGAAATAAAATAAAGAAGCGTGGCAAACTAACTGTAACATAGGTAGAAATAATATATTTGGGTTTCAGAAAGAAAAAAAAATTTGGCATAGCTTGAAAGGCAGCCATTTCATAACAACACATGTGCAAAGAATTACAATAATTGCAGTGCACACATCAGTAACAGACAGAGTGAACAATGAATATTAAAAACACATTTCTAGAGCTGGCCCCATGGCTTGGCAGTGGCACACAGCATGGATACCTGTGCAGAAGTCAAAGGCAGGCGTTCGGCTCCCAGAGCTGCCAGGGCTTGGCAGGAGGAGAAAAGGGGAGGGAGGAAGGTGGCAGTGACTATCACCATCACCGTGACTCCCGTTGCCCACTGGTAGAGCCTTAGGGTGGCTTCATAGAGGAAGTTTGCTTTCAGCCCTTTGAGGCTTCAGTTCAGAGCTGAATTTGAGCCAGGCGGAGAAGGAGGAGGGATGGGGATAGGAAAACAAACACTGAAGAACAAACAAACAGAAGGTAATGTTGGGAACACCCAGACAGTGCCCTGGATGAGTGTTCTTCTCTCTCTCAAGGGTCGCCTCTAGCACAACCTAGCATAATAGACTTCACTGCTGCAGAGGCTTACTTGGAAAGTGATTATCTTCTGTAGACTATATACACTGATCTGCCTTTTTTCCTTTAATATTTGCTATGTGATGGCACTAAAGTCTGTAACAGACAGCAACTCTCCTGGTGATGTGTTCCAGAACCTTCAAAGGCAATTTAACCGAACATCCAAGGTACACAAAGATCTTTTCATGGCGAATCCCTTTCATTGTCAGCAAAGACAAAGGCTCTTCTTTTAAATGCAGCTTTGGTTTTGGATGTTCAGATTTTGCCTCTCCCATTGGCAAGGGATTGACTTCTGAATCTTTGCAACTTTAGCAGTTCAAGAGGCCAGTGGGTGAGAATCTCCAAGGAGAGAGTATGGTTCACACACTGGGAACTGAGGCCCAAGGATTCTAAAATTGTAGGCCGTGAACATCCAAGGGGTTTGCGAGGTAGAATTCAGGGTGATCCATAAACTTGGATGGAAAAAATGACTTCTTTATTTTGCTAATCTCTGAAATTTAGCATTTCTTTATCTACAAATGTAGAAAACAAGCTGCAGTAGTATTAATATGTATGACTGTGTTACCAGTAAAAATCATGATTTTTTTCATGTTGTTTTACTGGTGTTTCAGTTAGCTCCAATTTTATTATTTATAATATAACATAATATTATTTATTATTTGTGCTCATCTCTACTTGGAATTATGGATATTATTAGATTGCCACACAGTCTTGTTATTTTATGTATTAGTGAAGAAGTACATAGCGTAATGAAAGACTTTGATAACTATATTTTAATATTTTGGTTTCCCTTGACATTATGTATTATGTTTTATTCTTTTTAAAAAGAATATTCTGAGAAAAGGTCCACAGACCACGTGGGCACACTGCCAGAGGGTTCTATGGCACATACAACATTCTCCTAAACTCAGTAAGGATCTAGTCTCTGAAGCTGTCATGAGGAACTGGGCCCTCCACACAGTGAATTCCACAGTGCATTGGACTCATGTGCATCTCTACACATGGGGGTGAGAAGGGAAAGACAAACCCATGTCTCCAGACACAGCACTGAGGATTTAACAAAGGGATATTTTACTTGTCTTTCCTTTAGATATGCTCAACAAATGTTAGCATTTTCAAAACAAAAATTTACATTTTCTTTTCTCCAAAACAATTTCATTAAAAATAAAATAAAATCTTCTAATAACTTCTCCAATTTCTCCAAATGCTAGCCAAGAGATGTGTTATTGAATCACAGTTGATAAGGTAGAGAAAGGTTGATGATAAACTAACTGTATTTTCAATTTTCTGTTCCAAGGATGGAAGGAAAGAGAACAGCTATAAGAGTGGTGGTGAGAGAATTAGATAATACAAGATGACATAACGGTGATATCTCTTAAATCAATGTGTAAGCCAAGAGAACTGACACACATTAATATCACAAAGGCAACTTAGAAAGTCCTCTATTTCCATTTGTCTTCTGCTAAGGGGAAAAATAGTTCAGAGTTGGAAATGATCATTCATGTGATTTACAAAACCTGAAATCCCACTGAATTCTTGTACCAATGCAGAATCTAGAATTCAAGGGAGTGCGGGGAGATACAGGCCTATACACAGTTTTCACAACTATGAGCCTCAACCTCTGGCTTACAAGGGACAAAAATGCTGTCCTGAGAGAAAACGTGTATAATATTAACAATCTTTATAGACACTCAAAGAGAAAGATTGTGTTTTACTAGAGTTCTTAATATAATTGTAAAAGAAAGTCTGGTGATATAGAGATAGATGATAGATAGATAGATAGATAGATAGATAGATAGATAGATAGATAGATAGATGATATATAGATAGATGATAGATAATGATAGATGGTAGATAGATTGATAGATAGATAGATTAGATAGATAGATAGATAGATAGATAGATGATTGATAGATAGATAGATAGATAGATAGATAGATAGATAGATAATGATAGATGATAGATAGATTGATAGACAGACAGACAGACAGATAGATAATTTGATGAGTTATATGTCTGTTATATATCAAACACTGTATTAGTTTTTAAAATATATATATTCATCTCATCTAATCATTTCAGCATTTCTATGAAATATTATTAGCCCAAGCTCTTCAGATGGGAACAAGCTTAGAGAATGAAATAACTTGACTGATGTCACAGAACTAGTCAGTGTGATTTAAACTCCAGTTTTGTTTCTCTCTCAAAGCTACTATTTCTTTAATTCAAGTGGTTCTAATTATTTAAAAAAAAATCACTGTGACTGAATCATTAAAACTCATGAAGTTGTTGTAGGAGTTGAAGGATCAAATTTCAAGTTAGGAACATAAATGGCAATGTGATAACAGGTTACATATTGATTAAAAAAACCTTTATGATATCAAACAAAATTGTTTCTCATATGTAGAAAGTCAAATGGGCTTGTCTACCTATTTTAATCATTAACTTATGTGAATATAAAAGCAGGCAACCGGAAATAAGAGATCTTTGATAATTTACTTGCCAACAGAGTAGTTCATTGTACCTATTGTCAGAATTTGAAGCTGTTTATAGGACGAGAACTTGCCTGGTTCATGAGAACAAATTTCACTGTGTTCAAAATGTGCTTCCGTGCCAGTTGCTATTCCTTGCCTACTATATCTGCAGAATACGCAGGGTTTGAGCTAAGACCCATGTCACAGCTGTTAAAAATTAGAAACAAAGTAACAAAACCTCAAGGTCATGCCAGGATATCTATCAGGGAATTACTGCTCTTCACCTTCCATATGCCTCTTCTCATTTCAAGTAAAGCCATAATGAGAGAGTGAATGTTTTAGTTCTCCTAAAATAATTTCTCTCCATCAAATCACTGCAAACTATTATAGTCCATGAGCTATAAATGTTAAAAGCCACTTCAGGATGATCTTCAAGGCCTTGTCCAGCTTTCTTATATTTCAGGAAATTAGGAACTACTAAGATAGAAGAGCCTGCAAGGGGGTTTTCAAAATGTCTAGTAGATGTCAGAACTTAAAGGGTCCTTGACTGAATTCGATTATGTCAGACTATCCTTGAGCTCTTCCATGCTGCAGGAGTTAGTCAGTATGAATAACCAGGACAAGTTATAGGATTTCAAAGACTAAGTAAATAAGCCATGATCAGAAAATTCATTTTGTTGGTGAGGTGGAGAAAGGCATCCTGCCATTAAGCAGTCAGATGGAAAACATGCAAACCACAGTTTGTAAAAGAGAAAAGGTCATTGAAAGCCCTTGCCCAGAAGCATAGGCAAGTACAAGAAACGTACTCAGAAAAGTCAATATGTCTATTGTAAATGTGAGAAGAGGGAGCCACAATACTGATTGAAATTCCAAACTGTGAACTAACCTGAAGCATCACTCACAGGGCAATTTCTCCAGTGAGCAGCACTGGGGAATCTACAAGATTCACCCACGATATGGGGTTGGAAAGACAACTCTGGTCAAGTGAAAATGCCCCCTGGGACAGGAGTCACCATGCAGCAAATTCCAATGATAAGCAAAGATGGTAGAAGGCACAATTTGACAGGGCCACCTCTCTCTTTTAGGCAAAAAGGTAAGATCTCCTTTGAGAATAGAAGAGAAAGCTCATGATAAGGCACACATTAATTATTACTGCAAAGAATCTCGAAGAATTTCTATCAATGAGATGGTTGCAAAAATTATATTTGCATTAAGAATCACCTATATATCCAAACATGTGTATGACCTAGTGAAAATCTGGCTGCTTTTTACAGTTATCCTGGTGTACCCTCTTTTCCACATCAAAGGATCCTTGGTGTGTAAAATTAGACCCAGCAATGTGGATATTGTTTTGACATCTGTTGTAATATTAGAGTAGTGTTATCAGGACTAGTGCTGGCCCATTTGGCACTGTTGTGAAAATATGAAAAAGAATTTTCTTCCTTCCAGGTGGGTGCAGTTTTCTGCCAGAGCATACAATTTTGGTAAACTGGAGGTCCTTGTGCAGTCTCAGGGGCAGCATTCTCTCGGTCTCCAGAGGGTGGGTCCTGACAGTTATTAGCTTCCATTATACCTCAGTGAGGCAGCACATGGTGTCTAGCCATAGTCTCTCAGTCACTCTGGAGGTCTCCTGGAGCTTCAGCGTTCAGCTTTCTGTATAAGCTAAAATTTTTACCTCAAGCTCCTGTTTTGCTGCCTGAGGGCTTTTTCTAACCTCCAAAGCATGCTGGACAAGACAGGGATTCATGCCTAAGAGCCATTGTCAGTTAAAGAGGTGTAATAAAGTTGGTGGGTACATTCTCAGCCTTCTCACCCCAGGTGGTCTTCATGGTGTCTCATGGCATCCTCAGGAAGACAGAGCCTTAGTTGCCCAGACTGGATGTCTGCTCGCGGCACTCTTTGTTGAATTTCTTCCTTTCCTTGTTTCATTTCCTCATGCTTTCTCCATGTTTCCTAGAATCACCTTCCAAATCCTTGCACCCAAATCCTCATCTCTGAGCCTGCTTTTGGGGAAACCCAAAGGAAGACTCTGGCCTTCCTTACTGTAATTGTAACTTTTGGCTTGATGTACCTACCAGTGTTTGGAGCTTTAAATCCAATTTGACTAGAATGTGAAATTCTTTATGGATGAGAGTGCTCTTTCACAAATCAAATAACATTAAGAAATGAGCAAAACCACACCGTAAAGAGAAAAGAAACACAATGGTTACCTAGAAAACTTACAATGAGAAAAGATTTCCAAAATTGTCTCAAAGAAAATGTACATAAAAGAAAAGCAATCCCATGTCCTGGTGGTCAGCAGGGGATGGGAAGAAAGGGAGAAAATTTTGTCTGTGCTTATTAATATCTATGTAGTAGAGCCGGGCTTCAGGCTTCATGTGTAAGCTTAGTTGTAAGCTAAGGGGGACTGGGTAAGTAAAGAGTAGAGCCCAGCGAGAGCCCAGACTCTCACCGAGGAAGCTTGCTGGAGGCTGGCCAGAAAGAAGAGCAAATGGTGTAGGTAAAGACGCCATTTGGAGCAGGTGCTGCTCATTAATCTATCAAGTTTTGACAGTCCCCAAGGCTGGGGACTCAATTCAGACATTTATTGAGTCCTTACTATGCACCAATACATTGGTATGTGGTGGGAGTTATTTCATGTGGGGGCCAAGAGAGAACGGGACACAAACCCTGTTCGTTAGGATCTTATAGTCTAGTAGAGGACATAAGACATGTCAACACATTTGGCACAGGCCAAAATAACTGTCCACAAAAATAACTGAAAACAACTGCCTACTAGACTCTAAGAATCTTAAGGGAAGGTCACATCTTTATATGACCTCCAAGACAGTGCCTTTAATGCAGCAGGTTCTCATAGATGGATGGTGTTTGAATAACCCAAGGAAGAATCTTATTTTACAACATAAAATTTCATGAAAAATCAGAGAGGGCAGAAACCCATCTGGCTAGGGAACAAAGGAAGGCTTGGAGTTGGTTGGTATTCTGAAGTAAAACACGCTCAAGTAAAATGGACTCTGCTGAATTATCTTTTGCTAGTCAATAGAGACCTGGCTCAAATAGGGGGATATGTCCATTCTTCCATTACTCTTTGATACCTAATGGGTGCATATTCAACTTTGACTTTTTAATACTTTTTAAATGGTTTGCTGTTAAAACATCCAAAGTTGTAGGCTATTCTCTAGACATCAATGGAAGGATATTATTTCACTGCTGTAGCTGAGGGACTATTGTTACTATATTCTTCATTGTTGAGATATAGACACAAGGATCCCTCTGAAGATGGGAAACAAAAAGATAGGAAAATGCACCTATACAGGAAAATCAAGCTCCAAAAAGAAAATACCAGAGGCTGCCAAATAGATTTGTGTTTTAACTTGTGATCCTTCTTGCTCCCAGCTTGTAGCCACTTAATTCCTTCATTACTCTCTCACTTTTCCTCTGCCAAGAAGTACAACAGAGCCTGATACCGCAGGTTCAGCACCTGCCAGGTAGATAGACTACCTTTTCATTAACTGATAAACAACATGACATTGTCATTTCTGTGGTTCAACAAATGGTTGAGTAGCAGCAATTTTATATAGTTCTAAGTAATACTTTGGTAGGACAACTAGCCCATCAATTAAGAAAATAAAAATAATCTTGAGGCTTTGCTTTTTTGATTTCAATTTGGCATTGAAATCTGTCCACGTGGCAGAGATGTGCTGCATGAGAATTCTTAGTAAGTCCAGGAAAAGTAGATTTAAATCACAGTTTGTGAACAGAGATGGGCAGGAAATATAAGAAAATGTGCTTGTCCTTAGGTCAGTCTAAAGGTCATGCCTCTCTGGGTGCCTCTAGTGGTGCTGTCAGAAAGCTAATTCAAGTTCCAAGTTCCTGGTCTCTTACTTCTAGACGTGGAGAAATTGTATTTTTTTTTTTTTTTTGGTCCCTAACCATTCTTCTTCAAATCTATTTCACTTCTACCCACAACTCCCTTCCCTTTACCTTTTCAGTGAACTTACTTCTTCTAAACATGTAGGCTTTTGGAAAGCAAATCCAGAAAGCTTTGAAGACTTTCTGCTTTACGATTATAAAGTGAGCTTCTCCTGGGGCAAGGTAAAGCAGAGCCTACTTAAATAGGGGAGGGGTGGTGGGAGAAAAAAGTAATTGATAATCTCAAAATATTTAGCCACAAGGACAATTTATGATAGAGAGTAGTCAGGGTTAGAAAGATCCAAGCACTTCATCTCCTTACTAATTTTGCCCAGGTCAGACTTTAATTTTCTTGTTGCCTTAGAGTGCTTTAAGACCAAAAGAAGGTCCTGGAATCATTTGTCTTCAGGCCTTCTGCCCCAGGGGAAGTGACTTAGCACAGCCCACACTCCATGAAGGTTACCAGACTAGTGTGGGTTTGTAAGATGGATTTGGGTTGGCTCTTACCTTGTCTGAACTGGTTGATGACAAATAAGCCTAATAAAAGCACAGGAATTATTTCCAGACATTCAGAATGAAAGCAAGACAAGCTAAGGGAACTTATTCTCGGAGCCCCAAAGTATGGCTCCCTCTTTGCATTTCTTTTGACTCTCAGATAGATTCAGAATTTTTGTTTTAAGACTGCTTCATGCTCTTTGACACCCCTTCAAGTGTGGGTGGCATTGGTTTATGTTTAGATATACTTTTTTCTTCACTTGACTTTCTGTTTGCCCAGTTACCCAGGTGATTGATTTGGCTATTTTAAATGCTACTTTCAGAAGCCTCACCTTTTCCATGCACCATTGACAGTAAATATTTCAAGCCTGAGTCAGAGAACCACTGTCTTTGTGAAGATCGCTATGACGCAGAGTTATCTTCATTGGTGTTCTCTCCCTCACAAGATCCTGCCAAGGAAGCTGTAAAGTGGTGAGCTGGAGAACAATTGACACATTTAGAAGTTGGAGTTTTAGCTAGGCCTTCTGACAGTCTGTGCAAAGGTACACTTGGGATGCTGTACAGCAGTGGCCCCAACCTTTTTGGCATCAGACCAGTGCTCCTATGACAATCTAATGCCTGATGATCTGAGGTGGAGCTGAGGAGCTGGGGAGTGACTGCAAATACAGATGAAACTTTGCTTGCTTGCTCACTGCTCATTTCCTACTGTGCGGCCCGGTTCCTGACAGGCCACAGACCTGTATCATGGGGAAGACAATGAGAAACAGAAACTAAAAGCCTCCCTGACATACACTGCTTGGAGTTTTTGGTTAAACAGTGTTGTTTTCTGACAACTTTGAAAAGTAGACAAAAGGACCACACAAGGGGAATGTGTATCCATGAGAGAACTCTTGTGCCACATAAGAATTGAGATATAGTAAAAATGGACTAAAGTATCCTGTGGAGTTAGGAAGCAATAAAATATTTATGGATAAATCTTCATTGGGGATGAGAGTCTGAATGCCAAGGCCAAAAAAATAAAAATAAAAAAGAAGAACCCTGCAGCTCACCGAGCTGGGACATGTTCCTTCCTTAGTTTCACAGTGTGTAAGAGTTGGTGAGATTTCTGCCTCTTTGTGAGGAAAAAGCTTCAGAGGAAAAGAAAGGGGGCAGGCCTAGGCTTGTTGGGGCTAGCTTTGAGGATATAGAAAAGTGAAACAACAGTTGCAATGATGAAATGCATCTAAATGACCTCAGAATGACTTGGAATGTGGCCACATATGCACTATCTAACCATTTTATCTCTTTGTGTGGAAGAAGAACCCAATGAATTTTCATCTTCCCCTCTGCACAAAAGGTGGTTGAGGTTGAAAGACAGCAGTGAATGGCACCTTGGCCTCATGAGTACAGAACTAAAAGGTGTTGAAAAACCAGAGGAAAAGCTTTTTTTGCCATCTATTCAGTACCACAATTATGCAGTTGTCAACCTTGAGGTCATAGATTTAGCAAACTTTTCTACTTACAGAGAAAAAAAGTTACTTGGGGGGAATTTAAACTTATGTTTTATTTTAACTTATCAAAAGTTCTTAAGCAAATAATTTCTCCTGGAGCTAGGAGTTCTGGGGCTAGTTTCAAATCCTGAGCTCATTCTTTGACCAAAGATGGCAAGGGCATCTCTGTTCTCCTCACAGGCTACCTCAAGTAGGGTACAATTCTTAGCTTATCTCTGGCCTTGGGAAGAAACGATGAGGCCAGAGACCCAGAGCAGAACACAGGTCTCTGCTACAGTCCTCATCCCTCTCTCCTCATCATTAGAGTTTGGACAATCTGACAGATACTAAAATTTTCCTGGGTAAGATCAGCCTCAGATACTGATGAGACATTAAGGGAATAAAGTTTTGCTTATTATGAAAAAAGCATGACCCTATGAAGAAAGGAAACAAATAACTATAAAGGAATATTTTTATAAGTGATATAAAACTAGATCATTTGTGTGTGTGGGGGGGGTAGTATTTTTTTTTCTTGTGCAAAAATGGCCGTCAGGGAAATGAATCAAAGTTCTGGCTGGAGTACAAGTGTGTGCATCAGAAATGGCCACTGACAGGTCAGTCTACCCATCTTCTTCACGTCCGGTCTCTTCCCCACATCCTTTACCTGCAGCCCTGGTACCCTAGGAGACAGTGTGGCAGAGTGGTGAGAGCCAGAATTTTGTTACCTGGGCATATAACTACAATAAGTGTGTCTTCATACAGTAATTTTATTTCCTTGGACAAATTACTTAACCTTGCCTGAACCTGAATTATCTTATCAGTGAAATGGGGATACTCATTCTTTTCCTACATCTAAGGTCGCTATGAGAGTCAGCTGTAGGAACACAAAGGGAAGACTTTTGGCAAGCTAAGAGTTCTGTGTACAGTGTGCATTTTACAAAGATCAAGCTGTAAGGTTGACATTCTATAGAACATTACTTCTTGCTTAGAAGATTAGATTAACCATAAAATGTAGAGAGGTACGTGATGACACTTTTAAGAGCAGTTGAAAGTGTCAGTGGACTTTTATTTTTGAGAGGCCTTCTCATGAGCATAGATACATTTTAGCTTTCTTGAGGAGGCATCGTGTTGCCCTATTCTCTGCTAATTTCCCTAATAAGAATTTCTAAACTCTTTTCTTTTTTTAATGTGTTGATTTTTCAAAGTTTGAAGTATAATTGACATATAACATTATGTTACATGTACAACATAATGATTCAACATATGTATATACTGCAAAATGGTCACCACAATAAATCTAGTTAACATCTATCACCACACACAGTTACAATTGTTTTTCATTATGATAAAGACTTTTAAGATCTACACTCATAGCAGCTTTCAAATATGCACTACAGTATTATTGACTACAGACTCTCTTCTTTATGTATCACACGGTACGCATTCCCCATGAAGGGCAGTGCGGGTCTTACTAGCTCCCCTTAAACTTTCTAACAATTGAGATTTTATCATGACTTTCAACAAAGATATGTCATTAGAGCCATGCAGGGAAAAGTGTTTGTTTTCCATTGAGAACTGTCAAATTTTCATAAACCCTAAGCCTCATGTTCTTCAGATTTCAGACTCCATAGATCAATTTCATTAAAATGAAGAGGCAGAAGAAAAAAGCCACATCACCCTGGAACCATTTTGTTTTTCACTGAACTGATCCAAAGGCAGTGAGATATGTGTCTCCTTTCACCCAACCCCGCCATTTCAGATTTATGGGCCTTTGCCCCTGGGCTAAATTTGGGGCAGGGTTGGGGGAGGGAGTGGATGCAAGAGGAAACATACATTTTATTTTATATTCACACAAATCTCTTCTTCAACTCTTATTACAGGCCTGTGAGCTCCCTAGGCAGGAGGAAATTTTGAATGAACTCAGCTTTTAGTGACCAGGAGTGGAGACATAAAAAGAGCTATTCAGCCTCCCTGGTTACAGAGATAAGTACAAAGGGTAACTGGCATTAAGTCTGTAGTAATAGCAGCTCTAAGTACTGACCATGATTTGAATCTCCCGATATCTGATTCTGGGGGAGGCTGGAATATTTATCAAGCCATTAGGAGAGGCTGTTTCTTGCTGATAAGATACCTACAACTGATGAAGTCCACCTGAAGATGGGGATGAGACTGGGCTGGATTTATAGCCATTTGCAGCAAGAGCAAAAAATGTTCTCCTTAAGAACAGCATGAGACATTCATCAGTAAAATTATCAATCTGTCCCCTGGGGCCAGCCTATGGAATCTTCACAAAACAGAATTGGCAAACACCCTGACATATAAAGTGACTGGATACTATACTCAGACTTGGCCAGTAAGTCGCTGATTTGGAGGCTGAGTATAGGGTGGGATAAATGGGATGGATACGTTATTTATCTGTGGATCTCATTTTTCAGAAAAATCTCACACTGAATTATATGGTGCCAGATATATGATTATCCTTGACTTAAAGAAAAATGAAATCAACAATTTTATACAACTCCAGGGGCTTATTTTGGTTCATTACTACAGTGGGAGAAGTTGCAGTACAGACATTATTAACAAACGGCAATAAAGTGGTCACCTGCATTTTATTTTCCACCTCTGTGACATTTTGAGGTCATGTGCAACCTCGGCACCAGCTTTTACATTAAAAAAATGTATATATACAAATTGCCTATCTCACACTTAAAATATATGACTTTAGATTGCTTTTGAAATTTAAATGTGTTTTCCTGGGTTGGTTCTATTTTTATAAATAAAATGTAGGATGAGAGGCAAATGCGCTGACCACGTGGTTGGGTGGCCTCTTCAGCAAACTGCTGGGCCATGTCCCTTAATATCTTTAATGAAATGTCCTTCCTACCTCTCCTTCATTGATTTTTTAGAAGCAGAAAGGTTTGCTCTCAGCAACACAAAATCTTCTTTCTAGGCTCAAACTCTGCTGCTCAACATTTGTCTAAAGCTGGTTTAGGAGAAATGATTTTATGGAGAATTCCTGGAATATATGTAGTTATTTTATTCCAATTGACATCCTAGATTTTTATCTCTGGATCAAACCAGATCATCAGAGAAATGGCTATTTGCATCTAACTGCATTCCCCCTGCCCTTGAAAAATCATTTCGAGAATTGTGGATTGGTGTTAGAGCTTTGGCCTGCTTTGACGAATTCTTTAACAAATAGCCCTGTGTAGTTTGCTGCTGCAAGGCTGCTGGTGGTAGAAGGCGTCAGTCATCTCTCACCCCTTCCCTCTGTCCCATCCAAACCTCTGCTCTAGTGAAGGAGAACTCAATTGTCCCAAACAGAAAAAAAAGTGTGTGCATGTGCATGGGTGTGTGCATGTATGTAAGTGTGGGTCCTGAGCATCTGATATATTCTCCTTTCATGAGAACTTGGGGCTTATCTGGCCTTCTTTTTTGGCTTTGGTCAGGAAGACTCACAGCTACCCTGTGGCCCACCTTTGTTAACTACCTGTGACTGTCACTGGTATCTTAATCTCATTTCATCTTGTTCTCTTGATGGGTGGTATAACATGGCTGTTAGGAGCATAGAATCTGGAGCCACACAGCCTGGGTTTGAATTGTGCTCTACAAGCTGTGACTTAACTGAATATTAGACTATTAGGAATAATATTAGGATTAATCCAATACGCAGTTGCCACTCCTAAAGCCCTTTCCTCTTCTCTCCTATTGCGACTGTTACTTGAATGCCTCTCACATCTTCAAAATGTTGGAGTGACTCATGACAAAAGTACTCCAAGTTCAAACCCCAATTCCTGCAATTCTACTACTGTCTTGATAGTGTGTGAACAAAGGACCATGAGATGAAACAGGAACCTGTCTCTGACAGATTCCTGCTGCATGACCAGCATGAACCTCCTGCTTGGAGACCCCACTCCCAGTCCCCACAGGGAGACTGTGCCCAAGAGGGAGGACCAAGCTTCAGAAGGCTTGGATGGGCTTTGCTTTAGAAGCAACAGAACCAAAATTAAAAAAAAAAAAAAAAAAGAATCTTCTTTTCCACTGTGCCTTGCTCCTGCCTAGTTCAATGTCTTCAAAACCAGAAAATTCAGACACTGGATTCTCAGTTTAGGGCTTGCTTGAGAGCCTAGCCCTTCCATTGGTGCTAAGCAGATAAAATATTAAGCACCATGTGCTCCCCTAATCATTAGCAGCAAATCCACAGGTAATTAATTCAGCCCTTGGCTATTTGGAGATTGTTGTTTTTATTTCCCACCCACAGCACACTCTTTTCAGTAATGAACTCTCCTTATACAAGATGAGAGAGACACACCATGTCCCCAGGAAGCGTGGAATGCCTCATTTCTGCCAAAAACTCTGGCCCCAGGGGGTCTAAACTCTCCATCAGGAGAGAGAGGAAGAAAAGACGGCCACATAACTGTCTAGCTTTACTGACTGGCTGAATAAGAAAACTCTATTTCTTAAATAAAATTACTGTTTTGAAACAATTTGGATGATTTAAAAAACCTATTAAAAAGAATCAAAAGTTAAATGGTATACCATATTCCCTTTCTATAATTATTTTAAATTGCTAATTTATTATCAATATTATATTTAATTATTACACTAGTCCTAGGAGGCTGGTGGCTTTGTCCCCTATTATTTCTGAGCTCCTGAAAAAGAAGCCAAATCTCAGGAAAGTTAAGTGGGTTTCCAGAGGTCTCCTGATAAATGAGTGGACATAGATTTTAAAGGTGGTCTCAGCTGCCTGGTCTGGTATTGAAACTTTCAAAGTCCTGGTCATCTAACTTGAATAGTCAGTCCCCTGAGAAACAGATGAAGTGAGAGAATAGCAATTCACATTACAGAGGGCTACTAAAATATTTTTAGCAGAAGGGAGAAACATATTTCCAATTTGGACAAGGTATCAGGTAGATGAATAAATTATGTAGCCCGCGGTGGGTTGCTGAGTTGCAAGACTTTGAATAGAGTAAATTCCATTCATTAAACTGTCAAAGAAATGTTGTTTCATGTACATTTGTGATCACGTGTGTGTGTGTGTGTGTGTGTGTGTGTGCGTTTGTAATATCAGATTTTTGCTGATTGCCCTTTGGAGTATAAATATAAATACAAGGTATTATTTGAAACTTGTTTCTCTGTACTAGACTCATGAAGTCAGCTACTAGTTATTTCCTGCCTGGCCTTTACAAAGGCTGAATTGATTTCTTTAGTGCAATGCTCTGAATCATGGTGAAGGATTATAGTGATTATGTTTAAGAAATTGTCTTCAAATATACAAAACACTAAGTTAGTATAGAGTGAACTTGGCTATTTGATCTTTAAATCTAGAAGTATACTGTCAATAAATAAATAAATAAATAGACAAACAAATATTGTGAGAATAGGGAGACAAAATGATTCTATACTACTATAACATATTGATAAATTTATTTGAGGATGAATATATTATGGCTAAAGACTGAGTAGTGGCTAATGTCAGGTGGCAGAACTCTTTAACGAATTTGTGAATGATTTTATCTTCAGTGATTATCAAGTATCAGGACTTTTTCTGTCGTGACAAATAGAAAACCCCTCAAATGGATATCAGTCAAAAGGGAATTTATTTAAGGATGTAACTAACCATTTCGAGAAAAGCTGGTTTCAGGCAAGGCTTTCCTTAGTAGTGATACCAGGTTCCAGTTTCTCTATTCCTGGACGTGGTCCCACTCTCTGCTATGTGCTGGATTCATTCCTGGGCTTCTCAGGGTTTTGCGGTAGTTATAGCAACAACTTACTCTCAGTATGCTCAAATTAAGGTGCAGAAATTTCACGCATCCCACTGTCTCTGATGCCTTTCTCTGAACAAATCCCTGTGGTCAGCAGAACCTGGAACTCTGGTTGGCTTGGTTTAGGTCACATGACATCTGCTGAGTTGGGTGTAGAATCAATTCTGCTGTCACTACTGTGGATTAAGAGGAGAGGAAAGTGGATGGATACTCAGAATGGGAAACTAATAAAGGAATAAGAGCAAACGGATGCCAGAGGTGTAAAACCCAGTGTCGACTACACATAGCATAGTCATTAATGGTAGCAATAAAGGAAAAAAATATATTACTAAAAAATTTTTAAAGTAGCATTAAAAATGAAATAACACCCCAATGAATGCTTTGCGTTAGAAATATCCACGAATCTTTTTGTATCATATATATGCTTCAGAGAAGATAACATTAGCTAAAGACCATGACATTAATCGTGGTGGAAGACTTAAAGTGTTTCTAGAAGTTGTTTCCAACTGGGTACAGAGGGCTCTTACATTGAAAGTACAGTGATGTGATTTTTAACTCACTCTTTCCTTTCCTGTCTTGGGCCGGGATATTTGTAGTGAGAAAAACAATAGGAGTTGGATTAGAAGAGCTTCCAGGTAGTACTTAGGTTGAAAAATGATTTTCCTTCTCACTTCAGCCTTTCAAGGACATTAAGAGATTTGTGCAAGAGAGCTACCAATTCTGTGGTTCCTGTCTTACTTGAGTTGGGGTGAGAGTGATGAAAAGTAGTAAGAGTGACACGAATGAAGTTGACAAACTCTGAACACTGAGGCAAAAGTTGAACACTTGAAGCCAATAGAGAAATTGCTTTCTGGACTTAATTTGTCAGCACTGTGATCAGAAGATAGCCAGTCTGTCCTGGACCAACATAGGATTTTTACCACCTTGGGGCATTTGCATTTGCTCTCTTCACTGCCTGGAAGTTTAGTAGGTGCTCATCCCTCAGACCTCAGCTCTTCAGAGAGAGCTTTCTCATGCCCTCACTTACTGATGGATCTAATAACTAACACAATTTTAAAGTAATAATTAGAGTAAACAGTGTTTTGAAGATTTGCAGCACCTATAATGTAATATGAAAATGTGATTTCTAACATATTCCTAACAAAATCACAGGTATGCTAATACTATTGTAGTTTATTGCCTACTAGCCTAATTGAAAGAAATGCTAACTTTTATTGGAGGTTAATGAAAATGAAGATGCAGTTTTTTTTTTCTCATTTAAATTATGGACTCTGAATTCTACCTACAGACCTCTTAGGGAAACTGTGGACAAAAGGGTACAAACTTCCACTTATAAAATAAATAAGTCTATGGATAAAATGTATAGCATGATGATTATAGTTAATAATACTTTATTATATATTTGAACGTTGCTAAGAGAGTAAATCTTAAAAGTTTTCATCACAAGAAAAAAATTGTAACTATGTATGTTGATGGATGTTAACTAGACTTATTGTGGTGATCATTTCATAATCTATGCAAATATAAAATCATTATATCATACACCTGAAACACAGGGAAAGAAATTCACTCAATGCTAGTTTGGAAAGAACAGGTGAGCATCACAGATTTTATTCTTTATCCTCATTCTTGGTCAGGGAAACATCATCCAACATAGGAAGGGCCCAAAAGAGAAGAACTTAAAAGGCTCACAGAAAACTGTCTGTGATGCTCCTCAGACTGGAAGGTGAGGCTATGTGAGTGAGTGCATCCATTTCAATAGAGTCTCAAGATTATATTTAAGAATTTACTTTCCATCCTGACTCCAGAAAAAATTGTGACCCTCATAGAGACTTTTTCTTTATTTTTCTAAGGTATCATTAAGAATTTAGAAACATGGATATAACTTTAAAAATTGTCAAACACTATGAAGCATAGTCATTTCAATGTGAGGTTCTCATTTTTCAGGTGTTTTCAACAATACCTATTTCAACAAGGGCAGGATATTTGAATTCAGTTTAACACACACATCAGTCAGTATATAGTAGGTTTTGTCACAGTAACAAACAATCCCCAAATCTCTGTATCTTTGACCAAAATAGGATTTATTTCATACATTTTGCTTGTGGTTCATTATAGGGACTTCTGCTCATTACAATCACTTGGGACCAAAGCTGATTGAGGCTTCACTTTGACACATGCTTCCATAATCATTCTGCTAGGGGAGAGGACTATGGCAATCATAAACTGGCTCATAGAACCATACATCTCTTCTCACATTTTTTTTTTTGTCTAAATAAAGTAGTATGGCCACACCAAAAATTCAAAGGGGAAGGAGAAGTACAAGTTTACTACGTGTCTGGGAGGAGGAGAACTGGAAGTGTTGTGAAAGGCCTTAAGACTGCCATGGTCCACATATTTTGTTCACTTCCTGTGCTCCAGGGAGACAACCCCAAATTCCTGTTCATCAAGAGCATCAAGCTCAGAGCTCATGATCTCTGAAGGATATTCAGTAGACTCTGTAATAGGTTTGGATGTGGCTGTTTAAAGCCAGAGATCTGTGAATTAAAAGTTGTGCTACATTCCTCCCTCTGTGTACCCTATATTTAATCTTTAATAAACATTGTATTTAGAAAGGAAAATATGGGATACACATAGGAATTTAAAAATTTCTCTGGGTATAAGTGGTGGGAGCTTCTTGCCCTAAGTTTGAGGGATGTTCCTTCATTAGACCCATTTTCTGCCCTTGTTTCTCCCTCTGTGATGCTCTTTTACCCATTATCTCCTTGGCCACATCTGAAGTGAGCATCAGAGACTGTGCTTTTCTTTGGCACTAGCAACTTCCTCAACCTTCCTCTTCTCTTTCTCCTCTTTCTCCTTCATTTATTCGTTATCTGTCATCCAGCTTTCTATTTTCTTACACACATGTTCCTTTTGTTCTGACTGATCTTCCTCTTACATAGTTTCCTTTTTTTTTTTAAATTTGTTGGTTACTTTGGACTTTAATTCAGTATTCTAAGTCAGCAGTTCCTTAAGCATGCAAAAATAATACAGTTTCTTCCTACTGGGTCAGTGGTGAAGAAGTCAGCAGGCCACAAGTATCCTAATGATCCACTCAAAGGAAGCCTCCCAGCTCCCTAGTTTCCTTACATTGCCCTAGCTTAGGCTTAGGAAAGCCACAGGCTACTTTATTCAGTCAGTTCTCCTTGGCCTATAGAGAGGGGAAGAACCACACACTTACAGGAGACCACACTTGATCTTCCTTTTTGGGGTCCAGATATGTTTCTGAGTCAAGCTCTACCAGAATCCACTACTTTGCAGTAAGCAGGAGAGTGTCTGATCATCTTCAATCATTCATGCTGCCTGCAGGCAAAAATTCTCTCCATCCAGACTATACTGCAACAGCCTTTTACTTCAGAAAGATGAAGCAATGAAGGTGGGTATAGGATTCCATCAATCTCTAAATAGTCCTAATATATTTCAGGAAATAACCCAAGATGGATAAATATAATTTCTTTGATGATTGTGCTTGTGATGATGAAAAATTGACATTTCTTGAGCACTAGAGCAATATCGCATTAAAAAATTTTTTAATACGAAACAGTATCTGTGTTTTATATTATCTTATTCTGAAAACCTTCATGCAGATTTTTTTTTGTCCTGATTTAGGCAACAACATCAGTTCCTGGCTTGACATCTCTTTAGCATATTATTAATAATGAAAATATAATTCATCAGGTTGTTGCTGAAAATACAGAAATCAGGTAGATATCAAGTGTTATTTTAGTCATGATTGAATAGTCAGATTGAAACTTTATACTTACAGTATTAGAGGTTGTTGAATTGCTCTTAAGCCCTACAATTAGTGAACTGTCTTTTCACTCAGGTATCAGTAAAATATTTTTTAATTTAAAAATGCACTGAAAACATGAGTAGCTGAAAACAGTGGAGAATTTTTCAGTGTAATTCAGTTTATCATGTATGCAAGCAGAATGACAGACCATTATATACTAACAACTTCAAAAGTTGCCGTGGAAAATTAAATTATAGCAAAAACGAATACAGAAGGGTGTAGGAGAAGGGAAGAAGCAATTGGGTTTAGTAAACAATTTGATCTTTAATTTCTTTGGAAATAATTGTTAAGTGTATACAGGAGGAGCCAAAACATAGTTACTAGTTAGAAACCACTGGAGGAAAACTTGTATCTTGTTTTTTAAAAAAAATTCTTAATTTTAATTTGTAAATGGTAGGATCTATTTAAACGATAGGTTTAAATCCTCAACAAATTTCTTTACGACAATGCAACATTCTATAAAAATCCTGGTTAGCTTATGAATTAAATTTATAAACACATTAAAAAATTATAGATTGTTGTTGCATTGCCAACAAGGCAGTCTTTAATTGTTATAAAGCCTAACTGCAACTTAAAACCTCTGTCGACTGGAAAGGACCTAAAATAATGGCACTGAGGCCCAGTTCTCCAGGCATATAAAAATACTTGTCTAGTCTACACCTTCAGTTAATCTAATATTTGAATGTGTAAATGGCATCCTTTTGTGAGTTTTCATAATTAGATTTATAGGAACAAAGTCCAGGTCATCTGCCATGCCCAGGAAAAAGTATTAGTTTCTTTCCTTTGTGTCTTTTGTGGGCTGTGAAGAACGTGTAACAAAAACACCAAAACAGTGTCAACTAGGTAGTTTTCTAATCACTTTGTTAGCAAATGCAGATGAAGTAGAAGTGACTAGAAAGAAATTACATCATTTTCCATAGTAATTATAATAAAAACACAGTTTGTAATAAAACACCAATACACAGAGACATAAAATAATGAAAGTAGTGCTAGCTTGCTAGGCTTCTCCCAAGGAGGTGTTTGTTTTTTCACAGTGTGGACATCTGTGATTGATTGATTAATTGTTTTACCTAGCAACACTACTCTTGGTTCTCTGTACTCGTAAGTTTTAGGAGACAGGCTCAGCGTGCCCACTGCTGACTCTGTAGGCTCATTCCTGCTTCTTCCCTCTTCTGGTTCTATCAAGAACAGAAAGGAAGAGTGACTGCATTCATATCAAACACTCTCTGAGCATTGTTTATATGCTTGATTTCATACTTGTTACTTTGGGTGACAGAAGGATAAAGCATGGTTCTTGTTCTCAAGGAGTTCACCACCTAAGTGAAAGTAACAATACCTAAACCTTGGGTGTAGAAAGATAGGGCTGGTCATTTGTACTTTTGATGAGCTCCAGAGTTGAATGTAGTTCATGCCAAAATTTAATAATTGTGACTTCAGGATGAATTTTTAAACTTCACAGAGTTTTACCTTATCAATAACTTTTCTTTTGTGGTATGCTGAAATAATTTCTTTGGTTAGATGCTCAAGAGTTCTTCATTCCTTTCCCATAGAACAAAATGAACACTTTCAGCTTTAAGGAACTTGACATAATCTTTCCCTTTTGTAAGCTTCTAATTCCTCAGTTACACAATGGACATTTTGTAGATTTTTACTAAGACAAGAATGGTTAGGACACCGATTTTTATTCGTCTCATTCAGTTAGTTCTTAA
Organism: Cynopterus sphinx; assembly: GCA_030015415.1. Taxonomy (NCBI): domain Eukaryota; kingdom Metazoa; phylum Chordata; class Mammalia; order Chiroptera; family Pteropodidae; genus Cynopterus; species Cynopterus sphinx. The sequence goes on from CM057391.1 coordinate 28,513,439, forward strand.
CAGACAAAGAGGATATTGCACTGTGTTGAATGGGAAGCTCATTCAGTAAGGAGTTTATTCTTAAAACTCAGAGTCTCATAGTTTTCTCAGAAATCCTAAAAATACATCATGTCTTCAACAACCTGGACAATGTGCTCTGAGAAAAATTACTATAGATGCTTCCTCTTGACTGAATTATCCAAGTACTACAAAGGGAGTACAAATTCCATTTTTCACTCATAGCCATAGATGGGCACTTCTGTAAATACAGAAATATTTAGGACTATCTTGGCGTACCATCTAGAGCTTAGATCAATGATTTTCAACCTTGGCTTAAATCAATGTCTGGGGCAGGTAGAGGGGCAAGACATCAGTATTTGATTTTAATGTGCAGTCAGTTGAGACCCATAATCCTAGGTCACCTGAGTGGGACACTATTTTGTGAGTGGCTTTGGGTATAATCAAAGTATGGAGTCAGGTGATACTATAGACTTGGTTTTCTTTATGATAGTTTCCAGTGGCCTCTTCCAGCTTATTTTCCTTAGCAGAAGGCTTTGTCTTCTTAAATCTGTAGGCTGAGGAAGATAATCCTCCACATCTTGAGATGCGATAAGCATATAAACTGATCTTCAGGCGCTGTGAAGCAGGGACTCCCTGGCACTGTAGACAGTTGGGTCCACAGAGCCTTTTGCTTGCATTTTACAGCTGGTTTTGGTGGTAAAGGGCTTTTTTTTTTGTCCAAAATAATGATCAAAATCTCATCATCAACTTTTATTATGGGTTTAATTATGTATTGTAAAAAAGATGTTTTGGCATCTTAACCCCACTACCTTAGAATGTGACCTTATTTGGAGATAGTCTTTAGAAAGGAAATCAAATTAAAATGAGGTGTAGCTTATACCCCAGAAAGAGAATGATAGTTTGTTTGGCACATACATGTAAGTGCAGGGGAGAAAAAAATACTGTAGAGTTAGACTATTGTCACATTGATAAAGGCCTTGATTTTGTGCACAAAAAACTGGCAGTTAGCAGGCCACAGGGAGATGATGGTTGTTAAGCTTGGGCATAACGCCAGAAATATGTTTGAAGAGGTGACTCTAACAGCCTGTTATGAGATGGATTCATTTTGGGAAATACTGAAAGCAGAGACCTAGTTGAGAAGTGATTGTAGTAGCCCAGGCAAGTGGTGGGAATAGAAAGGATGAGGTAGGTTTAAGAGCAGTTATCACAAGGAAGATAGGGATGCAGGAACTTTAGGCACGTGGCAGACTGATGTAGAAATGCTTTTAGGTATGGGGGATTTTTTTACTTGTTCCATATATGTGCCTGGGCATAAAGCTGGCCTACAGAGGCTCTATAGTTAGAACTAGAATCAGGATTCTGACCCACCAGGATCAAAGAGAGCAACCCTCAAATGGTACCCATAACCTGGGATGTTCAGGATAAAAGATAAAGGACATGGCACGGTATGACACCAGTCAAGCATCTGTGCTTAGCACATGTGTATCATGAGGCATGTAGATACATGAGCAAAAGTATCTAGAATCTTTCAGGTGTACCCCAAAACATCTGCTACGTTGACCAAATACATAATGTAGTTGAGTTGCCTGACACATGCCTGAAGTATAACCTAAGTTATTTCCCTTCTGTGCAAAACAGCCATTTGTTAGTTTTCACACTTCAATCATCTTTTTACACCTTCTTCCCCAGCCAAAATAAACCCCCATCAAAGCAAGGCAAACTCCCTTTTGGAAGTACAGAAAGGCCATGGGTCTCACAGAGGCCTGGAGTACCCCCTGTTCACCGTGGATGACGGCTGCCTAATCTGCTTAGGCAGCTCAGCGCTCACAGGTAAGTTAGATGTGACAGTGCCAACCAGATGGATTTTCGTGTTCAACATCAGGTTACTCTTTCAGTTAAAATTCTTTGTGAATATGGACAAGTCTGGAGCCACAGAAGCAGTATAATCCTCTGCCCCGGGCTTTGCAGCAGCTCCACAGCTGCCTGGCTCCCTCCTCCAGGCATTAGATATCACTCACTGTGGCTTCTTAGTCCTGTCCTGAGGACATAGGAGCTTTTTGCCTGTTGATAGGAATGTCCAAGTGTGGGAGCCCTGTACTGGGGGATGCTGGTGGCTATGAGCTGCTGTTCTGTGTATTTACCATCACGGCGGGGAGGGCAGCAGCAGCTCCCTTAAGGTAACCTGTAAGGCAATCTGTGATCCAAGTTGCTTACAGAGCTGAATTCTGCATTTGATCAGTAACTTCCGAACAAATGGCTAAGAACAAGACCTTAGCCTATTCCCGCTGCCACTTTCATAACCTAAAACATACATAGCTGAAGGATTTTTAAATGAAAGGTCTTTTATTAAAAGGTCTGTTTCTCAGGGACACAGTGGAAGGCAATCCAAAAGTAGAGTTTAGTAAATGACTGAAAATGTGGTGTAGTGAGCCTGGCATATACATTTTCCCCTTGTGGCAAACAACAGATTGTATCTCTGGTAACCTTGGGAGTTATGAAATTCATCATATACTATTGCTTTATGGATGGAGGGGATGAGAGGCAGACGCAACTGTTGGCGTCTGGGGACTGGATGAGAGAAAAAGAGTCGAGATCAGACACACAGAGGAAAATAGAAGTAACAGACAGAGAAAAATTCCTTCTGGCTTCACAGTTTTGGTTTCAGCAATTTGTAAATCTTTTTTTTTTTTCTTTTTTAAATACCTGCCCTCATGATCCCAAAGATACTTTTATATCCTTTATAGTTACTTCCACCTTTTTTGTTTCGGCTAGTTTAAGTAGGTTTCAGTTGTTTACTCTCCAAAGGTCTTAACAAATTATGGATGTTTTCATAATGGACCAAGCTAATTTTCACTAAAATGCAATTAATTATAGCAGCACCCCCCACCCCATTACCTGGAAAATATAAGTTAATGAATAATCTCCTTGATTTCCTGTTTTTCTCCCATAAATTATTTTCCAAATCATTGGCATTTGTGATTTCTTGCCTGGTTGTGAACACTAGCAGATGACAAAATAAACGAGCCGAGAAATGTTAATAAGAAAACTGAGAAATAGTCTTCTGTGTTTAGCACACACTTTTTTGTTAGAAAGATGATAATAATTTGTATTGCATATTGTATTTATACACATGTATATTTATATGTACACATAAAATGTATTTGTATAATATAGTTATCTTTTCTGCTAGTAAAACAGATCTTTCTAAGAGATCTGCTAGAATTAAACAGACCAGTGGGGGGTTTTGGCACCTGGACAAGTTCGGGAACCACTGCCTTGGATTAACCTAAATCTCCCATTTTCTTCATTCTCACCACTCCCAGGCACTGCAGAGCCATATGGGGCCCAATCTGTCTCTCCCACCACTGTTTTTCCCCTGCCAGCCCAATTTCTAGCCTTTCACAATGGGAGCATCCTCATAACCCACACTGGCACTACACGTGTGTAGGGCTTCTGTTGTGCACAGTGCAGAAGGCTAGAGCTTCGATGCATGTTTAATTGGGAGAAGAACTGTTCCTCACCGTGACCTTGAGGGTGGGAGGCCAGACCATGAGAGCTGTAGTGTGAATTTCTTAGAAGTTTGCTCAACCCTGGGTCAGTCCCTGTGGAGAACGCCCACTCATTAGATTGCTTCTTTGTCTGGCTTGGAGATGCCAGTATTTTTCAAGTTAGGCCTGTGCATGGGGTTTGGGGTGTCTTATTAAACGTAATAAAACTTTTACATCAATAAAACACAGTGCTCACTTATCAGATACTTTCATAAAATGTTTATTGAACTTCCCATAAATGGTGTCTGGTAATAAAAGCTAATTTTATCTTTCTGGGCTTCAAGACTATGTTGATTTTTTTCCCCCTACTATTCATATGTTTTAATGAAGAGTTAAATGCTAATTATTAAATCTCGCTTTTTATGAAGATCTCTGTTACTCATGTAGCTAACTGGCAAGTTCAATATTAATGAAGCTTAGTTTTCCATAAATAAGGAAATCTGGCACTTACAACTCTATTTGCTAAAATTCAAAGGAGCCAGTTTTCCCTTGAGAAGGTCATTTATTTATTCATTCTAATTTGGCATTTAAAATGATGATATTTATTGGATCTTCCTCCTAGTTCTTGTGGTTTAGAAAATCACATTGCTCCAAATGGAGTCCTTCTTTTTTATTTGGTATTTTTAGAAAGCATTTAGATCAACAAATTTTTGTCTTTAAAGCTATGTTTACTTTTTTAGAGCTAATATGTTAGACACACATGAAACATAATAAAAATTTTGTATTAAATATTAATTTCTAGACATAAATTTATAGTGTATGTTACTTTGCAGTATTTGTTATCTCCCTCTGACTCCCCACACCTTTAACTCTAGTTCTTCTGGGCCTTCCTCCTGGTGAAATTGCTCTTCTCTCTAATGGCTGCCTCGTGTATAAAGGTTCTCAGTGGTGATGGGAGGATGAAAAATAAAGGAGTTGATAGGCACCATTTAGGAAATCATTTCAAAATAGTCACACCTGGATCCAGCCTCAGATCTTTGCTTTAGTTGGCCTGGGTGATACCCAACATGTGTATTTTTTAAAAACTTTCCAAGTGATTTTCATATATATCCCTAGTTTGAAATCACTGCTTGAGTGTCTGTTTCTGTCCTTCATATATTCATGTAGTATCTTTTTCCCCTCCAATTTCTATAATTACAACTTACAGAATTATTCATACACAGGCCTTATGTATTTTGTTTCCAATATCTCCTAACTGCAATCCACTTTATCACTGCATTTATGTTAACTTTCTTTTAACAATTTATTTTGTTCTGATTACAAAGTGACATCTGTCATTAAATTTTCAAAATTAGAAGTAAAAATAGGATACATAAAGTGGAAGTTACTTATAATCATATTCCCAGATCTAACCAGATCCAATCAGGAAAATATTAAACACAAGGAACTTAATGCAGGACTTCATTATAGCAACATTAAAAGAGGAGAAGTTGACCGGGGCTCAGTGAAGTAAGTCAGTAATTGGTGACATTAGGACAATGGTCCCACACTGGAGAGGAAAGGGTAGAGAGAATGTCACTAGATATTGCTGGAGAAGTCCAAGAAAAAGGAAGAGGGTAGAAATGCTCTGGCTTTCTTTTCCACTCACTCTTCACTCTTACGTACCAAATCTAGTCAGTGAAATTAACCTCAACTAGGATACAAAGCAGGAAAAAGGCAAAAATTGTGTCTGAGAGAAAATAGGCATTGCTACTATTCATAGTTTGATTTAAGATTGATGATTTTAAAGTTGGCTCTGATTACATGGTTACCACATTAACAATTTGTCTTTGGCTTTGCATTAATGCTGATACAAAATCAGATTCCTAGACCCTCCAAAATATAATATTTTCCAAATTTTCTTATCTTTTCTCCTCTTCTTAAATATGTACCACGTTTGTTCATGGCATCCTTTCTCTCAAAAAGGATTCTTTGACCCTGCCTCATTTACCTTATATTTTCTTTTAGACTCAGTCTTCTTCCACATGAAGTCTTTTCTAATCACCAGAGCTCATTGTGAATACTTCTTTCACAGAGCTATATTTAATGCTGGTTTCACTCATATTATGAAACCTATTTTACTATATTATTTGAGTTTTTAGGCATCTGTCCTGTTTCTCTAGATTTTAATGCCCTTAAAGGCAAAGGATGTTCATAGAGATATTATGTTCCCAAAACATGGTTTGGTGACCACAGCATGGTGGATATTCAACATGTTTACATGGTGGTTGATGTAAGTCTGCTCTGACTTTCAACTGTGAACAGAAGAAATTTTGAAACTATTTGCTTTATAGATGTATAAAGAGAGTTATTATATGTCTCTCAATTCTAATACAGAAAGAACCATATGGAAATTATAAACAAATCAATTTGAGGAGTTATATTCATCACAGATGAAATCAGTTTAATTAAAGCTGTGACCCAGCCTAACCTAATGTTGACTCTAAGAGAAATATAAACTATGAATACTTTTCCTTACTGTAACTACCATGCAATTACTATACAAATAAAATACAAATAAATAGAATAAAAAAATTATATTTGGTTACCAAAATTTTATTTTACATGACAGTCAGAATACAATAAAAATCTTATAAGACATATGATAAAGGAGAAAAGTGTGACCTATAATCAAGAGAAAACATAGCAAATGGAAACAAGCACAGAGATGACTCAGTTTTAAGAATTAGTCAGCAAGGACTTAAAAATATTATAAATGTATTAAAGAATTTACAAGGAATATAGACACCAAGGATGACAGGTGGTGTATTTTAGGAAAGAAATAAAAAATATTCAAAAAGAACCAAGTGGAAATACTTGAACTGAAATTATGTGTGTGTGTGTATATATATATATACATATATATATATATACACACATACACACACATGTATATATATATACATGTATATATATGTATGTATGTATATATACACACACACATATATATATATACATAATTTCATTGAGCATAATAGCAATTTGGAGACTGCATAAGAAATAATTAGTAAACTACAAGAAAGATCAGTAGAAATTATTCAAATTAAAACAGAGAGAGTAACAAGATTTCTTTAAAAAGAATAAAACTAACCTTTGATAAAACATCAAGAAGTCTAACATACATAAATTTGTAGTCCTGAAAAGTGAGGGCAGAATGGGGCAGAAATGTATTTAAAATACTTGCTGAAAATTTTCTAGATAAAAAGTATTGTAGATTGGGTGGCTTAAACAACAGAAATTTATCTCTCACAGTTTTGGAGCCTGGGAAGTTCAAGATCAAGGTGCTGACCAGTTCAGTTCCTGTTGAGCACTCTCTTCCTGGCTTGCAGACAGCTGCCTTCTCACTTTATCCTCACATGGCCCTTCCTTGGTTAAGTGCACTCAGAGTAAAGATCTCTTTCTTCTTTTCTTATAAGGCCGCCAGTTCTATCAGATTAGGATCCTACCCTATGACCTCATTTTACCGTAACTACCTCCTAAAAGCCCTATCTTTAAAACTATCATATTGGGTGTCACAGAGTCAGCATATGAATTTGGGGGACACAGTTCAGTCTATAGCAGGTATATTTATCCAATGGAATACTATTAACAGTAAAAAAGAAAGAATTATTGACTTTCGTAGACATTATGAGTAAAAGAAGCCAGCTGTTAAGGAGTACATACTTTTGATTACAGTTACATGATTATAGAAATCAAAGAGCAGTTGACTATCTGTTAGAGGGTGAGTTAACCAGGAAGGGGCACAGGGAGGATCCTGGATGATGGCAATGCTATGTCTTGATTGAGGTGATAATGACATGGGTGATATATTTGTCAAAATACATCGACTGTGCACTTAAGATCTGTGCATTTTACTGCATTAAGTTATATCTTAAAGAAAAGGCAACTAAAAACAAATAACTGTGTTAAGGTATATATTAACAAAGAAAGACAATCTTCCCTGGTGATTTTGATGAACTACTAGGTTAGGGAGCACTATCCTAAAGAGATTTTTTTCATTTTAAGTATTCTTGCAAATGATGAAGGATTTAGGAGATTTCAGATATACACATATCTATTGTGTGCCCTCACATAATAGACTCTCCAATTCACAGATGCAAATCATAGGAAGGGACTTGTTCCAGGTAATATTACTAACCCATTTATTCTGGAATGGGAACCACATTTCTAGCTTCCAAGTTTAGACTATTTGATGTTAAAGGGAAAAATACTACAGCACACCAAGTAGGTATGAAGGGGCCCAGGATGTTAGAGCTCTATGTCCCAGGATGTAATCCTAAACCGACATGTGTGTTGTGGAGAGCAATTTAGAAGCAGGCAGATTTTCTGTGGGGCTGAAAAAGGCCTGTGCTGACCACACAAAAGCAGGGAATGTGATCTCAGCAGGAAGTGTCTCCAATCTCTAGCACACCTCTCTGTCCTGTAATTCAACCCTAGTATTTCCCTTAGACTTTCTAGTCTTTCCTTCCAGGGATGGGCTTTTCAAGCTTAACCTCTGAGGCACCAGGTCCACCATTACCATTTTTCTCTCTAAGTCATTTTCAATGGATGTTTCATCACGCATCTTGAAATTCTCTGGGAGCAGGATTCAGGGCTCACACATTTAATACAATAGTGAGGGCTGACTGTTTGTGGAATCACTTGTAGATATTTAACAACCAAGAAGAAACATCCTCATTTCCATTAGCAACAGCTTACAGTGTTACGTAAGCACTTTGACGCAGCTTCATGAACTGCAGATTTAAGTCTACAACCACAAAAGAAAGAAGCTGATTTCTTATGGCCCTGCTGTAACTTCAGAAAGGTTTTGAGAAGTCTCTAAATTAAATTTAACTGCCAAGCACAGGCTGACCTGAAAACACTCACCTGTTAAAGTCACCCTTCCTCCCGAACGTTGTACATTCATACAAGGTCTGAATCCTAAGTGCTTTGGCTAAGGACATGTGCTCTGTGTGAAAGGCCAAGGAACCCAAGGGGCTGAGATTACTTTACTGCCTGCATCACCACATTCCTTTTGTTTGAATTTACTCAGATGGAAACCACTGAGTGCTTGTAGAATGTATTGCATGGAGTAGTGGTGTCCCATCAGGCCACAAAGGTGGGTGGAAAAAGCACAGCCCCACAAAGGTTGTTGATGTTTCAGGAAAGAAAACAGGAAGATGGTTTTAAAAAAAGATATCTCTCAACAAAAATATGCCCCAAATTTTCTGCTCCAAAAAGCCAAACCCCATATAATTAATGTTTTTTGTGTGTCCTGGTATTGGCCATGCCAATTTTCTCATGGGTGTTTGGTAAACCTTCCTGAACACAAGGGAAGAATATTTATTAATCAGAATAACTGCTGTAATAAGCCCCTAGTATTTGGCGAGGAGGATATTTGAGACAAGGAGAGCTCATTTATTGCTCACATCACAGCTTAATGAAGACAAGGAGGGAGAGGGGTGGGAAGATATAGGAGGCTTGAGGGCCACATCTAGCAGTGACTTACACCACTTCTGCTCACATTCCACTGACCATAATTCAGTCATGTGGCTTCAACTAACCTCAGAGGAGGCTGAACAATGTATTCTAGTTTTATGCCTAGAAGTAAAAAGAAAAGAAGTTTCATGAACACAGCATTGTCTCTGACGCATTATATAGCAGTAGGTGGCAATAATATAAATTCTGTGCTTACTGAGATACTTAAATACCTACTGAAAAGTGGGAAAAAGAGTATGTTCCATTCTAATCTTCCCAGATAGTGTTGGTGTGGTTTCTGGAGGTGCTAACTGTAGACAATGGCCCAGTCACTCCTCTATCATCTTCATAACCAATGCTTGTTTCTAAACTTATAATTTGACCATTAGAATTGATTATATAATGGTTGCACGGAACAGATTTTCCTTGTAGTACTAAAATCAAACATGTTTGAGGGCTATTCAATACCTGTAGCTGATCAAGAGACAGGACTCTAAATTGTTGTTTTCCTCCTCTACTTTCTAATATTATAACTCTAAGCAGAGTTATTAATTATTATATCCCATTGTAATTAAAATAGAAGATAGTGAAGATCAATCAGAAAAGAATGCCTTCAAGTTTCTGTTTCACTAGTTAGATGGTAGCAGTTCCAAAACTAAGTCAAAAGCATGTGTTAGCGAGGAGACCTTCAAACAGGTGACAGGAGGCAAAGAAGAGAGTAGGTCCAGATCTGGAGATCTGGGAAGGAAGGAAGCTGGGAGCCCTTAGCAGCATGGGAGGAGCTTAAGTGTATAGGGAGAAAATTCCAGAAATAGAGTTCTTAGGTGCTACTTTAGCTGTCTCTGGGCAGGAATCATACGCATTTCCGAGTGGATTCACCTCTCTCAGTCTCAATTCAACGTCTGGATTAAGGAGTGGTGAATTCCTTGTACTGACTTCTCACAGATGATCAGGCGTCTAAAATCTATTGGCACTGTTTTAGGCCATGCCTCAGTCAAACCACCTGAAGTATTTTAGTTAGTTAGTTAGTTAGTTTGTTTGTTTGAGGTTTCTTATAGAATATCTGATGTGGAGCTGGCAGATTAGAAAAGTTACACTGATGATAAGTAGAAATCCAGGCCATAATCTCTTCCTGCCATAGCTGTCACTCCCAGGAAAGTCACAATTTCATGTCCTAATGAGATACAGCATTTTTTTCCTAGGGCACTCTAAGTTCTCACTGCTCTGTATGTTGCAGTATGGCGATGATTGAATAACTGTGAGGGGACCTGGCCTGCATATCCCCATGTGGTTAATTGCAACAGCATGTGGCAGAAGTCCTTACTGAATGTGTAATCTGATGCCACTAATGTGATGGTGTCAGGTGCATAAAATGCTCCAGATCGTTGGACTTTTTTTACTACTTCTCTGGGAGTTTGGAAACTTGCCCAATAGTTTTTGAGAGTAGGCGAAAGTTCTCTTTGCCATTAAAGCCCTTAGCCTATCTTGCAAATAAAAGCCCCTCTAACATGGGCCTATCTGAGAGAGTAAAAAAGCTCTGCACTCTGTCATGTGCTCTGCACTTCATGATGGTAGAAGGAGGAGTTGGATGAAAGGAGAGATGAGAAACCTCACACAGGAGGGTGAGGAGGATAGAAGCATGACTGAGAGAAGAAAGAAAGGAGAAGAGTGGAAAGGATAGCAGGCCTCAGGAGCAGAGGGGAGAGAGTCACACAGAGAGGGACTTTGGGAGTAAAGAGCTAAGTGTGTTTCATTCACTTGAAATGAGTGCAAGAAATGTAAAAATCACCTCATAAATATGAGGCCCCAAGTCAAAAAAGTGATTCCTTATCAGATACCTTAGGTTAGACCAAAAAATAGATGTCATCTTTACTAGATGGGCAAATCTCTAACCTCTCCCAGTCTCAGTTTTCTCATTTGCAAATGGGGGACACTCACAGTGTCTACCTAACAGAGTTGTTGTGAGATTTCTAAGAGATGATACATCTCTTAGTAAAGCACTTAGCACAGATTCTATCATAGAGTGAGAGCTCAATATATTTTAGTGATGGTGATGGTGGTGAAAATGATGGAAGACATCAAAGAGGATGCCAAAAGAATCAAGCTAATGAATTTCATTCCAAACTCATGATACACATTTAGTTGAAGATTTAATCAAATTTTAAAATTACTGGGACATTTCCAGCCCCACAAAAGAGCTGTATGGTAGCTCCAGTTTTTGCAGATATTCAACCCCCCCTTTCATTCCCAGAATCCTCAAACACATGCATGAAGGAGGAAGTAAAAGCTGGATGAGACCCCAGCACCTGCAAGTTTGGGATACACAGTTACAATGTTGGAAGAAACATCAAGAAATCCTTTTATAGAGAATTATATTTAAATATCCAAGACAGATGAGTGTCTATCCTGTTCTTAAGAACTTCTAGAGGTGTGGCTTTTCTTAATAGTTAGGTTCAGGGTATAACTATCTAGATGTTTAACTTAAACACCATTTCAATCTGGTTCTGATCTCCCTGGCAATGTACAACAGCTGGAGTTCTATAAAATAACCTATGACCCATGGGGTCGGAAGATAGGAATAACATCCATACTACAACCTAGCTATGCTAAACCAGGCCCAGCACAGATCCCTAAAGGTGAGCTTAAGGTCAGGTGTCATCTGCCTTCAATCAGGGATGTTTGTGGGGAAAATGAGAATTGTATCATGCTGCAATGCAGTCCAGATGTCTGAAGAACCTCCAGGGAAGAGAACCAAGAGCTAATAATGCAAAGCAGGTGGAGTTCAAGGTGACTCATGTGGGCAGCTCTGGATTGGCCCATTCTGACATTAAAATAGCCAGAAAAGAGTCAAAGTTTGGATGGTTCCTTTGGTACTATTTTAAGGAACATGCTTTGATCTGTGGTCGAGCTGAGAGTGAATCTAGCTATGATGGGGGCCTATCTACTCCTTCAAGGCCCTTTTTTGCAGGCCTTTCTCACCTCTTTGGATCTCCACTAGACTCTCCCTAGTGTCCCCTCCCACCACTTAAGTCACTGAGAACAAATCTAAATTCTGGGCTAAAATTAGAGTCTGACTCACGGTGCATGCAGCCCAAGAATGTCTCTTCAGGTGTTATGTGCCACATGTCACATAACATGTGATTCCTGCTAGTTCATCCCAGGGCAATCTTCCCACAAACAAACAAACAAACAAATAGACTAGAGCATACTTTTTCTGACTAATACATCATGTGGATCCTTCCTATTTAATTAGTTGAATCTCTCATTCTTTATGTTTTAGCTGTATAGTTTGGGATCTGTAAGTACTTAACTTGCATGAAGCTAGGGAAACAGAAGACACACATCTTTTATTTATATTCTCCATTGTCTTAAACAGTGCTAACACCATAGGTGAATGGCAAATGCTCTTTGAGCACATTAGTGAATAAGACATGAAAAAGAAGCATTCATCTTTTTGCCTACACTGATTTTTATTACAGGGCCTGGACAAGGAGCTTTAATTCACCAATATGCTTACACACAGCTGGATGCAATACCCTTGCTTTCCTGGTACCATCTGCCAACTAAGTCATCCCTTGAAGGCCAAAAAAAAAAAAATACAACAAAAAAACCCCCCAAAACAAACAAACAAATAAAAAAAACCACACAGAACAAAAGGAGCATTGGAAAAGGAGGAATGTGGAAAGTGAACAGGAAGAGGTGTTTAAAGGAAATGGTGTACATTTGCAGATGTCACAGAGATTTATTTCTCTTTCTATGGGGATTTACTCTTGTGACTGAACTCAGCTTTTAGGATTTTTTTACTTAAAAGCTCTTGGGACATTTATCATTTTTTATGGTGACTGCTCCAATGGCAAAACTTTTTTTCTACTCAGATTTTGGGTTCAGGTTTTAGACTTGAAATATCAAGAGGAGCAATACATTGACATTACTGGAGAGACAAGGTAGAAAGCTCAGGATGGGGGAGGGAGTTGTCAAAATAATTTCTCTAGGCACCTTTCTCAAAACCATCATTTCTCCCACTCCTCACTTGGAGTAGCTACATCCAGGAAGTGTGAGGAGTGAGGGCCTCAGACACTCTGTGTGGTGGGGAAGTGTCAGCGATTTGAGTTCTTAGCATGTGTTTTAGGCTGCATTTTGAAACCAATGTCCAGACAACAGGTCCTTTGTGTTCCTGAGGGAGCATCCTCAGTGTTAAGGCTCTGAGTGTTGCCAACCAGCAAGGAGCCCTTGTATGAGATATACTCATAGGGAACAATAAATTCTCATTAATTAATTCCAGGCCACCATGGCTTTCCTAGGCAGATGTGTAAATTTTCCTCAAAAATGTTTTTGAAGATGGGGAGTTATTTTAAAAAAATCTATGCCATAAACGTGCTTTATGACACTTTTGTTTGGATGCCATAAATAGAAATATAGGATAGTAATTATCATTAACCTTAAATGTATAAAATCAAGAAATCAAAAGGGCAGTCAATGCCAAATGATTCTCCAGAGTCATTTCCATTTAGAAAAGTTAAGTCAGAGAGTTAGTAAACAGTGTTTATAGAGATCTGACAGGGAAAAACAGAAATCTGAATTCTATTCTCCAGTAAAAAGTTTATTCATTTTAAGTAGGGTACTGAAAGCTGCTACAACAGGCAAACACCACAATGTCATTGACTTCTACAAGAAATATTTTTTTTTTTCTTTGCTCATGTAATAGTCCATTGTGGACACCACTGGTTCACAAAGCAGAGGGTGGAGAACACAGTCACTCCGCAGTTATTCAGGGACCCAGGCTCAGCAGCTCTGCCATCAATATCATGGGCCTTCCAAGGACATCAAACACACCAACACTAGCCAATGGATGAGGAAAGAGAAGAAAAGGCATATCTGCTTCTGACTCGTGACACTTCTGCTCATATTCCACTGATGAGCACTTATCACAGGGCCCCACCCAAGTGGGCATAGGGCTAAAAATGTAGTTCTTGGCCAGGCAGCCACCTGCTGGCCAAAACTGTCTACTCTGGAAGCGAGAGCTTGAATCCACTGGGAGACAGTTACACAACAATTTTATGAGAAGAATTAGGAGATGTATTGAAATGGAGGAAGCAATAAAGTCAAGTTTATAAAACCATTTTAGGGTTCTGGCTCTGCCGCCCACCAGCTGGATAATTTCATCTCTATGATCAACAGTTTTCTCACCTACAAAGTTCAGAAAACAAACGTGGCTCACAGGATTGCAGTGAGGACTAAATATAACACTAACTCTGAGGGTCTTTGTAAGCAAGAGAGTGCTACCTGCTGCTCCTGCAGCTGTGGATAAGCAGAGTTGATTTTTAAAAATATATATTTTTTTCAGTTATAGTTGGGATACAATGCCATATCAGTTTCAGGTGTTCAGCATAGTGAATGGAACTCACAAAGTGATCACCCCAATAAATCTAGTGCCCCTCTGACACCATACAGAGGTATTACAATATTAGTGGCCATATTCCTTATTCTGTACTTTCTATCTCCATGACTATCTTGTAAATACCAATTTGTACTTCTTAATCCCTTCACCCTTCTTCTCAGTCCTCCCAACTCCATCCTATCTAGTAACCCTCAGAATGTTCTCACAGTTGATTTTTAAAAATTAGATTTATTACATATCTTTAAAGGCTTACTACTCAAGGCTCATTACTATCTGAAGAAAAATATGTTTTTAAGCTTATGTTATACTTCTTAATTATTACATGAGAAAAGGACAGTGTGTTTTTTTAAGTATATTTCAGAAATCTGGGGTTGGGGTAAAGAAAGCCTGCTTTCCAGTTGCAGCTCTGACACTGGCCAGGTGACTGGCCACACACAGTCTGACTACTTCCTCTGTCTGGGCTCTAATATCCTCAGAAGCAAAAAGAGAGTGGTAATCTAAATGGTCCTTTCCCAATGTGAATGGGATATTCTGAGGAGGAACTTCAACTAAATGACTCATCCATCCATTTTACCAGATTACAATCATGAGGAGGTCAGTGGAGAACTAACACCCAACTTATGTAAATTTAGAGGTAACATTTTGACAACTGAAGAGAAAAAAAAATTCATTTTCTAGCCTCTTAATGGAATGATTTAATTACTACATCAAAAAAGGTTAAGTGTTTCAAACTTTGTTGTATTATTTGCCCCCACATTCTCTCTCTGGTTTTTAGTTTACATTTTTCTTCTCAAGCTAATATGGGACAGATTGTGTGTAAAACATAGGTATGACTAGGTAAGACATGATTTCAATGACAAGTGGGCTTGAAACTTTGACAAAAAATAATTCTCCCTTCATAAGTTAGATCTAATGATCTGGAGAGAAAGATTGAGACAAGACAGATGTTTTTGTGTGATTGAACTGGTTTCCATGTTAAGAAACGAACATTCCAACATGTTTGATTTCTTTTCTAGACCCTGATGCAAAGCTTTGGGTTCTGAGGTTAAGTAACACCCAAGGCAGCTCCCTGATCCTAGCAGACACTGAATCAATAGTTGATGAGGGTAGTGAATATGTCAGTAATGAACAATTACTAGTGACACTTTAATGTAGTTCCTGCTTTTCTAAACTGTTAACCTTGACCAGCTAATTACTTAAACATATTTTATTCATTTCATGTGGAATCATTTTTATTAAACTAGCAGGATAGCCCCAGCTGAGTCTCATGGCCTCTCTGATCCTCAGTTTCTTGTTCTGTAAAATGGGGATAATTTTATTCTTTTGGAGGTACCGTTCAATTGTACAAATTAGAGACAATGTTTGTAAAATGGTGGGTACAGGGTCTGGCACATGGAAGATGGTCAATAAATGGCAGTTATTAGAACTTCGTGATACAACCAATGACCACCTACTTTGTGCTTTCCATACTGTGCTAAGTAATGAAGATTTTAAAAGAAAGTTAAGAGATGGTTCTTATTTATATAGATGTACAGAGTAGCTGGAGAGACAGGGCAGGATAATGAAAACACAAGCTGGCATTTGTTAAGTGCCAAACCACATCTAGTAATGATGCTCTTGTTGTAGAGACAGCCTGTGTGACTGGCAGGTGTTTCATAATGTATATAACATATTTAAATAACAGCCATTACCCAAATTTGTGTTTATTTGCAAAAAGATTTGTCAGTGCTTTGTAATATGTTCTGTGGTGACAATGGGAGACCAGTCAATTTTCTTCCATTTTATAGAGAACTGAGATGAATAAAAAAAGTCCAGGTTTTTGTAAATTTGTGTGTGAGGAGCTTTGCAGAGGGAAGATCAGAAATCAGATGTGTTGATACCTATGCTTGTGTTCATCTGTGTCCCATTAGACTTCAGAAGAATAAGATTCAGCTAAGAACTGAATTATTTTTCTGTCCCTTAAACTTCATTACATTCATCTAAAAAGATTGATGGTTCAAATGAACGCTGAAAACTGTCTCCACCTTTCATCTCTGCAATCATGCCATAAAAAGCCTCCAGCATGCTCAATTCTGGTTTACCGTTTCTAAAGTTTCTTTCTCCCTGGATGATGGCAACGAGGATCATCACTTGTTAACACACAGATGACTCCAGAAATTTCTGCACTTCAAAGTGAATCTTTTATTCACCTGAGTGTTTAACTATGTCAATGTGCTCTCATTATCAGATTTAATTGAATAATTCAACAAGGAAATGTGCCCAGTGCACACATTATACAGATGTGCTTGCCAAAGTTATCTTGGCTTGTGGGAGAGGACAACCCTCTGATGCCCTGAGTTATTTAGGAGGCCATCATAGATGTCAAAAGATGGAGGAGATAGATGCTTATGATAATATGTAAATAACAGAATCCATCTCTAGTTTATTCTCCCATCATGTTGATAGGGTATTGCCCTTGTGCTGGAGTTACATAAGTGAACAGTTGGTCATAAAGAAGTTGCTATACTTCTCCTCCTACTGGATGGTATGTTATTCTTCATCCACATAAAGCCTGTTGAGAGTGGCTGTACTCTACGGTAAAGTAGGAAGCCTTGCATGTGTGAAGACCTTGATAGGCTCCTGACCCACTAGTAGAAACCAGCTGAAATCGCTCCGATTCAATGGGAATATGCATATATATGTATGTATGTGTGTACACACACACACACACACACACACACACACACACACACACACACATTTTCACTGCATTCACCCAAGTGTGGTGGCGAAACTATTAATACAAACTAATTTTCTTTGTCAGTTCATATGAAGACTTGATTAAACGTAACGATAAGTTATATAATTTTAATTAAACCTACTGTGAGCCCCATAAAATAAACAGCAGGCAGGAATAATTTACCACAGAATTACTGTATTAGGCAGCTTTTTGCTGCAATAATGCTATATAACAAAACAACCCCCCAAATCTCAGTTGACTTATAACAACGAAAGCTGGTTTCTTGCTCACAGATGTGTGGATATAAGGTATAGCTCAGCTGAATTTGATTGGGTGGGGTTTGGCTGGGCTTGGCACCAGGATGTGGGGTGGATTCAGGTCTATTCCATTCTGGGACCCAGAATCAAGAAACCGTATCTCTTTGGGACAATATCTCTTCACATGGATTGCAGGAATGCAAGAAGGCAAACCAAACCAAGCTTACACATTTGAATGCAGTACACATTATGTTCTCCCACGTTGCATTGGCCAAAGCAGGTCAGCTGGCCAAACTCCAAGCTAGTGACATTGGGAAGTGTCTCTGCTAAAAATATGTCTTGGCTGAGGAAGGAAGAAAGAATGATAAAGAAAGAATATAATTTTCCACAGCTGGTTACTGTAAGCTGCTAAATGAAGTTCCGGCTGATTGGACCACAAAGAAATTGAATCAATTAGAATCAATTGGGAATTTTTTAAAATATTAAGTCAAGGTATTTTTATTTCTCTTTATATCATTATGCCATGTGATTTCCTTCCTTTGAATCAATGAGTTTCAGTGCTTCAGGGCCAGAGTATATGTCTTCTAGAACAATAAAGTCATTGCACAGCCTCAATTAAGGCTTAATGAGTTTCTAGTAAAGCAATAATTTTGAAGATCAGGCTTTTGTGGGAAAGAAAAAAAGACTTCGAAATTCTAAAATCTTCTTTCACATACCAGAAACAGAGCTTAGGAATCTGAATGTCGATTTTTATTGTAGGATACATACAAAAAGAGCTTATGGTAAGGCAAAAAGGAAGGTCCTAACTGCCTTGGAGCAAGTGACTACCTCTGGGTCTTCAAGGTGGGAGGAGATTAAAGAAGAAGGGCAAATTGTCATACAGGTAGGGCCTGGCCACCCATTTGGGTAGAGGAGCAGAGTTATTATTTTCAGATAGGCAGAGAATTTTGAAAACAATAAATCTTGTCTCTGGTGCATGATAGTATTATTTCAAGATAGTTTTGAGAAGCTACATGTTCAGCCTGATGCTAGAGCAACTTGTTTCAAAAGTAGGTCAGTGTATCAGTCAGGATTTTCCAGAGAAACAAACCAGTAAGAGAATGTGTGTGTGTGTGTGTGTGTGTGTGTGTGTGTGTGTGTGTGTGTGTGAGAGAGAGAGAGAGAGAGAGAGAGAGGGAGAGAGAGAAGAGATGAGATTTAGTCAAGGAAAGGGCTTATGTGATTTTGGGGACTGGCAAGTCCAAAATCTAAAATATAGACTGGAATGCTGGAAATTCTCAGGTAGGAGCAGATGCTGCAGTCTGGAGACAGAATTCTTTTTCCTCGGAGAATCTTCATGCTGCTTTTAAGATCTTTCAATTTATTAGATGAGGCCCGCCCACATTATTGAGAATTATTTACTTTACTTAAAGTCAACTGACTGTAAGTGTTAACCACATCTACCAAATACCTTCACAGTAATGCCAAAATTAGCATTAGCTTGAATAACTGGGTACTATTGCCCAGCCAAACTGACACATGAAACGAGTCATTACAGTTAGAACAACAGATTTAACAGAAGGAAAAATATAGTGAATACTACACTCAGTCATAAATGTTCAATTGATATTAAATAACATATTTATTATTGTCCCCAAACACTATTTTTTATTTTCCATTTTTTTTCTCTTGATTTGTGTTACTTAAAAGCAATGAACAAAAAATTTTGTGCCATTTCTAAGACAGATAATAGAAGTCAATCTTATTACAAAAACTGTCATGGAGGTAGAAACCAAGACAAGGAAATACTAATGGTTGAGTATTAAAGAGCTGTGAATCTGTGGGGCATGAAACATCAGCATCAGCCCACGGAGGGGCCATCTGATTTTGCTGTGGACTTACCGACTGCCACCACAAGAATTCAAAAAATTCAATGAGTCTAATACAGGTAGGACACTGGGATATGTTTGACAAAATTTTTCCTACTGTGAAAGCATCCACAGCATAAGGAAAGGAGATGAAGACAAGCAAAAAAAAAAAGTGCAGCTAGGTCGCTCTTCTTCTAACACTGAGTCAGAAGTATTCTCTGGCATTTGGAGAAAGCCAGATTATTTTTGTCTGGATTTTGAGGGCCCCCATCTCTGAGAGGAAGTCAGCAATATCTCTCTAGGTGGCTCTGAGATATTACAAATTGTCATTTTTTGTCCTCCCCTGAGTTTAAGAAGCAATGTCTTGTTACTGTCTATCTCAGTTATAGGTAAGACATATAAGAAATTCCTGCTTGGGCCAAAGAGGAAGGCATACTTCACATACAAAAATGGGGAAAGCCCATTGCTTAGCAAAGTGCTGTAGAAAACTAGAAAAGGCATCATAGTGGGTAAGGGACTTGGAAAAAGATGAGATCCTATTCTTTGAGAGCAAAGCTAGTAAGAAATAAGATGCAGGGCTAAGAAATGTCAGGCTTCACGAAGAACCAGATTTCCTCTGAGAAATGTAGTGTTTTACACAGACAGGTAAATTCTTATATTATTTTTGTATTTTTTTTAATTTGGAATTTTTAAAAACTTGCCCACCAAGTAGCATCTTATATTACAGAAAATAATGGAAAGAGTGCTTTTCTCTGTTCTCCGATGGGGCAGAACAGTTCTCAGGCTCGATTCTTTCATAAAGATGATCTATCTTTGGTCCTAAGCCCAGAAATAAAAGAACAAAAGAAGCCTCTTTCTGCTTTTCCATTGCCAGTTAAATCTGTGCTTTATGATTTGATTTGCATTTTATGACTTGAATTTTTCTTTACCAAATTTACAGATAACTTCAAGATGATAAAAGTTGCCTTATATTAGAATAAAGACAAGGCTCCAGAGAGAAAATGTATTTGGAAGTTTTATTCCCATAAAATTTTTATCCTTGAAAATCATCTAAAGCAAAACTGGATTTCCAACAATGTGAAACAAAGCAAGCACTGCTGACAGTCCTGAAGAACCCCAGACTGTCAAAGGGGGGAAATTCCTTTCTTTTCCCCAGAGGATCAATCATTCTGAAATGCCACTCCAAATACTGGTAGCAGCGAAATAATCATTTACCTGATAATAGTGCTTCTTAATGCTAGGGTTTACTTTCTCCTTGAAGCCTAAGTTATCCAGCTATAAATCATATCAAAGGGAAATCAAGGCAGTAGCTAAATATTCTGATTAAAAAGTTCTTCAAAAGCCTGTCATATAATAATTTTGTTGAAATTAGCCTATTATATGCACATGATATTTTGCTAGCTTTAAATAATCTCTTTCCTTTTCTTCATCTGCTTGTTTCAGTGACTTTATGTTTTAAAAAATAGTAACTGAAGAAATAGTTCTGTCCAAAATCATATATTCAATTATTTTCTCATAATAGCACTTATTTATTTTTCATTACATTTTATTTTTCATTAAATGTTATTTAAAATTTATTTAATTAAAATATACTTATTAGGGAAAATTTTTGGATATAGAAAAACAGAGAAAAATAAACATAATATCAAAAACGATCCACTAAAGATAATCATAATGGGCATTTTGCTATGATCTGTTCAGATGTTTTTCTGTTTGTATGAATGCACCTGTATGAAGTACTTCAAAGGGATCCTCCTATACACACCTGCACTTTCCAGCTATCCTTTTAAAAAAACTTCGTATAAACATATTTCCATGTCAATATGTGTAATTTTACCTTAGTTTTAATGGTTTTATTTAATCCTTCAGAGCCCTTGGATTCATTTTTATTTTTATTCAATTTATGTTCTTATTCCCCATATAATTTTTTTTGACCCGTTGGTTTTTTGAGTATTTTGTTTAATTTCCAAATATTTGTGAGTTATAGTTTTTCTTCTCTTATTGATTTCTAGCTTTATTCCACTGAGATCTGAGAAGGTGCTTTATATAATTTCAATCTTTAAAACTTTGTTGAGACTCATTTTATGTCCTAATACTTGGTCTAACCTGGAAAATATTTTAAGTGCTCTTGAGAAGAATGTGTGTTCTATTCTTTTGGGGAGGAATGTTCTGTATATGTCTGTTAGATCTAGTAGGATTAAAGTACTATTCCAGCCCTCAATTTCTTTATAAGTATTCAATGTTTTACCTGTTACTGAAATTGGGTTGTGTTCCAACTCTTAGCATAGAACTCCTACTTCTTCCTTCAAGTCTACCAGTTTTTTCTTCATATATCTTGGGGCTCTGATGTAAAGTGTACATATATTTATAATTGTTGTATCTTCTTAATATATGATACTTTTATCATATAATGTCCTTTGTCTCTTATAATAATTTTTCCTATAATCTATTATATCTGATATTAGTATGGCAAACTCAGTTCTCCTTTGGTTACTAATTGCATGGAATGTATTTTATCCATCCGTTCATTTCAATCTATTTGTGTTGTTGGATGTAAAGTGTGTCTCTTGTACATAGCATACAGGTGGATCATTTTTAAAAAATTTATTCTCCCAATTCGTTTTTTTTAATCGGAGCATTTAGTTTATTTACATTTAAGGTAATCGATTTTAGGGAAATAAAGTCCTCCTTGTTCCCACCAGCACTAGGAATCTGCACCAGATATGTGGGCTGCTATCCTCTCTGCCCTTGTGCCAGAGAGGATAGGGTAGGGCAAAGTTAAGTTAAAACACCACAAAATTCTTACTAGGTTTCAGTTACTCTCTTCTTGATTAAGCATTTACTTGGTTGCTGTAAGTCTTTGATTATCTTTCATAGTTCTGAAAAAGTTGATTCTGACAGTTTTAATCAGCCTTTTCAGGGTTTCTGTTAAGAGATAGGTCCTTGGGGTTTCCTAATTGATATCCTTTTTATTCTTTTAAAATATTATTTCCCACTATATCTTGTTTTAACCTTAATTTATTTAATAAATATCACATTCTTTAAATTTGGGGGTATTATAAACAACACTATTGTGAATACTTTTATAGCAAGAATTTTCATAGATTATTACCTTAGGATAATTCCTATATAAGGAATGCTGCACTTTAGGACTAGAAGGATATAAATTTGGAGTTTTATTAGATAGATGACAATTAACATTAACAGAGAGGAGAAAATCTCTGAGCCCTGATACTGGTATATTGGGAGTCAAAACTTGTTAGGGTTTTATAATGAGGCGTTTAAATGAATTAATATTTATGCAATTGCAACTTGTCTGACTCTTCCCCTAAAATAGCCAGCTTTCAAGTGTGAGTTGGTGTGCTTGAGTCAGGCCTCTAGTGCTCTAGTGTATGTTAAAGTTGCACACTAACTAACACCAAAAGCCCTGCAGTGCATTAAAGACAAGATGAGGAAAAAATCTAATTTCTTTGACTTGGGGGCTATTTCCATTAACTCTAGACAATTTCTAATCTAAAGGTGATTCTTAGCCATACAGAAGCAAAAGGCCTAAATAACCAGATTCATTCATCTATAGAGCACCAATAGGATGAGCTATTCAAAAAACTAAAATGGTATAAAGCTTAGGGTGAACTATCTATAAACAATTATACCTCTGAATAATTTGTGCTTGAATTATGAATACAGTACTTATAGTAGACCTGTAATAGGTATGCATCCCTCCCCTGAGTCCCTCCAACCTCTCCTTCCTACTAACAATGACAAGGTCCATGCCTAATTCTATCTGTAAAACAAAATCATTTTGTCCCTCACATCTTACTCTATAATTAGTAACTGCAAGTCATATATTAGTATCTTTTTATTATGTTGCAGCCATTTGTATTTTATTACTCTCTCTTTGTCATTACTTGACAAAAACCAATGCAAACATAATTTTGATCGGAAGACATTCTTATGACAGACTATGCTTGAATTTCAACATTCGACCCATTAGATTCTTCCATTTTCTTATTTTAACATAATGTAATTTACCTTTTAATTAATTTTAACAAGATAGAGAATATTTGTGAGTAGAAAGTCAAAGTGGAAGAAAAGTATATATTTTTCTTCAGTACTGGGTGGCATTTGGGATTTCACATCCCACTGCTAGTAAAAATTCCCTTGAAACTAAGTGAGTACTGCATATGGGGAGAGTCAGATACACTGGGCAAATATTACCCACGAGAGAGTTTTAGCTGTTTGGTGATATATAAACCTTTTGCAAACCTGCAAAAGTCTTTCTACCTCAGGATGCACTATGGTGCTGCTTCAACTTCAAAATGCTGTGGACCAAAGTATTTCAAAACCAATTTTCAAATTTCAGACAAGGGTTATGGTCTAGTTGTTTCTTTTTTAATTTGGGGTTAGAGTGGTTGTCTTTTTATTAATTTCCTGTTATTTTTTTTCTTTGATTGATATACAAATTCTGAAGTAGGAATAAGAAATAACCACCAGTTTGGCTAAGTTTAATTAAGTTCTAACTTTTATTTGCGTCTTTCCCTCCGCTTCTTCTAACTCACACTTTGACTATTAGTATCAACATCAATTTTCTTCCCAAGAGCATTCTGTGTGGGAATGAATGACTATGTCTCCCAAGAGAAGGAAAGCATCATTTACCAAACAGCAAACATAGTCTTATTTATTCATTCGTTCATTATTTATGAATTGCCCTGTATACATCAGGAACTGGGCTACATGGCGATGGAAGAGGTGTGTGTTATTTTCAAAGAATGAATGTCGTATCAGAATAACAGGGTCAGCATGCTGTTTCTGCCAGATACCATGGAAATATTCAAGCCTACGCCTAACCTTGCAAACAAGTGAATTGAGTGAAAATAAAAATGTGCAAATCTTCAATTCATTCAGATTGTGCCATGTGTAATGGTTAAAACTTGTTTTAATTTTCACTTTCATCCAGTGATTTGGAAAATAGTTTTGCTACAGTCTAAAATGTGGGAGCAGAGCAGCTTAGATATGTTGATTGAGAGTGAAAGCATCTTATTCATGTGTAAAAATCTCTCTTCTGTTGGAGCCTGTGTTCCAGCAAATAATTACTCAATGAAATATGTCTTGCTAGTAATTTTTTGGATAATAATTAAGAAAAGCTTACAGTTTCTTCCTTTTATTTTCCAATTTCTGGCTTGGGTACCAAGATTTTCAAGGAGGGTTTGTAGAATCCCAGCTCTACCAGAAAAAGGAAGCACTACAAGTTCCCCCAAGAAAAAGAATTCTTGCTGATTCAGGAAACTTCAAATTTTGGTTCTTTGCATTTGTACCAAAATATTACAGAGATTTTTGGAACCAAGTTGCTAAAACCCTAGGTGGCTCATTCATCTTCAATAATAACGTTAAAATTTACTCAATGGGCTATCCAGAAGTGGTGGGGAGAAGATGCCAACAATTCTGTTCAGCATTTTTGGAATGGACAAAATGTCAGATTAGAAAGATTGTCAGTTATGCAGTTCCAGCATGCTTTCCCTCCACAAATAAAACCCACTGTCACATTTTATATAAGTTGCATTTCAGAAAATTAGGAAATGGCATCTTTTATCTCTAACTAGGTTCTGGAATTAATTTGCTCTTTTTTACTTGCATCAATATGTTTGTCCTCCAATGGCATATGTTTCATCAGGGCAACCATGTGGAAAACTCAGACACAAAGAAGTATTTGTTTCCTTCGAAGAGCAGTGTGAACAGGGCATTAATGTAGTTTTGATGCTAGATAAAGTACTTCGTTATAGCAGAGAACATAATAATGGAGAGACTTATACGGGACCTGCGTTTGTTGATCTTTGAATTTCTTCCATGATAAAGTGGTAAAGTTGGTTCAGCCTTTTCAAACAGCTGAGTAAAGTGTGACTAATTTTTATTATATCCCCCTTCTGAATAGTATAGCTTATAGCAGCTTCAGAAAGTTTTAAAGATCTCGTGGAGGATTTTGTCATGCAGACTTGGTCCAAAGGGGTAACATAATGGCATGCAGTTGTTTTTATCTTGAATAGTGAAGTGCAAGAGAGTTACACTCCACAATGAAGTTCACTAACTTTTGGGATACAGCATAAATCTGTTGAATAATTTGTAGCAACGCTAAAGAGAAATTATGCCTAGAAATGGGGATTTATGTGGTGATTCAGTACTTATGGAGACAATACAAGAAAATAAAGATGAAGATAGTAACAACCTTTTAATAGAAATGAGGTTGGTTATAAGGGCTAATTCACACATATTCCAGGATTGGAAGAAAATAACAATGGTGGAAAGAAAAGATAAGTAAATGAAAAATCAGGAAACTGGATTTTAATGCCAATTCAGCAGCTGAGCCACCTAGAATAAGTGACAATGGTGGAATAAAAATACTTGTTCAAGTTATTTCATATAGCAGTTGTGAGATGAGTAGCCAGTGTACTAAGTAATAATAAAGTTCTTTGAAAATTAGAAGTTACCCATCAGTTGTTATTTTGGAGTAAGTTTAACAACCAGAGATGGACAGATCTTGCCTAACCTTAAAAAAAAAAAAAAGTAAAATGGACAAAGATGTACCTTCAGTAATACATACTATTTGGCATTCCACTAAATGTTGGTCTGTTTTCTGTGGTATCTTACTAAGCTTCAGCTTTAATGTATCCTTTGGTGCAATTTATGATAACACAGCTTTAGTAGAGATCCCTAGTAAGGATGATTGAGTTACAGATGGGAGGCTCAAAATGTTAACTGGAGGAAAATCCACATCTTCTTCCTCTGTACTCTCTTTTGTGAACTCAGCTTCACAGAAATGTGGGGATATTTTAGTAAGATCTTCACTATTAGACTGCTTTCTGAGAACTTACTAGTTGTGTACTGGACAGAATCAGACCTCTGGCTAACATAGACCTAAATAGAGAAATGTTGTTTTGACAACACTTTAGTCAAACAGGAAGCTCTGTAAACATCCAAAGAAACCTCAATTCTCAAATATTGCTAAATTTTTTGGCAGACCCAAGATACTGCGATAGTCATAATCCGATGAATTTCCCCATCCTTTGGAATTCAGCACTCCCATGATCAAAACTAAAATTTAATACAAATTAAAAAATTAAAATATTTTTAAAAGGCAGGAAAAGAGAAATAATGAATCATCAATTGGGGTTGGAAAAGCTTAGCTGCTTATCCTGCTGAAACCTCTGTATTTTTATTTTTCTTGAATGGTTGGTGGGGACAATAGATTGAAAGACCATTAGGAGTCAAAATTCTGTGTTCTATTTTTATTTCCGTGTTTTTGCATCTAGTTGAATTTCCCCATCAACCAGTTACTGAAATTTTGCATGTATTGTTGGGTAAATGTTTATATAGGCTTAAGATTCTTGGATTAAAGGTGCTATAAAGGAAAAGAATATTATTGTTATTACTCATGAGAAATAGTTTTCATGCTGATTTTGGCAGAGTCTGGCTGCCTTCATGTCGGCTAGCAAAGAAAAGTCAACACACATTCATCAAGCACATTTCTCTGCAGTAGGTACTAACAGCATAAGAGCTATCAGGTTGGGAATTAAGAATACTTCCCTTATAAATGGATAATTGAATACAAACAGCCTTTCTCATGAAAGTAATATAAATAATTTACCTACTCTTGATTAAATCTCTGGCAGAATTTTGGGCACTGTTAGACACTCAGTAAAGATTTTTTGATTGATTCCCTATACTTATATTTGAGTAATTTTGTCCTTTATGCAACCCACCTGAAGCAAGCAGAGTAGATTATCCAACAAGAGCCTTTATAAATAATTATTATTTCTCTGATCTGAGATTCACATTTCTTTCCAGAGACATTTACAAGGAGTGGTCATGTATTAGCAAGCTACTTGTTTTGAAGCATTCCACATAAATGGGAGTGTGAGGCTGGATTATCAATTATAAAATTAGAGTTTTTATCAACTACCTAAATTTTTAATTAGGATGCCTTTCAGCTACAGGTTAACAAGAAACCTTTTTCAAACCGATTAAAATAATTTATCATTTTCCAGAGATACAGTTTCTCAGGGCTTGATTTCCACCTCTCTGACATCTCCCTTAGCTCTGCAATGCTTACATGTTGGCTTCATTCTCAGATGAACATCAAGGGGTGAATGCAGCAGTTCTGAGCATCACATCCAGACACAACTCTGTCCACAGGAAGAAAAGGGGCCGTGTCGTTCTTGTGCATTATTTTTTTTAGGAGCAGGGTTGTCTTTTCCAGAAACCCAAGCTCCTCCTAGCATATTTTTTTCTCATAAATCATTGGCTTTAATCAGTTCATGTGCCTCTCCTAAAACCAGCCACATACTGGCAAGACTAATGGAATTAGCATGATTGGTAGACTAATTGGATAGGCACATGCTGGGAGACTGCCATCATGATACCTTTACCTAAGGAATATTTAGTTCTATAACATAAGCCTCCTTAAGTACATATTCTACAATTTATCAATCCAGAATATACTCTAATTTGAATATATTGAGTATATTGAAGTTGCTATTATTTTTTTTATAACCCAAACATTAAAAGCATCTAGTATTAAAAATTTCTCTTCATGGAATCTATTTTAAGGAGTCTTTAAAATGAAACTAAATTTTAGAACACAACCAAAAGCCACAAAGAGTCTATAGCTTTATATATCTTCACTACAGGCTCTGTGACTTCTCAACCAATGCCACTTGTCAAATGTCAAGGCAAAGAAGATAGGAAGGGCTAGAGAAATGATTATTCCTGTTTTAACTAAGGCCTTCAATCTCTCCATGCCCAAAGCATTTTTATCAGTCAAATTAATTATACTGCAGTAATAAAAACAGCACAGGACAGGGATCTGGGGGATGGCCAACTTTATTACATGCAGATGTGGTCTCTCACTTCCAAGAAACTTTCCTCTGTGTGATCTTATGCTTGGTAGCAGGAGGTTCTGGACTGGGATATTTAATGCCTTTTTTAACTCTAAGAAAATATGATGGTGTCTTTTAATTTCTGCTTTCTCTCCTTGGAAGGATTTGCTAATAAGGAGAGAAATCTCTTCAAAGCATATAAATAAGAGAACAAATCCAGCTGAACAGGATTGGGCCTGATCATCTCCGAAATAATTGAATACAACCTCTCTGAGTGAACCCATGACCGAAAGCATTGTTATTTATAAGATCTGGAAGAACTGTAGAGTCTGGTTCTCAAAACCTTTATCAATATGTATGTCGGGGAGGAACAGAAGAAAAGGGGCCATTTCTTTAAGGTGGGAAAACAAAGATAGGATAATATCAAAAATGCTGCACTTTTTCAATTCTTTTCAGCTTATGAAGCATTGCTATTTTCTCATTTGATCTTCACTACAACCTAGTGATGAAGAAAAAAAAAACATTATGGTCCTCATATACAGATGAAAAATATGAGATTCAGGGAGCCCAGAGCTATAAAGTAATATTGACAGGGCCAGCAGCAGAGTTGAATCTTTTCAATAGATAGTGTCTTTAGGGAATTCTAGCTATTTTTAAAACCATTTTAGTGCTCATATTTGTAAGATAGTTTTGAGCTCTAGAACCTGTTTTCATATTGAAATATGTTTTTTTTTATATATATATATATATCCTAGATATTTCTTCTAGTTTGAAAAGCCTTCTGGTTGGCTGAGATAGTTTGATTTGAGTTTAAATCTCTTCTTGGAATTTAGAGTCAGGTGATTACTCTAACTTTTCTATTCTATGCCTTTAAAATAGGAAACAGAATAACTGAAGAGTTCAGTCTTTGCCCCATCCATACTTAATGCCTTCTTGGCAGGATATCTAGTGAAGCTTTTCAAAACTACCTGCATAGTCAGAGGCAGAAACAGTTTATGTTACACTAAGGTCTTTCAAGTTGCTACACCTATTTAGCTATAAAATTTCCAGGGCAGATGAACACTGCTTTTTTCAGTTACCTTAAGTACTACTAATCTTAGTCTTTCAATGTGTTAGTTTGCAAAGCAAATTTACCAATTTGTTTCGTTATTATGAATCCATGCTCATGCCAGACACTTAAGTAGCAAAGGAAGTTTTAATAAGGGTGATTTAACCCTCTTGGTCCAAGAAAAAAATGCCCTGGTGAAGGATAGAAACAAGTCCTGGCAGGTAACAGTAAAACCAGTGTTTTCTCCACAGACCATGAAGATACTTGTAATTAGTGTCACCTAAATCAAAATGATTAAAGTAAAATTGTGTCCTTCCAGATGCTCAACATACACTTCCTCACAGTAAATTAAAGTCACCATTAAGAGTCTGAAATGCCTATAATTTGAACCACAGCTGCAAGAAAAGTCACTTATTTGTGAATTTGTTAGACCATATGTTATTGTACCAGTGTAGGTTTTCTTTCCCAAGACCCCTGTTGCCACCTTTGGAGTAATTTTTAAAAGAATGACATTGACTTGTGTTCATAGCTACTCCATGACTAAGAGGTAGCAAGTTAAATAGGAAAAAAAAAACCTGCTTCGGCAAATAACAGCTCTTAAAAAAAATTAGTCCCATGTTTCTGTTTTGAGCTGTAAAGAGTCTACAATTTATCATAACCATCTCTCTTCCATCCTCCCAGCATCACCTCCCCCCAACATCAATAACAATAAGATGTAGAGAGCTTGTAAAATATGTTTTTAGGATAATAATTAAATCATTATTTTAAAAAGTTTCTATTTCTTCTTACAAAATGAGTTACTTGCCAAGTAAACATATTTATTTAACTATCATCTGGTTTCTCTCGAGTTATCAAGTCTCTCTTCCAACAGAGAAATAGACAAATGGTGGTCAAACAGCCAACGAAATAAGGGAGACAGGGCATCTGGATAATCCACAAAGGGAATAATTCCTCTTTGAATTATCTACTTGGATTGCACTTTTGACTAACTTTAAAGTGTTAAAGAAACTCATGAGTCTTTTTGGTGATTCCCTAAGAACCGTCACCGAAGGTTCTTCTATGGATGCCTCAATCATTTTAAGAACACAGAAATTAAATTTCCTCTGGATAGGCCATCAAAAAGAAACAGCTTCCTAACCAGTTAGGGCTACTAGATAAAAAAAAAAAAATTAGAACTACACAAATTCAAAATAAATTCAAAATTTTGTAAATTCAAGAATATTCTAATTATTTTTATCTTAGAAAGTGGTTTATAGGAGTGAGATAATACATCTTTCATATCCCTTTAGTCTGGGATAATGGCGAAGAAAGGTGGGATTGGTTATTGAATATTTATTCTTAAAAGAAAATGGCTCCATTTAAGATTTTGAAAAACTCTATGTCACTTATATCTTTTTAAGCATCTCTTCCAATTTTCACAATTTCTAAGCCATAGTCCAATAATCAATAATACTATTTTTAGAGACAAAAGGCTAATTTCTCTGGAGACAAAACTATAGACTACATCTTGAATAAACTTTCTAAATCAGTTAAGAAGTTTCTGGGGAAAAATGCCAGCACTTGAGCTCAACATCAGGGACAATTAAACTGACAATTTTGGGGCATGCAACCTGAACATCAGTACTGTGATTGTGATTTCTAGCCAAGGTGTAGAACCTCTGATTTGGTCTAACCCATTACTTTACAAATAAGAATATGGACTTTCATAAAAATCAAGTGTTTTGTTCCAGATAAAATAGCCTATTTAATGTCAGAGTTAGGATTAACAGTTATGTCTGTCTGACTATATGCAGGTGAGTTTTTATGCCATGTACGGTGTCACCTAGAATGTTTAACATTGTTATTAACTCTTCAAGGTATAATTTACATATAATAAAGTGCACAGATTTTATTAAGCAGCTTGATGAGCTTTGTTTTATGATACATAACTATGTAACTGCCTCCCTAATCAAAATTTAGAACCCCGTCTACAGCCATGCCACCCTGAACAAACCCCATCCCATCTGATCTCAGAAGCTAAGCAAGGTCATGCCTGGTTAGTACTTGGATGGGAGACCACCTAAGAAGACCAGGTGCTGTAGGCGTAAAAAAAAATAAGGGTTTGTAAGCTGACAAGGTCCTTGCAGTCTGTGAGGTCAGCCAAGGGTTGCCTCGCCTAAAAGAAAAAAAAAAGAAAAAAAAAAGAAAAAAAAAGGACATAGAACCCCACAAAGTTTTCTTTGCAGTCAATCCCACTCCACTTCCTGCCCCAAATAGCTACTAACCTGATTTCTATTGCTACAGATTAGTTTCGCTTGTCTTATTTCTTTATATAAATGGGGAGAAAAAGGCCTCAAAATTTACTTTTTTGTCTGGCCTCATTTCCTTAGCCAGATGTTTCAGAGATTCATCCATGCTGTTGCTTGAATCAGTAGTTCTTCCTTTTTATTGTTAAGTAATATTCCACTTTATAAACAAATACCCATTTATCTGTTGATAGATATTTAAGTTGTTTTCAGTTTGAAGTTATGAATAAAACCACTATGAATGTTCATGTAAAATCTTTCTATGGATGTATGTTCTCTTTTCTGGGTAAGTGCCTAAGAACAGATTTGCTGAGTCACATGGTAAGTTTATATTAGGAAATTGTCACGCTGTTTTCTAAAGTGATTGTACCATTTTATATTCCCACCAGAATCTCTGATGCTGTGCATCCTCCCAAACATTTAGTATTAGTTTTTCTATTGCTGCCATAACAAAATACCACAAATTTAAAGGCTAAAACAATGCAAATTTGTTATCTTCTTGTTGAGTAAGCCAGAATGCTTACACAGATCTCACTGGGCTAAAACTGAAGTGCTGGCAGAGCTATATTCCTTTCTGAAGGCTCTCGGGGAGTCCATGTCCCACTCACTCAGGTTCCTGGCAGAATTCAGTGACCTGAGATTGTAAGATCAAGATTCTTGTGTTCTTGCTGGCTGCAAATTGAGGTCATTTCTTTCTAGAGGCCACTGCATTTCTTGGCTTGTAGCCATCTTCTTCTATCTTCGAAGCCAGCGGCCACCAGCAAGTCAAATCCTTTTCCCATCTCATCTCTTTGACTCACTGTTCTGCCTTAACTCTTTTACTTTTAAGAGTTTATGTAATTACATTGAATCCATTCAAACAATCCAGCGTTATCCCCCTATTTCACTTATCTACCTTAATTCCATCTGCAACTTTAATTCCATTTGCCATGTGATGCAGCATATTCACAGGTCTCAGAGATTAGAATGGGGTCATCTTTGTGGGACCACATACTGGGTGACATACCACCACCTTAGATATTCATGCTATTGTTATTTCTTTTGTGTCTCTATCTGTTATGAACTCCTCCTGAAAATGTATTAATTTTTCAAAAAAATCAATTGTTGTTCACACAAAGCTACACATCCTATGATTTTATTTATATGAGATGTTTAGAATGGGAAAATTCATAGACACAGTTTAGTGTTTTCCAGGGGCTGGATAGGCTAGTGGAGGGAGAGGAGTGATTACTAATTGTTACAGGATTTCTTTTTGAGATAATGGAATTTTCTGAGATTAGATAATGGTGATAGTTTTACAACCTTGTGAATATATTAAAAATTACCATATTGCGTGCTTTAAAAGGATAAACTTTATGGTATGTGAACTATATCTCAAATGAAAAAAATAAAGGAAAAAAGCGACTTGTCTTTGAAGAAAATTACATCAAGAAAAAAAGCAGTTTTTTCACCCATCAGTCATTGAATAAGCTGTCTCCATGAAGAATTAGCCCAGCTGCCTTGCTTGTGGCATGCTCCCATACTGAAGGCTACGGGAGCAGTTCTAAAAATAGAACTAGTAAAAATGTCTGAGTTGACATTAAACTATAGATACAAGCCCAGTTTAAAAAGAGTCATGAAGTTAATATTTGAAGATAACTCTATTAACTTTAGTTTAAATTTCTTTAAGTGAGATATATAAAACTTACAGGCCACTTCATTCTTTGGCTTGTAGCTATCTTCCTCTATCTTCAAAGCCAGCAGCCACCAGTATATATATTGCCATATATATGGTATATATATATATATACATGGAATATATATATATATTTGGTATATAGATATATCTGGTATATAGATATATAGATATATCTATATATACACCACATATATAATAAAAGGTACATGCAATAACTGTAAAGTTCAGTAATCTCTAACATATAAGCTTAATATCTTTTTACATAAATTATTTTTTTCTTTCCCTATTGTATTGACTTGAACCCCAGTAAAATGTTGTAGGAAAATGGTGATAGCCTACATCCTTGTCTTTTTCTTGACTTTGAAAGCATTCAATATCTCACCATTAAGTATAATGCCAGTTATACGTGTTTTTAGTTTTTAGTCTATCAAATTAAGAAAACATCTTTCTATTTCTGGCTTGCTCTTTGTTTAGTTTTTAATTACCTTAATAATTTATTGATTATCATGTAAAAACTAGTCCATGGTGTCTCAGATAATAGTACCAAATTTAGTTATTCAATAAATAGTGAGTAACTTTTATGTGGTAGGTTCTATATTAGGTACTGGGATCCAAAAAAATAACACACAGCCCTAGTCCTGTACTACCTCACAGTCAAAATGCTATGGGATCATTAGGAGAAAGAAACTGGCTTTAGTAGAATGGAATCAATGAAGGATTCCGAGTAAGTAATATTTGGGCCGAATTTTGCACACAGGGAAAAGTGAGTAAAGTACATTTCGGGTAGAGGTTACAGCTTGAGGATGTGAAAGATCATGGAGTAGGAGGTGACCGCATTACACCAATAGAAGCGTTGAGGGAGGGTGGTGGAACACGAGGCCAGAATGGAAGGTCAATGCAGACTATAAAGTAAATTATAAAATTTGTTAATGGGTTTAGACTGGATCTTGTGGACGAAGAAGAGCCATCGAAGTATTTTGAAAGGTTATTCTGCTGACAGGTTGAGAAATAGAGGATGATGGAGATTAGAGCTGAGAAACCAGTTAGGAAGCCAGTGATAAGGATCTGAAGTAGGGAAGATATGGGCAAGAAGAAAAGATAATACATAGTGAGCATTAGGAAGTAGAAACAGCTGAATTGATTGTTAAATTGGATGTAGAGTGAGAAAAGAGGAATCAATGTTTCTTTCCTGGATACCTGGGTAATTGTTAACATAAACAAAGATACAGGGAATTTGGAAGGGTGAGGATGCTGGATTCATTTGCGGATTTGCTGCTGAGGAAGGCCACCAAGTGGGATATCTAGAAGAAAGGTGAAATGTTGGCCTCACACATCAGGATCAGTCCAGGTGAAGTTGCTGATTCAGAAGCTAGACTATTAAAATAAATCTAGGATGGGAGCTAACACTTTGAGGGATTTATAGCAAGCTCTAGCTCT
The DNA here is from genome assembly GCA_030015415.1 of Cynopterus sphinx. Taxonomy (NCBI): domain Eukaryota; kingdom Metazoa; phylum Chordata; class Mammalia; order Chiroptera; family Pteropodidae; genus Cynopterus; species Cynopterus sphinx. The sequence continues at coordinate 28,547,962 of CM057391.1, forward strand.
AGAAGGACAGTCAGGCCCTATGATTTCCCGCATTTTGTAATCAGCATCAATTTACATGTGGCATGAACATCTGAAGGTTCCAAGCCCTCCTCAGTCACTCTTTTCTGGGCTTTGGTCCCAATTGTTTTGATTGTTATCCCTTGGCCTTGAATTATTTTGACCTCTGACCCACTTATCCAGGCTTATATCTAACAGGAACCCAAATATGAAAGAACACCCTTGAGGTTTGATTTTGTTATCAATATAACCAAATGGAAACCTAAACACACACACACACACACACACACACACACACACACACACACACACACACAACATAAATCATTACTGATTCGCAAACTCTTCCCAATGGGAGGATGAGTAGAAATAGGTATGTATTAGGCATGTGTGTGCTTAGTTGAAAGGTAATAACTAGAAGCAGTTTGGTGACCTGGCTAATGATAGCTGGAGAAAGCAGGAATCTTGTATGGAAAGGGGAAGACTCACTAAGGTTTGGGATTAAAGGAGAAGGAAGGCTGCAGGGAGTGGGCAGTGAAGGTGAGTAGTAGGAGGGTGGTCATGCCAACAGCGTAGCTGCGATTTTAGGCTTTGTTGGACATAAAAATTTGAAAGCGCATTGAGGAAGAATTCTCAACATATAATGATGGACTGATGGAGCCCAATCTTTTATTCTCTCATAGGGTGTTGTAGGAGGAAACCTGGAAATCCCTTTTTGCTTGGTGAGTAATCTGGCTAATGGTTCCTCTGTGATGAACAATGTATGGGAATGTCGGTGTTTAGTGAGGTGGCCAAAGACCCTTCTACATGGTGAAAGGAAAATCATGACCTTTCCTTTCCAAAGCACTCTTCATCCAGCTGGTCTTCCCCAGATCAAACACAAACACCAGGATTCAAAAAAGGTACACACATTTTTTTCAAAAGGTCAGGAAGGTCTCCCTGTGCAATATTGCCTGGGAACCCCAGATGTTCTGTTTCCCTCCCACCACAAAAGGCTGTGCGTGGGGGGCAAGTACAGACTCAGACCTTCAGGAGGAAGAGGTACTCTACATGGGTTATCCCTCTTTTCTAACCCTCTTCTACTCTCCTCAGTTTGTTGTCTTATAGGTCTTTCTTCTAGACCCTTAGTCTGGTGTTCACATCCACCCTTCAGGAATCTCTATTGCTCCTCACCAAAGTTTTCTCCTCTGTGTTCTTCCTGGGGCCATGAACCCAAGCATCCCAGGCTTTGCAAACTCCAAAGGAAAGGAGGTTTGCTCTGGTTTTATAAGTCAAAGAGATAGAAAGTGCCTTGATTCAATTTCCCTACCAGCAAGAATTGTGGCTGATTTCCTCTGCCTTAAGAAGCAAATAAATTCATCAAAACAAGCATTCATTTGCACTCATCATATCACCAATCCCACCCCAAAGACATCACAGACTAGTTGCATAGGAAGAAAGCATATTTCATGGGAAACCATAATGCTGATATCATCATGCTAAGGAGGATTTGGCCCACTCTATTATCAGAGTCCCAACTTGAATGACTCCTTTTACTGTGAATGGCTCTTACTCCAACTAGATTCTTCTCTCATGAAGGCAATAACAGGCATGCATGTGTTAGGTCTCCATTTTACGCTAGCTGCCACTTACTGATATATAATTCACTTTATACATAGTTCTATGTAATCCTCACAGTGACCCAGCAAGGTTCATATTATTTTTTCATAAAGAAACTGAGGCACAGAGAATTAGAAAATTGTCCAAGTTCTCATAGATGGTGAACAATGAAACTGGTATTTGAGCCCACATCTATCTCAAAGTCTATGATCTGTATTGTGCTACTTCTTAGCATGAGGCGAGCAGAGATGTAACCAAAGAAAATATCATGGGATTCTGGATTTTTAAATCAGATGCTCATGTGCTTGTTTGTTAGGGCAAAAACCAAAGTAGATTTTTAAATCTTTTCTCTCTTCCTCCTCAACTCCTTTCCTTCCTCCCTTCCTCCCTCTCTTCCTTCCTTTTATTTATTATAAAACACCACTAGTAATCACAGAAGAATCGGAAATAATAGAGTATAAAACTGCTTCAAATCAATGTCTGGGTAAAAAGCCATGAAATAGTCTATTGTTTTATGATTCCATTTAGAGTGAACATTTTATTTATAGCTTTTTCCCTGAATACACATTAAGGTAATATTGAACTTTTGGTAAAAATTACACCATACAGCTGTGTTGACAGCTTGTTTCCTGAACACAAATCTTTATCTACTACTTTCAGCTTTCAATATTTTCTCCAAAGAAGTAAGTTAGGACATTAAAAGGTTCAGGAAAGAAACATAAAACAGATGGGACCAGATTTTTGTGGGAGTTACAGCCATATTGAATTTAATGGAAACCTAGCTAGAGGGAGACCTGAGAGGAAAACCAATTAAGCATGCATAGAGAATGTCAAGGGTATACAACATCTGGCTTACAACTGTAGGTTGTCCTTGAGGTTGGGTGTTCTTTAAGATACAGTAAGAGATTGTTATAGACTCTTCCTATGATACCGGGCAAATATTTTCAGCCATTGAAAAGTACTGATATTTTGTGAATTTAGTGTTTATTCCTTTCATTTCCCACTTTGGGTAAGAGAAAGGCCTGGGGACCTGGCCAAGGGTGAGGACCTAACATCCATGGCTAAAGCATTGGTTGTGCTCTGGCTGAGGTCTTGGAGCAAAGGGAAAGTAAATTTAGAAGGCTCAACTGGATTGATCTCAGAGAGCAAGAGCCCACTAAAGTTTGATAGATCAACAAGAGGTTTGGTCAAAGTAGAGGTTACTGGTTCGGGAAACAACATGGAGGCAATGCTTGGCAGAGAGAGGGACTCTTTTCTGTAGTGTCTGCTGATAAACAAGAAGAAAGATACAGGGGGAGCCTGCAATTAGTGCAGGATGATACCAGCAGCAGCTCACATCCTTAGACAACATAACCAACGAACCCTTTTCTTTCCTGTTTATTCAGCCCCTCCCTCTCAACTGGACTGTTCCCATCAATATTTAAGTATCATCTGGCTTGTCTTATCTAATGATAAGAGAAGAAGCCTCATTCTATGATGCTTTCCCTCTCATCTACCAAGCCTCTCTTTTATCTTCACAATGAAATTTGTCAAAACTCTGTATCCACTTTCTCTATTTCTTCACATTCCACTAATTCCTCTTCAGGCCATTGTTTGGCCTTTGTTCCTTCGCTGTAACAAAAGAGCTTTTTCAATAGTGATCTGTGACCATCACATTGCTAAATCCAGCAATTTCCAGTTCTCATATTATTCTATGCTCAGCAGCATTAACTTGCTCCTCCACCCCCTGATCCATCCCTCCATCCCAAAATGCCCTCCTCCCCTTCTCCACTCTTCATGTTTTCCTTCTACCTCTCTGACTGCTCTTATTCAGCCTCTTTGTCAGTCCTCCTCCTCTGACCACTAAATGTTGGAGTATGTTAGAGCTCTGTTTTAGGCTCTCTTTTTTCACTGAGTACTCTCTTGCCAAGCCATTTTATCCATTCCTATCACCTGAATTACGAGTGCAGATGTCAGACCTCTCTTCTGAGCTCTAGAACTGAATCTAATTGCTTAATTAATCTCTTCTCTTGGATATAAGGACCTCAAGCTTATTATGTACAAGCCTGAATTCATTATCTTTTCTTTCCCATGTCGTTTTCTCCAATGTCATCTCTCAGTAAATGGCATGACTATTCACCCAGTTGCTGAAAAAGCTACGTGGAAGTCATTTTTGAACCTTCCTTTTTCTTCAGCCTACATACTCAATTCACTGACAAGTAACATAGATTTTTGTGTCTTAAATGTGGTCTAAATGCTTTCATTTCCATTCTTCTTTATCTACCGTCAGCATCCCAATCCAAACTACCATGATTTCTCACTCTGCATCAGTGTAATCGCATCTAAACTGCACTTTTACTAATACTCCATCTCAAGTCTATGCGTCTTCTCAAAAAGCAAATCTGAACACATTCCTACCTTCCTACTTTCATGCAAGGTGAAAACCATGAAAAAACCCTTACTTTTGGGGGGAGTTAAAGAGCAACATTCTTAAAATACTGTAAAACCATTCACAATCTGTCCTGTACCTACCTGCGCCAGTTCTAGCTTCACTCTTCCTACTGCACTTTATTCTTTAGCACATGGCATTCTTTTTCTTTCTTAATCCCTGCATGTTCTCTTTTTTCCAAGGCTCAGGACATATATTTCATTTATCTTGGAACATTCTCCAATCACCTTTCACATGTCCACAGCAGACTCTTGCAGAAGACCAGTGTGCTTTTGCAATTTGTACTTTGAAGAACTAAAATGCTAGCCCTCTCTCTGAGATAAGTCTGTTGTGCTGAGTGAACCCCAAGTAGACACACATACCTTTGATAACACTCAGGCCATTTTCATTCCCCTGGTAAGTTACCATACCGAAATTAAAAAACATAAAGCATCATAAAACAATAAAACTTTCTAAGATTTTAAATAATGTCTCTATATTTAACAGACTATTGCAAATTAACCAAGATTTAAACAGTGTCGTTTTAAACTAGATAACTAGGAAGTTTTAAGTAAGAACTAGTTTCTCAGAGATTTAAAATAATTTTATATTTTCCAGCAACATTTGCAACGAACATTATTGTAATTGCTTTTCCTTAGCATACACTTTAAAATGATACTGACCAGAAGTAGTAAAACAAAACCCTTAGCCCCTGGCCCTCTTGATACCAGACAAGTTGAAATAATAGGTCTTGGTCCTAACAAAAGGCTTGAAGCAGGCCGGGAGAGTGAGTTAATGAGATCCTGTAATCTGATCCACGCCCAGTCAGAGACAGCTGTTCCTACAACCCTAATGAACCCTCCACCTTTACAGATCACGAACTGGCAGAATCTGACCGACCCTCATGGGTGCAGGCAAGTCCTGACACTGGAAATGGTTTTGCTGGTGTAAATAACAGGGATCTGTTATCATGAGATTACCTGTCTCTAAATGCCTATTTATCTTCATTATGTTGCTTTTTGGAGGAGAGAGGAGGTGAGTGTTACTGTCTAAGATGATGCGTTAGGAGATAAAGGGATCTCTGACGGAAGGCAAAACCTGCTTTAACTCAGTGGTTCGTTCCACATCCAAATGGAGTCCATAATGCTGATTCCTCCTGTTGAGCTCCCTTTAATACTGTGAGTGTCTGACAAAATAATATAAGGAAGGATTCAAAATTGGGATTGCAACATCATTGTACAAGAGGGTAAAATGGTAGTTTTAATCTGGTAGTTTCCATCCGGTAATTTTTTCTCCCTCCTTCCCTCACTCCCTCCCTTCCTCTTTCCCTTCTTTCCTTCCTTTCTGCCTTTTCTTTCTTCCTTCCATTCACCAAATATTTGAGTAACCATGCCCAGCACTACTCTAGGTGTGGGCTATAGTGTGGTGATCCACTGCCTTGATGGATATTTGAGTCGATGGGGCAGACAGAGGGCAAAATAAACAGTAAAATAAGCATGCAATTAAAAATGTGATAAATGCTAACAAGTGGAAGGAAAAGGTAACATGACAAAGAATAACAGGAAGAACCTACCTCAGTGAGAGTGATGGCTTTTAAACTGACATGTGAAGAATCAAATGTAGCCAGCCATGAAAAGAAGGAAATGTAGCGGGGCTAGCCAATCACTTTCATGTTTTTACCTTGATTTTCATATGAAATGTAAATATCAGTGCATACAATTATGAAATACTCTTTTAATCACAATCAAACAATTTCAAAATATATAAAGAAAAAGAAATTGTTTTTTGCCTCTTTTTATAAAAATTCCATTCTCTGGAAGGATGTGGGTTGGGTATATTTGAATCATTGTTACCTGATCACTTTCCATCTGTGGAGGAATACAGACTGTAAAGCTTTTCCTTTAAAAAGAATGAGCAGACTGACCCTAAGTAACAAAGGCAGCATACTAATGTCAGAACATCTTTGCAATATCTTAATATGCTTTCAGTTGCATGATAATTTGCATCTGTGAATAATCAGGGGACATAAAGTTCTGTACAATCTGCATTCTGATAACCACATTTCCAGATCTTTCAAAAACTTATTTGAAACAAAGTTTATAACTGTTATCTTTCTGACAATCACTAGAGCTAGTAAAAATTGTTTTACTGCTTGTTTTGGCAGCTCAAATCTCAGTTCTGGGTCATTCAAATTGCCTTTGCTTTTGCTCACATTTGATTGATTTTGCAATAGTGGTGAATACAGAAATTAAAAAAGCCCCCAAAGTGGATATACAAGCCATATCACATTACTAAATGATAACAAACAGATGACATTCAGAATATCTAATCGATAGCACTCTGTATTTCACTAGATCAAAAATACACTTCAGGACAGCCTGGATTCATTTTTAAAATATAGTAAAAAAAAAAAAAAAGTCAATTACAGGCTCATGATATATCCCATGAGGAGAAATAAATCCAAATTTCTAAAATAGAGAATGCTGAGCTAGCTCGGCTTCATGTGATATTTGAAGTATCTCAGGACCAAGAGTTATTTATTTCCTAACATGGGGTGCTACACATAGTAAACCTGAATTACGAGGAGTTACAGGCCTCAGGGGAGGCCCAACCACAGGGAAAGAAAAATCATAATTCAGGGGCATATGTCCTTGGCCCCTCAAGAAAATGTACCCCAAATGTTAAACTTATTTTAACTAAAGGATTGTGAAATAAAGCACATATGTAGAAAAGTGATGAAATCTAAACACATGTCTAATAAGTGTCACCTGTGTGACTATGAACCAGTTAAAGAAATTAGCCATTACCAATCCCCCAAAACTCCCATGTGCCCCTTCCAAGTCTCAATCCTTTTCCTTCCCTGAAAGGATACCACTTTCTTGACTTTTCTGGTTGTTGCCCTCTTTGTGTTTCTTAATTCTCTTGCCACCTGATTGCACATCTCTAAACACTCGAGGGTAATAATGCCTGCTTTTGAGTTTTATATAAGTAAACTCATACCGTACATGCTCTTTTGTGCTTTGCTTCTATTGCTTGACATTATGCTGTTGCATATGGCTGAGATTCATTTATTTTCATGGCTGTATGATATTCCATTATACACTACACCACAGTTTATTCTTTATGTTATTGTTGGGGATATAGGTAGTATCTATATTTTGGAAATAATGTTGCTATGAGCATTCTTGTACATGGTTTCCTGGTGCATCTGTGCAAAAGAGTGTATGTATGTATGTATGTGTGTGTATATATATATATATACACGTATATATACATATATATATATATATATATATATATACACACACATACACTAAGGGGTGGAATTGCTGGATCACAGGTTATACATTTAATGTAACTAGATAATATCAAAGTAATTGTGTCAATTTATACTCCCACAGGGAGTACATGAGAGTTATCATCACTTCATATCATCACCTGTATTTACTATTACCAGACTTAATTTTTGTCAATTTGGTAGGGGAGTATAGTGTTACAAGATTAACTTCTATTAGCTTTCTTAATAATCATATGTAATATGAATGAAATCTAATTTTTAGGAAAAAACCAAAGGAACAGAAAAATTAGAAAACACAGAGATGAAAAATATAAATATTTTATTGGCACAAGAGTAACCATTAGATTAAATAAGGCAGTCTGGTAATCAGTGTACTTCTCTTTCAACTAAACCCATTATTCTAACCTTATAATTGAAGAATGAAGCAATAATAGAAATGGTATGCCTGACACCTTATAATTGTACCCATCCTAAAAAAAAGAGAAATAGTTAAATTGATGATAAAATAAATAAATGAATAGTCTGCCAAGAGAAGTGTTAAATGTGATCTCATTTATGTGGATTTGTTTCTTAATTCTTTATTGTTTCCCATTGATCTGTTTATTCCTTTCATGATTCCACACTGTTTTAACCACTAGAGTTTTATGAGTGTCTTGCTTTCTAGTAGGATATGACATTTGTCTTAGGTTCAGTTAAAATTAGAGTCATTTTCTCTTTCTGGACAATACCGCACTTTGCTTCTTTTCAAAAACATAGTGAAATGGAAATTATACAACATTATGACACAGACACTGATCAGAGAATTTCCACTTTCCTTTTATGTCTCATCAAGTAGAATGCCAGGTAATACCCATATTTTACTAGTTATGCATCCAACTCTCTGCTGAGTATGAGATTCATCTACAGTCTGAGTTTGACTGGCTCTGAGGCCTGAAACTGGCATTCCTCTCCCATGGTGAGGTGGACCACAGAAGGTATGGCTGCAGGTATGACTTTGTTATTGAATTACAGGGAGTTGTCTCACCTATGAGTATGTATGTATACTCATTTATTTAAAAATTCTTGTTTTCTGAGATGTCTTGAAAAATTCTTGCAGATATGTTCTCAGGTATTTTGTAATTTGTGTGTGTGTGTGTGTGATTTTATAAGCAATGTCTTTTTTCTATTACATATTTATTATTTCTAATTTCTGCTACATAGGAAAGTTATTGATTTTCATTGTGTCAATCTTTTGGAAGGAAGTTCATTGAAGAAAAACACACTGCCATAGACTCAGTGTTTGTATTCTCCAAGTTCATATGTTGAAACACAATCTCCCCATGTGATTGTATTTGGAGGTGGGGCCTTTTGGAGGTGATTGGGTCACCTGTGGGAAATGCATTAGTGACACTGTAAAAGAGATCCAAGAAGGTACCTTGTCCCTTCTGCATGTGAGGACACCATGGAAAGATAGCTGTTATGAACCTGAAAGCAGGCTCTCACCAGACACTAAGTCTGCTGGGGCCTCCATCCTCCAGATTGTGAGAAATAAATATTGTTTATGAGCCACCGAGTTTACGGTATGTTGTTATAACAGCCCAAATAGATTAAGATACATACATATATATATATATATATATATATATATATATATATATATATATATATATAGCTCAGTAAATTTTTACATCAATTTACTCTTTTAATCAACACCTGGATCAGAAACAGAAGCTTCCCTTTTGTCCCTTATGGCCCCTAAGAGTAACTGCTATTCTGACTTCTAGCATCATAAAATAGCTTTCACTGTTTAGAACTTAAATAAGTGAACTCACTCAGTATGAACTCTTTTGTATCTGACTCCTTACATTCAACATGGAGTTCATAAGATTCATACATTCAACATGGAGTTCATAAGATTCATGTTGTAAGTAATTGTAGTACTAGTTGCTATGTAGTATTCTCTCCTGTGAAATTACCTTAATTTGTCTATTTTACTGTTGATAGACATTTGAATAGTCTCTCCTGTTTGAGGCTATTTTAAATAGTGCTACTATGGACATTTTTGTAGATGTAAATGTATGTATGCATTTCTTTGGGTATGTACCTAGGCATGAAATGTCTGGGTGATAAGGTATACATATATTCAGTATCATATTAGTAGATATTGCCAAACAGATTTCCAAAGTGGTTGAACCAACTGACATTACAATATCAACAATTTATGTGTATTGACTTATAAGTCAAATGATAGAATGTGGCCCACATTATAAGTACTTGCTCCTATTAGTCTAATCGGGAGCACTGCTGGGAGCATTGATGGAAGACTGCTAGATTTCAGTGCTATTTCTCTCCTCCTACCCCAGGAAGTTGGGAAGCCCTCTGCTCACTTTCCAAGAATCCAGCATTTCTCTCAGTGATATATGTGGGGGGCAAATGTAGTAGTCAGTGACTCCCTGGGGAAGTGCTATGCTCTCAAAGTTAAAAAACTACTATCCTAATCATGTCTTTATCCTGCACACCCCCTTTGTGCTGTTCCAGTGCTTTGAACAAAAGCTGGTCTGAATCCAAACACTATTACGAAAATCTTTATAAATCTAGCACAATTGGGAAGAAATTCTTCCAAGTCTTTAGTATTCACAGTAAGACAACATGCCTATGGTTCTTCAATTGATTTTCACTAGATTCTCTGTAACTTTCAGGCCAGTATTAAAAAGTTTTCTTTTTAATGTAACAGTATCTTTGTTAAGGAAAGCTTTACATTAAAGGTATCACAGAGTTATTAAAGACTTCTGAGGGAATAATGGTTGATTGAAAGAATCTGCTCATAAAAACCCTATACATTTTCTTTATCCAAAAGATTTCTCTCTTCAGTTTCCAAACTATCCATTTACATTGCCTTTATGAGCCACTGCCATTAGGTTGGTCTCTACCTGCAGTACCATTGAAAATAAACCATTGTAGTGTTGCTAGGGTGAAATCATTAAAATCTTATTCATTTCTAAGCCTTACATTATTTGTCACCTTTCCAAGCTACCAGACAGAGGTACTCGAAACCTATTTTTATGTGAGCACACTCTATTACTCGCCTCTTGTCATGGATTTTTATTCCTTACTGTGATGCTTCTTTTTCTTCTTTGGAAAACTGGATGCAGAGAGCCCAAATACATGGGTCCTATTATAGACTACACCATCCAGTTACAACTATGCCTTGCTTTTCTTTTCTGTAAAATAAAGGAAAACAAAGCCAGCCACTTGTACTAAGGGATTTAAATATCTTTTCCATTATCTTGTGATCTTGGATTTCCTCTTGACTAAGTTTCCAGGCAAAAGGCAGATAAGCCAATTAAACACATGGTGAATATTAGAATCCACAAGCTGAATGATGATAAAGAGATGAATCAGCCTTGTTGGACTCATAGAATGTCTCATGAAGCAGGCAGATACCAGAAAAATCATTAGAAGTAACCACAGGGGGAGATAATAGATTTGGACATTGTCCTGACATTGTGCATTCTGCCTGAGGTTTGCACATAACATTTCCTATAAGCAATCTGTCATTGTGACCTTTTGAGCAACATATTGTTGGCATCTGGGACATGGCAATGATCAGGCACTTTGATTGTTAATTGGCCAAATAAAATTGCAACACACTGCAGTGATTTTATTTCAAGCTTGTTTGTATGGGATAGGCGTTAGCCTCATCCTCTTGAGCAGCACAAACATGGAAAACTTAGTAGCATCTTACATCTAACATAATGCTCTCACATAGTGGAAGCTTAACAGATGTTTACTGAGTGGATGGATGAGTGAGTCTGGTTCTCCCCTACAGATCTTATTGTCTTCAGTTTGCTCTTACAGGACTGACCTCTTGCATGAGGATGGGAAATGAATTTAGAGTTGTCTGAAAGGTTTCTCCTCTGTTCCCCTAGGTGCTTAGTGCAAGGTAGAAACCCCAAACTCCCTTTCTGGCCAAATGAGTTCAGAGCCAATAGGATTCCACAGGGCTAGTCTGAGCTCTGTTCAGAACTGTGAAAATCCCAAAGTCAGGGGAGTGGGTCAACCTCAGAGTTGGGGCAGAGGGAGACTGTGGATTACTTTCTAGTAATCCAGAAAGAAGAAACAGAGTAGATGCCACAAAGCCAGGAAAAAGATCAAGAAAGTATAGGGATAAGGAAACCAAAGAGTTAAGAAAGGGGCAGAACTTAATGGATAAGTGGAGGCTTTTTGTGTGCCTGTGCAGTGTGATGTGGGAGTGGTTCCCAGGCCTGGAGGCTAAGTACAGGGCAGACAGGTGACATATGCTGGGGCCCTGTATACTTGGCACCTTGTTTTTAGTAATGAAAGGTGAGCCTAGGCTCTGTCTATAGCTTGTAGCTCTGTCTATGGACTTGGTAGGCTTCTAGGTTTATGACCAAGACATGGAAAACAATCTGCCCTCATTTCTTCATGCATGGAAAAGGACATGGGGTAAGCATTAATGAAGGGAAGAATGGAATGAGCAATTGCTGTCTAATATGACTCAGTTTAATAACAAAGTACATGCTTACAGTTCCAGATCTTTTCAACAAGCTTCAAAAATCAACATTTTTTATTTCTCAAGAGGAAAGGCAATGAAAACAACCTATCCAGCAGTTTTCCTAAATTAATTCATTACTTAGAAACTAACGACTCTCTCTCTCTGATTAATTCTTCTGACTAATTCATTATGGCTCAATTTCTTTCACACAAATCTGCCATCAAACTACTGCAAAGTCCAACCAGAATGTAATGTAATGTAATGTAATGTAATATAACATAATATAGAATGGGAAGGAATTTTAATTACTATTTAGTAGAAGTGCTAATTAGTAAATAATCATGATGCTCATAAAGAATTATCTTGTAGAAAAAGGAAAATGCCTTAAGAAATAGCAAAAAATAAGCTGTCCTTTCATCTTTATGTGGAGCAGAATCCTAGCATGAAACATCCAGGGACTCTCTAATGAAGGCATTCCTTCTTCTTGCATATTTTGGTTCCTCTTCCTTCAGTCGGTAGGGGCAGCACACCCAGCACTCTAGCACCTACAGGTGGCACCCTCCCCTGGGACTCTGGGATTTTGTGAGCCAGATGATGGGACTAATTCAGTATCTGTTTACCACATTTATCTAGGGGGAAAAATAGCTTCCAGCTTCCAGCTTTTGCCTTGCTCCTAATGGCACCATAGTCAAACAAGAGAATGAAACTGCCTAATCATGTTTGACTCTAAAATTCTCTAGATTTCTTCAAATGTTGAAGAAAATGAGAAACTCCACTTGTTTAATTGATTAACACCCCAACTACATTGTGCTTTGTTAGTTTCCTGGTTGATACTACCACACTTGACAGACACACTTTTTCTCTCTCTAGATCTGTTCTTTTTTTTCTTTTCTCTGTGTAAAGGGTATGTACTGGCTTTGTGAAATCCCCGTAGCAAGTTGTGAATGATGTATGAAGTGAAAAGCCTTTACTCAGGGCACAGTAGGAAGACAGAGAGTGCTGTGCATTCACTGCTGGGCTGAAATTTTGACTGTGTGCTGAAGTTAGATATCCTGCATTCATCCTACACTGCCTCAAAATCCCAGGAGCTCTTGACCAAGTGACAAGGGGTGCAGACCTACAGAAATTCAGGGAGACAAATTTTTTGACCTACAAAAATCCTCCTTAGCACTATGTTTCTGCACTCACTATAGGTAGGGATTTCTCCTGTAATCTGAACAAAGAAACATGAATAGGAATTCAAAGTCTGAGTCCAGAATGTAGAAAATTAACCCATTCCATAGCCTGTGATATGGGAAGATGGGGGAAGGAAATAGGTGATTGTTCGTACTCTACAGTGGCTTGAGAGAGAATATTGTTATGCCCTGAGGAGTTAGGAAGAGAGCTTGCCTTGTGATTATGCAACATTTTCCTGTCAAGGAATCAGAACTCAGAGAATTATTACAGTTTTCCGGTAAGCTGAGTATTGCAATGGTGGATGATCCAAAATTCTCCTGTTTCAAAACTAGATGTCTAATTATTCAACAAATATGTTATGCAATCAATTTGACATTATTCAGTGTCAATTCATATATTCATGGATTAACTGTGTTTCAAGTGCGGCAGGGATGCGGGGTACACACCCATAGAAGAGGGGAGCTGAATAATTAGGTACTGGCTAATTATTGTTCATTGTAATTTTCTCGAAGATGAAAAGAGGAGGTAAGCTGAACAGCTCTGGTTGCAAGGAGTAGAAATAGAAGGGACAGAGTGCCCCCACTCAGAATCTCCTCATTCATTTTGTTCTTCCAACAGGAAGCTCCCAAACTTCAAACCTTGAGTCTTCTCTTCTGAGCAAGGGTAGGAGAAAAGCTAAGCAACTATTCCTTAAGTATTAAGCAATCTTTAGGGGTGGGCAAGTTGTAGATCATGCTGCTTCTTAATGACATTTATGGCAATGTTGAATAATTGAGCAATAACTCTGGTTTCATTTTTATGCTTGGTATTTTGTTTTCCATAACTGCTCTCCCACTCCCACTCCAATCTTACGTACTCAGCCCAGTGGGAGAAGACTATTTGCCTCTCTCATCTTAGAGGATGGACAATTATTATCCAAGCTGATAGACCAACATTCAAACAGAATCATTAACTTTCAAAATTTCACCTTTTCATCTCCTCATGCATTTACAATTAGGTTAAACTTACCTGTCATAGTCTCAGCCTTCTACTTGGATTATCATATTCCACACCCTCCTTCACAACACGAAGTGTAGTAAACCTAAGGGAGACCCATGAGCAAGCCAGGGCCCTAAATAAAGCTAGTTAAAGAAACAATGGGCCCTTTCATCTTGAAGAGAAGGCAGAGGCATAACGAAGGTTTTCAAGGACAAGAAAAGAGATTCCTGAGAGGATGGAGAGCAGTTGTATTAAAATCATTATGGAAAGATTTGTGTAAAAGTCAGAATAAATAATTTAGTCTTACCAGCTCCATCTTTTGATATGGAGAGGTTTTATTTTATTTCTTGGATCAGTTATTCAGGGTAGTTAACAGAAAATTCTCAAAAAGAGAATACCTCATGGAATCATTGGGGTAGAAACCTTTGAGAATTTGAGGAATAATAATGCACCTTGTTGGCTATGGGTTAGGATAGCTCCAGTTTGGTGAGTCAACTTTGGGAAAATAAGTACTTTCTTTTCACTCATCGTTTTCTGTGTTGGGTATAATGATATTATGACATTTCAAGTTCCTGTCTCATAATTTTTCTTGATACAGACCATTTGTCCATACTTCCTTTCCACATGAAGCTCGATGCTTACAGGCTTTTTGCCTGCACTTCTGGATTTCTAGTCTGATTTTCTCCTTCTTTCTCTCTTGATGACTATTAGGTGCTCATTCATCCAACCGCTGCTTGCCAACATTGAGGGCAACAAATACATAAAACAAAACGGTGAAAAGGAGGAGGGGGTGATGGTAGAGGCACTTGCCATTTAAGTTAAAACAATCTGTTTTATCTCCAAAGGGAAGTTTCAAACTTAGGTCTCCTTTATGCCTAGGAATATATTTTCTTAGTGAGGCTTTTTTCTTATTTAAGTAGCCTGAATATAACTGGTTCAAGAAATAAAATGAAATCTCTCAGTATTAAAAGCAAGAGCCCTAAGCAATGGTGGCAACAAACCCTGAGATGCTTGGGTTTGTATAAAATCAAAATTCAGCAGGCTTCTGTCACTTAGCATGTCATGAAAATCCGAATTGAATTTAACAAAAAAATGACTCTGGGCTCTGGGTCCATTAAGAACATATTAACCTGTTGAGATACAAGACGTTTTTCTCTTTTGTGGTAAAAAATAAAACAGAATCCTGAATGCAAATTTATCCCATCTTCTCACCAAATAGATCATTTCCAACAACTAGACACATGTGTGAGGAAGCGGTTGAAAGCATCTTAGCCTTAGGAAGAGTCATGTCTTAACGGCAGCGATAGTCCTCTCATAATGCCACTGCTTGGGCTCATCGATGATGGCATGGGCAATGAATTTCACATCTATTTTTAGTATAATTCTAAAAACATTCTTTGCCAAAACCAAATCCTCAAATAGCGCTTGATGGAAGCACAACCTAGTCACACCCTCAGCGGTGAGAGTTTGTGCCAGTTGGTGACACGGGAGAGCGCAGAGTGCTCCTCCAAGCTTTGCACCAGCCCTCAGTGATTTCTTACAGATATTTACTTTTGCACATGGCATATAGAACATTAAAAGGGTTTTGAAAAATCCCTCAGTTTTTTAACTTCTGAAGGATTATTAACTTCAAAGTCTAAAGAAATGTCGCCCTTCTATCTTTGGAAATGCCAGGAGCTTTTGCATATCCCTACCACAGTCCCAAGGAGCCCCCAGCAGAGAAGAACGATTACTGCCTCAGTGGCGAGAGGATGGCTTTTGATCTCTTAACATATTGGAAATTACTTAAAGGTAAGCCATCTGCTAGCTGAGGAACAAAAACAGATTACATCACACCCTGCTAGAAAGATTGTGTTAAATCCTGTATATCAAGGCTTTTAATAATTCTATATTAAGTCAGCTAATAGGATTAGGTACACATTTTCTTTAGGCTTATTTCCTCAACTATTAAAAAAAAAACTTTTTGTGTGTGGTTGGCGATCTGCAAAATTCAAGAGTATTCCACTGTGAATAAAAAGAGTTCTTTCAAGAGGAAGCATTTCTTCAGATCACTACTGCTCTCCAAAGAGATGGATAGCAGAAGTACCTTTCCAGAGCAGTTTGTAGGGGGAGGGAAAACCAGTGCACTTCTGTTATCACTAATGTGATTTATTGCATATGCATTAACCTGCCTACAAGAGCTTCATACTTTTATTGTTCTTCAACCCATCAGGGGTGGGATCTAGGAAGGTGGGGGGAGATAAGATGCCTCATTCCTTCAAAAATTGCAATTAATGGTAACCACAGTGACAGTTCACCACGAGGTAAGTGTGGTATAAGTATTAGGGAATAAGTATAAAGGAACAAGCTTTGGTTAATAAAAGCTTAAAGCATCTGCAAGACTGAACAGCCTTACTTAGCCCTGACAAAACTTACATTCTAAAATTATACTGTGCCCAAATGAAACATACTATTTTTCCTGCCTGTGGTAAGCTCCAGGTCATGGGAGTATTAGAGTATATTCACTTGATGACATATGGGGAATAAAAAGAAGGATCTTTATTCTTTGCCCCAACTTTCACTAATTTGTTTAGTATTACTTTATAGTTCCTGAGCATTAAATTTACACATGGTATAAACTAACATGTACTCATTGCATCTCAATCTTTTATAAGAGGTTCATTTATTCACTCTGAGATATTGACTGTGGAATAAAGTTTTAGCAATAATAGCAACAAACACTTTTATCTCTCAATGGTCCTGAAAGTAATTCTTTAAAATGAAAAGAGGTCTCAGTTCTTCTGAGAAAAAGTAATTCACATCTTGGTGACAATAGAGGGTTACAATAATCCTTGAGAGCCAAATAAAATGCAGGATTTAGAAACCAACCCTATGTGTTCCATATTAAAGGACATTGAGAAGTTTTTGTTGAATTGTATTCCCAAGAGATTACCAGTAATGATTGCCATGATTTTGCCTTAATTATTAAAATACAGAATAAGATGAACTTAATTTTATTATTGCACAAATGAGAGAGGGAACTGTAAAATCAGTAGCTCAAACATTTCATTGTCACATATTAAATCTTGATGCAAATAGTCCAAAATTTCTTTGTGTGCTTTTTACAACATAATAAGTGCAATTAATAATAAATCTAATAAGTCTATGACATTGAGGTACTTTATTTGTTAACACTTTAAAAACATTGCCTCTAAAACAGCATTTTAAAAATTAAAGCATAGTCAACATACAATATTATATTAATGTCAGGTGTACAACATAGTGATTTGACATCTATATACCTTATGAAGTGATCCCCACGACAATTCTAGTAAACTTCAGTCACCATGGAGAATTATTATGATGATCTCACAACATATTTGAGAGATGGGTACCATCATTTCCTGTTTACTGATGAGAAAACTAAAATTCAGGTGATTTAAAAGCACCTGAAGCAAATAGAAGAGTTAGAATTTAAACTAGGATTTAATACCAAAGTCTATGTCATTTTTGTCACCATAACTGCCCCCAAATTAGTGGGGGCCAAGAACTCAGGTGAAGTCTTGCTCTTCCCTCAATGGCTTGGCTCAGCTTTATTTTTCTTTGTTTCGCATCTTTGGATGAATGGGCAAAATAATGCCATTTCTTTTAAGATGCACAGATGTTACCAGGGGATCTCACATTGTGCTCCTTCAGGCCAGTCACCACCATGTTTCTCCAGGACAATAACATCTCTTTCATTAGTTAGTTTGAGGTAGCCTAAATGAAATACTAGAAGTTTCTCCCCAGGACACAGAATTACTCTTTAATTAACCATAACCTTTAAATTCTCAACTTTGTTTCTCTCTTCCATTGAAACATTTAAAAAACTTTTATCAGCTTACTTGTTTGCAAGCAAATCCTAGTGAAAGACAAAATGATTGTTCAAACAAATACTCAGGAGTCATGAATTACTGATTATTGAAATGGGAAAACCTGTTCATAATGCTGCAATTATATTGTCTGCTAGTCAAATTATTCCTAGGGAAGAAGAAATTAAGTATGTGATATTACTCAAGTACTTATCCATCGAATACATATGTTAGCATTTGTATTAGACTGTTACTAGTTGTAATAAACAAACTCCAAATTTTAATGTTTTCACTTTATTTCTTGCTGATATAATGGTACAATGTGGGATTCCTGCGAAGGTGGCCTTCCCTGAGTCATTCAGGATTATAGATTCTTTCCATGTAATGGCTGCGCTGTCTTTAAATTGTGGTTTTAGGGTCACTAGACTCATCTTCATTAAGAAGGAAAAAGTGGAAGAACTTTGAGGAAAGCTCCTGGGAGATGACTACAGATCAGGAGAGGAATGGTGCCCATCACCTGTGGGTGCTTTCCATTGGCTAAAAACTCAGTCATATGGCCATATCTTACTGCAAGGGAGGCTGGGAAATGTAGTTAATTAAATATATAGTCAGGAAGAAGGGGAAATAGGCTTGGTGATAAACTGGCCATCTTTTCCATGGTATTCCATGATAATTATAAAGAGAACTTTGAATGTTAAGTGCTCTGATCTGAGAATTACCTTGAGAATCAAAATGTAGAGCTATAAATTTTATTCCGATTGAAATATCTGCCCCAGACCACCATTTGTATGACTGCTAAAAATTAGAAGAATTACCATAAGCATAATGCCATTCTGATTTAAAGAATACTACTAAAGAATGAGCACTCCTTCCTACAATTCCACCTATTTCTTTATTTTTCTCTCATTTTTGTCAGCTCTAGCTGATACAACTCTAGTACCTAGAATTCACTCAACACATATGTATTCAGTAAATGAATAAATAGCCTTCTAGGGTTGATTGTGCATCTTCTGTATCACTTGGTAAAGATTATGGCCCAAATACCATAGTGAAACAATTCAATTTTTTTTTGTCATTGTTATTATTGATTCAGCAATGATCTATGGCAGTGGCCTTAATTATACGTACTTATCACTTCAAACATGTACATTAATTCTTTATAATACACCTTTTGGTAATGTAAAGGGTTTTATTAAAGTCTGCCTTTGCTTATCTAGACTCAAGGGAGTGAATCAGCACCCACATTGTAAAACAGGGCAGCGAGAAGCCTAGATTGATTTGCTATTTCAGTCTTTGCTTTAGACAAGATATGTATTCCCTCTAAGCCTCAGTTTCTTCATGTAGATAGGGTGAATAATAGCATCCACCTTCCAGAGTTTTAAGTTTAGCAATTTATATATAAAAGAACCAGTGAATAAATGGTAGTCACTGTCATCATCATTAATAATGATTGATTGTTTATAATGTTAGCATCCATAATAAAAATTATAAACATCACACTGGTTTCCTATTAGATGGTTTACCTAAGAAAGCCTAACATTCAGAGGCAAAACCATAACAGAATCCTAAGTAGAGCATAAGTTTTCCAGACTCTTGCTTTCATCTCTGCCACAACTGAGGAAATACACCCTAGAGACAAATGACCATCCAGCAGAGGCCTCATCAGCTAAAGCTGCTGCATTCACCTCTAGTTTGCCTAGCTGCTTTCATCTTCCACAAGGGGAAATAGCCAGAAAACCAAGAATGCTCTTCTGATTCAGTTCTATACAGCCTTATCTATTTCAATACCTGCCAATAGGTGTGGAATATTAGAATGTGTGTACTTGGAATTCACTGGTGTCTTCAAATAACAACCTTGGCTCAGAAATTACATATTTTTGTCTCAAAAGAACATAAGCCTTTCTTTTCTCTCTTTACTGATGCATAACATTCTAAAAGACAAAAATGGCCTTCAGCTAATACAGATCAATTTCCATTCAGTTTTAGTCTCTATTTAATTACCGTTGACTTTTTCAACCTTTCTCACTTCCTTTATGGATTACATTTTTTTCCACTCCACTGCCAATTAGTTTATTTGGTGACATAATCAAACTAAGATTATATGATAAGGTATTACATATTTTTTCTTTCTCATGTTTTTATTGTGCTGAACTTATTTAGAAAATTATTTCTTGAAGGAAAAAAAATTTCAATGAGCTGTCTTTTTACTTTATATGCATTTCTTAGATCTTGATTTGTTAAAAAAGCACTCTTCGATTTCCTCCATCACATGTTTCAGAATGATGGAACCCTGCCATTCAGTTTCAGAGGCTTCTCCTTGCTCTTTCTACCATAACAGTCCTTATACCACAGATCTGAGAACCAGTGTGAAGGTTCTATCAGCCAAGAAGTATACTTATTCCAATGGTACACTCAAGGTATGAGAAATAACCTCAAAATGGGTCTGTGACTACTTTGGACCTACTGTGAGGCAATGTTAGACCAAAACACCATTATCATGGTGCTCAGGTGAGCTTCCATTATAATTGGAAGACCTTAATAGAGCTTAGGGTTCCTTGCTATTATTTCAGCCCAGACTCTACCTAAAAGACTTTAAAAGGCCTGGATTTTCCCTTTTCAACAGTGTGCAGATACCGTAACAAAGGGCCATTTGAGGGCAGAATCAGAGGAATATTTCTTGTATATACTTGTGGTGACATTGAAGGGTCCTTCCTCAAGAGATCATGGCCTGCCTCCCCATCAAGCATTGGACTCTGAAACTATGAACTGATTTAGGTGTGGGGACTGGGTGACTGGCTGTGACTATGGTTGATGTTAGTATTCTCTCTGCCAAGCTTCAAGACACATCTCAACTGACTATTAAGACTGCTCCAGAGGTTACTTATAAGATATTAAATCCCAATCATGGATGGGTACCCATGATTCAGTAAATTTTCCTCTATCCAACTTTGTACTCTGGCTTCCTGACTCTAGTTCAAGACCCTCAAGTTCCATTCTCATATGTGTAGCCCCTTCTTACCAGATCATAATGGCAAATTTCTGCAATCCTTTTGGTAAGCTGTTTCCTCCAGGAGCAGCACCTGGTTTGAGCTGCTTCTTCACTATGGCCAACAGTCTAGAGTCGATGAGGGATGCTGGGGGTATATCTCAAGAGAAAAATTATCATTCTGTGAGGTACCTGCCTTAAGGGAAACCCTTGAGTAGTCTCCGGGAAGGCAGCCAATTTGTCCTCTAAAGGTTCTTGAAAGTTTAGTGGGAGTTTAAGGTGCTCAGTCTAGTTCATCCAAATATTCTCATTCGCTTATTCCCTGTCAAGGTCCTGACTTTGACATAGAAGATTTATTAAAGTTGTGTATTCACTCTCCTTTGTGGTTCTGCCACCTTTACAATTTGCTCCTGGGCCTGATTTTCACCATGGTCTTCTCTCTTTCTAGGACATGACCATTTCCACTGAAGCTGCTATAGAGGATTTCTGGCTTTCACAGCTTGGCTTGAGTTGGCAGTTGGCTTCCCTGAGTCTATATTTTATTTTCAAAAGCTTTCAGTACAGTAAACAGCAGTCATTATTTCTATTCCACAATTTCCATCATTATCATTTTGTCTGTATTTTTAACCACCATTGTGTCCTCATTTACTACCTATATCTCAGCCCAGTTACCCACAGGTGAAAGTCTTGGTTATAATGCCATTATATGCAAGGGGTTATCATCACCATACCTTCTGCTAGCAATAGGGTCTTTCCAACCCATATCCAAAATATCCTCCTGAAGAGCTGAGCTGCTTTTGGAGCCACTCTGGTATCCATTGTCTTAGCCTTTGTTTCCCAGCGAGTAGACCTTGAACTAAAGTCTTCCATCATACTACTTTATTAGGGAATGTAATCCAGAATGAGAAATTTGGAGTATGAGGCCAAGAATAGAAGAGGAAAAAGACCACAAGAACATTGATCAAGCCAGCTACTGCTAAGTTAGATGTACTGCTTGTTGTTTTAAGGCCATGAGAAGTCATGTAAACTGCTTCTCAAGACAGTCTCTGTAGGGGGAGAAAGGTAAAATAAATCATTTTACGGGCTTCTGTTACCCTCTGGTCAACTTTTCATCCCATGAGGATGCTAACTTCATTGTATTTTCCGGTTATATTTGCATGGGTGCCTAGCAGGGGCCTGTGGCATTCTAAACTTCTGTATTAACAGAGGGACCCTTGGGCAGATGATGTGAAGTCAGGGCATAGAGAGCATCACAGTCAGGTTGAGTCTGGGAGAATTTTATCAGAAACCATGTAGAGCTAGTCACCACAGCAGTGGCTGGAGTTAGAGACAAGTAAGACAGAAAGAATTAGAAATGGTGCATGTCAGGTGTCTGATGCAAGGTGTTTACAACTTCTTGAGGTAAGAAATCACTTAGCATTACAGAAACACACTTCCTGTTTTTTTTTTTTTGTCACCTCAAACAAACAGATAAACAAAACAGTTAAAGAAAGGGCAATTAAAAGCCTATGGGCTCGCTCAGGTTTTCTTCCAAAAAGAATCTGTTTATGTTGTATCTTACAGTTATAGCTCATTTTATTCTAATATCAGGGCAGATACTGTTAGTCCTATATGAAAAAAAACTAAAGCTCAGAGAGTCTGTGCATTACCGAACTAATACAGCAAGTAAGTGGCAGATGATGGAGCCACAATCTAATTTATTTACCCATCAAGTGCTTCTTTCCCCCATGCGCCATTTCATCTCTTCTTTCTCTCTAGCAATGGTGTTTCTCATCACTTTGACCTTCATTACTATGCTATCGTAAGATTTATTTGTACATCAAAATGAGTCTGGAAGCTAGGGTGCTAAAACAAGTTGGACTTTAAAAGGTTTTCTGTGGTGTTTTACACTGCACTTTATCTTTCTCACTTTATTTGTGCTTGCTTGTTGTTTTCGGGGCAGAAGAGATTTGGGTGGGAAGGTAAGAAATGAGGATGCAGGTAAGAAATGGCGGCAGCACATCAACCATGTCTGTAAGACAGTAAGTCCTGTTCTGCTACTTGTATTCAGCTCTTCCCTTCTGATGATTGCAGAAATTATTCCATAGCCTTCTTCAAAAAAAGGACCATGCCATCTATCCTGCATTTTCCTCTGCCTCTCGGTTGTTACCCAGACTTAGCAGCTGCCTTGTATAACTTTGTTGAAGGAATATATAAAAAGTCACTCCCCAAGCACATGAGTGAGCATCCTTCCCTTCCCCGTCAGAGGTAAGGTTAGCTTTGAAGGCCATATATTTCATAAAAAGTTCTTTGCCAAACAAAGCAATTTTTGAATGAGTGGAGTCATCTCAGACATTAGAATGACAATTAGGGAGGAATTTATACAAGAGGATTATTTCAAAATTCTCCTATGGGTTTCACGACATCTCAAGCCTCTTTTTTAAAATATCGAGACACATGTGGTGGTACTAGGCAGCTAAGGAGATATAAAGATTCAATTCTCTTTTTTCCTAAAAATCTTAATAGTTTTGTGGCAATGCAAAAAGTGTCCTCTGAAGGGAACGTGTAATTAACCTCTGAGCTTGGGCATGCAAGCCCAATGTCATTAGCCAGTTCTTTCCTGGGTGATGTGAACCACACTTCCATGCTGCCCAACTCCTTAATGATTAATGAATGGCAGGAGTGGGGGCTGCTAAACGCACTTGATGGCTCACCCCCACTGCGCCTCAAGCCTCTACCGCAACAGTCAGTGCCAAGCGGGGAAAACAGGGAAAATGGGAGTCCTGACTTGTTCCTAAGGGTTGAGTCATACGAGATGCCGGTTTCACCAAAACCTGTGCTGCCGTTGTTTTCACTTTCTTGGTAGATATTTTCCGAGACCTCTCGCTAGCAAAGAACACTCAAAATCGGTGGGAACCAATCTATTTTTCCTAATTTATCCTGAGTTTTTTAAACCGTCAGCACCAGTCCCAAACCAATGCATGGTACTGGTGTAGGGTGAAGGTTAAAGTGATGGGATGTAGAACCTGACTGCCTGGGTTCAAATTCTGTTGTGTGACAATGGGCTTGTTACTGACCCTTTCCAAGCCTTAATTTCTTTATCTATAAAATGCAGATAGAAATACAATGCATCTATTAGCATCATTGTAAAAAATATATAGATAGATACATATAAAAATGTTGACTTCTTGTGGAAAGGGAGGCCAACATTTCTTTAAGATCTATAGGTACTGTTCAGTACAAATCATAGGAGGGAATTTAAGTGAATATCCCTTTCTTCATATTTCCTCAAAATATCGGTCATTCTTTGGCTTAAATACTAGACTCCAGCTCAGAAAACTTATTCAGATTGGCTCACCCTCTCTCATCTTGAATTGGCACTATCTGCAATCCAATCACTATAGGCTCTTGCTGTAGTGTGAATTATTTTCTCAAAGAGGAGAGCAGCAAGACCAGGCCAACATTGCTCAGCAGAGTAGTCTTTAGTAGTAGTCTTTAGTAACAGTTTCTCAAGTAGACTAAAGGGAGTTCATCTTTTGAACCAACCAACCAATTTCTTTATTTCAGGTTTCATCTTCCCTGCAGTCCACATGTATGACCACTGAATCAGACCCATGGCCATCTGGTATGCCTAAAACACATGCAGGTATAGATTTATATATAAGCATGGATATAAAATACTTCCAGATATGTATGTGTATGTATGGCATATATGCATATATAATATATATGGATTTTTATATAAAGAGAGGCTCAGTCTTATATTTTGCTTGCAGCAAGTTCTTATCTATCTTATGGTCTTATAATTAAACAATTAAGTGTCATTTCTGATAATTACATATTACAACAAAGTGGTAAGTAGGCATTAACTCACTTGAGAAAGATGTTCCCTTTTAGAGCCAGCACAACATAATAGCTACAGTCAGGAAAGCATTAGTGCTTGGCGCTTGGCTCAGGGTTAGCATCCTTGTAGACAGACGATAAGTAATTCCACTCTCCAGCTACTGCACCAAAAATGGGAAAGACCCACAATCAATCCCAGCCAGCAGGGAACAATGGCTCCCTCTGCAATGTTATCACTACCCCATGAGTTTCACTCGTAAGTAGTTCAGGAGATGCCAATTCCTATGCCCTTTTTGAGGTGTGGTTGTGGGGGTTACGTTTGCTCAGTTCTTTCACACATATTAAAAAAGATTCTTTATTTATCTTAACCACTGTCATGTGGGATATGAAGACTGCCAGGCTTAAATTAGAGGAAGGAAAATTCTTATCTTCCTATCCGCTTATCCTACTCTGAGTTTAAAGATACTTTATGAATCTCAGCAATGGAGCTTGAAAACTTCAGGGTTGTATTATCAGTAAGGCTCATGAGAGGAGAAAAAGTGAGGGGACTAGAAGTGACCACACTGTACCTCAACCTATCTGGCCAGTTATTTCTCTGCTATATGCTGCCCCAGCCCTGCCTCAAGCTGTGACTGACCAGGGCTAAATGCCTTCAGTACAGGACAGGAGAAGGATTAGAAAGATTAAAAACATCTCAGCAAGATCGCACCCCAACTGTCCAGCTAGAAGACAAATTTTCGCATTTCTTACTCTAATGGGTAAAGTCATTGAGAGCTGGTAGAAAAGTTATAATATCTGGGGAGGATGATCACCATTAATAGCTGCCGCTGCTGTTGTTGATGAATAACAATACCATAATAATAGCTTTTCTTGATTAGACCATTACTATTTATAATACAGTGTTTCAAGTATCACTGTTTGACTTTAGAGTGCATACTCTTAAGGGCTATCCTATATTGCCCATGTAACCTTATCATGTGCTGGTGTATTAAATTTCTTACTGGTTATCTACAAGATCTGGAGAAAAAGAAACAGTTTTGCTAAGATCTGGCAAGATATAGACTTTTAGTGAAGGAGGTGGGGTGGCATTAGTGAGAGGAACAGAATCCAGAGCGGGAAGATGTCTGTCTTTCTCAAGTGTGAAACTGGAACTTCGAGGAAGGATCTCTCTTATCTGCCTTCTCTAGAAAAATCTCAGAAACAGGGCTGTGGTGGAAATAGGTAGGAAACACAGCAGAGGTGTTGGGGTCTGCAGAGTGCATGGAAATTGTTACTTGACCTTTTGTCTATAGACAGAGGCAATTTGGTTCAAGATAACCAGGGTTTGTAAAAATGCTTTCTGAAGCCAGAACATACCACATAGCAAATATGAAATGGTAAAATTGGAATTCTTTCTTTCTCTCTCTTTTTCTGTCTTTTGTATTATGTAAATGGATATAGCTGGACTTATTGTTTTTCAACAAACAATTCCTGTCAACATTCAGAAAAAACTTAAAGCTGACCAGCTGGAAAAGGGAAAAGGAGAAGGGGAAGTTAGTGCTGGTGTAGATGAGTGTGGTCAGAGACGAGCCCCAAGGTCAGTTCATGGTTGAGAGCCCCAGGTTAATAGACCCATTAGTGCTATGAGAAGATCCCATCTCTTTTGAATCAAGTCAGACCAAAAGACTATTCAGTGGCTCCATACTTTTTTGAACTCCAAAACAATTAATCCAGGTATTTGAAAATCTTTAAAACAAACAAACAAACAAACAAACAAACAAACAAACAAACAAAAAACCATTGATTTTCAACATCCAATAGACATTTTTACTGTGATATAACATTCCATGCTTCAAAATGGCTTCAGGAGATTATTACACCTACTTGGTAAATTGCCAGTTTGGGGCAGGTCTGAAAGGATTGTGGTCGCTGTATTGCCCTTTAATTCCATCCAGTACCAAAGATATCATTTGGAGAGTCATTTAACATTCTTCTCATCCCTTCACGGTGCGATGCCCCTCAGCAGAATTAAGCGGGTAGGCTATCATGTAATTCACCAAGAGTTCCGGGTTCATCTTCTTTTCCAGGTGGGCCTCAGTTTCCTCAATTATAAAATGAGACAGGACTAGCTTCCCTACGTCCTTTTCCAACTCTGACTTTCAATTTTTAAAACATGACGTGCTTAAAAATGATCATAGTATATTTTCTTAAAACTCTAGAGCACCATTTCTTGAGACACTCAAAACATAGTTTCTCATTAATTTCTGCCAGGTAAAAAGCCAGGTAAGGCTAACCACATACCCCATTTCAAAGAGCAAAAGTAAAAGCCAGAAAATTCTTCTGTCTGCAGCCATGCTACCCTGAACAAGACCTATCCTGTCTGATCTCAGAAGCTAAGCAGGGCTGGACCTGAATAGTACTTGGAAGGGAGACCACCTAGAAAGACCAGATGCTACAGGCATAAAAATTTTTTTAAAATAAATAAATAAAGGATTGTAAGCTGACAAGTTTCTTGCAATCTGTGAGGTCAACCAAAGGTTGCCTCATCCCCCCCCCAAAAAAAAAATTAAAAAAAGAAAAGAAAGATTTTCCATGTGATAGAGAAATAAAAGGAGGCAAAATCAAAATGATGAGTAACTTATGTTAGACCTGGGCAAAACCAAGTTTAGAAAAGTCCATCTTTGGATTCTACTGAAATCCCACTTTCTAATTGTTCTTTGTCCTCTACAAAAAGGTTATTGTTCTCTGGTATACTAATGATATTTTAAAACACTTCCATGAGTCTTTGAAGAAACTAAAAACAATCAAATTGGTGCCCACTGAAAGTTATAAACTGAGGGCAAAACACTTCCCAGGGACACCGTATTCGAATAGAGTCTACAAAGTCTTCATGCTCCAAAGAAAGGTACTTTGAGCAGAGTCAGGCCTACAAACAACTGCATAGGCTACCACACTCTGCTTTCATGTCTCAGTTTGTCTTCATGAATAAAATTTAAAGACAGCAGTTGGAAATAAAATTCAAAACTCTTCCTTCCCCTCCCTATAATAGTCCCGTGGGTTTGCAACTCCTTTTTCTCAGACACTACCATGATAAAGAAACAGTGCCATATTCAGGCCTATTTCCTCTTATGATTCCCACCCCTATCCCTTAAAATTCTCTCAAGGTTTTCCGATTCTCTTAACTTGCTGCTTCTCCAAGGAGAAGCTATGCCCAATGGTAACTTAAGATAAATCTGACCAGTGTAAGTAAATATTATTAATTTCATTAATCTCCTTCTAACTGCCTTTTCTGTT
This sequence comes from Cynopterus sphinx, assembly GCA_030015415.1. Lineage (NCBI taxonomy): Eukaryota > Metazoa > Chordata > Mammalia > Chiroptera > Pteropodidae > Cynopterus > Cynopterus sphinx. Next base: position 28,575,823 of record CM057391.1, read on the forward strand.
TATGAAGAGAGCATCAAAGCTCTGGGAAATAAACTACAAATAGCCCCACAATAGTAGCAGGATGACACTTCAAAAGAAGGCATTAAAGAAAGCTCCAAACAGTGATACTTTTTCCTAATGGTTCTGGGAGGATAATTAAGTTGTTTATCACCTTTGATGCTTATAACCCTAACACAGGTGTTCCCTGGAAACCAATTAAAAATACTTACAGCTGATAAAGAGTATCTCTTAGCTCAACAAATTTACTAATAATTTCAATCCCATTTGGAAAAGAATCTTCTCAGGTCTTTTGACACCAAAAAGCAACTTTCACACTCATTTACACTTCAGTGCCTGTAGTGATAAGCACACACAGGGTGTTTACTCAGCCTCCCTTGATCTCAATAGTAGTGTCCTTCAGAAAGCTTCCCTTGGCTACTGAATGACAAATTTAGTTTCAAAGTATGAATTATGCTCATTAGCTTGGGATTTCCTTTGAAAGGAAATGGACTGGGATCTCTCAGATGATACCTTTGCCTAATTGTCAGGAAACAGTGGCGACTTGAATCTTTGCCCTCAGTTTATAACTTTCAGTGGGCATCAATTTGATTGTTTTTAGTTTCTTCAAGGACTCATGGAGGAAAGGAAAGATTCTTTGTGAAAATCCTAGATGGTAACAAGTGGCTAATGTGGCAGACTCGTAGAAGGTGATCTTCCAATTCATAGCTTGGTCAGGACCCACTTGTTTTCTTATATTCTGAGCAGTTGGTACACCAAGCCCCCAACCCTGGCCTCATCCATATCCATTGACTATTATGTTGGAACCTCTCTACAGCAGGCCTTTTCAATCTGGTTGACAGTTAATTGACAAAGTTCCTGATTCTGATGGCTGAAGCCTCACTATTTCTCTTGTGAGTATGTTTGCTGGTTGATTGGTGGATTGGTGTTAGCTCCTTTCATGTGCCTTAGCCTTATTCTGATCTACTCCATCATTCTTTTAGAATTATGATAATTCTCAGGTCACTTTATTTCTTGTTAGTTATTTTCTCTTCACTTAGGGCCAAAAGTGTGACTTTGAATTCAAGTACTCTCAGAGATCATCTATCAATAGCTTGTGTGGCTTTGGCCATCTCATTCTCTCTGAACACTCATTTCCTCGTGTCTTCATTTGGCGGGAGAGAATTAGACCAAATGATGTGCGGAGAATCTTCAGCCCTAAATTTTATATGACACTTTTGGTAGATGGCTGATGGAAGATTTTCATATGAAACATTTTTTCTTACTACTTCACTCTTTTAAACTAGTTATTTTGTAATCAGCTTTTTTTTCTAGCCCTCTTGAATATATAGTATAGTTACATTTAAGAAACTGATTGCAGTAGTTGAGAGAATGAAGAAGACAGTGGCATGACATTAGACTGAAAAGAGAGGTTGAAGCCTTCTGAGAAACCAGTGAAAATTTCCGCAGGTGAAAGAATCACTTTAGCTATAAATATGGAAAATAAGTTTTGAGTCAGTGAATGTAGTAGCTCTTTTACTTAAGAAGCTATTGCAGTGATTTAGCAAGTGGTAATACCACTCCTTTGTACTAGGTGACTACAGAGATATAGAGAATCAAGTGGATTCAAGAGCTATTTGGGAAGTGAGATTTACAAGTTGAGAATTACTGTTAGTATTCTGGCTTGTGCTATTAGATGCATGGAGTTATCATTCATCAAGATATGGAATAATAGAAGAGGACCAGGGTTAGGGTAAGCAGTAGATGTCTTAGTCTTAGACAACTGAGCTTGATATAACTTTGAGACATTCAGTGGAGATACCAAATAGGCAACTGGATATATAGGTCTGGAACTAAAAGGGGAGTTTGGGGCTGGATATACAAATTTGGGTGTCATCAGAAAATAAATGGTGATTGAAGCCATGAACATGGACGAGGTTACTGGCAGGAGGGAACACAGAGTGAAAAGAGAAGAGGGTCTGGGACTAGCTCTATATTTTCATAGCCAGGTAGAGAAGGATAAACTGACACCAGACACTAAGAAAGAGTGCTTATGGAGAGAAATTCGGGAGAGTTTAGTGCAGTGAAATCCGGGATTTTTTTCATGAAGCAGGGATTGGTTAATAGCATCAAATCTTGTTGAAATATGAGATAGAGGTAAAAAATGTCCACATGAGTTAACAACATGGAAGTAATTGGTGCCCTTAAACAGAGCTGCTTTGGTTGAATAATGAGTAGGACCAGACGGTTGTGGGAAGAGGAGGAGTAGATCTAGGGAGATTGTAAGGTTGCATGACAGTTATTTTAAAAGGAGACTCAAACATGTATTTACTAATAGATATTTATTGGATACTTCATTTGTGCTAAGCCCTATTTTAGGCAATAGGGTTGCAGCAGATTTCCTGTTCTTATGGAATCTGCATCCTAGTAAGGAGGTGGAGGGACACAGACAATAAACAAACGTACAAACACATAATATACCCAATGGTGATAATGTATGAAGATAAATGACCTAAAGAAAGTTGATAGATAGTATCTGAAGGGGGAAGTACTGTTTTAGACAGTGAGTGGTCAAGAAAGCCCTGTCTGGTATATGGTTACCAGATTTAGCAAATAAACACTCAGAATGCCTAGTTAAAGTTGAATTTCAGTTAAAGAACAAATACTTTTCAGGATAAGTATATCCCATGCAGTCTATGGGATGTATATATATTAAAACATTATTTGTTGTTTATCCAGCATTTAATCTGGCAAGTCCACTCTGATTAGATACATTTTTGATATCTAATGTCAGCGGAAATTCTCCAGTTGAAAGGAGTTCATTAAATACAAAGGAGAGAAGAGAGACTGTACATGAGAGTGGTGTAGAGCACCTAAGAAATATAAAGAAATGGGACCCGAAGTCCAGGCAGAGGGGTTCATGTAGGCAAGAGAAAGAAAAAGGGATGTATGTGTGTAGACAAGGCTTCATAAGCACGGGAGGAAGAAGGGGAGGGATCCTGCATGATACATCTTATGTTTCTCTGGAAAGACAGGGGCCAAAAAGGAGAGGTATGCGGGCAAGGGGATGAGTTGAAGGTTGGAGAGAATGAAGATATGAAAAGAGAAAGAGCATGAGTTGGCCTTACAGATTAAGAGTTCTGAATGAAATTGGTTATTCATACTTCCATACCATTCCTGAGCACCCTGAAGGTAAGAAGAGGGAGAAGCTCAATGATGGCCCCACTGACCATCTGACCCATGGCTCTTGTATCACTGAGCTTTCTAAACTTATTCCCATCCTCTTTGCCTCAGGGGCCCATTAAGCATTTTAGCATCCTCCTTTAGTTGGAAAGATTGCTGCCACTGTAGGAGCTACTTTAATAGCCTTACTTAGGAAAGGAGATAAATTTGAAGATAACATCAAAAGGGCCATTTATGAAGCATCTAATTTTGACACAAACATCATCTACGCAGCCTGAAGTAAACTGGAGATTTGGCAATTAACCTGCTAATTTGAACCGTACTGACAGCCAATCTTCAGAGATAACACAGTGAACTTGACTTTTTGGTTTTTGTCCCAGCAGTGTTCAGATTTCTGCCTTTTATGCAGTACTTCAGTGTGGCATCTTTCCTTGTTTTAGTTGCACAAGTTGCATTTAAGAAAGAGGCAAATCATTTTAAACAGGTTAAAACGTATTTTATTCATTAACACTTTACATTTCATAATCATATTATTGCTTAATAATTGCTTTGCATTATTTCATTTATATGCCGAACATTTTTATGACATGTGCCTTCATGTTTCATAAACATGATGCGGAATACAGGGTTCCTCTTCAGAGTGAGAGCAATGTGAGTGTAACCTTCTTTTGTGGGATGATTAGCTTGATGAGCCATTACCAGAGCAGTCCTATCCTTGCAAATCAAGAGAGCAGCAGGCAGCAGCATTTAGTTTGCTTGGCTCCTATGAACTCTTGAGTGCACATGAGATCACTGTTCAACGGGAGAGGTACCGATGTTCACCAATCATGCTTGGGGTGGGTGAGTGCAGTGCAGTGAGCTCCACTCTCTGTCTTCAGGGTCAGGGCCAGCGCTGAGACCTTTCAGAAGCATCCTTTGGCACACTGTCTTTGGGTGAGTTTAAATAAAGAGAAGAGATTATATCAGAGACCTAGAATCCAAAAAAAAAAAAAAAAAGGCTGGGGACATTTAATATTGCAATATTTGCTATTTGACCTTGTTGGCTTTTTTGGGTCCTGTCCTCCGTGGAAGTTTCCCTGGATTACATGATACAAAACCGGGTTTCCACCCTCTGTGTGTAGTCATGTTATACAAATGCAGCTTTAAGCAAAAGTGAGTCTTTTGGACTTTGTTGAAGGTCTTGTGAAATGGAGGGAAATTTTCTCCAGTCCACATGTTAGGAAACGCCATCTCTTATATGAGAGAGAAAGTCTGGCTCTGAGGCAAGCTTCTGAATGTTTCTATACAAAGTCACTCTGGATGATCCTGGTTGTGGTTGGGATCTTTGTATCTTTCACAGAATCAGAGAATTCAGATATGAAAAAGACATGAATAGTTAAAACCTTGACCAGTAGTCCTGAGTCTCATACTGCCCATTATAGTGGATCACAATCACTTGCGAATGAAGTGTCAAAGTTTTGCACATCCAAATAGACTAAAGATTATTTCTATGTTAATGTCATTTCCCCTCACTTGCATTCTGATGTGTTTTCTTGACTAGGAGACAAGGCAAATGTGCCATTTCTGATAGCCTATATATATGTCTGTGACCACGAGCTATGCCAGCGAACGATGTCCACCATGACTTAATATGGAGGAATAAAGGTTGAGAATGACAATCACTGTCAACAGATGGCTGCCTCATCTCCACAGGCCAATGAATGGCAATCTGGGACTTTCTGGAGTATTGGCAACACTCCTTTCACCTGGGGAATGACCCAAGAGAGTTAACAGGCAGCCTGTGGTTCTGTACTTCTACTAGAGTGATGGGTAGCAGCAAAGGCTACCTACTCTTGAAACTATGCTTTCCAGCCCATGAACAAAAAAATAATTGTACTAGTTTTGGGGAGAATTGCAAACCAATATCTCAAACTTGCTTTAAGAAGAGGGTACCATTAGATGTCACCACTTTCCATAAGTGATAAGAGTAAAGCAAATTCTGTTGCGCACCACCTCTTATGTTTGCATAGACAAAATGAAGTGGGGAATGGTTCAATTAACCAATGTTCACTGATGTAGAAAAGAACCTTGGAAAATTAAGGCCAAGACTCATATATTCCTCTTATAAGCAGGCTTTCTGGCCCTAATACACAGGTGAGGATTTTCTTGCTCCATTTTATTTTATATTTGTGAGAAGCATAACAGAGATACAAAATCCAGCTTCTATTTTCTTAGTAAAATTTCTAATTTCTGTCCCCTGACAAAAAGACTTGCTAATATACCACTTCTATTTCAAGTTCAGGGGCAATTTTAAATAAAATAAACATAATATGGACACATGTACGAAACAAACAAAAGCTCATCTTTATTCTACATAGCAGATGACATCAATACATTTTTCTTTCATGCCTTTCACTTTATAGGTTCTAACCTCTAATTCTGTTTTACTTACAAGAATAAAGTATAGAATTTAAAAATTTTGTTTTAGAATATAAGTTGAACAAACAGAGGCTACTCATTAAAAACAAATGGATTTTCCTCTTTGAGAGAACACATTGGATATTGCATTGTACATTCAATTATTGACAATTTTTCTAACTCCATGCAGTAAATCAATTTTCAAATTACTATGGTGATTCTGCGTTGCAGTCAGAATACTACTTCTCTCTGTGTACATCTACAAAGTGTTAAATCCATTTAGAGCTCAGCAGCTAAAACCAATGTATTTGGTCAATAATCAAAATAATGAACTATATTTCAACCATTCCTTATCATGTATTATCTTCTTTGGATCTTACAAAAGACCCTCAAAAAAGAAATTACTAAACAAATCATGTAAAGTCTATGCAATGGAATATTTTACAACATTAGAACAGAATCAATATGAAGTGGAATTATGCCATATTGTTAAGTAAAAGAAGTTGCAGAACAACATATACAGATTATTTCATTTTTATTTTAAAAATCATAAAATATAAATTTTTCATATATGTTAATATATTTTTATATTATGTATCTCTATGAGCCTAGAAAAATATGTTTTAAGCTCTGGGGTGAATCAGAGGGGTAGAGAAGAGACACTATCACTTGTTTGTATGTACTTTAAAAAAGACAATCAAATTATGGATGATTTAACTATTTTATGTTTTTTAGCATTTCTCAAAATAAAAATTTAAAGAGAAATTGTCTTCATTTTGAGGATGAAAAAGCAAGGCTCAGAGATTTTAAATGACCTTTGTAAGGTCTTGCAGCTTACTCCCGAGTCCAGGCTTCTTCATTCTCCAGCAACTACTTTTGGCTCCCAGATCCCCAGAACACAGCATTTTGAACTGTAGACGAAATTGGGAAATAATCACAAGCTTCAAACTCTACCCTTTGAAGTGCTATCACCTTAAGACTTCTTGGTCTACAGCGGTGGAGTTTTAGCCTACTTAGCATATAAAAATATAAAATAAGAGTTGCTAAATGCGTGTATTTTCTCTTTCTGGGAAGAAGGCAGCCAAGTTAACTGTCTGGGTGGAAATCCGGATGTCTGTGTTCCGAGCGGTGTTGTATATGTTGGGTGAGCTACTGAACATCATATCTCAGTTTCCTCACCTGTGAAAATATTGTGCTGACCTACTTTTTCAGGATAGCTGGGTGGGCTACTTCATGATTTAAAACTGCTTTGAAAATACAAAGCTCCATTGAAGTTGTTCATCAAGAGTTCCTCCTGGCTTATACCTTTCTTCCTTCTCAATCCCTTCTCTGGCATATGAGCTCTGTAGCCTTGGTGTTTTTCTATGTCTGATCCAAAAGTCGACAAAAATAACAGTCATATTTAAATTGGAAATATGTCCTTTGGTATTAGCTTCAAATGAGAATAGAGTCATTATTTCTCCTACACCTGAATGTAAAATGTGTGTGTGTGTGTGTGTGTGTGTGTGTGTGTGTGTGTGTGTGTGTGTGTGTACATGTTTAAGACAATCAGGTAGAAGTCCACTAGACCTAGAGACAGCTTGGGATGCTAGCATCATGTATGCACTTCTCCTAGCTTCATTTGGCATTGTGAGGATTAACATTGCCCGAACAGTAAGAATTAGTGGTACAGTCTTAAGCTGGGAGGCAGAAACTGTTTTCTCTTCTGTCTCCCCTCATTTACTTTCCCTGCCTTTCCCATGGTTGCCCTATCTGCCAGCCCCTGGGGAATAGAGGCAAAGTATTAATAAAGCAGCATGGAAATAAAAAGATGAAAAGAGATCAAGGAAGGGAAGCCAAAAGTTTGCATGAGTTGGTTTTATAAACTAAAATATTGTTGAGTAAAAGGAAAAGCCCCCATTAAGAGGAGTTCCTTCTCCTTCCATCCTACCTGAGACCCTGACAGGGATGAAGGATGAGAAGAAGGGGATGTGGGTGGTCACATTATAGGCCAACTGCCCTGAAAAACTTATACATGTGTATGACATGGTTTGGGGAAATCCTGGCCTTCTAAGTTACCGCTGGAATCCTCTTCAATTTCTCCGTCTTCTTTCATATTTGAATATTTTCAAAATATTCTGTGTTGTTCTTGAGTTTTGGGTTAGTAAAAATGTCTTTCTCTTATATATTACACTTTCCTTGGGTCATAAACATCTTGTAACTCTCCCAATACTTACAACAGTTCTCTGTGTATAACGGGCAATTCAGAGTGACTAATAAAAATAGTTCTAAATGCTGTTCAGTGTACATCAACCATCCTGTGATTCTGGGATTATATCTCCAGACTCTTGCCTGCTAACCCTAGTAATATACATATTTTTTGTTTAGGGGGCTTTCTTTGGTTAATGATCATTCCTAGCACATTCATGAAGACCCCACAAAATCTATTTTAAGCAAAAGAAAATTAATCCTTTTTCCTCTCTGACATGCTCTTAGATTCCTTTAAGCTGTGTTTTCTTAGATTTTTGAGTAAGAGTTACCTCCATGGTCTTCTGACCCATTTTCCCATTGAGTTTCCAAAGTCACTCCCCAACTTCTCCATGAGGTCGGCTCTTGGTTTGTAAAGTCCTCCAGAGACAAGGACCACAGTCCCTCCTGAGGCAGCCCTCTCCTTAACTGAAGAGCTCTGATAGAAAAGTCTCTACCATATTGAATGGAAATATGTCCACCCTGGAATTCTGCCTCATGTGATTGTGGAGAATAAGCCTAATCTCTCTTAAAGACAAGTCTTAAGTGTCTTCTCCATCTTATAAGCCATCTCTATAACACTCCTCCTAGCTAAAGTTTTGCTTCCTTCCAGCAAATAGCTGCTCAGCTGCTGCAGATGTCATGCCTTGTGGGATAGAGATAAAATTGTATGACTCCTAGAACCCTGGATCAGGCCTGCTTGTAGAAGAAATGTGAGCATTTCACACCTTCTCTCATTTGCCCTTGAGGAGCCCATGCCCAGTACTTCTGCTGAAGGCAGCCACTCATGGCATATGCCCAGGCAGGGAAACCTCCCATTCCACCATTCAAGTGTGCCTTGGGAGGCAGGCCAGTGCATGCTCCACACCTGCTCCCTCTCTGAAGCATAAGCAGGAGTGAGGCTTGGCCTGATGACTGAGGATAATGACACTAATGCCCCAACTTCTCACACCATAGCCCCTACCTAAGGAGCTCATAATTCAAAGTGTAAGGAGAAGCATGTGCTTTCTCTAATGTAAGATGTAACTTTAATTTAACAAATAAGATTAATTATAGGTCACATAATGTTTCTGGCTATGGTACACATCATGGTAAGGGACCATCATGTTCTTTATCACTGGAGATGCTCGTAAAGACAGCCAGAGGAAACGATGCAGGACTGAATAAAATCAGGCTAGTGGGTGTTTTGGTTCTTGTTTTGTTTTAAAGTTAGTCATAGAATTATGGCCTATGGAGATTAAAGCACCTAACACGTCACCAACTCCACTCCTTTACTAATGAAGGAGAAATAATTAGGTAGCATGTTCTGTTCTCTTTGGGCTCACGCAGTAAACATTTTGCTTTAGAACAGTTTGTGTAGGAGTGTACTAGGCATATGCAAGTATACTTTGTATGAACTATCCCATAATCTTTGATCCTGGAGAAAACATGTTGAGAATTATCTAGGGCTGGAGTTACCTACAGCAGGAAATTAAAGTACTGGCCTGTAATATTTAGTCAATCTGATTCCCCCAATGTCTTCTCATCAGCCTCTCAGGTAGGGTCACTCTCTATGTCCCAGCTGTGCTCTATGTCAACAAAGCCAGTAAATTGTGACTAGTGAAAAGTTTTCATTTTCCCACTTTCAACACATTTGCATAATTGGGTCTCCAACTATAAGGACAAACAATCTCCAACATACATACTCACAACAGATAAAACTTAAATGTGCAGTGTAGGGTCTTTTTCCTTTGGTACATCTCCCTCCCTTCTCCCCAACTTTCTCCCCACCCATCCTCTCTTCCTTCCTTCCTTCCTTCCTTCCTTCCTTCCTTCCTTCCTTCCTTCCTTCCTTCCTTCCTTCCTTCCTTCCTTCCTCAAATGTTCGTGAATACCTACTCTGTGCCTGGCATCACGCTGAACACTGGGGATACACAATGAACAAAATCTGGCCTCTGCCTTGACTTCATAGTTGAGATGGGGTAAAAAAAACAGCCAAGAAAACTCAGTGTGCTGACTTCTGGAACACAGGGTGCTCAGGGACACTGAGAAGGGGGGCAAGGATGGGGATGATGAAGCTGGGATGGAAAGCTTTGGGGTAGACCTGAACCTTAAACTGAATCTTGAAAGGTGAAGAGTAGTCAGTCTGATGATTGAATTAAAGGAGGGCATTAGGGAATAACACATGCAAAAGCACTACGAGGGAGGAAGGAGGAAAATCAGTGTTTTCTGGTAACTGGAAGCCCTGAGGCTCCTGTCCTTGCACACAATTCTGTGGCATTTGGAGCATTAACTACATGGAATTGCATAAAGTTGGGGGACACCTTGGAGACTCTCAAGTCTAGCTTTCCTTTCAAATGTGGGAAGATTTCTTTGACCTCCAACAAATGACCTCCAACCCACACACTCACAACAAGTAAAACTCAAATGTGTAGTATAGGGTCTTTTTCCATTGCCTTCTGATTGAGAGCTTTTAGTCTAAGCTTTATCACTTTTAGAGCGGCAGAGTCCGACCAAGTATCATGGGTAAGCCAGCTTTAGTGCCTGGGCTCTGATATTTGAGAGTAGATAACCTCTGATTCTGTGTGCCTACTCTAACATCAGAATATGGCTTTTCCTATGTGCTAGAATTCACTACTTCATCTTGAGCCCACAGAACCTGATAGTCATAACAGCTACCATTCATTGAACACCTATTATGTGCCAGACACTAGGACAGTGTCAGTGGCTTTATCTATACATTTTCTCATTTAATTGACTTAGGAACTCCATTAAGGTAAGTGTACAGACACAGTTCTTTCTTTTTGCAAATAACAGAACTTGATCCAACTCACTTATGCAAAACCATGGTCTATTGGAAGAACATGGGGTAGCCCGTAGAATTGAAGAAGAAGCTGAACCACCTGGTGGCTCAGGAAATCCAGATGGCAGATATGATGGGCAATTCCTTCATGGTGCCATCCTCAGAAAGAATCAGCTCTAACCATTTTATTTTCTTTTAAAAAATAATTAATTTTAAATATTCACTTTTCAGTAATAGTTGACATAATTCAATGATTTTCATCCTTGGGTCACTGCATTCAGAATTAAAAATTCACAGAGGCAAAATCTGATGACCTAGGGACTGGCAGGCCACCTTGATTTACACTAGGACTTTACTTGGGGAAAATCAACGTGGTTTTACTGGAACAGCGAGAGAGAATGCTGAGTGGACATGAACAACAGTTGTCCATTTGCATAGGTCATGCTATCCCCACTGTACAGGTCAACTCAGTGAAGTGAAGCAACTCTCCAAAAAGTTACACAGATAGTATATGACAGTGCCAAGGTTTCAACCTAGATCTTCCTGACTTCAAATTCGGGGTGCTTTCCATTTCTCCTTGCTACCTTTTTGCCGGAACTGAATATGGATATTGCATTTGGAGTCAAACCATGCCTGATAGGCTGAAACTTTGCTGTCAGTCCCAGGGCTGGGCCAGTCAGTTCCTAAAGAATGGCTCCAGAAACAGCTTCCTGTCCTCTCACGTGAGCCCATATTGCCATGAGGAAACAGCCATGCCCTGCTGCCCTAGTGGAAGTCTAGAGAATATTAAACCATAGCTTGTCTCTCCAAGGTCTACACATTGACTCTGCTTTGCCCATGGGAGCAACACAAAATACTCCCTCCTCCACATGCTGACCTTCCAAATATTTGAAAAGAGCTATCTGTCCCACCCGGATCATCTCTTTACAAAGCTAAATATTTCTGTTCCTTTAACAATTCCTCATACTGCTATCCCACATGACCACATGAGGATAATTTCCATATGTTGGCTAATTCTCCAAGACTTACATCAGATGAGAAGCTGGCCCTGTATGAAAAGAAATAATTTCCCCTTGCTTTCTCTTTCTGATCCATTAGATTTCATATAAACCCTTCTGATGACTACCTGCTGTTTTCAAATTCAGTTGCAACCCAATATGATTCACTAGGCAAAATTCTCATTCTTCATTCTTCGTTTATCATTTCCCACCAACCCAAGGCCTTGATAAACACCCTTCTGAAGCCACAGCCAATGGGCAAAATATGTCCATAAAAAATGTCAGCTTTTGATTCCTTGCCATGTTTTAGTTTATATATAATGATATGACTTTTTAAAATCAAGGTTTTTGTTAAATGTAAATAATTTTAAGTTTAAACAGCTGTAATCACACCCTTAAAAAAATACCCTGAAAGGTGGCTGAGGGTGTTGTATGCCATACCCTCCCCTAAATCTCTTTAATTGTTCTTTCCATTTTTTTTTATAAAAAAGAAGAAGAAAGTAAAAGTTTGAAAATCTTTTTGAGGTTTTGAGCATTTGCAGGGCATTTCCTCACAAAAACATTAGTTGTGCTGTTTCCGAAACAATGTGTCTGATTATGTAAACAGTCCTGGAACCTCAAAGTTTGAGTTGGAAGAAGTGAAAATGAAGAAGTTTAGGATATTTTTTTTGTTCAGAATCTTATACGTTGGCAACTCTGAAGACTAGAGCTGGCATATTGTAGAATTATATAAATACCAGCAAATCTAGACTGAATGAATTTATGTCATAGGTTCAACATGTGATTAGCCACAATCAAATACTCCTATCTTTTTGCTCTTTAGAACATGAATCAAAATCCACCATTTACAATCTGCACGTCATGGAAAACGAATGGAACTCAAACAGTGGACCTTACTGTCTGGGCTCTGCCATCAATGAACAATATATCTTTGAACAAATTACTGCATGCTTTTGCATGCCCCTTCCATAAAACCATTGGTCAGGTACCATCCCTTTAGAGAAATGATATTTAAGGATGAATCTGTAGTAAGAGAAGGGAGCCATTTACATTGCTATATTGTTTCGTTCCACCTGGAACAAAGGAAGACAGAATCTCTTACAGTTCTCTCCTTGACCTGACTAAATATGTACAAGCTGAAGAATGAGTTGTGAAATAGAGCTGGTAGCTTTTCTGGTCACTTGTCATCGAATGTTCACTGACCCTTCTTATAAATGGGAAATCAAGCCCTTTGTGTTTTAATTTGAATAAAGGGAATGGCTCTCTCTTTGCAGGAAGAGCCATGCTAGACCTACTGGAAGGCTGGTAACATATGCTTTAAAATGTTAAACTATGTAAACCATTATTACTAGAGAATAATTTAGACATTGGGCATCTTTGGTTCACCATATGCTGTATTGATGTTTTTCAGTGTCTTTGTGACTCATACAACTTTGTAGGAATTTTTTATTAACAAGAGAAAGATTCATAAGTCATCAAGAAGAGGAAATGTGGAATTCTGCCTTACTCCATATGTAAAGTAATCACCTTAAACCTGCTGACCACTTCTGGCACCTGGCTGCACAGTTGAACTGGATAACTTACTAATTACTTTGCTGCATAACCCTCTAAGTGACTTCTAGGATGGGTAGATGTTTACAGGACTCCAGTGGCGTGAAATACAGCTGTCAGATTATTTGTGTTCACTTGAAAAACACAGCAAATAACCTGTGATTTCACTTTGATGTTTCCAGAGTCCATGACTTTGGCTTGTCCTTGACTTACAGAAGATCCAGGCCTTGTCTCCACCACACCCAAATGTAGCATACAAGTTACCTCTCTGGGAAGAGCTGTTGAACTGCAGTCACTTCACTTTGAGGACAAGAAAACAATCTACTAATAGGATTTATTATCTCTTTTACCACTTTCGGTTTTAATGAAATTAAGTTAATGTCAACATCCTTTTCTGTGGTGCTGTTTTGCACTGGTGTGTGTGTGTGTGTGTGTGTAGACATGTGTGTACTTTGTTTCATTTTATACTTTCACAAATAACCAGGAGACTGCAGAAGTCATGCCCAACCAGTCCTTCAGTTGCTGGCAAGAAATTACAAACTGAAGGAAATCAGCTTTAAAAGCTTTTTTGGCCTCTCACATTATTATTAAGCTAAATGTAACAAGGATATGGGAGGTAGGGAAGGAAGCAATATACTTTCCAAAGAAACTAGCCTGGAACTATTTAGAGACATGATATCTACAATTTCTATTTAAAAAAAAAAAAAGTTTCTCAATTCCTTCTTCTCTTCCTAAGGTTTGAAATAATCCTTAAAGCCAGTATAATGACAGCATTTATTTCCAGTCTCAGCTCTTCCTTAGCTTACTCCAACCTTAACCTTGCATATCCCCCTTCACTAGAAACCACCTCATTTAAATTAAAAAACAAAACACAATGAAACAAAAACACTTTCAAACAAAATGAAAGGCAATGACTCATCATCATATATGGTTCTAATTCTTAGCAAAGACCAACAGTCTGTTACAAAAAGAAATATAAACAGTCTGTTACAGAAAAATATAAATTAAATGACTAATAAAAAAAATGGGTTCTTTACTTAGTGATCCTGGGTTAACCTTTTTGTAAGATGACTTCTATTAATCTCACTGAAAAGCATTCTTCTGAGGAACAGGATTCTCTCTGTAAAGAAATAGTTATAATACACAAAGAAAATTTAATGTTCACCAGTAGCTTTCCAGTTTGTCTAAACTTCCTAGACCAAAACCTCTGGACTCTCTTTCTCCAACTCCTACAGAAGGATTTCACTAAGAGCTTGGGCTATCTTCCTTTCAATTCCTGCTATTCCTATTGCTATTGGTTGAAATTCTTCACTGTTAAGTGTCAGCGGTCTGACTCACTCTAGGGACTGAGAACAGGGTCTTTCACATCGTAAAGTTCAAGGCTTCTGTATAAAAAGGTCAGACAATGTAACCACAACTGGTTAAGTAAAGGCGCAAGAAAGAAGGCAAAAGTCTTATTCTGGGGAAGACTCCCAGGTTTTACTGAAGACTTGTTGATTTTAATTTTCCTTTTAGCTTTTATTCAAATAAAAGGTTTAATGGAAGCTGTTTATATGTAGCTTCTTGACATTCCAAGTGATTATTGAAAAGTATGCAGTGGGAAGACTTTAATCCCAGACTCCCTATCTCGTCAGCATCAGCTCACTGCAATTTTTTGGTGCAGAGGATAAGCAGTGGCACTCCACTGTAATGTCCTCTACTTGTTGATAGGTCTCTGTCTTTTACCCAGCTGGAAACTTTATCAAAGGCAAGAACTGTGCCCTTTGAGTCTCTTTATCCCTGAAGCATTGTTTAATGCCTGGTATATAGCCAGTAAATATTTGCCAAATTAATCTATGGAGGAAAATTGAAAGTACGCCATTAGTGTTTAATTGTTGTTACTGGCAAGACCTTCTGTAGGCAAGTAAATGGGCCTGCTATGACTCTGGTAACCACAGTGCCGTTTGAGGCCCAACGTTAAGCCTTTTCTCATCCTCCTTGCCAAGCATGGAGCCTAGGAAGGCCTCAGTTTGATTTCCATATTTGGATCATGCTGAGTGCAAACCCCAATTCTATAATCCATTTCATTTTGAGGCTGTTGGCATCTCTGGAGTCAGGAAGTAACATCTGCTTCAGTGAACTGATTACCAATGAGAAAAAAGAGGTAAAGGCCAGCGTTAGGTGGGGTCTGGCTTAGCTTCAAAGAAGGCATATGGCTTGTATCTTAATGAGAGAGTTTACATATTCAGGAAAGATACATCTGAAGGGCAAATTAACTAGTTTGAGAAGAGTGCTTAAATAAAGTGTTGCTGATTAGATTGCTCTAAGCAGTGGCACATCATCCTATAAAAACCCTGAGATCTGTGCTTTCTTCTTAGTTCCCACTGCATCACTTTAGCTGGGACTCTTGTTGCTCAGATCTCATTACTATAGTGTCCTCTCATGATCCACCTTTGCTAGATGCCTCTTTGCACCAAAGCCTACTTCACCATCTAGAATATTGATCTCT
Source organism: Cynopterus sphinx (assembly GCA_030015415.1). NCBI lineage: Eukaryota > Metazoa > Chordata > Mammalia > Chiroptera > Pteropodidae > Cynopterus > Cynopterus sphinx. The sequence continues at coordinate 28,591,424 of CM057391.1, forward strand.
CTAAAATACCATTTTCATTTGCTCAAAGACCTTCAAGTTTTTCCTCTATCACTGGCATTCAAGTATATTTATGAGTGTCTGGTCTTAATATACATTTTCATTCTACCTCACAACAGAGTTCCAGTCCAAATCTCCATCCCACTAGCCTGGTACACTCAGTTTCCTGGTTCCTTTCTGCTATGTCTGTTTTTCATATTTGCCTTCAAAGTCCTATTTACATTGCTTTACTTCTGCCAATTCTGCCCACCCTTGCAGGTTTGGTTCTAGCCTCATCTATTCACAAAACCTTCTGTCACTATTCTAGCCCTTAACAGCACTTCTTTCTCTGAGCAATTATAGAACTATAGGACACTGAGAAGGGACTAATATGTATCTATCTTTTAAATATACTTTGATTCAAATATTATTCAGCGGAATAAAAGCATAGGTTCTTTAGAAATCTCTGTGTCAACTCACAAACTGTCCAGTGTGGAGATCTCTTGTGGTGCTGAGAAGAGAGACTCAGTCTAGTGAGATAAAACCAGTATGGCAGGATAGAATGTCCTATCTACTTCATCCCCTTTACTTCTTCCTATTGTTGTTCCTTTTAATCACAACACATTAGTTATGTCTTCAGGAGTGAATGGTATCTGTCAGAGAAAGATTTTAGTTTTAAGAGAACTCTACTCTCAAAAATAGGAAAATCCAGGTGACAAGAATCTGCTAATTTTGATCTGAATGGTGATAGTTTGAAATAGGACTAGCTGGTGTGAGTATAGGGAGAGGTGGCAGAATGAAGCTGAGCTCCCCAAGGAGAAGTGGGTGGGAAAGAATGGAGGAGGGATTTCCAAGGGAGAGGCTGATTCCAGGCAGAGACAACACAGCAGAAGGAGGCTTGAGAAGAACAACAATGATAGCAAAAATCTTCCCATTCTTTGGATGATATGTGTATTTCTGGGCAGCTGTAAGACTGGATTATTTCTGGTGGTGGACAAATCATGTACTTACTTTCAGGAGATGCAGAGAATAACAGCAGGAATACTCCCCGTCATAAGGAACTAGATCTTGGGGTGTTATTAAAAAGATTTCCCTATGGAAATATGAGGGGGAAGAGTAGGTGGTGATAGAGATAAATATGACACCAGGGGAAGATTTAGCGAATTGGTTCATGCAGTTGTATTCAAAGGGAAGACCATTTATCTAATAGCAGCTACATATATTTTAAAGAAAATACCTAGAAGAAAGTAATCTCTGAAGTACAAGCTTAAACCTAAAGTCTAACTCTTGACATTTATTCCATGAATATTCTTGGTACTTATAATGTAAGACCTTGTTTTTTTAACACATGATTTAAAAACATTTTTGATGGCCACCTACACTAAAAAAATATCTTATATCAGCTAATGTTTCATGGGAAAAAAATACTTGCAAAAGGTAATTATGATGCACTTTGATATTTCTAATCTGGTATGGTCTTTTAATTTAAAAAATACTGGTCAAGACCTACTAAATTGACTTCATGACCCACTAATGAGAAAACTATGTTAGAGAAATTAGGCATGGCTGACTTCCAAGACCATAAGAGAAGTACTAAGAGAGACCCAGCAAACCTAGCTCTACAAATTTTCTGAGGAATTACTAGGGGGACTATTGGTGGGAGATTTTAAAAGCTTCTTGTGAGGTTTAAACTATACACTTTATTGTTTTAATCCTGTAGGTGTAGGCAAACTCCTTTAGAAACCACACAAGGTTGGAGAGATTGCTTAGGGACATGGGAGTAACCTAGAATCTGAGAATCTGTATCCCATTCCACAGTGGTCCTTGGAGGGAGAATAGACATTCAAAACCGACCAAAGCTCATTCTTTGATGACAGGACCATATCTTTATGTCCCCACCAGCATCCCTTTTGGTGCCTTGCATGAAGAAAGTACACAATAAAATGTTTGATCACACATTTTGAGATTAATAAATTCTAGAAGAGTGGCTTTCAATTTTTTAAGGGTATTCTCTCTTTTGATAAACATGTGCTCACATTTATAACTATATACCCAGATTCTGATCCTAGATCTTTCTCTCATCTACCATTTCATTGGTGGTTATCAATAGAAGAGAATGAGCATTTATTAAAAACTGCCAAGTTTCAAGTATATAGTATAATTCATCTCATTTAAATTGTGTAGCAATTTTCTATGTTCCGTCTGATAGAGAATAGGTGTAAAGATAACAAGCCAAAGGAAACCAAGTATAGCCTTTGCAACTGGCAGAGAAAACACCCAATACTGCGCAAAATGTAGGGGCTAGTAATATCTGAATTAGACAATACAGCTAATACCTGGTCAACATAGAATCTTTCTAATACTCTCCTGACTCCAGGTTATCGGATTTACCTGATTGACTCAGTCTACTGAGCAGGTTCCAAATCTACTTTTCCAGTCAGCTGTGAATCTGGGAATAGAAAGAAGTTTTAGAGCTGCAGTGTGGAGAGACTCTGTCCACCACTAAAACCATGGACCCTGAATGACATGGTCTCTGATCAGTCACTTTACTCTTCCTCCTATGGGGAAAAGGATATTAGGCAAGTGAAGAAAGATTTCCATCAATTCCCACAGGAAGAGAGGGCAGAATACCAATGGAAATATAGAGGGTGAGAATGAAAATAAACATTTTCTCTTTTTCAATATTTTCTATAGAGGATAATTGTATTATTATAATTGATACTTCTCCACTTGAAGCAAAGAGACTCATAATTAATTTAGGTTAAGTGAGTTCTCTGTTGCATTCTGGTCTTTCAGTTACCCTCTCTACAGTTGGTTCATTGTGATTAGTTGCGAACTGAATTGTACATAAGACATAAGCTAAGGATCAAGGGTGATAAAGATCAAGAAGCTCCAAATGTGTGGGTTAATGAGAAGTAAAGTAGCATTAGGTTGTTCTTATGAGTTACGCTTACTCAGTATTTTATATCCACTCACAGTAACAAAATACACTAAGAGCTATAAAAGTCTTATTCTTAAAATTATATAGGAAAAATAATTTTATGGCCCTAAATTTAATAGCCACAACCCTCATTTCCCATTGAAAGAATTCTTTTTGTAATACAGGTTTTCTCAGGGAGACAATATTCGTAGAAGAAGACAGACTATATTTTATTCATTACATATCTATTATGTATCTGACATGTATTAAACACCATGAAGGATTCAAAATTTAACAAGACATGGTTTATGTTCTAAATAGTCAATGGAAAACAAATAAGAAAATAACATGAACTAATGATATAGTTATAACTCAGATTGGAATGGGGTAAATGCTCAGAGTGGGGTGCATGGATATATTAAGTAATAGGATGATTATTAGGTTAGGGAGCAAGGATGGAGAGGACTCTGGGAAGGCCAGAAAAACTCAGGAAGGATTCAGGGAAGAGGTAGCTTTTGAGCTCAGTCTTTGAAAGGAGGTTTTATTTAGACATAAAGAGGAAAGATAGTATAGGATAGGCAAAGTGAGTGATGAGAGAAAGGCACTGGGTGTGGCACAAATCAGAAAGAGAGCCTAGCTCCCGTTGGCTGGATTGTGAGGCTCACCAAGGAGAGCATGAGAAATGCAAGACTCAGTAGAGACTATCTAGAGAACCCCTCATGCCAGGCAGGAGTCTTTGGACTCTGCTCTTCATGGCGGTGTGGCTTTGTAGCAAAGCTGGGAGCAAATTGCAGGATCTCTTGCCTGTTTGGTATGTACAAACCTTAGCTTTTCCCCCAAAAGATTGGAGCTGCCGGGAGGATTTTTGGGAGGGTGTCATAATTGTTCAGACAGAAGTCATGTTTACCTGAGCTAGGATGGTGGCCATGAGAACTGCAAGGAGAGAATAAATGGGAAATGAAATGTGGGTATTTCTCAGAAAGAACTGGTGGAATTTGATACACTTGATTTCAGCCCAGTAAGTGCCATGACCCATTTGCTTTATATTTAAGTCTCCTCAGCAGTGTAGTTTGTAAATCATTTCTTATCAAAAATAAATATAAAATTATTTAGGTAAATAACAGTTGGCTTTAACTCACTAATTTTCAAGCGCTGCTTATTATGCTACTCTAGCTTCAGAGCTAGACTACACTTTAGAGAGCAACTTCCCCAGGAGTTTCAAACCTGGCTGTCACCTCAACTTGCCTCAAGCTGTCTCTTTTTATTTCTTTCACATATAGGGCTGCTTGTACCATCTCCTTGGCACAAAGTGTTCCATAAGTATAAAATAGTTTAAAAAATTACTAAGTAATCCAAACTTTATAGATGAAGGAACTGGAAGGACACTACAATTTCTTGACTTCAGGTCAGATCACAAAAGAAATAGATAATAAATCCCCTCTCAATATGCGAAATTTTCAATTTCTCTTTCAATGTTGTAACCCCTGCTGTGTCATTAGTATTCTGTTTTTCATCCTAGCATAATATTAACATCAGAGCTAGTTATAGATTTATCAGTATTCAGATGTGGAAAAATCAATCATTTACAAAAAGAATGCCAGCATCTTGATGGAGAGCCACAGAGCTCTACTGTGGGAAAAAGTAGAGATTCTTGCTTGGGTGTTCATTATCTTGTTTAATTATTTGTGTGCGGTACTTTTTTATTCACATAGCTAATATTCCATTTAAAACTAACATTACAGAATCAGATAATTATGAATTTCTGTTTGTGGCTGGAATGTTTTGTTTTGTTTTTAAAAAAATGGTTACAATTCGCTAATCTTCATGGGAGGTTGTTGGAATAATCAGAAAATAATTTAGAAATCCAAAAATGGGTCTGAAGGGTCAAAGAGAAAGATAAGTGAAATATATTATTCTTTTAATAAACTCATACTCCTTGAAGAAATCTGAAAAATGCTAATAATATTACACAAATTATTAAATTTCTAAAAAGATTAATGGAGTGCAGCTTTGGCAAAATTTAGTTGAGCTCTTTTGGTATGCCTAATATTTTGTGATGACTTTATTGCATGCTTCCTCCTCACACAGTACTAGGGTTTCTCAAACTGTAATGCACACACAGATCAGCAGGGTGTCATATCAAAATTCAGATTCTGATTCAGTCAGTCTGCATGGGGCTAGGATTCAAGTGATGATCCAGGGACTATGCTTTGAATAGCAAGGATGAACATATTTCTCTGCTCTAATTCCATGCAGTCTGGCTATCTTCTAGGGATTCTTACATCCATGCTGCAGTCAATTTTTTTCTTGAACAGCACTTCCTGAAATTTTAGAGAATAGTGAGTATTAATGAGAGGATAGTGTAGGGTCTAGAAATAGACTTGACAAATATGACTAGGACCCTGAAAAACTCTGCTACAGTAGTTCCATTTTTTATGGGTTTGACACTAGGCTGATATTTGAATAAAGAGCTTCCATGCTTAAAAATAAAAAAGTGTGAAAATGATGGCTCTAGACTTCTCTATCTTTTCTTCTCTTTAGAGAAAGCTAATACTTGCTGATAACTACAATGTGACAGGCCTGTGCAAAGGGAAGTTCACATATTTGAGAAGCAGTAGAGAAGACAGGATGAGATCCCGTAGCTGTCTCATTTTACCTAAACCTAGGTTATTTCACATGCATTGTGCTTCCTTCCTGTCCTGCTTCTATGCTGTGTCTTAACTTCAAGGGGTCTAGTGCTCTCTTTTCTCCACTGAGAGCTAAATATTATGGGAAACTATTCAGCATTTGCTAATGGACTCTGTAAAGAAACAGAGGAGATAAAAATTCAATGTATAAATATGAATTATATTTCTATATATAAACACTGAAAAATTTAAACTAAAATCTAAGGGGTACATACCATGTATAATAGCTCCAAAAATTGAAATATTTAATTATAAATTTAACAACTATAACTATATAACAACTGTAATTAACATGCTGTTATATGTTCAACTGTGAAATGTTGACAAAAGAAATCAAAGGATATCCAAATAAATGAAAAAACATACTGTGCTCATGATTTGGAAGACTCAGCATAGTAAACATGTCAGTTCTCCCAAAGTTAGATATAGATTTAGGAAATATCAATTAAAATCCCAGCAGAATATTTTTGTATAGGTTATACATGATGTATAGTTATAAATAAGCTTATTTTAAAATTTTATGTGGAAGAGAAAAGGAATTAGAAGAGCTAAAATATTTTTGCAAAAGAAGAATAAAGTTGGAACTTTTTGGTATAAGATTTCCAGGACCTACTATAAAGCTACAGTAATTAAGGCAATTTAGAATTGGCAAGGAGGTAGACACATGGATCAACGAAAGAAAATAGAGTCCAGAAATAGATGTATATAAATATAGCCATTTGATATCTGACAAGAATGATTGACAAAGTGATTCAATGGAGAAAAGATAATCTTTTCAACCTTAACAAATGGTTCTGGTTTTGGAGCAGTTAGCTTTTCATATGTAAAAATATGAACTTAACTATCTTCACACCTTACTCAAATACTAACTCAAAGTAGATTATAGATGTAAATGTAAAACATAAATATATAAAATTTTAAGAAAAAAATATGAGAGAAATAGCTTCATAATCTGGAATTAGATGGTGACTTCTTAGAATTGAAACCAAAAATAGCACTCATAAAATAAAATTTTGATATATTAGTCTTCATCAAAATTAAAAACTTTTCTGTGTCAAAAATACTGTCAAGTGAAGGAAAGATTAGAAAGAGAAAAGATTTGCAAATTATATATCCAATAAATGACTTTTATTCAACATATTCAAAGAACTCTCATAGCTCAAAAAGACAACAAAGACCCAAATTAAAAATGAGTAAAAGACTGAACAGACACTTCTCCAAAGAAGATATAAAAATGATAAACATATAAAATGATGTTCAGCATTATTATCTATTAGAGAAATACAAATTTAAACCATGACTCAATACTGCTGCATATCTATTAGAATGACTAAAATATAATTACTGATGATACCAAGTGTGGACAAGGATACAGAGCAACTGGGACTTTCATACATTACTCTTGGGAATGCAGAATGATACAACCACTCTGAAAGTGGTTTGGAAGAGTCTTATAAAGCTAACTTATAATCCAGCTCTCCTACTTCTGGGTTCTTACCCTAGAGAAATGAAAACTTATGTCCACACAAACACATGCATACAAAAACTCATAGCAGCTTTACTATTAACAGTCAATACCTAAAGACCACCCAAATGTTCTGTCTTTCAACAGATGAATGCTTCAGCAAATTGTGATAAATTCATACAATGGAATATTATTCAGCAATAAAAAGGGATAGATTATTGATACTTGCAACAGATTGGATAAATCTCAAACACAGCATGCTAAGAGAAACTATCTCAAAGGGTTACATATTGTGTGATTCCATTTATATGACATTTTAAAAGGGACAAAATGACTGATGAAAAACAGATCAGTGGCTAAGTATAAGGGGAAATTATGACTATAAACAGTATGAAGAGTTTTTGTGGGGTAATGGAACTCTTCTCTATGCTGTTTATGGTGGTGGTTACATAAATCTATACATGTGTTAAAATTCAAAGAACTGCATACCAAAAGGAAAAAAAGGAAAATTTACTGTATGATAATTTAAAAATAATATTAGTAAAAAAAGATACAATGATGGAAAGCTATATTTTAAAAACTTTCCTGTTCTGTTAACAATATTTTTAGAAGTCAAACTATTTCTGCTCAAAATGTTTTTTCAAATATGAAGACATAGGGAAAAAATGTAAATTTTATGGTCTGTGGAATTTTTTTCTGGTCTACATCCAGGAAATAGATATAGAGAAACAAGTTTCCTGTGTAAAACACATAGACAGAGAAAATGGAAGCCCAAGAAATCTCAGAAGACCCTCAACTTTCTTTAGTCGGTTTGTGAGGTGACTGTTGTAATAGTCAGACTTGCAAGTGTAAAAAGGCTGAAAGCACTGAATGCATGAGTGGCTGGCCCATCTAGACCAACAAAGAACACAATGTGTTATCCTTTGATGACTGGAAACTTTGCAGATGAGCAAAAAATGAAGGCATTCTAATTTTCAGTTGCTTATTATAATATTTATATCCATTTTCATTAGTCTTCTCTCAATACTTTTAAGTCAATATAGGCAAACAAATATTACTATCTCTTCATGGAACTATTTAATAAAAAGTAATGTAGCTAAAGATTAAAAGTAGGTATCGATTCATTCCATTTCTCTGGTACCTCAAAACTAGGAGTGCAGAGGCTTAGCAATTTAATACTACTGTTGCATACTGTATCTTGTAAAAACTGTAGGTATAACAAACTTCAAGGTCAAGAATCAGCATACTAGGCCCATGGTCCACAAGCTAAGAATGTTTTTTATATTTTTAAGGGCTGTTAAAAAAAAAGAATGTGTGACATATGTGATATATATCTTCGAAAGCCTAAGTACTTATTCTTTGTCCCTTTATAGAAAAATAAGTACCAATTTCTGTTTCATTCTTGGTTTGAAACAAAACAAAACCAAAAAAAAAATCTAAGCAAGTTTGACTAGATGGGCATGTCCTCAAAATTATAAGGCGTTTCTACAAAAGAACCAATAACTAACATAATGGTGAAAATCTGAAAGTTTTCCCTCTAAGATCAGAAAAAGGGCTATTCACCATCCCTACTTCTAATTAGCATTGTAACAGAAATCCATCAGCTAAATAAACAAGGGGAAAAAACTAAAGGCACTCATATCAGAAAGAAATAAGTAAAACTGTCTTTCTTCACAAATACATTATAATCTAAACACAAAATCCTATAGAATCCACCAAAAATTACAACAAATGAGTTTAGCACCGTTACAAGACATGATATGTAAAAATTAATTGTGTGTCAACATATTAGCAACAATTGGAACTTTAATTTTAACATTTTAAATAATATCACAATATGGAATATTTAGGGATCAACTTCACAAAACAGAAAATGTGACAGAAAAGAAATTGAAGAAAATTTTAATAAACGAAGAGATTTACTATGTTCATGAATTGTAGAAACAAATATTGTTAAAGAGTCAATTTTATCTAAATTGTTGTATAGATTCAATGCGATTCAAATTGAAAGACCACTGGACTTTTTTGGACAACTTGAGAAGCTGATTGTGAATTTACATGTAAAAGCAAAAGGCTTAGGATAGCCAAAACATCTCATTTAAAGAACAAAGTTGGATAAATTACATTACCTTGTTTTTAAAAACAAGCAAACCCAGGGTAGCTCTATAATGTAGTCGTTAGCAAGTCTGCTTTTCATGCAGAAGGTCCTAGATTTGCACCCCAGGTGGAGCCAGGGACCATGCCTCAGGTGGGCCAAGTTCCCTAGTATGTGGGAGGGGACGCTCTGCCTTCAGAGATCCAGTTCGTAAGGGGAAACAGCAACATCCATGGGTCAGGGGTGGAAGTGAGGGGGAGGGGAGATTAAAGAGGGGAGAAAAACAAACAAACAAACAAACAAACAAGCAAATCCATGAAGGCAAACCAGGGCAGGTAGGACCTTCATTGCACTTTGCAATTGTGAGAATAATCGGAAATATTTTCAGCTTTGATATTGCATTTTAAGACGCAGACTAAAAACAAAAATGGGTGATATGTCTAAACAGCAATTCATTTTAGTTATAGGTAGTATTTAACCTGGAAGGTTTATTAAGGAGACCCAGTAACTATATTAAAATTATAAAGGACCAGCATAATAGGAGGGATATTTGGCTTATTCCATGTAGCTTCAGAGAGAAAAGCCTAAAGATAAAGGGGACTGAGAAGGACCTAGGTTCAGAATAAGGGAGACCTTGCTAAAGTGGAGTGGGAAGCTTTGTAAGGAGTTGAACACAGCATAGCTGGAGGAATTCAAGCAGATGCTGGAAGCCACTTGTGACGTATCATCTGTTGAAACTATATCAGTGTTTCTCAAAGTGTGGTCTGAGGTCCACTTGCATGGAGAAGTTGTTAAAAGTTTAGACTCTTGGGTCTCATGCCAGACCATAAATATGTATCTCTGAAGACGGTACTTGGGAATCTGCACTTTAACAATGTCTGCAGGAGATGTTTATGATCATGAAATTTGGAAATTGCTGGTTGAGATGACTGACAGGGAACCTTTTGAATTCAACAATTCTCTGATTCTCCCCTTCTTTTCCTAAAAGTCTCTTATGATTCATTTGGTTGATTCAATAATAGAGTTTTTCTATACTTTGCAATTAATTCTGCATCTCAAACAATTCTATGGGAAATTTTAAATAGTGGGATGACTCAATGTGTTGTCGTGCATGAGATCATTATTATGATAGAGTATCAAGACTGCATGCTGATTGCTATCTTTGTTTTAATGCCAGGATTTCAGCAATTGGTGGAACCACTGTAGCCTAATATCCAGAAAGAACACCAAAGGAATAGCCTCGTTACAGGGGACATATTGGCCGTAACATAAACTACCTTGGGTTGTCGACCCAGTTTATTTTCAAAGTCACAACTCTTGGCTGGAAAAGTCTGCAAAAGAGATCCCTAAATACAGTTCATATAATGTGGGGTTATATCCATAAAAAGAGTAACATTTTTTATTTTTAAGTTAAAAAAGAAACAATTACCACCTGAAATCCAAATATAGTTTCATGGCCGGAAGAAACATACCATTTAAGTGCATTGCATATACAATTACATTCCTGTGAACATATTTAAACTATCTCTATTCTCACATCATTCCTTGCCATACAACAGCCACAGAAAGGATAGGAGCTCTCCAACAAAAAAAAATAAGAGACAACTTTTGTTGTTTTTATATGCAGTTTAATTAGTAGATGCATATACATTTACCATCATTGCATCTCTGGGTAAATTGATTATTTTTATCATTATGAAGTGACTTTCTTTATCTCTGGTAAAGAGGTCAACTTTGTCTGATAATAATATGGCAATATCACCTTTCTTATAATTAATGTGCATATCATGTACCTTATTTATCTTTTACCTTTCAACCTGTGTCTTTTGTATTTAAAGTACCTCTCCTGCAAATAGCATGTTGTTGGGCTCTTTAGTGTTTGTTTTATACCCCAGTCTGACAATCTCTGCCTCTTAATAGGAGTATTTTATCCATTCACATTTCATTTAATTTTTGATATAGTTGGGTTTAAGGCTATCTTTCTATTTATTTTTTATTTGCCCCCTCTGTTCTCTTGCTTTTCCTTTCCTGTGTTGTGTGTGTGTGTGTGTGTGTGTGTGTGTGTGTGTGTGTGTGTGTGTGTGTGTTGTCATATATTTTATTGCTACATATGTTATAACCCTCCACAATAAATTCTTTGTTTTAACTATCAGTTGACTTATAAAGAATTTTTTTTAAGAAAAATACTATTTTATAATTACTCACATATCTATCATTACTGGCACTCCTCTCTTCCAAAAGAGCTGAGTTTTCAAACTATATCATTTCCCCTTTGAAGAGCTTTAAGCACTTTTAGATTTTAAAAATTCAAAAAAATATTAGACAGTCAAAACCTTTAACAGTTTTTATAGTCAGTTCTGCTTGTGCAAATGTTCTCAACTTTTATCTGTTTAAAAATTTCTTTATTTCACTTTAATTTTAAAGATATTTCACTAGGTATAAAATTCTAGATGACATATTTTAAAAGATGTCATGTCATTGTCATCTGGTTTCTATTGCTTCTGAAGTCAGAAGTTATTTAAATTATTGTCCCCTATATATAATGTTTTTTTTTTCCTGTATTAAGATTTTCTCCTTTAGAACCTTCAAACACTCACTGCTGGTAGGACTGCAAAATGGTACAACCACTATGGAAAATAGTATGGAGGTTTCTCAAAAACCTAAGACTTGATCTACCACATGACCCAGCAATCCTTCCACTAGGCATTTACCCCCAAAGACTTGAAAACATTTATCCAAAAAGATATATGCACACCGATGTTCATAGCGGCATTATTCACAGTGGCCAGGTCATGGAAGCAACCAAAGTGTCCTACAATAGACAATTGGATACAGAAGATGGGGTACACATATACAATGAAATGTTACTCAGCTATAAGAAAGACAAAATATTGCCATTTGCAACAACGTGGATGAATCACGAAGAAGCATGCTAAGCAAAATAAGCCAGACAGAAAAAGTTGAAAACCACATGCTACCACTTCTATGTAGGATATTAATCTAAAATCAACAAACAGAGAGGTTCATGGACATGGACAATAGACTAGTGGTTACCAGAGGGTGCGGCAGGGGGGTAGAGAGAGAAGGTTAGGATAGATGGGATCAAATATGTGGTGACAGAAAGAAATCTAACTATGAGTGGTGAACAAACAATGTGATATATATATTACTGTTGAATTGTATGCTTGAAGCTTATTAGATTTTGTTAATCAATGTCATCATAATAAATTTTAAAAATACTTATTAAAAAATATTTTTCTCCTATATCACTAATTTTCAGCTGTCTGCCTATTATGTTCCTAAATATGGTTATCTTAATATCTATCTACTGGGGTAATTCAACCGCCTTGATACATAGACATTTTTCTTCTCTCTATTCTTTCTCTCTCCTCCTTCTGGAAATCAGTTTAGACGTCTGTGAAGTCTGGATACTGATCCACATGCCATTGAGACTCTGCTCATTTTGGTCCCAATCTTTTTTCTCTCTGTATTTCCATTTGGATGATTTCTATTGATCTGCTTTCAAGTTCCCTGATATTTTTTCTGTTTTCTTTATATGCTATTAATATCATTTAATAATTTTTTAAAAATATCAGATAACTTTTTTTTAGTTTTAGGATGTACATTTGGTTTCTTTTCAGTCATTAAATCTCTTCTGAAATTCTTACCTCACAATTCCAATATCTGGGTCTTTTGTCAATCTATTTATACTGATTGGTTTTTCTCTTGATTATGTATCAAAATAAAAAATTTCTTTGTGTGTCTAGTGATTTTTAATTTTGAAATGATATATTGTAGAGACTCTGTATTCTGTGATTTTATTCTGAAGAGTGTCAAATTTTGTATAAGTAAGCAATCAAAGTACCGGAGGCTTGGTCTTATGGTTTACTGGCTCTATTTTTATTTTCTCTTAGTTCCAAGGTGAACCTATTAGTCTTGTTATATGGTCCTTACACTTAAGATCTCCCTGGTGTTTCAATGGAAAGCCCAAATTGTCGACTAGACTCTTCTAACTTGTCAAGATTCAGACTGCAAGCTGTTTCCCCTATGATTCCAGCAGCCTCAATCTTTCCTCAGCTTTTTCCATTGCCTAGATGTCATTTTCTCCCTGGGATAGTTAGAATCCCACTTACGCCTGTATTGCTCAGAAGTCAGTTAAGGATTTGAAGGGAGTTTATATGCAGAACTTACTGCCACCCCACCTCTGATCACCATCCTCCATTTCCAGTCATTCTATTTACCCCACACTCTCTCTATTCTCTGTCCCTTCACGCCAAAAGGACTGCATTGTTTTTGCTTGAGGTCTAGCACCCTGTGTAGCATTTAGCATGGGATTCTCCTCAGGGAACACACTTCATCCTTTCATGGGTAAAATGCTTTTCTGTTTCTGCCTACTTCTGGTCACTGTCCAGTAACTTCAAACAGTTTTTTGTTTTGTTTTTTAAAAATATGTTGTCCTATATTTGCAGTTTTAGTAGTCCAATAAAAGCTATTCTCTCCTTGTAGGAATTGGGACGCCAATATACAGTTTTAATGTCAATTATCCTAACTCCTTCACAGTATCTTTTTCTAGGAATAATTTCCTACCCCTGGTTCAGGGATTACCACCTAATGGTGTATGGAATTGCTCCAAACTCTTTATAACTTTCAAATCGATTACTTTGTGTTATAAATAGCCAACCCAATTACAGATTTATCACTTTAATATTTTCTCTCTTTATTTTAAAGGAATATATTGTATAACAAAACTCAGGGGTATGTCTAAAACAAAGATCCAACAAACCTAGTGTCACTATCTTTAGCCACAACAGCTCCTTCTTGGTATAATTTACTACTAGAGTCATCAAATTTACCTTATAAGTTAGGCACCGATTTTGTTCAGAACATACAGATTCAGTATTGGGATCACTTTCCTGTGAATTTCCCTTCATCATTGAATCATGACTTTCTTTATTTCGAATAATGCTTCTTCGCCTTAATAGTGGTTCTCCAGTAACATTAGTCTTTACCTGTGTTATCTTTTCCCTTCTCTTTCAATCTTTAAGCACCTTTATGTTTGGGGTATATCTCTGATAAACAACACATACATGTTTTGTGTTTCTCAAAAATCTGATTGCTACTTTTGAACAAACTAGTTTAATCTGTCTACATTTACTGAGACTACTATATCTAAAATTTTTCTACAATATGTTTTTTCTATTTTTATGTTTTTCTTACCTTATTATCTTTTTCTTTCCTCCTTATTAAATCACTCTAGTGTTCTGTGATCCTTTCTTTTTTATGTGCTTTTTTGGGAATTATACATCTTTTTTCTATTCTTTGAACATTACTCTTAAATTTTAAAAGGCATTCTACCTTAAAATCTAAAATGAACTTATCTCTATCTTCCTCCTGAATAATATAATGAACTTGGAGTTGAAAATTGCAGTTTCTTCTACTCCTTTCATCCATGTATTGTTTTCTAGCAATTTCATTTTTTGTTATTTGAAAAACTCCTTAATTGGTCTTTTTTTAATGCTTTTTAAAATTTACAAATATGTTTACATATTTTTTTTGCTCATCATTCCTTCTTGCTTTTTTACTTTGGGTTTAAATTTTCTGTTTCCTGAAGTATATTCATTAATAGTTATTTTGGCAAGGGTCCAAAGTCACTGTATTTATTTCTCTGAAATGCCTTATTTCACTCCACACTTGAAAAATAATTGAGCTTGGTATATTATGCTAAGTCAATATTTATTGTCCCTCAGCATTTTGAAGATATTCTCTTACCATATAGTGTCTATTTTTGTCAACAGGAGTCTACTCTCAGTTTAATTTGCAGTTCTACATGTAATTTTATAAAGTTTTAATAGTCCTTTATTCCACACATCCCTAAAACAGTGTTTCTCATTCTCTTTTTTGGAGGGGAGTTTACAAAGTACTGTTAAGAATCTGATAGCAGAAGTCACTCCCATATTTCCTTTCATACAAGATCATGAGGTTCAGAGACCCCTTAACAATTCACAATTCTGTTGTGAATCTCTGCCTAAAACTGCCCTAAAACAGAAGAGTACTCAGTGAGTATGTTTGTTAAACTAATTAGTTAATGGATGCAAGTTTGTTGGAGGTCTGGATGAATGAAGCAATTGAGCCTGGGTAATCCTGGGTATATGCCATTATTTCAGACATTCTTGTCTGCTACTCCTGTTGACATTACTGAGAAGGATTATTTCTTAGTTTGTTAATGTGATTGTTATAATTTGAATAGAAAAATGGAACAAATATAACTTCAAAATACATTCTACTTTGAAGTGACAATTTGATTATTAATAATAAGATCCTATATAAAAGATAACCAATGTTTGCCTTTCTGTTTTCAAAATAGTTTCACTGTATTCTTTTAATTCATTTGATCATTGAGTAAACCTAGTGAATTAAGAATCGTCATCCTCATTTTTTGCAGTCGAAGAAACCAAACCCATGAGAGAATTCAAGCAATTTGCTTAAAATTATACAACCAGATAGCAGACCTCAGTTTTTCATTCTGTTCTCTCTGATTTCTCTTTGCCTTCTTTTTGCTTCTCATCCCTCTTTTCCCTTGCCTCCAAGGACCCAGACATCAGTGTTAAGTATATGCATGCCCCAGCAAGGGCAGCAATATTGAGAGGAAGGGCATCCCCAAGCCTCCAGAGTGGACTTCAGACCTAACCAGCCTTTGAGCTTGCACAAGGTGGGCTGAGAAAAAAGGGAGAAAGACCTGGGGTGATTTTTCTTGGACTATGTTGTGTGTTACATGAATGGGAGATAAATATCCATGGAGACTTCTCCTACCCACTAAATGACCTTGAATGTGACTGCTTCCTCCCCTAGGCTGCTCTCTCTCACCCTATCCTTTTCTACCAAGGCCATATTGCTGGAGTACTTTCCATTAGGCCTACTATTCACTCTTCCTTATTCTGCACTGCCCTTTTAAATTTAGCATTACCAAATTTAATCCCAACTTTCCTTTAGTGGTGGTGGAAGTGCAAACTGGTATAACTATTTAAAGAAACTGGCAGTATCTACTAAAACTGAGGATACACATACCCTACACCCCTGCAATTCCACTCTTAGATCCTATAGGCCTAAGTGTGTGCATATGTTTACCAAGAGATGTGCAAAATATTTATGGTTTTATTCATAATATGCCCGAACTAGAAACTATCCAAACACTTGTTAATAGTAGAATGATAAATAAATTGTACTGTATTCACACAATAAGATACCATACAGCAATGAGAGTCAACAAATTGTAACAACACAGATAAATTTTATAAACATGGTATTAAATGAAAGCAGCTAGGCACAAAGGGACACACACTGTGTGATTTCATTAAAATTTAGTATAAAAGAGGTACAATTAATCTCTGTTGATAGAAATCAGGATAATAGCTACCCTTAGAGGGAGAAGAAATTGAGAGGACAAAGGAGCCTCTGAGGTCCTGGTAACGTCCTGTTTCTTGCTTTGGGCGCTGGTTACCTGAGGGTGTTCATTTATAAACTATATAATTATAATATGTGTACTTTTCTATTTATACATTATATATCCAATAAGTTAAAATATTTATCTTTACCCACACTGGATAATTTAAAAATATATGTCCAAGATTTAGAGATACCATACAAATGTACAAACTAGTTATGTGCTTATTATCTATCCATTATGGATGAATTTGAAGGCACTAATACATTCTCTTTAAAAAATAATCAAAGCAAATCACTAACTGGGACCAGAGCTGTGTGACTTTAACTTGTTTATTTCATGAGATAATATATCAGTGGCCTCCCGCCATACTACACCGAGATCAGTAAAAGAATTATGTAAATACAATAGCCAGCCTTGATGAAACAGCAATTATATATCTTAGCAGCTGTGTGCTTCTGTTCAAGTTAGATAATTAACCAGAAAATTGTTTGCATAATTATTTTATGGAGCATTTGGTGATTTAACCATTTAACTCTGGAGGCTTATCCAAAAGTCATTAAATCATTTATTTAAAGAGGTGGAGATCACAGTTTGTACTGTTTCAGTACACTAACAAAACCCACATAGCTTTAGAATTCCATGGATTTCTTCTGTGTAACCAGTCATGGCAGCTGGCAGATCCAAACTGGCTTTTGCTTTTTAAATTTTATTATTTTCTCTCTAAAGGACATGTGCGTTGATTCTTTTAAAATGATATACAACCGAAATGAGTTCTTAGGCCTGCCACTGCTATTTCTGATTAGATTAAAGTGTACATGAATCATTGCCTTTGTTATTAAATCCATGTGCTTCATTCCCTGTTTGTGAGTAAGAAACACTGAGAAAGAGAAATCAAGAGAGGTTGCAAAGAGAGGCAAAAATAAAAAAGGGAAAATTGACCTTGGAGATTAGTTTATAACATTTTGGTAACTCTTCTACTCACTATTAATGTCATAATAACAATATATTTGATTATATGAAGCTTCAATAGGGAATATTTCTATACCCTTTGGGTAGGGGGGTGATTAGCTGAAGAGCTTGATCCTGTGTACCTGCTAAGATATTGATCTAAGTCATTGATGGAGGCATGTTGTCTTGTTACAGCACTGTGGGCTTGAGGTCCAAATACTTATATTCAAGTCCCAACCAGTTCCTTTCATAATGTGTAACTTCTCAAAGCCTCTGTCTTTGCTTCTAAAATGGGAACACTGGAGGCAATTATAGTGGTGCTTAGAGTTCAGATTGGAATCAAATTAGACATGCTTACATCTCAGCTCCGCCTTTACTAGCTCTATGACCTTGGGCTTGTCACCATTTAACCTCTCTGCATTTCTGGCTAATTTTAACAGAGCCCTGTCTCATCTGGTGATTGAAGAATACATAAATTAATACATTATGGGAATTACTTAGAACTGCCAAGCACAGAATAAACACATTATAAATTAATTCTATTGTTATTTTTACTTCTGTGTATATGAAAGTGCTACTAAAACTATAAATCTTAAAAAAGATAATTCCTATAATCCTGTAATTTCCTAATAATAACCCATTCATGATTCTCTAGGGAATAAATCAGAAGAAATTCCAAGTCAAAATTTTCTAAGCTCAAATTCAGGTTAGTGCTCCCTAGGGAAGGAAACCCAACTGCATTGGTACCACCAATTAATTCAGTCTTCTCTGAGAGCCCACTGTAAGCACAGCTCATCTGGAAGATAGTGACTAAATACTTGAGGAAAAGAACAAAATATGGGCAACTATGCTGAAGAAACAGTGTCTGTCATGTTTAAAACTACGCCTTGAAAGTCACTGCTCATGGGCATGGGGTTTCTTTTTAGGGTGATGTAAATTTTCTAAAACTGACTGTGCTGGTGGTTGTGCAACTTTGTGAATAGACTAACACCATGAAATTGTACACTTTAAATGGACAAGTAGTATGATTATGTGAACTATATCTCAATAAATGTGTTATTTGAAAAAATACTACTTCTTATATTTCAATTTATATCGTCAGTTGAAAGAAAGAGAGAGGGAGACAGACACAGACAGAGACAAAGAGAGAAAGAAAAAAGAAAATGTGTTTGGCCTTCTCTGGAGTGGAGTGTGGCTACTGGCACCAAGGCTGAGTGCAGTGGTTCCAGCCCTGGCCATCTAAGTGATTATGGCAGGTACTGCAGACAGTGGACAGACAGAAAAAATATCAATGTCTTTCTGTTTAATTCCCCCTCCCATTTGTTTCCAAATAGGAAAGCAGAATTTGAAAGGAAAAAGCCGACTCCAAAGTGTGTTCTATGAGACACATGGTGAGTGCTCCCAGTGGGTAAGAACAGGAGGGGAAAGAAGCAGGATGAGCACCCATGAGGCAGTGGTGAGAAGATGCCCAAATGGAGCAGGAATTTCTCCTGAGGAGAGGTGTCTGCAGTGCTTATGGTATTACTGCTGAGCTGCTGGCATTTTCATAGGGTCTTCTGTGGAGTAGAGAGACTGAGCTCCCCCATGGTGGCAGGGGGCTTTTTCCTTGCCCTTCCGATGGCCCCCCAACTGGTCATCAATCTAATATACCAGTTCAGACACAAGGCTTAGAACTAAGCATCCTGCCAGAGGTGAAATTTAACAATTTCCAGCATAAACAATAAGAAGCCATCATAGAGAGATCCACAGACATGAAAAAAGAAAGGCTCTGCAATAATTCTCCAAAACAAACTACCAGACCGCAGTCTCAGGGAAGAGAGTAAGATGGGCACTGAGGATTCTCTGGAGACTGGCAAGGGTCCAGTTTTTCCAATGCCAGCTTGCAGACTGATGAAAAGATTTCTTACCCAGCGGGAGTGAAAGGAATTGCTAAAGAAATAGTGAGCTTTGGAGACACCCAGAGAGAACAAGTCTGTTCTTCAGGCACCTGGGCTCTGCCACTGGGCTGCCTCGTGTGCCTCAAAAGTACACCCTTCTTATATATGGCTTTCTGGAGAGATGGACTTTAATTAATAGTATGCATTTGTTATTTTCAGCCAAAAGTTATAAAAAGGAGCAAGTTCTAAAATATTTTAAATGATGAACTGTGAATAGAACTTTGAGAAGAAATACAAAACTTAAATAGTCTCAAAGTATCTCCCTACCAGATTTTTATTAATTACAAAGAATAAAATTGCAATTGGGATGGTGTAATAGGACATACTGACATCAGGTGTTTCCTGGTATGTTTATGATACATCGAGAAAGCGTTGACATATCTTCTGTGATATTTCTGCCAAATTTGTATAACTTTAAAATAGTTATGAAGAAACATCAGACAAATCTAAATTAAGGGTCATTCTACAAAATCAATGGCTGATATGCTTGAGAAGTGTGAAGGACTTAAGAGAAAGGGTTCAAGGTTAACAAAGACTAGCATACCAAAGGCCATGCTTGATCCTGGATCCTTTTGTCATATAGTCTGTGGTCAGGACAGTGGTAAAATTTGAATAAGGCCTAAGGATTGATAATAGTGATGTAGCTATATTAATTTTATGATTATAATAATTTTACTGTGTTTATGTAAGAAAATGCCTTTGTTTTTAGGAAATACACTGTAGCAATTTGAAATAAAGAGGCATCACATCTGCAAGTGGTTTTAGAAGGTGCATATCTGTACATCATATCCAAGTGGTTTTTGAAAATAGTAATGATAATAATTATATATAATTAGAGATAATAATTAAAGCAACTGTGCTAAAATGTTAACATTTAAGGAATTTTTGTGAAGGTCATATGAAATCTTTTGCACTATTATTGCAACTCCTTTGTAAGTTTGAATCATTTCAGAATAAACAGTTTTTAAAAACCATTATTTTTTCCAGGAGTAAAAGTAAAATAAATCCTACATGGCCCATTGAACCAAGTTCAGATTGTCTAGAGACTCTAAAAGAGGGTATAAACACAGAGGAAGTGAGTCTTTTGGGGGTTCCACACGCATCAGTGTATTCCTGAGGGAGCTTAGCAATTCCAGAGAATTCTCTTCCAGGAGGTTTCTCTGTGGGTTGCTAAACTCATCTCTTTCCCAAAGGGAACCAAACTGTTTCATGCTTATGAGGATGTGAAACACTTTCTTGACACTCCCTTGACATTTGGAAATAATATATAATGTGATAGAGAGGCCGGGGACCCTGTCCAAGGATATCATTTTCCATCCTCCTTCTGTGTGAGGCATCGAAAGGCTGTCATTTTGGATCACCAAGATAATGAGATGCAGATGAGAACTTAAATTACAATGTATAGGCTCATGAAATGTTTTATGGTATCTCAGCTACCTCTTCCTTCTTCTTGTACAATTTTCTTTTTATTTGTTTTATGTTTATGAGTTCATTAAGTGGTATCCCCAAGACACTGCAGGAAGAACCTTAGGACTTTGTAATTCATCATTTGCCAACTGCTTTTAGGAACTTTAGTATGACATTCACCCCACCCACCCACCCAACTGCCCCTATGCCCCGAAAGTTGTGTTTTTAGCTGGTGAAAGAAATAAAAGGGAAAGAAAGGGAAGAAATTTAACAAGTGCTTTACACCAATATCTCATTTAATCTTCACACAATCTTGGAAGGTAGGTGGAAACATCCACTGACAGATGAAGACTGATATTCAGAGAGATTAAGAAGAAGATAAAGCCACAAAAATCATAAGGATCAAAACAGGTTTTGACAGCCAGGTTTGTTTAACTCTAGGGCTTATGCTGCGTCCACTTCACCATTTAATACTAATGAAATCTGATTTGTTTCTTTCTCTTTAAAAAGAGCACTTTTTCTAAGTATGAGGTAAGTCTATTTTTTAAAACTTAGAAAACACAGTAAAAAAGAAAAGCCCTAATCCTACTACTCATAGCTAACCTGCATGGTTTAGAAGTTAAGACTAATTAAAAACAGCACCATATTTATCAGTATTCACAATCCAAATCTGATATTGGGTGTCTTTGCCCTTTCAAGTAAATCAAATTTCAGGAGAAAAGCATTGTAGGTGATCAGGTTGGGTCTCTTCTTTTTAAAGAGATCTCTGTCAGGGAAGTGGAAACATCAACTTTCTGAACTAAAAGAGAAGTTGGACCAAATGGCCTGAAAGTTTCTTTTTAACTCAAAGGTTTAATGATTTGAGGACCCGTGTTTATGTGTATTTGTTTCTCCTGTGCTGCTAACCTGAATTTCTCAACGGGACACTCACAGTCTTTCTGTATCTAAGAAGGCAGTGATGGAAACTTCTATCCAATGATGAAAGAAAGTTTTTAGTATGACACTAACCCATCAGCCTTTGCCACTCATCTTGTCTAAGCAGTGTGCATAGCAGTTAAAAGCCAGAAAATGGCTTCAGAGTCAGACGCTTTGAGGATCCAGCTTGGGTTCTACTACTTCCTAGCTGTGAAACAGTGAACGACTCTTTCCCTCTTTCATGAAACGGAGGTAAGTATAAAGAATAGTTGTAGATAATTCAATGAGACAATGTATGTATAGGGCTTTGTACAGTGCCTAACAAATAGCTCCTATCATCAATAAATACTTCCTGTCATCAATTAATAATATGGGTGGATAGCATCCCATGGTCAAATAAGTGTAGGTACAGGAGTAAAACAAGACGAGGTCAACTTTTGTCATGATTTCTCTACTTACAAGCTATGTGATCTTGGTCAAGTAACAAACTCTTGGTGCTTCAGTTTCCTAAATTGTAAAATACTATTCTCACAATTCAGGTCAAGTCTGTTTGACTTCCAAGCTTATGTTCTCAACTACTACAGTGCAGTGGTAAAAATGATACCTACAGGGTTGATATTCCTACAGCAGCACTCTGTAGGGAGAACGATACTTAGAGGGATTCAGTATCAGCAGACACGGTACTAATAGTTGAAGTAGTAGTAGTTACTGCTGTAGTCATGCTCTTATTTATCTGATGATGTAGTCATCATCATTGTCATTCAGTGACCTAGGATGATATTGAAAGATAGACCTAGGCCTGCCTGAGAAGGTGACTGGGGTTGAACAAACTGATTGAGACAGCACTGACATGATCCTAGTAGCAGGGCATGACCTGGGCCAGTCACATCTACTCCAGCTCAGATTCTCTGTCCATTTGATGCAGATAAAGGCAGGTGAGAGTGGTTTCTGTATTTCATAGGTTTGTTTCTTTGTTTCCTCCCCTGAAGGAGAAATGACTATGAAAACCATGAAAGTCCCTTCTCGTCTTCAAATCCTTAAATTAAGTATCTAATGAATTTAAGGATATCCTTGAGGATACCGTGTTTCTGAGCCATTTAATCTCTCTGACCCTATTTTGTCATCTGCCACATGGTGATGATACTACCTACTTCCCACCCCTGGCAAGGACACATACTGCACTGTATCCTGAATGCCTAGGGCAGTGACTGACCCTAGGATAATGATGTAAATCTTTGCTTATTAAATACTAAATAAAGGGGGTTGGGTGTGGGGGAGTGGGAGGAGATAGGTTCCTGCCAAGGCATCGACCCTCTCACTGTTAACAAACAACTCCTTTCAGATAAATCAAAAACACTGAGTAGAGGCCCATCACCAGCTCTATTTCTGTGAAATCCTCACAGCTCTTTGCAGAGGAAGACTCTCTGGGAATGGAAAATGCCTAGGGTGTCCACATGCTCCTAGGTATAGAGGAAACCATCCTGCAAAATTACGAATGATACAAAACTCGGTATCTCTGAATTCTTCTTGGGAGAGCCAGTTCAGCCTCTCTCAGGTGCTCACCATGCCAACAGGCCAAAATGTGATAGCCAGGAGGAGGCGTTTATTTGACATGACGGCAAAGCCCAGTCCTCTTAAGTGTTTCTCCATGTTGCCTTTCAGCCAACCACTAGGGATATTTTTTTCTAGCATCAAGAAACTGTAGCCTCTGGTTCTGTACTTCCAATTCAAATTGTCCTTTCCTCTCCAGTCCACATCATCATCATCATTATTCATTGCCTTTAGTAAGGGCCTATCTGCGGGCATTTGGCTGTTTGTGTACAACAGTGGATTGGTGCCACTCCTGCTCTAATGTCAGAAAAGTGCTCCCCTCTCATCTTAGACCCCAAGCATCTTCACTACTGTTCTTACCTAGTTACACACATGGGCACACACACACACGCATGCACATACACCCCACTTACTCACAATTCACTATTTTCAGCGAAGGGGTGGAGAGCTTGTTAATTTGCGAGTGTTGCTAGAGATTAGGAGCACATTAAAGCCATTTCAGTCCAGATTCTCCTGCCAATTCTTTGGGGTTGAGGGATTCAGAAGTAGGTATTTGGAATATATTTATGGTGAGGTGGTGAGGGGAAGGCTGAGACAAAGATCTGGAACCAGGAAAGGGCCTAGAAGACACCGCTATAAGAGGACTGGGTGAACAGGGAGCATCTTCACAGTCACACTTCTGATACCCAGACCCAGCCTGCTGCTGCCATCCAGATAATTGAGGTAGGATTCAGATAGTGATGCCCCAAATTAAACTCAACTAGAAAAGGCATTGCAAATAAAGTCAACCTGAGTATCAGCATCTATTGAGGCAAAGTCTCCCATACCAAATGAGAGAATGTGTTGTCCCTGTTAGCTGAGCCCAGACATTTATCAGGGCTGCATGGAATTGAGGTTTGGTGTGGCTATGGAGGGCCAGTTCTCAAGGTCTAAGCCAAGGTTCGCCACTCTTTCCAGTGTTCTTGGAGACAGGCTGTCAATAGGGCCCCCCTGCTGGCTGGACTTTATATACCCGAACGCAGTAGGAGTTTTCCAGGACTAGAACAGGGAAAAGCAAAACTGATGAGAAAATATCTTTTTCTTGTGAGGAAAAAAAAATATTCTTTGTTGAACTGATCTTAAAATGTTAGCAATCTTGTTATTAATTACCTGTGGCAAAGCCTTGAGTCACAATGCTTTAGTGTCTAATGTGGCCTCACGGTCTTCTCAGGCCATCTCCTTTTCGGTGGATGGCAGTGCCATTTTAAACCTAAATTTCCTAGTGGCATTATTCCTGTCCTTGCTATTGTGTGAAATGATAGTATTCTTTCTGGCTGGGTTTCCAAGGAGCCAGAAATGTTGCTGTCTGACTTCTTGAACTAATGAGTTCACTATTGGGACAGCACAAATAAAGACCGGTGCTTGGGACATCTTGGCTCACTGTCGAAGGGTGTTGTTTATGAGAGCGCCTTAAACAGTGATCAGAGGAAGACAGCAGAGAGTTATAAAAAGAATTATGTATAGTCATTTGGGGTGGAGAGATGGAATAATCTTACAGAGGAGTCCCTAAACATTATTAAAGCTTCAAATGTACAAAGGCACTTAAATGAGTTGATGTTTTAAAGTCCAGAGAAAACCAAACAGAAACTAATACAGGAAAGTGTTTGAATGAGGAGGTGTGCTCTACCTGACTTGCAGAACTGACTTTTAAGATCCCAAAGAAGGGAAGAGTGGGAATTGCTCTTTTTAAGATTTTAGAAAGTTTCATCTAGCTGTTCTTGTAAAGGGAAAACAAATC
Organism: Cynopterus sphinx; assembly: GCA_030015415.1. Taxonomy (NCBI): domain Eukaryota; kingdom Metazoa; phylum Chordata; class Mammalia; order Chiroptera; family Pteropodidae; genus Cynopterus; species Cynopterus sphinx. The sequence continues at coordinate 28,616,546 of CM057391.1, forward strand.
TGTCCTTGAGAGAACTTGTAAGACAGCCTTCTCCTTTAAAAAAAATACTCAGAAAACAGATAAGTGCCACAAAACTTTGAAAGAGCTAAGATCAACTTGGTGTGTGACAAAGCTAATATAAGAATGGTAATCAATCTCTTGGCAATGGAAATTTTAAATTTAAAATAAGCTTCCACAAAGCCTTTGAACCTTCAAACACTTTATCCGTAAGAAATTAATGGGTCCCCGAAGAAGTCACATTTCCTTTTCTGTTTCTGTAATGTATACTTCAATTACATTAATCAACAATACAGCAAAATAACTGACACCAACCAACTTCCAAGTCGCATTTCCAAATGCTCTTTTTCTTCAGCAGAGACTTTGCATTTGAAGATAGCTAATTGAGGTTTATATAAGCATGAATAAATATTTGGTAAAGCTGGATTTTCTCATCCTGTTGTCACCCTTTGCTCACCCCAGCATGATTTCCCATCCTTTTCTTCCTTCTACTGACATTTCTGTTGACTGTGATAAACCATCTTGCTGAAGGAGATATTATGTTAAACCATCCATCTGAAATGTCTGCAAAGATGCTAAAACACCCAACAGATGGGTCTTTTTTGTTTTAAAGCACACTGGGATTTGTGAGACATTTTGTTTTTTCCCAGCGAAAAATCAGCTGAGGTTTCTCTGGGTCCCTGTGTTCTCCTCTACTTTAGACAAAAACAAAACAAAACAAAAACAGCAACAACAACAAAAAAATAACAAAAAAACAAGAGTCATGCCATTTGTCTTTTTAGATGTGATTTTTTTCTTGTAAATTGGATTTTGCATTTATTGTATCTATCCTTAAATCTCTCCCTATGAGAATTTTGTTCTCACTTAAATTTTCCCAGAGAAAGTGACTCCCAGGCCTGTTTTTCCATTTTGGTGTCTTTCCTCCTTCTCCCTCTCTCAAAAATAAAAACTTTAAAAATAAAAATATTGATTTACTAGTGTAATATTACACATACATACACATGTGCGTGTGCACACACACACACACACACACACACACACATACACGAACTTTAATTTCCCATTTGGGTTTTTTCCTGTCTATTTGGAAGTGATCAATGTCTGTCAAGTGGGAGGTCACATCTCCTTTTTGCTAATGGCCTAAAAGAGAATGCTCCTGACACTTTGTGCACTACAGCGAAGGCCAGTCTTGCTATGGGGCTCCTGCAGCCCCTTACAGCCATTTCCACATTTACCATCTCCCCCATTGCAAGGCATAGCTACTGAATCCATTTCACTAACATTTTGCCCTTACCCATCATTTTAGAAAACACTCTGATAAATTTATCCTTCCTAAGGTGGATCACCTCTCCCAAGTTAATTTTAATGGGAACCTCCTAAGATTAAAAGCAAATTACCTGCCCTGGGCAGAGTAACAGATCTTTCATAGGCTGTGGAATAAGGCAGACCTTTGAGTCACATCGACTTGGCAGCTTAAACCCGCACATTCACAAGGCTTATACTATGTAAAAATAATTACGGATTATGAACGATTTCAGAAGTTCCATTTTTTATAGTTCAATATATCGCAAGAGAATTCCACATAATGAGAGCTGTTGCATGATTGGTACTTGTATGGATACTCACCTCATTTTCAAATCTGCTAGTTACCAAAGGGACACGAAGACATTTGGTGCCACACAAACAAATCATCTGGATGCACGTTGGATTTTTCACTTTCCACATGGGTGTTTCAGTCAAACAGCTGAAGACATGGAAATTCACAATTCAGCCAGCAAGGCTGACAGACCTCTCCAGTCTTATCTTGCGGCTCTAACTGGAATTAAGAGACCTGATTTTCCCTGCAACTTCTGGGAAGGGAGAAGAGTTTTTCATATGTCCTTTTCTTCCGTGTCTTGAATATCACTTTTGTTGTTGCCTATGTGTTTTTTGGTTATGTTCTTCTAAAGACATATCTCATTTTACTTTTTTGCACTTCACAGATGTTTTTTTTTTTTTTTTACAAATTGAAGGCAAGACCCTCTACCAGCGAAAAGATTAGGACTTGCATTATTGCAATACTTGCTTTATTGCAATTGTCTGGAACCGAATCAACAGTATCTCCAAGGCATGCCTGAAATTAATAAGATTGGCAAAATATGTAGATAGATCAAATTATACCCAAAGAGAAACTGTTTGCATCCAGATCATCACTATAATTAGATACTGGAATTCAATAAAAGGCTTCTACACACAGAGGTAGGTTCATACTGTCCCTAGAATTCATGAATAAAGGGAGGAAACACTGCCCATTCAGCTACCGAAGCTGGCCACAAGCGAAGCTCAAACTTCCACAATCTCTGGGAAAATGAGATGTTACATGTTCTTAGCAGGAGCTGACAATTAAGCCCAGTGAACAATCACGCGAGGCAGGGGAGTGGGAGCTCATGCTGCTTACCCACACACCTCAGGTGCTCAGTGAGTGTGAGGCCCAGGGCCAAATGCTTTCAACCACCCAAGGAGCCAGGGATCCTGAAATCGACAGCCCTATGGCATGTTATTCTGTTTATCATCATGGAGACTGCCCTGTTCATCCCAACTATTTCCTCTGGCATGATAAGGATTTTGTGAGGTGCCAGGGGAGAAATAATTCATTAAAATCAAGTAATGATTTGTAATATTTAAACTATTTCATTAAACCAGGAAGCAGGTCAGAAACTAACCTTTAAATACAGCCAAGGGAGAAATTCAGCCCAGCAGCTTAAAATATATATCTTTTGCAGGAAGCATGGAGCGTATAATTAGCTGTAATTTCTGCAACTGCTGTCAGGAAGCTCTATTTTTTGGCTGATAGGCAATGTTATCTCCCGATGGCCTGAGAAACCAGATCCTAGGGTTATATTCCTGGCTCCTGCATGGACCCTCGTGGGTGGCTTTGGGGGTGGGGAGGGGAATGGAAAAATGAGCAAACGAAAAGAATGGGCAGGGTGAGGCTGAGAATTGAAGTTACAGGGAGGGATCTGGGCAATAGCCTCTTTGATTGTTGTGTAAGGAGACTCTACATGTTGTGAATTATATTTAAACATATTCTGATTTCCAGTGTGATCACTTCTCCAAGACATTCTCAATACTTAATATGCTTGGCAAAAGCAGTTCTCCTTGGCTCCTGCTGGTAGTCGTGGAGGAAGTTAAATGTGCTACTGTTAGAGGATCACTTTTATTTTTGGCTGTTTCAACAGGCACAGACTTCATATTTTTCTTTTCCAGTGGGCAAATCTCAGTCTGGTAGAAGCATTAAAAATTAGTAAAGGTGGAAATGCTTTGAAACATTTGATCTCTTCTCAAGGAAGCTGAGCAGAAGGGAGGGGAATCCCTCAGGAAGCCTTGCTGCGTGGAAGCATACACACCAACAATAAGATTTTCTTCACTACCTCCTATGGCCTTGAATTCTCCCCTCTAGTCGGGCACCAAAGTGGCAAACATCCAGCTCTCCTTTCTGACATTTGATCTAAATTTCCCGAAGTCTCAGGGGAGGCCGAGGAGGCTCAGATGGGTAGGCAATAGAACAAAAACAGCAACTCGGCAGTAAATAAATCTGATTTTTGTTCATTCCAACCAAGGCTGGTTTGGTTTGCCGGGAAGTAAGTACTTTTCAATTCTGGAAACTGTCAAATCCTGCCTCACCTTGCCCTCTGAACCATATTAACTAGCTAATCATCCAACAAACAGTAGAAATCTTCCCTGTACTTAATAAGAGTGACAGTAATTGGCATTGGGGAAAAAAATATCTCTCCCAGTTATTTATCAGGATTCTGCAGTGAATTAACCTCTTTTCTAATTATTTATTTCAATTTTTCTGCAGTTTTAAAGGATTTAATTTATAAAAATAGTGTAATCTTATCCTTGTCCCCAAAAAAGCCAAAATCCCATTTCTCTCTTCTGCTCCTTGGAACGAGTTCCCTTTGATGGGGACCACATTCAGATGTGTATTATACTGATATTCCCCAGATAACACATCTTGAATTATAAACTCAGGCATCTTCCAGGTACCAAGATGGAGAGGATAAAGCAAGAAGGTGAACAAACACTCATTAGATGAGAAATGGAAAAGCAAGGGGGCATCTTTCAGGGACCTCAGCCACCAGTATTTATCCTACAATAGCCACAGATTACAAATAATTGCCTCTGAGCCCTGACTTGGTCAGGTAAATCTGCTCACTGCCTCACAGAAATAGCCCGAGACCATTTCTTGGAAGGCTCACGCCTCCTCCACAGCAGCGGCTCATCTCTAATGTAACAGTTCTGTGCTGTCCTCCAGAGCAGAGCGGCATTGTCCCAGCTATGAATAAATCATTAACCCTATTTTATTAATAAGGCTAAGCTAACAGTACTCCCAGCCTGGGCCTGCTCCTCCTTTCCAGCAGTGCCTCAGAAACAAGTGCCACACTGCTCTTCCTGTGTGGAGAAAGGCTGTACGTTTCAAGAATGTGGCTTGCAGGATCTGGGTGGGAAGAACCAGCCAGCTGTCTGCAGATGAGGCATGACTCTGAAGCCCTGAGATCTGCAACTGCTGAGAGAGTCGGCTTTGAAGAGAGGCAGTTACCCTGGGACATCCACTGCTTCAATGGGACCACTGGAGAATAGGGAGCTTTGCAGTGTCACGAGGAGAGAGTCTGGGCAAGGAGGAGGAGCAGAGAAACACCTTAACTTGGTCTCAGTTTTTATAAAGAAATAACAGTTTTTTCAATATCTTTTCTTAAAAAGGAATATTTCAATGTTCTCTTGCCTTTTATATGACCTCAAATTGCCTCCCAACCCATTGGAAACAGGTGAAACTAGATTATAAATTTTATTTAAGGCAACTTTACTAATGCGTAAAGTACCTTACCTTGTCATCAGTTCTATTATATTATTTGCTGAGTTGTATTTCCTATTGTACTCAGACCTCTTTTGGAGGCAAATGATAGAAACCCAACTTAGATAAGCAATAAAAAGGGGGCAAAGTTGTCAACTTGGGTAATGAAAACTTGAGGAGATGGGATCAACTTTAGGGACAGGCTGAATCCGGGAGCTAAAAAAATGTCATCAGTGTGTTCTCTGTTTCTCTATAGAATTCATTTTCAGGGAGATTTTCTCACATGGTGACACCCACTGAAGGGCTGCTGAGGTTTTTGGACACCCAACTGCCCTCTGGACTAGCTGAGAGAAGACTCTACCGCTTGTCATTTCCATGGCAACTCTGCTGAAGACCCCCAGCTCCCGGAACTCTTGAGCATCCTTGACCTGCTCTTCCCCAGGTCTCCTCACTCAGCAATTGATAACCAGCATCCACCCAGGGCTCTACCAGGAAACTCAGAGCCTTTCTTGGTTCCTCTCTTCCCTTTACCTTCAGTTCTAATCCAGTAGCAAGTTCCATCAGCTCTGTCTTCAAAATGTATTCCAACCACTTCTCACCACTTCCGTCACTACCATCCTTGTCTGAGCCACCAGCATCTCTTGCATGGACCACTGATGAAGCCACAGAGAGTGTGGTTTGTCTCCCTACCAACATTCTTGCTTCTCCAAAATCCTTTTTCCATGTTTTGATTATAGTAATCACTTTCAAATGATCGTAAGTGGAACTGTGTACTTATCTACTTAAAATCTTTTAAATTTATTTCCCCACTGTTCGAAGCTAAAATTCCCATATCAAGGTGTTGTCAGAATTCGTTCCTTCTGGAAACCCTGAGGGACAACCTCTTTCATCTCTCTCTCCTAGCTCTTGGAGGTTGCCAGTAATCCTTGGTGTTCCCTGGCTGATAGCTGCATCACTCCAGTCTCTGCCTCCCTCGTCTCATGGCGTGTCTCTGTGTCCAAATCTCCCTCTTATAACAGTGCCAGTTATTGGGTTAAGACCAATCCTGAGTTAGTATGACCTCAACTTGATCACATCTATAAAGACTCTCTTTCTGAATAAGGTCACATTCACAGGTACCAGAGGTTAAGACTTGAATATATCTTCCGGGAAGATACAGTTCAACTCAGTACATTATAACCTCTGCCCTCCCCCAAACTCACAGTATTTAATGGGCAAAATATATTCACCTTCTCCCCAAACCCTTAAAAATTTTAACCTATTTCAACATCAACTCTAAATCTGAAATCTCATCTAAATATATTCAATTTAAAAAGCTCCAGTCTCATCTCCTACATGTATCATGTAAATCAGGTATAGGTGAGACGCTGAGCATGGCACACACTGGAGAAAAATTCCTCTCCATCTGTGGACTTGTGAAACTTAGAAAATAAGTTATCTGTTTCTAAAATACAATGGTGGGACAGGCATATGACAGGCATTTCCATTCTAAAATGCAGAAACTGAGAGAAAAAAGGAATTAACCCGAGATCAAGCTGGGCAAATTCCATTAGGTTTCAAGGGCTCAAAATAAACCTCGGTGGCTCTATGCTCTGTCTGCTAGGCCCACTGGCCAAAGGCACCTCAACCCTCAGGAAATTGTAGGAGGGCCTGGCTCTCTTAGAGATGAGGCTGAAGGGAGGGTAGTACCTATTGAAAGGAGAAAATGGAAAATATATGAAAATAAACTCCTCATTTTTACATGTTGCTGAGGGTGGATCCTGAGGTGTGTCCCTTGGCCTGGCTGTGCAGCTGAAAACACTCCAGCAGCCCCAGAGCTGCCCTGAGACGAGGAGAAGAGATGGGAGGAGAAAGTCCTGCAGCGAATAAGTTGTTTGTGTTTGAGATTAGGGAACAAGCAGGGCCCCCTTTGGGTGTGCAACCTGTACAAGACCCCATAATTGGTTTCATGCTCTTTTGTCACCATCTTAAAATTCTTAATATTTGAATGTGAAAATCCCCATTTTAATTTTACACTGAGACCCCACAATTACATAGCTAGTACCTAGTGTAATCATTGCCATACTTTTACTTATGACATCTTTCTATATAGATTGAAAAAAAAAAGCTGGAATTCGTACTAAATTATTTAAATAGTTATTTCTGCGATGTGGGAGTCAGTTCGTTTTAAATTTCCTTTCTTTCTTTCTTTCTTTCTTTCTTTCTTTCTTTCTTTCTTTCTTTCTTTCTTTCTTTCTTTCTTTCTCTTGTTTTTTCTTTCCTTTTAAATTAATTAATTAATTGAAGAAATTATTTAAAATTTTTCCCCCATGTACCTCTCCCCTCCCTCCTACCCTCTGGTAACCATTAGTCCATTGTCCATGTCCATGAGTTTCTGTTTGTCCTATTCATATGTTGCTTTTAGGTTTCTTTCTTTCTTCTTTCTCTTTTTGCTCATCTATATTTTCTAATTTTCTATAATGTCTTACTTATGTCAAAAAATTTATTTTTTTACAAACTATGTGAGTGATTGATGAAATAAATTTCTTATAAAGTATCCTTTCCATCATGAATCAAATAAAATGATCTTATATTCCACGTTTTGCATGTAGAGTTTACTGAGAAGAGGTCATCTGTGGGGAAAGGGCTGAGCCAGGCAAATATACCCCCCTGGGTGATTCTTCCACAGCCTCTTCTTCAAGCTTTTCTTTACTTTAAAATGTCTTTCTTCCTTCTAACTTCTACCTCTTAACTTCCAAATGAATGAAGTTCTATGTCTCTTTTCATGTAAGAACATAATTCCATTCTTACCGAAAGGATATTTTCAGGATGAGAAACCCAAGGTCACCCTCATCCAATTCTTTGTCACGCAATATGTTTTTCAGGATTTTTAAACTCTATTCATTCATATTATGACTTTCTGAACTTTGCTTATCTATGTACTTTACATCATACTTCAGCATCTATACTTAGATGTCAGTTAACATGCTTTATTTATGAATTAGCCCCTTTTGTCTGCCTAAGCTCACAGCTCACTTTCCTTATCGTTGTCACTGGTATTACCTATGATAGCCATTCTCCAAAGATGGCCTTCACTGAACCACACCTCCCAGAATTCATGGCTATGTGTAGTCCCCATCTTTTGAATCTGGGCTGGCCCTATGACTCACTTTAACCAATAGAATATAATGACAGTGATACTGCACCAGTCTGGATTTAAGCCTTCAGAAGACCTGGAAGCATTTGCTTTTTCACTCATGAGAATCATATTTAAGAGTCCATTTAAAGACGTGCAAGCTAACACCATAGTGAGACCATCTGGAGAGAAAAAGAAAGATGGCAGCCTTCCAGCCAACACTGCCAAAGCTTGAAACAAGTGAGTGGAGTCATCTTTGATGACCCAGCTCATGCCACTACATCTCAGCACATGAGAGTCCCCCAGAGAAGTACCATTCAGCCAAGTGCAGCCAACCACAGAATCACAAGAGATGGTAAAACTGTTGTTTTTACCTCCTAAGTTTGGGGGTGGTTGGTTAAGCATCACAAATAATTGAGACACTAATTTGCTTCACCAAACTCCCTTTGGTAGCTTCACAACCCCCCGATCACCTTCATTACCTATGTCAGGCACACACAAGCAGACAATATATTGAAAAAAGGGATTCCGAGAGGATGGAATTCCAAAATGTATCTTTGCTTACACAGTGTGAATTTCTTTTAAGAAGTTCCTTCCCAACCTTTATAGCACAGTGCGGGGCTGCATTTCAGACATTTGCCAATGATCTTATAGTGCTGGCAGCTGTATCCTGCCTGACATTTTTGTGGACCTCATTTATATTTAAACTACTTCAACGTGGATATAGTAGCTTTGGTCTAAAACACAGAATGTCATTTAAAATTAATGTGTTTTGATTACTGCGAATGCCCTGTCTGATATTAGGGTAATTCACAAATGACATGATGAGACCCTTCTTCCAGGGTTTCAGGCTGTTCTGTAAGTATATTATTGCTAGAAATGTCTCGCAAGCTTTTGAAAGTAATATAGTCTATAGCACATGCCAGGGGGAAATGCCAAATTGAAGGATTGAAAGAAAAGTGTAACAAACTGCCATATTTGTTAGCATTTTGAGGCACAAAAACCTTTGTGAAATTTCAAACACCATCCATTTCCTGAGGCCTGTACATTCCAATGTGGTAACATAACACATCAGAATTCATAGGCTCTTGCCCGCAAAAATATTTCCAAGGAATGTCTCTCGTGAGTCCCCAGTGAGGGTCTCATGCCCACTCAGAGGGTACTCCCTGGTCTCTCCCTGATCTATCGCCAGATCTCTGGTCTCTGGGAGGTTATTCCCCAGGTATCTGGCAATACCGCCACAACCTCCCAGAGCAGATGTTCTCCTCTCCACTGAGGCACCAGAAACCTCCACACAGCCAAACTGTTCAGAGTTCTCTTTCATTTTACATTCTGTTAGGGAAATATAGCTCTGTCCTTGGACACAACATTTTGTAAAGTTTTCCTGAAACAAATCTTAGATTTACTCACCTCTCCTGTGCTTACCTCTGGGCTCACATGTAAACTCTCTGGGTTCAGAGAGGACTCATCTTCATGGAAACTAAGAGAGAGACATCGTTTTATTCTCAGAACTACTCCCTATCCCCATAACTCTGAAGTTTTAGTGCTAGGTCATGCTTTTTAAGTTTTTGCTCCCCTTCGGAAAAGCCTTTCCCTCTTCTGGTAGAATCTTCTAGCAGGCCTGCTCCACCAGCTCAGAAATACCTAGCCAGTCTGAATTGTAATCATGTACCAACTTAAGTTAAAGTGGGTCTCCTATTGCAAAAACACGATAAATAATTGTAGGAAACTCTAAAGACCTAAAATGTAGCCTAGCTCACTAACATTCCCCTGGTGGGAAATAAAAAGAACTAGAAGTGGGAGGCCAGATACTACATATATTCCTAAGTCACTCGTTGGATAACTCAGGTGGGTCAGTGAAGCTCCTCTGGCCTCAGCTCCTAGATGATTCCAGTCATATCAGCCCATAATTCTTCTTGATGATTAAGTAAACCTCATTTTCCCTCTGTATAAGCTGAGAACACCCATCTTAGAGAGGAATGTAGGCTTTGATGAAGTCCTAACAGGCTCCCTTCTCACTAAACATAACACACAGTGTGATGATGCTGGAGGCACAGGTGGACAGCCTAGTCCTTGGAAGGTAGGCATGGAACCTCTGAAGCAATAAAATGCAGGTGAGGGACAGAGAACTTTGACTTTCTTTGTAAAACAAAATATAGGGGGGAAAAAGATGTGGAAGAGACATTTCATTGAAACAAATCAAAGATAACTTCTCCTGAACTTCCTAATGGGCTAAAATAGGACATTCTTTTGAGGATTAAGGTGGCATGAACTGAAGGCAGCTTCTCAAGACTAAAGAGAAGCCCAGTTTGTCTATGTGTTATAAGTAGCAGTTAAGATAATGGTTCATTTATTACATGCCAGACACTGAGCTAAGCATTTTATATGTATTAATACATTCAATCATGACATCAATCCCATGACATAACATTGCTATTATCATCCCATTTTAAAGATGAGAAAACTGAGGCATAAAGAGGTTGATCAACCTGTCCAAGATCCACAGCTGGTACATTGCAGAAGCAGGACTGGAATTTCGGCAACCAGGGCAAGAACACTTTAATCACGTGGCACCAGAGTTTCTCAAGCTTCACACTAATGACACTTTAGGCTGAGTAACTTTGTTGTGGGGGGTTGACCTGTGTGTTGCCTGGTGTTTAGCAGAATTTCTTGCTTCTACCTACTAGATGCCAGTAGCACACCCCAGTCGAAATCAAAAATGTTCCCAAACATTGTCAAAATCCTTCCCTGTTGAGAAACATTGTTTGGTACTAAAAGTCCCCACAGTCTGACAGTGGCTTCTATCACAGCTCTGACCAATAGTTCCAATCCCCGGATTCCTTTGGATTATAAAGTAGGTTGTGTGTAGACATCAAATGAGTTAATACGGTTATGCGGCTTAGGAAAGCTCCATACACATAGCAAGCACTAATGTCACTACTAGCTATTATTATTGCTATTTTTGTTATTGTCAGAGTGACAGGAGAGACAACAGAGCAAGGTAGAAGGGAAGCTGCTCTGGACAACTGGGGATTCTCCCCTCTCTTGGATAACCAGAACCAGGGCTTCTGTGTGGAAAGTCCAGCCATCAGGGACCAACTCCAGGAGCCTTGACAAGCAGGCTAACATTAATTTCTTTCCATGAGTTTTTATTAAAAAGTCATTCTGAGTGTGTTATCACTTCCCCCTTCTTGCAATGAATGCTTTTCACTGGAGTTTAGGGTGTCTCCTGCCTTGATGCAATCCAGTCACTGGGCTATTTGAAGAACACACATCGTGTCAAACAGGCAATGGCTTGAAGAAGCAAAAGGATAGGGTCTGTATAGGTTGATGTGTGAAAGGGCAAAACAATAAAGAAAATCATATTTTGTTGCCCGATTGCTCAGAATGGGTCTCTAAGTAGGCAGCCTTCTTCAACTGATGACAGAGTGAGAGGGAAATCTTAAATCAGGGAGGCTGGAGGATTAACACACCTGTGTGAGGTAAGCACTTGGACTCATTCCAGAAACAACCACAAAAGGCTTTCAAGAGACACAGAGACTCTGGCACCCACAAGACAGCTTTGTGAACTGCTAAGGGAAAATCTACCCTAAGCCTTCACTGCAAAAACTAAGACAGTCAAGGTTCAATGGCATCAGCTACTTTAAAGCAAGAAGCATTAAAAATTCAGGAAACATGAGAACACAGGGGCAGTGGAAAGTTTTTGCCATTTTCATTAAAAGCATCATGTCAACTTGGTAATGTTTACAGACATAGAAAAGCCACATTTGGGGGTCATAGATCAGAGTTGTGAGGAAATCCTTGGCTGTGGTAAAATGATTACCTTTCTATGTGCCCATTTACCTTTCCTGGGTCTCAGTTTCTTGATCTGAAATCACAGCTGTGTTATATCTGATTTAACCTTTTTCACATGTAATGTTTAATTTAGTTTTCACAACACCTGGAGAGCAGGCATTATTGTCTTTCACCGAAAGGTAAAATGAAGGCTCTCAGAGGTTAGGTTATTTATTTAAAGTCCCACAAACTGCCCTATTTTCTTCTGCATACAAAAACAAGACAGAATGAGAGGCAAGGAAAATTATCCTTCTGGGATGCAGTTCAAAAAGGACCATTTAAATAGGGAGAGGAGCCAAAATTATCTGCCGGGTTATTTTAGAACAGGACGCTGTTTCTCAATTCAGGAAGAAAAAAAATGAACTTTTTAAAGCCATATAACCTATCTTGAGGCACTTTTTCTTGGAGGGGGGGATTTTAAACTTAAAAAAAAAAATTCCTTTTACATGAAAAGCCAAGATTAAACTATTTTCAGAGTAGAGTGTTGGTTCCCTGAGTTATGAAAGGGTCTATGCTTAGTCTATGGGCTCCATTAATATTAATGAAGGGCCCAGATAAGTGATGATAATGGCAGTGGCTCTGAGCTAGTTCTCATGGCTTATATTTGCACCCAGGGGGGTTGGCTATGATTTCATGTTTAAAGAAATGAGCTTCATGACACAATATATCAGGCTCAGTGATGTATGTCTTCCTGCTACCCAGCAACGAACTCTGCAAATTCATAGCTACACACACACACACACACACACACACACACCAGTAAAAACCAAACTTGCTGAATTTATACCTCTGTTTATTTTGTGTCTGAGTTTCATTTTTGCCACTGGGGCTACATGTTTGGCCTTAATCTGATTATTTTGCTGATGTCTAAAAAGCCGAGATATGGTGGTTTCTGGGAAAAGGAACTACTGCCCCTAATTTTCCTCACCCTACCCCAAGGTGTCCCATACCTTTCTGTTGCCTCTCCCCACATCCACACACGCCACTCTTCATTCATCTGTCTCCTGTTTATTCATGGACACATTTCTTTAACAATGGGCTAAGAATCTTTGCATCTATGCCTGTAAGAGTCTACACGGCATTCACCATCATGCATACACAGGTCTGAATATACACAGTGCCTGCTGCTGGTCATGAGGTGGGGTATCGTTTTCAGACTGAAGGGGGATGAGCCACACTAGACCTTTGACTTGCATTTGCATTACACTATCCATAGGAATCATCTAGCTGTTTTGTAAGTAAAACTCCAAAGCAAATCTAACATATGTTTCTGCCTACAAACTACCCAAAAGTCAACATGTCCAAGCAGCATAATTAGCTTGAAATCACAAATTTAACAGAAAAAAAACTTAAAAAAATGACCATTCACAATTTTAATTTTTAACAGAGATTAATAACTAAGACCAGGAAACTATAAGAGAACAATTAATTTGACAAAATGATCACCTGACTACAGCATGACTTTTCCTTCTCACAACATCTCACGTAGTAATTAGATATATTTTTTTGTACTATAGACAGTTTAAAAAAAAAACATACCAGGGATACATTCATTATACTTATCTTTAATATGACTTTCTAGCAGGCAATATGAGAACAAATATCCAAATTTCAAGCATTTATAATCTCCATGTCAACAAGTCTACTTCTAGAAATTTATCCTTACGATGTCACAAAGTTCTAACATGTGTCCACATATTCACAGATGTATCATTTGTAATAATGAGAAAAGAAACCATATAACTAATACTAAAAAGTCATGTGAGAGAAATATAGAATGCAGTTATAGGCATAGAAATTTAGGCATATTATGTTTCCAAACGAAAAAAAGTTTTTTGAAACAATATATGTAGGTTTGTTCATCCTTGTGTGTGTTAGTATGTAGGCATGCATAGAAAAAAAAAAAAAACACCTAGAAAGATATTTACCTAAAATAAAAATACCTAGAAAGTATTCAATGGATTATCACTGACTGGCAAGATTAGAGATTATTTTTACTTACTTCTCTATAAATCTTTGCACTGTACGAACTGCTTTGCAAGTGAATAAAAGCAAAACTATTTAAACTTGGGGGGAACACATAGCAATAGGGGACATGCAAATATTAATGTCCAAATGAAATATATTATAGTCAACCACCAGAATCTACACCACAGAATGTCCCAGGCCTAATGCAGTGATTGAAAACCCCCTCTGTGCTCACCCAAGCCCGGTTAATTGGTGAGGTTTCAGAGATATCATGACTGTAGAAAAGATTAGGAGCTTTTTTCACTCGTGTCCCTCCATACACAGCCTTGTCTCATTAGCGATTTAACATTTGCCACTCCACAACCTGCGCACCCCTGCCTGCTCATGGGCAGGCTGCTGGGGAATGATGGTCTGTCTATTGCTGGAAAGATAAGCTGAGCTGTCAGGGGAGTGGAGGTGAAAGTGAAGAGGAGTGTGTTCCTGAAGGCAGATGCAATCCAGGAGAGCATGCCCATGTACCATACGCCTCCCATATCCACAAATGCATTTACTCAGTAGGACACAACCAGGCGAAACATTCAGTACAGTCATTTAGGATTCCATTGTAAAAAAAGAAAAAGACACAGAAACTAAATTCAACCTTTACTTTTTTTTCTTTCTTTCTTTCTTTGGCCTTTTTTTTTTTCTTTATATCTATCTCTCTGGCAAATTTCAAACTTTCTTTGTAACCTGCCACATGGACCAAGCCATCCCTGAAGAGAGATCCTAATTAGCCTTTCTAAGTGGCAGGTTATTGTATTTAAATTTCTAAGTTCTCTTTCTTCCCTGTATTCTATTCCCTAAAATGGAGTAAGTCCATTTTGCACACTCTTGGCCACAGATGTGACCAGAATTCAGTCCATGTCTCTCAACAGTTCTGCAAACATCTACAATCTAATTGCAGCTGCATTTCCAACCTTCCAACCTCTCTTGGGCTCAGATACTCTGCCAGGCATGTGATGGGCCCGTAAAGCTACACGCTAAGTAGAGACAGAACATTTAGATTTTATTTAAAAGGACACATGGCTATGCATTCAGGAGGAAATGTAGTCATCCTGGTCAGGCCTGGACCCAATCTGTGTTGGAGAACATGAAAGGACCCCTCGCTACAACAAGGAGTCACCATGTGCTCATATAACCCAGTCAGGTACACTGATATTTCTGGCCATTTTTTCCCCTCTGATAAAGGTTGGCATCATTTCACACACATTTGGCACTGATAAAGGTTGTTCCACTACTCCCTGTTTTGTAGGGATGAAGGAACAAGCATTTTATAACCAGGTTTCAACAACTTTGAAATTACTTTCTAAAATCCCTCTCTACCCTGATTCTATCTTCTTTACAAGACATTTTTTTTTTTTAACTATAAATATGAAGACTTTTTCTATGACTCACAAACATACAGTCTGGACAAATAGCCAGGGGTTGGGGGCTCTTCTCCATTTCTGAGTGTTGAAAATGGATTAAGAAACTCAAATATGACTCTTTCAAAGCAATTTGGAGGCAGAGTTATCACCAGATTAACAGGATGTAGGTGAAGCAACAATTCACACAAAAATGTTAAAAACCAGAAGTCAGGCAGACACTCCGCAGCCCTAAGTCTGGAATTTCATCACTCGCTGATCATCAGAGGCCCAGCCCACTCGCCTTCACACCTGGGGCATGATGGCCAGTGCAAGGAGAGAACAAGGCCTGTGGTGCCGTTATGTTTATTATTGCTGTTGTTTATGTGTTTTTCACAACATGCTGCCAATGAGGTTGTTTAATAAAATGTTAATTTCTCTCTATGTTATTGTCATGACACTCGGTGGTGAAAGGGAAACAGTTAGATATGCAGTAGCTATGCATGCTGTTGGATTTTACAGACTGTCTCTCCTTCCAGAGGTGAATTTCTATTACTTTCACTCTCAGGTGTGATACAATGTGTTTGAGAAATACAAAGCGGAAAGAACAAACAGCATTTACTATCCAACTAACCTGCTAATGGAGCACTAGTAGTTGGTAACAACATTCACAGATATTACCCCGCAGTGCTGAGCTGCACAGCAATGAGAGAGATTAGTTCCATTTCAGGTACAATAACAACAGGAACCAAGCCCACGTGTTTGTATTTTAGTGGAAGCTGAGGACAGATTGCAAAGCAAGTCTAGATTCAATGATCAGACTGGAAAGAAGCCCTCCACCAGAAAATCAAAAATAAACAATTGCCAGTGGCGGCTTGCCCTGGGCTCAAAGCATTAGGAGGCAAATGTTTGCAAAAGAAATCAAGAGGAAGCAAAATGAAAATAAACTGCTCCAGGTCTAGGTAGGCATTCTTTGTGCCTGTGCGCTGGCTTTCTTTTACACAATCTTCAAGTGAATGGTTCAAAAATAAAACAAAACAAAATAGGACATGTTAAGGAGCCATATTTGTGTTGGCCCGAATAAAACAATTCAAGGTCTCCCAAACAGATCTTAACAAGACTTAATAATCTACCTAACATTTCTAGTATTTACTTTCTATAATTGAGTCAAAACACAAAAAGCCCAAGTTGTAATAGAATTTTCTACATTAAGACTGCATTGGAAAGTAGAAATCAATGTCGGAAACTTTTTTTTTTTTAATGAATGTCTATCTAGCTTTTATGGTACCCTGAAAACAAGCAACCCTGAAAAGGTCTGTTCACTTGGATTCTATCTGACAAGTTAAAATCTACCTTTTTCTATCTTTGCCAAGTTAATTCCACCCCTCCCTTCTACTTCCACTCATGGCCCTTTATGATTTCCTTCCCTCTGTACACCCGAATGCAGAAGCGAAGTGTGAAAAGCTGTTTTAAGTACTCTTAACTTTCTGGGAAAGGAAACTATCTGGCCATTTTTTTATATTCCACGAAATTAAAGTAATTCATCTGAGTTTGCACTAATGACAGTAAATCTCTCATGCTGACAAGCTGTGGTCAATTATCCTTTCTACAGCCTTTTAAATTCGAAGCACTAGGAAGTGCGTCAGTGTTGGAAACTTGTGGCTTGCTAATTCAAGAAACAGCCAACCAGCTTGAGAAGCTCTCCTAATGGTTCACCACCATGCTCTGCACCCCCAAACAGCTCTCCTAGGGGTTTACAAATGCTGAAACACTTCCGCTGGAATTTACATGAACTACATGAATGGAGGAAATGGTTTAAATAAAGTGGTGTGTTATTTATCCCTATAATGAGTAGTTTAAGGGCGACAATTAGGAAGGAAACTCTACAAGCCTGAACTCCAGTTACTTATTACTGCCACTGAAAGTCAATTAAAGTATCTGAGTAATTACAGGGATTGGGATCATCTGTCATCTGGCAAATCACATGATAGGGAAGAGGCACTTGGTTTGTTTTGAAAGCATGTGATCTAGTCTTTGTCACGTTGGTTAATTTTTGGACAAGGGAGTTTACCAGGGTCTTGCCCCACACATCTGCAGATCTGTTCACCTAGAGAAGACACCAGCAACAGAAATGTTTGCTGGATTTCCATCCAATCTCAGCTGCTGTGCAAAGAGCAAGAGTCAGCCAGGGGGTGGGTGAGCAGATGCCCACTCTTCCAGACCAGCCACCCAGGACATTGCTCTTCACTCAAGAGCAATAGTGCCTTGTTCTTCCTTATGCTCGTACTCTGCCAGCTCCTGTTCTCTTGTCTACTTCAAAGCCAACCAGGTCCCTATCACCCTCCATAACCTCCCTCAGTCATCTCAGTCTGCTCACTGTCTCACAAATGTATTCATCGGTATTTAAAAACACTTCTGTGCTTTTTTTCAGCCTGTTTCTTAAGATGCATTCTTCCCCTCTCTTCTGCTGGCCAAATCCTCCTCCCACTTCAAGGCTCAACCAGGGTCCTGATTCCTCCTTCATGGAAAAGTCAGTACTAAACCTCTCCTTCTGTGAATCTCCTATGAAACACCAAGTTCATCACCCAGTGGTTGTCAGATTGTGAATATCTAGCACAGGCTACATCGTAAGCCTCTGCTTCTTGCCCAGCATCTGGGATATATTTACACCCCCAAAGTGGTAAGTCTCCTGATCCTTGGTTTTTGTGGTTGCTGTAATGTAGTCTCATGTTTGGTGGAATGTCTTAATCAGCTGGCATTCCTTCATTTGTCCACTCTGTTGTTCATTCAGCAGCATGTTTTGAATGGCTGCTTACAGCAGGACACCAAAACTATGCCTTGTAAGTTGGAATCCGGTGCTTTCTCTCCTATTGCATCACCTTGATGGGAAACAGCATTCGCTCACACCACGCTGCGCACATTAAGGAGTCTCTGAATGCTCATCGTGCCTTTCTTGGCTGATGCTTCCAGGGAAATGGTCATTAAAACATAAAAATGAAAAACTGAGCTCTCTCCCCTGTGGTTCCACATGGCTCTCCTCAGAGGACTCAGTCCAAACCAGGAGACAAAGAGAGGAAAATATTTTCGCATGATTTTCCAAATGACTTCAGTGCTTACAAAAGGTTCAAGTTTGGTTCAAGGGATGGGCAAGACTTGGGTTAGCCAGCTATATTAGGGTCAGCCAGACGCTGGGGTCAGCTGGTCACATTTGGATTGAATCAAGAGCACTTGTTGTTCTTCACATCTCAAGACAGATAATGGAATTTTAACTTTCCTTCTTGCAAACCTCTTTATGTTTTGAAAGTTCATTTTATCTTGGAGTGAGACTTCCCAGAGGGTCTATTTCTCTCGTCCTCCTTTAGCACGGAATGCCCTCTAGTAGCTCCCGTTCTGCACCTGTGGTGTTTAAGCTTCATAGTTTTACTTGCATTCATCACCAACACATTGTGTAAAAATGAACATACTGTGCATGTCCAAGAAAACTGAGCAAAAGGAAACAAGAAATCTGACTGATGGGAAAATCCACAAAATGTTTTCATTGAAGCTTCTCGTTATTTTCTGCAGGAAATATTGCCTATAAGAATGCCTTGAACATAGAATATTCTCAAATATAAGAAAAATTAGTTCCATTTCAGGTACAATAACAACAGGAACCAAACCCATGTGTTTGTACCTTAGTGGAAGCTGAGGACAGATTGCCAAGCAAGTCTAGATTCAATGATCAGACTGGAAGGATCAAACATAAAGGCAAGACTGACCATTTCAACGACATGGGATCATAGCAAAGGACTACTTAAAACCTTTCAGTGGCTCAAGCTGTCTTACAGAACTCAGCACATTGCATTGAAACTATTGTGCCTGAATTGTAACTCCCACACTACCGACAAGTCAAGGTGCATTCTGTGCTGGTCTCCCTTCACTGTCTCCTGGCATGGGATTTTCTAGTCGAAGGATACTACAATCAGATCTCACTGGGTCCACTGCCTTACACACACACACACACACACACACACACACACACACACACACACACACACATTCAGACATCTTTTAAGTAATCAGTTTGCTACATGATTAATGGAAACCTTTCTTCTTTTAAATTGAGCTTCACAGACAATGGTACATTCATTTCAGTCACAAAATATATATTTATTGACATCTATTATTATATGTTCCAGAACTAGGTGTCACCAGGACATGATCTCATATTCATAGTGGCAGCAAAGATGGCCAGGGATTATCCTGGGGAGGGAGGGCTTGGCATGTCCCATGGAGGGGAGCCCAGCTGCAGCCCTGGCCGCACTTCCCACTGGACACAGATGAAGATGGAGGCATGAGTGGGTTGTGGTAGCCCTACCAGCTTGTATGGGGATGTGAGAGTCTGAGATTTCAAGACTGAATCACACTATCTCCAATACCAACAGCTTCTCTTCTTCTGTGATCAATGTCATTCACAGAAGTTTTTTCAGAAGCAAATGCCATATCCAGAAGCGTTAGTTATATGACTTTTATGTTGGTCTAGGGTTGTCTGTGGGCTGGAGTATTTTTATTTGGGGAAACTGCATTTTGAAATAAAACCAACAAAAACAAGGTTTCCTACAACTTACCAGAGGAGAATCTAGGAGAGCAGGTCAAAGTGGTTATGCATATCTTAAAGAATGGTTGTGGTGCTCTGAATTGTTTTCCAAGGGAGCTGGAGAGGTTGCTAACTCTGCTGCTACTGCCTTTGGACCGGTCATCTAAGGGCCTGCCTCCCTGAGGAGCTCTTAGTGTCCTTGTCAAAATCTACAGTTAAAGTCATTCCTGCTTCAAAAAAAAAGGACACATAGACATAAAATGTCTTACAGGTGAGTTGATTCACATTTTATGTTTTTTGTAATACTTATGGTCATTGTAGCTCTGACATTAATCTTTTTTGTTAGGACCTCACCACAAAACAGACATTCTTGTTACATAACCATCTGCTTTGTAAGTGGAGTGCTTTTGGTTGTCCATGTTAAAGACCTGGACATTGCTTTAAAAAACTTTCTGCTGGAAAGCCTCAGCTGAGACATCCTTTGGCCTGGATTCTGCTGCTAAACCTCATAGTCTGTGTAAGCACACAGATTAATTATCTAAACAGGGCCCTGGACATTTTGAATGAATATCTATATATCTATGTATCTATATATCTATATCTATAACTATATCATCTATCTATATCTATATCTATATCTATATCTATATCTATATCTATCTATATCTCCAGTGAGTTATGTATTCTTTACAGCTTCAGTTTAAATGTGCTCATCTCTTCTTCTAAAGGAGGAGCAAGATATGCCTTTTGATAACATCATTGATACTTCGAGTGGCTTCCTTAAAATCACATGGGGATGTCATGATTACGTGCTTTTAAAGATAACTATTTAGTCTGGCCAGACTACCCATTTTGATAAGATAAAGAAAGCTCCCCAGTATTCTTAATATCACTGATATCCTTAAAGCAATAAATACAGTGTAACTGGGAAATTAAACAGCAAAATGGTGAAAAAGTATCTCCTAAAGAAATGGAGATCTCTAAGAAACAAATTGAATTAAAACTTTATTCTGTAATTCTGTTTCAAAATGAGTTTGAATTTCAGAATGTGTCTGAAAATGACATTGCCCAAGAGACAAACTTTTTAAAGACTTCACTAATTTGGATCAAGAAAATTTTTATCTTTAAATTATAGCAGTTATCTAAAATGACCTTTGTGTGAGGCTGGTTTGTATTTTTATTAATATTGTATTATTATAGATGTATTTTAAGTCCCAATTCCATGAAGAACTAATGTATCAATGTTAATTTTCAATTGAAAAATTAAATGCCTAGTTTCTTTATTTTCAAAAATAAGAAGATATGTCTCTGCACCAGGGTGTTGCTCAAGCAACCTACTAGCCAAAAACAAATAGAATTTTTCTTCAAAACATTGTTGCAAATTCTTGTTTAGGGCAATTAATTGGGGAGAATTTTGAAAATAGTCTAAAATGATGTAAAACCAGGTCCAGTAGATATAGTGAGTTATTTGTAGTAACATTTGGGGTGATTTGTAACTATAATGCAGAGACCAATTTTCCTTTTGGCTCAGAGATGATGCTACCAAAAAGAAATTTTGAAAACATTTGGAGAAAGGGCAGAGGACACACTATGCATGGCCTCAGGCGTGACTGACTTAAGGCAACTCTCATTTGAAGTTAAAGATTATGAGATGTTTACTTATAAATCATCAGTTCAAGAACAGGATGGGAGAGGTCATGCCTAAAATATCTGATGTTTAAAATATCAGATTATCAAAGTAATTTATTTTTTAAGAAAATACTTTATGTTTTTGCAAACAATACCAGAGTGAAATTATTCTAAGATCACATCTTAAACAAAGAATCTTAAGTGCTTTTTTATTTTCTAGATTTAAACATAAAAATCCCACACACCCAACATTCCTCTCTATACCTAAGAGATTAATTTCTCACCACTTTGGGTGATATCAGCAAAGTCATTCTGGGGTTAATCAAAAATTTTAATGCAAGGGATATATGATATGAGAACATGAGTATATACACGCCATGATTAACTAAAAACTGTTTATACATGAGTAACATAAGTAACTGAGCTTAAAAACTTAAGAAAAAAAAAAGCTTGAAACGTGGCAAAATCTTTGACTTAAAAGAAGTTGATGTTAGTTGTCTTCATTAGTAGAACCTTCATTAAGGTTCATCAAAAAAAATTCTGTCTGAATATATCTATTTTTAGTGCTCTCTGGGGCAGCACATATACTGAATATATCTATTTTTATAAGTTTGTTGTTGCTAAAATGGACTTAAAATAAGCTGCATATTTTTAAGTATACAATTTAATAAGTTTTGTCATATGTAAAAATCCATGAAATCATCATCATAATCAGTACAATGAACATACCCATTACCCCCCCCACACACAAATTTCCTCATGCCCCTTTGTAATTCTTCTGTCTCCTGTCAACCACTAATTTCTTTCTGTCATTATAGATTCTATGAATATAAGATTTTATATAAATGGAATCGTTTATTATCTATTTACTCTCTTTTGTCTGGCTTCTTTCCCACTCAGCATAATTACTTTGAGATTCATCCATGTTGTATGTATCAATAGTTTATTCCTTTTTATTACAAATAGTTCTATTTATTCTATTTATTCTTATTTATTTATTTAATTTCCTTATATGGCTATACACAGTTTATCTATTCACATGTTGATGGTCATTTGAGATGTTTCCAGTTTTTAAATTTTTATTTGTAAAGCCACTAAAAACATTTAAGTACAAATTTTCTATAAACATATGATTTCTTTTTTCTCTTGGGCCATACATAAGCATATGTTTAACTTTTTAAGAAACTGTCGGCTTTCCAAGGCAGTTGCACCATTTTACATTCCCAGTAAGAGCATATAAGATTTTCTGGTTCCTTTATCTCCACCCCAATAATTGATTGGTACAGTCAGCTTTTTCCCCCAAGTTTAGCCATTCTAATGGGTGTGAAAAGATATCTCATTGTGGTTTTCAGTTGCATTTTGTTAATGGCTAAAAATATTGAGCATTTTCTCCTGTTTTTATTTTGCATGCATATTTCCTATTTAGTGACATGTCTGTTCAAATCCTACCAATTTTTATTGGGTTATTTATCTTATTAATTAGTCATAAGTGTTCTATATGTAGTCTAGATACAGTTCCTTTGTCAGATATATATTTTGCAAATATTTTGTAGGCTGTAGCTTGGCTTTTCATTTTCATATCAATGTTCTGTAGAGAAAAAAGGTTTAACTTTGATAAACACCATTTATTGACTTTTTATTTGGTGGTTTGTGCTTTTAATGTCATATTTTAAAAGTCTACCAAATTAAGGTCACTAAGATTTTCTTCTGTGTTTTCTTTTCTATAAGTTTTATAGTTTTAGCTCTTACATTTGGACTATGATCCATTTTGACTTAGTTTTGTAGATGATATGAATTAAGGTCCAGGGTGTACTTTATTTTTGCTCAAGGCTTCCCAATTGCTCCAGCACCATTTATTGAAAAGACGATTATTTCTCTCATTGAATTGAATTGCCTTATCTACTTTATCAAAATTAAAGTGACTGTATATAGACTCTCTATTGAATGGGAAATCTCTATTAAGTAGAGTCTATTCCACTGACCTATTTATCTATCTTTATTCCAATACTACACTAATTATCTATGTAGAAAATTCTACAAAATTTCTGACAGTATAGAAAGGATGGGTAATTTAATAAATTATACTGGTATAATTGGTTAATAAGAAGAAATACAATTAGCTCCTTTCTTTAAACTGTTTGCAAAACGCAATTCCAAATGGATTAACAATTAAAGAAGAAAAGCAAATTTCTAAACTTTTAGGGAAAAAGATACAATATTTGTATGACAATAAGATAGGGAATAACTTCATAAATAAGACATGAAAGTCACAAACCAGAAGACACCACAAATAAGAATTTTTAAAAATGAGACAAGTTAGAAAGTAAATGACAAGCTATATAACAGGCCATAGATTGATATATTTAGTACATAAGGAGCTGTTACAAATCACCAGGAAAAACATGAAGACCACAGTAGGAAACAGGCAAGGGTTATGTACAAGCATGTCCCAGAAAAAGAAACGCACATAACCAGTAAACAGAAGACTCTCAACCTACTAATATTTAATGAATCATATCTGAATACAATATCTATTTACTTCAGAGATTGCCAAAGATTAAAAAGAGTAATAATCTCTTACACCTTGGATAGTGTGGGAAAGGGAGCCTTTTCATATATGTTGTTGCTGGGAGCCTGTTATTGACACAACTTTCCTGAAGGGCAATTTGGCAATTTCTGTGAAAAATGCTATGAAATTGTTGACCTAGAAATGCCACTGCCATGAATATATCTTATAAAAATACTTACCCAAGTGCCTAAAGATATTTTTACAAAGACGTACATTGCAGGCTGGGTTATAATATCTAAAACTGGGAAACCAACAAAATGTTCCCTCATTGATGAACAGTTTTAAAATAAACAGAGAAATGATGTGTTCAGATGACATGCTTTGCTGTTTTAAAAAAGAATGAAGTTGCTCTAAATGTACTACCTGGAAAAGTGCCAGTGACACATTAAGTGAAAAAGCAAGTTGTAAAGCAATATATATGTACACACGCACACACACACACACACACACACACACACACACACACACTGATCCTATTTTGTAACGTGGGAGCGGGTAATAGGTGTTTGAATGTATGTGGAAGAAAGTTTTACTTAGAATCCTTAGTTTGGAGTGATAGAACTGAGCAAAAAGTAGCATAAGCCAAAAGGCATGGTTTGGCTTAGGTCGCCAGGAATCCATAGGTGGAGCTGGACCAGGGGGATCGGGACACGTCCTCAGACTGTCTTTTCATTGACTCTGCCTCCCTCTGTGTTTTGTCCTCATTGTTTTTTTATCCCAGACAGCTGCCTCCCTCATGTTGCTAAAAAATATAGCCACTGGCAAACTGACTTTAGATTCTCCTAATAGAATGACCTGCAAAAGCAAGATATAGAATTTCCTGCTAGCTCTAGCAGGAACCCCGGGTAGGACTCTGAAAGTTTGCTTCCAAGCCAGTTGGGAACAAGCCCTTCCTTGAAGCAGTGACTGGGGCCAGGGCCAGGGCTCATTCTCAGTGGCAGGCGAGGCTCCTCATTCCTCTCTAGAAACAGTGGGAGCATGGACTGGAGGCCGTTGGTTCCCAGGAAGGAATTCTGGTAAACAACCTGAGTCTACTACACAATGGACATCTTTAACAACAATAACTTTAGGGAGTGTGTTACTGTTGTAATTGAAAAATGCAAAGGTTGGGACTGCAGAAAATGTGACAGACAGACAAACAAACAAATCAGCAAGCCAGGAGTCCTATCTTACCTCTGGTCTGAATTTTTAAGATATTTATATAATATTTTTAAAAGATAAATTTATGCAGTGTCATTTCTGGGTCAGAGGCTTCAGGCAGTATCCTCAGAGGGTGCCACTTTCAAGATTTAAAAAAAGAAAACAAAGAACACACCCACATACACACTTTCCCGTTATTTGGTCAAATTTGGGCTTATGCCTTTCTTGGCAACAAATTGGTTAATTTCTTCTGGAAAGATAGTGGGAGAGGAATTTTTATTGAAGAAGCTGATTCAACCTTTTGTGAGTGGAGACTCAGATTTGGTGAGATAAGTGAAGGGAATGCGCAAGCCTGGGGTGGATGCTGAGATGGCTCTGTTTGAGCTTGTTTTGGAGGCTCCCTCAGGGCAGGAGGACTGAAGGGCAGGGCCAGACTCATGGCTGCAACCCCCCGGGGTTTCTGACAGCTTCTGAATGTGCTGTAAACATCCCCAGGACAGATTTTTCTGTCCAGAAAGCAGTTAGTGCACTCTCTCTGTCACACAGCTGACTGCCTTCTTTCCCCACCCTCCACCCCCTCAAAGAGAAACAGGAATGCAAGACCTAATAGTTAAACTCATTAATTTGGATTCCACAAATCCAGCATTTGAGATAATCAGATAGGAGCTACAATGAAGTTCCTGTGTTTATTACCACTCAATAAAAGATTTATTTTGCAAATTACAGGGTAAATAAGTATGCAGAGGAATAGAGAAAGCTACTTTTCAAGCACCCTTTACTATTTCAGAAGCATCCATCAACAGGTAATCAACTGATAAAAACCAGTGACTAATTATAAATCACTACTGTCTATTCAATTAAGGATTTTTTAAAAATCCTCTTTTATTGGACATGTTGTAGCCTGGTTCCTAGTTACTGTATATATTCTCGAAAGTGATTAAACTAGGTATAATTCAGAATTCTTTTTTTTTTTAGTTTTCTTTTTTCTTTATTAAGTAATTTAAAAAATAATTATATTATGCCCATGGTTAAATATTCAAGAGTATATACTAATTCAGATTACCGGAAAGTTTTTATTGTAGAGTTGCTAGCACTAGTTCTCACATGTGATATCTGGCATAGTTATAGTGGTTAAGGCTTTTGAGTCAGGTCAAGTTCAAGTTCAGTTTCTATCATTCAATGCCATCTTGGACAAGTTGTGAGAATCCAATGGGAAGGTTGGCATATCATAATCCACCAACAGATATTAGCTTTTAATCTTTCTAGTTATAGATTGGGTTTTAAATGTACCTAACTCTCCTAAGTCCCCAAACATTTTCTTTTTAAAATTTTGGTCTAATGAGAACAGAATAGGCCTGACCCTAAACACACATCAGCCAAGTGTTCAACCAACACTCTTTTGTTCAGTACAACTGGTCATGGAGTATCTGAGAGAAGAAAAAATGTTATTCTGAATCAATCTGTCAACTTCTTAGTTCATTCATTTCGCAGGATCTGTGGATCTTTCTTTTAAGAAATGAAAGTTTCTACTATCTTTCCATTAACAAACAAACAAATAAACAAATAAAACTCTTCTCCTTTATAGAGTTAGGCAGGGTTTTGATCTATTCAACCTTAGAGTAGTCCACCAGAGTAGATCATTCCCATTTCAATGACATCCTAGTACATGGCACACACAGGCAGTATTTATCCACAGACAACACTGAATGATGACCTAGAAAACCAAGAGGCAGATTGAGCAACTCTGATAAAGTAGAACGAGTGGTAAAAAAGTGAAATGACAAGTGACAAATTGGGAAAAAATATTTGTCACACATGTAACAAGCAGAGGCTTTAAAGTACTAATATCAGAATGTAAAAAATACAAAAAAAAATGTTTATAAATCAATCAGAAACGTCCAAAAATCCAACAGAAGAGTGAATTTAGGTTATTCTCCAACAAGTCACAAAAGAAATCCAAAGGGCCAGGAACACATGCAAAGAATCTGAACCTCATTTATTCCTCAGGGGAAATTCAAGTGAAAGCAACAGTGGCTCACCATTTTTTGACTATCAGATTTGCAAAAAAAACTGACAAATATCTAATGTTAAGAATTTCAAGGTTTGGGTATTCTCTTAAATGAATTCTATATATTTTTTTATTGCTGCAGTAACAAATTGCCACAAACTTACTTGCTTAAAACAACACACATTTATTATCTTATAGTTCTTTCTGTAGATTGAAAGTGCAAAAGGAGTCTCACTGGGCTAAGCTCAAGGTATCGGACTGGGCTGCATTCCTTCCTGGGGGCTCCATGTTTTGCCTTTTCCATCTTCTAGAGGACACCAGTATACCTGGACTTCTGCATCCAACTTTAAAGCCAGCAAGGTTGCACCTCTTTGATCATTCTTCTTTAGTTATAGCTCTCTATCCAACCACAGGTGTGAAAGATTTCTCTGCTTTTAAAGATGCACATGATTAGATCTGGCCCAATTGGATAATCCAGGACAATCTCCCCATCTCAAGGTTCTTAAACTTAACCACATTTACCAAGTCCTTTTTGCCAAGTAACATATTCACAAGTTCTCAGAATTAGGACATGGACATGTTTGGGAGGGGGCATATTCTGCCTATCACACTAATGTTGACAGTATAGACTATTTGGAGGGCAGTTTGGCAGTATATGCATACCCATAGACCCAGCAACTTAACATTTGGATATCTGTCCTACAGAAATACTTGCACATTTGCATGAAAATGTATGTCCAAAGATGTTTATTGCAGTTTCATTTTTTAAAGTAAAAGATAAAAATGCCCTTCAAAAAAGATTGTTTAAGTAAGTTATAATATGTCCATATTATATAGTTAGGTAGCAGTTTAAAATACAGGTAGAATTCTGTGTGCTGATATAAAAAGATCTCCAGAACATTTAGTCATACAGTTAAGTAAAAAATAGAAAAGAAGAAAAAACAGGTTGAAGATATACTAAAATAAAAATTAAAACTTATAGATTAAAGTTCAGAAAATGTCTGGAAGAATTTCCACTAATGAAATTGATAAGGAATGGAGGGGATAGTCACCTTTTCTTCTTTATTAGATAGATGATAGATAGATAGATAGATAGATAGATAGATAGATAGATAGATAGATAGATAGATGATAGATAGAAGAAATACATGGATATCTCTATCTCTATACATCTGCAATTTTTGAATTTTCACAGGAGTATATTTGCATATTACTTATATATTTAAAATACTAAATTCTTAAAAAAAAAAGTGCACTGAATTCTAAGCCATGAGCACTGCTATGTGACCTGGGATTCTCACTTTGTCTCTCTAGGCTTGAGTTAACTGTAAATTTAAGGAGATGGACACAAGGATTACAAATTCCAACTCTAGATTTTATAAGTAGATGTAGCAAAAAGAAAAATTTAACTCAATCTAGTAGTATTTGGGTCATTTGTGAAAATGGAAATAGTAATTTTTTAATTAATTTCTAATATGCCCTATATTTCTGGAATGGTCTTGACTTTAAATATTTAAAAATTTTGATCCTGTAAATACATTAGTGCTTGTCAAATTGTATTACTCAATTTGGATTCAGAAAATATAATCTCCACAGGCATTCTAATACACTCCTGGGTGGTAATGTAAATTGGTACGTCCTTTCTGAAAAGCAAATCTCAACAGGGAAAAGCTTTAAAGCAGTTTAATCTTTAACCATTTAACCTAATAATCCCAAACAGTCTAAAGCAGTTTAACCTAGTAATCTCACACCTAGAACTTTATTTTAAGGAAAAAATTAGAAGCAATCTAAATGTTCAGAAAATAGGGAGATGGTTCAATGAATTAAGCTGTATGTGCAGGAATCACTATTATACAGCCATTGGAAATATCTCAAAGAAATGTTAATAACACAGTGAAATTTATGATTAAATATTAAGTGAAAAAGCCTAAAGAGAATATGTATCTATTCCTGTCTACTATATAAGTGTTAGGCATATGAGCCTAAATAAAGATTGGAAGAAATGCACCAAAATGTTAATGTTGGTTAACTCTAGGTTGTGATATTTAAAATATTGTTAAACAATTTTCGATATTTTTTATAGTGAACTAGTGTTACTTTCATGATCATAAAGTAAAATTTTAAATGGAATGGTCTCTGTATCTAAAAATTACAATAAACTCTTCAAATGAAAAGTTTCACCGAGTTTATAGAAGAATTATTACTTCTCTTAACATTTGGAAAATCATCTCTTTTTCTTTCTTCTGTTTGCTTTGGGTTTACCCTTCTTCTTCTAATTTCTCAAGGTGGAAGGTTACTTATTGAGTTGAGATCTTTCTTTTTAAAATATGGTCTTTAGAGCAATAAATTTCTTTCTATGTTTTAATTTAGCTACATTCCATAGATTTTGAAATAATGTACACTTTCTCAAAGTACTTTCTGCTTTCCTTCATGATTTCTTGTTAGACCTACTGTTGAGTATTTTTTTTAATTTTTCACATAATTGTGAATTTTTTAAAATTTCCTTCAGCTATATGGATTTTTAAATTTAATTCTATTGTAGGCAAAGAATATAATTTCAGTCCGCTTTAATGTACTGAGACTTGTCTTATGACTAACATCTGGTTTATCCTGGAGACCGTTCCATGTATTTGAGGAGAAATTTGTTGCTGTTGTTTGGAGTGTTCTGTAGATGTCTGTCAAATGGGTTTATAGTGTTGGTCAAGTCTTATTCCCATTTCCATGTTGATCTTTTGCCTATTCTATTCTTTATTGGGATATTGAAGTCTCCCATTATGGTTGCCAAATTGTTTATTTCTTTCTTCAATTTTGTCAGTTTTCTGATTTATGTACTTTGGGGTTTTGTTGTCAGATGCATACATTACATAATTGCTCTGTCATTCTCATAGATTGACCATAGATTGGCCCTTTTATCATTCTAAAATAATCTTTTTTTCTCTAGTAACACATTTTGTCTTAAAGTCTATTTTTTTTTCTGATACTAATATAGCTACTACATTTTTCTATGTGGTTATTACTTACGTGGTATATATATATATATTTCATCCTTTTGATTTTCAACCTATTTGTGTCCTTGAATAGAAAGTGTATCTTTTGTAGGCATCAAGGAGTTAGGTCATTTTTTAAAACTATTCTGGCAATCTCTGGCTTTGAATTGGAATGTTTAATCACATTTAAGTAATTACTGACAAAGTAGGATTTTCTATTTGCTTTTTATGTCTTATCTTTTTTATTCCTGATTCATCCATTACTGCCTTATTTTGTGTTAAATATTTTCTAGTGTACCAGTGTTGTTTATTTTACTACGTTTGGGGAGTTATTTTCTTAATGATTGTCCTGGAAGTTACAATTAACATTCTAATTTAAAATAATCTAGTTTGGATTGATACCAAGCTAATGAGCATGTTCTAAAAAAATTCTAATTTCTAGTTAGCAATAAATGAAGAGATAAAGTAACCAGTTCAGCTATTTAAGCATGGAATGTGGAAGCTCTGTTTTATAAAGGAGGTTTTGAAGGAGGCATCTCCATTCACTGTGCTTTTCCAGTTTTCACTTGGCAGCTCATAAGGTGATTTTATGTGCAACCGAAAAAATGTAAAACTGTTTCCCACAGTGCTTTAAACAATGTATAATGCATTTTTAGGTACAAAGGGCTATGGAAAGATTTTCTGAAAAGCTTGAATAAAGGTGGGAATTTCAGTTTTTTATAAATTCTTTAAGCACTGACTTTAAGGCGGCAGCAGCAGGTTCACTCTTGCTAGCTCTGAGCACACTGTAACTCCGAAGCTGAAGGGGAATAAATAAACATTCCAGGGTCCACAAAAATATATGTACAATTCTTGTGTCACTGAAACAATTATTCTGCAAGTTTTACCACCAGGAAGTGAGAAAGACAAATCACCCTTTACATATACATTTACACACACAAATTTATACAATATATAATACATCGACATGTATTGCAATGATATTTGGCCAGGACTGAAGTAGAATGTGTGGCAGACATGTAGTAGTTTCTGTATCGTTTTTGAAACCATGTATATCAGTTTGATTCAAAATAACTTGGTGTCAGTGTTAGGCGGCTGTGAACTTGAGCTGTGGGTGCTGCCATTTACTCCCAGCATGATTTGGTACTTCATCTCTAAATTGTTTAATCTCTCTATGCCTTAGTTTTCTCAGCTAAAAAATAGACTTAAATTTGGTACCTACCACATAGAGCAATTTGCATAATGAATCAATGTGGTTAGTTATTACTAATAATGTAGATATTAATAAAAAATAACAGCAACTATTTTGCATACCTGCTACATACAAACCAATGTACCAGGGCCTAAAGACAAATAGTAGATGGAATATATTAAACCCATTTCATTCAAATATGCCTCAAGATAAGTCTGAGAAATGAGGAATAATGACATACAGAATGTTGATGCAGATCAAAGGAAATCTCGGTAGAATTTTTAGGGGAATTGGGAGCAACAGGATTAAAGTAGAAATAGAATTGGAGTTGGAACATGTCTATTTACCAGTTTTCAAAATACTCACTATATTTCTATATTTCTACTTTCTTCAATACCCTAAAGATATTCTATTAGTATTAGTGTGTCTTTGAGTTCAAAAATAGATTACCTTCATTTTTCATAACAAAATTTTTTTTTAAATTATACATAAAAATATTTGTGAAGTTAAGTATGTTTTAAGTGGTTCTGAATGAGCTTTGTGCTTTCTAGTCATCACATGTCACTCCCAACTTAAAATATCTTCCTATTCTTTCTCTGTGAACTCAAATCCTGTCCAGGCTCTCCAGCTCACCACCAACACCACGTCTTCTCTAAGGTCATCCCAGTCCTCAGTTTTTTCTACACATGGGAATTACTATAAGATCTTTATTTAATTATAAGGAAATTTGACAAGCAAACACTGAGCCAGGCACTGGAATTGGTGCTCGAGATACAGAATTGAACAAGATAGCATCCTCTCCCCCCCACCCCTGTCTGCTCCTCTTAGGGAACGCAGAGTCCAGTGGCAGGAGACAGGTGCATTAAAAAATCATTATTACAAGGAGTATCTTTTATAAAATGTAGGGCACATTTATAGAAAAATGCTTCCTCAGAAAGAAAACAAATCACTCATTAATTTGTCTTTTTGATAAATCTGGATTTTCATGTGTAACATAGTGCTAGCCAGGCTTTTAATTCATTTTTTCAAAGATGGAAAAGTGGCCTATTTAAAAGTAGTTTTTGGTTTTCTGTCTCTACACTGAGAGGAGAAATTCACCTTTATAGAAAGAGTTTTCTTTTTATTTTGTGAAAGCATTCTAACATGTATTTGATTATGCAAAGATAAAGCCCAAATGCAACTCTGGAATGGGGACACCAGGACAATAAGTCGCCAAACTATTTTGTATGAAGAAATAAATATTTGACTTCACCATGGAAAGAGTATATCTGGTATAAATTAGCTTTTGCCAAAATTATAGTGTATAACAAACAACCTCAAAACACAGTAACAAAAAGAGTTATTGTGTTTTCACAGATCTGTGAGTCAGCTTGGCTGGTTTTGCTTCACAGTGCAGGTCTGCAGATCTGAGTCTTTCTCACATGGTTTTCATCTCTTTGGTCCCAATAAGCTATTCAGGACACATTCTCATGGTGATGGCACAGGCATATCAAAGGGCAAGTCCCATCACATAAGCACTTTTTAAGCTGATTTTTGCCTCACAGGTGCTAACATCCTACCAGACAAAGCAAAACGCATGGCTGAGCCCAGACGAGGGGCAGGGAAGCATGCTTTGCCTTTAGCAGAAAAAAATGCAAAACAATAAGGCAAAAGGTGTAGATATAAAAAGTGATGAAGAATTGGGTCTAATGATTCAATCTACCTGACAGCTCCATAAACGTATTGATTGAAATGTGTTTGAAACTTGAGAGAAAGATTTGGGATTTGGAGTTCCTCTTTAGTAGATCAGAGAAAATAGTAATTCGAGGGATGTAGAAAAGACATGCTTACTGCAGAGCATGAACAACCCTCATAATGCAGTAACAGGTGGAAAGCAACGTGAGAATATAACATTTTGATATACCCAAGTTCTTTGGTAGAGTTTATTAAATGTTACTGCTTGATATTAGCTGGGTTTGGGGAACTTAAGACAGGGCTATGAGCAAACTTGGAACATTGGATAGACTAGTTATTTTTGGAATGATTGTAGCATTTGTTTATAATAAAATATCTGACCAAAAGTAAGCTATAATGAGTGAATCATAGGAAACAAGTTTTCCTCCAGGGGTTTTAGAAATATTCCAGATAGGCAACTCTGGAATAAGAATGAAACTGTAGCATGAGGTGTCAAATCAACTCTGAAAAAAAAAAAAAACACTGAAAAAACAAACAAACAAAGTTGTCCAGCTATCCCATCTGGTTTTCTCTTTTCCTTCACAGATTTTTACTTCACGGTTAGACTGGACAAAAACACCTTTTCACCTGAGAAAAACAGCTCCAGCAGTGACCTTCCCTCCTTCACTTTTACTTTCTAAACTTGCTATTCTGAACACCTTCTTGAAGACTCCCCAGGGCTGGAAGGAACATAAAGAAATTCTTTGGAAATGCTAACTTACCTCAGTGGTGAGGATGAGTGCCACATCTTCTCATCCAGCTCCTGTAGGACTAGGGACTGCCAGAGAGCTTCAATCAAAAGTGGAGGTGTTAATCTTCCTTATAAAGAAGAAAAGGGCCAGCACGTTGAGTAAATTTTTGCCCTTGCCCTGCTATACCGAGCTGAAAGATTGGTACTATGAAGCCGTAAGGCAGACACTAGACATTATTTTTAGTGTAAAGAGATTTCCACCTAAAATGAAGAATCTTAGGCATGCTCCCTCAGGAAGATACAACTTAAGGAGCGAGAGACTGATTTCCCCGTGAATGTCTGACTTACAGAAAACTGGAACTTAGCTTCTGATGAATGAACATCTGCCTAGTATCTCTCCCTAACCTCAAGCAAATGAATTTATTGCTTCTTTGCCCTCCTTGCCCATAGATAATGCTGCCCCAAACATTCCCTCCTGTAATTTAATATAGTTTTTATTTCAAGAATTGCAATTCCTCTGATTTTCCTGAATAAACTCTATTTCTGGTAACTCGAGCTTGCTTCAGTTTACCTGTTTATGTAGGTCGACACTAGACAACAGATTTTAAACTGTTTTTTTTTGTAGCTATAGCATAATACATTGCACAAAGTAGGCATTCTATAAATATTCATTGAAGTAATGAATGAATGGTTAAATGATTCCATAATTCTATAGGTCAGTGAAAAAATACTCAAATAAAACATAGGACAATAATAAATAACCCTAATGTTTTTATTGTTTCAGATCTATTTTTGCAACCTGAATGTATGGCCATTCTAGTTTCTGTCCTTTATCAAATTTCCTGGCTCCCACTCTATTTAGGGCCAACTCCATTAAGCTAAAACAGGAGGTTTAAACTAAAACACGTTAAGAGAAAATCCATAATACTTAAAAAAAAAAAAGTTCTTCCAACAAGCAAACATTTTAAGAATATTAATTGGAACAAATTTTATATTGCAATCTTTTGTCACATTATAAAATAATCCCTAACTAACTGTAGGAATTCTTTTGCTGAGAAGGTATCATTTGTTAGCAATATTTAAGTGAAAGGAGAATAATGGTTGTGTTCTTTTGTTTAAGGGAATCAAAGTGACTTGTACATGTGTTAAGAGATGATATCTTCTAAACTATTATATCTAGTTTAAAACTAAATTATTTTTAAACTAAAGTTGGAAAAATGGTAGTCTACATGGCAGTCCCAAGCCTTTTTGGCACCAGGGACCAGTGTTCCTAGGAGAGTCTAATGCCTTATAATCTAAGGTGGAGTTGAGGTGGTGATGCTAGTGCTGGGGACGGGCTGCAAACGTACATGAGGCTGCCCTTGCTGGTGCTCACTTCCTGCTGTGCCACCAGGGTTCCAACAGGCCATGGACTGGATTGGTACCAGTCTGCAGCCAGGGGGTTGGGGACCCCCGGTCTAAGGTATTATTCAATTTATAATCTATTATTCTCATTGATAGATTCATTGAATATGTAAAGAAAATGGATAATCTCAATGTGTTAGATTTTGGTAAATTTTGAAGACTTGATTTCACACAAACCTCTGATTGCACTTTAATCAAAGGATTGAATTTATTGTAGAAGAGATAGTTTGTTCTTGCTCTCAAGAGCCAATTTTTTAATTTTTAGGAATTTTGTGAACCAGATGTAAAAACACCCACTACTGTAAATAAAATATAAATTTACAATTAAATTAAAAACAAAACATAACAAATACTCAAAACTCATCATTTTCTGGTGATTTTACTACATCTTGTTGCTATATATGCTTTAAGGTAATTTACATCTTGTATCTTTAGGGAGTAAACATATAATAGGGTGATAGTGAGCAAACTTTCTTAACTCCTTGCTCATTGAAATCATGTTGAAACTGGCCATGGTGGGAGTGTTATCTTGTGGAAAGTAGAGGACATTAAAAATCAAGGCTTGATTTACTGTTTTCTTGATTGTTCAAACAAAGAAAGTGATGAAGAAATTAATAATAATAATAAATAATAATAATGTGGAATAAACTTAAAAGTATGTCAAATAAATACATTGGACAGCCAAGGTGTTAGAAATCTGCCAGAATACCACTGTAGCCAAGGATTGGAGATTTTCAGGTACTTTAGCCTGGATGTCCCATCCCACATATCAGAGTCTGTTTTCTAACAATGAAGGTCCTGACCTTGGGGTAAAAGACCACCCTCAATTGGGAGGTTAGTATTTTTGGTTTTTCTTCTCTTGCGATTAAGTCTTAGGCCTATTCCTTAGTTTTATATCCTTTTCCACTGCAGGAAATGAGAGACATATTATATGTTATCGAGGAGGCCCCTTGGTTTTTAAACTTGACTTTTAATTGTTGAATAATTACCCAAGCATTAAAAAAATAAAATAAAATTCCCAGAATGTCAATTGAGTTTATTAATAGCCGCCGCCCAATTCCAAAGTCCTTATAGAATCTATTTCTCCTATATTTCTCTAATACCTATATTTTGTACCACTAATACGTTTATTTTCACTAGTATACCATCTTGGTTTACCACCAATAAAATTTTTCACAATGCACTGCTCCCTAGTGTGAAGGACAAACCACATACCGCCACTGTTAGAGTCCTCATTGCCTATCATTCAGCAGGTGGTTCTCCTCTAAAATTTTATTCAAGCATCTATTTTCTCATTGCCACTCCTGACACCATCTCAAGTAGGGTTCCCTGGGAAGCAGACTATGAGACAAAGCTTAGTGTGCAGCATGTCAATAGGTATTGCCTTTGAAATCAACCCCTGTGGAAAAGAGAAAAAAGAAGCAGAATTGGGCAGGAAAAATGTCGAGTTCTGATATAGTCTCAAAGAAGGCTTCAGCCAAGCCATGGAAAGTTCTGAAACGTGGGTGGCCTTTCAGGGTTGTCTCAAGTTGGGTCATGACATCCAAGCCTTTGTACCCTTACATTGATTGGTCTCTGCAAATGGAAGGAAGGGTGGCCTTGTGCAATTTTCTTGGCTGTCGGTGAACACCATCTTTGGCAGTATTCCTAGTAGTCTTCATATCCAGAAGGGAAATCTGGGTAGCAAAGGACAGCAGCTACCCAGGTGCCTGTTATATATCAGACACTACTCTAGATGCTGGGGATATGAACAATAAACAAATCAACAAGAAAACATATTGCATGTCAGATAGAGATGATTGTTATAGAGAGAAGTAAAGCAGGGTCACTCAACTTCAGCAAGACAGCATCCACGATGGTCTTCAAACTGACCGTGCATGTTTTCATTCCAGACTCTTTACCGTTCCCTCTACTTAGAATGCTCTTCCTTCCCATGACTTAAGGCCTCACTCCTTTTAGGTCTTGGTTCAAAAGTCACCTTCTCAATAAAGCATTGTCTGACCATTCTATAGAAAAATGTGTTTCTCCCAACATACTCACATCCTAGCAATCTCTACACGCCCCCCACCTTCTTCACCTGGCAGCTTTCTCTATTCTCCTAAAACACTTGTACTCTGCTCGCCTGACTACCTACTGCCCTTCTGAGGTCTGAGCATCCTCTTTGGGGCCTTAGTAAAACAATTCTTATACTTTACATTTCCCACCAAAAAAATGAAACATAACAACATTGAAGAAAGAGAGTGGTTACTCTCTCAGTTCCCCTGTCCCACACTCCTGTCCCATCCTACCTGCACCCTCACCATTAAATGATAAAGTAATTTTTCTCAACACAGGAAATCAACTGGGAAAGAAAGGAATAAGAAACCCTGATTAGAGCAGATCAGGAGAACATGATTTTAAATGTCTGCAGAATGATGTACACACACACGATTGGTTTCCTGCGGGGCACTTTTACTCCCCCTTCTGCAGGAACCCACTTTCCTTAGCAAAGTCCTCTCTGGCTAGGTCAAGCCCTGTTTCTGAGTTATCCTTCACTAATGCAGTTGTTTGTTCAGTGGTTGTCTGGTTGTCCCTCCTGCATCCCTGGCTGGATTTGAATGCTTTCATACTTTAAAAAGATCTCTTTAAATCCTTTTCAATCTTTTTTTCCCAACAGATTAGTAGTAGCATGAACTCACGCTCTGGGACATGGGGAGGGGAGAAGTTTGAGCCCACTTCTTAGAGTTCAATTCTCAGTATAAGTTAAAAACAAACAAAACATTTCAGATCTGAGAAAAAGAGGAATGTCATCCTCTCTAGGTTGTATAGTTAAGTGCACATCAAATTTTCTCAGAAAAACTCTGACATTTTCAACATGTAACTATAGTCTTGGTCACTTTCGAGGGTTAGGTGCTTGATGCCCTTTCAAGCACATCTATTTTCCTTCCATTTCACTTTCTACTTTTTTTTCACGGCCAACCCCCTACCATGCCCATTTCAACCCACCACCCTCCATGCTCCAATTCACAAATTAAAGTGTTTCAGCTGGGAGCTATATATTCCACTGGATGACAGGGGTTCACCACAGGAGTTCATGTAGCCGAAGTATCCAGATGGTTGTCATAATTCTTCATTTTACTTTTCAGTATGTCTGGCTATTCTTCCTCATTTTATCCATCATCGAAATGTTTTTGAGTCATCATATCCAAAGAAAGGAAAGGTGAAGTTTCATGTAAGGTGTTCCAAACTGACACAGAAATGACATTTGAATTCAGAAAGCAAACTTTCAAAATAAATATTGACTGAAGTAAGATTAATATGCCTTCAACATGTTTATCTCTTCTATATGAATAGGCTTATTAGTTTCTGAACAAATATTTATTGAACGCCTACTATGTGCCAGAAGTTTTCCTCAGTACTTGGTATATCAGTGAATAGAACGAAGACCCTGACACAGTGAAAACTTACATTTTAGATAGAAATGCTGATAATAAACACAAAAAATAAATAAGCAAATTACGTAACTTGTTAGACATTTTCCATGTAATACGGGAAGCTTTCTCACATGGAATGGGGGGAGGAAAATGAGAAAACACAGTAAGGAGGATCAGGAGAATAGAAGATATTGGGGGTACAATATAAAGTAGGGTGAACAGAGCAGGCTTTATTGAGAAGGTAACATTTACATAAAGAGGAGAAGAGCTTCTCAGGCTAAAAGTAACAGCCAGTGCAAAGGCCCTGAGGTGAGAGTTTGCCTGGCATGTCTGAGTGACAACAAGGAGACCAACGTGGCTGGAGTGAAGTATATTTAAGGAGATGAGAAGGAGAAGGCTCAGACAGGGAACTGGGGTTGGAAAACATTGTAAAGACTTTGGCTTTTGTTCTGAATAAACTGGGGAGCCATTAGAACATTCTGAACAGAGATGTAATTTCATCAGATTTAAACTTAAAAGGGTCACTCTGGAACAAGGATGGAAATAGGAACAGAGGTTAAGAAGCTGGTAATGGTGGTGCATACCAAGGTGGTAGCAGAAGTGGTATGAGAAATGGTGAAGTTTTGGATGTGGGATGAAGGCAGGGTAAGATGAATTAGATTGAGTGTGAGTAAAAGCTGGGTCAAAGATGATGCCAAAGGTGTAGTCTGAGCCCCAGAAGGAGGCGTTGCCATCAACTGAGATGGGGACAGCTGCAGGAGGTGCAAGCGCAGGGCCTTTATCAGAAGTTCAGTATGTGACATGTTTAATTTGAGACAACCAAATGAAGATATGTAGGGACCATACATAAGGCAAAAATCTGATTGGAGAGGATGGAAGAAGTAAAATCAGAAATGGCAAATGAAGACACCCCTTTTAAAAATTTTGGCTGCCAAGAACCCAGAGAAATGGAGTGATAGCTTGTCTGGAAAGATGGAAGAATAATTGCATGTTTGCATGCTACCGGAAAGGATCCAGTGAGAATAAATACCTTGATAAAATAAGAGAAAGAAAGAATAATTACTAAAGGAGTCAAGTGAGAAGGAATGAGATCTAGCGCACAGGTGAGGTGCTGGCTTTTGTTTGGAGCATGGATACTTCATCTTTGTTAGCAGGTGGGACAACGCATATGAGGAGGCAGATGTGAGTGTGGAAATGGATTGTAAGAGTCAATAGAAATTCTCTCCATTTTTCTGAGTAAAGTAGGATACAATTAACATCAGCTAAGATGATGAAAAGGAGAAGAGGAGATATTGGAAGTTTGAGGAGAGAGAAGGTATCAAATAGCGAATAGGCCAGGGAATGGACTAGAGAGATGTAGAGTGGTTGCTGTAACCACTAAAGCTCATTGCGTTCGTGCTGATGAATTTAAAGTGAAACCCATCAGCACAGTTGCGTTCCTCTCCAGCCATGGAAAGTCACTCGGGTGCAAGTACAGTGCAGGTAAAGAGTTGGATTTAAGTGGCACCGTGGTTTTACCAAACAGGACAAAGCAGAAGAGATCCAAGGAAATCGAAGCTATCCGCTATTGAGAGTGAATGTCGTGGATGGAATTCCGTTGAGTAAAAAAGAGCCAGGACATGAAGGAAATAAGAGATAGTGAACAGATGGTAGAATTGGAGATATCAGTGGGGTAAAAGAATTATAGTCAGAATACTAGAGGGATGATTCAGAAAGGGATGGCATGGGAGTCAGAGTGGGATACAGGACACTGAGACACCGGGAATGACGTGGTCTAGCAGCATCTGACCTTGGGAGTGTGTGACTGCAAAACGGGAGAACAATAGCAGTAAAGAAAACGAGTCAGGCAGCTGAGAACCCCAAACACTGGAAAGATGGCTCACTGCATATTGAAACCACCAGGAAAATGAAGTTAAACAAAGTACTGGTAAAACAGTGCAACGAATTATTATGCAGTCCCTAAATGATAAAAAAGAATGCTCTGGGGGGAAATCCAAGATACACAATTTTGTATGTAACCCATGTATGCAGTCCAATCTCATTACTTTAAAATATGTATTGATGCATAGAGAAAAGACTAGAAGGAAATAAAACAAAATGTCAGTGGGTTTATAGCTATGTGGGATTTATTTTTTTCTTTGTATCTTTAGTGATTTTCTAAATTTCTTACAAAAACAGGAGAATATTATATTAACAAAAAACAACAAAATAGAGTAAACAGTATAAGTCTAGTGCATTAAATTTCCTAAGACCATTTTTCAAAAAAAAAAAAAAAACAATTTAGTTACAGCTCTCAAATTTCTCGATGTCTTCTAGATGATAGTTTACATAGGCTATGTGAAACATGACACAATTTTGTGGCTAAAGTTCGAATTTTCTTTCAACTTGGGAGGACTTTTTCTTGTACAATAGATTTTCTTTTTAGTCAACTGGGACTCTAGGAATTTGCTTTTCTGTCCAAAAGTTTTATAAATGGGTGTTAAAATTGAAAATGATCTTTCCTTCTGGATAGGACAAATGTCTTTTACAGAAGATATGGGAACACAGTAGCTATATTTCTAAAGCTTTAAGCATCTAGATCTGGCATGGAGAACCGGAATGGTTATAACTTAGATTTCTATAGAGCTGCTGACATTCAAGACTAAGTCAGTAGAACAAGGCTTTTGATAGGAGGTTTTTGTCCCCTTAGTAAGGCACATTGTGGCTGGGATTTTTTTAAGCGAATTTAGTTAATTTTAAGTTTGTTATTAAGTTTGGTTTAAAGTAAAAGCAAGTGCGCACACACACACACACACACACACACACACATACTTCTTACCCCTCAGGAACAAATAAATGTCAGTATTTGTGAACTTAGTGTTTGTCAATTGTTTCACTTTTACTTTCAGCTTTTCCTAAAGAATTTTTTTTCATGACCTATTAAGTGAAACTACAGGGAAAAAGAAAAAGACCTCATCTGACCCTCAGTAGAATAGATTTCTACAGGTCCTTATCTCTAACATCCTCAGAAGTCTCATGTTGACAACAGCAGAATAGGTTAGGAAAGATACTATGAGAATAGGATTTAGGGCTGAACCATATGACATTTTGGAAAACAGAAATCTCATACTGACCTAGCCAAAGAAACAAATCCTGTTTACCATTTTAAAGAGTTAGTTTATTTTTAATATGTAAGGTTAGAGAGGAAATCCTTTATTTTTACTTTAAAACCCGTTACTATACACTTGACAAAAGAAAACTTGAAAAAAAAAGATTGAACTTTAACCATCAAAAGTTTGTGTGTCTAATAGTCTCTGCAAAAAAAGCCTCTCTGGGGTTAATTTTGAGGGGAAAAAACATTTTCTAAAAGCTGAAAAATATCAGTTTAAAACATGAAATTTCATAAGTCTTGAGGGTCGAGGATCACATTGCTGTTTCCTTGACTACCAAATCCTTTACATCTTTAGCACCCTTTTCCCAAAACCTAGTGCCTAGTGCCTGACCAGGGAGGGCAATGCAGATGCTGATCTGTAAAAAAATTGCCCACAACTCCTTTTGTCGTCGCCTCTATCCCTAACCACAAAGCCGAGGCAGGTGAAAAAAAAAAAACAACTCTTATTTCTACATTAATTTTGTATTAGACCTTCCACTCAAAACTGCAAGTTTGAAGTGTCCAGGCAACTTATAACCCTTCTCATAATAATTCCACTTATTTTTTTTTTACTCCACTTTCATGGTTGTTGAAGCAACCTGAAAGAAGGAGAAAAGAAAGATCTGAGAGATAATCTAGAGGCCAGTCTAGCAGACTAGGAAGGTGCATGACTTACCCAAGATCATAAGGCTAAATAAGAACACTTAAAACCTCAAATTAGATTCTCTTGTGCACATGTATCTATAGTACAGATTCTCTCCTTCACACACACACACACACACACACACACACACACACACACACACCTTCAAAATCTTCAAATAGCTCTATATTAATGATTAAAAGATGTGGTGTCTCCATAGTGTAGTGGTTAGCATGTCTGCTTTACACGCAGAAGCTCCTGAGTTAGCACCCAGGGGGAGCCACGGCCCAGGCCCCAGGTGTTGTGGGCCCCCCGACTGCACAGGAGGTGCCAGGCCCTGGGTGCACACCACCAGCGTGTGGCGGGGGTGGAGATGCCCTGCCTTCAGAGATCCAGGTCAGCGGTGGAAATGCGGCAGGAGAAATTAAATATAAAAGAAGCAAAAACAAAAACCTCGGCTATCGTTACTGGCTCAATCATTTTGCCCACTATAGACTACAATTCCTTCCTATTTAAATGTAACATGTTAATAGCATCAGTTCTTACACTTTGTATTGTGAACAATCCTAAACATACGAATATTTCAAAATCACGTGTTGAGTAGAAAAAGTTGTATTCATACATTAATTTTGAATTTTTCAATTTCTTCCAACATGAGCTCATGAAATTTCTATTGATTCTAAACGGATTAAGAACTTAGTTGTACAATCAGAAATTGCCAATAATCTCCAGCCCACATGTTCTAAGATAAATGGAAGTTTGTACAACCAATGTGCTTTGAGCAAACACATAATTGTTTAAATTAAAAGAGCCATATAAAGAAGCAGTTTATATTAAAACTAAAGTAAACAATAATAATAATAATAATAATAATAATAATAAATATTTGCTAAGTAATTATTATATGCTCGACACACTGTCTAGTATTTTACATACATTGTCTCATTTAATACTTCAATAATCCCATGGGGATAGCTACTGTCCTATGCTTATTTTACAGTGGGGGAACTGGAAAAATTATGGAATTTACCAAGGTAAAAAGCTAGCGAGTCACAGAGTTGAGTTTGGATCCAGGTAGTTTTAACTACTCCTTCAACCAGATAGCATAGGATAGTTATGAACAAATTAGAAAAGTGCGCATTAGTGTGAATTCAGTTCTCAGTTAAGTGGTCTGTGTATTTACCTGACAGCTGATAGGGTGATTAGCACCACGTACGCTTTGGAAACATTGCTTGTCAAGCCTGGAAAAGTAAAATATCTGTGCTTGCTCTTCTGTTCCCAAGACTAAGTTTTTTTTAAAAAATCCACTAACATGTTAAGACAGTAATAATGAAAAAAAGTAATTACATAATCAAACCATTAGGTTCAGAGTCTGTACAAGCA
The DNA here is from genome assembly GCA_030015415.1 of Cynopterus sphinx. NCBI lineage: Eukaryota > Metazoa > Chordata > Mammalia > Chiroptera > Pteropodidae > Cynopterus > Cynopterus sphinx. The sequence goes on from CM057391.1 coordinate 28,660,154, forward strand.
TGACCTACCAATTTTCTAAACCGATGATAGAAATTAATGGGTTGATGGACTTTAACCATTGCATAGAAACTACCCAACATGCCCTTGTAAATCACCATTGAACTCGTTATTCATTATAGACTGTACTTATCATTATCATGCCACATGTAAACTCTTGACAAGATTTGCCTGACATCCAAAACAACCCTCAGAACTCAGGCAGCACATTTTTCTGGTGTGTCAGCCCACTGCAGGTGTTTCTCTATCACAATGAATAATTACATCAAACAAAGACAAGAAGTATTCCAAAGCTGGCAAAACCACACATCTAAAATCTGTCTTTTCTACCTCTTGGGAAATTAAAATCTACAAGTATAGGGGCTCCGGTTCCCATGTCGTGGGGCCATTCCAGGTTTATAAAGAAAGATGATTTTTTTGCAAGCCCAAAGATTGCAACAATACAGGAAATTAAACTGATTTTATAGACTGGACACTAGCACACCACACCAGTGTGCTTTCTCAGTTCTCTGAATCTCTCAACAAAAACAAAAACACTAGCTATCAAACGCGTGAGCAAGTAATGACAAGTGTTTTGACAGCTCTAGAATACTTTGAGGTATTTTTAGCATATTTCTGAGTTGTATTAGCTTAACCTGTAATAGAATATAAATGAGCCCATATGGCACAGATGTAATTACGTTCCATGGAAGAAATCCCTGCGGTAGACTGGGCCGGCGAGAAGAATACACGGGCCCCACCTCCCCCGCCACCCTCTCCCTCTCACCACATGTGCCTTCTGGAGGGCATGATTTACACATCATTTGCATTGAGAAGAATATGAAGAAACACAATGCTAACAACACAGTACTGAAAAGAGCAATGGAAAGATTGGGGATCCCTAGGGGTGCTGCTCTCTGTGACTGACATCCAGTTAGGAGCAGAGGCAGCTTTCCCTTGGGATCATGTGTGATGAAGCGATCTTTGATTATGTGAGCACAGCAATCATAGGCGTAATTATTATTACTGCAAGAGAATGGGCAGCACATCTCTGGGGAAAGCCTCTGTCACAGATACTTTGCTGGTGCACACTGGAAGCAAATATTCTCCCAAGGATCATTTTCATTCCAACCTGATATTTAGCTGAAGCTTCTTTGACTACCAGTCATGAAACATTAAATATAGATTAGAGCCAGAGAGATGTTGAAAGTTGAAATTCACCGGAGGTACACACTTGTGTCCTTGAGAAACAACCCCGAATGCTGTCCAGATGTTGCAGCAGCAAGGCAGAAACGTCCCATGCTGCAAGGAGGCCGCAGCAGAGGAGAGAGGGGGTGTTGATTCCTCCAGCCTTCTGTTTGGTTTATTTGTACTCCATTAATTTAGCAGAGAATCCTAACAGGCTGTTAGTGGTAGACGTTGCAAAGTGTTCACTATCCCGAAAGAATGAAGAAATGCTTTTGTGCCAGGGAAGGGGGTAATTCAAAGCATGTAATTGATTTTCTACGGTTTCAAACTGTGATAAGACTAAGGCCTAGCAGCAGAAACATATGTTAGCAGTTTTGTCTACTTCTCAATGAATCCACAAAAAAAAAGAGACCCTCATAATTCATAGATGGTTAACTTGCTTTGAACAACTCACTAGATATTAACAGACACTTCCACTGGAATTTGGAGTAAGTTGGCCTGCTTTGGAACGGTTTGCAGAAGGGCAGCTGTGCTGTGTAAACTAAACCCCCAGGTGTGTGATGGGAACACCTCTTCCGTTTCCTCAGTGGATTTCGTGTGCTGAGTTTGTACGTGTGGCTCTCCTAGCTATCCCACACCCCCCACCGCACCCACTTCTGCAGATGGTGAACCAGAGGAAGATTCTTCTGGTATAAGCTAGAAGCATGTAACTGGTGTTATTCAGGGAAGACTTGCTCCCCAGCGGTCCCGGGAAACCAGAGATATTAAATCAGTCACCCTAGAGGCAGGAAATGGAGTTAGAGGAGATAAGGAGATAGGGGGCAACAGAAAAGGAAGCTAAAACCCAGGAATTCCTCACCCGTGAGGGTTGACAAGTGTGGGCATGGATGAACAAAGGATTTTTCATTCCCACAGACCTTTAGAAACAGGAGGTACTAGTTAGCTCCTTGGGTCTTCCTGAAAGAAAAGAGCTGCATTAGATGACATGCTGTTTTACCTTCTCTGCCTTTTCAGCTCTAAAGTTTTTCCCTTTCTATTAAACTAGCTCCTAGAATTTCAGAATCTCTCCCCAACAACAATAACAACAAGAAAAAAAAAGAAAAGAAAGAAAAAAAAAGAACTGGACCAAAAGCTTTATCTGAAATTGCTACAGTCACTGAGAATCTGTCATCATTATGCTTCCGGCCTAAGGTAAACTTTAACAGCAAGCACCCCAGGCAGAGAAAGCAGGGAGGTGCAGAGATGACTCTGAACCTTTCAAGCATCCCTCTCCTAGCTCACAGTGAAGGGCCCTTCTGCAAAGCCAGTTCTTGTGTTTATACTGATGGTGGAAGTAGATTTGTACTAAATAAGCTTGAAGTTCATTAAACAAATATAATTCACCAAATAGTTGGGGAGAGTCAGTTCCTATCAATTTTCATCAATCTTTGTTCCATTTGTATAAGTACCCTGGTAACTGGACACAAAGCTAACTTCAAGAAGTATTGCCATATTACGTCGATGAATAACCCTTCCTGTAACAGTTCTAGGGTGGGGACATGGGGTGACATGGGAAATATTTTACATGATAGGCACCCCTTAAGTTGGGTTGAATCATAAAGGATAAAAAGGATTTTTCTGGGTGAATGGGGTTGAAGGTGTAGGGTGCTAAGGAAGGCTTTCTTGCAGTTGGAAAGGCACAGGATGGAATTGCAAGCTGTCAGGGAACTGCAAGTAGTCTGGTTTGGCTAGAAGGTAGCACGTAAGTGGGGAGATTAAAATGGGAAGCTGGACAGATAGATGGTGACCACCATAAGGAGTTTCTCTGTCATTGTAGTTGTAGGGTTTAGAGTACATGGAGAAAGGATTGTACAGAGGTTGCAAAATTGGTTAGATGATGTTACAGCGGTCCAGATGAGAGAGGATGAGTTCCTGAACTAAAGCAGTAACGGTTTGGATGGAGAATAAAGAATAGACAGGAGAGAAGTTTTAAGGTGGTGGAATCCACTGGACTTAGTGGCTTTTAGAATGTGAGAAATAAGAGAAAGGAAGCATCTAGGATGATCTGCAAATAGAGTGGGCAGACAATCTCCAAACCATCTAAATTTCATTTTCAAATCGATTACTGGGTTACTCAAGTAGCAAGTTTTTGTTCTTGTGAATTCAGCATGTGATAACAGTCTGGCATTGGTCTCGTCTTAAATTTCTAGGAGATGACTGCCCCTTTAGAAGCAGATTTACAGTATTTCAAAATTCAGTAGATTTTGAATAAGTAATTATTTGCCTGTTGGGGAATATTATAATTTGGTTCTGTTTTTTTTACAACAATCAGGTGGTGGGGAATATATGTGTTTCAACTCAATTGCTTTTGTCAGTTAATGTACATGATTAAATAGCTGTACGTATACTTCATATTTATATTTGTACACGGCCTGATACCCAGTGAGCATTTTTGTTTAATGTGTGACATTTTTGTTTAATGCAGACATTCTTGGGCACCCAGAGAAACAAACCCATTACGTTATCACCTTTAGCAAAGGGTTTCATAGGTGAGGCATTTAAAACTTCTGGCTAAAATAAGGTTTGGGGATTATTAACGGATTTAATTTCTGCAAGCCAGCTCCATGACACATTACCATGGCTAGCTAGGTATTAACTGGATTTTCCATCCGTTTCCCATCTTGTTGGCCCCAACCTTAACTTGTCAGCTTGGGCAAATCCCTTAACCCCAGTAAGCCTCAGTTTCTTCCTCTGTCAAATGAGAGGGTTAAGCGAATTGATCCTCCAGGCCCTTCTTGCTCGAGCTTCTGTTATTCTGGGCACAGCAGCCTGTTGCCTATATTGTACTCCACTGTACTAAGCTAAGGTAAAAAAAAAGAGGAGTGTGCTTAGCTAAAAATAGTACAGACATTTTAGGGAAAGTGGTTAACAGTTAAAAGAACAATGGTTTCCACGCTTTTTTGGGGCCTACGATTCAGTGTCAAAAAAACAAAAAACAAAAATACACCATGCATTTTAATATTTGTAAATACATTTACAAATTATACACATTTATTGCTATATTCTGTGTATGTTTATATATATATGTATATATATATATAGCAATAAATGTGTGTGTGTGTGTGTATTTTAGGATATACTGTAGTGATATATTATGTCCATTTAAACACATCCAAAAATATAAAATTAAAAATTCTAATATTTCCTTTCCATACCCCAACAGATCATCTTGTATATCCTCCAGAACTGCTGGTTTAGAGAATAGAACTAGCTTACTCTTCAGTGTTTTAATAGGGACTGAACTGGTAGGACCCAGGTTTTTTATTTAATGACAAAAAGAAAAAATACAACGATCTTGTTTTTCAGCTTGCCAGATGCCACCAATTAGTTAGTGGTTGAGAGGCAGCCAAGTATGGTCTTAAAAAAAAAGAAAAATCTTTGAATCTGAAGTCAGAAAACCATGGTTTGAATCCTCATCCCCAGGGGCTTCTATTACTATCCATGTATCTTAATTCTTTGTGCTTTAGTTTCTTCATGTATTAAGCAGAATTAATATTACATACCCTACATACCTCACAGAGTTATTGTGACCAAATAGATTATATATTATATATAGATTATATGTACTGCATTATACAAATGTGAGTATAAGAATTATCATTATTATCAAATGCACAAATAATATAAATTCCAATCCAACTTAACCTACTGCAACTGACCTGATTCTTACATATGTAACTTAACGGATGAGTGCCATGAACTACATCTTAAATAGATAAAGCTTCTATTATTAGAAAAAGAAACAGAGCAATTAAGTTGAACCCTGAGAATGATCTTGAGCTTCTCATCTTTTTAACACAATTTATTCCCAGATAGACAATAGATATTTTGGTAGCAGAGTCCTCCTGCTTGTTTTTGTTCTGCTCACATCCTGCTCTCTCCTCAACATTAGCCACCCAGAAGCTATCCATTTACAGAGGTCCTCCGTGGCAGAATGGGGCTACTCCTTCATGGGCACTGTCCCATGCTCTGATGATCTCTATGTCCCATTATCAAATGTACCTGCCTTGTGGCCCATTGTCTCCAGGTTTTGTCTTCTCAAGGAGAGAACAGTACACCTAAGCAAATGATATAAATGCCATTTACTGGTGATAGGTAAATGGAAGACCTCCAGCCCTGAGGGCATTTGCATTTCAATAGAAAATAAATACCTAAATATACAAGGCATTAATCTAAAGAATAGGGAACTAATGGTTGAATCATAAACAAGCTTTTGGCGAGTGGGGATGGGGAAGTGCATTTGACTTTAGCTCCCACCTCATTGCTCTGGCCTCTATTGTCATCAGTTTCCTCAGAACTCACTCCCTTTCCCAAATCCCTTATCCTGGCAGTAAGTTGAAGCCTGGGCACATGAGGCAAAGACTATAGCATTCCTGTCAACTGTCCTTCCCCACAATCAACTAGGACTTAGCATGAACAACTGTTATTGTTTCTCAGGCTCATTGGTGCCCACTACTGGGCTCCTGCATTGTTCCCCAATCTTCCCAGATGTCAACCTCTTTGTCTTCCAACTGGTGGCTGCTAATTTATTGGACTATTTGCTGTATATCAGGTTCTATTTTCAGTGCTGGTTTAAATCATGCAATCCTTACAGCAACCCCAAGACATTAAAATTATATATTAAAATGGAAGCCGGCTGAATATCAATCCTGGCTACAGGCACTATTACTCTCCCTGTTTTAAAGAAGAAATATTATTTTATTAAACAACTATTTTTGAGCTTTTCCTATGTTCCAAGCACTGTTACAGGGATAATCCCTTGTGTGAACCAAACACAGAAATGCATGCCTTTACAGATCTTAGATTACAGGGAAGGTTAACAAAGGGAATTTTTAGAAAGACTCTTAGCAGAGATTTTAAATCAGACCGAACAGTCAGCTACTTTCCCTGCTGGGCCTTACTTTTTGCAGTTGATAGCCGCTTCTCAATTTTTGTAGAGCTATGAGACCTAGAGTCAATGGAGCCCTTCTGCTCTCATATACTCTAGTTTATTTGCTCCTCTGTGAGCACTGGAGAGCCAAGTAGCCAAATGCTCTCTCTCACAAAGACAGTGGTTCAAGGAAGTGGGCTGGGACAACGGCAGAAGACTGCATAGTTCTTTCTGTACCAGCCCTATAGACAGAGGAGGAGTTCAATTTTGTATGCTCTAACTTCACAAAAGTTCTCAAGTCATTTGAAAAGAGCTTAAAGCAAAACAAGTAGAGTTTGCAATGAAAATTTGAAGCTACCTGTTAGAATTCACTAAAGACAAAACTTCAACTTAGTTTTAAAAAAAGAAGTCAACTTCTCTTTGCGAATTAGAAACAAAGTAAATTGAGATCTTGATCTCATGGGCACTATATTTGTAAAAAAATTTTCTCCTGTTAGTATCTTGCCAGAACTGATGGATGTGGCCAGATGTGATGAAAGCATTGTGTTTCTAAACTTGACCCCAGGACTTTAACATAAAAATATTCCTTTGGGCCTTCAAAGGCTATCGCAGAAGGAATACCAGGCAGAAAGTAAAATCAAGTAAGTAAAGTGGGGCATGCCACGACTACTGGGACAATGCGACCATGCTAAGTAAGGTAGGGCAATTTGAAGTTGCCAGTGGGTGATAAATAATTGAAAGACATAATAATTTTGCAAATATAATTTTTCAGACAGTTTTCTAGACTACAATGTGGCGTCAAGATGGGGGACGCTAGGGTGCAATAACAATGCGAGCATTATCCTTCTGCCTTTGTCTTGACACCCTGCGAGACCTCATTTTCCTTACTTTATTTAGATATGTAAGTTATATGATTTTATATATTTTTTTACTTAAAATACGTGTTTAGGCTAAAACTTCAAACATTACAAAATGAACAAAGTTGAAACTGACAGTTCCCATAGTGACTACACATTCCAATTTGACCAGGACAGTCTTATCATAATTATTAGCAGCACACCCTTCACTCTCAAAATCATTCATCTAGATGACAAATTACATATTACCTTATTAATAATCCACACTCAAGTCTTAACCATGGTTAACTCTTTCAGTACATTTTCAAAATTCACCCTCATCTACTAATGTAAAGGCTCTGACAGGTGTCTCACATGCTCAAGAACATGGTTCTCACAATTGATGTATAATGTCTACCATTTCCCTTTTCTTGAGATGTGCTTCTGAAGCTTGTACCATCCTTGGAGCTTCTATGAAGGCACTGCTGCAGCAACTCTACTGCCCTCATTGGCATTGGGCCACTTCCGTTTAATGTCAAAGTCTGTCGGTTCCATCTGCCCTGATGGTACCATAAAGTGACCCAGGTGCCCTGAAATAGCTGAAGTGGCCAATGAGCCAAGACTTTTAGTTCCACAAAGTTGTGAAAAATTCTGCAATGAAGTCAGGCGTCCCTTTCATGGTGTGCTTTGTCAGTGCAAGTGAGAAGTGTGCTACTAGTGTCTTTTATAGATTTCAATGAAAACAACACTTTTAGTGAACTTGTAGTTCATTCTTGGGCTACCGTCTTGGTAGGCTTTAGCTACAATTCCTTGGGGAGCCACCCAAAGACAGTATACCCGTACATCTCACTGCTGATACATTGGCACTAATCTTCCATCAATCTGGGGGGTGGAGGGGAGATTTAATTCAGCCTAAGGTGAGTTGTTTCCCAAGAGGTACCTTGGTCCTCATAACAAAACTCTGTCAGTACTCTAGTTATTCAGGCATGAATCTTATTTGCCACATGCAATTATTTCTTAATCTATTTATATTCTTAGTCCCCTTTCTCGTTAACTTTTGCTTCATTTATTTCCTTTCCTTTCCCACATTTACTTGACAGTTTTCCAAGTTCTGTGGTTTTTTTTAATTAGTGGAAAATTTGTTCTTTTTACTAAATTTTTGTACTTTGTTATTTTTATGGTGGTAGAAGAAAGTAGAAGGGAATCTTTTTTGTCAAATGACTGTAAATTTCTAGAGAACAGTACCATGTCAGCACAAACTCAATTCCATGTGCATATGAACCCTTAATGATTGCTGTTCTGATTCAGAAAATAAAGCTCAAGATTTAAAATAAATCCTTCATATTATTAACTTTTGAACAGAACATAAATATAGATGTCAAGATATGAAAAATGTTGGATGGGTTTAGGAAATACAGGTATACTTTCTTTTTCATGGCATCCAATAACTAACCAAAGATAAAGCAGACAAGAATGTTTTATTTTTTCTCTTGAACATCTGCTAGCAGAAAACCTACTTTTTAGAGGTGTTTATGTGAATTTAAGTTAGGAAATGAACCATATCTGAAAAACTTTAGTTTGGGTAGTTTTCCACTTCTTATATTTTTCTGCCTTGGTGTTCCAGAAGTTTCTCTTGTCAGTTAGCCAGTAGCTGGCCACTGCATCCTGATGATAGATTCAAACATACGAATTCAGTGTAAGGTCAACAAAAAGGTGCTCTCAGATCTGAAAGGAGCTGCACAGTCTGACCACATTCCTGCATACTGCAGCTCTATGTTTCTGAAGCCCTTGGCTTAGTTTGCCAAATGGGACAAGTTAATTTTAAGCAGCCTTAAATTGCACTGCAGTGTTTTGTATGAACGAACTGAAATTCTGTGCTAATTAGGAATATTTATATTATGAGAATGTCTTATAAAGTGGAATTTTTAAAAACCAAATTATAGTGAGTTCTCACCACAACACTCTCCTTAGACTTCCCGCTGTGCTATACCACCTTTGGGGTCTGAGTGGCTTATCATAAGATCCATTTAATGCTTAAGGAACAAATTGTGCCTAAGATGCCTCCAATTGATTTAGCATAGCAGCCTAGAGTTATGTTGAAGTCTCAGGACAACAAGTAAAAAACCTTGAAATGATTAAATTCCAAATTAATGTTTTATTTATTAATAAAATATTATATTCCCCATTTTAAGGGGTTTTAAATTTGCTGAATGCAAGTCCCTGTTTGATTAGTTTATATAAGCCTGAAATGGTGCTATCAGAAAAGTAATTTGATCTGCTGACTGCCTTAACCTTCCCTCAAATATCTGTCTTGCTATTTTGAGATGCCATATCCCAGCCCCCCCGCTTTTTAGTTACTGACCCAGTGGTAGAACTACATGAAAGAATGTAGTATTTATACATAGTATACAATTGATCTAAGATAGATTTGACTCAGGCAATGTGCTAAGCTATTGAGATATTGTGTCAAACAGATTGCAGACTGGTAACAGGAGAGAGGCAATCACACAAAGTATTACATGAAATGTAGCAAGCTCTGATAATGAATGTGCAGATGCTACAGGAGAGCACAGTGGGGACATATAAGCTGGTCTGTGGGGGTCAGGGAGACATATCAGGCAGAGGACACATATATTAAATGATGACATATTTTCCCAAAGCTGTCTAAAGCTTTGGTGGGGAGCAGAGGAAGAAAGAAATGGGATATTTTAGAATCTTGAATTAGAAGAACAACAAAAATTTTCCAGTAAATAATTAAATGTACTGGATATTTTTCAACTTTGGCAGTAAATACATAGTTACATGAACTAAGGCAGATGAACATATTTCACATTATCCCCCCCATACACGGATGACATCAAACTAGTGGAAATAGCTGATATAACAGGTGACAGAATTAAAAAAAAACTAAAATTGATCATTTTAGTCTGGCAAGACGAAGTTATCTTTTCCTGCAGGAAACAAGATTACATTTATCAGGGATACAAATAAAGACTTCCATTTTAGATCAGAAAATGAAAGTTAAGGAAGATCCAGTTTCCCAAGGAGATGGGAACTTTGCAAACTGATGGGCTAAATTTAAATGAAGTTTGTTTGTTTGTTTTTTTATTCTGGGGGGTATTTTTAAGGAATGATAATACCAAAGCAACCTGCATTCAGGACATGCATTCACAGCTTGCTTTCACAGCTTCCTTCTCAGGGTGGGAAGTTGGAAGTGATTGACGAAATCGATTTGACACAAGCACCCTTTGTTGAGAACCTGCTTTGTGCCATGCACTGAGGTGATAAAGAAGAAGACACCTCCCCTCTATGAAATCTGTCCACTGGGAAGACTGACAGGTAGAAAGATCACAATGAGAAATTCTATGTGCTCTGGGAACACAGAAAAAGAAAAGTCAGTTCTGTCTGGTAAGGTATTGAGGACTAAACACAAAAAAAATAACATGTGAACTTGACCTTGAAGACTGGAGTTTGAAATTTCCTCCATAGTAAAGGAGGCAGGGCATAGATGAAGAATGAAGATAAGGACTTGCAGGACAGAAGGAAGTTAGAGGCTGTCATCTGGAATAGTCAGCAGTGGAAAGAACTGCATCAAGATTCAGGATCTCCTTGATATTGGAAGGATCACACAGAGAATAGATAATGACTCTATAATAGTCAGTAAAGGATTCTAACTTGCTTTTAACATTATAAACATAGATTTTACGGCTTGTTTCTATTCTGGCTCCTAGCAAACTCAGAGACAAAATTTTAACCCACCTCTAGTGAGAGTACAAAACCTTATAATATGCCCATTGCATATTATACATTACCTCACCTGTTTTCTACTCACCCAATCTAGTAAGTCCTATTACTCTACAGTAATACTTTATATTTTTCTACATTTACGTTATATTATACATTTTGATAAGCAGTATGTATCCTTTTTAGTAATAGAGTGATGTGTAAATAAACAGTAAGCTATGAACTAATTCTAGAGTCACTTTTTTTCAATGTATTTAGAGACATGACCACTATCATGAACTTCCTTTTTTTTTCACCACTGAATTAATTTCAGAATACTAAAAGAAGCAAAATGCAAATCCAAACTACAGTGAGATGACATTTTACGTTTATTCAAATGGCTATAAGAAAAAGACAATAACAAGTGTTGACAAGGATGTGGAGAAATTGGAACCCTTGTATATAAAATGTTGAAACCACTCTGAAAAACAGTTTAGTAGCTTCTTAACAAATTAAGCCTAGAGTTACCATGTAACCTAGCACCACTTGTAAGCGTAGACACAAGAGAACTGAAAACATCTGTCCACACAAAAACTTGTACACAAATGTTCATAGCGGCATTATTCACAATAATGTAAAGTGTAAACAACCCAAATATCCATTACCTGAGGAATAGATAAACAAAATGTGATATATGCATGTCGTGGAATATTATTCAGACATAAGGAGTGAAACAGATGAAACTAGAAATCATTATAACTGAAAGAAGCTAGACACCAAAATCACATGTATGATTCCATTTATCTGAAATATCCAGAATGAGCAAATTTATACTGATAGAATATAGAGTACTAGTTGCCAAGGGAATTGGGGGAGGACTATCTGATAATGGGTCAGGGTTTCCTTTTGGCACCATAAAATATTCTGGAAGTAGGTATTTGTTATATAACTTTGTGAAATATCAAAAGTCACTGAACACACATTTTAAAAAGGTGACTTTTATGGTATGTTAATTATATCTCAATAAAAAGGAAGTTTGAAGAATTGGCTAGGGCCGATAGAATGTGTGAGAGATAGATCAATTTTATATTCCCAAAGAGCATCACTTGATTTTCATTTCAACCATCTCTACTTAATTCGGGTACTTTCTGTTGTAACTTCTTTTTAAAAACCTCATAAATATTTTTGTTTTCCTTAGTCATGAAATTTAAACAATTTGTTATCTGGAAGGAATGGCTCTTAAATGACTTTTTTTTATTGGTCATAAATGTTCTTTGAATTAAGAATCAAGACAGTATAGATAATTAATTAGCTCTAATAAATATTTATTTTAAAAGTTCAATATTTACCTTTATTAAGACCATAAAAACATTTTAATAATAAAAAATTTATTAAGGATCATTTTCCATTCTCCCACAGTATTCACTATTCCTGGAGGAGGTATTTCCTCCCCGCATATTCCCAGTACAAAGGAGCCTGCTTGAAACTTTCCAAGCTCCAGGAAATTCTACGGAACAGAATCACTTTATTCTAAAAAGATGTGACAGTCTTCTTTGTACTTTGATTATTCTTTCCTACGAAGCAAGTTCTTAACATGCTTAAGACAACATGAGTTTAGATATCTTAGGTTTGGTTTGTTTTTTTAATCTTGTAAAATCAGTTGGCATATATTATAGTCCTGTTTTACTCACATTTCCCAGTTACCTGCATTAATTGATGTGAACAACAACAATGGTGCTTTGAAGCACTAGACTACAACAGTGGAAATGATCACATTTCTTAGTTAATGAATGAACTGCTCTTTCATAGGCTTTGTTTATAGAAATAGGGTATTACCTTGATTAGCGAATTCCCTGGGAAGGAAAGGCCTTCTAAGAAGTCAGTTGTATTAAAAACCCAAACAAACAAACTCAGAAAGGATGGGAAGCTGAGCTGCCTGAGAAGCCTCCTTGCTCAGCTTCCACCAATGGCTGCTGCTCCACTTAGGGGACCTGGAGCCTTTTGAAGTCTCTCTCCTGCCCATCAATCCTCCACCCGCTGCACTGTCCCCTCTCTCTGTGTCTCTGTCAGAAGCTGTATCTAAGCAAAAAGATTCCATACCTTTCTTCCTTATTACCTAGTCATCAGTGACATGATTCCACTCAAAAAATCTCGTGACTAACTCTAAGGAATAACTCTAAGTTAACCTCTACTTGTGCAAATTAAGGTCCTCTCCTATGAATGAATGAATTAATGAATGAAAGAAAAAATTTTAGACCCATGCAGAAAACTCAGTGGCCTTGTAGAGAGGCCAGTTTGGGCACACCAGGCTGTTCCTGATTTAGATCTTCACAGACAAAGACAATGAAGGCAGGACGGGTCTGCTCCCTATTGAAAGCTCTAAAAAGCTGCTCTCCTAGTTTTCAAGTCTGAGTCCAGTAAAATTTCCACAAATCTTTCTAAGAGGAGGCTTGCAGGTAGGAGGAAGGTCTAAGAACCTGTCTTGAAGTTGTGTTTGCTAAACACTTCACATGAGCTTGGGAAATAGCAGTCATCGCTATCAAAAACTGGGGGGAAGCTGGTGGAGCAGAAGGTCCTGCCAGCACTGCTGCTCTTGGGTGTCTTGTCATCAGTTTCATCCAATCATGCTGCCCCCAGTTGGGTCTGCTAGTGTGTTCCTTCTCTAAGCCATCTCTCTTCCAACTGGTCTTTTCCCCATTTCAAGAACACATCAAGAACTCCTAGTGTCAGAACCTCCAGGATGGAAGTTCCTGAACCTTTCCCCTGGCCCACAAAATCAGAGTCTCTGTAAATAAGGCCAGAAATCCTCATATTTAATAAGCTCCTTGAATTTTAGTAATGCATTGCCACCTCTGATAAATATTGTATAGTTTGAAGATCATCTGGTTTTATTTCAGTTAGCATTGAATGAGGTTTCATTATAACTTGCCTTGTCTGAGATCTTCAGACACACCTTGCATATCCTACATTAATTCAGCTTGGCTCTAATGGAGACATATATTATTAAAATATATCTTCTGTATTTATAGAACCATTACTGCATTCGAGTGACCTCTGGTCTGTTACTGAGTTATCCCTACTTGGGAAAAAAGTTATAGAAAAGATAAATGGCATAAAATTTTCAAAGAAGATAAACGATAGTGGTGATAAAACTTCATATATGTTAACTTATTACTGATTTCTAGAAATACTACTATGTCTCTGTATAATTTTTGCAAATTCAGATGTTTGTAAATAGTGCATATTTGGTGATTATTATGAAAATTTTAAAACCTTCTTAAATAGTTGCTGGAAAAGGCATATTTTTTCACAGATTTATATGTGTATGAAAGAAAACTCTGTACTTTTAGCCCTAATAGTCTAGATAGAAAAAAAAGCTTACAGTTGGTTTCTAGTATAGACCTGAAATTACATTTTAGAGAACATTTTTAAGGATGCATTTGTAATGCTAGAAATATTTCTTCTCCAAAAATGTCAACGTAACATTTTTAACTAGGGCACACGTATTCATTACCTGGATTTGCATAAAATGAAACCCAGGCAATTGAGATTTCTTTGTATTGTTTGAACAAAATATTTAAATTAAAAATCATGAGAAAAAAGTTTTTCTCTATAAATATAATAGTAACTTTATAAAGATTTAAAATCTATAAAGATTTAAAATCTCTAATCATAGTCAGAAATACAGATCTGATTAATCAAAGACACAGTGGACTGTGTCCACTATCTCTCACATCTAGCCATTCGCCGAAGAGCGAAAATGCAATAATTTGAGAGTTGTATTTCTGATGAAATCCATACAGTTATATCACCTGTAGTAAAAAGAAAAAAATACTGGGATTACATATGTTCATTTGGAAGAAGACGGTTGACATTAGTCAATTGCCAACTGCTTTTTACCTATTTCTGGAACAAACACAAAACATGAATCTAGAGGAATTTGTGTTGAAATGACATACAGGGTAACAAAAAGGATAGAAAACAAGAGGATATGTAGCAAGGCAGAGGAAGACAGATGAAATCTGGAATATAAAGAAATCCAATAGAGTCAGAGGATTAGGACTGATCTATAGATTGCTTAACAGGAAATGGAGTAAGAGGAGAGGTAAAATCACTGAGGAATTATGGACCAATGACAGAAACATACTTAGAATGAGATGGAGAACAGAAGAAATTCAAGAAGCCAATTTTTAAAAATTAAGTATAGCTGGTATACAATTTATATTAGTTATATTAGTTTCAGGTGTGTGATTTAATGATCCAGCATTTCTATACCTTACAATGTGATCGCCCCTCTAATTCCAGTAATCATTTGTCACAGTACAAACTTATTATGCTATACTCCCCTTCACCTTTTCACCCATCCCCTACCCCCACTCTTCTGGCAATCATCCCTTTGGTCTCTGTAGAAAGCCAGTTTTTTTAAATGTGAAATTGTAAAGAAAGAGAGTGTGTGGTGGGAATACTTCTAAAGGAAACATCCTCTAGCTATTTCCAACAGCTAAATATAGACGTGGAAGGTAGAATAAAGGTCCCCCAAAGATGTCCACACTTTCATCCTTGGAACCTTATTCTGTATTGACCTAATCATGTGAGTCCTTAAAAGCAGGGGGCCATCCCCGGCTAGAGAGATTCAGACAGTGAGAGAAAACACTCGAGCCAATGTTGCTGGCTTTAAAGACAGGGGGAGGATACCATGAGCCATGGGGTGACCTCTAAAATTTGGAAAAGGCAATGAAATAGATTCTCTCCAAGAGCCTCCAGAAAGAAACACAGCCATGCTACACCTTGTAGCTGATTAGAGCAATGTTAGGTTTCCAACCTATAGGATTATAAGATAATAAATGTGTGTTTTTAAAGTTTGTAGTAATTTATTATGTTAGCAATAAAAAATTAATACGCTAAACCTTGGGGGTAACCAAAGCACCAAATAATTATCTGCTCTTTCTATATGAGGAAATATTGAAATGACCAAACAACTGCTTTGATATAAGCCCTCAACACTGCTCAACTTCCTGCATCGAAATGTATTCAGTATGTTTCAGTAGTATCAAAGGAATATTTTCATAACACTATTGAATAAGCTCCCTTTGGCAATACAGTCAAGAAGGACAAACAAAGGACTCTTTCAATTAGTTATCAATGCAGTAGAGGAGCATATTTCTCAAAGAAAATTATGATTCTCTTCCTGGTCATGATTTGGAGTAGCCTCGAAGGGCTGTTGCCATGTTACCCAAGTGTATAAACTACCAATTATGTCAGAATTGTTAGCAGCTGTAAAGAAATTGAATTTGAAACAGTGTATCCAAAGTGGGCATGGTTGCATTGAAATGCATTTATGCTTTAACAGCAATATGGTTAATATACAGGACATGATTTGTGTCATTTAACTTTAAGACTGCCCATTAACTTAATCTTTTATCTGAGTAAGTCTTGTAAAACATGCTTAGCCTGAAAAAAGGATGCATGAAAATAAGGCATTCGTTTGCATTATGCCTTTTCAATTTCCATCAGTGATAATGGTGAGTTGTAGAAGAAGGAAGAGAAAGGAGAGGGAATTATGGGAAATGAGAGAAGAGAGGTGAAGAGATGCTGGAGAACAGGTAGAAGAGGGAGAAAAGAAACATACAGGGGGGAGAGGAGGACTAAGATTTGTAGATGCCTCTCTAGTGCTAAAAATGCCATTATATACTTTGTTTTTTGATCCTTCCAACAGCCAATTTAGTAAAAAATTGTTATTATTACAATTTTAGGTAAAAGGAGCTGAGTCTAAGAACTAGTTGGGATTCAAGCCAGATCTTACAAGTCCAACATTCTTTCTAAGATGATATTCAACTTCTCTGTTTCCAGTTTCCTATTATCTTGTAATTCTTTTCCTTTTTTTTTTTTTTTTAAAGAAAAGAAAGATGAAGAAAGGTGATTTTTCCAATCCAGGATTATGTCCCTATTCAAGAGACACTTCCATTCAACTACTCTACTCAACCATATGGGAGCTAGTCCCAGGAAAGAGTAGTTGACTTTGGTTTTCATTATACCTCTTTATTTTTTACCCATTCTAATGACAAATGACCTCAACTTGTCTGCCTTCAGGACATAAAGCATACCCACCCCAAAGCTGCTTCTCACATCTACCTTAACTCACCAGTGAACAAATGAACAAAAACATTTCCTGGGACAACCTGTGCCACTCTGTGAGGGCCCTCAATCCGGAATGTCTGCCTGTGAAATAGCCACATTTGGATCTAGAGCATATTCTTGGCTCCTACTCCTTTGACCTTAAAACACTCCTCTAGAACACTTGCCCCAAACCAGCCCTCTCAGATAAAAGCCTTCTTTTTCCTAATGAGGACCCAACTCCTCTCAAATGTGCAGCAGCTGCACTGAGAGTTGATTTATGTTAATTTTAACCAAAGTCTCATAAAAACTGGGGAAAACCCTACATTGTCCAGGATAGCCCAAGTGTAGTGACAAAGCCAGAGGATGGGTGACCAGGGACCTTGGGCCCTATTGATGATTGGAGCATCCTTTTCTAAAAGTGGGGAGGGGCAGTCAAAGCTGAGAAAGAGCTTTCAAGAGGTTTCAGTCTTTTTAATTAGCTCAATGTGAATGATAATGAAAACTCGTCACATTTGTACAAAGCTTTTGCTGTTTATAAAAAGGCTTTCACACCTATTATTTCATTAATGACTCCATTTGACTCATGAAATCTTGTGTGTCAGACTCATTAAGGTACCTTAACTGATTAGCCCAGTTGATACCGGAATGGTAGGTTTTCTGGCTCCCAGGCCAGACTCCTTCTTCTGTGCCCTAACATTTTTAATGATGCAGGGGAGTGTGTAAAATAAAATGAAAATGTGGTATATGAAGTATAATAGCATAACAGACACCTCTAAGAGATATTTCAATAAACTTGTTTAATGTTATTCCAGATTCATTACCTGTGAAATTATGACTCTGTATGTCCCTGTCTAGATTTAAAGAATAAAAGCAGGTTTATTTTATTGACTGTTATAGGTTAAATGCTTGCTTTCTCCTCAAATACACTGAAGCCTTAACCCCAATGAGCTAGTATTTGAAGGTGGAACCTGGGGAAATAATGAAGCTTAGATTTGGTCATGAGTATAGGATCCTCATGGTGGTATTAGTGCCCTTGTGAGAAGAGATTGCTCTACCCCTATGAGTGCTCACCATGAGAATGTGACTGTCTATAAGCCAAGAAACAAAATCAGACATCATATCTGCTGGCACCTTGACCTTGGACTTTCCAGGACCCAGAACTGGGAGAAATGTCTGTTGTTTAAGTCACTCAGTGATTGGCGTATTGTTATAGCAGACCAAGGCAATGACTACTGTACTATATCATCAGACTATTATCAATTTAAAATGAATTTTTCAGGTCAAAAGTAAAAACCATGCTGTAGGCACGGTAAATCCATACTTTTCTTCAATTTTATTTTATAAATTTAATATATATCATTATTTAAAAATGTATATTTCACAATTTTTAGCATTCCTCTAGAGCAGGATTTCTCAACGTAGGCAGTCTGGATCAACTAAGTCTTTGTGGTCAGGGGCTGTCCTGTCCACTGTAACATGCTTAGTATCTAACTGGCCTCTTCTCATTAAATGCTAATAGTAACTGCCTCCCCGCCTACACCCCTTCATGACAATCAAAAATGTGTTTACATATTGCCAAATGAAAATTATAGTTCCGGGGTCTAATGTGTTGGTCCCTCCTGAAATAATTATATTATCTGCACATTTTTTATTCCTTTACATTGAGTTTAATTTAAAGATAGCAAGAATAGTGCTTTGTTTCAACACAAAAGCAGTGAAATTTTATATGCATTTCCAAAGAATGATAAGAATGGATAGATAAGAAGGATAACAAGAAGGATAAACTCAATACAGAAAGGGCTAGACCAATTATGACTGAAGAGTTTCATGCAAATAGAAATGTGAAGGCCATGGAATGCATGGTTCATGTGCTACATTCTATGTTTCCCAATTATCACAGAATTTTAAGTTTATCCAATTCTTTTTCCTTCCTGTAGATGTGCCTTTTCATTTTGGAAGAAGTAGAAGTGCTGAATCTACTTACCTCTGAGAAAAAGTATGTGTTGATATGTAGCCATTTGGGGTAATTCCTATTTGAGTTTGTAATCTCGTGTCAGCAGACTGCATTATTATACAGAAAAATAAAAGAAATGTAAACATATGCATAAACCTAATAATTCCTCACAATCTGATAAACTGTTAACATCAATTTTAAAAAACTCTATGCATTCCAAGGGAATACTTTTGAGAGTCTTTTATAAAAATAGCTACTTAACCTGATTTCATGAGTAGCCAGAACAGGGCTCCATGGTTGGTTAGATTTCTATATCTGGCCTCATTACTCAGGAGGCAGAGGCTAACGGCAGAATGGACAAGATATCAATGTGGTTTCTTCCATACTTTCATGTTCCACTCAGCTTCTGTTGATTGGTTCTCATTGTGAAGCTCTGTTACAAAGGTTTGTGTTCATTGGCTTTTCATCTGGTAGTGAAAAAGGCTAAAGCTACAGTGGAATACTTTTAATGTTGGACCAGTGACCATGATAAAAGTTTTTATTCTATCTTGGGAACACAACTTAATCCATGAAATAGGATGACTGACCATCTCAGTTTGCTCAGGACTTTCCTTGATTTACTATTGAAAGTCCCATATCCCAAGAAACCTCTCAGTCTCAGGCAAATGTGAACACTGGGTCACCCTATCTGAGTTATGAATTTTTGACAGAGTATTTATTAGAATTAACTTTAAAAAAATCATTGCCAAAAGTTGGAAATATAAAGTCAAGAAATCTCCAATCTATCTTTAAAAAAAATAATAAATTCTTATAACAATCAAACAGCACTTGGCATTTGGAATATGCATTAAACTATCCTGTATGACTTTTAGGTGTTTGCTGCTGCATTTGTAAAGATTACCACTTGCAAGGGCAAGAGAACAATCTGTCTCAGAGTGCTTCATTTGAGCAAAGATGCACTGCCAACTTGAAAGGAAACAATGGCCACTCTTTGTCTATAGGGGGTGGAGGGGTGAATCCTGCAGTTATTCTCTTGCAAATTTAATTCAAACAGGTATTAAGATCTGAAACATGAAGATATCCACAAATTAGAGGATACTTGGCTTTTAAAAAGGAAAGAAAGAAATCCAGGCCACAGAGAACTGCCTCAAAGAAGCAATAGTGGTTCCTTTTCATGTTAATCACTGTATTCCTACTAACATGTTTTGAAAGTCAATACTGGAAATGAAATTTCTTGAGATCTTCTTTATATAAAATATGCATAGTACAAATATTAAAACTTAAGAATTTTTGTCTTCAAGCAAGCCAATTTTATTTGAAAAATAGCATGCATGTGTAAAATGTGCAAATCAATGCTATTCCAAAACTTTGCTTTTAGAATTATTAGTTATATATTAGTGATACAAATATGCAATTCAACTAGTGTATTAATGATTCCTTTAGAAAATTCAGTGTTATTTGAATTTTATCATCCCAAAATATACCTTTAGATTATCATCACGTTAAGATAAAATGATTTACTTAGAGAAATCTATTGGAAAATGTTACCTTGTTTTTTCAAATGATTTAAGAATAGGTTTAACTTTTAAAACTGATGATAACCCTTGTAATATTTATCTGTTCATTTTAGAATGTACTTATAGATTACCCTTGAGCCTATGCATTACATAAAAAAAAAAAAAAGGAAAAGATTTCTGTAAGAAGTCCTTTGATTTGACCTGTTATCAGGGTCCCAAACAAACTTGTAAGAAAAAATCTCCAAAGGAAATATATTATTATATTTAAACAGACTTGATTCTGTAATGGAGTACAGACACTTATCACCAGAGATCATGATAAAACTTAAGGAAATTAGTCTAGAATCTGTCTTTTAAGCACCAGTTTCCAAATAAGCTCTTTTGTCACTACAATTGTTATGGTTTAACACATCTATTGTCAAAAGGTATGACCATAGTGAATAGAATGTGTAAGCCCAAAGTGTTTAAAGGAATTCTGAGTTATGACTGAAGCTCAAGTTCTCTTTTACAAATTTTAAGGGCTATGGCACCTGCCAATAGTTCAAAATACAGATATAAATCTTAGGAGAAACCAAAATAAACTTTACCTTGTTTGGCGTTTTCTTTTAAGACTGAAATTCAAATGTAAGGGCTTTAAGATAAAAGTCTTGAATTTTAGGGAGTACTGCAATTTCCTTTTAAGTATGTAACTATAGAATATTCTTACATGTAGTCCACATCTTATTTTGGCTTCTACAGGTTAATCCTGCAAGACTTTGAAATTAGTATATTCTTGAAGTATTCAATAACAATATCACTAGTGTCTACCTCAAGAAATAGGCAATGACCACATTTTGATTCTTATCTCTCAGGCCCCAGTTACATAGAACATTATAATCAGAAATGTATCAGAGATACCCAGTGTCATACCACTGTTTTCAATTAACTGCATGTATATTACAGAAAATGTGGCCTACAGCCAATAAATAAATTAAAAAGCAATATGAGCTAAAGTAGCTGAAGATGAACCGAAATATACACACTAAAAATATAGCATCTTTTTTTAAAAAAAAAATAAAAACAGA
This sequence comes from Cynopterus sphinx, assembly GCA_030015415.1. NCBI lineage: Eukaryota > Metazoa > Chordata > Mammalia > Chiroptera > Pteropodidae > Cynopterus > Cynopterus sphinx. The sequence goes on from CM057391.1 coordinate 28,681,438, forward strand.
AGTCCCAAGATTGAAATATGATTATTAGGGCAAGTGATGAGAAGCCATCCAGTTCCTAAAATTGTTTACAGTTCAGGCAATTGTTTTCTTAATCACACACTAATTCTTGACTGTGGTCTCCTTTCCTAGTTAAATGCTGGACTTTGGGAATGATGCAACTATAGCAGAAGGCTTCAGTGCTTGCTGGAGACAAAAGGACCAGGACTAAACTCAGGCTGACAAGTGACTACCCCTGACAAACAGAAAAATCTGGTCCAGCTGTTTTGCATATGTTTGACACTAGCTGGCTTTGAGATTTAAAATAAAAGTTTCTGTCCTCACAAAGTTTACATGAAAAATGTCTTTAAAAAAAAAGCATCAGAAGGCTTTTTATACTATATATACATTTACTACAAAAGCTAAATCAAGCACACCATGAGGGGGAAAACTTACTGCTATTGAAAGCTGGTTAAAAAAAATAAAACAAAACAAAACAGGCAAACCAAACTATCTGAAAATAGGGTTTGTCATGAAAACAGCATGTTAATGGGACCATATTCCCAGTAGCTTTACATTTTTCCAGGCAAGTCTTATTTTGTTACCAGTATTGAAAGAAGCAAAATACTACACTGGCTTTCTATATGCTACATAATTTAAAATAAGTTGTTTTCTAAACAAGAAGCCTGATGTTGACTTAAAAATGTTTTTTAAAGCTATTTAAATTCAGCGTTAAAAACCTTTCTCCATCAAATTTATAGTTACATCATTTTAAGGATACCCACAGTAAGAATGCTTTATAATAGAGAATAACTTAATTTTTTTCCCAGAAATTACCTGATCAAATTATCTGAGGAGATGTTTTAATTTGGCCTAAGAATTGCTATTTTTTGTGTGTCTATACAATAAAATCTTCTCAGATATCTACTGTATTAATGTAACAACAAAAAAAGAATGTAAAATTGCATCTTGGTACTTAAAACTGAATGCTACATTTTCAATTAGATTTAATTTTTTTATTTGCCTTAAAATAAACAACTTATAAGACAATTTCCTTAAAGCCATGAAAGTAACTCTATTTTATCAATGGTCTTCATTTTCGCCCAAAATGTTTCATGGGAAATTTAATAAAGATATATTTAGTCAATAAAGGAATAAAATATTTGTTTTTCAAAGGTATTTGAGGTTTTCCATCTGGCATTTTCCATTTCTCATTACTTATTTCTATATTATAAAATGTACAAGTAAACTTTGTATCTCTATTTTATAAAAATTAATGTGTCTATATTTATGTGGATATGTATATATATGTAACATATATGTGTACATCTATATACACTCTACATATATATATACACATATATATATAATTTATATATAAATTCTGACTTAGAGTAGACCGACTAGGTAATTCCTCTGGAGAAGGTTCCTTGAACAATATAAAAATGGAGTCTTCAGAAGCAAACAACAAAACAGTCTTATACACCTAACTGCTGTTTAAAATGCTTATAAACAGTCAGTTAACCATTTATTAAATACCTACTGGTTTTGGAATATTCAAAATTATGGAAAATATAAGACTGTACCTCATAAAAATCATGGCAATGGTGATGGCTGATGATTTTAAAAACCTCCATATTATAAAAGGTCATGTAAATTTATTCCTTGAAAGAAAAAAGCTTTATTAAAATTAGTGTTCTCTTTTTAATAATCTTTGATTAAAGAAACAATTTGCAAATTTCTGTTTTATACTGTCACCATCCTGAAAGCAGATCTTGTCTAGGGACTTCACGACGTCAATTGCAACAATGCAAATAGAATAATTCTTTGGAAGGACTGACGGGTCTGAAGGTTTGGAGATAGACTTTTTCATTGAATTCCTAAATTTATACACTCTGGGATTGGCCAAGAGACAACACAAGATGTAAAGATAGTTGTAGTTCAAACAGTTTCAGCTCTAGTATAATTTTCAGGCACAAAACCATATAATTTGTACAAAACTTTGACTTTTTTATTTGCGAAATTAAAAATATGGTATAATATATATATATATATATATATAAACTTCTATTCCCCTATAAATATAGATGATTTTGTGATAGTGAACAGAATAAATGCATACCAAATTAAAAGACCATTGTCATTTAGGGTATGACAGACATAGTAGATTTAGGTCCTAAGTACCGGCATTTTGATATAGACTCTTACAGTTTACAATACAATCAGGACCGCTTTTTTCAACTTTTTCACAGAGAACTAAAGTGAGTATTTTTAAATGGCTTTGTAAGATTTACATTTGATACGTTTCTGTAAATCCAAAAAGGAGCACTCAGGATTTAATGCAGATCTGCACACTGTTCCCCCTTAGCATGCATGCCCCTATTTTGTTTATTTCAGGAGCTAATCCCATCAATTATTCCACCTCCTTTACCTCTCAGAATCTTACCAGGTTATTAGTGATGTGCATTGTTCCTCCCTCAGAATGTGTTGCTGAGTAACAATCATAATAACATGTTGAAAGTGCAACTTTTACATTGTAAATCACGATGTGTCTATTATTTGATTAAAAATAAAAGTAGCACTTCATTTTGAGGAAGTCCATTACACTGAAATCTCTTTCAACTTTTTATGTTCAGTTAATGTCCTGCTGTCCTGTTAAGGAAAGCAAAGATCAACTCCTTAACAAAGCTTTCCAGGTGACCTCAACATTTCCATTTTACAGAAGCATAAAATCTAAACGCGGACAGTCGCAGTCCTAGAGGCAGATTGCCAGGCATCAGTATGCAATTAGAAAGAACATTTTAGAACCCCCATCTTCAGACTCTCTCAACCCACACAAAGATTCTTGCCTCTTCCCAAATCTCAGTAACCACATCTTTCCATGACGCTGGCCAAACCCATACCAGGGTTTAGACACTAGAAAATGAAATGAGCTCATCCACCAAAATTTAGACTTTAAAAAGTTTGGCAACGGTTATCCCACTCGCCCTCTAACCAACTTAGGTGGAAGTTGGGAGCGTCTGGGCGTTGGCAGCCAGTGGGGAGGGAGGCTGGGACTGTCGGCGCCCACATGGGTAGGCCTCCTGGAAGCCAGGGGAAAGGCTGCAGACAGTGAAAAATTCAGCTCCGGGAAGTCAAAGGAACAGGCCTTCGAAATCTGGCCCCGGACAAGGGCAGACTTGGAAGCTTTGAGAAATTCTGAACTTTAAGGGCCCCAACCTCAAGCAAAGAAGGGAAGAGAGGGAACTGAAAAGGAGGAAAGTGACCCGGGAGGCGTAGCCCCAGACGCACCCAGCCGCGGCAGGGAGGAGGGGCGCGCGAGAGGACTAGTAGGAGCATCCGGCGGGGACGCTCCGGCTTCATCTCCGCAGTACTCCGAAAAGGGCAAGAAGGAAAAGCCTCAAACGGCGAAACCGCCCTAAATAATTCCAACTTAAACACACACACACACACACACAAAGGAAAGTAAAGTAAAAGAAAACGCGTGATCGATCCGTCATTTAAATACAAATATACTTACAAAAATCTTACACAGGTTATTTACAGTCATAAAAGCTACAGTCCTTACACCAGAGTGAGAGAGCGACAGAGGTCTGCCCATCCCCCACTTTGGCAATTGGGCCCTCGAGTCCGTTTGCCCCCAGGGACGGAGGCTTTTGCAGGAGCTGTGCTGTTAAAAGAAGCCTGCGAAAGTTGAGTGTCAAGTGAGGAAGCCTCGAGTAGCCGGGCTTGGCAGGGATTCCAGGGGGCCAGATTTGGGGAGTGGCTGGGACCCGGCTGGGGGCTGGGAATGGGCCGAATCCCCGAGTCTCAGACGGTGGTCTCCCCCTGTTTACTGTTGGTGAGTCTGGTGTAGAACTTCCTCCAAGAGTTGAGGGTCTTGCCGGACCAGATCCAGAAGCCTGACGTGATGCCCACAATCAGTGTCATAAGGTACTTGATCATGAAGACTGTGAAGTCGGGGCTCATGGGCGGGTGCGGCGGGGCTCCTCCGCCCGCCTGGAGGTGGGGGCAGGGGATAGCGTAGCTCTTGCAGCTCTGGGCCACCCAGCTGCGCTCCCACTGGTCCCGGAAGGCCTGCTCATAGAAGTAGCAGGCGATGACTATGGTGGCTGGCACCGTGTACAGCACGCTGAAGACGCCGATGCGCACCATGAGCTTCTCCAGCTTCTCTGTCTTGGTGCCGTCGTGCTTCATGATGGTACGAATGCGGAAGAGCGACACGAACCCGGCGAGCAGAAAGGACGTACCGATGAACAGGTATACGAAGAGGGGCGCCAGCACGAAGCCGCGCAGCGCGTCCACGTTGTTGAGCCCCACGAAGCACACCCCACTCAGCACGTCGCCATCCACCTGGCCCAGCGCCAGGATGGTGATGGTCTTGATGGCTGGCACGGCCCAGGCGGCCAGGTGAAAATACTGGGAGTTGGCCTCGATGGCTTCGTGGCCCCACTTCATGCCGGCCGCCAAGAACCAGGTGAGCGACAAGATCACCCACCAGATGGAGCTGGCCATGCTGAAGAAGTAGAGCATCATGAAGAGGATGGTGCAGCCCTCCTTCTTGGTGCCCTGAGCCACTGTACGCGCCCCGTCCTCGGAGAACTTGTCGTTACACACCACCCGGTCCTCCAGCAGGAAGCCGGCGATGTAGGCCACCGCCACGGCCGTGTAGCACCCCGACAGGAAGATGATGGGCCGCTCGGGGTAGCTGAAGCGCCGCATGTCCACCAGGTACGTGAGCACCGTGAAGAGCGTGGAGGCGCAGCACAGCACGGACCAGATGCCGATCCAGGTGCGCGAGAAGCGCAGCTCCTCGGGCCCGAAGTACATGAGCCCGTAGACCTTGGTGGGCTCGCAGGGCGCGCCGCAGTCCTTCTCCCCCAGGAAGTGGTAGTTGAGGTAGGAGGGCACTTTGAGGGCGCGCGGGCACGAGAACTTGCCTCGCTCCGACGCGCCGGCACCCCCGGAGAAGCCGCCGCCGCGGTGGCCCCCGCCGCCGTGCTGGGGGTTGCTGGTCCAGAACTCCGGCAGCAGCGAGGGCGTCGGGGTGCCCTTGTCCGACGTGTTCTGGCCGACGCACAGCTCGCCGGCGCCGTGCACCGGGAACTTCTCGCACTTGAGCGTGTCGGGCCACTGGAAGCCGAACTTGTTCATGAGCGCCTCGCAGCCCTGGCGCGCGCGCTCGCAGAGCGAGCGGCAGGGCGGCAGCGCCTGCTCCAGCACGGTGCACACCGGCGCGTACATGGAGCACAGGAAGAACTTGAGCTCGGCCGAGCACTGCACCTTCACCAGCGGGTAGAACTGGTGCACCTCGAGGCCCGCGTCCTCCTGGTTCGTGTGGCCCAGCAGGTTGGGCATGATGGTCTGGTTGTACGCGATGTCCGTGCACAGCGGGATGGAGATGGGCTGGCAGTAGCCGTGGTCCGGGATGGAGATGCCCCGCTCGCCGTTGTACTGCTGCCCGCTCTGCTGCTGCTGCGGCGGCGGCGGCGGCGGGGGCTGCTGCTGCCCCGGCCCGGGCCCCTGGCCGGCCGCCTGCGCGCGGACCCCCAGCAGCAGCGGGGCTTCCAGCAGCCACAGCAGCAGCAGCAGCCCGCGCGCCAGGCGTCCGGAGTCGGCCGGGGGGCGGCGGCGGCTGCCCGCGTCCCGGGGCCCCTTCGTCGCCGGCCCGGCCGGGAGCGCCGCGGCAGAAAGTTCCCAGCTCGCGCCGCCACCCGCGGCCCGGGACTGCTTAGGCGCCTCCTCCTCGGCCATACTTTCTCGGCTCCTATCTTGGCGCCGCGCGGCCGGGGCTGGCGGGGCGGCGGCCGCCGGCGGCTCCTCGGACGGCCGGGGCGCTGTCCCCCGCGCCGGTGCCCTCCGTCGAGTCCCAGCCGCACTCGGCCCGCGCGCCCGGCTCCCGCTCCGCGTCGCGCAGCCGCCGCCGCCGCCGCGGAAACTTGCGATTCATGAAGCGCGGGGGCAAGCCCGGTGGGGTGGGGAGGCGGGCGCGCCGGGGTCGCGTCCCGCCTGCCTGGCCCTCGGCTCGCGCCGGCTCCCGGCTGGCGGCGCCGCGCTAGTGGCCGCGGCCCCGCAGAGCGCGCGACTCTCGGCAGCCCCGCGGCCTCGGCTCCCCCCTGCGCCTCCGCCTCCTTCGCCGCCGCCCGACCATTGGTGTCAATCCCTCAACTCGCCCGCTCCCCTCTCCCTCGCGCGCCCTCGGACCGGTTTCCAGGCGCCCCGCAGTCTGTCTTTCAGCGGGAGGGAGGAGCCTTGAAACCGACGCGGCCCCGGAGGCTCAGGGACCGTCGCCCAATCGCCGCTCTGGCTTCCGGGCGCAAAGGGCTCCCGCCGCCTGCTTCCCCGAGCGAAAGTCGCCGGCGGGCGGGAGGAAGGGGAGGCGGGAGGCGGAGGAAGTCGGGGTGGCAGAGGCACCGCTCGGGCACAAAGAGTGGGTTCGCTAGGAAGCGGGACGGGCTCGGTTGCTTTTGCTTTTGCGGAAGAAAGGGCGAGGACGAGTAGGAGAATGGTCCCATATGCTGCTGGAGATCATGAATAGGAGTCGGGGGATGGCGGGACTTCTCTTTTCTTCTCTTTTATCCGTTTTCATGTTTAAAAATCCGGCTCTTAACGCTGCTTACGAACAGCAAACTGAGAGCTGCGATCAGAACAGATGCCTCTGACTTAAGGAGCGCGTGGCTTCCTTTGAGTTGACGTTGAGGTTTTTTGTTTAAAATATTACTCTAATAAATCCTAGAACTTTCAGGCTGGGCATGGCTGGCTTTGGACGCGCCATTTCCCCCAAGGAGAAGTTCACGGGATTGCTGTCAAATGAAGAAAAACAAGAACGACAAAACACAAACTTTGATGGAATTTAAAAAGTAAAGCCAGATGCATCGTCTGCTATTTTTTTTTTCTTGTAGTCAAACTCATTTTCCTCCTTTTTAATCAAGTCAGAAACAGAAGCAGTTGGGAACTACCCATAAAATATTTACAGAGAAAAACTTGAAAACCCAATGACCTTGCCCTGGGAGCGTCCTCACTGTCTGAGACCCCAAAAGGTGGCTTGGGCTTGAGATGATGCCCTGGCAGGCAGCCTGGAGCGTGGGGAGCTGCTAGGAGCCTCCCAAAGCCCGGGACGTCAGTGGCTCTGGGGAACTTCTGGCAATGTCAGACCCGGGCCAGTTAGGTGCTAAAGGGTGGGGTGCAGCGTGGTCTTCCGCACGTCTGCAGAGCCGGGGATGCCGCTTTGGAAAACAAACCAACGAAACAACGAAGTCTGAAAACAAATAGCAGACTGACTGCACATTCTCTTCCTAATTTCAAACAACACAATCCATCTCAGCTGACATATTCTTCTTGTTGTTTTCCGAGTAAGATTTTGTTAAGTGATGGTTTAACTATGTGATTCAGTTTTCTCAATAAAATGCCATCGTATTCTACCTAGGATTTGTTGGCCTATGGTTAGACTCTTTCTTGGGATACTTTCCTACAGCTATTTTCTATTTTTTGTTTATCCATTAATTTGTACAAGATGAATAAGACATAGTCCAGCCTTGCAGGAAGGCAGAGTACAGTGAGGCACAGAAATTCAGATCATTTATCCCAAGGCTCATCTCCAAGCTGAAGGAGCTTGAGGGAAGCAGCCAGCCTGTGGAAAGGGTGGGGAGGGTTCTGATGGAAAGGTGGAAGGAAGGTGGAAGGAAGGTGCAAAAGACGGGAGCCCTGAAGGGCTTAAATTGCTAAAGTGATGCAGAGTGTGAGTGTGGCTGAGAAATTCTGGGAAAGGTAGGAGAAAGTTTTAGTCCATGCTAAAAACTTTGGGTAAATTATATAGACAATGGGAAGCTATTAAAGACCACTTTCCCCCCACATAAGTAGGAAATGGCTTCAAGAAGACTGTAAAAGAGAGAACCTGGGGCACACTGTCGCTGAAAAGCTTGAATATTAGTCTAGACATAGAGGTCACTTCTTAAGATGAGTGTTATGTGTACTACATACTCACAGGGCACTATGAAATTCATCACCATGCATGTTGGTGTCTCTAAAGAGTATTTGGTCTTATCTTTATGTGTTAAATGAAATGGGACTGTTTCAGATACATATAGTATTGTTTTTCAAATATTCATGGGTGCAGTAAATTAAAATACATATTGTTTTAAAATGTTTCTGGATTCCTAGTATTTATGAAAAGAGAAAGCAACAGGTACTAAATATACAACAGGTATCACGTGTGTGCGGGGGGCAGTTATTCATGAAGCATTTTGATATTGAAAAGGAGGTTGGAAAGCACAGGTGCTCTCTGATGTCCTTTGAGCACTTACAGTTTGTATTGTTCATTTTACCATCCAGCATCCTGACCCACAAATCTCCTGAGATACTTTTCTTTAGCCTTCCACCCTGATGTTCATTCCTCTGCTGATAATATTCCATACTTAGAAACTAAACCAAGCTGTCTTCCTTTTACCATCCTCACTTGTAAAAACTTCTGTCCTGTGTTCTCTTCTCTCAAGGTCATTCCAGGTGACTGGGCTGAGTCTCATGTCTAGGTGACTGGGCTGAGTCTCATGGCTTAATTACCAAGTAGCATCACATGCATTAAGACATCCATTGCCACTATCACCCCAAACCCTTTTCTCCTAAGGGGATAGGGCAAAGGAAATATGGCAGAGTATTTAGTTCTGTTTCTCAGACTAGGGGACACTCTCCTGCTTCAAAAGTTGTTCTATTGAAGTTCTTGAGCTTATTTCATCTTTCACTCAACAACGAAATTTACTAGTGAGGAGGCTCAAAAGTGGAATGACTGGAGTGAAAAAGAAAAAAAAAAGTTACTCTTACCAGATCATGGACCTGGAAGGAACTAAAGGCATCATATAGGAGCTAGTTAATTTTCTCCAGTTTACAATTAAGAATACTAGGCCCAGAAATGTTAAGGGATGCACTACAGGTTAAATGACCTTGTTTGGCTTAAATTTCATTAGGTACTTATGTTAAGCCTTTTTATGTTTTTTTTTTTTTCAAGTAGCTTATCATTTTTTAAAAAATAGTTTTCTGAAGAAGTTCTCAATAGTTTGTGTAAAACAAGACCTTGTAAAATAAGGGGGAACATTATTTCCTGAAAGTTTTCTTCCAATGTGAAAAAAAATATTTTTTAATAGTTTTTACACCAATATAGTGTTTTATTTATCAACTCTATGTGATACAGAGGAAGGCATTAAAATTAGGAACAGTTCAGAGTTTTAACCAATAACAATTAGTATTATGGAAGGTTTTTCCGGAAGACATAAAGGTCGCGGGTAACAAAATATTAGGAGAAGAATGTGAGCAGCATATTTTTACTTTAATCTAAAAAAGATAATTTTTTCAGGATGGGGAAAAATTCAAGATCCACAGATAAAAGTTACTAAGTTAGTATGAACTATTATAAACTTCTGCATAAAAATATTTCAATTAGGTAAAAACTATCAACATAACCCAATTACTCCTTGATATTGGTTCTTCAAGCATCAGATTCAGTTAAATTTTCTTATATCAAAGATTTTGTTTTATCAGGCCATTCTCAAATCTTTTGAAGTTTCTTTAGACTACTTATGTCAGGTTGAATGTCAATAATTACCAAGGCTAGAGATCCAGTTCCAATTACACACAGTTGAGTGAGCATGGACACGCAGGCACAAGCAGTTAGGTGAATGCTCCAAGCTGGTGGACCTTGAGCTTCTAGTTGAGTTGTTATGTTGTTGGCTTGTAAGTGGCAGGCTTGAATAGTTTTTGTTGAATAACAGATCATAACACTGGTTGAGACTAGATTTTTGAGCACCTACCATATGTATTTGGCATTGCTTTTCTTAATGTACACTCTGTGCTGTATATTGTTTCATTTAAACTTTACCACTCTTTGAGATAGGTACTAATTAATATATTATTTTAATAGATAAAGAACCTAACCTAAGGCCCAAAGCAGTTAAGTAATTTGTGCAAGATCTCATAGCCTGTAAGAGTAGGCCTATGTTTGACCAAGTCCATGGACTCCCCTTGAATGAACATGTCCACTCCTAAAAATCATAGGGGAAAATATGGTTTCTGGAGTGCAGATTCTGGTGAGTCCTCAGTATTTAACATAGTCTTCTGTTCTATGGTAGGGGTATCACTAATGAGTGAGCTCAGCATTTTCCAAATTGTGTTCATTGGAATACAGTAACTTCCCTAAGAGTATTCTGTGAAATAAATTTGTTCAGATAAGTTTGGAAAAAGGCCATATTCTGTGTCCTTATCAGAGATTTGTGTTAGCCTAATAAAATCTCTAAGAAGCCATCAGGTAAAGAAGCCTTTTAAAACTTTTTCTTTAAACTTTAAGTTTCTTTAAAGTCTTCGTTACCTAGTATTTCCTACTATATACTTACACATTTGGAACACACACACAGAGAACACACATGTTTTATAAATATTTTGCTTGACACGTGTGTGCTATGGAATAAAGTTTGAGAAATGCTGTATTAGAGATATTTTGAAACTAAACTTTGTAAGGTGGAACTCTCACCTCTGCATCACTTTTGTTATATCTGGAGTAGAAAGTGAGAACTTGGCCTGCTATGCTTTGAATTCCTGACTCTGCTCTTTAAATTCTTAGTGAAGGGATATTGTTTGGTTAGGAGTCCATAGTGAGAGAGAAAACTCATACTATGCTATTCCCTCCTTACTGAAGGGCATCAACCAGGAGTCTATTATATTGTCTGTATAGAGATGCTTTAGGCACAATTCCAAATTTTCAGCATAGATCTCTGCCTCATTTCTTCTTGAATTTCCAATCCAGGAATTTCTGCATTAGCTAATTCTTATCTTCCAAAACATCTGTATTCTTTTGTAACAATTCTAAAACTAAATGTCTTTTCTTCATATTTTTCTTCATTCTTAGCAAATCTGTTCTTGACATTGGTGAGAAAGTTCTTAGATTGATTTACAGAGCCTCAATTTACAGACTCTTTTTGAAAGGTCCATCTTTTGAAAAAATACATTGCTTTCCCTAAATAATTTATCAAAAGAAATTGTAAATTTGCTTATCTTGACTTTTATCTGATAGGGCACTTATAACTGATTCATATTGATATTCTAAACTAAGTTATCTTTTGATAGTCAACCATAATTTGTTGGAGTTTACATTTTAAACATGGTAAGACTCAAAGATTTAATATAGATGGATATATTCTGTAGATCTTAATAGGAATCACGGATTACTCATATGCAAATCTCACAAAACACTTTAAAAATAGAATTATGAAAAAAAAATCACCACCATTACTGAATTACCATCAACAGGATAGGGTAATAATTACCCCAAATTTTCTTGTAATTCAAAGATTAAACTATAAAAGAAGGTTTTGCTAAATCTATTACTTAAACCTCAGTATCTCAAAAAGACTGGAGGTAAAGAACTATCTCATAACTCTGCTTTCATTAGTTCTGTTGTCATAAAGGAATTGGAAATAGTGCGTGTTATCTGGGAAAATTTTTGCAAAGCATGTAACTATTTGTACTGGATTTAAAATATAGCCTTTCTATGAGGCCCTGGAAAGAAATATTGATAATCCTTTGTAAATTAAAACCTGATGTTTCATGAACTTAAAGAAGCCTCTTTAATTGAGTAAGATGTAGGAAACTGAGTTTGAAATCACTTTGGTGCAGAAAATTTTTAAGAGAATAAGTATAATGTGTGCTTCTATAAGTGAATATTTCTACTCCCCCTTATCTACCACTTGACATTTTCTGTGTGTGGGAGAAATAATGTTATGTATCTTTTGAAATTAGAGTTTGATCAAATTGTTTTCATTCTGTTTATTTGTATCTTGCTTTAACCTGAACCCCTGTGGCTGAAGGTAACTTGGAAACCAACTAAAGTATTAATACAAATTCTTCTTTAAATAATTTCTTTGGAATCATGAATAAGAACAAATGAAATATTGACCAGGCATTTTCATTTAGGTCTGAGAACATGTCTTTGGCCAAGGTAAAGAAAAACACTGGACTATTTATACTTTATTAGACATCTAAGGCTGAAGAAATCCTAATACTTGAAAAAAATTTAAAAAGAAAAAAAAAACAGTTTTTTCCTAGGAAAGTTGTCATTATACCAGAGCATGTGACTTAATCTTTACAACAAGGTTGATGAAGGTAACAGGGTGATGACCCTCAGTTAAGATGCAGAAATGGAGGTTTAAGAACTTGTTGACTTGTTCATGCAACCTGTCAGTGAAGGCATCAGAATTCAGATGCAGTTACCACATGCACTGCCACAGCACCAAGCCAAGAGAAACAAGATAAACTCCAAAGCTTTTGTAACCTAATTTAAAAAAGTTCATTAGGAAATACAAAATACTGCCAAGTATCTAGTTCTAAGACAGTTACTTGAATGTTTTAGTATAAAAGAGATTGAATACCATAGGGCATTGTCAGATAACCATTTCTTATACCCACCCATGATTTAAAAAAAAAAATTATATAATGGCACATCTTCAGTGGGTGAAGGTGTTTCTGTAAAAAGGCAAAAAAAAAAAAAATAGACTCAAAGTATAGCTTACTTGTGATCTGATTTGATTCACTGCTAGACTTCAAGGGGATGTATTTTCCACTCTTACATTTATTCTGCACCAGAAGAAAGGCCTGGTCATTGGTGTGTATTCTTTGGGGTTGAGTAAAAGGCACTGCCATTTCTTTTATCATATGAGTTTTCTTCCTTTCCTGAGCCTTAGTTTCCTCATTTAACAAATTAGAATGATAATTGAATTGGTATTGTGTATCTTGCTAGCTTTAATATACAGAAATTCTGATCACGACAAAGAAGTATGCATGTTTACATTTAAAAGTCAGATTATTAATCAGTAAGCAAGTGCATTCGATAAAACTGCCACAGCACATTGATTTTAGGAATCTCTACAATATTGATCTGATAGGTTGGAGTGCATTTAAATCAAGGGATTTTCTTTTCAGCTTTCATGTCCCCTCAGTTCTCTCAAGAACAGAAGTCTCTGTCTGCATGGGCTGGCATGCTTACCCTTGGGGCCTTGCTCTTTGTGGCGTTTATATGGCATTCTGTTTGCTGCAAGGCCTTAGATTAACACAGGACTTTCAGTTTAGAAAAAAGAAAGTAAATTTTGCCATCAATAAAAACTGATATATATTTGAAAAAAATATGCACACAGATCAAGATTGGAGTGACTGATTTTCATATGGTTAATTTTGCTTTTTACCTCATTATTAACCCCAAATCCATGATTTCTAAATGTTTTATATACTTGTTGCTGTGTAGCAAACCACCCCAAATTTAGTGGTATAAAATAAGCCATTCTATTATGCTCATTGTTCATAGAGATAGGAATTTGGACAGGGACAGCAGGAATGACTTGGAATTCAGCTGGGAGGACTCCAGCCCAACCTAGGAGGTGACACAGGCAGTTAAGAACTGAAGCAGTTGAGTCTGAAGAACCCACTTCCAAAATGCCTGGCTCCTGGGTAGATATGGCTACACTCTGATGGAACAGTTACCAGAATGCTTACAGGTGGCCCCTCCAGTCAGACTTTGTGTGTGGCAGCTCAGTGTTCCAGCAAACAAAGCTGAAGCTGCACATACTTTCATGACTTAGCTTTGGAAGTCACAGAGTGTCACTTGCACCATATTCAAAGGTCAAAGCAGTTACAAGCCTCATCAGATTCAAGTGAAGAGACAAAGACACCACTTCAAATGGGTGCAGTGTCTAAGAGTTCATAGTAATTTTCTAAAACTGCCATAATAAGAAATCTGAATTTATAAAGAAATTTTACTTTATATGGCAGCGTTAAAGATAGCTATACTAATAAAATTTACTGCGTGCTTACTGAGTCCTTGTTAATTCTCACATTCATTCCATGAGGAATCTTCTATTATTAGCTCCATTTCATTGATGAGAATGAGGCTTAGATAGAATAAGAAACTGGTAACAGCCTAACGAACAGAAGGATAGAGATCTGAACCAAAATTGTCTAGCTATAGACTATAGGAACTTAACCACTGAGCTATACAATTCCTCATTAGCTAACTATGGTAAAGCTTTTTAAGAACTATTAAACTTTAAAAGAAATTTAAAGCTATGGGTCTTCACCAAATAGTATGAAATGTTTTAGATAAAATTGTCACTAAAAAACAGATTTGATAGTCTTGGACCCATAGCAATTGAACATAATGTTTTGCTTCTTCATAGACACCTGTGTGTTTGCAGACTATTTTCCTAGCAGGATTGAACAGGCTTGAACTTGTAGAGCTGGAACCTTCTCCAAGAAGAAGGAGGTGAGTCATGAGGCTCGGGGGTTATTGTATTGTGAATGTTGGGAAATCCGGCTTTTGTCTTTAGCTTTTAATTGATTATTGTTTCAAAGTTCAGAGATGGTTTTCTCTCCAGAGTTGGGCTGTTATCAAGGCATATTCTCACGCAAAATTCTTTCATCTTTCAGGACAATTTGAAAGTAGATAGCTAACCCACAGAAACACCAAGATCCCATTTTTTGAACTCAATTTTCACATGTCAGACCAAGTGATCGAACAGGTTCATGTCCTACAAAAAATATAAAATTGCAAAGAGACACACCTCTGTGATGAATTAAAAATCTGTATCCTGCAGAATCTCTGCTTTTTACTAGAAAACCTCAGCATGCAGTTAAAACAGTGTAATGCTTGTAACACCAGCATGAAAATGCTAAGAATTTAGGGAGGAGTGGGCAACCCCAGAACTCTGTAGCTTTAGAACTAATATGAATACTGAAATTTCAACTCTGCCAGCCCATGTCCAGAGGATTGGAGTAGACAGAAAATGGGATCTCCTCTAGCCTATCATTTCCAAACATGCTTCACTGCTCTCCCTGCAGCAAATGCCTGTTGTGGCTGCTCTGTCCTCACATGTCAAATGCCAGGGAGTGCCAACATGATTCCTGCCTCACAGCTGTCCTCTCCTCAGGCAATCAGTGATGGGTCACACAACCCAGAAAGGTCCACTGCCTCACAGAGCTACCATTCTCCTTTCCCATACTACCCATGTTTAGAGAGATTTTTCCATCTATAGTTAATCTTGGCATCCAAAGGTAAACAGGGTCTTTGTACTTTGCCCTTTTTGTCATTACACAAGATGTTTTCCGAAGGTTGAGCTATGTGACCACTTGAGCAATTCAATCAAGCATTTCCATTCAAAGCATTTCTCACCAACATGGAATCCAAACTCATGAAATCCCTTTATCCTCCTGCTCAGCTATAATGAAGTCTCATTCTTTCCCAGGCATTTCACAAAGAACCACATCAGGCTTATATTTCCATTTATGCATTCATCCAACAAATATTTATGGAGCACCTATCATGTGCCGAACACTCTGCTTGATGTTCAAAATATGACACCAAACAAGGCAGACGTCTACCCTGTCCTCACAGAGCTTTCATTCTAGCACTGAAAAAGCCCATAGAATACTTATAGCATTTATAATACATGCATGCGTGAGTTCATTTCAGTTGGTATAAATCGTGTTGTCTCTGGTTGAGAATTATAAAGAACTCTGGATATCTTCATCAAAGAAAGGAATGCATGGAAAGTCTTCGAGGTATTGAAGAGGATACAAAGAGGAGATAAACAGATGCAAGATTCAAATTAGTTCTACCTCTCTGGCAGGAGTTTATGAATTTTCCTTCTATGTGCTTCAGTTATCAAAACCCCAAGTCTTTCAGTGCAGAATGGAATATCTTTGGTCCATCTTGACTGTAGTGTCTTCCCCTGGACTAATTGATCAGAGCACAAAAGCTGACCTTAGTGTACAGACATGGATATTGGGGGGGGGGGGTGCAGGGGTCAACCCTGAATAATGGGTTAAAACCCCAGAGAAGAGATGGGGCAGCTTCTGCAAAATTGTTTACACAACAGAAATAGGAATTGCCTCAAGAATATCTACCTAATTTTAGGAAGAGGTGGGCTCAAAGAAAATGTCACTGTGGATGAGAAGATGATCCCATTACCTAAAGGATGAACTAGAGTTAGCGAAGCCCAGAGGAAAGTGTGGGAAGGAGAGAGAGTATGGCATTATGATAAACAGAAATGGTGTCTGAAAAACTCAGAGGTACAAAGGGGTAAGACACATTTGAGGCCCCATGAGATATCTGGTTTATGGCCAGCAGCATGTCTTAACTCTGGTGGACTGGTTGGTGGTCTAATCCGGAGCCCCACATCCCTTCCATCAGCACTCCCAGGGAGCCAGTGAGACTTCCGGTGGTCAGTAAGGGCACTGCAGAGTTCCTGAGCGGATCCAGAGGAGGCTTCTGTACTGTTATTAATACAATTATTTGACACCTTGATGAATGGTTGTTTTTGCCTTCCAGAAATACTCATCTTATTTACAGAACTATATTGACTTTTTTTAAAAAAAAGAGTTGACTAAAATTAACTTCACTTACTTTCTCTAGATTTTGTAAATATGCCATGTCATCTTTGTATCTATAGCACTGGCCTATGTCAATTCTAGCAGAATTTCAAATAGTTTTTAAAGCAGCTCTTGAATTCTAAGAGCCTAAAAAATTATGTTTCTATTAACCTAAGGCCAGAAATTCAGCTATTTTGTTCTTTTAGAGAAATAGTAACTATTAGGAGTTACATATGATGATCTGACCCAGATTTATTAACACTTTTAGAAATAATTTCAAATAGCTATTGTGATGGCTGTGGTGATTTGAGCCGAGCAAATGTGGAGGGCCGTTGTGGATTAAAGATGACCATGAATTCCTCGCCATTCCTCTGATTGAGAGATGAACCTATTTCCCATTCCCTAGAATTTGGGTTGGCTTTGAGACTTGCTTTGGCCAGTAGTATAATGAAGAGGAAGTGACACTGTGCTAGTTGCTGACCTACGCCTTTGAAAGGCAAACGGTTTCTGTTTCTGTGCTCTTGGGAGCCATCTATGCAGTCAAGAAGCTCCAGGATTACTGAATAATGAGAAGGAACACAGAAAAGTCCTGGAGATTGGAGAGCTGCCTCATGCATTCCAACGCTACCCATGTCCCCAACTGAGTGCAGCTCCAAAGTGATCTCAGTCACGTACTATGAGCAGAGCTGCCCAGCCAAGCCCAGTCAATCCCCAGAATGTTCAGGCATAATAAATTTTTGTTGTTAAGCCATTCAGCTTTGGGGTGGTTTGTTACACAGCAGTAATCATTGAGGAGCGTCTCTGTGGATTTCTTCTCTATTTCTTTAGGAGACAGTGGATTTTTTTTTTTTGTTATTGTTGTTTTTTTGTTTTTAGAGTTTTTTTTTATTAGCATTTGTGTTTTATTATACCTTTTATTCTTTTACTAACATTTAATACCAAAAATCATGTAGTGAAAAATTAATCTTCCTCTTACCCTTTTTTCCTGAGTCACCCAGTTCCAAAACCAGAAATAACCACTTATGGCAGTTCCTTAGGTATTTAAATACAGGCACAGACATTTGTACTGTCTTTTTTTTTCTTTTCATTTTCTTTCTTTTTATACACAGATGGTTAGTTACTGCACATGGTTCGGTGCTTGTCTCTCATCATTTGCCCATGTATTTTGGAGGTAGTTCCACACTTGACACATTTTTTTTAGTGACTATGTAATATTCTACTGCATATATACCATGATTTATTTAAGCAGTCCCTTATTCATGGGTGCTTGCTTCTAGTCATTTATTACCAATAAAACTGTAGTAAGTATCCTGTTATCATTTTGTGCATATGCAACTACAATAATATTTTTCTAGAAATTAAATTGCTGGACCAAAGGTATGCATATTTTAATTTGGATAGCAGTTACCAAATTATTCTCAACATAAGCTGTACCAAATTATACTCTTACTAGCACAAAGTGAGACTGCCTGTATCCTTACACATTGTCTAAAGCATTTAGACCAATTTCTCTATTATTTATTACTGTTTTACAGTTGAGTCTCTAAGATTTTCTCATGACCATAATTTTACCTCTTTCCTTTTGCTATTTTATATTTCATTTATTCCTCTTATCTATAATTGTGTTGGCAAGTTTGTGTAGAATTTTAAATAATCCTGGTGACATTAAGCATAACTGTCCTATTCTTGATCTAATGAAGTACTTCTGAATAAGGATAAAGTGGTATTTGAGATGAGAAACGTTTATTTTATTATGTTAAAGAAACAGTATCCATCTATTTTCAATGTTGACAGGTATTATCAGAAAGGTTGTTAAATTTAATTAAATTTCAACATCTGTTGAGTATATGAGTTTTGTCTCCTTCAACTATGACTGTGATGAATTATATTAACAAATTTTCTAATACTGAGCTATTCTCCCATTTTTTAGGGTAAGCTTCATACATTTGCTCATACTGTATCACTCTTGATTTTTGCCATTTTCTATTTGCTAAACATTCTATTTATGGCATTGCTTTTTATTTGTAAATGAAACCAATCTGCTGTTTCAAAGGAAACTTGACAAAAATAATATTCCATCAGACACAAGAATAAAATAACAATGTGATGGATAAACTACCAAATGAGAAATTCTAGAGAATAGACAAAACGCTGAGGACCAAATCTGGGGGCAAGGGAGAGAATGTGGAGAACGTGAGTAAATGAAACAGAAAGTGCACAGAGATGAAAGTTAGACTTCAATGTCATAAAAGTCATCGAAGAAGTGTGCCATGAAGAACAGAAGTAAAAAGACTTTAACCTTTTGGTAGATAAAGGGAAATGTTCTAGTAAAGAAAGGCCAAGATACACAGTCAGGCAGGAATGTCAGGGGGAGATGTTTGTAATGGACAGAGTGAAGTTCTTGAGGAGCTGGGAAAGGAGGGGACTCTCGCAGAAGTGGATGTTGATTTTGTCTTGGAAGGGCAGAGGCCACCTGTTCCTGTGAAAGAGGGACTGAGGAAGACTACCTAAGAAACCCTGATGTGGCAGGTAGAAAAACCAAAGAAGACAACTGGATCCCAGTCAAGTGGTGGTAAATATCTTATGCAGAGAAGAAGGGAAGTCAGTGTTTGCACTAATGACCCATTTGGAGGAATATCAATAATAATAAAATAATAATAATAAGTGGGCAGACTAAATAAAAAAAAAGCTTAAATCACAAGTAATTCATTGCAATTGTACTAGCAATTGAAAGAGAACAATAATCAAATTTCTATAGAAAAAATTTATAAAAGAAAATAAAAGTTGGCAGATTTGACCTCTAGGGCCCAACCCCCAGCCCATACATTACTCATCCTTTTTCTTCCTTCTTTAGTGGAACCTGTTTTCCAGCACACAGTGTCTACAGCCAGGGAGAAGATAAACAAGGGAAATACCTCTTTTTTTGGACCCAGAGGCTCCCTGCCCTCAGTGGTGGGCAGCCTCTGGGACGAGCAGGCAAGTTCAAGTCCCTAGTTTGGTAAAAGAGGTCACGTGGGAGCTCTTCTCCTTTCACTGACCCTGGAAAGTCTATTTCTTATTCTGTCAAACAGGAGAAGGGAGCTGAACATGGAAATCATTAAATGTTCTCAAGTGTCCTGACTGTCGGCAACTCTGACTGAGAGTCACTCTGACTTACTTGTTTAGATGTCTGGTTTTAGCAATGATATCACCAGAAGCTACTAAGCTTAATATGAGATGAGATCATTTATAGGGCTTATTAACATATGACACTGGATACATTCTGCTCCTGTAGCTCATTAGCTGATGATTCTGGACAAGTTTATTTAACAACACTGAGCCTCAGTTTTCTCATCTGTCAAATGGCTGTTATAAAAAAAAGTCCCTGATTATCTCACAGGGCAATTGTGTAAGCATCAAATGAGATAATGAACATACATAACACTTTGAAAACACTCTCCAGACATAAGGTATATTTTATAAGTCACTTGTGAAAAATATCTTCGCTTACAATAAAAACTCATCCCAATCCTGCAGCAAGTTGGTGAGAGAATTTTCCTCTTCTTCCTTTTCTTCCTTTTCCAAAGCATAAATACAGAAAAGATTTCCTTTTTTTTCTATACTTTTGGGAGGTGCCCAGTTGAACTCTGAGTGGAGTGGATTAATGATCTGCTGAGTTTCTGAAACCCTCTTTTGCAGTCACTCTGCTAGAATACTAGCTAGTCATTCATCTAAATACAGACACAGTATGGGGACCAGGATCATTGGCTAAATAGGAAGCTACTGCCTGGAGTAGGGTTAAGGAGGTAACCACTAACATAAGAAAAAAAATTCTTGACTAGCATGAGAAAGAGAGAAATAGTACATTTTCAAACAAACAACTATTAAAAGCTTGATGGATGCAGAATGTTCTGGTTTAAAGATATGAACTCAGGAACCAGACTTTGTGGATTTGAATCCCAGCTCTGCTCCTTACCAGCCATGGGAAGGTACTACTGCAAGTTGTCTAACTTCTTGTTGTTTTTCTCCCTGTACAAATGAGGAAAGTAATGGTACCTCCATCATAGGGTCATTATGAGGTTTCAGTGAGTTGATATTTAGAAAGCACTTGGAACAGTGCCTGGCACATCCAAGTACTATATAAAGAAGTACTAAGTAAGTTATCTAGAAGTATTTAATATGTCAGACTCTGGCATTAGACTTCTATGTTCGTTTGCTAATCAGAGAAGGCACATACCATTGATTCCAACGTCATGCAAGGTTTAAAGAGCTAGTCAATTTATAGACCTAAATGTAAATATTTTCAGGAACATTCCCCACACGTAGTGTGAAACCCATAGACAAACACATTATAGATATCTTCTTTAGGCAACATCAAACCAGGTTGAGTATCTGGGATCTCGGATTGGGCAATGCATGTAACCTCTTTACACCCCAGCTTCTCTCTTTGTAGTAATGCAGTAAAAAATGCTGGCTTCACAAGGGTGGCATGACGATGAAAATGAGATAACGTTTATAAAACTCTCAGTATGGGGAGAGGCGCCACCTAAACATAGATTATAATTATTAACATCATCTCATATCCTAATGGAGACTGGTTTGAATTCCATTATCTTATTAAATGACTACAGCCCGTCTTAGAAATTACAGTGTGTGTGTGGGGGGGTGGGGTGGGTAGTTAGGAACACAGCATCAGACAGCTTCCTGTGTGAAAGCTGCTGAGAAGACGCCATCAGACTTTGCTGTGTGAAAACTCACTAGTAGCACTACCCTAGTTCCTCTGGGGCAACTCTAAGAGGGAAGCTTAAGCACTCTGCAAATATGGCTCTCTTGGGGTTTCCCCCTGTGATTCCTGAGCGTTACCAAGTCCACAGGAATCTGGAGCAGGAAGATCTGGAACCTGAGTTTTCTATTTGAAATTGTTTAGCTACATGGGCTCACAAAGCTTTTTAGAGTGGCTCAAGATTTTTGTGGAACCAATGTTGTTGATCTTCTCCTGTCTGTTTCAGGTTAACATGAAATAAGTAGTAGGTGACAAATGCTCAATGAGTAAATTAATAAACTGAGAGAGGTAGAGTATCTTTCTATGAAATTCTGCTATTCTTAGTGGGCAAAACTATTCCAAAATGATGGGAGACATATAATTGGTGATAAGCGAGGTGATATTGGGCGTCATATAGATGACTTTTATATGTATATGTATATATATATTTATATATATTTATAAAATATATGTATATGTATGGATATGTGAATATGGGTTAAATATTAGGACATTAAACCTATAAATTCATGAATATTATTGCTTAGGACAAAGATAAAGTTAGTAGTTGAAAAAGATAGTTGATAGTAAGGAAAAAATGTATTTGACTTAAAGAAAAAGATTAGGTAACTAATATTAATAGAAAATAAAAATGTGGTTTTTATAGAAAACATGACTGAAGTTAAGAAAACACCATCGTAGAAAGATAAGAGAGCCTTTGTTCCTTGGTTTCAAATTTCTGAGTACGAGATTTAGGTACAAGGGCAGAATTTAGAGAACAGTGATTTCTTACATCTGGGTTGATCGCCACTGTTTGTAAAACATTTTACAAGCTTTCACTTATTTTCAGGTCAGGCATAATTATTTCTGTTTAACAGATGAAGAAGCAAACTAAGTGTCCTTGAAAAGTTGTGCAATAGCAAGCTGGCAAGTGAATAAAAATCTGCATATGTTGTAATACTGTTTAGAGAAAAGAGCCATATGCCATGTGGCTTTTACACAGTAGAGAACTATTTACTAAAACTAAAGGTCAGTCATTTAACTCCTTGGAAACCTGTGTTGCTAATGGTGGTCCTGTTTCTCCAGGGTCTTTCAGCTACCATGTGCGGAGCCCTGTTCAGGGAGCTGAGGCCTTGACGAGGATCACCAGGTCTGTTATTTGAGGGCCTTAAATCTGGACCTAGGCAACAATTAGGCCTCTAGTCTTGTTTTAGCTTGAATAGTAGGGAGTTAAAAAATTTTTTTTAATGTGTTGTTAGTATTCAAGAATCTGGAAATTTCATATAAAAATCTGGTGCCTGGCTTTGCTTAAAACCATGTGAAGATCTGGCCAGATGAGGTCTCGGGTTCCTGCATACTTGGTCCTCAGTGAGGGCTGTGTGCTCTCCAGGCTGACACAGTCCTTTGCGGGACTCACAGCTTTTACTTTGGCTCTTACAAAATTTAATAGGAAGATTTTCTTCCTCTATGAGTTAATCAGTTTGCTTTCTCTTTCACTTCATTTTTACTCAGAGAGCGCAGGTACAAAGAGTGATGTGGATACGTCAGCAACTCTTACAATTCAGCTTTTACTAGAGTGATAAATTGAACACAGTGGACATTAGCCTAAAGCATAAAAAACACAAGTCGGGAGAAATCAATCATATTTTCATAGAACCTAAGGTTAAACATTAAATTAATAATATATCGCGTTGCCTGCAAAATATTTTTACTGCTTTGGCTGTTTACAAATTTTTTCCACCTAATTTGCCATTGGTACCACAACTTTGAGAAAGAGACTGCAGGAATTATCATCCACATTTTATTAATTAGGTAATTGAAAGCTGGTTCCTAGAAACAGAGCATGAGATGGGGATTTGAGTGCTGGCAATTTCAGCAAGAGCTCTTCAGGAAAATCCTCTGAGGGAAGGAGTGAAGCAGGAGAGGGAAGGGGGGAGGGGTGTGGTCTGGGAGAAACTCCACCATGAACTGGATCAGGGGAAAGGGCTCTGGAGCATTAACCACATCACTGAACTGCTTCCTCTTGGGGCCTGAGTGCTAGCCTTTTTTACCCCCTAACAATCAGTCACTGGCTGTGGCCACCCCTGACTAAGTTCCCGGGTGAAGTGGCTCCTCAATTAGCTCAGAACGACTTTCCCAGAAGTGGTTATCTGTGAACCGTCAGCGGCCAAGACTCAGAGCAGCTGAGGGAACTTCAGCCCAGTAAATGGATCAAGGAGGGGGAACCACAGCAGCATCTTCTGGAATACAGAACACACAGTTACTCACAGTGAAATTCATCTAACGGCCCTCTCTACTCAGGCAGCATGCGCACAGGCACACACACACACACACACACACACACACACACACACACACACTCAGTGTTTCAGCAGGTGGCAATTTCAGAAAATGCACAAGGATTCCTTCCCAAAGCATGAAGTTCTCAGTCTTGATAATCTGAGAGGAAATGGTCCCACCTTTATCAAACATAATCCAGTTTCACAGCTTGTTCTATGCAAATCATTGAAAGCATTGAAAATTAAAGTCATAAAGATATCATGAATTGATAGATAAAGCTATATGTATAGATATAGATAGATATACATACACACATATAAAATATATACATGTATGGATCTGTGGTATAAGGGTGAATATAAATATAGATATAAGATGTGACTGTTAATGTTTATCTGGGAAACATACCTTGGCACAGAAAATGGAAAAGCTTTGTGTTCAAAGGGCTTAGAAAAGAAATTCTCCTTCAACGAGCCCAGCCCCTCGGGATGTCATCAGAAGAAAGAAAGAATTTCCAAGAAATATCAGGTTGTCCTTCTGGCATATTCCTACTTTGTTCTGAAACAGTTTGAGCTCAAAAGTACATTTCATTAAGTATAGAAGTTATAGGTATTGCTAAATGTGAACAGAAGAGAAAAAAATGAGATCGGAATTATCTTTTTAACCTTAAAAAATTTAGATAGTGGTTTAACAGAATTCTTATTAAAGGACACTGATTATGTGTACATCCCTCATGATGGGACATTGTCAATATTATCTAATGTGGCATATTAGGAAGAAAACAGACAAATGTTCAAGGTAAAATACAGTTTATTTCTTCCCTGATTTCTTTCCACAACACCTTCAAGATACCATCCCAAAGCTATTATCATAACTGAATATTTTACATAATGGAAAGCACAGACACCTCAGATCTCTTTTTGCATGACAAATGCTTAATTAGAAAAATAATAGGATGGAAATGAAATTGGTATTTACTATAATGGGAACAGAGAATTATCTAGAAGAAAATTCAGTTTAAATTCACCGAAGGCAAAAGAAAAAAAAAATCAAGCAAGAAAGAAAAGAATCTTTACATGACGAATGCTGGAAACAAATCAGAGACTAAAGTGTATGGCTTGTGCCTATAATTGGGATGGAATCTCTCTCTCTCTCTCTCTCTCTCTCTCTCTCTTTCTCTCTGTCTCTTTCTCTGTCTCTTTCTCCCCCCCACACACACACTCCCTACCCACCACACACACACACACACACACACACACACACACACACCACAAAGCCCAGCACAATAATAAAAAAAAAGAATGTGATATTAAAATTCTTAAATTGAAGAAGTCCTTTTAAATTGTGTATGAAAAAAAGTCAGGCCCTCTAAATGTTGCATTTCCATCAGATTAGATAAAGTGTATAACAAATTAGTGTATCGTCCAATTCTACACTGCATTAGCAACCTAATTATAAATGTGAAATAATTCAGTGTGGAACCACATGCTAAAATATGGTAATTGCTATTGTATGGGTTTTGAAAAAGTAGTTGTATTTTCCTGTGTCTTTTTGAGTTGTTGGTGGTGATTTGTTGCCTTTGGCCAGTAAGTCAGAGGCCATAGCCCTTTCTTACCACAGAACCTGACAACTACTTCAGTCCCCCTTTGCATTTATCAGCATGTTTTTATTTCTTTAGCAGGAACATATCTTGTCATATAAAAGCAGACAGGGTTCCACACAAGTTGGGTCCCTGTATCCTTTTCCCATCTCAATCCTGCTCTTTCTAAGGTATCTAAAAATGTTCATAGGTTGTACACAGTTTGCTGAAATTCTTTTTGGGAAATATGTACAAAAAGTAGAAAGCCTGAGTCATTTGCTAAAATTCTGGGCCATAGAACATTATGTACACTTCACTCTGTTGCAGCTGATGTCACTGACTATACTCCAGAGTTGTCTGTTCTGGTTTGGTCTTTTCTTGTCTTTTTTAAAATTAAGACTTAATTTATTAGAGAAGTTTCAGGTTAACAACAAAACTAAGGGGGACATTGAGAGATTTCCTATATACCTTCTGTCCCCACATGTGCATAGTCTCTCTTATTATCAACATTACTCACCAGATGGCACTTTTTTTTTTTAACAAGGATGAGCCTACATTGATACATCATAATCATCCAAAGCCTGTAGTTTATATTACAGTTCACTCTATGGGTTGGACAAATGTGTAATGACATACCCATCACTATATTGTCAAAATATTTTCACTGCCTTAACATTCCTCTGTGCTCTGCCTGTTTATCTCCCCTACCCTTCCTGCCAACCACTAATTTTTTTTTTACTGTTTTCATAATTTTGCCCTTTCCAGAATGTCATACAGTTGGAATCATGCAGTACATAAAATTTTTCCATCAGCTTCTTTTAATTTGTAATAGGATTAAAAGTGTCTCCATGTATTTTTATGGCTTGATAGCTACCTTCTTTTTACCACTAAATGATATTCCTTTGTCTACATGAACCATAATTTATTTGTCCATTCACTTACTGAAGGATATCTTGATTATTTCCAAGTTTTGGAAATTGTGAATAAAATTGTACCTATAAACCTCCGTGTGTGGGTTGTGTTTACATTCTGAAATTTTTACTTTGAGATCAAGGACATATTAAGACCACCAGATGGAAGAAGCTATTTAAGTGATTAGCTATGAATTGTGTTACTTTCAGAATGCTACACAGTAGGTCCTCAACTGATTGAAATCTCTTTGTGTGGATGCCCAGTTCAACTTGTCACCAATCCCATCAGACTTGGCCCAATTTTTAATTAGGAAAATTATGAAGAGAGGGCCCACTGCTGCTACTACCTTTAAGCAAATCTCAAATTGCACAGAATTAACTTCTTTTGAGTTCCTCTTCCTTCTCTTCTAGCCGAGAGGTCTGAGGTACATACTGTTTGACGTCTATCACTTAGTGACAAATCCAAGACAGAGCAAATGATACTACATGTCTATCAATCAAAGGTCATCTGCACTGTGACAGCCAGATGGCTCATGTGTCATGCTTGATCAGAACACGCAATGGTCAGGACCACAGTTCATTCTTCTATTCAACTGTTGTTGTTTGTTTGTTTGCTTGCTTGCTTTTTACTAAGTGCCTACTGCTAGACTAGGCGCTGCAAGTTGAAAACAAAATGAGATGCAGTGTAGAATCTGGGAGGGTAAGTTAACCCCAGATAGATTTGAAGATTTGAGATCAAAAGAAGCCACGGAACCTGAGCTGTAGGTGCAGTGCCAGAAGGAGGTGTTCAGCAGATGGAGCTATGGGGCAAAGCAGTGGGAGGTCCCTACTTTTCTGTCCCTATTTCTGTTGTTCAAATTCGGGTCAACTTTTTACTAAAATGACTGACTCTAAGGAGCTTATAACATCTCCCTGCCCCCAGTTTTATCTCCTAAAATCTATTCTCATAATTGCCAGAAGGATCTTTCCAAAATACAAATTAGACCAATCCCATGCATTATTTAAAACCCTTTAGCAGCTTACCTTCACCTTGAAGACCATGGCCAAGCACATTAGCAAGGCCTCCATCATCCGGCCTTGCCTCCTCTCCCCATACTTCACCTTGTACTGGCAGAAGCAACCACCTGTGTGCCTATCAGACTAGAGCACTTGGTATTCTCCCCTTCTACTCAGTCTGTGCTTATGGTCTTGGACTTCACTGTCACACAGCTCTGGGTTTGGCTGTAGGCTCTTCAGCTTCTCAGCTCTTGACTGTGTGTGAGGAATTTTGACTCCTGAGCCTCAGTTTGTAATGTGAGCACAATAACAGAATCTGCTTCATAGGACACTATTGTGGGAATGTAATTAAATCATGAATGCACAGTAAGTCCTTACTTGACATCATCAATGAGGTCTGCCACTTTAAGTGAAATGACATATAATGAAACCAATTTTACCATAGGCTAACTGATAAGTTTCTATGATATCTCATCAATGTTATGACAAAACAATGTATTTGAGGGCCTACTGTCCAACACATGTCAAGTTCTTCATATACAGTAAATGTTCAGCATATTTTACCTATACCTACTACATACGTATATCTATAAAGACCTCGCTTGGGCTTAAGCTCCTCCAGGAAATTTTCCCTGTTCTGCCTCAAATTTCACAAGTTGTATTAGGCATTTCTTTCAAGTGATCCTTTTCACCCTGGGTACAGCTCCTATTGCAGTGTATACTATAATTACTGTCTTGCATGCATATTATTGTTTCAGATTGTGAGCCTCTCGAAGGCGGGGACTGTGTCATTGTAGTCATTCTTGGACTCACGGTGTCTGTCATTGTGCCTGCCACCAAGTGGTGCTCTGTTGTGCTTGTATTCCGGGTGGACACAGCCCCGAGAAGACAACTGAGGCAAGAAGGAGCCTGCATGTGATTTGTTATGCCAAGGGATGCTTCGGTAGCCATAGTCAGGATACAAGCCAGGAGATGGAGTCACAGAGGGTAGGAACCCCAGAATGTGCGCAGGAGATAAGCTGGCAGGCTCCATTGAAAGAGGCTGGACAATCCATTGAAAGACAACCCAGAGGGAAGACGGTGAGCCCAAGGCTGCCTGAGGCACATTTCACTCTGCACCCTTTGGGGAGGGGGCCCCTGGGGTTAGCCCTGACTAGAGCTAAGAAGAGGGGCAGGAAGCAGGCAATTCCTCACAAGAAACAGACATCGAAAAAAACACCTGGAAAACCAGCTAAAGTTTCTCTACTTGATTAACATTCTCTTTCTATAATTAAGAGTATTGTGGAAAGAAAAGGACATCTTCTTTATAGAAAGTTCCACATTGGTGACCCACAGAGAAAAGGTAATGTCATTTATGGGTATTGAGTCATGGTTTTCTAGTTCCAGATTTTGACTGGAAGAGGGAGCAGTTCTGTGATGGCCCTGGGCCTTTTCAGGTGCTCTGGCTTAGCCCTCACCACACAGAACAGGGCAGCAGGTTGAGAAAAAAATGTAATATCAGCAGAGACAGCCTCTTTTCTGCTACGGGTCACAAAATTTACATGCATCCTTTATGGACAGGCCCGGTTTGCTTGTCTTTTTTCACGTGACCAACAGAAAACAGTCAGTCAGACAGACAGAAAGGCAGGAAGTTCTGAGAGCCGCTTTATGGTTATTGTTACTAAGGAAACCAATTCTTTAGTATTCATGTGTTCAGCACACAGCCCCACTGACTCTCTGAGGCTGAGGCAATCTGACAGAATGGCACAAGGAAGAAGAAGGGATGAAAACAGCCAAGCAAGTAGATATGGAAGCTGTTTAAGAATATGTCGGTAATTTAGCCATTGTCTGTAGTTTTAGTGACTTGCAAAATGAGATCGTTGTCAGCATCAAATAATTTAAAGAGTGATCGGGAGCTTGTCCTCCTGCTGCATTTATATAATCATATTCACATACTATCCACACACTGGGAAGAAAAGCCTCTCCGGAGGGGGTGAATACCCTTGAAATCTGGGTCCATGTTGAGAAAATTACTATTGTGTGGAAAGGCCCGCTGAAATTTATATCTAGCTCTTGTCCCTCTTCCAAAAATTCTTTCCCTTAGTGTCTAAATAGGTGGCAACTGCATTGTTCAGGACCTCGAAGACCACATTTTCTCTAGCAGAGGGTGGAAGCATTTACTACAATTGCTGAACATCCATCCCAAAATATAAGAGAAGTCAATCCCACGGATGTCACAATTCCAAAAGAACCCCCAGAATCCACTGACCAGCCTGGGGGCAGGGAGAGGGAGAGGGCAAAGGCCCTCAGAACAGAAAGAGTGAAGTCAGAGAATTTGGAACCCGAGTTGCTTGCTGATCAGACTCTGAATGAAAGAGCAGAGCTAGAAGGAACTAAGGAGAGAGCCTGCACGGCTCACCCTGCTCGCCCCCAAGCATCAGAATGACACTCAGTGAGTTGTGAAGTTGGGATCGTGACCCACCAACAATTCTCCTAATGACAATTCTGGCAAAGTGATAGCTAAGAACTCTTTCTCTCACAGAAAAATAATATAAACTGAATCATTTCTTCAGCGAAAACAGGGGCATGCCTCTTCATCTCTCATCCACCTGGCTGAGGGAGAACTGCTGGGAATTCTAGGGCATCTCTTGGTTTGGAAATAGGAGTATCCATTGACTCAGATCTTTGTTAACATCCCAGCGTGTTGTCATGTCACTGACATTTTTTCCCATGTTTGGTTAGCATTAATTGAGCACCACCTGCATTCAAAGCCCTCTGCTGGATGCAGTCGGACATGCAAAAATGAGTATGATGCAGTCTCATAACTGAAAGAACCACAATCTAGTTGCTGGAAAACAGAGCAAAAAATGTAAATCTGAGCAGATCACATCCTTTACTAACATTCTTCCAAATTAGTAACATGACCTAAATATCCCTGGCCCCTGTTCAACCCCCTGCCCTCATCTCCATGGGCCCCTAGCCCAGGCCACTCCCCACATCAACTCCTTTGGTTCTCCTGTTCCTGCTATCTCCTCTCAACTTTCAGATCTTAGTTTCAAACTCACTTTCCACTCATTGCACTCTCTTGATTGATATTGTCTGTTCTCCTTCATTAGATTCCAAGTTTAATAGAAACAGAGGCTGAGACAGCTTTTCTCATCACTGAGTCCTCAGTGCCCATCACGGGGGTTGGTGTATAGTTGGCTTTTGACAAATATTTCTTAAATAAATGAATAAGTGTACACAATGAAATAAGTTAGAAGATAAGAGAAGCAAGATCCTGAAGAGAAGGCTATTAGATAGTGTGGCTGGGGACTGATTATTCTTCTCTTAAACATACCATGTGCACAGTGCCATGCACATAGAATGCCTGTGGAGTACATGAAATGAATGAGCAAATGAATGAATGAATAAATGGTGAACTAGGAAAAATCACCTCTCATTTTCTCCTCTTTGTTTGCTTACATGATTATACTTTACATAAATAGTAATGTACAAGTACCATTTTTTTGGTTTGACTTGACATTGTAAAAAGGTAGTTTAAAACTAAATAACTAGTTAAAAATCCAGGCTTTAGGTGAGCAACACCACTTTGCCATTTCTACCAAAAATAGATTCTGGCCCAAAAACCTCTGTAGTAAAACAATGGACCACTTCAACTTTGTAAGAAGAACTCCTGGCTGTCTTGGCCGTGACTACTGACCTGAGAAGCTTCTGTCTCCTATTCTTAGAGTTGAAGCTACAGCTCGGTCCTTCCTTGATTACCAGACTCATTCGCTGATTGCATTCACCACACTTTTATTGAATATCTACCATGTACTAGTTGCTGGATTGTGGTACCTACCATACACCAGGGAAAAAATAGTCAAGGCTTCTCACAGTTTTCTTGGGAAAGTACAGCTATAGAAAGATGATTCCACCCTAGCCTGAGAGTTAGGAAACAGATGCCTTTAGTACTCAGCACTTACTGCTTTGTAGCACTGATTAAACGCATCACACTTAAGATGGCTGTGAGCTCCACGAAGGTAAGCCTGCTTTCATCTCACCCACCTTTGTACCTCCAACAATGAGCACTGTCTCTGGTACACAATGGGCCCTTAGAAAATATTTATCTATTGACTGACTGTAGCTAACATTTATTATATGAGCCAAGCTCTGTGTTTTACATTTAACATGCAGACTTTATTTAATCTTCACACCACCATTACAATGTGGTTGCTACTATTCTTTTCATTTTACACAGGAGGAAACTGAGGCATGAAGATGCCAAAGAGCTTGACAAGGACACAGTGAATGAAGTGACAGCCAGCATTCAACTTAGGCCTGCCTGATGCATGCCAACTATGGGCTTCTGCTTTTCTACTAGGTCGAACTATAGGAAATCGCTTTTATTTGGCCCTTTTGACCTACAGAAGTAGCAATTATATAAGTAGATAAGTAATAAAAGTACTTATAACCTAACAGAAGATGATGAAATAAAATAAATGAAAAGTTATTCAGTGGGTGCTGGGGAAACAAGAGCAGGGGCAAGTCAGAAGCAGCCTGCGGGATGGCCAGGGATTCATTGGCATATCACATAGAATTTGGGGAGCAGCACAAGTACTCACTCACTCTCTTAGCACATGTTCACTATGGGCCCAATGTCTGCCAGAACCTATGTTCACGTAGTGAACAGGCAGAGCTTGGAGTCATGCAGAGGGGACAGTCATCTAAAAAAGTGTTAGTGTTATAATGTATTTAGCGAAGATCAATCAACCAGAGGTTGTCACCTAATAGAAAAAATGGGACATTAAAAAATTAAGATAATTTAGTAAAAAGCCATATTCTGGATAAGTGCATGATTATAAATTTAAGTATATTTTTTTGAAATTTCCTGATCAAAAACAGGGCTTGACCATCAAGCTTTCCTTGGCTAGAATGAGGCAATCAGTTAGCCAGGCTACTCTGTATGGTTATGAACAAACTTTTTGAATAGAGGTTTCCAAAGAACAACTTCATCTGTTATCCTAAGAGGCTGGGCAGACAGGAAGTGGTAGAGTTGCTAATTGGTAACTTGCATTTCAGTATTAGCTTTCTATTGCTGTTGTAATCCCCACAATCTTAGCCAACAAATCTTAGCCAATAAAATTCCCCTTAAAACAATGAAGCATCTTAACTTCCCAAAGATCAATCTAAAAAGTGCACTTTGGGAAATAGTCACCTCTAATGACCCATTCACTGTAGAGCAGCAGTACCAGCTCTGGGAATCTTCTAAGACAGTGGTCCCCAACCTTTTTGACACCAAGGACCAGTGCTCCTATGGGAATCTAATGTCTGATGATCTGAGGTGGAGCTGAGGTGGGGATGCTAGCTCTGGGGAGCGGCTGCAAACACAGATGGAGCTTCCCTTTGTCGCTCGCTGTTCACCTGCTGTGTGGCCTGGTTTCTAAGAGGCCATGGATCAGTACCGGTTCGCGGCCCAGGCGATGGGAACCCCTGCTCTAAGAGAGCAACAATGGAGATTTATGCTGTCATCTGTCTCTGGTAGATTTAAAGGTTTATGTCACCCATAGCTGTAGGTTTTGAGGACAATCTTGTTGATACCCCAGAAGGAAGAAGGGAAGATGTGATTAAAATGAAGAGACTTTCTTTCCTTCCTCACCCTTCCTGACTTCTTTTTTCCACTCACCTGATATATGGCAAATCAATTATCTCTGAGGTTTACCTTAGCTGAGTCTCTAGCAAAACTTCTTAGACTCCAAATAACACTTGTGAACAGTGAAGAGAAAATGAACAAGTTGTCATGGAAGGAGTCCCGTGGAACAATGGATAGAGCCTCAGCATTCAAAACAATAAAGATACCATTAAAAAACTTTGAATGGAAATTCCCCTTCACAGCTTTCTCCAAAGTTTTGTGGATTTCAATAACTTCTCGTCTGGTTTCCGTATAGTAGTTTTTGGATTACTCAAAGATCTGTCACATTTTCTTATTTTTTTCCTGTACAATTTATTTTAATATAAATCTTCAATCACTGAATAGAGAATATACACAAAATTTTTAAAATTTTTTTCCCTTTTTTTCACGCTCTCTATGGATGCGAGCAATGGGATTTGTGTTTGAGCAAGTTGTTAAAAGTAAGTCTTAAGCTTTAGGAATGAATTGCATGTGACTCAGTTATTTTTAAACATAAACAAATGAAGTCTGGGGAAGCAAGGGGACAAAGGGGGAGAACAAGCAATTCATTTTCTTGAATTGCAAGACATAGTCTAAATATAGAAAAGAAGCCTCTGGTCATTTCTGAGGGCTGAGCATCACTGCTTTGCACCCACCACACCCATAAACATAATTTCATTGGTCAGCCTACAAAGAAAAATCTCTGCACTTTTTTAGAATTTCTCTACACTTGGAAAATCGATTGTATACTGTCATAGCTGTGTCCACAAAACTTGTAGTGCACAGAATCAAAACCTTGTAGAAAAGGGATTTTGCTGCCTTGAATGAGGTTGGGTTGGAAACTGGCTTGTATGTCCAAAAAGTTGTTATTTTAGTCCCCAGTGAAGCATTTAAAGTTAGACAATGGCTCATTTAATTCTTTAGCTGGGTTTCTAAAAATTAATACTATAAAGCTACTTACCCAGACTAAGTCAAATCCAAGCATTAGCAAATCTTAAATACTAGAGATGGAGAGAGTGCTGCCTGTTGGCTACTTAAGGAGGAATCATTTTCCTTTGGGACAGTGGCTGCCTGACTTAGAGAAGCAGGAAGCTAATGAGGGACAAGAACAAAACTCCTGTTAATGTATAAACATATATTATATAATATATGTTTCCTGTGAGGCAAGTTATCATCTCCAGATTCAAAAGCAACAAGGTTGGCAAAGGTTTCCCAAGTACTTACAAGAAATAACATTTAGTTGCAGATAGTTTTAAAAGCAGAGACCTAACTCCCAGAATTCCAAAAAAAATCACAGTCTTGAATTTTCTCCCAATCTACAAAACTCACCCTGATCAGTAAGCAAAAGCATACTAGGACAGTACCCCTCCGTTGTTCAACTCCAGAGGTATGGTGGTTCTTACACAAGTCTGCAAGTGATCTGATGTACCTCCCATCAAGAGGTGGAGTCTAATTCCCCTCCCTTAAAATATTGGGCTGGCCCAAGTGACTGCTTCTAATTAAAAGTAGCAGAAATGATTCTTGTGGTTTTTAAGGCTAGTTCATCAAAGGTGACAGATCCTGCCAGGCTCCCTCTCTTGAGGTACATTCCTTTGAAGGATGGAAACCACAATGCTAGAGAAACTGCAGAGAAAAACCATGTAACAAACAGAGAGATGCCTGCAGAGACCCAGTGGTTCTAGCACCAGCCATTCAAACCTTTCCAGACATTTGAGCAACGAAGCTTTGAGTTGATCCCAGCCCTGGCAACATCTGACGAAGAGATCTTGAGTTAGAACCACCCAAGCAAGCTGATCCAGACTGCTGGATCCACAGAAACCATGAAAGTTAAAAATAAATAAATGTTTTTCTTAGGCCACCAATTTGGGGGATGATATGTTTTACAACAATAGAAATTTGGGGGTACCTAGGAGTGAGGCACTGCCGTAATTAAACTTAAAACATATGGTGGTGGTTCAGGGCCTGGGTGAAGATTAGAAGAGCTTTGAGGAGGCTGTTTGTGCAGGAAAGCAAGGAAAGTGTGTTGGAAGCTGGAAGAAAGGAGACTTGGTTATAAAGTGATGGAAATTCTAGTAATAATTTTCCCAATGGTAACATGGAAAATAGAAAAGGTACCAAATGAACTCATGATCTACTGTGAATATTAAAGATATTGCCTGATTCTTCCAGTTGCTCACAGTAAAATATGAAAGGAGAGAGATGACCTCAAGAAAGAATTGTTAAATACAAAACAGCCAAGATTTAGGAGGTTTGAAAATAAAACTATTTCTCAGTTTCATCCTCTCCAGATGGATAATGAAGCTAACATCAAAATGTGTAGTTTCCATCTAAAGATGAAAGCAATGGTGTGACTTTAGAATCCTTTGTTAAAATCTCAGACAGACTTAAGGTAGTGTCTCATAGATTCTCTCAAACAGTCAAATGTCTCTCTAAAGGTCTTCAGGACATGCCTTTCTGAGTCTCCATTAAACAGAAATGCTTCTAAAGATCTTAAGGGCACAGGCCTGCAGTAGCCTTTAAAGAAATCTACAGAAGAGAAAAGTTTATCTCAGTGAGATTTGTGAATGAGGTTTTTATCTAATGGAATGGATCCCAACAAGATTTACTGGAAACACACACAGTGTTAAAAAGATTTGAACTAAGGAAAACATTGCCAGCTCATACCAACAGGGAGAGGGGTAGGGTAAAATGAAAAGAGGCATTGGGACTCCCAAAATTCTGTGAGAAAGGAGCAAAACTACTCAGCTATAAACGTATAAACATGGGGTGCATTTGATAGAACAGGAAGGATAATTTGGAGGGAGAAACCAAGAGCCCAGAGAGTGGAGTCAGGAGTCATGGAGAATCATTCCTAGAAAATAATACTGGGTCTAATCAAGGAACTGGAAACATGTACCTGGCTGGACTGCAGAATTGCTACAGACCACTGATCACCTGATTGCCAGAGATAATTGAAATATATAGCAGCTATGCTATGCCCATCTCACCAAAGTACATAGGGTGAGGGGAATAAATAACTTCTCACTTGAGTTCACAGATCTTAAGATCAAGAACAGTACTCAAGGAGCTACCATGGAGGGTCTGTACTTGAACTTGGATGGTTTGGATACTGGACCTTAAGCCCAAGGCAGATGCCATCCAGATGAGATATTTGGGGGTCTTAGGAGGGAACGAGTGTATTTTGCACATGGGATCAATAGAAATAACTTGTGGCTGGAGGGCAGATTGTTATGGTTTAAAACATGCTCACAATTCTTTGACATGCTTGCCATCAAATGATGAAGTCTAATTTTCCCTTTCTTAAATATACGCTAGCCTTAGTGACTCACTCCTAGCAAATAAAATGCTAGGCCATAAAAAGCAAAGTAATAGAGCTTCCACCTGGTTCTCTTATTCTCTTGACACATGAGCTTTGGAGACCTGAGCCGCCATATAAAATGTCCAACTAACCTGAGTTATGCTTCAGAGACCTTGTGGAGAAACCCCTTAAGTTAGAGATGCTCTGCTTGAGTTCTTTCAGCCCCCAAATCTTTGAGTCTTCCTAGCTCTGGCACTAGATATGTGAGTGATGAGCCTTAGAGATGACCTCAGCTACACCACCTTCATGAGAAATCACAAGCCAGAAACACACAGCTGAACTGCTCCTGAACTACTCCTGACCTATAGAAATGATGAGAGATGATAATTGCTCTTTTAAGACACTAAATTTGGGGAGTGGTTTGTTACACAGCAATAGATAATCAGAACAAGGGGACCCCAGTCACATTTTATTCTGTGTGAATAGAAATCCTTAGAGTTCACACAAATTCTAGGAGTCCATACAAAACCAGTGGAAGGCATTGGTTGACATCTCCAGGCTTTGCCCTGGCTACGGTGTTTCTCACTTTATCTCTCCTCTTTTCCTTTTTGAAAACCTCCATTTTATTCCAGGTTTTAACTTTATTTGACACTAAACTTCAAGGCTAGTTCCTAGTAAAATGGTGCCCTGACTTTGCTAATCTCTTTTGGACATTCTAATCTAGTTTATCCTGGGATATGCCCCCAAATCCTGCCTTGATCTCCACTTTAGCACACCTGTATCTGACAAGACAGCAAATGGAGACCCCTTCTCTTCTTGTCCCCAGATTCCCTCTGCACTGCAGGGGATCTGGGATATGCAAACATTCACCTATTTCCACTCCATGCAAATAGCTGCCTTTTGTCTATTCTGCAGTGTGGGCTTCGATGGTGGGATGTACCTTCAGGCTTCCAAAAGAACCTTCAACCCAACAAAGTTGCTGATGATTGTCAGGACCTCAACCAGCAGCCCATGATCTCCATGGAAAGGTGGCAACATTTTAGTCAAGCTGCATCTGTATTCTCAGGGTCTGTTTCCTGGCCCACAAAACAAAATGACCAAAAATACAATGATTCTGATGATAAATTTGTGAATAAATTCGAGTATGAAATGACATAAGATAAGCAGTAATGGGAATTCTTTTCCCATTCAGAAAAAAGAGTGCAGCTCACTTCCAGGCTTCATTTAACATCACGTGTGGGAATGTTATATTTTCTAGGATTTGACATCTTCAGTGATTGAACTACTAAAAACAGAGTGCTACAAATGGAATGATGTCATTTATTTTCAAAGACTATGGATATACTAAAGTGATGTGAAAACAATTATAAAACCCAAATATTTCACAGTAAACTTTAGGGGTAAGGTTTAGACTGTAATCTGTGAATTATCTTAGAGTAAATGCTGCAGCTGCAAGCACTGCTGATGAGTATTCTTGCTGCAAATGGAAAAGGGTTAAATGCCTTTATATAGAGCAAAATATTGAGTTCTAAATTTTGGTAACAATTGAAAACATGCACCGTCACTTGGATGTTACTGTCAAAAAGCAAAAAAAGTACTACTTTCTTCAGCATGCTGTGAGTTCTCTGGTACACTTGGCAGATAATTGACTCAGAGACTGAAGGGTAATTCAGCCCCTCAGGGAGTGGCTCTCCTCTGGGGTCAATAAGACAAGTAAGTCAGAACACATGTTGTAACTCTGGCATCCAGATCAAAGATTCATACATTCAGTAGTGCACCCGTTACTTCCCAGAACATGGGAAAGAATTGAAAATTCCATCCTTTTGTTTCACTTTGTCAAGACATGGACGATAACTTGTCAATATGCTCCT
Organism: Cynopterus sphinx; assembly: GCA_030015415.1. NCBI lineage: Eukaryota > Metazoa > Chordata > Mammalia > Chiroptera > Pteropodidae > Cynopterus > Cynopterus sphinx. Next base: position 28,719,120 of record CM057391.1, read on the forward strand.
CTCTATGTGCCTAAAGAGAATCTTTCTTTCTATACCTCAGAATTCTGGGAGCACTTGAATTGTGCTGGACACAAGCTACAGAAATGAATAAGACCAAGCATCTACCCTTAGGAAGCTCAGAGTCCACAGGGGGATCAAACAAACAAGATCTATGGCAGGTGGATGATAGGGAGGGGGTGGGGCTCTGAGGAAGGAGTGTGCAGAATTCCCTGGGGGTATCTATTATTTTGTAAGAGATACTTTGAATTATACCACCTAGCCTTGATAGAGAAAATGAGAAAACCTTAATGTATTTACTATAAAATCTTGCAAATGGGGTTGAAATAATATGAGGTTTGGGGATAAAATAATAATATACTGTTTCATCCTTCTATGTGCTTGTATTTGCTTAGGAAAGCCTGTCCCCTGGAAAACTTCCATATGTTCTTCCCAAGACACCCTCCCCATCATTCCCATCTCCTGCCCCCAAACCAAAGAAAAATATCATAGCTGCTGTGTACTATTTCTGTGACTCTCACTTATAACTTTTGTTGCATTAATATAATACACACACAGTTGTTCACCTCAACTGGACAATGTCTTTCTGGTTCATGTACCTGCAGTGCACAACCCAATGTCTGGCACATGTCAACATTGAGCAGATGTTTGGTAAAATGAAAAATGTAAGCAACCTGTGCAAACTGGCTGCTCCCAAAGTAAAGTCCAAATTATGGTACTCTTTACATGATAATTCAGGACAAAGCTCAAACTTCTTGGTGTCTGGCACCCCAAGGCCTTTTTTTTTTTTATAGTTAATTCACAATGGAAGTTTATGTCTTGCTCATGTAAAGTCCCCGCGTGTAAAGACCTTCCTAACCATCACAGGGCTCCATTCCAAGCAGTAATTCTTCCATACTGTGGCTCCACCTTCTTAAACACGACTTATAATTGACCATGTTCACCTGCATGAAGGTGACAAGAAAGGACAGAAGAGATGGGAATTGTGTACAGGATGCTTTAATGAGTCAGGTCTGGAAGTGGTGCCGTCACTTCCATTCATACTCCAGTAGTTAGATCCGGTAAGTGGGCTTGTGAAACGTGGTCTAGCTAGTCTAGTCCAGGAGAAAAACATTTAGCCAGCCTCTGCCACAGTGTGTGAATGAAGGGAGGAAGAAATGCAGAGAAAAGGGTCAACTAACCAAAAGAAAAGACCTTGTCAATGAAGGAGGAGATGACACAAATATCAATTTTAAAGGATGAGTGGGATGTAGCTACCTGAGGTGATGTGAGAAGAAATCCCAGGTTAGGGAGAGGAAAAATGGAGGAAACAAGCAAGCAAACCCAGAGGCTGGAAGAAGAAGTGAGAGGTGGAGGAGATGAAATGAAGAGGAAGGAAGGGGAGATCACGGGGTGTGATGGGCTTGATATCATTCTACAAAGCTTAGACTCTACTCCAGAGAGCAGGAGGAGCCACTGGAAAGTTTGAAGCAGGAGTGGCTCTCAGATGATTTGCAATTTGAACAGAGTCTTTATCTGAAGAAGGCAGAGGAAGAGATTTCAGAGGGAGGCAAACCGACTGCGTAAACTTCCCCGTGGCTGACCATCAGGATCACTTGAGATTTTAAAAAAGTACACACACCTGGACTGCCACCCCGAAGACCGTTTCAGCAGGAAGGTTTAGAAAGCTCCCAAGCAGATATTGGTTGTCAGCCAAGTGTAGGAATCAGTTTCAGTGAGCTTTTAGAAGACAAGCAGGGATCTTTTCTCTTTGGTTCCTCTTTCTCCCATTGGACCAGGCAATACCTTGCATATTGTAGCATATAGTATATTATAGTATATGGTATATGTATAGTATATTTACTTTGCAGGCTTCTAAACCTTTTCTTAGGAAGGTAAACTGTATTCCATTTCGCTCTTGTTTAATCCATATCATCCTTTAATAATTGATTCACTTAAAAAAAACATTAAATAGTATCTACTGTGCCTCAGTCACCATTTTGGGGTTTGAGGATATAGAGATTAAAAAAAGACTCGTGTTGTTATTATTTTTAAAGTGATGTGGGACTTAGAAGAAGGAGAAACTGTTTTGTGGGAGTTCTGGAATGTTTTGCAAGAAGTAGTTCTATGACAGGGTCTTAAAAGGATTAATAGGAACATGCCTGCCAGAAAAATGGGAAAGGCCATTCTAATCCAAGGAAACAGTGTGTGCAAAAAATAGGAGGCATGAGGAAGCCTGGAATATCCAGGATCAGCAGGAAGTTTAACTGAGGCATGTGAAAGACGTGCTCGTGGGGAGATAGATGGCAGACGAGATGGGAAAGAAAGGAATCAGAAGGCAGCAGTGTGTTGAAAAACTGACTCAAAAAAAAGGGGGGGGGAAGAACTTGATTTGTCAAGTTTTCTGAGTTCTGTGGTGTAAATGTTCCCATCTGATTTCAAGTTATCAATGATTTAAGAACTGGCTCACAAAATTCCCAAGTATTTAGCAGTTGGTTCTAGTGAACGGGTACCAGTGAGTTCCGCTACATGACTGACAGGAGCCAGATCCTTTAATTCCAAGAATGGTTCTGCTTCACATTATGAGGTCTGCTTCCACGGGTCTGGAGCAGTTAGGGTCATCTGCGAGAGACCTGAAAACTCATAGGAACTGATTCTCAGGCGTCTGTTACCCACTGACAGTGACCTTCAACCCAGGCAAGAGGGCTCCTGCTTTGTTTCCCGTGTTTAAAGTGCCAGGCTCTGATCTTGCACAGGCACAGCCCTCCCCACAGGATGAGGAATCCATGGTGCCACACTCAACAGGAAACTACCTCTCCCACTTTTACTCCACACACTCCAGGTTGCCAGGACTCTGGAATTCTCTCTACAAATGGAGTCTTTCTCCAAAATAACTCTCCCTGGGAGTATGAACCTGATCCCAGGGGATGGCCAAGGACGAGCTGCTTGTCAAGGGCATGCACGGAGTAGGGATGTGGGGGCTCAGGTGTTCATATACATGCATGTGCGACTCCTCCCACGGGCTCTGCAGCCCTAGAGGTAGGAGTGGGAAGTGAAAAGATGGGGCTGGTCTTGAACCAGGGAGACTCTGCGTGCCACCACGTTTTGGTGAACTGTTTGAGAAGTCCAGGAATTCTAAGTGCCACCGAGGCCTTTTAGTTCATGATGAAGACATATTTGTTGAGGGAAGAAAATGGAATATATTTAACATTTTGTTAGTCGCAATTATATTTTTAAATATTTAGTTATACAGTATGTGAGCTCCCATTTGATCCTATCCTGGGCCCAGCAAATGTCAGGGGTGCTTCTGCCCTACCCCCCATTACCAGGGCCACATGCTAAGCTAAGGAAAGCAAGCTATAGCCCCAGGCAAATTCCTGCCCACTGCATGTTTTTGTATAGGCTGTGAGCTAAGCACGGATTTTCCATTTCTAACTAGTTTTGTAAAATCAAAAGAAAAATATTTCATGACATGTGAAAACTATGAAATTCAAACTTCAGTGCCCCTAAACGGTTTTACTGGCACACAGCCACGCTCACTCATTGCGCGTTGTGCATGGCCGCTTTCACACTGTGACAGCAGAGCGAGTAGTGGCAACAGAGACCGGACAGCCTGGAAAGCCAAATGGATTTACTCTCTGGCTCTTACAGAAGAAGTTCTCCTGTCCTCTCCCCGGAGTAGCAGGCAGACAGGAGGAAGGGAAGTGTCTAGCAGTTCTCATGTGGCTGCACAATAGAATCACCTGCTGAGATCCCAAAACGGACCGATGCCAGGGTCTCACCCTCAGTATTTCAGAATGAATCATGTGGGGTGGGGGTGTTCTATGGGAGCCAGGGCTGCAAGCCACCGGACTAAGGGAGTGGACACATAAAAGTCTGAATTACCTGAACGTTAGGCAGAATAATATCGTGGGACCGGTGCCTGCTTTTCCTAAGGACCTGAGTGGATGACAGCCTTTCTTTGAGGATGCAAGATACTCAGCTCCCTGATTTGGTTGGAGATGGAGAGAGGAAAGTCATTGTTTCACACTGTGGCATGATGCATAAAGCTAAGTTTCATTTGAACCTCGCTAAATCCTTGAACCGCTAGTTCAAACACATGTCCCTGGATGTCCCAAGCATTGTCTGCATCTGTCAGGCAGGCACACCTTGGGCTGTTATAACACATACCTCCGCCGGGCCCCCCGCTGGGCCACTTCTCAGGATACACTCCAACAGGGAACCCTTACCCATCTCTGCCGCGTGCCCTCCATAATTATTAGTGGTCTTGCAGGGAAGGAGAAAAAAAAAGACAACTCTATCAGAATCCCATTCTCCACCAGCGCAGTCAGCCTCGTTGGCGGAGGCTGGCTCCAGGGCTGCAAGGCTGCTCCCAGCTATTATTGTGCCTGGCTCTCTCTCAGCAGGACTCAACGCAGACAATATAGCACACCGAGAGCGTGGGGGATGAACAGTAAATACGAGGCCTTGGATTTTTTTAATCTTGTCAGTTTTCCCCTGATTTGTGTCCTTTATCCTAGCTCCCTCTGCTGTATAAGCTTCTCAAAGCTAATGCCCATAACGCCACCACCCACTGGTAGCAGCAGGCTGCTGGGCCACTGTGGGGTTCTCATTGCAGAGCCATTATTCACCAACTGTATGTGTTAACCTAGTGGCACAGGGTTGCTCTAACACCTTCCCCTCTGGTTTCCCTTTCCTCTGGGGGCCAACAGTAAGTCTAGGACTGCCGTCCTCCTTACTCTACTTGCCTCAACGAGCAAACATCACATCCTCCAACCTGGCAGAGCTTGCTGGCCCTTGTGGAAAAAGAAGGGAATACTGGGCCATTATGGAGCTGAGAGATGATTGTCATCTCTAATGCCCCATTTCAAAAGTTTAAAAGTTTTTCTCAAAGCTATTTCTTTGGGTTTTTGTGGATACTAGCTCTCCTCCACCTCCTCTTTTTCTTTATTAAGAGCTTATTGGATTAAACATGCTCTAAGTCGTGAGCCCACCACCGAGGCTGTAGGAAGGATCTCGACAGTGGGCACATGCGCTGCCGTAGCTGATGGAAGGGGGCAGTGGTAAACCTTTTGCTCCCTTGAAACAACTCTGAGGAACGAGTTATTCTTTTGACATCTCTCTAATTCTAATCAGTTTGCAGAGTGATATTTGGCTCCCATTTAACTAAGAAATTTCCTCATTATCTCTACCTTGGGTACCGTAAAGTCTGCCTCCACGCAGTTTCCTATCTCAGAATCCACTGGTGAAGATGCTTGTGCCTTTGGCACAGATGAGTCACTGCTTTAGGGAAAACGGCAGGGAGAGTTGGGGGGCTGAAGATGTGGGGGCTCCCGTGAGCTTTTCTGGAATCGAACATGCATCAGCAGCTGAGAACACTGGTGTCTGGTTTTGTGAAAGACGAAATCACGGTTCTAGGAGAGCAGTGAGAGGAAAGAAACTCGAGGTAGCTGCTGCTGGCATTGAGGGTCTGCCCAGGGCAAACCCGGGGGTCCTGAGACTTTTTAACATGAAACTTGAACTTGGATTTTTTACCATCAAGTGTAAACATTTGTAAATCACCAAACTGCATATCTTTAAATTCATGACTGTATCTGGCACGAACTTTGGTTAGCAGTTGATCAGCTCATGGGGGTTTGTTTGGGGTTACAAAGCTGACAGATCCAAGGAGGCGATGATAGAAATGGGACGGGCCTCCTGAGATGACACATTGTCACACCCAGCGAGAGCTCCGACAGTGCCCTGCGCGGAGTAGGCCTCCACTAGGAGGTGTTCAGAGAAGTGTGCTCTGAGCGGAGAACAGTAATGCTTCCGGCAGAATGTCAGCAGGCTGAGCTTTGATTTGTATTTAGTGGAGCATAACCTACTCACCTCATCTGAGGACATGTGAAAAAAAAATTGGAAAAGAGGCAATAAAAGATAAATAAGATTGTCGTTAAACAAAGCTAGATCGGCTCCAGATGCATAGAACATATGGTGTACATAAGAAAGCAGCTGGGGGAATAGTGAAGATCCCCAAGCTCGTGATTTGTTTGCACAGCCTCTACACCTTTACCTAAATCTGGCCCAGCAAATCAAGGAAAGGGAGGGTTTAAGAGACTCCTGGAACATTCCAGCTAAATCACTGCTTGCCACATCCAAGAGCATCATGTGTCTGGCCTCTTATTTCCCTCTTTAAGAAAGGTTGTGTCAAAGAGTTTTTAAGACAATGCTTTTTTGACACTGTATATGGTGTTATTTGGCAAAGATGCACCAAGAAAATGTAGAGATTCTGCTATATTTTATTCCATATCATGTTACAAGAAAACAACAGTGACAGCTGACAAACCATTACATCTTTCATAATACAGACAAATTACATTGGTAACAAATATGCAGAAGGTATTATTCCATTCTCCTTACTATGTGTCACTTTGAAGAATAACAGTTTTCTGAATGATGCTAGCACATTTCTTAGGTACCAACCCTCTGTTAGAAAGTACACATCTGTGTGTCATACAAACAAAAGAAAAAGAGATAAAAGAAACATTTTAAAAATCCACTCTCAATTAGAGAATGTAAATTTTGTATGTGCCTCTAAAATATGCTACTGTGAGAAAGGAATGAGACTAGGAGAGTGCTCATGTTCTTTGAGATTTTTTGTTTTTGTTTTCGGTGTGTGAAAAAATCACAAGGCAGTAACATATGTGGTTTCCTCTGCTACAAGCCAGCAAGGGAGATGGAAGTTATGCTCAATTGTGCCGCACTTTCCTATGTATAGGGGGCAGGCAATAATCTACCCCAGTTATATACAGCCTAAACATTCTTTTATATAACAAAGATTACAAAACCAGTAATATTCACAGATCAATATCTTATATAAACACATGACCTAGGGTACTGATTACACTGGCTGTCTCGTACACACTGAGGAAAGGATATCTAGAGGCCTTGCTTTCTCTGTAAGCCTAGAGGCGCCCCTGGAAAATTTTCTCATCACTCTTGAGAGGTAGAAACAGCTTCTCACCCTTGTATCAGTGGATGGACAGCCACCCCTGTCTTATGGCCCCTGTTTTTTTTTTTTTTTTTTTTTTCTGAGCACTGCAAACATATTTTTCAGGCCCTACTTATCTTGTATTTTTAAGTCAACCAAACTGTTCCTTAAAGAACACGGAAATGAAGTCCCAAATTTGCTTTCAGAATACTGTGTGTGCAGTCATGTTGCATTGATACGATCACCATGCTGATGTGTTCTTACTATTCCAGCTTTCTCACAAAAGCAGTCCAGTGCTTTCTCAATCGAATAATAAATCTGCTAATGAACACATTCTGCAATAATTTTCATAATTTCTCAGCTAGAGAAGTTGGGGAAAGAAAAAAAGGGAGAATGTGATTTGCAAATGGGAGAGGAAAGGAGAAACTTTGGATTTCCTGTACCCATGGCAAAGATGGGGAACTAAAACTTCCTAAATAAGATCTTCTGAGAGGTATTTCTCTGTAATGAGACAGAAATCCCCCCCTCACTGAGTTGAATTCTGTTTCATTTCCCAAGAGAAGCTACCAATGACAGGGGCATATTATCTCTGAATGACTCTAACATTCCTAACTGAAGTCTTTTAACACTAAACATCTTTAAATTTTCAAGTTAGAAAGCTTATTAAGTAGCATGATTTGATCATCAGTTGCTCCTGGTTTAAACTTGGTAAAATACAAAAGTTATGCCTCTTTCCCAAATGAATAATTCAAGACAAATCATAGGCAAGGCTGTTCTGATTGCACGTAAGATTTCCTTTTCCATATTTACTTTAAGAAATCCTAATTTAAGTACATGTTAAATCAAAACACCTCTAACTTCCAATGGGTTGGAATGTACAAAAGAAGAATGGGGAAGATTTCTAGATAGCAAGTAATAAACATTCTAGCCTTGGGTAAATTTTGCTCTCTTTAAAATCAATCAGTAAATAATTTCTTGCTTAGCACTAAGAAGCTTACTTTTGGATAGTGTGGATTGTGACCTGAATATATACTCATACCCCACTTCAGGAAAGGTACCATTTTAATGTTTAGGAATTCTGGGTCCAATTCCATAACTATACTGGGGTTGACAAGAGAAAATCTTTTCCCTCACCTGACTCTCAGAGAAAGTCTTTATCAAATTGGCTCATAATTCCTATTCTTGATTTCCAAAAGTGCGATGCATTTCAAGTTTTTGGTCTCTCCTTCTTTCTGACTAATAGGGAAAATGCAAAACCATGTACGTGAACATTTCTACAGGAATTTGTGTCCTGAGGAATTAGGTTTCAGGCTGAAGAGGAATTTCCTAACCTCCCCTTTGGCCTCAGTATTATCTGGGATTCTGCAGTGAGGCTTGCCCCACTGGGTGGCAACTGCATCAGACAGCACTCCCTCTACATCAAAGCTCCGCGAATGCCCAATCCACTTTTTCCTCCATGTCACATACTCGCCTTCATCCTCCAGGGTCTCTCAACATCTCAAACAAGGGAAGCCAGCCTTTCTTTTTCCTCTTCCCATCTTTAAAGTAAGATTCTTATATTGCTTCTAAAGCCTGCATTGGAACAGTTTTTCCAGGAGACTGTTTAAAGTTAGGTTCCCCAATGGTGACTTCCAACCAGCTTGGAATGCTTGAAAAAATGTAATTTAAAGATGCTTTGGTGTAAATGAGCAAATGTTTAACTCCAGATAACTTTGTAATTTGCTTTTTAAACATTAACTAGCCAAGATGGCTTTCAGGGCTCATCCAACAGATCCAATTCTTGTGCACCCCAGTTTTAAACATTTTGTTCCTCACTTTTTTCTCCATTCAGAAAATACTCATAAAGTATAAAAGAGTAGATGGAAAAATAAGATGTTGACAAGACCCAGAAAACATGTAAAAAGTTACCTCAATCTCCAGAGGCTGAAAAGCAAGCAATTTATCCCTGTTTTTGTTCCAAATGCTTGATACTTGTTTCTTCACTTCCAATCTACTCAGAAAACAGTCATGCTATGTGGCCTGAAAATGCTAAGCATATTCTGATATCCTATATAAATGTGGTTATTTCCAAGAAAAAAAAAAAACATCGGCAAATGTCTTCAAAATGTAGGCAATAATTGGGGCCCCACAGCCAGGGACCAAGTTGTCAAGTCAGCCAGAGAACATGGGTTTGCTTTAGCTAAGCATCTCCTTCCTGGTGGTTGCAAAATGTGCACTGATCTCAAGGAAAACACACATGGTTTTATGCCACTATGTGGCTTTCAAGTACAGATGTTACTGAAGAAGTGTGAACACCAAATGTGTTGTCTTAATGTATTTAAGACATGGTTGGTAAAGGCATAAAAACCTTTACAGAGACGCTGCGCTGCAGAGGGAAATCAAACAAAATCAAATACAAAAGAATACATGCCATGTATCAGTAAGCAAAGCTTAATCTTCACATAGTTCTTGGAAATCACAAGGTATCCAAATGCGTGCAAGGTTATAAATAAATTGCAGAGAAAACAGGGTCTTGCCAGCTTCAATTTTCTTGTAAGTGAAATCCACCACAGGGAGTGAAAGGAAACTGATCCATGATTCCCTTTGTGTTATTGGCCACTTCATTAATGTTTTTGTTTCTTCCTAGAATGATGACAACTTAATCCTGGAAGGAGGAAAAGAGAAAATTGTTATAAGAGAAAAGAAAAAAAACAAAAACAAAAAAACTTCACATCATTCATTTTCCCTAAATTACATGAGACATCAAAATTGCTCATGCCAAAGTGTGCCTATCAGTTTTCCTCAGTCACCCCAAGCACATATATCTGAGGTGAAGTAGTGCCTTTCACCAAAACAGTTCTTATGATATAATAAACAAATGTTCTGACTGCATTTTCTTCCCTTGAAAGAATTTAACTTGATAAATTTAAATGATCTAACCTTCCCTTGGATTTTTTAGAGAAAAAGAAATTCAGCAAATTTCCTTCCCTAAATCATCAGTGGTAAGACTGATGTTAATTAAGGGCCTGCAGCACCACAGAGACCATTAGAAAGACATTCATCTTATTCATTTTTAGGAATAAGAATGAATCACAAACATGCTTAAAAAAAAAAAGCCCAGCTGTCTATAACTCTAGTTGCCTCCTTATCAGACCTAGCTTCAGTAAAATGAAAATTGGCCAGCATGACCGAAATTGCCAGCCTTTTCCCAACTTCCTGCATATGACTGTTATTTCAATGACACCTGCTTAATCTCAGTAACTTCTTGAATGGTTCAAGGAGAGAGAAAGAATGCTTGTGCTGCTTCTGTCCACATTTATTTTTGGTCCTTAGCATTTTCATTGAGTCTCTAGGATGGGAAAAGAATGTCTTGTTATGAGAGCTGAAAAGAAACACTCCAGGTTCAAGTCACAGAGCCCAGAGATTCATCCATCAGCTCCACCGAGTCCGAGAATCAGTCTGTCATTTTGGTTCAGAAGCTCGTGGTCACTGAGGCCTGACGAGGCCTGCTTGTTCCCTTCTACAGTGCCAAACTGCCAAGGGAGGGAACCCTGGCCTTCTGTAGAGATATTCCGGTGCAGTCACCCCACTGGTGTGCATGTGGGCCGTAGTACCAAGGACTTCATCTCTGCATGGTACTACCTTGACCAAGGGAGTAAAATGTTCCAATCTTAGGGCTGAGAATAGCATCCTCTCCACTCTCTACTCACTTCTCCCACTTTATAAGGGCGAGTTTTTGAAAGGCTAACCCTCCATTCTTTCCTTAAAAATTGAGGTGAGATTCACATAACATAAAATTAACCTTTTTAAAGCATACAATTTAGTGGCATTTAGTACATTTATAACGTTGTACAACTATCACCTCTATCGGTTCCAAAACATTTGTCACCTCCAAAAGAGACCCCATGACCTTTTAGTAGTCACTCCCTTTCTTTGCTCCAGCCCCTGATAACCACTAATTTGCTTTCAGTATTTACATATTTGCCTATTCTGGATATTTCAAATAAATAGAATCATACAATATGTGACCTACTGTGTCTGGCTTCTTTCACTTAATATAATATTTTTAAAGTTCATCTATACGTAGCATATATCAGCTCTTCATTCTTTTCTCTGGTGACTAGTATTTCATTGTATAGATAATCCACATTTTGTTTATGCATTCATGAGCTGATGCACATTTGGGGTGTTTTCACATTTTGACTATTATGATCAGCACTGCTATGAACATTCATGTACAAGTATTTGTTTTCAATTTTGGGGGGTAAATACTTAAGAGTAGAGTTGCTGGGTCATATGGTAATTCTGCATTTAACTTGAGAAACTGGCAAACTATTTCCACAGTGGCCACCCCATTTTATATTCAGATCAGCAACATACAAAGGTTCCAATTCTTCCACACCCTTGCCAACATTTGTTATTTTCTATTTTGTTTCTTTTTTCCCCCCTGGATTGTAGACATCCTGGTAGGTGTGCACTGGTTTCTCACGGTGGTTTTGATTTGCATTTCCCTAATGATTAGTAATGCTGAACACCTTTGCATGTGCTTGTTGGCCATTTGTATGTCTTCTTTGGAGAAATGTCTATTCAAGTCCTTTGCCCATTTTTTAATTGGATTGTCTTTTTGTTATTGAGTTGTAAGAGTTCATTATATCTTTTGGATATTAATCCCTTGATTTATAAATATTTACTCCCTTTCTGTGGACTGCCTTTTCACTCTGTTGACAGTGTTCCTCGATACACAAAACTTTAATTTGGATGAACTCCAACTAATCCATTTTTATTTTGTTTACTGTGATTTTGGAGTCATATCTAAAAATCCATTGCTGGGTTTAAGGTTATAAAGATTTATCCTTATGTTTTCTTCTAAGAGTTTCATCCTTACAACATTTAGACCATCAATCCATTTTGAGTTAACTTTGGTATATGGTGTGAAGTAGGGGTAACATTCCATTTTTAAGAGTTCTTTGTCCTTAATGACTGAGCCAAATGTAAACAAAAATCCTTACCTGACATTTCTGGGAGAGGCCTGGGAGTAGATGGATGACACACACAGGTCCCTTACTACCATTAAGTCTGAACGCCTCAGTTGTTAACTTAAAAACTTTCTGCTTATGGAATAGTTCTCTGTGTGGCTCATTTGGCCACCCCTCATGCCTGCCAGGTTGCCCAGATATGCCTTTATCAAACCTCGCCTTAAAAAAGTCACCATCCTGGCAGAAATAATTACATAGGAACTATCGCCTTAGCCCCCGTTCCACCTCCTTGTTTTTCCAGGAAAATAAAAAAAAATCTACCTTTGCCCCCATGTAATCATGCATTCTGATTCAGGCATTGACATCTTTTCTGAGGTACATGACATCAAGGTGAGAGAGAACACTTGTCCCTGCAGCAGCATTTCAACCACTATCAACCATAATATCGTTTTCAAGCAAATGACAAAAACAAACAAACAAACAAAAAAGCCCATTCTCTTCCACATTGCTTAAAAAGCAGATGAGATTCCAGCTCTTCCAGGAACCCTGGCCCAAAGGGAGCTGTGGGTTTGTCTTGACATTGCTTGCTGAGGCATAAAGTCCCTACAGCCACACTGAAATGATATAGTCCTTGCCTGGCTCCCCTCTGCTCCACCACATTAATACAAAGACTATAGATCTGTTGCCCAAGCTGACCTTCTGAACTAGTAACTTTATTTAGTCCCTCTTGAGACGTGGGGACACTGCCTGTGAGGGAGCAAGCAAGGGGGCAGGTGGCATCATTATGTTCTTGATGAAGCTTGGTTTTGTTAACTGTTGTGTTCCTAGACCCAGCTCAGGAAATAGTCTGTTGAATGAATAGGAAGGGGGAAGGTAGAATCTGAAAACTTGGGAGTGGAAGATGTTCTCAGATGTAGAGTTTCCTCATTGCACATTGACCGAGGGCAAACGCTGTCCTGTGCTCTATAGCACAGTGTTGGGTACAGAGCAGGCCTTCAACAGATATACCACTAGCTGAGAAAGGTGGGTAGGATTGACAACTTCCTGTAGGCCAACCTTTTTTTTTTTTAACATGACATTCTATTTGAAAGGAATGATCTGCTTTTCAGTATGTAACAATAACTATGTTGTCACCATAGCATGTTCATGGCATGTTACTATCCTGTTGGGTTGATTTAAGGCTTTTTTTTTTAGCCATTGATAGTGTCTGTCCTTGCCTTTGTCCTGATTCTTTGGGTGTAAACTCTAAGAGAATCACATGTACCTAACCCAGGGCTTAAACAGAATTGGATAATAAAGGATAATACACAAAAACAGTAATTAAATCATAAATGGTAAACACGGTGATTATGGATACATCTCTTACTTACGTTTGGGCTCAGATATTTAATGGAAGAAGCCAACAGTAAGGAAAAAAAGGAGTTGTCAATGAGAGACAAATTCTTTCCCATCTCTGTGAGATTACTCTATAGCTCAAATTGTGCCAACGAATATTGTTCGCTAGCAGCACGGGATGTCCCTTTTCTCTCCTTGGGCAACATTAGCATCAGTTTCAGTTTTCAAGGACTATATATAAGGCAGGTCAGTTTACTGCCAGAAAAACTATAAAGGTAATCGCACATTTGATGCATAGGGATGTAGGTGGAAGAAGAAAGCGTATACGACATTCACAGGTAAGCAAAACAAAACAGCAATGTAAATCCCTCCTTTACATTTAATTGATTAAAACAGACTGCATACATAATACAGACGAACAATGAGTATGATTTCTAAGCTCAACTCTGTGCAAATCAACTCATAGTTATATATATCATTAGATTAATGGATGTCATTTTTATCTTGCTTTCTGCTTTTGCAATGTTCTTTCTCTAGGAATGAATGTTTTAAACAAGAAATTGGATTTTATTGATAAAATCCTTATTCAGAAATATCTACATAGAACTTCTCAGCTATAAATATTAATTAATTGGATCGCTGGTACCCATAATGCAACTTTGTTCTGACCCATGTGCCCTATGAACTAGATATTTTTTGGATTCAATTTTCTTAAAACCAACTGTCAGCATCATGTGATGGAGGAGATGAAAAATGAAAATGAGCAGTCCCGCTGTGCAGGTGGGTGACCTGTGGGAGAGAGTCCGCCTGGTAGGATTTTTACAGGAACCATCAGACACAGACCAATTGATTAGATCATCTCATACCCGCCACCAACTAGGCTCAAGAGACTAATTAGAGAGAGTACTGCCTGCGCAGGCACCCCATTGACACCTAATTTGCTCAGCCAAAGCCTTTGGGGAAAATGTATTATCTCTGCAGCTGCACTTCATGCATTTCTGATTTGAGGTATAAGCAAGGAGTGCTTCATCACTCTTTTGAGCAAACTGAATGCAGAGCCCTTAAGTGCTAAATGCAAGCAAACAGACCCATATTAAAAATGGGCCAGGCTCTTTCTAATTCCCTCCATGCTCCCCATTAAATCTCTGTGTGTACATAGACACACACACCCCTGCACACACACATGCAGTTTACTCGCCGGCGGGATGACATAACCAAGGACCCCAGCTAAGGGTGCTTCTCTGTGATCAGATCATCTCTTTCGCTAGCCTATTTACCCACTCTAAGGTATTGTGTTTGTTTTACTGTTTTTCTTAAATTATTAATTTTTTCCCCCCTCTTGTATTGACTCTTCACATAGTATTCACTTTTCTACAGTTAGACTCTGGCCCATCCGTTCCCCCAACCCCCAGCCCCAAGGCTTCACTGGAGAGAAGTGATTATTTTGGTTCCAAATTAAAACAACTGCAGGGTTTCCTTTCCTCATCTATGCTGTGAACAGGATATTCACTAGGATGTATGTGAAGCTGTAGGGTAATCCACTCATTTCTATTTGAGAGACTTCTTTGTAAAGATGCCTAACAAAGAGGGAAGAATTATTAAAATTTGACAAAAGAAAGCTGCTTCATGATAGCAAAGACAGTATTAAAATTATAAAATAAGTTCTTTTCAAGAAAAACAATGTATGTCATTTGACCAAGTTGAGCTTTTATCTGTTTCTAAACTAGATTAAATTTAATTCTAACCTTCTTTTCTAATGTAGAATCCAAAACACTGGCATATCGGAGGCATTTAAAGATAGGCATGTAATTAATTATACGTCTTAAAAAAATAAAAATTAAATATCCAAATAGGATAGAGAAATTAGGTTATCTTTGTGCCAAATTCCATGGCTATGGTGAGTGAATTTCCGTAATGTTGGAATAAAAGAAAAATACCCAAAAACACACAAAAAAACAAGACCTGCTATGGCGATGTTCTAGAGTCAACTGACTGATTTCATGCCTTTCCATACCCATGTTGATGCATTACTTTACTCATCTGTTCTGGTATATTATAATTCTACTTTATAATTTTTATTTATCTCATTCTTAAAAATTCATTGAAATTTGTGAGAATTATTTTAGCTATCTACTTCTTAAAGTGGCATTTAAAATTGGCCTAAATTGGGCACCCAGATAGTCAGAAGGTTCTAGTGGCCATCAAAGGGAATATCTTTCCAAAGGTATATAAACAGTAGCTATAGGGGAGATGTTTGAAAATAGAAAATCAGGACACTAACACACATATAACTGTCTTCAGAATTTATTGTTTTCATGGAAAACAATATTCAGAAAGCTCCCTTTCCTGAAGTACCATAATAATAAGAGTTCACATAAAAATTAGCCGGGAAAAAATAAAACCTATTAGGCTGTGCCACTTTATGTTTGATTTTGCTTAAAATACTAAGAGAAATAACAAAATTAATATTTTGTACCAAATTCATCTTTAAGTAGATTTGGCTACTATAGAAAATTAAGTTCACAAATAAGGTGACTAAACCCTAAGTACCTAGTCAAATCCAAATCTCTCTGAAGTAAAAATATCATGTATATATAGAAATATATACATGTATGACACATGTACCCATTTATGTATATATACTTATATACATAAACATCATATATACACATATATACATACATACATACACACACACACCTCACACATATACTCAAACTTTAAACTATAGATTTTATATGAATGTTGGACTCAAAATGATAAGTTTTAAACTTCATATACTGATTTCACAAAATCTGGGTATGGCTTAATATCGTTTTTTGAGTGAGTTTAATTATGTTATGATTTGGCTAGAAATATAGGTTTTCTGTTAGAACACCTGAAATCAGTATTTTCAGTTACTCTGATATTGCACTGAAGCTCCTTGGGGGTGGGAAGAAACAAGATGAAACAGAAAGAAGTAGAAAATCAGTCAAACCTACTTCTGTAACTTATTTCTGATTTATGGTAATCATGTTTCTTTCCTCTAGAAGAGAGCATCTTTGAGACCAGCAAGAGAATATTAATTAAAATGAATGCAGAGATAGACAAGCTTTTGTTTTAAGCTTAACAGAAGGTCTATCATTCAAAACAGCCCAAACTCTTTAAGTCAAAAGCTGTTTGGAAACATCCATATGGAGGCACAATGGACTAATTGCAGCGACTCAGCGCATTTTCAGCTTCATGCCAGAGTGGTGATTTTAATTAAAATTTTTTTAGGCAAAGCTATAAGTCTAACATTTCAAAACAAAGACTGACTTAACATATCATTTCAGTCATCATCATTATCAACAGACATTTATTGAAATCCTCATTAAAGACCAGGCATTATATAATGGGTAATTAGCCACAATGGAAAAGAATGCTCTATTTTAATGGTGTGACTGTTATTTAAATCAGATTTATGCAAATGTAAAACACTGGTCATATTTTAGACACTTGTGGAATAAAGGATAGCAACTCTGGGAGAATGTCCTGTCTCAGAGAAGACAGAAAGAAGTGCAGGAAAAGTACTGGTCTAGCTCATCTAAGAACCACCAAAATATAGTTAATCTTTTAAAAAATCACTTCTCTATACACATATGTGTATATGTATATATAATCAAACACATATATATGCATACAGACATATACTGTAAGGCTTGAAATAACTCGTTGAAATAGTTTTAATGACAAAGTTAAGAAGAGAAAAGGCTTCACCAAGTGTGGCCTATTCTTTTAAGGATTTCATATTTGAAACTCTGTTTGCTCAGTACACCTTTTCAATTGACTGGCTCCCAAGTGGATATAATTTCATTAAGTAGGATTCTAATATTTTAACCTTTCTGATATATGACAGTCCTACTAAAGTATATTTAAATAAACCAAACATGAAGTCATGTAATCCAGCAGCCCATGCATTGTTTTTTACAACTTAAAACACACACGCAAATCTTATAAAACCACTTCTAAGTATTTAGCAGTCACAGAAACACAAGGGTTCTTGTCTGATTTTAATTTAAAAATCTGAGAGATGTAACTATTTTGGGTGGAATGTTTCTTTCACATTAAAACTTGACTATATTATTGTTGACGCACAAGAAGTTCTCATGCTAAGGATTCTGAATTCAATACATATGATGACTTACAATTTGAATCTGTCTCATGAACCATTTTATTTGGCAGAAATTTGCACAGGTAAAACATGCACTTCTGTAGCGTAAATTAGATTTCCTATCATTGGTAAAAAGATAATGGTGTCAGCACAAGCCAAAAGCCGTGTTGGTTCATAGGAGAGATTTCTTTCCAATGTTTAAGCTTTGAGCCACCAAATCACAGCAGCCATGTGCAAGAGATAAAAACACAGTTGCATGCAAGTCGAAGAAGTTGCGGTACTGTATATGCTGTCCATTTACTCCACATGCTTCCTTGTGGTTTGGTCTGGCCATATGCTCTATCTTGGAATTAACTGTTTATTGTACAATTCTTCTAGAGCTTGGCACATTTTGCTCCTTTATCTGAAGTTAGGCATCCCCAATCCTTCCATCCAACTCATCCAACTTCTTTTACCTGTAAATTGTGCTAGAATGTTTATTGGTGTTTTCACTGCTCTTGTGAGTACAAGAGACTAAATGTTTGTATCCCCCCAAATTCACAGGTTGAAACCTAATCTCCAATGTGACAGTATTTCAAGGTAGAGTGTTAGGAGGAGATTAGGTCATGAGACCACATCAATGTGATTAACAGCCTTACAAAAGATTCCCCAGAGAGCTCTCTTGCCCCTTCCATCATGTAAAGAAGAGGAAAGAGGATCCTCACCAGACAGTGAATCTTCCAGTGCCTTGATCTTGGAATTCCCAGACTCCAAACTGTGAGAAATAAATTTCTGTTGTTCACAAGTTGCCCAGTCTATGGTATTCTGTTATATCAGCTCAAACAGACCAAGTAGAATACAATTCGATTGGTTTGCTTCTTATTCTGTTTTTTTTTTCCCCTAAGTCATACAATTTTTACTGTAATATTTTACTGAACAAAGAAAAGTAGGAATATGGATATCATGTTATAGCAGAAACATCTATTTTTGTGGGACACATTCTGATATTGTCACATCATGACACATTGTAGATGCTACCATAGCACATCATTTCCACCAGGGAATGTCTGTTGACAGCAAGAAGGGTCCAACAAGGCCATGCTGAGTGACACAGATACCAGGGAGCTGGTTAAGTTCCTCACCAACCCTTTCCCATGTTGCTGCTTTACAATATGAACTGTGCCAATGAACGCTTTCTCAATGAAGAATAAATCACTGAGTATTGACTCATGGGAGCAAAGGTTTGATCTGCATGTAAATATATCTGATATGCACTTGCCACAAAATTATAATTGGTTATCTTAAAGTACTTTGATACTGATTTTCCCTACAAAGACAAGTTGCTGAATTCCTATCATACTCAAGATGAGTTCTGACAGATATAATCATGGAACATGTGGATCATTAGAAGAAATAAGTACCAGCATTTCATGCTCCTATAGCATTATCTCCTGCCCAAAGTATATTCCCATTTATTTTCTCACTTAATAAAAATAGCTGAAAAACAGGACCATGACAACCTTAAGAAGAGAAGATAGTCTATAAACTATACTTTCTAAAGAGTTCTAATCCTTTTAGTCACTGGTTCAATGTCTTCTAGCATACCAGCAGCAAGTGGCATGTTCTGGGTTTAAGTACCCACAGCATTCACTCTAGAAACCACAAATTTTATAGGAACCAGGGTAACCATCTGTCCTGGTTTATAGGATGGAGGGGAGTTTCCAGGATGTGGAACCAGAATAAGTCGGTCGCCCTAACAGAAACAACAAGATTGATATATTGTAATTTCCAAGTTTATTATAAAAACAGAGCCAGCAAGTTTGGCACTTCATCACATGAACTAAAACATGCTGACATTCCAATCTCATAATGTGCGTCACAAAAGTATTACAAATGCTAAACACTGAGAATGGCAAAAGATTTGTCAAAGAGAAGGTGGGAACTGAGCCCACAGCCTTCTCTCCTCTCAACCCTCCCAGGGAATGTTCACTGATCACTTTGACTCTGTGCTTTCGACTTTCCTCTGTAAATTTTTAATTGAAGCCTTGGTGGACCACATTCTGTTCCAATGAGGTTGTTGAATTCAAGACCATCAACTGGGTCTACACCACAATTCTCAGTTGCACTTTCCATAAATTTGCCTATTTAAAATCATACGGCTGTGCAGTGTGGCATGGAAGGGATGGCCAAGGATACTGCTCTCAGATAACAAGAAGTGTAAATATTGCCTGAAGGTCTATGGCAAATGACCCCCCACTCAACGATCAGTGGCAGAGCCACACCATCACCTGGCCTGCCTATTTCAATTCAGGAAACATTTACTGATCATCTATTTTTTTTTTTTTTAATTTTCAATTACAGTTGAACACAATATTATTAGTTTCACATGTACAACATAGTGACTAGACATTTATATAACTTACAAAGTGAGTATCTATTTTTTAAGCAAAGCATAGCATTTAGGGTGGAAGGGGAGAATAATACAAGGACCACTGAAGCAAGATCCTAGTGGTGGTTTGGAGCTGGCTTGAACTGGTTCATAAGTAAAATATTACAATATTGAGGCAATCTGCAAGCCAGCATTAAAATTTTCAGAAATTCTGCAGGCCGGTTGTTAAACACAGCCATCCTTGGAACAGGCAGTGGAAGGAGGGGTTATACTGTGAGACAAGCATGACCAGTTAGGACTTTTTGGGTTTCTTTCTGGAAGGCTGCTGTTAATATTTACCAACTCACCACTGCTGTCCTTAGGAGCCTCAAGAGTTTAGAAGGGGATGTTAGCCAGGGCAGCAAAAACTTATAAGTTAAGGTGAAAAATAGATGTGTTATCCTCAAGGTCCCGATGCAAAGGAATAACTGCGCTTTGAAAAATATATAAAAGTTTAATGTGTAGAAAAGGAGGAAAGAGAGCATCCTCAAACTTCCAAGAGCTCTGGAAAGCAGTGAATGGCCAATGGGACAGGCACACATTCGGATGCTAGAAAACAGAGGTGTGAGAGGGTAGGTGAGGGTGGTGGAGCGGAGGGCCTCATGTGCCTTGCTGATGAGTTTGGGCTTTGTCTATGTGTAGCGAGGAGGTCTCAGAAGGTTTTGAGCCAGGACTTCCTCAGATTCCAACCCAGGGACAGTTCGTACTTTCACACAAAAGAAGACTCAGTGGCTTCTGTGAAGTCTATGGGTACAGAGCTGTCTTCTTCAGGATGCCACTGAATCAGATAATGCAACCAGTTCTTCAAATGACTGTTGCGGCTGCTCACAAAGCCCCAGGTTAGTAACAGTCAGTGTTGAAAGGTCTTATCCTGCCTGTGAGAAATACCCTAGACGAACAATGACATAGGAACTACACTTCTTCCCAAGGACTGCAAATTTCCAAACACAGCCCATGGGTATAATTTGGGTATTTCATGCACCAGAAAGATGTCTTAGAGACTCAATAAATAGTTTGTTCACTTGTGTCTTCTTATTTGTCTATGCATTTAAAAGGAAAAGGAAAAAAATATCTGTCCTAACTCAAAGCTTTATAACTGCCGTCCTTTATAGCTCAAACATGATTTACTGTTTTTGATGAGCACATAACTTCAGGCAGACTTTAAATTTCAGTGTTTGGAGTTCTGAAGCACCATCAGATCTTTTAAAGAGCAACTGCAATGAATTAGAAAACGTCATCGCTACACTCTTGTCTTGATTCACTGTGGTTGTATGTCGTGGACTAGGAGTTTTAGCTCATTAAAAATGTGAAGCCTGTAATGTCTGATGAATAAGGCATTCACAGCTACATAATTGGTTTCCTCCTGGTTTAAAACAATTAAAGTGCCAACAGCTCAGTGGCTTAGTGGCAGAGCAAAGAAGAGTGGTTGCAGGCCTGGGGTCAATCACTCACTTCTATTGGCAACAGAACTG
This sequence comes from Cynopterus sphinx, assembly GCA_030015415.1. Taxonomy (NCBI): domain Eukaryota; kingdom Metazoa; phylum Chordata; class Mammalia; order Chiroptera; family Pteropodidae; genus Cynopterus; species Cynopterus sphinx. The sequence goes on from CM057391.1 coordinate 28,740,370, forward strand.
GAGAACACAGTAACAGTAGCCAGCACACACGAGGCTCATGGGATTAAGGGATGCTTTATGTTTTTCTAGTGTCCACTTGTGGCAGACCGAAACAAAAGCACCAAAGGAGTTAACTGTATTGAACTCTTATTGTGAGAGGCAACACAATATTCTTTTGCCTTGTCCCAAGCCAGAATTCCACTCACACAGTTTGGTTAAGTCAAGAATGTGACATCTTTTCTTCCATACCTGTGAATGGCAGCACATCCCAGAAAGCTCTTATTTTTTCTTCACACAGATGCTAAAGAACAAAATCATGTCTTGTCTGGGTTATGCTGTTTGTTTTCCAGTCTGTTGGCATTAAAATTGCACCCTAAGCATCTATCACGTCTCATGATGCTCTGTTCTTTTCAAAAGTTGTGACTTTCAACACTGGGGTCATTTGGAAGAAAAAAAGATCTAGTGACTTAGTTGTTTCATGTTATCATGGGGAAAATATCACCAGAGTTCCATTTCAAACATAATTAAATAGAATGTGTATTGTATAAAGTTTATAGATGTGAAACAAAGCAAAACAGCCCAATCAGTTCTTATCGGCTGTTTTGATTTTGTTCCTTTTGCAATTCTTAGATTTACTGGCTCTGCATGAGATGTTATGCACAATGAACCAGGGCCTGGGATGCTAAAATGGAAAAGCTCTTTGTTTCCTAAATACTAACCTCCTGAGTTTTAATGCTAGAGTTTATAGTGTTCTCATAATCAATTATTGAGTATCTTGGTCCAAGTGGGATATAAAACTATTCATGCTTGGATTAACATGGTAAAGTTAAATCTCGTCTCTCTTAGTACTTCCTTATTAGGAAAAATTCTAACAGGTTGATTTTTAGGGACTGACGTATGCTTGGTGAAATGTAAAGAAGACAGAGCAACTCTTTCTTTAGCTCCCTGGGATGCAGTGTGGTTAAGACTGTCTACATACTAGAGATGGGTGATTCAGATAAGACAAGACATATCTGAAGCATATAGGGTAGAGGGGAATTAACTAAGCTTAATGCTGTGAAATCAAGCCAAGAAATATTTAGAAAGACTAGAAAATAATTAATGTTAAGAAGAGCTTTATGGTAGAACAACCTCCAGATAAAACTGTGCCAACTATCCAATCAGGAAGAAATATGCGACCATGATCACTATTGGGAAGCCTATCTTGCCAAGCACTACACATATGTCACAGTCATTCCTCTTGAACATAAATTCTTAGTATTTGAAATTTGAATACAGATGATCCTCAACTTAACAGCCTGAACAATTTTTTTTTGAATTTACAATGGTGCAAAAGCAACAGATATTTAGTAGAAACTTTGAATTTTGATGTTTTCCTGGGCTAGCAATATTTAGCTCGATGATTTTGCCCAATCTTGTGATGGTGGGCAGCAGTAGCAAGACGATTTTATGCAACTCTAGGCCAGTGTCAGTGTTCTGAGCACGTTTAAGGTAAGCTAAGCTAAGCTACGATGTTCAGTAGGTTAGATGTATTAAATGCATTTTCAACTTATGATGGGTTTATTGGAATGTAACCCCATCACAGGTTGAGGAGCATCTGTATAGATTTATTTTCAAGAACTAAAATAATCACCTCTGAATTAACTCAACAAATTATGAAGTTATAAAATCAACTTTCATTTACTTGTTTCAATGTCTGCTTTGTCTGCTGTGATGTACACAGTTGTAGGTACTCTAAATGTTACGACCATATATTCTTCCAAGGTTTTAGTAACATTTTGAAGCATATCATTAATTAGAGCCCAATATAAATTTTTGAAGGTAAGTTTTACTTACGCTAAAATTTTTAGTGCTTTATTTGATGAGCTGGTATGTAATAGAAGACATTGGTTTTAATTCCCAATCTAAAAATATAATTTTTCTGACAAAAAATTTATTTAATGTCACCCCTCTTTCCAACTCTCACCAACTCCTCAGTGGACAAAACACTGATAACTATTGCCCAAAACAGAACAAGAACAGAACACTCAAGCTGAGGTAATTCTTAACCTTTGGGAGTTACTGCTACACTTGAGAACCAGATGAACATCAAGGAATTATCTCCAGAAGACTGTATCTACATAACTACATGCAGATTTTTTCATACAATTTCAGTTGGTTAAAAGACCTTCTGAATTTCATTAATAGACCCACAGACCCCATCAGGAACCTCAGGATTAGAATGTCAGAAAGCTGATGCATCAAAAGTATTCCACCATTTAGCCACAATTTTAGAGCACATTGCAGAGGAAATACCTTCCATGAAAGGTAAGTACTTAAAGATATTTTCTTTCAAGTGAGTGGTACAGTCCAGGGACACTTCATTAAGGGCAAACAGGCTCATGTGGCTTCCTACACTTTCCCTAGATGGTAAAAATACAACCAACCAGCCAAAACAAAACAAAATCCCAAATCTCATCCAGTCTACGCATCGCATTTCCTTCATGAGAGGTGAAACCTGGTCTCCTCTGTCTGATGAAGATAACTGCCAACAGGATCCCTAAAAAGGGACCTGAGTTACAGTGAGGAGCTGAGTCAGAGATTCCTTTCCTGAATACAGTCCTTTACGCTTCTTTCCCTTTTCTTCTTTATTAAAGCCATTATCAGTGATGTACCAACATTATTGCATGTTAAAGGTAAGTGGAAACTAATTCTGTGGTACCCATTCTTAATAATTATATTAAATACCATTAATAGTCATCTTATTTCATATGCTATCTTCATTATTTTATTGTTATGAACATAAAATTTGTTATGAGGACTTATAGCTTTGCCAATCACCCCCAACTTCTATTTTCCCTTTTAAGGTAGAAAGATATCAGCCAAGAACTTGCAATTGTTTTTATTAGGGCCACCCAGGTTTACCCAGTCAGAAAGGGTTATGGACAAATCATGTGAGCAGGTGGAAAAAATTTATTGTACGTCTGCTCCCACGGCAACCTTCAAGGCAGGAATTTTATTTTATGGTTGAAAAAACAATCTGTTAAGAGAAGTACTTCCCATTTCTACTCTCAGGACAAAACTTTGTTTCTCTTATCAGTATTCCTATCATCGGGACCAATGCATGGTTTTCTACACTTGTTCTTCACAGGCTGGTTTCTACGGTCTTAACTTTGGTTCTATAATTTCAGAGTCGTGGCGTATGAGGACTTGGCCTAGAAGCTTGGCATTCTGATGATTTTTGCTATTTTCCATCTCCTTGGTTCAGCATTATCTACACTTGCACCCAGTTCATCCCAGGTACATGAATTACTTGTGCTTTTCTTGCTGGAGAATAGCTACCTGTGGTTATGGTGTTTCTCTGTGACCTGGCTTGGTATCACTGAGACCCCAAGGACTGCAAATCTTCAGGAGCCAGTGAAGAAGGAAAAAGGAAAATGTGAAGTCAAGGATGAATCATGATTCCTCAGTTTCATTCCAATCAGTACAAGGTTGCCATAGCAACTACTTTGCACTGTCCCTCTATTTTGCTCCTCCCACCGATCTGCTTGTCGGTTTGGTGTTCAAGGGAATTGGCACAGAATTGCTACAGTTCTTTGAGCCACAGAATTTTACCTTTATACAACTTAATTTTATACCATTTTTTCCCTTGAGCATTAAATAGAGACTAAGAGTTTCAAAATTAAAATATATGTTTTTGACCACAGTTTTCCACCTGATCAAATGCAATGAGATCATTCTTCATTTCCCCTTGTTGAAGCTTCATATCTCCTTTTCCTGATTCACTCTTCCCTCAACACACTCTCACACACACACCATTTGAATGTCAGCTGTTGACATATCTCTTGAATAAGAAATGTTCTGAAGAGAAATGCTAAACATACAGATATGGATCCTAAGCATCTGCAGACTTGTAATCCTTTTGTAATTAAGCTAAAGTAGAGGAAGTTAAAAAAAAACTTGGCGTAATAAAATTGAAAATTTTCATTTGATATGTCTTTATTATAAATAATAAGGGAGGCTCACTTCCTTTACTTTTATGTGCCAAGAAAATAGGATGCTCTTTGGAGGTCCTGAGGGAATATAGGAATAAAAACCCTGCAGTGGCTTGTGAAGTCTGGTAGCCACAGTGCTGCCAACCCTGGCTAGGTGAGTGAACTTTCATGACAGAGAAGGACCAGGAACTGTACAGAAGCCAAAACAAAGAACACAATGCTGACAGTGAGACCAGACACCAGAGGCACTACCAGGAACTGAGCACAAAGACAGAGTCAAGTGGCTTTGAGGTCGTTTGTGTGGAGCAGGCATCCTACATCTAATGATGTACAGAGGAGACTGAGGAAGAGCTCACTTAGGCTGCAGTTTGCAACCGTCTTCAGATTTAGAAGTGTGGGGCTTGATCTCTAGTTGCACGTGAGACTCAGTTGTTTCACTTTGATGCCATTCTTTCCCTCACCTTCTTTCGTATGAAAGTCCTCAGTCTATGTTCCTTGCCATGCCTGACACCTACAACAAGGTTCCTGTTTTTGTCCCCAGACTTATCTTCCTCCTTTGGAAATCTTCCCTGAATGTCTCTGGGATCAAAGACAACAATAAGGAATGACTTTTCACTTTGCCCTAGAAATGCTTTACATTATCTCCAGTGTGTGTTAACATTTCTCTGGTGGTCATTAGTGTTATTCACTAATTTTCAGCTCTCTGCCTTCTGGACCTTGAGTGGAATGCTTTTGCCAGCTCCCTTGTAAGCTAGGTATGGTCATTCAATCTGCTAGGACCCATGAAATGCACACATTTATGAGACTGCTTTAAGGCCAGTACTCATCTTAATACATCTCTTCCTCCTGCCCAGGTGACTGAGGATGCATGTGTACAGATGTAGCCTCTGCTAATCTGTGTTGCAATCAGAACCCCCAATGGCTTCTAGTGGAAATAGAGTGTAAGCAAGAAATAAATGTTTGTAATATAAGGCACAGAAAAACCCAGCCCATCCTGAGTGGTCTGTCATGTCTTATTTGGATCATAAGTCCTTGGACAAAAACTGCAACTTATCTACTCTTCAAAAACAATCCAAGTAAGTGGGTTTTGCCATTCTTTATTCCAATAAGAAAAATGAAGGATGGAGAGTACAAATGATTTACTTAAGAAGTCATAAGTTGCAAAGTTGGAACTTTTACCCGTTTTATTATTCCAAATCCTACACCCTTTCTACTCTATTGTGATGTCAGTTAACTCTTAAATGACATGAGCAGGAGAGAAGATTCACTTCTGGAAATCAAGAGAACCAAATTTGATTTTCCAGACACTTAATGAAAAAATTGTGGTCCTCAGAGGAATATCACTGTCAGGTTGGGTAAGTGGAACATCATATAATTTGAATCTGAAATATAAGCAGAAAATGTCAGGTGTAGCAAAAAGGATCTGGAAAGAAATATACCAACTGTTAACAGTGGTTACGTTTGGGAAGGAGATCAAGATTTTCTGCAAGGTGGACATTTTAAAATTTTAGTAGCCATTCTTATGTGTTATCTGCGTACTTTCCAATAAGAATGCATTTTTAAATTATTTGTATAATGCACACACACACACAATGTAATGGGTAACTGCTGACTTCATAACTTGGCTTGGAGAGATGGTAATATTTGATAAGTGTAATGAAAAACTAAACCAGTTTGGCAACTGGCTTAGTTAATCATCATTGTTTAAAGCTTTACTAAATATCCTCGTGTTTAAGAGAAAATCGTTCAGAAACAGAGGAATAAAATGTTTCATGCTGCACATTATAAATACAAATTGAATTGTTTTGTGATTTTTTTTGGCAATGCTATCTATTCAAGGAACTAATGATAAACAAATGGTAAAGGGGAAAAAGAGAGATGATATCAAAATAGAAAATAATCACAAATATCAAATGTTGCTCAACCTCTTTACCTATAAACACACAAGACACATGAATGAAGAAAAAAATCAAGTAACTACATACTTTTAGGAACTTTGATCATTTTTAAATTAAAGATGAAACTTTCAAATTTAATATGCTCTTATTTTATCCTTTTCTTTCTTTACAGAAAAAAAAACTAGATTGGAATTTCTCATTCCTCAACTGATCAACAATTATACAACATATCGATAAACAGCTGTTATACAATCACACCTTATTTTTAGGTATGATATAATGTTGGCAAGAAGGCAATGAATTATCTTTTTCATGTAATGACTAGTTTATAACCATATTCTATAATGAGCACCAGGACAAAATCTTTGGACTTGGTAATTTTTATTTAAAGCTTTAACTAGCGATTCAACAACTCTTACTCTAAACATAATTGTTGAACGATTCTTGTAATTATCTATCATCTCTCTCTCTCTCCCTCCCTCACATCTACATCTGAGCCACCTACCTGTCTATCGATTCTCTCTCTCTCTCTCTCTCTCTCTCTCTCTCTCTCTCTCTCTCTCTCTCTCTCTCTCTCTCTCTCTCTCCCCACACATATTACATCTTGGCCCTGAGCTTCTAGCTCTTTGTTGGTGAACTCAGAATCCAGGGGAAGAAATTGACAATTGAGCACAACTCTACAGAATTCCACTAACATTAGGGTTCTGGTTTGTCTGGATATTGCTTTCAGTTGCTTGGATTGGGAGGAAATAAACACTAGATTCTCCCTAGGACTGCTTTTCTTTCAATTCCATTGAGAGTTAATTAACATTTGCATTTTGTTACGCTGTTCATCATCAGTTATAAATAGTATGATTTAAAATACATGAGTAATATTAAGTGACACTTCTTAAAATCTTTAGTAGAAATCAAATTTCTTTTAAAAAATTACAGTGAATCATACGGTAAGTCTCAGCACTCATCATTCAAGACGTTGGCTCCCTGACACTTTCAGATCTTTAAATTGTTAAGATTCTTGACAAATAAAATCCTTCATGATGAAAAGGAGAATATGAAATTAACAATGAAAAGAACATTACTGTGCTTAGAAATAAGTTTGGAAGAGGTTGCTGAGATTTCCAAGTACTCCCTGCACTATTTGCCTTCACTGAAGTTTAGATTTAAAGCTAACACTGAAATGGCTGTTTATTGATTCTCATATGTCTTGACTGCAATATGAAAAAGAGAGGGATGTTTTAATTGGGGAATGTGGCAAAGAGCTTACCAGAAAAGTACTTAACAGTACTTAACTATATTTTTAATAAAAATAGAATAATTTATTACTAGGGCAAAGAGTAATTACTATGTTTAAATAAATTAGAGGAAGTTTTAAAGGGATGGGATGATATAGACATAATTATATACTGTTTTTAATAATTGAACTGTTCTCTACCACTGCTTTATTTAATTCTGATCCTACTCTCATGCTTTAATTGAGCTAATATTTCACCTTTACTCTTTTTAGAGGTACTTTCTCCTATGGATCTATTATAGCTCTGTTATTTTCAGAAGTGTTACCAAGTATAAAATCTCATATGCATATTTTTTCCCTTAAAGGGTATAACTATCCTCAAAGAGAACTCAGATCCCATGCGATCAGCAATAGTTCAGAACTCCTGACACCTAAATTAAGGCTCCTTCTCTGTTAAAGAAAGAAAGGAAGAAGGGAAGAAAGAAAACACCTTTTGCATTCCTGTGATTGCTAAAAGAAGAAGATTATATTTAAATATGTCCCTTTGTTGCAGAACATTAACCCATACAAATATTCTTTCTCCAAAGAGAAGGATTCACTCCAAACCAGCTTTTCAGACTTTGCTATAACCTGGAAAACAAAGCTTTTATAATTTGCACACAAACAATGAATGGATATTGGCAGCCATCCTGCCAGCCTCAGAGCCTTCTATTGTAATGTGGAGGCAGCTCCTTCTTTTAAAGGAATCCTAAGAGAACGATTTGAGAAATTGGAATCCTCTCACACTGCTGGTGGGAATGTGAAACAGCATAGCCAGTTGAATGTTCATAGCAGCATTATTCATTCAGCCCAAAAGGAAGCAACACAAATGTCTATCAACTGAACAATGGATAGATAAATGTGGTATATCCATATTGGATGGAATATTTCTTGGAAGAAGAAAAGAAATCAATATAATATTGATGCATGAATTGTGCCATGATTCATGGATGAACCTTGAAAACATTATGCTAAGGTGTAAGAGGCCAGTCACAAAAGACTACCTATTATGTGATTCCATTTATGTCAATTTCCAGAAATGACAAATCCACAGAGACAAAAACTAGATTAGTGGTTGTCTGGAGCTGGGGGGATGTAGAGAAATGGGAATGGGGAGTGATTGCTAATGGGTATGTGGTTTCTTTTTAGGATGATGAAATTGTTCTGGAAACATTAGATTGTGGTAATGTTTGCACAACACTGTGAATATACTAAAAACCACTGAACTGCACACTTTAAGTGGGTGGATTTTATGGAGTGTGAAATATATCTCAATAAAGTTATAAAAATAAAAGAATTCTATGCTCTGTACAGAAATGAAGTCTGAAACTATAACTTTGAAAGTTACTTTCCCATTTTATGATGATGATTAAGATCATTATCACAATGATATCATGGTGGCTGTAGAGAAGTACAATGTTAGAAGAATATGTACTAATGGAAAGTGGTTGTGTTTAGTTATGCGGTACGTTTTCTTTATACTATGTACTTGTTTTTGAATTTGTATATGAACATATTATTTCTTTAATCAGAAAAGAAAGTTAAGAATTAGAGGTTTTTTGTTTGTTTGTTTTTGTTTGTTTTGTTTTTAAACACGTGAGTAGAAACTCTGGGGAGGGACATCAATAGGGACTATAGGTGGGTAAGGTAAGTGGAATTGAGTTGGGCTTTGTATAGAGGGTAGAATTAGATAGAAAAAGGCCAAGGGAAGGTCAAGAGCCTTCTAAACAGTTTTTATTTCATTTCAAGTATCATATCTTACTTCTGCTGGGCTCTGAGGGTGGAGATGTATTTGAGTTATTTATCACCCCGGGGGATAGAATGCTGTCTGGGACATACTAGGTACCCAATAAACATCAATTGAATCCATGAAAAAATATTTGTTGCTAAAATCCTTTTTCTAAAATATAGGTGACAAGTGGAACTACCACTTGTGACATATGTGTGCTCTTATGTGTATCAGAAAAAAGTACCCCCTTTTCCTAGGGAATGTTTGGTTCCTCTCTAGGCTGGGAGAGTCAATCAGTTGTTCACCTATGACCTGTCCCAACCTCCATTCTGATGGCCCAACCCCCAAATGCATACAGGATGAAGTTCATGTCCCTGGGGCTGGCAATCAAAGCCCTTTTCGATCTGACCCCAACTTTCCTGTCCCATCATAACCATTTCCAAGACTTATTCTATGTATAAGCTATAACAATCCTATGCGTCAATGTGCTGGCTCCCACTATTGCCTTCATCCCACCAATTCAATGCTTTTGAGCCAAACACCTACCATTTAATAAAGGTGAGCCCTCCACACTCTAACATTGCTTTTAGTGATTGTCCAGGACCTACCCTCTTGTCTTTGCATGCTCCCATTCTGTCTCTCTTTCCATCTGACTCTTGATCCCTCTCTTATTTGAAGTACTATTCCTCTTCATGGAATTTGGATCTGGATTTTTGGAACAGGTAGGAATACCAGCTTTTGACTCCCCATTTCCCCTTTGTTCGGTCTGGTCTTGGCCTCCTTTCAACATTTCCCTGGATTCTCTGGGTAAGTCATATCTCTGGATGAAACCTGCCACTTCAGCCCTCCTCAAGTAAATCAGGAGTCACTTTCTTCTGTGAACTTCCCAAACACACTGTACAAACCTTAACGAATCTTGATCATATCATATTATATTGTGTCCTTACGTAGTTCCTCTTTTAGACTTTTGGAATTTCTAATGGAAAGAATCATATCTTATTCTTAGGTGATTATTAGCACTGTGCCTGGCATATAGCAGGTGTTCAATGAATTAACATGGAGAAAACATACATGAAACACAGACACAAAATCTTGTCTGAGTAGATAAAGTGGAACTTCAGAGGCAGATTCTAGTAGGATAAAGTCAGAATGTAAAAAGCTTAAACAGAAAAGGCTAGACTTGTGGTAGAAAAAAATAAGGGGTCACTTCAGATCTCTGAGAAAGAAAATAGCATGATGCAAACAGCATTTTGGAAGACATTATGTGTCACCATTCGGGTGGAGAGGAACAATGAAGAGCCTGTGGTCAGAGTGAGTACTCAATAAATGTTTGTTGTTTGATTGGCTGAGCCCGAAGAAACTGCTACAGAAACATGGGTATGATGTGAGAGAATAAAGAAGAGGGCAGAAATTCAACAGACCATTCAAAGTAAAGATGAGCAGGTCATGGAGACTGATAAGGAGAGTAAAAGGAGAGTAAGAGCCACTGTGAGCAGAGTGGGACCAAAGATGCAGAGAGAAAAGCTGAGAGGAGTAGCTGACTTACAAGGGTAGAAAAACCCAGTTCTGTCTACAGTCGCAATGGCTGGTCCGTGTGCACATGGGTGCTCATATGACTGTGTAGCAAGGCACGTCTCTGACACAAACCCTGTGCTTGTGCTGTTCCAAGAAGTCCTTTCTCCCACTATGCACCACCTCCACCTGGGGTTTAGTTTTTGGCCAACAAAAACAAAATTACTTATAAAATTAATGGAAACAATCTGTTTTTGAATCATATATCCTGTAGCTTGATTAAATCCCTTAGAAGTCAGCTAAGCATTAGAGGCTTGCAGCGTGAATCTCAGCCGGCGTTTACTTGTTCCACGTAAACAGATACGACCTGGAAAGCTGCACTTCAACTGGGTACTGAGTGCAGAATTTCTTCCCCAATATTTTCAAAGAAATGGAATCTTGTTAAAATGTTAATAGTTTGAGTCTCTGATTAATATTCCAATGTAAAGTTAGGTTTTCTATTATGAATTTCTTAAATTTGTATGTCTTTTTTGTTTGTTTTCCATCCACATTTTTATTTTTTTGTTTTATCAAATTCTTCTAAAAAGCGGCATGGCAGGTGGTACAATCCCTGTTCAAAAGATATTTCTTGATATAAACTAAGACATTCAGGTACTTTCCAGATGATCTAGCTTGTAAGGGCTGGAACAAAGCTTTAACAATAAGACGAATTCTCCCTGCTCTACCAAACTCCCTCCCCCTTCACCTGAGTGCAAAATTGTCAAAATATTTCCTAGCAATGGAAAAAGCTGAAAGAAATCTGGGACAGACACCACCGATGGGGCAGTATGCACAGACCTTAACTGGCCCTCCTTCAGGCACACAGTCCTGTAGACTATGGATGGCCAAGGCCCAAAGAGGGCCACACGAGAGAGAGCTTCATGGCAGATGGTTTGCTTCTGTCTCCAATTTTTCCTGGCTTCCTGACAAGAACGGAATTTTTCTCAAAGAGACCTGAATCTGGGCTGATGTGAGTGAACAACGGGTGCCTGGCCCTATCTAACAGTAGGATTACCTGTGTTCTGACCTCCAAAAACACATTTGAAAGAGGCAGGTTCTCCAGTCTGTTTTAATAGTCTAGTCTCTTGTTCACAGGCCATAGCCTCATACTTGAAACCTAAAGTCATCCCCAGTTCCAATGACAACAGCTTTATTAGTAAAGGAATCCCCTCATTGTAGAAGTTAAAGATAAGCAAAAAGGCAGTTAATCTCACCCAGAATTCTACTCGATCAAGACAGAAACATTGCTAATATTTAAATATAATATTTACTATACATGGTAAATACTGTACGTGGTATATACATAGTTATTTTGCAACCTGCTTCTTCTACTTAGCAACTGGCACAGAGTGTATTTCAGTATATCATTAAATATTACTTTAGTGACTAATATAGCTGCTGCATGAACTGTATTATTATTTAAACTTTTCATCAAAACTAGGAAGCAAACTCTGTGAAGGCAGGGGCGAAGTGAATTTGTGGTACATTTTGCATCCCAAGCACCTAGCAAAGGATCTTTCATGACAATCGTTGATGGGTTTACTAGAGGGGGAATGTCCCATGAAGCTCATCGTGTGGTTGTGCTCTGGTAGCTCAGCTGACAAAGGGAATCTGAAGGCTGGATCGTATTACACATTCAGTCCAACGTCCATGAGCTCCTGGTATTTGAGCGCAGCAAAAAAAAATGCAAGGCCAGAAAGGTGTACCTCTAATAACAATGCTGGATATCACTGATTTCTCAACTATGTAATTTCAAATCAACGAGAATGTTTAACTCTCTCGCCCCAGCTTCCTGCATCCTAGATCAACTGCAAGAGTAGGAGTTCATAAAGTCGAGAAGAGTAGCCATGTGCTTACACAGGAAATCCAGTAGTTCTGTACCTACTGGAGGTTAGCAAAGGCCTTTGGTTTAAGCCCAACTGCAGAGATTTGCAATAGTCTCCTGTCCTAGGTGGCCACTGATTAGCCTTTGGATAATACTTATTGTTTGGTATAATAGGGAGGAAAGCAGTTGTGCCTACTTATCCATTCATAACATTAAAATAACAATAAAAACAACTCTGTTTAAGTTAGAGGGGATGAACATTCTGTATACTTACTTGCTCAGCATTTCTAGGATTGAAATCTGATCATTTTAACGTCTTCAAACTCTTTTACTTGACTACTCTGTAAATGTTTTTGTTAAACTATGCACTTCTCTGTTCATTTTAAAGTTGAAATAGAATATTTTTAGCATAAATTAAATAGTAGTAAAAGATGTATTTTTGGCTTACTGAAAATATTAACATTTTAAAATAAAGATTTTTATGTTATTCTTTAAAATGAGTGCAATGGAATATATGTATATTTGATCAACCATTCTCCATTTTAAAAAGTTAATGAATAAATAATTCTTTAACAGTGGGATATTTTACATCATACTTTTTTCTCCCTTAACTGTTATTTCTATTGTATTTCTGTAATAGAATTTTATCTTAATATATTCTTATCCTAGAATGTCTTTATTTATCATTCTATAATACTCCATGGCATAAATATGTTTAGGAATTAAAATTTACTAAAAAATTCCCAAGACAAATTGATCAAAGTGACAAAATATTACAAAACTGAAAATAATTATTAAACATAAAAGTAAACTTTTATATGGAAATGCTTCTCTTGATGAGGTAGATGAGGGTGGCCTCCTTTTTCTCCAAGTTAGTTGATGCATCTCTGGAAGAACAGTGTTTATTACTAGAATGAGTCTGGGTACTTTGATTAGGTTAGAGGAGGCTTTCTAGGTACCCACAGGGGGATCCATCCCTTTGTTTGTTACCTGGAGGTTTGTGTAACTCAAAGTAATTCTACATGGTAAGGTAGGGATGGATGCAAAGATACTTTCTTTGGTAAAGAAGAGGTATTGGGAAAGGAGGAGCAGCAGGTGTTGTCAAGAAGATGAAGTTTAGAACAGAAAAAAAATTAGAATGGAGTCTGGGTTTAGAGGGGTACATTCATCATATTTCAAAAACTGCAGGAATAGGATTTAATCCATGCTTTATAGAAATTTATATTTTTTATGAGTGAGACATATAAATTAACAAGTAAGGTATAAGGTCAAAGAGGAATAACAATTACTAATTCCTGGAGAAGTACAAGAAAGCTTTGTAGAGGAATCAGTCTGAGAAAATAAGGAAGCAGGCATTTCCACGCATAGGGAAACAAGCCTAAGGAATGGGAGAATGAGGTGTGCTTAGCACCTCGTGGACTGAGGGGGTTTGGAGGATTAGGTGGAGGTTCAGCTGGAAAGATCAATCAGGGCCAGATTATGTAGGGTTCCATATTCTTCATTCCATCCTCTAGCCAATGGAACCCACTGGACTATTTCTAAGCAAGAAGTGACTCATCAGATTGGTGTTTTGAAAAGAAAATTCTTCTAGCAGTGAGGAAGACGAATAGCAGTGAGGGACAGGAGTAGGCTAACTATAGACAGAGAAACAATTTTGAAAGCAGATAACGGATAAAGGGCCTCGACTAAGGCTAGAAAGATTAAAATAAAGCAGTCTGGCTTAAAATTATTCAATACATATCAAGAAAATTAATTTCAAGTATTATTGTGTTTACAGAAAGTATTCTATTTACTCAGAAAGCATCTTATAGCTCATATAATGCTAGTTCTGGTAGATATGAAAATAGTCTTCAGCAAGGAAACACTTTTTAAAAAGTTCTATAGATAAATGGCTGTACAACAATGTGAGAGTACTTAGTACCATTGAACTGTACTCTTAAAATTGGTTAAGGAGGTAAGTTTTACCTTTTAGGTGGTACTTTACCACAACAAAAAAACTGGATCGAAAAACCACGAATTCAAAAACCAGTTTTTCATGTAAGTTATTTGGTTATAATATAATTACTGAAAATCATTTTTTCCTTTTTATCTTGCATATTCTTCATTATAAAAAATCAAATATGAGAAAATGGAGTTATTTTTAATTAGGAAATCAATTTTCACTGAGGTGAAATGGTTTAATTGTATTGCCCCACATAAAAACTGTTTTCCTATGTGAATAGAACCTAGGTGTCGAGAGTTGCGGTCTTTAGACTGCTCTAAATATTATTTTACTAATAGAAAACTTGCAAATTTACATTGTATATTACCTATCACACACACGCACACACAGTCGCTTATTTCTGCCATCATCAGAACTAAAAGGTAGTTTCTGACACACTTAGTGGAATCATTCATGATACAGAAACAATAAAATACATTTCTTAAAAGCAAGTATGAAGTTTTAACAGGCTCAAAGCTAGTTTTGGGGAAGGATATGCTAAGACGAGCATTTATCATTATTTTTAGGCCTATGCTGAAGCTAGAACTTTAGTCCTTTCCCTATCTAAGAACACACAGGGAACAACTTATCATAGAATCACTATTTGACCTCTAAGGAACAGCTCATGTCATCACAGAGCAAAAGTGCTGGCGAAACATTTATCTAGATGAAAGACCTCAAGCAGTTAACCTGCTCAGCAGAGGCAATGCAACCAGGCAACAGGATAATGACCTCTATCCAAATGTGGAAGGTACATCAATTTAATACCCTGACAGCTTGACAAAAGATGATGGCAGCTCAGCAGGAAAACATTAGCCATGATAACGCAGGATACCGTATGTGAAAAGAATGAATTATAAAGCACAATGCTATTTGGGCCGAGTAGGGATTTTTTTTTTTAACCCAACTTTATATTTAGGACGGTCGTCGTGCCTAAAGCCTCCTTCCATTCTTTTCTACCTGAAGAATATCTTTATAAAAGTACAGAGGCAGTGTGGATTAAAGCGATAGCTTAAACACAAACCGAGTTTCCTAACTAAACCAGGCAACACTGCACATCTTTTTGGGCAGGTTTGTTAATGTTTCAGAATAGAAAAATACAGACATTGGTACACTGGCCTAATCCATCTGAAAAAGGCAGATGACTTACATAAGTATGGACAAGACCAGGCTTACTTTGTGTGTTATTTTGTTTGTTTGTTTTTTGTTTGTTTGTTTTTTAAAGGGAGAGGCACTTGGCACGCTTTGGGGAGCTTTGGCTCTTCAGCTGTAAAATTTCCCCACTGCAAATCCAGTTTAAAAAAATTTAATTTGGGGTAGTAGTAGCATGATCATGCTTGTATGTTTATTCAAGGACCTTTACTCTGTGACAGGATTTCAGCCTGTGAGGTTTTCTCTACACATGGCAGGCAGCTGTCAGAACCAGTGTGAGGGGTGAAAGGGCAGCCTGGCTGCTCTGTTAAATCACGGGGTTCTATCAACATCTCAGAATTCCTGCCGAGTGGGAGCTGGGAGACCACAGATTAGAGTACACTCGAGTGTGTATATTAGGTCACTCAGTGTCTATCAAAGCGATATCACGCCGGTGAGCTGTACAATAGATTTTACTGTGTTCTGTTCAAAGAAAATGTAAGGAAAGTGGACATGTGTGTAGCAGACCACAGCTGAACATTGAATTCTTCTTGTCTTAAATGGATGGATTTATTATCCACAAGATGAAAAAAGAATAGGAGCACAATCAATAGCTTTGGAAATCATGCGAAGCTGGTGATTTTATTCAGTTCCTGGAAATGACTGTTTAGCAGATGCATGATGTAGCAGGCAGAGTCCATGGCCTGGCATGGTCAAGGGGCTGAAATTGAGGGCCGGGGCAATGGAGGGCTGGATTGTGGCTGTGACCTTGGATAATGAACTGGCTTTATAATCTTGGTTTCACAAAACTTCAATGTCCTCATTCCTAAATGGGACATAATAATTTCCTATTATTCCTGGCCTGTCTACCTCCCAACATAGATAAACAAAAAATGAATTCCTAAAAGAGAAAGGATTCTTAAAAGCTGAAAAGAATGCAGAATGATGCTATAATGAGTGATATTTAACAAATATTTGAGAAATGAAGTGTAACTTGTATTAATAGACATTTGGTCCACATATAAGAAAGAAAATATCTATTCCTTCTATACTTGTTTAATTTCTTTTTAACAGAATAAAATATATATTCCCCAAGAAATCATGTAGTCTTTAATGAAATAATGGATATAAGGTAACTAGCATCATACGTGACAAGTATAATTTTAAAAAGCTTAAATAATTTGTTTAACACTTTATATATCAATTATGACTTCAGCAAGGAGCTCTTTGACTATGAAAAGTACATACCTGAATTTATGTTAATAACAATAGGTAACACTAGCAAAATGTTGATCATGTATGTGCTAGGCACTGTTTGAAAGACTTTACAAAAGTTAATTTATTTAATTCACATAACCATATATAAAGTGGCCTCAATTATCAGCTCTTGGGCTTGATTGCCATCTTATCAAAAAATTATCAGGCTCTGCATTATGATTTCCTTTTGGGTTAAATGCATTCGTTAATCTTGTTAAAGGTGAACAAGCCAACTGCCTTCTACAAAACAACTTAATTTCACACCCTATGATAGATGCTACTCTTTCCACAATTTTTTTAAAGATGAGGATATTATGTCCACCAAAGTTAAGTGATTGCACAGCAACCCAGTGATAGATGTAGAACCCACATACCGGCAGCCTGACCTTTACCACACTGTACCACCTCTCTGCATCAGAGGCGCCCAAGGCTCCCACTAACAGGGACAATGTCACGGTGTCTACTTGGCCAATTTGGAATCCAAAACTGAGACCCCAAGTTGAGAACTAATAAGTCACCTAGAAAATAGCTCAAAATGCAATGTGGCATGGAGACTGGGTTCACATTGGAGCCACGGCCCTGTCTATATCACAGCAATTGGCTGGGCCGTTAGTTGAAAAGATGCCTTATGTCTACATTCATCCAGGTGAACTGCAACTTGAAATCTTCTTCTAAAATTTGCCACTGTGAATGCAGAACAGATACCATGTAATAAGGCATATGTAAGAATCTTTTTCTTTTTTTAAATTAAAAATATTTTTCATCATGTTAAGAAATAAATCCTTGGAAAACATTCTTTAAAAGACAGAAAAGGAATTCTTAGACTGAATTCCATTTTGTCTGTTAACTGGGTGACAAAAGAGTGTGAAATACAAATAGGCATATACAGAGCTGCATGTAACAGCTTTGTAGCTTTCCCTTCAATAAATTCAAAGATTGTCTTTGTATCCAGTGACCTTTTAGGGGGAATTTAAAATAAGAAATCAAAAGACAGTATAATTTGTCTATACCAAAGACCCAATTATAATTCTCAGTCTCGTTTTATGGTTTCTTCTCAAAATTCAGCTTAGGTGAGCAAGAAATGAAAAATATTCCTCTTTTCTAGATAATATTCCCAAGTAAAGTGAAGATCTGGGTGCTTCCTTTGCAGCTGTTGTGGATGGATGCTCTCACTGGTGATTGATTCCTTAATGAATTTCACTGGCAGGTCCCGGAGCACAGAGGCAACCTCCCCACCCCCACTCCCACTCTAAATTTTAATAAGTGATCAGTTCAGATGCAGATTGATCTGAGTTGTTGGGATGGGAAACCAGTGCCCATACCCTATGAACAACAAAAATTGAAATTGAGATGCATTTATAAACATATTCCATGCACTCAGAGACCTTGCAAATAAAAAGAGAAAATGGTAACTTACTTGGCTGGTAACTTTCAGCTTCTAGGCTGAATCAGCATCTTAGCCAAAAATATAAGGCTCTGTATTATGGTCCTATTCTGGGTTAAATTTATTTTATAACCTGACAAAATGTGAACCATCCACTTGTCTTCCACAAAGCAATTCAATGCCACAGGTTTTGTCATCAGTAGGGCAGCTGTAGGCTGCTGCATTGCCTTAGAAATTAATTAAGAGGCACTTCAAGTGTAGCCTCTTTGCAACGCCATCCTATTTATTTATAAATTTGATTAATTCTGAAGCCAGTTGCTCCTCAATGGTGTATTTATGTTCAACTAGGTCAGGTCCACTGGGATGATATTTGGTCTTTCACATCAGACACATAGAGCCTGTACGGGCAGCAGGCTCAAGCTACCAAATATACTTCCTCTCCTAAGATTTGACTACATGAATTTGTTAGAGTTTTGTGAAAACAAAATTATATAGAAATCTAGATATGCATTTCACGAGTCCCTCCACATGGGACCTTTTACACATAAGGCTGTCAGTAACGTGTTGCCTCTTTATTAGGGAAACAGGCATTTGGCAAAAACTCCATTTGTGATGGTTTGTGGGGCTTGGTATAGTTAACAGTGAAGGGCACCCACAAATACAAGGAGAGGGAAACATTGAAAAATGCTCTTTCACGTTACATCAGTTTGCTCAAAAAGTATGCACTCGCTGACCAAACCTACAAACCACACATTTTCAAACATGCTGTAACAGAATAAATTTTAGTACAGTAGACTTAGGTGAGATTAACAACATTCATGTGTCCCCATTAATGACGCAGTTGACTCATTGTGATAATGAAGATGCCGTAGAGAGAATGTTAAAAGTCAAAATGATGCAGAGGCATCTGACATATAAAATGTTCAAATGCATGTTAACGTTCTCCCCTCTCCTTTTACAACTGAGGATGCGTGGATTCCTTTGGCAACTTATCTGAGCCATCTCCAGAAGATGGATAAACATGACAAGCATCTGAGATGTCCACTTTCTTGGTCTTTTTGCTCTCTCATTTTACTCAGTGGGACATAAACACTATTCCCTTTTGAAACTATTATGAGCCAGAGTTCACTGATGACTTCCCACAGAATACCATAGTTGAAGGGGCTTCTGGAGATCCCGAATTCTACCCTTATTTTAAAGAAAGGGAATCAGAGGCTTCATAAAGATTAAGCGACATGCTCAAGGTCACAGCCAGTTAGTGACACGGCTAGATTTAGTCCCAAACCCATGTCTTTGGACTCCTAATACAGTGCTCATTCACCTAATCAACCTACAGGTGATGAAAGACAGATAAATGACACCTATTCCTCAGAGTTCCTATGTCAGCACATGATTATTAGATATACACGGAGGTTAGAAGAAATACGCAGCAAACTAAATGTCACAGGCCTGGAAGTAATCAAAAGGAAGCTGAACGTTAGAGACGTCTGTGCATAATGCTTGCAACATAACTGCGGTCGGCTGCAGTGTATTATTAGAGCTTGGTTTTTTGTTGTGACTGTATGAACCAAGCCGCATAGGGAACGCTGAGAAGTGATCACAAAAATACCTTTCTTTCCCTACTGTCCCTCAAGCAGCAGGGATCAAATAACTCTTTCTCAGCTGTCTGTCTTTTAAACAAAAATATCTCCTTCACTTTACATATATCTGTGGCAAGTTGGTGTTTGCTTCCTCTTTTCTTCTCTGTTCTGTTCTTTTTTTAGCCCCCAACCTTGGATCACCAGGGGATACTGGGACTAGAAAGGGCCTGA
Organism: Cynopterus sphinx; assembly: GCA_030015415.1. NCBI lineage: Eukaryota > Metazoa > Chordata > Mammalia > Chiroptera > Pteropodidae > Cynopterus > Cynopterus sphinx. Next base: position 28,760,160 of record CM057391.1, read on the forward strand.
CATGATGTTTTACAAATTTATCTTGGATTCCTTCAGTACGTCACAGTTTGTGTTCGGTAAAGGCAGGCGGTGTAGAGCAGGTAGGCAGAAAACAGTTTACAATTGGACGCTGGGCTCACAGAGGCACTGGCCTCCAACCTTGATACTTAGAGGGTTTTCTACTCTGGGTATGGCAGTTTCCTTCTGTATTTCGGACCAGGTGCTATTATTCCAACATTGCAATCATGGTGCGTTTTATTCACCTGCAACACAGGCAAATTTTTCTACATTTGTTTAGGAAATCACAAAGCCAGACGAGACTTGAAGAAGCCATCTTTCATCCACTCTACTTCTGAACTGTGTACGAAGTCCCTGGTTCTTCTCCCTTGATTCTGGCCTGACCGCTTCCTGGCTTGACATGTTTCTTAATCTTACTTTGCCCCACTGTCCTCATGTAGACATTGGGTATAGAAATAATAGTCTCTTTCTTAGGGTTGTTCTGAGGATTGAATGAGTAGCTATAAGTGCAGGGATTATATAGGACCTGGCACATAAGCACTATATGAATATTAGTTGTTAATTATTATTTACACTCCATGAAGACTTCCTCATGAATTTGAATCTCAGCTGGCTGTAATTATGTTTACATTAGTAAAGGAACAGCTTGTTAAGCTAACGAACATTGTATGGCTATATCATAATTGACTCAACCATTGTAGATAATGTATGCTATCTGCCAACTCTAGCAATCCATCTTTCTAGCTTCCTTAGGAGGTATGTGCTCTTCATGTTGTCGTTTCCCAAATAAGGAAACGAAGACTTAGACAATATAAACACAATATAATCACATAACTAGGCAAGTGTTTTATGCAAGACTCAAGCCCACACTTTTGGATCACAAAGCCTTACTCAATTTCCTACCCATTTTCTTATTTATAATGGTTATGACAATAACTAGTTGGTGCACCTAACAGTGCAAACTCCATCTGTCTCAAATTTTTCACATATGGACCATCTCATTCTTCAATAATTCAGAAATAACTGCAGTGTTATTTTATCCCTATACCCAAACTCCTCAGTTTAGAACCCTTGACTTAGTCTTAGGAATGCATATATTGCAAAACCACCAGCATATTCACTAAATCTCACACTGGCTACTGAAGGACCTGGGTACTTCCTTGCACCAACTCATTCTGTATTGCTTGGACGAGCAATACACAGAGTGGACATGAAGAGCCATCTCAGGGACAAGTGGAGATAATATAATTATATTCTAGCAAGAAAATCTGCTACAGGCTTGTACAACACATTTAATTAAATATGACTAAATACCCTGCTGGTCAGGGGGGAAATTCCTGTCATTGTGTGAATGAATCGCACAGGTGCTAGTTTAAGGAGCATATAGATACATTTGTTGTCTTGAAGATAGAGATAATAACTGAGGAACAGCCGTGTAAGTACACTAAATGTACAGTCTGAATTACTGCAACACAACATTTCCCAGAGAAAGGGGTCTGGAATGGCTTTGGTAACAATAAAATCCAGGGTGAGGCTGTCCTCTCTACCTGTCCCTTCTTTAGAGGCCCTATCATTATAATAATAATGGCTAAAACTGATTGTTCATTTACTATGTGCCTGGCACTATTCTAAGTACTTCGCATGTATTAACTCTATTTAATTCTCACGACGATTCTGAGATAGAGATGATTTTTATTATTACTATTGTTTTCTCCTTTGTATACATCAGGGACCAGAGGTGCAGAGAGGATAAGTCACTTCTCCAGGTTACAGTCAGTAGATGGTAAGGCTGGGATTTGGCCCTGGGACTCTGATCCTGGGGCCTTTGCTCTTCAACACTAGCTTAGGCCTATAGGTGCCCCTGATCCCTGGGTCCCTTGTCCTTCACTCTCCCAGCCCACTTCTGAGCAATCTCCTGCCAATCATTCCTCCCATCTGCTCCTCAACTGGTTCCTTCGCAGGTTCACTTGCCAAACTTAGACTTCCCAGTGTCCTATCTCCCACCTCCCCCTTCCTCTCCAAAAGAAGTCTTTCTACCTATTCTATAAAGTCTTCCCTGAGAGTGAAAGTAGTTTAAATGTATCACTGAAACAGAACAAAATCACTTCCCTTCAACACAAAGCTTAAATGATTACATGAAGAATATTTAATATAAAAAATGAAAAAGTGCTCATTAACACAAATACATATCTTCAGAGAAAGCGTTGCTTAAGGAGACCATTGCAACTAGAGAAATTTCTTGCATATATAAGGGGCAATAGATAAAAATGTATTAAGCGATCGAATAAATGAGATGAACTTGAGACCGTGGAATCTGAGTAGAGGGTTTTGAAAACTTAAACTCAGATGTTTTTGTTAGATTGTTTGAAGAAGATGCTCTTCTGGAAGAAAGACCATTTTGTCAGAATATATATCATCTCACGTTTCCATGTGTTAGAAAGTCCTCCATTGAGGGTTTTCCAAAAAGTCTGTCCATGCTAATGCCACTTGCCTGGCAAAGAAGGCAATGACTGTTCTCTTTTATGTGCCTCTCTTTCATGAGTATTTTTTTTTTTTAATAACAAACATTTGAGACACCAAGAGTAAAGTTAATCTTTTGAAACTATCAAGCTAGGAGAAGGCAGGATAGCTATTTTGCTTTCTCAACTTCTGTAGAGATTTTATTACTTTAGTGTGACATAAAAAATGTACTTGCATTTCATGTCGACATGCCATTTTATGAACTGTTAATAGAAATTATGGACTCACAAATTGAGGGAAAAACTAAGACTAATATTTTATTATATTCTAGCCATGTGCTGAATGCCAAGAAGAATTTCGCAGTGTTTATAGCTTTGTTGTTTTAATATTAAGCTTAACTATTTATTTTGCAACCATATCTCAGATTCGAAAAAGTCATTTCAGGCTCATTAGTTTTATTTATGAAATACCAGTTGTCTGCTTCAAACTGTTTTTGAAACAGTAAAGGATTTATTAATGAGGGAGCATAATTAAAATAATGAAGTTGATGCCTTCATTGTAAAAACATGATTTTTGTACCATCACTCTACAGCAGTTTTACGGTTAGCCCATCACAGAAATAGCTTGTGCTGTTTCCTAGAACACACACACACACACACACAGTAAATCCTCACTTAACATTATTGATAGATTCCACGACTTTAAGTGGAATGAGGATGTATAAGGAAACCAACGTTACCAAAGGCTAATTGATACAAACAAGAGTGAAGTGACTAAGGCATCTCACTAATGCTGCAACAAAATGACATTGAACCAAACAAAACGCTGTTATTCAAGGACTTGCCTTATGAAGTTAACTCTCATTCTGCTTTGGTAGTGCAGAAAAATGAGCAATACAACTTGCCTTTTGGGGACCTTACCAGTCAGATTTTTCTTGGGAAATACTAGATTACATGTAAATTAGACAGAGACTGTCTTGATTTCTAAAAGAAGTGAATTCACTTTTTTGGCATGACCTTACACTCTAAGAAATGCCCCCTCTAGCCATCTGCCTGTGCTGCCCTGTGCATTCCTTGCTCTTTCTCCATCATTCTGTGCTGGGGCAGCTCCCACCTGAATCCTCTCTGTCCTCCTACTCACTTCTAACCCACAATATGCATAATTCTACCAACTCATCCAGATCTAGTTCAAATTCCACCTCCACTATGAGTCTGCCAAGCCAGAAGCAGTGTCGCTGCATTCAGGATATCAACACTGATTGGTATCTCTTCACATAGCTACTCTTAGGATTTGTCCTTCCAGGATTTTTGTGGGTCTCCACATCTCCCTCCCTAACTATACAGGGAACTCCTGGAAATCAGGGACTCTGGAGACAGTCAATCATTTGTCTTTCGTATTTCATAGAAATTTGTAAGCTGCTCTCAATCATACGACAAATAAACTGTGGCATAAATACGAAATGCTTGTGACAGGATTATGAAATAAAGAAGTGTGGGTTGGTTGTGTATGGCCTGTAGAAGCAACTGCATTATTATGTAGTGATACCCTGTACTCTGTAAAATTCACAGCATCCAAGTACATAGGTGGAGTTGCTCAGTACATTATAACAGAGGAAATAAGAAAGGAAATAGCAAGAGTGGAATATAGCAAAAGGAGCTTGAAACTGACAAAGAAAAACTTAAATACAATACGTAGTAAACATTTGAGTACCTGTAAACCTGGCCAGGTAAAGTCAGTAGATAACTATAAACCGAATTTTAGCTATAGGTTTCAATCATCTGTTAAAATGAACATTTCTGTACAAGCCATGCATTCTCATTTATTTCCCTTTCCTGCCAAAATGTAGCCTTTAGAAGTATATCACGCAGATGGGAGTTGGGAACTTTTCTGCCTTATAAGTCTGGGTGAAAAGGGCAGGGAACTTGCCAATCCCTCAGCCTATAGGAGTCCAGAGTCCCCAAGATTTCTGTCAATTCAAGGACAGGTGTGATACTTATACTCTCAGGTCTCTGGTGCTCTCCTTACCTGCTGGGACCTGCACACTGAAACTCAGCTCATAGCAGATGCCATTAGTGAAATGTGTTGAAGATTTGGGGAGGGCAAAGCCAGCCTGTGGTCTTTTACCACCCAGATGGCTCCTTTCTTCCTATTATCTTTTTTTTTTTTTCATTCTCTCCATTCCAGATAAAATAATTCAGATTTTCTAGAGGAAATGTTGGCACCATCTCATTCTCCCAACCTAGGTGGATTTCATTTTTAACTGTCATCCCTAATTAATATTTTTTCAGACGAAAGTAGTGACCTCGAGGCTAATTCTGATTCTTGCTGTTAAAACACTGCACAGTGTTTTCCCATTACACTAAAGCATTGAAAAAGTGTATGGTCAAAAAGCTGGAAACTCTAGGAAAACGAGGAGCTCAACTGACCTGATGCTCTGCCTCTACCATTCTCTCGCCAGCTATGAAGGCAGTTGCAGGTGTCTCACAAACACCGTGAACATAGTCTAGACTCCACCATCAAACTGCACTGAGATCCTCCTGTCCTAGGCTTGTAGCCCCAGTTTTGGTCCCATGGCCTGTCTCCTGGATTCTTCCCTTCTTTTATTCTAGACTCTTGGTTGTGATACACAACTGGGATTTATGTCCCATTTTGTTTCCTTTCCTTGCTCCTCGAGACCACCATGCTCTTCAACCCATGGGCCAGTTTCACTTCTTGCTCCCAGCACTGCCTCTGCTTACATCTGTCCAGAGAGCAAGTTTGGGACAAGTGTTTTAGATAATATAGACTTTGAATAACTGGCCTTTGGGTAATTAATAATCAGATCTACTTTAGATTTCCGATATTTTCAAATTCCAAGTTGTCATGATTTTCATAATGGTAAGATATTCATCTCTACAAAATGCTCTATTTTTTTTTTTTTAAATCACTGAGACATTAGGCAGAAAGGAGAGTAAGTGATCATATCTTAGAAAATAACTGCTGAGTCCTTTTCGTCAGTAAACCAATCTATGGCTGATGCTGTTAGATGTGAACCCAGAAGTACTCCATTCCATACCTTCTAACCACCTTTATTGTTCTTGGCAAAACTGTCTCCACAATTTGCTTTCAGTTAGAGAACACAATTTCCCGTTGTCATGACACCAAGCCAGCATTTTCTCTGTTTCCAGTTAAAGGAAACATAAAGATGCCAGAAAATATTGCCCAAACAGTGCTGTTTTTCATTAGGAGGTTACTTTAGAGCCCGGTAACTACAATATCAACTCTGTATTGTTTTATTACCATGAAACACAAAATTGAAATAGGTAGTATTTTCCCCCTCCTCTATCAGCGTCATATCACATTTGTTGGGTATTAAGGAAAGTGTTCACAGATATTAAACGTTTTTTTTTTTTTGCCTCCTTGGAAAGGCACAACATTAAAAATGTAACATACTTTCCTTTTTCTTTTAGAGTCCTGAGGTTTCAGTATGTAATTTTTCTGAGTTGCTTGAAGATAGCCAGGACATTAAATACAACCTCCCCCTGCTCCTCGACCTGACTATATTTAAGCTGGAACTATATTTAAGCAAACTCAACCCTTTGCTCATCAGTCCTGCACCTCTGCCAGGGCAGAGAATCACTCACCCATACACCTGCCCTGGAATGGCCTCGCATAGTCCTTTCCTACAGCAATTTGCAATGTAATGTAACTTACCTTGGAAAGGACATGGTACTTTTCAGAGAAAACTGCTCAGATTCCATAAATATGTGAGTCGTGACCAATTCCACATCTCCAGCGTAACACGTCTGGAAGTGCATAGCCTAGCTGGATGCCACAGGCATCTATGTTTGGCAAATGGCTATTGTGAGAGAAAAAGAAAGTTTCTTGGGAGCTGTGGAACTCATCATGGCTTTGGAGAAGGACAGCAGTGTCACAGCTGGCAAGTGCCAGACTGGTTGCTTCTGTGGCCACAACTGTCCGGAGTGATGAGCCAGGATGTCTAATAAAGAGAGCTCATTGTGAGGTGGGACTCTATGCTGGATTATTTTTGGATGACAGGGACTGCAGCCACTACTTACTGTCCGTTCATGATGCACTAGGAATCACAGACATTAATGCCCATCTGCCCAACCATCCTGTGGGTCAGCACATGGGAGCATTGAGCCCTTTCCACGTACCAGGTAAGTACTGGTCCAAGTGCCTTACATGTACCATTCAGGCATTCTCATCAGAAGTCTAAGAGATATGAACATGATTACTATCGCTGACTAGATGAGGAAATGGGGGCTATGTTCCCAAGGTCACAGAAGTAGTAAGTGCCAAACCTAGATAGTTGACTTTGGAACCAGAACTCCTGAAGGCCATGGACATCACCTCTCAGGTAATAGGAGGCACTTGATATCCCTCCTGTCTGTTAATTCTCTGATGCCTTTGTAACATGGGTGGCACTATCCATACTTGGTAATAATGAAAACATGCCTGTGAGAGATTTAGGGACTTGCCCATGGGCACTGGGTTTAACAAAACAACAACAAAAAATTATGTTGCTGGGATTTCAACTCAGGTCTGTAAGAACCCGAAGTATGACTAGAAGCACCATGTGGCTTCTGAAGCACAAACTACAGCAAGTCTCTTGTTTGTCGTGGATAAAAGCTGATTGTGGTCAGAGTTTAGGTGCTCATAACCCCACATCTCAGGAGATGTGAGATCATTTTTTTTTTGTTAGAAATTGCCTTTCATACTTATGCCCATCTTTTCTTCTCACAGAGAAAACGTGAAGTGTGTGATTCCACTTCTCTGACGAACCTTATCCTCCATCCTAATCTGGACCCAAATTCAAAACTCTCTTTCCACATTTCCCTGTTTGAAATGTTTTCAAACACTTAAGGTACCTACGTCACAAGAGTAAAAATTAATCACTGGAGATATGTAATGCACAAAATATGGAAATAATAGTTGCTTAAAATAAAATATAGGTTGTATCATCCAAATGAAGGCTGATCCAGAAAAGGCAAGTCAAACCACTCACAGTTCCTTAAAAGCTATTTACATGTTCTTTAGTTTTGTCTACAGCATTTGCTTGGGTCTGCTCATGCTCCAAGCACAGGCTATGCCAAGAGGCTCAGCATAAACGGTTTCAAATGCACAGACTGTGATGGGAATCTCATTTGCAACCATATGGCCTTTTACAAATGCTCCAAATGGACACTACTCAAAGGTTTAAGATTTAAAAAATAATCCTGCCACCATTAAAAATATATGAATAAATAGACGACGGCAGTGACTTCCTTTTCCCTACTGAATTCATGGACGGGTTGAGGAGCACGAATTGCTTCTGCTCTGTGGCTGATTTTCAGTTCAGATAACTCATCTTTATTCATTTCCTTTCAGTCATGATGAGCCATATTGAGAGCAGCTGTAGGCAAAAGGGAAAAAAGGATTGCCTCCCTCCCAAATTGTTGTCGAACAGCCCTTATACAGAATACATCTGGGATCAGGGCTGGGCTGGGCACCCAAGAAATAATAGAAAACAGGAGAAAACTAGCTTAAGTTGAATCTGACGAAGATATTATAAATTACTCGACCACATGTTTTTTGGGAAAAATCAGCCTCAGGATGATTTAATACAAAGTCAGGTAGACCAGGCCTAAAGGAGAATTATACTTCAAATTAAATGCAAAACCCAAACAAAGCAGTGTACTTAGAGGTGATGGGAAACACCACAAGGCAGGTAACTAGTAACAAGAGGTCTGGTAGCCAATTTCAGTAAGAATTACATATAAAGTTAGAAAGTGATAAGTGAGCTAAGTCTTAAAATGTAAGAATAAAAATTATCATGGGAAAATAAATTGTACTAAGTGAAATAAAAAAATAAATGACTTGCATTAGTGATTGAGTTTTTATATTTGAAAAGTCTTTTCTGTTTTATACAGAAAATGAATGGGGGGGTCAAAACAGTTATTTTTTTTTTATTTTGGATATTTTTTGGATAAACTTGGTCTGAATTAGGAAGTAAATGCTTTTAACATTTTACTTAAAATGATTTCATCTGTTTTATTATATAAGTCCAACAGAAATCTTGTTTACAGATTATTCTGCTATACTTCAATGACACAAAAATGGCTTCGGTTTCAAAGGAGAGACTTGGCAAGTGATTACTGCATAAAATATTGCAGTCTTGCTTATTTTAAAGCATTTTTGTTCATGTGTTTTTAATGGTTATACGAACCAAATGCTTAAGCAACTGTGCCGAAGATGATATGATTGAGAAATAGAGATTTGTTAGAAGGCAATCTGGAAGACTGTGTTGTAAGTTTTCTTAAAATGTAACTTACAGAGTCAAAAAGAATTCCAAATAATGTTTGAAAATGACCACTAAACATAATGACTAAAATTCACGAAGAATGTTTAAAAAGCTAGAAGAAAAATCAACAAAGAGAACCATCATAGACTACACAGAGAAAATTCAAACTCTCTTACCTTCAATTTATCTACTACAATTAGTCATGGTTTTTATTTCCATCATGTCTGAACTCTCTGCCATTGGCACTGCTGAGTAGTACCCTCTCTCTTGTGACATTTATCCTCCCATGGTACCCACAATCTGATTCTCTGTCCACCTCTGCAATGGCATCTTCTCAATCACTGTGGCTGGTTTGTCTTTCTTCCTGCCGCTCCCTGTCTCCACTTATTTCCAGTAGTCCAGGACCCTGAGCCTTGCTCTCTCGACTCCCACTTTTCCTGGCAATCCATCTGCTTCTGTGTCAAGTCATTTCCAATCAGTTCCAAATTGACATGTCCTTTTTCAGTCTCCACCTTGTAACCTAAAGACACCAACTAGCTGTGTCCCTCTCCTTCTGTGTAAACTTCAATATAGTCAGAGCCACTTTCACCACTGAGAGAACTACTTCTCCAGAGTTAGAAATGTTGACTCATTTTTTACGTTTTCCTCTCCTTTGTCTAATAGAGCCAATCCAGTTGCTGAGTCCTACTGATTTGTCAAAGATTTCTCCCTCTGTATTTTTCCTCTCATTCACTAAATCTAGGCTCCCATCACTTCTAACTTAAATTAGTGCCATAATAATAACAAACTCAGTAACAACTCAATATGTCAGCTGTTATGTGCTAAACACTGCTCTAATTGCTTCATATTAATTATCTCATTACCCAGGAAGAAACTAAAGCACAGAGATGAATTTATCACACAGCACACAGAGCCAGGATTTGAAACAAAGTCATCTGATCCTAGAATTCTACTGCAATAAATTGAATTGTTTTCACAGAATCTTTCATCCACATCAGGCTGCGCACTATATTCACTTTCTAAAATAGTGTTTCAAATGTGGCAATATGTATTAGGAATCTCAATTATCCATTAACTCAAAATCTGAGTTAACATTTCTGAAAATTTATCCTAAGGAAATAATTAGCAATGTATGGGAAGGTTTATATACAGGGATCTTCATTGCAATATGATTTGTAATAGTTCAGAACTGGAAACAACTATAATATTCAATGGTTGGTTAAGTAAAACTGTAGCACATTCATCGGAGGAAATACATACCATTAAGAATGACATTGCAGAAGAGTATTTGATGACATGGGGAATGTTTACAATTTACTAGGTGGCAAAAAGAAAAAAAAAGAAAAGAAAAAAAAAGCAAAAACAACCTACTCCCTTACAAAAACCCAAAGATACCTAAATGTTAACCAAAATTGTTTCAGAGGTATTGGGACTCTCAAAGATTTATTTTCATGCTTTTCTAAAAATTTACAATGAATATGTAATATTGTAATCAGAACCCCATCCTATGATAAATGCTATTTTAAAAATAATATTCAAATCCTGCTACTTCTACAGTGCCATGTCCCTGCTCAAGGATATGACAATAAACTTACTGTCTGTTACACTGGGTTGAAAGTTTTTCTGCCTACAGTTCAAGCCCCTTTGTCTAAGGCTTCTTGTTAGTTATTCAATTCCAATCTGCATCTTTCCAGGAGAATATTTAATCCCAGCCAGACTGGTCTTTTCATTTTGCTTCCCTTACCCATTGCCCAGAAGCTTTGTGGTTGGTCAAGGCCCAGCCAGAGCCCACACCATCACGCACAGCACACCCAAACGATGCATCAGTTCCTCTGGTGGATTCTTAGAGTATAACTTGGATTTATTTATAAATGTTTGGTACTTTCTAGTTTTACCATGTGTGGAAAATAGCACTCAACCTGTGGCCTATCTAGTTATTAGAGATAATCATCATTACTGCACACAAGCCAGGCAAGTTGTATTAATAATGCTTCCCGCATACGTGCTGCACTTTTATTATTTATATCCTGGTATTGGCTGCTATTCTCCATCTCCTACCTCACATTTTTCACACCTGGGCTATAGCACTTCTCACCAAAATTAAACTGATATATTTACAAGAAAGTTGCTCAATTGTCAGCTTTTAGTTAAGTAATAAAATATAATTAAGCATTAAGCTATGGCCCTAGCACATAGTAGTTACTCAAGAAATATCTGTTGAATGAATTACAGATTAGAGGAAATAGGGGAACCTGTATCCGAAATAAATATGCTATCTGAGGAAAATTCTCAAAGCAACTTTCACATGACATAACTAGAATACAATACCAATGCCAGAAATGATTAAAATCTTTATGGGTGAAATTGTTAAAGCAAAACAATATGTCCTGTGTCCACCTAGTTTTGCCAGATATCTAAAAATTTATAAAAGTTAACCTGAAAATGTCATATGTCTTAGCCATCATATTGATTTCTTGTATTGCAAGGTTGTCGGGATCTAGAGACTTAGTAATAAAATGGGCGAGGGGAGAAGGAGGAGAAAAAAAGGATTTTTACTGGTTGCGAAAATTCTCCAATGGTAATTCCCGTTGCTACTTTCCCCCACTATATTCTAAACTACACTTTAGTCGCTATGTATCTGTGGAGACCAAAGGATCAGACCACAATTCACAAGACACAACACCGTATGAATAAGTGGTCTATATGGAAAGCTGTAATTTTTCTGTGGAGCTTTGGAGAAGTTGTAACCACATGAGGAAAATCTGACTGTTTAATATACCAATTAAGCCATTGGTTGCATTTAAGAATACCATAATCCCAAACACACAGGCTTGGTTTTATATAATGCCTGGGTATAACCCCAACCGAGTCTGCAAAGATTTTTCCATTTCATGTTGGCCCTAATTTCCATTTCTTTAGACTACTTTACTTCTTTGAGTTCTATGGGCCATAACATTACATTGTAAGTCAGCAAAAATGAGACTCCCCTTTCTACCTTAGCGACCATGAAATGTAGATAGTTAGCTACCCGTAGATTCTGTCATCCATCTAGGCATGAACCTAGATTAAAGGGGGAATATGCAGAGAGGAAAAGGGAAGCATTCTTCCTCTTCTTCATCTGCGGGATAATGAATAAAAGTGCATTTTTGGAACCAAATGAGAAACTCCTAGAAAAAAGCCATTCCAAACCAGTTTTTATTTAGGTTGTTGTAAAAGCATGGAAAACATTATTTAAAATAGAACTGCTAAGAAATCAAACAGAGAAATAAAAATCAGGAAATAAAAAAGGCTTAGTTTTAAATGAAACTCTATTATAACTCTAGAGTTATGGAAACTCATGTCCAGCTCCCCAGTTTATAGGCTAACCACATTCCCTCAGGCTTTTAACAGGTGAAGTTATGTTTTGCATGAATGACAGCAAGATGAGATTCATAGTATCTGAAATTGAATAACAAGAGGACACTTTTAATATGGCCATTCTGTATCGAGGATGTGGTCTGAAACAAATGGACTCTGGGATAAGGACGTTTCCACTGGACATGTAATGGTTAGCAAATCAGACTCACTTTAGAACTGAGAATCTGAATTCTCTTTCCCAACCTTTGAGACAGGCTGAAGACTGGGGTGTGGTCAAGGGAGGGGTGAGAGCAAAGGTTGAGCACTGAAGCACAAGCAAATGGAGCTGTCTCCACCAGGGAACTCCAGTGTTAAGAACAAATTATGCCTGCTTCATGAGATACACAATCTTCAGACCACTGCAGGCAATAAAAAGCAAATATTAATAATGACATCTGTGTTCCTTAGCGGAGGGTTCGCCACATAAACAAAACAACAAAATAAATACGCTTAAATGAGGCCCAAAACCAAGAAAGATGCATCTTGTGTTTGCTATAGTAAATCCTAATTTGGAATAATGGCCTGAAAGACATAGCTGAATCAAAATCTAAATTCTAATACTCTTTAAAGAGATAAAGTGTATTACGTATACACAGAAACTAGAAGAGGGCTAATTTTATCAAGCAGTGGCTCTTCATGGGCTCATTTGGTCTTAGCATATTAATGGCAATTTTAAGATGCTTGAGAATAGTTTTCTCAATAAGATAAACTTGCCTTTGTGTTCCTTTTTAGAAACTTTATTGATTTAGTAAACTACCGTTCATAGGTGGAAGAAAGGCCAAATTCACAAGGCCATTTGACTTACGAAAATTATTATATAATTAAGTTTAAATGTTTAAAAAGCTGTAAAAATTTAGTAGTGATCCCATTTGTGTGTGCACATGTGCATTCACACACACACACACACACACACACACACACACACACACACACACACCATATAAACATTAGGCTTTCCTAGTTCTTTTAGACCAACATGTAAAAAAATCATCAAGTGCCTGAAAAAGAATGTAACTATATTACATTACCTTGCTACAGAGCAGCAAAAGTGAACAGATTGACGGACTAGATTTCATCTAGATAATTAGCTGATGTAACATTTTAATGTAAAAGTAAATTAAATTCCTGGAAAGAGGAATTATATTTAAAAAAATGCTTTAAACACAAAACTTCCCCTTCTAAACAACCAGTAAGCAGGAGGTCTTCCATCCACGGCATTAAAAGGGTTAAGTGCACCACTAACAGTCTCTTCCACTTCCTCCCACCTGGAGGATGTTGTAATTTTTTGGATTTTTGAATTGGCCAGGCCAGTCAGCATCTTGAACACGGCAGACTGTCTAGATCTATCCCTTACCTGCTGGGAACAGACAATTCCCCTTGCACTTGGAACCCTGAAGCCCTTTAAGCTGCCTACTCTGTAACCGTGGCAGCTGGGCCTTAGACAATTCTTCATCTCCTGCCACCAGGCCTCACTAAATAAAAACTATGGTGCCTTGTTAGCCAACAACTGAGCGTGAAATCACTACATTGCAATCCCCTACTCTCTGAGTCAATCGATTTTTCCCTCCATTATAGATCAGGATGCACTGGGTCAATAAAGAGAGAAGGGAAAATGGAGTAGAATAAAATGAATGTATCAGGCCAACCGGAACACATCCAAAAAGCATATTTAATTCCACACAGTGAAATTAGTGCATTCATATAAAACAGGTCAGAGCTAGCTAACAAAACCAAGACATGTGCTATTTAATGTCATCATAGTGCTTTGAACTTGCACAGGATATATAATAGAGACAGATATGTGGCCAAGAACAAGCTTTTGTCAGGTCTAAAATTGCTAACAGATTAGTGTGTATTTGAAAAGGCACTGAGATTGTAACATATGTTCTTTTAAAGGAGTATTAACATTTTATGCATTAGCTACAAGCTAACAGAGAGCCTGAACTGCTAAAAACTATTAGAATGTCACTTGCAGTACGTCAGCAGCTTTTGTTTAGGATCCTATGTGTGCATACACCAGAGGATGGAGGATGCAAGGGAGGTGGCAGAAGGGAAAGGAGAGTCAAAAAGGAAAGAGCATGAAGAAATAGGCTGTAATGTGCTAAACGTGGTGCTATTTTTCCTTAAAGAAGCTCCCAATGTGAAGGGCATGTTCTGAAGAGGGTTTCAGAAGAGGAAAGGAATGTTTTGAAATAAAGCTCTTTTCAACATTTATTTCCACCTAACTAACATCTCATATCTAGTATTACTTCTCCAGTTGCAGGGCTGTTTATTCAGTATCCTGAAATGGTCCTTTCACTTATATTCTTGTAATGATTCTTTATCAAGAGGGCGTAATTGGTTGATGGCAAAAATCAGTGTCAAATATTATTATTAAAAATGAGCTCGACTATTGGCTTATGCAGAACACTCAAAAATAATTAGGCCCCAATGCATAGTAATAACAGTCTCCATAATTGTAAGTTTTCACATATGGCATGTTATGTTTTTATATAAAATTTCAGCAACTTTTGCTGTTAGTCTGCAGGCCCCTTACAGAGAGCAGCTATATCTTGTCTCTCATGATGCCTAGCAAATAGCAAGACTTGAATGGACATTTGCTGACTTGTATTGATGTGAAGGAAGTTGAAAACATAATACTTTTCAGCAAAGAGTCCCACCAGCAGCCTCACTGGCACAGCCTTCTTCAGTGCTCCTTCGTGACTCCTGGACACACCTGACCACAGTCCCCTTCCTCTGGCAAGACTCCTTGACTGCTGTCTGTCTCCCCCACAAGACTGCAATATCCCTGAGGATGGGTACTCGGCTTACTTGAACAGGGCTGTACTTATAGGAGTCATTCTACTTTCTGCTTTAGGGCACCAAAGCTAATTATTACCTTACAAACTTCATACCCATCAAAGAAGTGGCCATTCATATCTTATTAAAGGGATTGGAAATGGGGAGTTTCTATATGAGTAAAATGTAATTATGTGCACATCATTATCTGATTGGCAAATTCTCTTTTAAAATAAACTTTTATTTTATATTGTACAGTTTAATTTTATTATTTACATGTTATTTAGAATCTGGAGATAGTTATTGATTATATATGTATATGTGTGTATACGCACATGGATGTTCAGCTATAGAAAAAGATAAAGATATATAAACTTTTAACCCTGTCTGTTTTTACCTCTTGATTGATTCCCTGATAGTGATTGTAATGCTAAACATGCTCATTTTAAGTTTAAACATCATTAGAAACACAGATTAAAAGAATAAAAGCTTTTAAGTATTATCATTCCAAAAGAGGAATAATTTCAGAGTTGGTTGTTATCTTGGATAATTTATGCACCTATCCAGATTTTTATAGGAAAAAAAAAAAAGTTTGGTGTGGATCCTGGGACTAATAGCCTCACTTCATATGTGGCGAGTTGGTAATATCCACAAGAAAGTGTAAGGTATTTATCATATATGCAAACATAATCTGTTAAGGGAAAAGCAGCACAGTTTATATCCAGAGAGGGCATGTCTCTGCAATCATTTTGAGTTATTTGAGAGGGTAAATAAGCAGGGCGCATAATTTATTTAAACTTTCAAAACCCTTTGACAAGTTTCCAGATCAAAGACGGTTTATAAAAACGGAGTTAACATGGGATCAGGGAGAGTGTTTTCTCAGGGAGACAGGACTTGATTAAAGATGGGAAATAATGAGCAGAACCAACATTTTCTATCGGAGAAGTGTTAAAAGTAACTAGTAGCCAGCATTAGCTGGATTCTCTTTTTAATATTAAAAATTATCTCAGAGAGGGCACACTCAGAAAAAAAAAAGCAAATCTGCAGGAGCCATCTGCTTCTCAAACCATGGGAAAGTGTGTGTGCGTGTGTGTGTGTGTGTGTGTGTGGTGTAAGTGTGTAAGTGTGGAGGGGGAGAAAGAGAGCCAGAGACAGATCAAAGAAAAAATCGGAGGCAGACAGAAGAGGATAGAAAATGGAGGTCACTGAGCACGGAAAAGCAGAAGTTGAGAGGAGCAACTGGAAAAGTTTATAAAGTCACAAAAGGCACAAGTGGGAGTATCCATTATACACACTGTCTAAGCAGCAAAGCCAGGTAAACCCTTTTGAAGTTTAAAAGGCCCATCTTGGACACCTGACAGGAAAGGCTTAGATTTACACAACAGGTGGTTCTTCAAGAGAAAGTGTCTCATGAAAAATGGAAATAGGCTTAAGAAGTTTGGGACATTCAGGGAGGCTAGATTCGTACCAGGTTAATTAAGGAAATGAGGAGCTTCCAGATGCATCCCTACTTTTTGAACTTCCCCTCTCCTCCACCCCTCACAGACAGAGGCTGAGGAATGGCTGGCCTGGGAAGCCATTGCTCTGTTCCCCTCCATTAAGTCAGAAAATTGAGTGTGGATTCTGCATGTTGCATTAGCTATACTGTTGTCAGCACTGGTCACTAATGACCAAATTTGGGGTGAAGAAGGGTGTAAAGAGGAGAAGGTTCCAGTCAGACAACAGGACTGTCTAAAGATGTAAAAGGTCTTTTTTGAGGTAATTAAAAAAATTTTTTGGTAACTTTAAAGACCGGCTTTCTTACATGCAGCGCAGCACAGAACAGCTTGTAGGCTGCAGATCAATAAATCCTAGTTAACTTTCAAGTCATGTCGGCATGCAGCCCTGGCTGGTTTATTAATTTAAATTTCAACCCTCTAAAAAGGTATGTCTAAAGAAATAAGGCACTATATGGATCGCAGTGAGACTGCTCGATCAGAACAGGGCTTCGCCTGTACTGGTGATCAACATCAATAGGAAATCTTAAAACATTGAAGGGAATAGGTCACCCCTCCTTCTGTCTCATTCAGTTAGTGTTTTTCTCACGAACCCCGAGGACCATTTCTTTCTGTTTTTAAGAGGACTTGATATCCGAGCAGGAAATACCTATGGCTTTCCTCCTGCAAGCTTCAGCAATTAGTTAAGTAAGAATAAAAGGTGAAAACAAAAGAAGAAAATACTATCTTGCAGTTCAAACCTCCATATATGAAGGAATGTCTGTAATAGTGTCCCTTCTTTTTTCTCTGTCCCCACACCTACCTAACTCTAAGAATATAACTTAAAAGTCTGATGGTAGAAATGAAAAGCTAGAAATAGCTTATGTTTTTCCTTTCAATCACTGCTCCTTTGCGGGTTTTCTTCTCTCTAGTTCTTCACTAGGTTTGCTTTTAATATATATATTTTTAAAAAGCCCTCAAATACATGCCAGTGAATTATCCCTTTTGTAGACTTGCTCCATGCATTAGGACCTTCTGAAATTTCTCCTCCGAAATGGTTACTATTTTAAGAAGTATAAACTAATTTTACCATTAGACTATGCCAAAATTACTAAGATAGTCCAGCTACAGTTCGAGTAATGCATCCTAAACTCAGTGATTTCTGGATCGTTTGATTCACTTGTCCCTTGCATTGACATAAATAAGGGAATTATATATGCCTGAATCTATGGAAACTGGTCCGAAATGACAGTTGCAGCTGAATTCTACTGTACTTACTCCTTTTTTTACTTCTGAAAGGGATATTTATGAAATAACAGCATGGTATGAATGTGGCCTGTAATAATAATATCTTTCCTCCCCTCCCTCTTACTTATACCCCTTACCTATGGATGTTGCTGTCTCCCCTTACGAACTATATCTCCTCTCATGCACCTGTGGTGCGCCCCCAAGGCCTGACACCCCTGGTGCACTCGAGGGGCCTGGAGCACCTGGAATATGGTCCATGGCTCCACCTGGGGCACGAACCCAGGACCTTATGCGTGTAAAGCAGACATGCTAACCACGACACTACGGAGCCACCCCCAATAGTATCTTAAATATTTTTATTTATTTATTTTTTAAACAGTGCTTATGTAGAAATCTCACATGTCCTCATACCAATTGTGCTTTTGTGAAACATATAAATTGTCTTTTTATTAATAACTGTAATATGTATTTTAAGAGCCAACTGAAACTATGAAACTTGCGCCACATTTTCATGTTGAGACTTTTAGATTAACGACAGATCTATGCTTTTTATTTCTGACTATTTTCAGTTTTAATCAAGGTTCCTGGAGCTTCTCACTAACAGTGAAATTGTATTTAAATAGGGCCTTCAGGGTGTTGGAGTTACAGATTAATTAACTCAATTTGGACAGGGTTTTGGGGGCACTGTAATTCTTGCATCTCTAATTTTATCTCCAGAGGTAGTCGAAGTTCCTCCAGACATTAGGAACTGAGTAATTGCTTAGGCTTAGACTGATTATGAGAGAAACATCTAAAATAAAGCAGGCCTGTCAGAAGACACAATCAGAGGACCAGTAATAAGTGTGATGAGATGACATATCACTGTTGTATTTCTAGCATTTTGCTGAACTGGGCTTTGAGAGTGCTTCCACAACTCAGCTGTGTGAGATGAACAAAGCCACTCATGGCTTTTAGTCTCCTCTGCAAAATAGGATAAGTATGCCCACCTCAGAGGGCTCTTGTGGAGACTAAATGAGACTATTCATGTAAAGTGCTCAACATGATGCCTGGCACACAGTAAGCACTCAAAAAGTGAGATGTTGTTACTATCATCATCATCATCATCATCATCATCATCATCATCAACTTATGCTTTATGGCATAGCAGAATTCTCTAGAAATAAAAGGCAAATAGAAAAAGTTAGGAAAAGAATAGCTCATGCTTGTTCAGAGATTACAGTGAATGGTCTTTGGACAGATTTTCTCTCTGGTCCCTCCCCAGACGCCCATGTACCCACTTGCACACCCTGCCACCAAGGTCATTACATTTCCTGCCCAGCTTCAAACACACCCTGGACTTTCTAGCTGTTCTGTGCCTTTTGACATCCTGTCCCCCTCTCTGGAAGCTGGTCCCTGACTATAAATATCCCACCTAGTCTTTAAGATTTAGTTCAGATGCTATCTTCTCATGAAGCATTCCCTGACTCATTGAGGTCTGTACCTGCTCTGTTTTTTTTTTTTTCATTTTATTTGTACTTGTATAATAGTACTTTCACATTTTATCTTGAGCTAATCATCTGTATCTTATGTCATTTACTGCATTGTAAACTGCTTGACAGTAGAGACCAACCATTGTTATTGACTGAATGTCTGTGTCTCCTTGAATTCATGTTAAAGCTCTAACCCCCAAAAGGAAGGCATTGGTAGCTGGGGTTTGGGACACAATTAGGTTTAGATGGATTCATGAGGCTGGGGCCCCCTGATGGAATTAGTGTCCTTAAAAGAGGACGAGAGACCAGAGCTCTCTCCCTCCACCATATGAGGACACAGTGAGAGAAGGTGGCCTATCTATGAGACAGGAAGAGTGCTCTCACCAGGAACTACATCTGTTATTACCTTGATCTTGGGCTTCTTAGCTTCCAGACCAGGGAGAAATAAATGCCTATTGTTTAAACCACCCAGTTTATGGTGTTATGTTATGGCATCCCCAGCTGACTAATACAACCACTTCTTGATATCTATCTGCATGACTTCTTGGCATTGAATAAATGTTTGTCAATTGTCTTTTGGTTCTCATTTATCTGGGCCATATATTTCCACGTATGTCTTTCTTCCCTGGAAACCTGTTATACTTTCTTCAGTGCCCCCGCTTCTCCCTGCAAAGATTTCACTTCGTTAACAACATTATGCTAGACACTATGGAAGAAATCAGCTTCACTTCAAAAAGCTTTATTGGCCCATTGGGAATGGAAGGTAAACACATAATAGTAAACCTGATTAACTGCCAAACAATTAGAAATGATTCTAAGACAGTCCCAATAAGGGTCAAGAAGGTAACATGTGAGTGAAGTGAGCTGCATTATTTATATAGAGGAATGTGTTTTCGCCAATTCCTCATGCAGCAAATAGCTCCCTTGGGCTATTTTTACATTTGTCATTGAGGATAGAGACATGGTTACAAAAATGATTTCCCTTTTCCTTTCCTATGTTGAGATAAATATCAGCCCAAAGGTGAAGGGAAGTAGAAACTGCTTCTTAGCCTCAGTGACACAAATTGTGAGTAGCAGAGATTGTGGCAGATTTCAGGGCATGGCCTTTTCTAAAGAAGGTAACCACTACTCGACCCTAGCTGATGACTTAAAGAATGCCCAGAATGCCTCAGTTGTTCTTTTTATTTAATGAGATGCAGACACATCTGGATTTTTATGTAAAATCTAAATCGTTTTAAATATTGGCTCTTAAAGACTTAAAAACACTGTTTTAGGAAATACAATATGTATGGGTAATATCTGTTAAGACTTCCAGGTTATAGCTTCCACGAGTGTTCTGGAAAGTTTGAGAAAGACAACACGATTTAGTATGGGATGTGTTGGCTTGGCGTGACAGAGGTCACTGGGGTGCACCTATAACTTATTTCTGTCTTTATTCTGAACTTTCTCTCTCTTTTTCTCACAGCTCAGTTAAATCCAGCTTTTGGATTTTATGTTGATCTCATCTGAGCACTATTGTGCTGGCGGCACCCAAATCTTCGGTTCTGCTTTGAATTTCTTTCTCTCCCTCGGTTGATGCACCAACCTAAACTAAAAGACACTTCTACTTTACATCCCCATCCTCATCTGCTTATCAGTTATTCCAGGCCACAAGTAGAGGTACCATCTGGCCAGTTCTCTAGTTTCACAAACTGGGAGGAAATTTTAACTCTTCTTTTGTCTATTTCTTCCTACTCTAACCAAATGGCATCACATTAGTAATTTCTTTGGGATGGTTTTCAACAATCCCCAGTTGAAGTCCATGAAACCTAAAGAATCTTCCTTAAGGATGGGTCATACTTTATTACCTTTCTTGCTATGCTCTTGCTTGGCATCTTCTGCAGGTAACATGTCCAATTCTACTTTTGTGCTCTTTTGCTGATTAAAAAAATAAAAATAAAAAAAGCAACCCTCTTGAATGCTTTTTCCCAATTTCTACCAATCCTCATTCTTTATCCTCCTTAAAACTGAGAACAAGCCAAGCTCCAATTTGCTTTCTTCTGTCATGATAATGCACTATTTGTACGAAGCGCGATGTTATACTGTAGGACTATCTTCCCACAGGGGTGCTTACATTTTGGAGGTGTTTAGTGATAATGATGCCACAGACCCAGACCCATGTGGTTTGGACCCACGTGCTGAGCAGCAGGATGCAATGGTATGCCACTGCTGTATTTTTTCTTATTCTTTTTTCTTTTTGTTTTACCTTGAAAACCCTATGAGGCAGTCGAAAATGAAATATGAGATACTGCTGAAAGATGAGACTCATAGGTTGGAAAGCACTCAAACAGTTTTATGCAAAAAAACAGAGAACAAGTAAGAATAGCATTGCTGCTAATGACCCAACCAAAGCTGGAAGGATGGTCTAGCAGCCGATGCACACAAAAGCTAAAGGAAAGTAGGATGCTGCATGACATATGCAATCAGAACATGGTATGTCAGAAGCATGAGCCAAGGTAAACTAGAAATTATAAAGCAAGAGACTGAGCATTTAAACTTTGAAGTGGTTGGTGTTAGTGAACTAAAATGAACTAGAATGGGACATTTCCAGTCAGTCAACTACACAGTGTTCTACTCTGGAAATGACAAACTCAGAAGAAACAAAATGGCTTTAATACTTGGGTAAGATGTAGCACAGGCAGTTAGGAGCTACTACGAAAGGTTGGACCAAATAATATCAATCAGACTTCTAGGAAAGCCTATTAACGTAACCATCATTACTCTAATTACAGGGTCTAAAGATGATGGAATTGAAAGCTTTAACAAATATTTGAAAATAAACTGATCATATGCCAAAACAAGACATACTGATAATTATAGGCGATTAGAACACAGAAGTAGGAAACAAGAAGAATCATATGTTGTTGGAAACCTTGGAGGGGGGTGAGAAATGAAGCAGTCGGCTAGTGGATTCTACAAAGCCAACAACTTGTCCATCACAAACACATGCTTCAAACAAACAAACAGACAACTACATACAATGACATCACAGGATGGCCAATATAGAAATCAAATAGACTATATAATTGGAAGCAGGAGATGAAGAAGTTATAGTCTCTTTGCCAAAACAAGAGCAGGAGCAGATTGTGGTACTGGCCACAAACAATTAATATCAAACATTAGAGTAGAGCTGGAGAAGAGCACTAAAGAGTGGTAGTGCCAAAATATTATGCAATTAACATTCCTGATCGATTTAAAGTCCACATTAAAAATAAAAAGATTTGCACTGTTAAACTTGATTAAGAACCAGAAAAACTGTGAACTGAAACTAGAAATATTAGGAAAGAATGTGAAAAGACAATGCTGGATATAAAAAAGAAAAGAAACCAACATGGATGACAGAGGAAACACTAAAAATCATTAGAGATAGACAAGAGATAAAGGCAAAAGGTGACAAAAGCAGGGTTAGAATCCTCAATACAGTTTTTCAAGGATCACCATGTAGTGATAGAAAACTATCATAATGGTTAAAAGTAAGGTGATAGAAGAGAACAAAAAATAAAAAACAAGAGATCTCTACCAAGAAATACAAGAAAGAAAAGAGAATTATAAATCTAGTTTAGGAATGCTGAATGACCAACAAGGAAGCATATTATCTGATCAGAAAAAAATAAAGAGAAGGTGAAAATGGTATACTGAAAACCTACACAGAAGAAACAATGACAGATATCTCTGAATGACAGATATCTCTGAAAAAGATTCTTGTCAGAAACCAATAATCCTAGAAAGTGAAAACTGCCTGGAAAGTATTGGAAAGAAATAGATCACCAGGGTAGACAGGATACTGATAGAATTATTTCAAGCCACAGAGACTAAATCTATCAAAATCCTAATGAGAATATATCAACAAATATGGAAAACAAACTAAGAGCCTATAGACTAGTAACAATCAATATATATCCCAATGTTCAAAACAGGAGATGCCAAGGAATGCAGTAACTACAGAACCATCATCCTAATTTTTCACACAAATAAAGTGATGCGCAAGCTGGATTCAAAAAAGGAAGCGGCACCTGGGACCTAACTGTGAACATTCGTGGATTCTGCAGTACTGCAAAGAATTTCAGAAGTTTAGCCTGTTTTACAGTCAAGCCTTTGACTGCGTGGATCATGCAAAGCCATGGGCTGCTCTGAGAGAATGGACATGCCTCAGCACTGAATTGCCCTGATGTGCAACCTGTATTGTGGACAGGAAGCCACTGTTAGGGCAAAATATGGGGAGACAGGTTGGTTTCCTATAGGCCAAAGAGTCAGACGAGGGTGCATTTTATCTTCCTATTTGTTAAATCTGTATATAAAATATATCATGAAAAAGTGGGCTCTACTCAGGACGGAGTGAGATAGCAATAACCTAAGATATGCAGCTGACACCATCTTACTGGCAGAAAGTAGCAATGACCTGAAGCAACTTCTAATTAAAGTGGAAGAAGAAAGTACCCAAATAGGACTGCATTTGAACGTCAAGAAGACAAAAATCATGACTACAGAAGAAATACACAACTCTAACATAGATAATGCAGATATTGAAACTGTTAAAGATTTTGCTTACCCTTGGTTTGGTCATCAACTCAAATGGAGACTACAGTAAGAAATGGAGAGAAGGCTCAGACTCAGAAAGGCAATGGAAGAATTAGGAAAAATCATCAAGGGCAATATGTGTCACTAGAGACCAAGGCAACATCCATACTCTCATGCTCCTAATTAGTATGTACAGATGTGAAATTTGGACAGTAAAGAAGGCTGATAGGGGGGGAAATTAACCTATTTGAAATACGGTGTTGGAAGAGAGCTCTACATTTACCTTGGACCACCAGAAAGACAAACAAATGGGTTCTGGAGTAAATTAGCCTGAAACAGCACTAGAAGCAAAAATGACAAAACTGAAGCTGTCCTACTTCAGGCACATCATGAGAAGGCAGGTTCTTTGGAAAAGACAATAATCCTGGGAAAAAGAGAAGGCAGCTGGAAAACAGGAAGACCAAATACAAGATGGACTGACCCCATTAAAAGCCATAGGTGTGAGTCTACAGGAGCTGAGCAGGGCTGTTGAGGACAGGACACTGTGGACATTACTTATTCATAGGGTCGCCCAGAGTTGGAGCTGACTCAATGGTACATTACATGTACAAGTATGTCCATTTTTTTTCCATTTTAGGTAAAAGAAATAAAAATAGAAATGAAAAATTAGTTATAAAAAAGTTCAAATAAATCTAATCATTTATCACTTCGTTAAATTTGGGATTCATAACAGTTACAAAGCACTTGTTACACACCAAGCAATCCACTGTGCTAAATACTCTACATTAACCATCCCATTTAATTTCACAACAAGCTGATAAGATAGGCAGTATTCCTAGTCCTGGTTTCTCGGTGAGAAAACTGAGGCTTAAAAAGGTCACAGAAGGAATAAGTAGTGCAGTGAATTCTCCACCTCCAGGCTGCTGGTCCAAGGGCATGACCGTAGGCCCGACCCTGCATGGCTTCCCTGACTTACAGAACGGCCTGTACTGAGTGGAGTCTCCGGCTAACAGGACCGATGTTAATGCAATGAGTGACTAATCAAAGGTTCACTGACATAATGTCATAACTGCTGGTGCTGCTTCTTTTTTCCTTTTCTTTTTTCTTTTTTTTTCTTTTTCTTTTCTTTTTTTTAGCAAACAGGCACAACAGAGCTCATAACTGAACAGAAGAGCTCAACATTAGATTTGGTCTTTTAGGACAGTCTGTGTCACCTAGATTCCCTCGACAATGTCAAGGGCAAATTGATTGCTAAAGCAATTTCAACTTTCCAAAGGAAAATACACTTTTAGGGAAGTCAGCTTGTTTTTCTAGTTTAGTCTTTGTTCTCTTACTATTTATTTATTACTCCCTGCCATGATCCTCAGTTTTCCAAGGACCTTATTCAGGCATGTTAGGAGGCTGCCCATTTCTTCTCACTCATGTCACCACTGCTCACTTTCTGTCTTTCAATCTTCCCTAAAGAATTAAACAGGAAAAAGTTCAGAGAGAAGGACTTGCTGTTTTTCTCTTTTTTAAATTGTAAGGCTGTTTAAAAGTCCATTCAGATTTAGTGTTGTCTTGGTTATATGTTAAGTCTCAGAGTATTTTATGAAATTAAGTAGGGAAATGGCCTGTCAACTTTAGAAAAAAAAAAGAAAGAAAGAAAGAAAGAAAGAAAGAAAGAAAGAAAGAAAGAAAGAAAGAAAGAAAGAAAGAAAGAAGGGAGGGAGGGAGGGAGGGAGGGAGGGAGGGAGGGAGGGAGGAAGGGAGGGAGGGGAAGGGAATAGAAGAGAAGAGAAGAGAAGAAAAGAGAAGAGAAGAGAAGAGAAGAGAAGAGAAGAGAAGAGAAAGAAGAAAAGAAAAGGAAAAGAAAAGAAAAGAAAAGAAAAGAAAAAAGAAAAGAAAAGAAAGGAAAATAGAACCCAAATAACCACAGGCTGGATAGTTTCCAAAGCCCTCTCTAGCTTAGAAAACAAAAATAATGGTGATCTGGTTCCTGTGACTACTGTAGTTAGCTGTAAAAATCCCAGGAAAAGACCTGGGAAATCATTATTCAAACTTTTGGCCACTGCATCCTTTGTTTAAAAGATATCTTAGGTTGAAACATAAAGTATAAAGCGGATTAAAGTAGAGCTACTTTGATGGGGAGAGTGATGGGCTTGGCACCCTGCCCAGCGTCTCCTCTCCCCCATGTCCCAAGAGACACCTTGAAAGGGATCTAAGGAGCAGTCACTGGCTTTCAAACTTGTTTTGGCCACCACTGACTGTAAAAACACTTTCGATTAAATGACTCAGTGTAGGTGTGTGGTCACTGACACTTTCCTTTTTCATCTACTCTATTCCATTTAAGAAACACTATTTCCAGTCCACCAGACTCATATCAACACTCACTAAGAGAGTTAAAAAGCAATGACTTCAGCCTCATAATAATTCTATAGATGAAGAAACTTTTGATTATGTCTATTTTCCTCTCCAAGGAACGAAGGATGAAAAAGTGCAGTAAGAAGTGGTCTGGCATTAAAATTTAGATTTAGGATTGATTCATTTAATCTAAGAAGGGCCCATTTCCTTTGGAGGGATTGGCAATGCTGACCTAGAGTGATGTCTGGTCTTTTTTCTTATGACAAATCGTGAGACAAATCAATCTGGTTTCTATCACACGGACTAGAGAAGCATGGAAAGTCAGAATCAAGGCAACACAAAAAGATGAAGAAGGAGAGAGAGCTTGTCTGTGCTTAAGTCCCTGCTTTCAGTTTAGGCCCAAGGTCTATTTTTATTTTTGTCCGCGGTTTCATTAAACATCCTGTATTCTTGTAACCTTCCATTCTATTAAAACAAAAGAAGAAAGGAAAAGAAATAACAGCACAATCATGACAATAAGTTCCAAAATAAGTTGTCATTAATATATATGAAATCTATTCATGCTTCAAAGTTACCACCAACATAAGGCGGAAAAAATATTCACCCTCTTCAAAAGAACAATACAAAATCTTTCTGGTGGACCGAAACAAAGTGAAAGAGAATGCAAATATTTGCAGGAAAACTCCCAATGTCTACTACTTTCCACCCTTAGGATTGTCAACTCACTATGTTAATTTAATCCAGTGTCAGCCACAGGGTTTAAAGGTTTCACTGATCTTTCTTCACTAACTTAAAAGATCATCTCATATGACATCTATTTAAACGTGTGTCCCTTTTCACCTTTCATTTTAGCAAGAAGCTATAAAAAATACACATTAAAAAAAAAATCTAACCCTATTTAACTTACGACAAGGCTTCAAACATACATACTTCCACACCAAGTCACAAAATGGGCTTTTATAAATTTCTTTCTACAAAAATAAATAAGAGAAAGTAATAAAAAAAAGATAGAGCCTTCATACAGAATGTCAGCAATTATATCCCCACAGCTACACTATAACCCAAAACTTTGCAAAGGCTTTGATTACTGAACCATGGCTGAAGTGAATAATTTGCTTTTCACTAAGAAAACAAGCACATTCATTCTTACCACAATGGAGAGAGGCAGTTTTAATTAAACCTTATCAAAAGATGAATAAAGAATAAGCTCAATACCCATTCCACAGAACTCTTATTTTCATCTGTTTAGTTTAAGCTTGCTATGTTCATGCAATAATTATCCACCGTCCAAGGAACGCTGGAGTTGTGTTAATGTTGGTAAAGATTTAATTAGCTCAATTATCTGGAGAGTACAGAAGTGAGCCTCAGCACAGTACAAATTTCTTCAGGCTTTATGCATACCTCTGATCAAAACACATGAAACTGAAATCTAAGTGAACAAAAGACTCTTACTTCTACAATTCTACTATTGAAACAGTTCCATACTTCATAATTTTATTACTCCAATTAAAAAATAACCCACAACATAAGTCTTTAGCAGTAGAGCTGGGTGTGTGTGTGTGTGTGTGTGTGTGTGTATGTGTGTGTGTGTGTGTGTGTGTACACAGTGCAGTTAACTTCCTGAATCTGTAAATATGTTCTTAGAATGCTAATTAAATTTGTCTTTTAGATAAATATTAACATCCAAAGTCCAGTCCTTTCCCAAAATTTTATCTTTTCAACGTAGCCTATCCAGTATTACCTTTTTCCTGGAAAATGAAGCATTTAATAAACATTGAAAGCACAATAACACAGACAACTGTTTCAATCTGTCAGACACCAGGAACAGACAGTAGGGTTCATTTCAAAAAACAGATTGGCCCCCAGTGGCCTGACCTTCCTGGTGGGAAAGAGAACACAACGCTGTGCTTGACAAGCCGGCAACAAAGAGGTATATTCAGGTCCCCCCAATTCAGACACACTGCTCACAGGGAAAAATGCAAAGCAGGAGAAAGAAATGCACCATGTGCAGCAAAGCAGTTTACTAAGATCAGAGACAGGCATTTCAGCCATAACAAAAAATAATGTATTTAGGGAAGTAGCAAGCGCCATTTTATCCAATCATTTATAACTTCAGAAAGTTCTTATCAGGCCATTGGCAATGTCTTAGCTTCCAGCCTTACCCGTGATCCACAATCACTGCAATTATAACATCTGTGAAAACCCCAAAACATGATTACTGTGATAAAAGTTTTCCTGATTACTCCACCAATGAAGAGGACATAACTTTTCTCTCAGAAGCTGGTGCATACAAATTTCAAAGTAAATTTTCTCCTTCTTTTTTATATGCTACAGGTTTGCCTTTATTTTGAAACTGAAATGAACATTTCCTTGTTTTTTAGACCCTTAAACAAATAGATTTTCATTACTTATTTTTATTTTGAATTTGTATAGAATCTTCTATGTAGGTCTTCTAATAAGCCAGAAATCCAGCAAAAGAATCAACAGTAATAATAATGATAATGATAATTAACAATAATAATAATAATAAAACAATAAAGTAATATCCTTAGTGGAAAAAAAATCTCAAGCTAAACTAGTTGCTATATATAAATACATATATCTTTTTCTAAGTTCCAAGGTCAAGTTTTATTATATATCCTGCTTGATCAGCTACAAGAAACTTTTAGTTTATATGCTTTGAATTACATGTATGTTAAGATATTATCCTTTTTGAAGCATCAAGCTCCATGTAGAAGATCATAAATTTAAAAGGCACTCCCAACTGCCCACATTATCCTCATAAGCAAGTACGTTGCCCTTTTTTAAAACTCAATTCTGTGTTTTTAGTACATACTTTCCTAAAGTGTAAGGATTATGGGTTCTTAGGCTCAAACCAGATAGTAAAGTTGAAAGAAATCCTGTTTTCTGACCTATGAATATTGTGATGATTTACTATATATAAAGTATATATAAAGTATGCAGATACATACTTCTCACTATAAATGCATAGATTATTAGAAAAACTTCTGATAAATAGCAGACATAACAGTTGATGAAAAAAAAGGGCATAGTTTTTAAAACTGGACGCCAACCACGGTCAGAAGCTCAAGCTACCAGATAAGAGATATAGTTGGTCGTGTGGTCAGAAAACTTGCAATGTTCAGTGGTCCAAGTAATCTACCTCAGCTTCAGATTTAAACACTTAAATTCTCAGAACATTTTGTAGGGAAATAGGGCAAAAATGATCCAAGCTGATCAAACAAAAATTTTTTTTTTTTAATCTGCCACATTTTTTTGGAGCCATCTTTTTGGGGAATTAAATTAAGACCTTCTTTGAGCAGGCAAAGAAAGAAGTATAGGATGGTTTCCCCTGTTTTCTAGCATGCAAACACTTTTATGGTACGACTCAGTCAGTCCAGCTAGAAAGACATCCTTGGAACTTCAGAGTATTTTGTGCAAGAACAAAAGGTGCTTGGGTTCAGTTTGCAACATGAGTCATTTCTTCCACACAAATTCCCTTCTTTTGTGCTGGCAAAGGGGGATACTTTGAGCCCTTTGGGTTTTAGAAGATCTTCAAACAGACAATAGTGTGGAAACACCCCTCAAGAACATAACTTTACGAGAACAACCTCAAGGCTGAGACCAAGGCTTTGAGAAAGGCCCCTCCAGCAGATTTCCTTCTCTTCACTCTGAACAAAGCCTGCCTGACAAACTGAAGTCTCCTTCTTTCTTTGGATTCAACTCCCTTTGCAGGAAAAGTATGCAAATGCTGTACGTGGCTCTCTTGTCTGAGGCTACTCTCGCCCAGCTATCTTTTTTCTGTCTGGCTCACCCGGCAGACCATCCACGGCCTGACATGGAGACTAGCCCTCCATTCCAACATCTTTCACAGTTCTGACAGTCAGCTCCCTGGGCCTGCCACTGCCTCGAAAAGGGGCTCGTTTAGTCATAATTAACTATTCTCTGCATATTTCATAAGGTACAGTAATTGTGTTCAAAGTCAACAAGTGAGGCATTCATTCTATTTCTCATTTAACTCCCACCCCCCAGCAATCTTCTTGCTGCCTCCTTTTAACCTTGCACCCCTGACCCCCACCATACACACACTGTTTTTTTTTTTAAGTAAAGAGATGGAATGAAGATGGAAATTGGGAACTATGGAAAAAGTGAAAGAAGTGAAGCTTATTGAATGGTGAAATATCACATGGAAAATCACAAAGAAAGTGAGAGTGAAAAATGAAACAAAGTTTTGTTGACATAAATATACAATTGTAAATTTAGATATTTGAATAATATTTATGCAAAATGGTCACATAGGCTGTTTTCAGGTCTCAAATATGTTTATGCTTACACATGATATGAAAATTATATCAATTTATTTTCTTAACATATAGTTTCTTTTCAAAATTTATTTTCGCCCTGCATTACAAATAAAAGGTACAAAAGAAAAGTTATTGATTTTTCTTTCACCAGCTTCCCTATCCTTAAGCTGCAGACAAGACAAAGATAAGGTCAGGAGTCTCAATTTCTGACCTCTTGCAAATGTTTTCAGCTCCTGGTGGTGGGCAGTAGACCAATGATGACTATTATATTCTTAAAAGTAGACCAACACCTATCATGATCAGGAGATATTATGGAAATGAGATGAGGTAATAAAAAAATTATTTACCTCGAACACTATCTATTAGCCATGAGCTGTTGACTTATAGTTAAGTGGGTCAAACTGGAAAACTGTCATGGCTTTTCTGTAATGTCGCCATTCTCGCAGCCCATAACACAGCTTTGTGCAGTTGGTCTTGGCATAGGAAAGAAGGTAATGTTCCACTAGAAATAATTCAAAAACTGACTTTGAGAAATGTATTGATTTAAGCAGCAGGGATGGAATCTGGAGACCCATATTCTTACTCTGATGTGACTGCATTAACTTTTCTATTTGCTTTTGTCTGTTATATCTCTTTGTTGTTCTTTTATCATCTGGACGCTGCTACTTCTAGTGTTAATTTACCAGTATTTCTCTGGAGTAATAGAAATACTGAGAGTGCTAAATTATGAAATGCTCTGTGGTTGTAAATAAGTTTAGCTGGCATTTGACTATTATATATTACTATCTATAGTCAGCATTGAAGAATCTGGGTCCATAAAAAAAGGGGGTTCTGAGGTTGGAATGATAGTAAATTAACTAACCACCTTAATTATACAATAAAATTTGTAAAACAAATTTTCTCTGCTAAACCAGGTACATAGCAGTTTAATATATCACCTTTGCTGTTTTTCCTTACCTATAAACTTTATATGTATAAGCAGAATATTAAAATTTTTCCTCATTATCACATGTATTTCCCTTATTTGCTTTTATTACTATAATGTTTAAAGCTGCAGAATATTCCATCTAGTTTTGTATACTTTGCTCAACAATTAATTCCTTTTAAAAATATTTATGTTGTCTACTCTAAATAATTTGTTTAATCTGTTTTATGTTAATTGTTTTAACATTTTTTCTTTGTCATCATCATCATCATCTTAAAAGTTAGTTAGTAAATATTACGTGGTGTTAAGAAATTGGTTAGACACTTTAAGATCTCCAAACACTTAGCAGTGTATTTGTATTTACACAAAAGTGCGCATGTAGAGTTAACTCTTATAGGAACTTAAAATTTGTAAATGTCAGTATGAATTTTCATACTTTTGCACATTTACTGAATGCTGAGCTCATTATAGGTAAGACCATGAAGATAACTATATTCTTTACCATTTCTTTCAACTTCAAAAATTGTATTACATTTTTATCCCTGGAAAATCAGTTATCTCCTTTTTAAATTTTTGCATTTCCCCTAAAAAGTGTCAATATATCCTAGTATGTGAAATTCTACACAGTCACAAAAGTTATTAAGGGGGTCACTTTTTATTTTACAAAAAAATATCCACAAGGAAGGCATAGTCTTTCAACTAAAATAATTTATGCATAAGTTTTTGAGAAATGCATTATGTGCTTGTTGAAAAATGTATAATAGAGAAACTATACCCAAAATTTCAGGGCTGGAGAATGAATAGGTTTCCAGCCAAAGGGAAGTGTAAGTGTGGGTTTAATTTCTAATATTCTAATATTATGTTAGATACAACTGTGAGTGAAGTTTTATGTATTTTCTTTACTTACTTTCAAGACATAATCTACCATAATTAGAAGTTCAAAAGGAAACAAAAAATACCACATCTTCTTTCAAGGTTGTTACATGATCCCTAAAGGATCTCCCAGCTTCAAGATGTTTTGATTCTTTTGTGTCTGACCAGGAAGTCATATATGTTTGCCCATGGGTAATCACATTAAAATCCAAACTCTTTAGCATGTCATTCTAGACACTCTACAATTTAGCTTTAAGTAAGTTTTTTAGTCCCATCTCTTCTCATCCTCCCATCTCGACGCCTTTCAGCATTATCAGACCATTCTCTAAGATGCTACACTTTGTCACATGGCTTTGCTCTCAATGTTTCCTCTGCTTGAAAATACCCCCTTTTCCCCTCTCTAAACCCACAGAAAATATAATTCCCTTTTTTGCTTAAAATATTTTCCTATGTGAAATCTACTCATGCATGTCTGACAGAATTAATTTTTACTTCATTTGTCCTCCTATGTAGATTTGTGTGAATGTCTACTGTAGCTTTTATTATCTTGAAATTGAAATATTCATATCTGTATTTCTAAATTGTGTCTTGAAGCTAGAAACTATCTTATTCACTACTGCCTAAAACACCACCAATATAATAGCTACTCAAAAAATACTTGTTAAAAAACCCCAGAAGATTATGGTGAGTTAGTTTGATGTTCACTAATTAAGTCAGCATTGAAAAAATATTTAATGGTCATAAATTATGTGACATATTAGAAGATGAAGATTTCATAGTGAAATGTGGCATTTCTCTCCCTTCTGATTCTGACATCAGGCATCCTGTCCTTTGTTCAGTAACTCATGTGGAATTCTTTCCATTTGACTAAGAATCTGTCCCAGATTTCCTGCCTCTCTGACTTGACTTTCTGAATACCATGTGGGCTTTAGAACCTTACCTGACTTAACCTAGTGATCGAGTCAGCATGACCAGTGATAAGTCACGTGGATATTACTTGCTTCCTGACATGATGTGATGAGAAGAGCACTTCATGTTGGTGGTATTCTACTCTAAAACCCACAACCCCAGTCTAATCATGGGAAAATATCATAAGGGACATCTGTAAAATGCCTAACAAGATTCTTCAATGCCTAAAGGACAAGGGAAGATTGAGAAGCTATCACAGAACAAAGGAGACTAAAGAGACAAGATGATTAAATGTAATGTGGTCCCCTGGATGGGTTCCAGGAACAGAAGAAGGACGTGAGTGTAAAAATAGGTGAACTGCAAAAAAAGTTGTAGTTTAATTAATAGCATGGTACGTATGTTAATTTCTTAAGTTGATAAATGTACCATGGTCACAAAGGTTGTAAATAGTAGAAGTCGCTAGCTCTCTACACTAGCTTTACAACCCTTCCATAAACCTAAAAGTATTTTAAAATAAATAATAATAATAATAAAACCTCACAACTGTAGTCTGACTGCTATTCATGCTGAGTAGTTACTTTTTTTGAAACCTAAAATGTGCCATTTCCATGAGCTACTGCCTGGTAGGTGGGCAGAGAACGACCTGAGTTACTGCTCCTGAAAGAAGCTGAATACATGCGAGTCTGATCAGGGCGCTGTGTTGAAAGTCCTCCTGAGGCCTATAAACATGCTATGAAATAGCCTGGTGATTTAGTGTTATGTAGTCAGAGCCTCTCCACACACGGTCTAACCAAATGTATATAAAAAAGGAAATGCTAAAGCCCAAACAACTAGTACATAGCATAAGTCTTTTACGACTTGGTCCACTAATCATCAAGGGCATTGGAAATGATGCTCTATTGTCATTTACAGATGGTATCTACATGAACTTAAGAACAGGGATGTTATCCATTGTATCCCCAAGAAAACTGAGATATTTGATTCGATGGACAGAACTGGAATAACTTTATATAGTAAAAGCAAAATATTCAGTGAACATTAACTTATTCAAAGGGGGAAATGTCACAACATAATTATAATTAGCATGTTAGAGTTAACGCATATTGCTAGTGATATAGAGCAGTGGCTCTCACACTTTCTGGCTTTAAGGACCCTTGATGTTTTAGAAAATCATAGAGTGCCCTACAAAAGCTTTGTTTATGTGGATTATAGCTACTTATGTTTATCATATTTGTAATTAAAATTGATCATTTAGAATATTTAATTCATTAAAAAATAAACCCATTACATGTAACATTGTTAACATAAAAACATTATTTTAATAAATACAACTATATTTTCCAAACAGAATTAGTGAGAGGGGTGAAACTGCGTTACAATTATGCAAACATTTTAAACGTCTGGCTGAATGGAAGACAGCTGGATTCTCATATCTGCTTCTGCATTCAATTTGTTTGCTGATATGTTGTTTTGGTTGAAGCAACAGAAGAAAATATGGCCTCTAACAGATATGTAGTTGGAAAAGAAAAATGTATTTTAGTAGCATTTTCAGATAATTGTGGATATATATTCTTGTATAGTAAAAACTCAACAAGTGGTAGCTTCTAAAAGATCAGTTGCCCTGGGAAATCTGAAACCGTATCAATGAAATCTCTGCAATCTGTTACTTTAACATCTATTGGTCTTATATTTTAGTGAATATTTTATCCATGCAATGACTTTCTAAATTAAGCATTAGTCATTTGCAAAACACTGATTTGATGAGTTATGCAGGTCTTTCAAAGGTTGACACATTTAAAGATATAATGTCAAAAAGTCCCTTTTGCTTATATCACCATCCGTCTCACTTGAAAAGTGTCTGGGAAACTGTCAAGCTCACAGTGGCAAAAAGAGTCTCCTAAAGTTTCCCCAAACTCTAATTTTCTATTGCAAGCTTTATCATTGGCAGTAATAACTATGAGTTGTTTTTCCTTGGATAGTAGACTCACTTTTTGTTATTTTTGTGAAAATGTATGCTTAATATTCAGGTTCAAATAACCATGTCTTTGTCAGTCATTCTTTCAAGTGAAAACCGCATTTCAGGAAACAAAACAAACAAAATGCTAATTCATCTTGTAACTCAAATAACTGCACTCAAATAACTTGAGACAGCCATAGTAATTAGGTCTATTGTGGAGATGGTTTGTGCAAACTTCCCATTTAGTCACACTGAATATGAAAAAGCCATTTACTCAAAAGGAGAGATTTAACACAATTAATAATTTCAACTTCTTCATCAAGGACATTATGAAGTGAAACTGGTTTTTAAAAATAATTACCATTGTAAGGTGATAAAGAAAACTGCCTAGGAATACAGTTTAGTACCAGTGACTGCCTCAATTCATGCTAAGGAGCTACAGGTTTACTTATCACGCTTTTGCACGATTAGTACAAACATCAACACACTGCAGAAGGCCAAGAACATTTTCACATAATTATGCAAACAGTTTTGATCCCATGTTGTCTCTGGGGATCCCTAGGGTATATGGATCACACATTGAGAACTGCTCAGATAGAGGACAATTATAAGAATGTTATGTCTTCGGAACCTAAGGAACTTATCTGAGAGGAACCCACAAATTTTAAGGTGAAATTTTTAATAACAGGTCACTCAATCCATAGAGTTGAGGAAAGGTGCACAAAGAACGATAAAATAAAAGAATATCAATATGTACGAGATAGTACTTTAGTTAATGGAGAGGGGATTAATTGTGAGGAAGATAGTGTAGTTCATGAAAGTCATGCAGTGCAGACTTTGGAAGGCCAAGTCGAGGGCAGGGAACAGAGAAAAACGTGGCAGTGAGACGAAGCATGCAGGGACGCCTCCATTCACCTCTGGCTCTGATTGCCCCACACCTCTGACCTGCCCATCTTGACAGGTAAGAGCACCTTACTTAAAGCTAGTCTAAAACTGAGAAATCTACTTGGACACTACCAGGCCCAATTCTCTTATTTTTTTTTTTAAATAAATTCTTGACAGTGTTTTCTCTCAAAACAGTTGATTTATTCTCCTTCCTAATAAATCTGTCAGTTATCAACAAATTGAGTTACTGTGGAAGAATAAAAAAATCTTAGCTTTTGATGAACCATTTCAAACAGCATTTCATAATTTTTTTTTCAAAGGCCAGCTTCTGGACCACACAATAAAACTTCCACATGAGGGGATGAGTGGATTCACACTGATGCTGAAATTTTTAGATTTGATAAAACTAATGCAGTATATCTTGACAGCTATATTCAGTAGCTTAATGCTAAGCTTTTTATGCTGAATACAGAAAAGAATGAATTTTCCACCAGTGTTTTGACTAGAAGGTTTTAAGATTCCTATTCACTTAAGACAGCAGTCTGAGACTGCTTGATAAAACAAGCATTGGCTATTTCATAACTGCCTCATAAAACATCTCAGTATTTAAGAAAAAAGAGAAACTCAAGGCAAAGACATTTTCAATATATATATTTTAACCAAAACTTGGATGTTAAGTAAACATCATTTAGTGTTCAGCCAGAAAGACTAGCAGTTGTGGCATTGGTGACTTGAAATAACAAATGAAGATCTCCAAGTAAAAGACGAAATCGTAAAAGTTTATTATCAAAAGAAAAAACATTTTCTGATGGATTTTATGTAGAAAAAGGCTTTGCACTGAAGCCCATTTAATACATTATAAAAATACCGGAACCTTTAAATTTAGAGTTTAGTGTGAGTACATACTAGGCACATTATTTTGTTTGGCTATTACATTCT
The DNA here is from genome assembly GCA_030015415.1 of Cynopterus sphinx. NCBI lineage: Eukaryota > Metazoa > Chordata > Mammalia > Chiroptera > Pteropodidae > Cynopterus > Cynopterus sphinx. The sequence goes on from CM057391.1 coordinate 28,796,958, forward strand.
CTTCTTACAATTTGCAGATTAATTTTGCCTATAGAAACATCTTTGAAGCTTAGTTTTGTTTGCAAACATGGCTACTGCAAGTTGCTGACTTTATGGTAAAATATCAACTTCTAGATGAACTGACAGCTATAGGTAGTAATAAAATTGGAGAGCTTCCCCTTTAAAAAAACAGATTAAAAATTTAACATTGTACTCACATATGATACAGTCTTATTCAGAAATATACAAATCTATTTTTACATGAATTAGATCTAAATCTCCCAGAGGGCAAATGCTCTCCTCTATGACTTATATTGAGTAAGAAATGGGCAGCTCTGTTTGGTTTGTGCAGCCTAGCTAACCACAGCCCTGTTATAATTCAGTATGCAACTGAGCTAGCCTTCCACACAGGCAGAGAAAAAAAAAATCCCTCTTATTTTCTAAAGTTGCCCATCTCTATCCACTTCTGTCGAATTGCCACAATCTCCCAGATAAAACATTTGAGAGTGTGTCAGCTTTAATTAATGTAACACGACCTGATCATTTCCACAGTTAAGAATAAAGAAGTTTGGATTCTTTAAATCCAAAGCTCAACCTGGAGATTATGCTAAGTGGCTTCATTCAGAGTCCACACTCCTCGGCTCATGTCAGAAGGACAGCATTTGTCCCCTCTAGTGATAAACAAATTATACATGAAATCAATTCCACTTCACAATCATTTTCTCTATTGGGTATTATCTTTCCTTCTCTGCTCCCTCCAGTTAAGCCCGCATCCTGTAACTTGCTAATGAGCTGGGGGCTTTCTGTTCCAGGTGGCACCCCCTGCCTCGAAGTCATGACATTTCCCATTTCGAATGCTGCTGGCATTTTTCGACAGCTCCTGCTAACTAGCCTTTTTGACCTACACTAAGAGGAACTCATCTGATCGAATCCTCTAACCTGTCAATCATTCCAGCAAATGATCTTCACAGTCACTCCCAAGGCAGGAATGGAAAAAAAAAAAAAAAAAAAAAAAGGAACCGCGAGTGAGAGAATGAGGGAGTAGGCAAGCGGCTGCCTCTGCAGCTACCTAATGAGAATACTTTAAGTCTCTGAGGCAGCTGAAACACTGAAAAACTGGTGAGAAAATTAGGACACAACTGAATGCCTGGCTCTGTAATTACTGATTTCTTTCCATCCTGAGATCATTTTGAGAGCAACACCTCTGAGATGTGCCAGTTTCTAAAGAACACAAGAACAGCCTACCTGACATAGAGAAAATAGATTTATTTCTCCTGCCACTATCAATATGCAATTCTCATAATCCCACTCTGTCAAACAGCATCCTTTTCAGAATTAGTTATGTGCTATAAGCTTGTTAACTGTGCATTTGTAAACTACGGGTGATTATCATGTTTGCTACACTGAAGAAAAGACCTCCTTTATTCCCCCTCAGGCATATTTTAAATGTTATCATTATTTAGGGATGTTGATTTTTATACATTTACATAAAAAACTAACAGGTATGGTGGAGTTTGGCTCAAGGAAGATTTAACACTGACAACATAGGAATAATCTGTGCATTCTTAATTAATGGAGGGAAAATTCTTTTTTCCTTCCAGATTTATTTTTGCTTGTGCACAGTTTATTCAGTAGGTTCTCAGCCCATGAAATAACACAATTACTTTAAGAAGAAAGAGCTGGTACAGATCTTTGATAAAGGGTCACAACTCTAGGTATCTTAATATAAAGTCGATTTGTTGACCAAGGAATGATACAATATAATTAATCATTACACCATTGTATGTAATAATGTAAAATAAATACTGTACATGATTTAATTGCACATGATAATCACAGATCTTTCCTCATTTATAGTAATTAGGCCAATAGCCCCATTTATGGTGATTATTATATGCAATTGAGGGCATTTTACTAATTACATTGAAAATGATAATCCAGAGCAATTAAAAATCCAAGAGCACTATACGTAATGCAAACTACATTAAAGAAATGGTGATAATTTAAAGGGGAAAAAAGTCACCCAACTATGGAAATTAACAACACAGTACTTGATTCCATGCTTGGCATTCAGAGAGGTATTTTTTTATAAAATAAACTTCCACCCATTTCTCTAACTTGTGTATTGTTTTTAAGTAATCCTTTGACTAACCTACGACGTTATCCTAACGGTTTCAGAACTGTGGCAAATTTATTCTATTTGGCTGTGCGTGAACAGAGTGTACGTGTTCGTGTGTGTGTGCTGGTAAAGGAAACAGCTATCCTAAATTCCAAAAGAGACTTGGTAAATTATTCATCTGCACAACTGATTTGATGTTCTTAAAAGCTTTATTCATAGAAGCATCTCGGAGTATTGCAAACATTTTGTTAAATATACTTGTAATAATTTAGCTAAAATGTTTAACTTTGTTAGACTTGAAATACATTTGGGTTGTGATTTTCATTACATTTGCTGTCTGTCTAGAATTTTAATGTGTCTAAGGACCTGAATCCCTGGTTTTCGTCCCAGGGCTCCAGGGGTCTACCCCTCCCTGATGCCACTCCTCATCTCTACCCAGATAAAGCTCCCATGCAAGGAATATCTCTGGAGGAGTGATGAGCGTCTGTAGGACAATAGGAATAGTTTCAAGCTTCTTTTTGCCTTCCCTTCTCGATGTTGTCATTTAGACACTGTCCTCCATGCATTCAAATGTCATCCCAGACTATCAGCCCACTTCAACTCAAACAGCCTTCTTTTATGCTCAGACACTTCTTAGAGTATCTGCAGACCACAAAGACTGTCTAGTGGGACTCAGCTGCTATCCTGGTATTAATAATACAATACAGTGCACTTAGGGCACAGACGATTCCCTCTGTATCCCAAATTCGTAAGAATCAACATCAAATGAAAAGGAAAAATAGAGCACCTGACTGATTATAACTACTTGTCATATGTGACTGCTAACTTCATAATAGTTTGGCCAAGCATTCTAATAATAGATATTTCACTTCCTAGCCACATCACATCCTATGCCCACTATTTATAAGAAAGCTTCACTAATATTATGCTGCTGGCTAAATAGTCCCTAAGAAATTAATTTGGGTATTAAAAAGACAGAAGATGGAAGTTGAAGAGCTATCCATACCCCCTCCCCCGCCCCAACACTTTGAAAGCTTATCTGACCTGGAAACACTGAATCACAAAAATATAGCCATTTTTGAGCATCCGTGGGCTGATGAACCAATTTGTGAAGCATCAAACATTTCTTCTTTTTAGCCATTTTGCTTTTAAAAACTCCCAGAGAAGAAAAAAGAAAAAGCAAGGGAAAAATAAAAAAACACGCAAAAAACCCCCCAAAACCCCAAAAAACTATTTTTTTAATTGAAAAATATCACTCTGAATTCTTTTTAAGAAAAACACACTGAACTATGTAAAGGTAATGGAGTATCATATGAGTCAAAACAATGATTTAGGAAGATAATGTGCATGTGCACAGATTTGTGTGTGGCAGAGAGAATTACTGAATATGATAAAGGAAATGCAGAATATGATAAAATGACTGAATATGATAAAGTGTAAACATTTGGGGAAAGTACTAAAGAGTATCAGGAATTCTTTGTACTATTCTTGTAACCTTTCTAGAAACCTGAAATTATGTCAACATAAAAACATCAACTACTTAAAAATGCACTCTGGATGAAGTAAGATATATAAAACTTTATTTTCATTCTGCTTTGTGACAACCCCAGGACATAATTAAGCAGGTTATTTTAGATAGTAAAAGCGTTAGAGTTCTCTGCTAACCCATTTATAGGGTTGTTGGCGATAAAAGGGGTACAGATCACAGGTCAAAGAAAGGTGAAGTAGAGAAGCAGAGAAGGGTGAGAGAAGAGTGAAGGGAGAAACTTCCATAGTCTACTAATTTGAATAAGAGTTTAGAAGAGATAATAGCCTCTCCAGGGTAGAGAGGAATTTAAGGAAAATGGGGAGGGGAAACCAAACAACATTCCAGCCTCTTCTCAACCGGGGTTCATAACATGCACTATGCATTTCTGGTTGGAAGCACTGTCAATTTCCCAGATAAGATGTTATTTTTTAATCTGCAGCAATGAAGCGGTAATGACAAAAGCCAGGGATTCTTTTAGATGAAATCTTCGAAAAACATTGTTTGTTTCCCCCTCTGCCTGTTATTTCCAGAACTATTGTTGTCAACTACATGAAACAACAGAATGAATAAAATTGTAGGTGTTTGATAGGAAAAAAAATGGCAGGATCATGCAGAAAATAACAGTTCTTGGAGACAAAAATCAGAGGCCTTCCTGCCACATCTAACACCTGCATTTATTACATTGTGATAAGTACTAGTTGATAATATCTCCTTTTGTGTCTATAGTTGAGCAACATAGCTTAAAAAGAACTCTAGTCAAAAATGTTACACAGTGAGGATGTTATTACTCCATTAAAACTGGAGTGTCCCTCTGTATTGGTGTGATTGTTTTTCCTTGGTGGCGTACAGGCCGTGCAAGTTACCTCTGGCTATGCTGCTTGCTTCATAGAAGCTTCAGAGACTGCTAAACTCAGAGCCCTCTCCTGAGGGGTTCCTTAGGAAAAAGTTGGCCACCCAGTTCACAACTCAGCTGATGGGATCGGAGCTCAAAACCTGACCCAGGGTCGTCGACAATCAACCAGCAGTTCCTAGAGGTGACTGCCATAACCGCCTTGTTCAGTGTCTTACCCTGTACTTCATAATGATGACTACACCAATCGGAGCTGATCGAGGAGGGTCTGAATTTGAGAAAAAAAGCTCAGCAATAGTCTGGCCCAGAAAAAGAGAGACAAAGAGAAACAACAATAAGCAGGATTCATGAATAAGCAGAAACAAGCCAGCAGAAGCCATGAGAGGAAGAGAAGATGAAAGCAATGTTAGCTGATGCAAAGACAGTAAGCTGCCATGATGTCACCACGTGGAGGAGGGCAACAGGTGGTTTACCGTGTTAGACTTCGCAACTCTCCTCTTCCTTAAGAGGGAAGGGAAGACAAGGGATGGATTTTCCTGGTTTGTCTTTACCCAGTCCTGACTCAAATAGGTTGATTATTTTACTCCATAAATACACAATTCTTAAATGTTCACCAAATATTTCATTATGTGTGGTTCAAAGGCTACCTGCATCAACATACTTCGGGGAGCTTTAAAACGCATATCCATGGACCCCTGGAACGTGGATTTTAAAAAGCTCCCCAGGGAGGTGTTTTGGCACCCCAGCATGTGAAAACCCCCGGCTCCTGAGTGTTCAGGTAGTGGCTCTGCCAGAGAGTCCTGAGCACCAAAGCAATGTGTCCTGTTTGTAGTTTGGTTTTTTAAAAAACTTAACCTTATTTAATTAAAATTAGTAAATAATTTATGCATTCTACCCTGTTTATCTGGGTAAATACTGCTTGTAGGAAATAATTGCTTGATGACTAAATCAAGCAGGGAAAGTCTAACACATTTTTTATTGTCATATAATGCTTAAATAATGTTGATTAGCAAAAAATATGTGATAAGGCAAGGAGAGGGTAACCAAAATATGTATGCAATTAATTTCTTGCATTTGAGGAAGTAGTTCCATAGTGTAGCAGTTAACATGTCTGCTGTATATGCAGAAGTTACTGGGTTCACATTCCAGTGGAGCCACAGTCCACAGTTTACAGCCATGCTGCCCCGAACAACCCCGATATCTGATCTTAGAAGCTAAGCAGGTGCGGGCCTGGTTAGTATTTGGATGGGAGACCACCTAGGAAGACCAGGTGCTGCAGGCATAAATGACAATAAAAAGAGCAAACAAAAACAAACCTTCTTGCACTTGAACCAAATAAATTTTTTTTTCATGCACTAGACAAATAGCTGTGTATTTATTACAAATTGAAGAGGGTCTGAATTCACCAGGCTGATTCATTGAAAAGAGATGTACCATGAGCACATACCATTTCAGAAAAAATTATAAAACATCTGTCTAAGAGATTAGACACCATTCTTATTTATTCCCTATATTCAGCAAAAAGAGAAGTAGATAAAATGACTATACTTTCCTGTCTGTTGAGAAAAATATGTGGTGACAGAAAATCTAACTGTAGGTGGTGAACATACAATACAATATGTATATGACTTACTGTTGAACTATACACTTGAAACTTATTGGATTATGTTAATGTCACCATCATACATAAAATAGGTAAATTAAAAGAAAAGAATAACTGGAAAATTAAGCTCAGTTTAGGAGTGTGTTTTGTATCATTGTATGCAAATAAAAGTGATACTACTAGACATAGTATTCGATATAACTTCTAGATCTTTCCTTGGGGAAAACTTCTATGTACATTTAAGGCTCTTTCAGACATTCAAGAGCATTTTACCCTTCAATGCTGATAAAAAGAATAGGGACAGTCTATGTAACCTTTAGTCTTTTAACATCTTTAGAGGATAACAAAATGTAGGAAGCACAGTATTATGATCATCTAATGACACCTATTCCATTTTTAACGTTGGTGGTCTTCTTTGCATTTAATTTGGTCAGAGAACTCAGAAAACAAAATTGCTTTCTGCTGCAAAGAAAAATGGTCCTCATTAGCTTTTCTACTAAAGCCAGTTTATGCAAATCAAGTACTATTAATTAAATAATAACGTGACCTAGTATGCCAGTAAAGAAACAGTTTGGCATTGAGGGATGGGAGAAAAATTAGGACCTGAAACACTTTCGTCTATTCAGTCCTCGATCATTTTTAAAAGAGAAGTGATATAATGCATTTTCCATGTTTCCTTCAGTGTATCTCTCCAGAGAAATGGTTGAAATGCTAGCCTTAGCCTAGTCTTAGTTTATTTGGGCCTTCAGTCTCTTCCTTCTCCTCCCCATTTTTTTTCTGGGCTTTACAAAGAATTGAGACAGTTGAAGCAACTTTAAGATGCCACATCTTGCTCTAAACAATTGATCAATAACATCAAAATCTAGGGAATTACAGATTTTTCTCTATGAATGCCCTCACTTATGTAGACTTTTTGCTCTATAATGTCTATAATTTGTATTCAACTATTGGTCAGAATAAGTTCCATTGCACAGGATATATTAGGACAATATATAGGCTATATTATTTGATCTCTAAGATGGTCCCATTTCATTAGAATTTAAAACCCACAAAGGTGACAAATTAAAATAATTTCTTTTTCTGTTGACAAAAAAAATCTTAGAAACTGGCCTCCCTGCAGCTTTTCTGAGAAAAGAAAAATTCAGATGCTTCATCAATATAATGTTGAATCAAGCTGAAGTATTTGGATTTGGAAGAAAACAACAGAAACAATAACGATGTTAAAGCTTTAAAAGTTGATGTGAAAAAGACAAAAAAATTCATAGAGAAAATATTTTTATTATCAAATAATTCTATAGGAAGAGCTTCCACAGTGCAGATATAAACTTAAATTAGTTTTAAAAATATGCTGAAAAAATATATTTATTTTTTTCAAAGGCTTTCAAATACTGATGATTGCAGTTCTGAGCACCTTTAAAAATCTCTTTTCAATTAATTTTTGAGACCTTATAGGCAATGTTTCTGTTCTGTGAGCTTGATTTGATTTCACAAGGAAAAGCTAACCTGAAATCGTTTGACTGGCCAGGCTCAGATCAGAAAGAGCTCAAAAGAGCAGAGAAGAAAGGATACAGCCCTGCAATTGAAATGCAGACTTACTTGTGTGCATGTGTATATGAGGGAGAAGGCACAAACGAAGTCCACTTTTTGTTTGCTTCTACTGAATTGGCTAAGTGATTTATAAAGCCAGGGACCTTCATTATGGTAATGCAGGTTAAATACTTTAAAAGGCACATGGCTGCTACCCTCATGAATTAAACCCTTCTCAGAACCAAGAAGTAACTGGTCAAAAACTCAGCCTCATTTTTTTGTCTGACCAACTGAAATTCAGAATGGAAGTACAAATGCTAACGGGGGAGTAAAGCTGTGCTTCTTGGTAACTTTTTATCCAACAGGGAGAAGTAACCTGAAGACTGAAGACTCTTAGGGACAAAGCGGAGAGTTCACCAGAAACACATCTTGACTGGCATTTACACATAATCTTTAATTTGGGAATCTTTTACGTCCAAACATTCATAAATCACCACCACCACAATCCTAAGAAGCCAAAACTGGCCCCCACACTGAGTGCATGTAAAAGCTAAGTCCAGAAATAGCTCAAGGTATTGACAAGTCACCCAGAAGACAAGGTAGATCGTTTAATTTGCTCTCTTTGCCAAGATGCCAATTCAGCCTGTTAATAATATATTTGAAATTAAGAGAGAGGAGAAGGAAGGAGTTCTTACAATGCTGTATTCATCCCCTGATTCACTTGGACCAGCAGCCCCTTTCCCCCACAAAAAGCCTTCCCTGCAACAATGTTTGTTCTTTCTTTGCTTCAGAGAGTTATATTACACTGAATAAGAATACATATACAGGGGTGTAAAATTTCAACAAACCTATACATTTCCATCTGGCAATAAAGAGAGACAGCCTTTTCAGAAGTAGCCATCCTGTACTTATTTCTGTCAAGCATGTGTGATGGGTGGGTCGGGCTGACATGTCCAAACATTACCTTGTTTAATTATGTTTCTTATCTTTAGAATAGCAGAGGTCAAAGTATCGAATAGGAAAAAAAGAAAAACTTCACCATGAGAAGGTCTGTACTAGGGGCCGGGCAAGAATCAGAAATGGGTGAAATGGCCCACATGGCAGCTGAGCAAACCCAGGGAGCCATGTCCTTTCCAAGGGAGGCAGCCACCACTCAGGCAGACACACGAACTTCTGGCAGGAATGTGAACACAATCTCTCTAGAGCTGATGATTTTTCAGAAAAGCCAGAAATCTTTGTGTCAAATCTCCACATTTTAAAATGAAAGCAACTAATTTAAAAATGTGTGCAGGCCAATAAAGCATGTTTCTGGCTTAGATATAGCCCAAGGTTAACCTTTTACTCACCTCAATGAAGATTATATGAATAGTTAAAATGATCTGCTTATGACTAAAATGGTTTGCTTTTGACTACATAAAAGAAATACAACTTTGGTTAGAATCCAAAAGTGCCTGAAAATACAGAAATGACTGACTGTATTCGGTATCAGTAGAATCTGTTATGAATACCATAATAAACACAAAAGACTCAGAAGAGACTCAGAAAAAATAAATTTGAAATATCTTATTGAAAAGATCTATTTGTGCTTTCACCTTACCTGTGCTTTCTTGAGAACGCTGTACTCATCAGTGCTTGCTATTTGATAGACTTTTGCCATAACTATTGTTTTTCCCAAAGGCCCGCATACTTTCTCCAGATTCTGGCTGCAATCGTACATTTGGGACGGTAAAAATAGAAGACACTGTGGACATAATGAAAAGTTATCATTTATGTATTTATAGATGTATTTATAATCTTTTCTTTTTAAAGATGGATACTGAGATGCAATTTTGGATGCCTAGCACATGGAACATTATGGTATGTGTTAGTCTTTGGAATGTCAAGTGGTCACAGCCACACACACATTTACACAGATTTACACACACTTATGACAGGATAGTCTGCCTTCTCCTCAGAACCACAGCTCAGTTGATGAAAACATATTTTGCCATTTCTTTGTGCCATTCTCTCATTCATTAAAGAAATATTTATTGAGTGCCACTCTATTCTAGGATTTTGGCATCCTGCAGTGTATAAATCAGAACAAAAAGAAATCCTGTTTTTGTAGATTCCGTTTGGGGGAAACAGATGAAAAAAAAAACAAATCTATCAATTAGTAGTAAGTGTTATGATAAAAAATTAATCAAAGAAGAGAAACTGGAAGTCCTAGGGTGGAAATAGGTCAGTGGAAGCTTCCCTGTTGAGGTACATTTGAACGAAGACCCAAAGAGTGAGAGGGCAAGCCATATCTGTATCTAGAGAAAGAGGAAGAACAAATATAGAAAGAGGAAACAGTAAAAGTTGACTCTAAGGAGGAGAGAAGAAAAGCAGGCAGAGCAGTTAAGAGGCTACTGCAAAAACATAGGTGAAAGAAGATGGTGAGTGACTTGGAGCACAGTGAGAAGAAATGAGATTCTGGATACATTTTGAAGGTAACACCAATGCGGTCTATGGAAGAATTAGGTATGGGTGGGACAAAAAGAGTTAAAAATAACTCCCATCAAGTGGAAGAATGACATTGCCATGTACTGACAAGAGGAAGACTACAGAAAGAGCAAGTCTGGGGGGAAAGGACAAGGAGTTCAATTTTGGCAATATTAACTTTGAGATATCTATGAGATGGACAAATGGAGATGCTGAGTGGTCAGGTGGATATGCAACCTGGAGTTAGGAAAGATGGGACTAGAGATAAACATTTGGAAGCTGTCAATGTATAAAGCATGTTTACATCCATCTAGGCTATAAGGAATGAATGTAGATATAAAAATTTAGGATTAAGCCCGAGGGCATTCTAACAGTGAGAAGAGTGGCAAGTCAGGAGAAATCCAGGAAGGAGTCTGAAAGGTAGAGGCAAAAGGAAAACCATGGGAGAGTCTTGTTCTGGAGTTTAAGTGAAGTAAATGTTCCTGAGAGGAGGCAGTGGTCAATACTGTCAAATTCTGCTGATGGATCAAGATGAGGGCTGGGAAAAGAGCAGTGGAAAAGACCTGGAAAACAGTAGTTTTGGAGTCTTGGATGCAAAGCTCTGATTCAAAAGGATTCACGAGATAATGGAAGTGTAGCAATTGGAGGCAGCAAATTAAATATATTTGAAACGGGTGTGTTTGTTTTATTTTTAAAAATATGGCATGGGGCTATATTAATAGTAAATGTTGTTTTAGGATAATACAGAAGGCATATCTTGGGAAATGTAGGAAAACCTGCAGACACTATATCTGGAAAGGTCCTTGAGGATCACTGCATCTCTAAATGAGAAACTGGAAGCGCACAGAGCACCAGGCACTTCTCCAAGGTTGCCCAGCTAGGTAACAGTGGAACCGAAGCTAGAATCCAGGTGGTCTGATTCCCACTTCAGTGCCCTTCACACTGCACCAATTTGTTGGCCTTCTTTGACTGCAGATCTGAGTTTTGTGAATTAGCAAATGAATGTAATAAAATCAAGGACTCTGCGCTATGAAGTGTATTTTGTTCATTTACTTTGACAAGGGTAGTTCGGCTTCAATAATTTATGTAACTTGATAGTATACACAGGAGAATGCCCTGTGGTGTATTTGAAAAAAGTAATGAATTTCTTCTAAATCAGCCTTCCATTTACTTCTCTGCAATTAAATCTTTGTGAAGAAGTGGGGCAAGGCTGTTGGGGTTTCAGGGCAGAGGGAGAATGACAGGGTACCACCAGAATTAGCCAGCTTTAACTGCCAGATCCCTAGATAACTGTATCATTATTCTTGTTTAAAAATTAAAAATTCCTGCCTCACTGGCACACAAATATATTGCTTCTAAATTTTGGTATTATGTAAATTGATGAGACTTTAAAAACAGAACAATAAAGAGAGATATTATGTTGTTATATGTTCTTTCAAAGCAAATAAGAATCTGGCCTGAGTATACAACATCATTTTTATATAATCCATGAAATGACTTCGGTGCTCTATACAGCCAAGACTCTGACAACACTTGACACTCTTCTCACAGGGTCTGATATATTCTAGTGGCCGAAAGGGCTCAAGTCCACTTTGAATTTATTTTTGTTCCACTCCTTTTCCTTTAACTCAGTTTCTTTTTCTGCTTGCAAAAAAAATTTTTTGTGGACATTCTTTAGAAAAAGCAATGAGTTATCTTAAAGAATATGAGTGCGATGGACTGAATTGTGTCCCTCCCAAATTGTATATGTTGAAGCCTTAACCCCATTGTGATGGTATTTTGGGTTAGGGTTTGGAGTAGTGATTACCATTAGATGAGGTCATGAGGGTGGGGCATTCATGATGAAAACAGTGGCTTTATAGGAAGAGGAAGTGAGAAAGAGATTGAAATGGCTGTCCCTTTGCCATGTGAGGATACAGTGAGGTGGTGGCTGTCTGCCAAGCCAGGAAGAGAATCTTCCCAAGGCCCAACTTGTTTGATCTTGGACTTCCGCCCCTCCAGAAGTACGAGGAATAAATGTTTGTTGTTTAAGCCCAACAGTCTATGGTATTTTGTCATTGCAATCTGAGCAGACTAATGCAGTGAGGTTCCTGGAACTGATGAATCTAAACCATGACTTGGTTGCTAAGACAATCCATTTATTGGTTCTGCAACACTTCTTCCCAGGTAGACTTCCTACCAAATCTCCTTGAAAAGGAATTCCACAAGGGTATTGTCAATGTTACAGCCATTTGCCAGGTGAACTTTACAACACTTGATACTAATGTAAAATTGTATTTTAAGAATTTTTAAAAACAGTTTGCAGCATTTTAACCTAGATAAGAGTCACCAAAACTAGTCATGTCACCTAAAAGAACTAGTTCCCAAAAGTCTCCAAAATCTTGGAATTCTTTGTTTTGTAAACATGTTTACCAAGACCATCACGTTGTTCTAAATGGAAATGACTGTAGTATTTAATACTGGGATTGTACTTTCTTGTGACTGGATTTATGTTTCATAATGATTATCTACTAGACACAGAAATAGCATTTCTGTAACTCAAAATTGTTACCAGAGGCATTTAGCAGAATCTTGCTTTAAAAATATAATGATTTTTCATCTTTATTCTCCCCCCTTCAAAAGGTTTCACTGCTCCTGATGTTTAACGTTATGCAAAGACGTGTTTCTGCCAATGAATATCGCCTTATGGTTACGCTTCTGCAAATAGCCTGCTGTGAGCTGATAAAGGGATTAATGCAGCCAAAATTCTTAATCTGTGAAATTACAAATTAAATTCTCATATTAAAAATACCACCCTGAGGTATTTTTTGTGGTTTTAATTCCCCTCTGGTGTTCTGCATACATTGTGCTTGTTAATGATGGGGACAAGGCTGTCTCCGATGGCAGCCTGCTGCCGAGTGATAATGTGTAGGCATTTACTTACTGATAGAAACTGGATTTAACCACTGGCTGATAAACTAAGTGGCAAGTGGGTAATAAGTCCATATTAACAGGAAAGTCTTACTACAGAATTCAGGATTCACAGACCATCAAAATCCTGGCTTAAATGCAATCATGGCGTCAGATGGGATTGAGATGTCACCAAAGAGGAGTGATATCAAGTTACAAGTTATCATAAATGAGAAAACAAATCATATGTTTGAGCTTGATGAGCCATAAACTAATGAGCCCCTTTTTTTTTTTTTTTTTTTGGTACAGGAAGATATGTCACCAATTCATTATTTTTCCATAGGGATTTCACCTTTATTATTTTTTTAATGTGGACAGCTGTTGTAATGGGCAGTGGCTAGAATTTTAGAAAGAAAGTAGGGCAGAATATGAAATAAATATGGGCTGATAATACATTAAACATTGAAGAAGATTTACTAAACATAGGGGAAGTAGTGGATTAATATATCTATAGTTACCTTAGGGTAAAAAAAAAGTAATTAAAATTAAATGTGGGATTATCAAAAAAAGATTTAGGGTAGGAATACCCAAGAGGCATTGTTACTTAGGACTTAATTCTGAAATAAGGGAAATTGTTGTCAAGGGGAATCCAATATTACAATGGGAAAAAAGTCTAAAGTCCAAGAGATTAAAGAAATAACTTGATGTTTGTACCTGGTAAGTGATGTATCTCCAAGGATTTATAAGAAGATTATAAATGCCTATCTATATAGGCAGTACTTTAATTTTTAAGGCAATTTGAATGAGATTGAGAAGAAATATCTCTAACTGGCATATGGAAAGAACGTACTGCCATTGGAAAAAAATGTTCTTACTGCAATAGTGTTTTGCAAAATTTCACAAGAATTCTGTTTCACACTTTGGAAGAAAGATGAGAACATCCCAGCCATAAATCTTTCCCCAAATATTTAAAATGTAATTGAAAGAGGCTGTGTAAATATGAATACTTTTGTAAAAACAAAACAAGGAATGTGTTTTGTTTTAAAAGACCCAGAGAAGATCCATCTGAATGAATACCAAGAGCATTTGTAGTTAAAACGAATTACATGTCTTCATTTCTCACATGTCAATTCAGTGCACTAACCAACTGCCAACTCTGCTCGTCAGCTCACTGCATAGCAGCACTTTTTAAGGTTATTGTTACAATCAAGATGGTCACTGAGAATCAAACAGGAATGAATCATTTCTTCTCTGTACTGCAGCCAGTTAAACAGTACTGTATGCATAAATATGTAAATCATATTTTCCTTTTACTTTATGACTGCTCAGATCGTTTTTGCGGACACACACGTAATCAAATACAAAGACATCCAGCTGCAGACTGCAGAGCAGAGATAGCAAAAAAGGAATCCATTTTCTTCCTGTGTCTGGTAAGCTAACAACCGAATGGCAGGATTCCACTAAATATATACACACACAACCCCTTTCCCTCATGTTCTAGTTCTCTCTCTTTCCACCTCCCTCGCTCCCTCTCTCTCCACACACACACACACACACACAGAAATTGCATATACAGACATATTACACACGTACATGTAAACATATTAATCTCTTGACATGTATGTTACACAAAGATGCTAAAATGATGTCCCTGCTTTGATTGTTGTGGATTTGTCCTACTCACTATCGGTTAGTTCCCATAGCCGTGGAGGCAGGTCACTAAAATACTCATGGCTCAAGGCAGCCTGTGCTGACAGTCTGTTCTTTGGGGAACATTGTAGGAGCTTGGAAGCCAGATCCTCTGCATGATTCACGTAGCTGAGCCTGAAAACATAATCACAAAATAGAGAAATCAGAACAAACATGAAAAGTCACTAAATAAGACATGATGTTTGCCTAATCTTTCTGGTCTTATTTATTCCTGGACAAGAAAACAAGTTAAGGTTCCTGCTGAAAATAAACAGAAGCCGAATTCACCTTGGTTCTTAGAGTATCTATTGCTCTGAACTGGCTTTTATTCTTGATATCTTAGTCTCATTGATTTAAACTATGCCTGCTTTAAGCAAAGAATTGATACTTTCAGGTTTGAACCAGGTCCAGCGGTAGAAAATTTCAGACAATAATTTATCAAATAATTGCCAGAATTTGTTCATAAGACCTATGTATGGCATATACATCTGGAAACACTTACAGGAAAATTAATACAAAATACCTAGGAGAATTGAAACTACTATTAAATTCTCTAGTTACAAAGTTACTTTTTCTCTAAGAATTCACATTTTCTTACATTGAATATAAAATTGTTGGAATAAGTGCACTGTCAAATGTCAACAATCAGAATATTAGCATGTAGGTTAACAAAGGGATATGCTTAAACCATGACGGGGCTGAATCAATTCAAGATGACCTTTAGAACAACAGTAGATAGAAAATATGTGTCTCTGGATTACCAAAAAAGCAGAGAAGTAAAGTCTTCCATGTGGTACAACTCTAAATAGGTACAGACTACACAGTCCAGCTCAGCCTTGCTTTTCATTCCACTGCTCAGTGCAAACAGCCCGGAGAATTAACATAATAATAAAAGTATTCTTAAAAATGGCTAGCATTAATGGCTAGTTGAACAAGTGTCAAACACTTTCCTACTTAGTTTTTGCATTCTTTCATTTATTATAGTCCAATAAGGTAATCCTGTTCCCATCTAATAGCAGTGGAAGCTAAGTGGGAGTCAGAGAAGGGAGTAGATTGCTTAATTAGCAGGTCAAAAAAGGATTCAAACCTATCCAGAATTAACTCTAAAATGGCTTGGGGGATGTAAAGCACAGCATGGAGAATATAGTCAATAACATTATAATAACTATGTAGGGTGCCAGGTGGGTACCAGACTTATTAAGGGGATCATTTTGTAATTACATGAAAGTCTAATTGCTACATTTAGTTGTACACCTGTGACTAATTTAATATTAAATATCAACTATAACTGAGAAATAAAACATTTTTTAATAAATAAACAAAATGGTTTGCATTTGCGATGCTCTCAGATTGTTTCTAAAGGCTTAACCCACAGATTCCTGAGTTTCTGAAACAAGGCGAAAAGTAAGTGCAGCGATTCTTAAGTGCAGCCAGAGACTGTGAAGAAAATTGCACCTATTAGTAGGTATTTGGTCAAAAGCCTTGGAGCAGTAAACACACAGCCAATACATGCCTTTCCTCAATGACCAACAACTCCCCCATTCCCCTTCTCAAGCAGCCGTTTAGTATTGATTTAAAATTGTTATAGGGGTGGGGAGAATTTGGAGTGAGGAAAAGGAAAGGAGGTAAAGGATTTGGGTGGAGAAAGAAAAAGAAAAAAGAGCTAGGAAAAATACTACTCCAAAGATCCAATCTAAGAGACCTTCTCTCTATATCCACACATGAAGTTCTCACAGATAGGTTCAGTGTCTGGCTGCTGCGATGGCTATTTTTGTTTGGTGGTGGTGGTTGTTTCTTAAACTGATCAGTGGATTGGTTTTAAATGTTTCTGCCTGGCAAAGAGAAATTTGTCTGCGGGAAAAGAAGGCATTCTCCATGTTCTCTACCATTTTTTCCCCTTTTCTTTAAGAGGGGCCATGGCCATCCAAATTATTCCTTCTTCTTTCTAAGACACTCTCACTATTATAAACTCTCATTAGCATTTTTAAACTATCAAATGCAAAGTTTGAGGTGGGCAGGCTTTATGGTGAAAAATTGCACTTAGATTGAATGCACAGTTTATATATAATCATGGTGAAAAACACATTGGTATTAATTTTATGTAGCTTTGATAAAAAGAAAAACCAACAATAACTCATTGAGACTAGATGTAAGTTTTAGTTTCGACTCTGTTACAAGAGTGATGAACCACATTATGTCTGCCATCCCTCCAGCTCCAATAAGCCATGAAGCATACCTGAAGCACAGTTTCACTATTTTTAAAAATTATAAATATTTATAATTATATCTTTGTTTTTGCAGTAGATTGTTGATCACATTTAAGTTTAATATATATATACTCAATATAAGAAATTTACTAATATATGACATTCTCATTTCCCATCTTCCAAACTGACTAAACTTGAATGTCAATGAAATAATAAAATGTTTATTTTGATATTCAGTTTATACACAAATATTTAAATAATATATATAATTTTAAGTTAGAAAGTTTACTATTTACTCACTTTTATTTCAAGAACTACTTTTTTTCCATTCTTCACATGCATTTTCAACATCAGATTCCATTTGTCCTTATCAGAACCACTTTTTGAATCCATTCAGTGTCTGAGATGAGACACTTGGGGATGTCTTATTTGGAAGTTTTATCCCAAGACATAAGTTCACCTTATCAGAATGTTAGAATGATTGTAGGTGGTTGTTTGCTCTCTCCTGTTGTGATGGTATATTTTTAAATCTAGTTGTAATTTTACCAATTCTTGTATACATTCTAAAGCTGAATAATTAAATGCTTAACACTCTAGCACTGTTTTCTCTTCTTGGTAAATTAAGTTATCGATCCTTCTATAGTGTCCCCTTTTATCTTTAATAAATCTTTCTTCTCATATTTATTTGATGACCCTGCTTTCTTTTGTTTGATATTTGCTTGATGTACCTTTTGTTATCCTACTTTTTAATGTTACATATCCACAATTTTAAGGTGTCTCTTTCATAAAACTATATAGCTTAGTTTAATACTTATCTAATTAAATAACTTCCACTGTATAAAAAAAATTTTAGTCCATTTACATTTGTGATTACTGATATATTTAGAATTACTGTTACTATCTTAATCTTGCATTCTATTTCGATCTGCTTTACCTTTTTTAATTTTTTATTTTGCTTTTTATGCCTTTTTTTGGATTGAGTTTTAAATTCAACATTTCCATCTTCTGTTTTAGAAGTTACATATTCTATTTCCACATGTTTAGTGATTACTTTTTTCTTTTTCTTTTCTTTTCTTTTTTTTGCAAGTATTTATTTAAATGTTTAAACTCTCAGACTAAATTTTTACAAGCTGGTGGACAATGACAAATTATTTCTCCCAAGGAGCTATAGTCATACATTCCAGACAATATAAATATATGATTAAATTAACATCAATCAATACACAGCATCATTTTATGAATTACATAAGAAATTGTCAAGTATACAAATACTAAGTTACACAGCTCAAGAGGAATATAAAATATTAGGTGTCTGCCGAATTCATTAGTAGAAACTAACTTCTCTTTTTTGCAAGAAAGATTGGGAGAGAAGAAAAAATATCACACTTCTAATAAAAGTTGGCATACAAATTCCAATAAAAATGGAGAAAACTGCAGAATTTTCAGAAATTCTATGATTAAGAATTATTTTAGCTATGAGAACAAAGCATATCTACTTCTAAAAATATTTACTAAAGGGCATATTCCATATGTCCTATACAAGACAAGCAAACCATTTTGCTAAAAATACTTATTAGCTTATTCCCACTCTCTTTTCAGGCTCTCTCTTGAGTTGTACTCCAAAGTGCAAACTTCAAATTAGTTATAAGACATTAAAGATAAATGCTTCTATACAACATGGATTTTACATGAACTCTTCCACCAGAGGTTTGCAATTTTCAAAATCAAGGTTTTTATAACTATATAGAAAGACATTAAAAATCGTCAAAACACTGGGTCAACAGCTAACAAAATCAGTAGTTACACAAACGTGATGTACATCGTTTTAAGAATGGGAGACAGAAACATAAAGTAGCACGCAAAGAGCCATATATGTCCTTCTATCAATGTTTGAAATGACGAAAGGGGTAAACCACAAATGAACTATTTTTCATAGTTCCTGAGAATTTAATTTTGTATGATATTAAAAACATACAAATATTATGCTGGGTATTTTGGCACCCAATGTCTCTAAATTTCTTATAGTTTGACAAGACTCTGGCATGGGCATAGATTTGAAGAAGACATAACTCAGTATCGAATGGTTTCAGGAAAGGTCAATTGATGAAAATGATAAGCATGTTTTAAATGCTGAACAGCAAGAATTTTCTGCTGTTTCTAAAAAGGTTGATCATAATCCAAACACAAAGGCTGAAATTCGGCCAAGCTTGCGGTCTGATAAAACTGCTTATCAATACTCCTATGAAAACTTCATTACGCTTAGCATTTACCAAGCCTTCATGTTGGTTAATAGTTACGATAAATTGGATTCCGTCTTAAGTTCCATTTCCAAGGCAGTAACATCAGGCAATCCAGTTTTATTGACTGCAGTGGTAATTCCCATGACTACTGGTATCTTTGACATGCAGGTGCATTTTAGGACAATATTCTACAAAGAAGAAAGTTGACTGCTTTTAGCTCCACTCTATTTTTGTCTTATGAACTTTACTACATCTTCATATTTCATTCCATCTTCAATTAATGCTTGGGCAACAAGTATTAGAGCTCTCCCAAGGCCTGCAACATGATGACAACATTGCAACAACTAGGTTCTTCAGAAACTTCATTTTTACCAGACATAAGCAGTCTGGTTGGATGGCAGTGCACCATCAGATGGCCAGTCCAGAGCCTGACATCTTCTTGCTCCACAAGAGCAGTTTTGTTAAGTTGCTTCACATAACCTTACTATTGTGGTAATGCCACACTTTTTAAAGTTTCTCTAGAAATTTGTTTATGGTCGCACAGGTGGGACTATCCTGTGTCTGACTTCACAGGATTGGTTCATCCATTTGAGCCAATTTAGTTAAAAAAAAATAAGATTATGAAAGAATTAAAATATTTCAATAAAGAATACAGAAGTGATGTAAAGAACGATGCAAAGAAACTGAAGTCTATTTCAATATATTGCACTTGAAATTCTCAGTCTACGAATGTGAGGCTGGGAGTAATGGGAAGTGAAATGAACCTTCCAGCAAACAGTCGCAGCTCTTTAATCCAGTAATGAGGCGATGGAAAGGAAGTCCCCCCAGGTTTAGCCCATCTAGGTCAGAACTCCTGTAAAATGCTTTCCTGATTTTAATTCAGTCCTCTTGTGTCCTAGTTAACCCCTTTTATGGAGCTTCTTGGTGGAATAGTAATGAATTTCTATAGTTTCACTTGCCTGGATAGAGGTTATTCTGTGTTCCTGGCAATAATCTCTACTGCCCTTCAGAAACTTAATTAATATGGAGCCAAGGATGCCACAGGACCACCCAATCAGTGGCCAATGGTGTCCTCTTATGAAATAAGTTGGTTTAATTTTTTTTTTAATCATCAAGGATATCAGAAGGTAACTTCCACACTTTACACCTTCATCCTCAGTTCTCCAAGGGAAAGGCTTCTTAACTTCTTAACATTTAATTTTAACTATTTAAAGTTTAGAGTTAAACTTTACCCTCCTGCCAAACAATACAAGAACATCAGGATACTTTAATTCTGCTGCCACTAGTCCCATCTCTTATGTTATTGTCTAATAGTTTATCTCTGTTTTCTATGCTTTTTAAGGACACAGATTAAACACTGGTATTGTTATTATTATTTAGGTCTATCATTGTTTATCATTTATTGAGTCATATTTCTTCTCATGTTTCAGACATTCTTTCTCAGATGATTATTATTTTTTTAATCTGAAATACAAACTTTATAAGTTCTTTCCATGATGAAAGAGTTTAGTAGCAAATTCTGTTTTGTTTTCATATAGGATAATAGTTGGCTGGGGATAAATTCTAGATTCAAAGCATTTCCCCTTAACTCTAAAGATGTTATTTCACAGGCTTCAGGTTTTGCAGCCCGTTGGCTCTTCTCTTCCTCCATATAGTTCTGCGATTGCAGCGTAAGGTATTCTTTTGTCTTAACCTGCTCAGTATTCATGGCAAATTTGAGGCTTCATGTTTTTCATCAATTCTGGAAAATAACTCAGCCATTACTTTTCAAATATCCTCTTTACCGAATTCTCTCTCTTCTCTCATTTTAGAAGTCCAAGATAGTGCCATCTTATTAAACTTTCCATGTCTTTACTCATTCTTTCATATTTTCCATCTATTAGTCCCTCTGTTCTCCATTCAAGGTAATTATTTCAGAGCTATATCTCCGTTCAACTAATTCTTTAATCAGTTGCATCTAATATTTTGTTTTCACAGTTCATTTTCATTCTTACAAGTTCTTTTTAAGTCTTTGACAAATTTATGTGTTCAATTTTTTATGGTTTCTTGTTCAAATTTTGATCTTTGATTTCTTTACAACATTTTAAATGTAATTGTGTTCTATGTCTCATAATTCTCAATATCTGAAGTTCTGTGTGTGAGGGGATCATCTGATTTTGATGCTTGTATAGCTGACCCTTGACTTTTTCTCATATATTTTATAATTCTAAATTGTGAGCTCATGCTTGGCTAATGTTAATCTGTGGGAATCCTGAAGGGCCTGGGTTCCTTTTGTTTCTGCCATGAGTCCTGGAGCTCTCTTGACAACCAGGTATTCCCAGTTCTTTCTGTTGGTTTCTGGGACCATGGGAGTTATACAAATTTAAATTACTGTAGAATTCTCAGAGAAGACATTTTCATCTCCATCCAGTATCAAGGCCAACATAAACAATTGTTTTTGCAGTCTCTCTGTTAGGTTGGCAAAGGAAGGGCCAGCCGGATGCCTGCCTGGAGACTTCCCAACTTGATACTGGAATCCAGACCATCTGATAAGGGCCCACCCTATAGCCCTAGGGGCGACCACCCTAATCCGGATGCTCAATTAGCATTTGATTAACATTCCCCACCCTATACCCCTACCTCCACATAACCCCATAAAAGCTGTGCCTTCCTGCCTCAGGGCTTGACTTCTCTGGCCCCTCTCCTCTAGGGACCAGAGAACCTAGCCCGGAGTGCTCTCCCAATAAATGCTTACTTTTAAAACTTCTCTCTCTCTCTAGGCATGTCACCGGGTTTACGTTACAATCTCTTTGCTGGAATCAGATTTTTTTTTTTTTGAGCCAGCCCATTACTGAGGCTGAAGTGTTTTGAGGGTCTTGACTTTACCTGGGAAATCTAAATTCCTATGCCTCACCTTTCTCATACCCAAAGCCTTGTTTCCTGACCCCCAAGTGGCTTCATGTTCCTGTTTTAGCAACATTGCTAAGGAAGCTACAATTTTAGCACTCATGTATCACTCTGGTTTCTTCATCCTTACCCATGGACATTTCACTTATTTTCTTCTTGGTTCAGCTATGTGTATACATTTGGATTGATGTGCTTGTGGTATTTTATCCAATAATTCAGATGATTTTTAATGGCAGTAGTAGAGACTTTTCTCCCCAATATAGGTGTAAATTTAACATCTCCACAATCTAATTAGTTACTATAAAATCATCTACATTTGTAGTTTTTAGGTCTTTCTCCAAGGAATAACCACTAAATCAGTGTTTGCCTCTGTTTCTTTGCCTGTTTTTGTTTTTGTTTTAACGAATTCTTTTAGGTCACCTCTGTTAAGTTTAAACACTAGCTGACTAAAATTGTTCCAGGCTAATGTTAACTTCACCACTCAACTTTATAGATGAATCTCAAATGCATCATCCTAGGTGAAAGATGCCAAAGGCTACATACTATATAATTCCATTTAAATGACATTCTGGAAAAGGCAAAATTATAGAAACAGAAAAGTGAGCAGTGATTTAAAGAGGCTGGGGGTGGGAAGGGTTAATAAAGGAACACAGGAGAATTTTTTCTGATGGCTCCAGATCTTGATCCAGAAGGATGGACACCAGTCCATGTAGAGATGAGAGAGGGTAGGGTCAGGGAGACTTGTCAAAGAAATTAAGTGGAGAGAGTAGTTTAGAGAAATGGGGCATATCAGGTTTTCCACATAGAACTTTCAGGCATTAAAAATAGAGTGCTGACCCCCTGTGAGTGGCTGACACTGGGACTTCCATGTCTTCGGGGAGGAGACCCGATGCCTTAGGGGATGTTCTGGCAAATGGGAAAATGCTACTGCCAATGGTGAGGCCCTCCTGTAGATTTCAGAGCTCAATCTCAGGTCACTGAGTAGGCATCCACCTGAGGCTGTCACGACTGTGCCTACTACCTCGAAGGCGAAGGCGTACTCAGTAAACTCTGTGTTAATGAA